>OX382294.1:11821843-13275008 GCA_947507805.1 Aporophyla nigra
AGGCTGCATCAATTTCACAAAGCGGTGGCAGCAGTACCACATCATGGAGAATATGAAGAGATTCCATAAAGAGTGCGTAATCCATATATACCTACATAGTTTATTTCATTACATTATTTTTATAAAGTATATCCTGTTATTAAATGCATAAAAATACCCGCTGCAAATAATAATACAATCTGATAAATAGTTCAGATTCATAAAAGTGCCGACAGCATTGAAAGTCGAAACGTTGATGCATGTAAGTAAAGCAAAATTGAACAGTACTTGCATTCCTTTAGTAGTCACGGTGACTATTTGACGTCACACTGCGAACTACAGCTGGTACTAATCTATCTAATCTAACTAGTCTGTATTGTCCCACTGCAGGACAAATTCCTCCCTTTCCCTTTTCCACAGAATTCTGTCTTTGGCTTGTGCTGGCCAGTCCTTTCGGTAGTAGTCAACCTCGTCCCGCCATCTTCGTCTCGGCCTGCCGCGATGTCGTCGAGCGTTTACTGGGATCAAATTTGTGGTTCTACCCATTTGTCATCAGACATCCGGCAGACATGTCCGGCCCAGTCCCACTTGAGCTGAGCAGCTTTCTGGGTACACAAAAATTAATATAAGTTTGGTGTACAGGCAGTACAAGTTCAAGAAGAACGAGCGCATCCTGGCGATGTTCAACGAGTTCGACGACGTGCTGAGCGAGGAGGCCATGTGGCAGGTGTCGGAGAGCATCAAGCCGCGCGGCGGCCGAACTCGCGCCGCGCCCGCGCCGCACGCGCCGCACGCGCAGGCCGCCGCGTGAATACGGTATGTACATAAGTGGCCTGGCCTGCTTTCAATAATACTTAGTTCACGTTCTGAACATATACACCAAATAGTGATGTGCAGGATATCCGTATTCGTATCCGTTTCCGCGGATATCCGAGGGAGAAGTGAGATCCACATCAGCTACTTTTTTAGCAGACCTTTTACGGATCTTTTATCTTATTAATTTTCAATGTACATAAATTAAATTGATTGATAGATGAAAACCTATTAAATTCTATTCAGTTTATTTTTAACTTCTAAAAACCTAATATTTAGTGACTAAACTATAAATAAACAAAACAAAAATCCGTGTAATGCAAGTCGATACATGTCCTGTCAAGTAAAGCGTTAATTGGCGTCAACTATGCTTAAAGGTCATGCGTGGTTAAGACCCGTATCCGCGGTTCTTGACAGTAAATATCCATATTCGGATCCGTATCCGCAGATATATACATTCACCAGCACATCAAATTCAGAGGAGAAATTTTTATAACTTACTATCAGTAGAAATTGCTTTCATTTTGACATTTCAACAACATTCATTGCGTTATTTACGTTGTTGTGCCGACATTTTGTTTTAAACCTAAGACGCAATGGATAGAAATAATCTTTAAAATGATTCAGATTCTGATTGATAGTGCGTTGCGCATTTAGAGTGCAGCCTGCGCTAAAACTTCAAAATTTCAATATTTCATCAAAAGAAGTAGTAATTCTGAAATCTACTCAATGTACACTTTCATAAAGTTGATAGTTATTTGATTCAAAACAATTGGAAAGATTTTTTTGCAATGAAAACCGCGCTGTGTTTCTTCGGGTGTACAAGACACGAATGAGTTTCTGCTAATAATTTCAATATTTTCTTTTCCAGGTATATTTTGAATCCAAAGAATATGAAGACGAAATAGGATATTAAACGAGTCGCTTGAGTTGTATGTCGAGAAGATATATTAATTTAGAGAAATTGTGATTATCTGTCCTAAAAAGGCCTAATTAATATTAGTGTATTTATTAATTGTGCGACTTTCTCGACTGTGATTGAACCGAGTGACGCGCGGACAGGTCGATGCGACGAGGATTGAGGTTACGCGCTTACGATTACAACGCTTTTCATGTGCAACAAATGATAATAATCGAGTAAATATTATTTCTATCAGTATTTAAATCGAATAACTGTCGTCTATTACATATCAGCATGTGACTTGCATAGTGTACTAATAATGAAACGAACGACGCCTTGGGTGTTTAGAGTAAAGTCCTTGAACCATCTCGTTGTTGTATTTGCCATTGATGTCATTATACATTATTGAGTAAGCCAGCTTCGGAAGTTAGCTTTCTATACATCGAATTAGAGGAAACTTTTTGAAGTCTTAGGAATGGTAGCAGAACTACTGTTTGAACATAGTGACTTAGTCGATATAAGCATTTCGAGTGTATTCATTTTTAAAGTCGGTTATTGTTCACCGTGTTTGAGTAACATAATTATAACGCGTAAGTAAGTACCTATAGGAAATGGGACAGTTCATTTTAGTTTTAGTGGAAAGTTTATGTGCACGCTTCAGAACTCAATTTTCGCAAGGGGCTTCCATAAATTTAAATGGAGTGAGAAGTTTAAATTCCCCTAGAAACAATATGACCTGTCATGAAGTTTTAAAATAAAGACATTATATTTTTGTACACATTTGTATTAAAGTATACCCCATAGCAAAGCATTATGACATAGACATATCATTTTTAAATGTGTGCCAAAATTTGAAACCAACAGAAATGTCCCATTTCTATACTTAGTACAAGTAATTACTTAATAAGTACCTAAGCGAAAATGTTGCGTATCTGAAATTTGTAGAACTGCTCTAATGGTACAAAGTTACAACAAAGACTCACATTTAAATATACTTAATTGCTTTACACAGAATGCTAGTATAGACAACTTAGATATGTAATTAAAATCTTTGCAACATTGTTAGGCTATAATTGACCGTCGATGGGAAATACTACTTATAGGGAGTCTATTAGAAGTTTGTAAACGCATTGAAATGCTAATATAATACATAATGAACTTCAATCATTTATTAATAAGTAGTCCATACTTTCATATGAGACCAGTCTCTAATATTTTTATGAAGAAAGATGACGCTGTTGAAACGTGTCGATGCCATTTCATTCTTGTTGAAGTATTACTGTTAATACAATATTTTTGTGCATGCTCTTAAAGTATTGAATTTGAAGCATATTTTATTTTTGATATTCAAAAACTTTTTCCTATAGGTTGCTACCTGCAAGGAAGCTAACGAATTACATAATTTTGAGATGTATACTTATTTACATTATTCTTCAGTGTTTGCGTAATTTTACTATAATGTAAGATTTAGATACAACGCTGCGAGCTCTGAAGCTACAAGTAGCTAGGTATTGTACGAAACTTTGGATAAATATTAAAATTCACTTGATACTTGATAGTCATGTTCACAGTTATCGCATTTTTTAAATAGATAATGGTAGGTCAAATTCGAATAGTATAATATAATCAACGTTTAATTTGCCTTAAGACGATCGAGTCTTCAGTGAAATAGCAATAAAATTTAATTGTTGTTAGAATTGCTGCACAATTTGTGATACTAATCATGTAGCGTGCCGCTTACTACTCAGTCTTATTGACGTCCTGTACGCGTAGGCAATTGTATTAGAAGAATATTAGTAGTAAACGTATTAAACCCCAATATGATAGTGTTGCTGCGTGCACGTATGTTAACGATTGTCGCCGATCTGCCTCGTTTGTTGCGACTTGCGATTGTACGCGGAATTTGTAATCGTGCTAAAACAGTGTCAGTGTAACAATAGTAAAGATTTGAAACAAGCAATACCATTTTTAATACAGGCTAAGAATAAAATATATTTGCATCGATCAGGTAGTTCGTATATTCAAAAGGAACATAACGTTCCATGCAATAATAACTAGACCAATATTTAGAATGTTTTACAGTGCTTTACTGAATTATGTGCTGATATTGTATTTTGTATGTAAAATATTTTGATTGATAGTTAAGTTAATAGGGTACGTTACCATTCTTTATCTGGTATTATTATTTATTTCGTGTATTATGAAATACGGAGCGATATAATTATTATCTAAAGTATATTAAAGACTGCCTAAATTAATTATTCACTGTATTTGATGTGTAAATTAGAAAAATATTTAAAATGTCCCATTATGTCACCAAAGGATGTCTTATAAGGGTGAAGTTGCATCAAAGTTGATCTCTGATTAAAAAAACCACTTTAACATATACATAATATATACATCTATATGATTATGTACCTATCTGGTGTATCTATGAAAATCATTTAACTTTGATGCAATCACTCATGTGTGAGATTTCTAATCGCAATGTAGCCTTGGCTTAATTTTACAATACACAATGATAATTTGTCACAATGTTCATATTTATTACAAACATTATTAACGTATTCATAAGAAGTATAAAGATCACATTATAGTGAACAGCGTACATATTTTTGTTGTATTAGCAAGTTCAGTATTACGTTAAATTAAAGAAATGCCATAATCTTATGAATTGAATTAAATATTAGTATATTTTTATCTTTTTTTGGGACCGTTTTTTAAGTTTAATTTTTACTTTAAGTAAAGTTTTTTTTAATTATTACATATTATTATACTTTATTGTACATTTATTGAGTTAGTTGGTTTTAAAAAGTAATCAGAACCGCAGGTGTGTACAGTAAATTTTGTGTGTCAAGTTCTTTTTGTAACTATTTTGTAAAATAAATATAGCACTTTATTTACAACAGTTTATCTTTTACTTTAAAATCCAATATCCTATTTAACCGATTCCTAGTCCTATGAAGCACATTATTATGATCTAGACCCAGGCCCGCGTCGACGGCGCGTTCTGATCCGCGCGCGCCTCACAGAGATGTCAGCAAAACTGAAGGGGAACGAAGTAGGAACGATGCCTGCCAGGGTCGCGAGATTTGTTTGAAAGAGTTACCGTGGCCCTGGCATATAGGCAACTGCAGGAACACGACTGGGTTTTATCAGTAAAAGTCTGACACGCCCTTCCGCCTGTAGTCACATCATGATTTCCCACCTTAAAAAAAAAAGCAGCGGTGATGAAATAATTTACACAAAATAAAGTGCCTGCTTGGGTTCGAACCTGCGCCTTACAACTCGGTAAGTCGCGGCTGATACCACTGGTCTACCACTGCTCTACGCCATTGGATGGCGTCCCTGTATTATAATTCACTTATTCAGTGTACTACATTCAGGCATTATACTGAATGATTAAAATAATTATTTTATTATAGTGTTGGACAAGTAAACAACACCAGCGACGATACGACACCTGGCGGGATAAATTGGATTGTGCGTCTTATGGCAGGCACTATGCAACGAAAGAGCAACTCAATTGAGTTTGATTTCCATTCTCTGACACTGGCTGTACGGAGCATACCAATTGGGGTAGGTAGACCAATAATTAAAGGACTATTGCTTCTAATTATTTGGTTCCATTGGTGGCCCTACGCATGTGAAGGTTCTTTTTTTTTTTTTTTGATGGGAAATCATCAAATGACTTCTCCCGCTCTGGGTGGAGCGGTAGGGCGTGTCAGACTTTTACTGACTAAAACCCACCCGTGTTCCTTCAGTTGCCCCTATGCCAGGGCCACGGTATCTCGTTTGAATAGTCTCGCGAACCTGGCAGGCTTCGGTCCTAGCAGACCCCTTCAGTGCTGCTGATATATCTTTGAGGCGCGCGTGGAACAATACGCGCCGTCGACCCGAGCCTGGTCCTTACCGGGCGGCGAGCTACCCATTGCTTGCCGCCCGCAAGCTCGCGCCTACGGTGGCCGGGAGTCCGCGATCGACTCCCGACGCCCGGGGCATCTCCTCCTGCGGCGGCTAGGAACGTAAGGGCGCAGAGGCTGCCACTCCCTCACGCGCCCCGCCTCCTCCTTCGCGAGCATTACTGCTTCGCAGACGGAGGTGACGGCTTCCCATGCCCTCTCGCTCCGTACCAAGTGTGTCCTCCAGACGATCCTCGCAATGGAAACACCCGGGCGTTTCCTCATGTGAAGGTACTTAGCTGCACATCCTTCGCAGCAGTGGAACTGCGGCTCCTTTTGGTGATACGAGTACTCACTAAGTAAACCGTGTACAGGTGCAAATGGCTGACTGTAAACCCCGGTAAAGTCTGGCCGAAAGTGCGGTTTCGGCCAAACAGTGGATGAATCTTTGCCCCGACCGAAACTGACCTATGACGTTTGTGAGTTTTCGGTTAGAGAGACGGACAGAGAGACAGGTAGCGTTGTAGGTAGTGGTGTCCCGTAAAAATAGTGATCTTTATAATTTAGCAGACATGCTGGTTTTAGCATCAGCTAGTAGGAATTCATACGCTTTATGGAAGATTGACCCAAGCTTCAACGCGACTGGGATTGTGCGTTCGATAACTTTAATGCTTCATCGCGTTTTGGCGACTTGCGATTAGGTAATTACTACGGTTTAAAAATTACTTTTTCTAACGCTGCTGAATTGTTTGGCGGAGACATAAAGCATTGTCGCTAGGTATATCGAGCTACCAAAAAACGTATAAATTTTGTTTGGTAATGTTGAATCGAACACTGTTGTAGCTACAAACCCCACGATACACATTACTTACTTTTCATTGTATTTCCAGTATTGTCAGTAGATCGCTTTAAAACCAATCTGATACCTACACATATCATTGCATAGAGAATAGTTGATATTCGTTCGGGGCGTGAATAATCCATAATGTTGGCAGGATGTGCTATTTAAAAACGAATAACGATTTATGACTTCACGGCTTTTTAAATTAAGATTATTAAAGGCATGTCTGATTCGGTTTAAATAAAGAACCACAGGATAAAACACATTTCACACACATTTCTTGGAGAATAACCTGACCAAGTAATATACCTACCTGGCCACCTTTTAGACTTATAGCAAGAGCTCTGGAACGCAAGGAAGTGGGCTCTACCCACTGAGGTGAGGAGCTGCGTAAGGCGGAAGGTGAGGACGCCGCTGCGCCGTGGCGCCTCTCTAGCCACTCCTCAATGAGGGGACTTACCGCCGCAATTGTGGCGTGCCCAGCACTGGGTTGCGACAATCGTACCCGCTATGTCCCATGAGATCCCTGTGTAATAATTTACGAACACCACGCGAAGCTGCGGGCACAGTTAGTAAAAAATAATAATTAGAAAGTAAAATATGATTTATTGGTAAATTTTGTGTTTTTCCTGCACCTACTTTATATAAAAGTATTCAGTATATTGATACAATGAAATACACAATGCGCAATGAATATACAATGCGTTGACCGCTCAATCAAACAAACATTCGATATTTTGAACACTCGATGTATTGAGTGTGCGATATATTGAATGTTCGATTTAGTAACCATTCGATATTATGAACGTTCGAGTATTTAGACGTTCGATTTATAGTGTTCGATCAATTGATATTCGATTATTTGGCATTCGATTTGGCGTAGTACACCCTTTATAATAAGTGTGGATGTAGATAATCTGCAAAAAAATAAATAAATAAAATATTCAGTACGAAACTATGGTACGAAACGACGCGATGGCTGATATGACTAGAACTGTACTACCGAAATGACGACTAATAAAGAAGTTAGGAAGAAAAAGAAAATAATGTTAAATTGCTCCGACCCCCAATAGAGTGGTATACCTAAGTACAAAATAATAATGACGATGATCCAAGAGAAGAGGATTTTGCTTATTAAGACCATAGTAGATCTCATCTCTCAAAATAAATAAGATTGACAGGGTGTTGATTTAGTCACCTGGATCCCTCAAGGACCTACAAATTACTTTGATTTTTACCGAAAAAATCCCTACAACAATTTACATACTTACCATACCTATGTAGAGGAGACGTCCCGGTCGTTGGGAGTCGATAGAGTACTCCCGGCTACCGTAGGCGCGAGCTTGCGGGCGCGGCGGCGCGCAATGGGTAGCTCGCCGCCCGCTTAGGACCAAGCTCGACTCGACGACGCGTAGTGTTCCACGCGCGCCTCAAAGAGATGTCAGCAGAACTGAAGGGGTCTGCTAGGACCGATGCCTGCCAGGGTCGCGCGATTGTTCGAAAGAGACACCGTGAAGGAACACGGGTGAGTTTTAGTCAGTAAAAGTCTGACACGCCCTCCCGCTCCACCAAGAGCGGGAGAAGTCATTTGATGATTTCTAATAAAAAAAATAAAAAAAATACCATACCTATGTAAGTAAGGTATAGGTAGGTTTGTTCACAAAACCAACAGTCACATCTTTCTCACTTAAATTTAATATTTTTTGGCTAGGCCTTGATCTTTCGAACTAGCACGTTTAAATATTTAGTCACTATGTGCCTACCACTAGTGTCGGGTGGCCGCGAAACGGACGGAAATTATGAAATCAACCCCGTTACGTGAGTAAAAGCGTAGGTAAAAAATGATCACTAAATAATGAAAATGATTTAAAATATATAACTAGGTTTTGTCAGCGGCTACGCCCGCGTGGAGTTTGAAAAGTATCCCGCGCAATGTACTACTGGGATAAAGAGTACCTTATGTGTTTTCCAGATAAAAATACGTTGTGCCAAATTTTATCCAAATCCCTTCAGTACTTTTAGCGTGAAAGGGTAACAAACATCCATCCAACTATTATAACCTCACAATTTTTCACATTTATTTTATTAGTATGGAGATAGAAGTATTATATCCTCACAAATTTTCACATTTATTTTATTAGTATGGAGATAGAAGTATTATATCCTCACAAATTTTCACATTTATTTTATTAGTATGGAGATAGAAGTAGGGTGGTTAATTAATTTTTCACCTTTCATCATGAGCATAATAAAAACGTAGAACTCGCTGCCCTCTCTTCGGAGAGCTCCTCTCAAAGGAATTTGGAAGGGAGTTCCATACTTTGGGTATGCCTATAACCCGCATTCATCAGTTGTCAACTTGCAAAGAAGGTATCTAAGGCATATTTGTTTGTGCTCGTTTCATTTAGATCTTGCTGTCACGCTCCAATTAACTAACAAAAACAATGCCTCATTTAGATATCTACTTAATTACAGATGACTATATTGCTATGATGTTCTGATTTGCCGTTGACCTTTATTTTGCAGCTATCTAATGAAGTACATGCTTAACATTAACAGTGTCCTGATGAGAGCGCCCCAGGGTTCTTTAGAGATAACTCGAGTGGCGAAATAAAAACCACTCCATTTCGTAAGTAAACGCGTTAAAAGATAACTTGACTATCTAATTAGGTGATCGATTGTGATGTCCCGTTGTTAAGGTACTGTAAGTAGGAGCAGCACTTGTTTAAAAAGGCGTGGAGAAATGTGACGATGTTCAGTGCGTTAGTGGTTCATTTGAGTTGGCGGTCGAACCGTAACCGAATCATTTTACTATGGAACTGTTTCATAATATTATACTGATAACTTTAAGTACAATCTTAGTTACTTCTACAGCTGCACCAATTTGGGAGGACGAGGATCTCGAGAACGATGGTAACTATCAATTTTTTTCATTATGTTTTTCTAAGTCCCATATTTTAATATTCCAATATAAGTAACATCTTCTTTATGAAACGCTACAGAGAAGTAATGCTATGCCTGCTTTAATAACTGAACTTGCATCAGAGCTGAGCGCATGCTTTCCCTGTCAAGCGGATATGGGTGTAGCTGATTGTGAATCTGCTCCGCATACAAGAGTTGTGATTGTATGCGTCAACAATCCTCATTGCAAATCCATGCACCATTATAATATTTTTAGTGAAAACATGCTGCTTTATAGGAAGGGAATACCATGTACTCTTGCACGCTTTTGTCATTAGTACTCCATGTAAGCTTTCTTATAGTAATTGTTTATTTAAAATACAATTTAGATATGACTAAGTATGCTCATGGTTTAGGTGAGTTTGGAGACTTCTTCGAGGGTGACATGCTGCTGACGAAGACCCAGCGAGAAGCAATAACCGAGGCCTCAGATCCTGACAGTCGCAACGGGCTACGGGATGTTGCCAAACGCTGGCCGAACCGCACAGTTGTGTATTACATCGAAGAGGATGACTTTGGTTTGTTATTTGTATAGTATTTTTATTAGTTTCCTAAAATTTTCTACTCCGATAAAATTCATATCGTGGTTTTATTTCTTAAGATTTTTTTAGGCTTCCGTACTCAAAGGGTGCCAACAGGACCCTAGTAGTAAGCCTCCGCTGTCCATCCGTCCGTCTGTCTGTCAGCGGGCTGTATCGCATGAACCGTAATAGATAGATAGTTGAAATTTTCAAAGAGTTATGTACTTCTAATGCCACAACAAACATGAAAAATAAAATATCAATTAATTTTATTAATTATAGGTCCTTGTAAGAAATGTTTTTCGGTGTATTTTGCCTAGTGGCACCCTTCGTAGCTTGGCACTTGGCTGACACACACGCACACACACCGTTTTTATCACGCTTGTCTTCATAAGCCTCCCCAAGGGTTGCCACCTGGTTAGTCAACATTCAGTTGGCTCTCATTGACTCCTTATTAATTGAGGAACGCCTAATACGATTTCTGAACTATTTAATGAGAAGACAATGTCAAATTACCTTGTATGACAAGTATGGTGGTGGTATTTTTGTCTAACATCCATATAAGGATAAACTTTCCTAGACATTCCTGTAATGTGATTCGGTTGTTATTGTTACTCAAAACCTGACACAATGACGGAGTAACGGAGAAGGTAACCGCTCCGTTACCCACAAACGACGACGCGAATACTAAGTGCCTAGTAGACGTAGGCTGCTACTAACAATGACGTTGATCACGTAGGTACCACTAACGAAAACAATGTGTACCTACAATGCCTACACAGGGTGGCACGGACACGGACGCGCAAACTGACCATGCAATCAGCACATGTTATATTGGTATTCATTATTTAATTTTCTGTAGATTTTAAACTGGATCTGGTTTGAGTCTTTTGAGGAAAGAGCATTCTGGGTCTGGTAACACCTACCTTGATCCATACGTCAAAAAATAAGAGAGATCGAATTTTATGTGTATTTTTATGTGAAGGTCCGAAATCTCCGGAGATTACGCACCACCACAAAAGCACAGAGCTCCCATTTAATTTTTTTATTTAATTATGAGCAGTTTAACAGGCGAGATACTTAATTGAAAAATAATTTCACTACTAGCTTTTCCCCGGTAGGTACTTAATCAGTTTTATCTGGGTAATCTCAGAATTTTTCAATGGATATCAGGCCTTTTCTTCAGACTTTTGATTCGTTCATCTGGTAACCCTAGTTATAGCAGACACAAGCGCAGTCGCGGAATAAAAAGCAGCCTATGTCTTTTCTTGGGGTTTAAACGTACTCCTTACCAAATTTCATCAAAATCGGTTCAGAGGTTTAGGCGTGAATGCATAACAGACAGACAGAGTTAGTTTCGCATTGGTAGATAAAGTATATGTAGATTTGATCGGTATATAATTTTTAAATAGATACAGGTTATATTCTGAGACTGCATATCTCGCGATTGTGGAGGAGCTTAGCGTTAAAAGACTTTTGACCTCAACTGTTTTGCGGGAAATATAGACAGCAACGTACGGACTCCCCTATCGAGGGCGTCGAGTCCATTTGAGTAAGTCTAAAGAGTTCATCAAACCCGGTATGACCGAACCGTTGAAGGTGCGCATCTGGTTTCTACTTGATACAAGATTATTTAATACTTTCTTCAGGCGGCAAAAGAAACGCTCTGTCAACTATTGCTTCATGTCAGTAAAATTGATGCCCGACGCTTTCGACATAGCCAAATACTTAAAGGTTGCGGATGCGGAGAGGGCTCGAAGGTTTACGGAATCCATGAGTTGGGTGCTCACGGAATCCACAATTCTCCTTTGCTTTACATATGCAACCTTAGACCGCAAATTTACCCAAATTCCATCCTGATGGCGATGGCGCCACTGAAGGTTTGAATTACTTACAGAAGCTCCATCAGTTGAAAAATGTTACGTGCAAAGAGTTTAAGGTCATCCATGTAGAGGAGGTGAGATATAACGTGACCACCTTTCCTCGCCTGAGCCTAGATCTGAATCCTCAAACAGTGTGCTTAGAGAATTCAAGGCTAAGCAGAACCAAAGTGGACTTTAACTATCAACCTGGACTATACCTCACTCGATCTTCATCGTCTTGCTATTCCTCTGGACATTTCGACATCCTGGATAACAAAGGATCATCCTCCATTAATATACGACAACAGGAAACTGCGCAGCGTTGCATCGATTTTATACTACTCCAGAACCCTCATGAGTCATGTATGTGGCACCGACTCATGGGCCTTCTTATAAATCTATCCAAATATCTATAGATCCTTTGGGGATTGACGAACGTGTTGGCTAGTGGCCATATCAATGAGGAGTAGCTCCTTAGTATCGCGAGACCCGGTCCTAGATCTACTTTGGGAGGCAGTCATTAAATGGAGTTGGTTTATATTATTAAAATCAAAAAAACACAATCTTCAATAATAATGATATATTCATCAGATGACAAGTAAAAATGTTAAACCTCAAAATCCGTAACCAGGAGTTCTGGGGTGTAGTATCTATAGTTTTTTTCTGAGGAGTAATGCTCATCACTCATTGATACCCTCAGTCTGGGCAGAACGGACTCCTATAAATTAAAACCCCACTTCTTTCGCTAACTTGAGTTGGGGGTCCGGGCAATATTTCCACATTTGCCGCACCCCCGACTGGAAATCAGCATGAGCGGTAAGATATTTGTGACTACAAAACCTACATAGTCTGTGTCGACTAGACAGTAGGTAGTCATAGACGTTCACGTACCTTTACATTACTTACTGGTGGTTAATATTACTAATCACTTATGAATAGGAATACCTACCGAAATTTAATGGACATTGGAACACAACTTTCATTGTTATAAACATTGACATGGGTGTTTCATCAATAAAATTCATGACACATCATTAATTTTTAGTGTTACATACAATCGTTAACTTTGTACGGTTTTTACAGTTACCACAACTGAATTTCCGGAAACGTCGTCATTGTTTATCTACCTTTTTTGCTGGTCTTCAAATAAAGATCACAAAAACAAGAAACCTTTATCTTTCCTTTTACAAGTTTTAGTTTAAATTGACAAAATCAACTGATGTTGTAGATTACGAAATGCTAATAATATAATGTTTTCACGATCTCTACTCCTAAGGCCAATAGAATAAACAGTCACGAGAGCAAATTCGCAGATATAGCTAGTACAATACTTATTATGATTTTAATCAACAGATGAGGAACATGTGCAGAAGATTGAGGACGCTATAGCTGACATTGCCAACAAGTCCTGTCTCACGTTCAGCCGAAGAGGCAAGGATGAAGAACATGCCGTTGTTATACAAGTGAAAATTTTATTACGTATTACCAGCACCCTAAATGCGTAACATATTATTAATCAGAATCGGCATAATTTTGATTGTTCTATCCAATGCTTCATATGTTTGAAAAATGTGGCTGCTCAACAACGTAAATAACGCAGTGGATGTTGTTGAACTGTCAAAATGAAAGCGATTCATACTATAATAATATAGTGTTACGCAATTAACCTGCAGGTTGGGGACAAAATCGTCTTGATCATTTCAGCTGTCTACTGGTGGACATGAGCCTCCCCTAAGCGTCTGAACTGCATCTGATCCGGTTGGGTACAATAGGTTAAAAAAACCCTATTGCGTAGGTACTCGGAGACGGACACCGTTTGCATTGATCGGTTCCGCTGTATTGTACCTATGACATATCTATACAGTCATTATATATGTTTCAAGAAAAGGCAGGTATAATATAAAATCTGTTTCAGGGCAACAAGAGTGGTTGTTATTCAAACGTGGGCTTCAGCATTCCCGATGACGATGGCGCAGTTCGGCAGGTTCTGAACCTAGCCAAAGGTTGCTTCAAGCACGGCACCGTGGTTCACGAGATGCTGCACACCCTCGGCTTCTACCACATGCAGAGCACTTATGATAGGGATGACTTCGTCACTATCGTGTGGGAAAATATTAAGCCTGGTGAGCAATTTTGAATCAAATGGTTTAGTAAGTGTCCGGCCGTAAATATGAGACATTGAGAGTAAAAAAAAGTTCAGTTTTGTAGAGCGCTGTCTCTATCAATTGATAGTACGCATGTGTGATTGTCATTATCAGACTTATATTGTTTCCACTGCTGATGCACACGCCTCTTCTCGAAGAGAGGGAGTGGGTCGTAAGCTACCACGAGGGCTCAGAGCGGGTAGATGTGACATATGGCTTCGAATTTTTGGTTCTAGGTTTTCACCATGTTTTCCTTTACCATTTTAAAAGCAGTGATGATAATAATCACACGAAGTAGGTAAGTACTGTAGACCTTCAGTACTTACTCAACTGAATCTTGATCGAATAATGACTGATCATTAGCTACGAGCTTGCTACGTTGTTATTTGTAGTCATTCAGAGTTTTTAGACGATCCAAAAAAATTAGGTACAGGTCAGTCTTTTGACCCAAAACACCGTACAATTGGAGTAATGTTGCAATGTTAACATCTTACAGGTCATGAACATAATTTCGCAAAGTACAACAATGACACAGTGACAGATTTTGGAGTACCGTATGACTACGGCAGTGTAATGCACTACCCGGAGAAAGCATTCTCTGTAAATGGCAATCAGACCATTATTCCGACTAAGGTAAAGTTACTTTTTGAAACTTTAAAGCCAGATAACTTTTTACACATAAGAACAGACCTTCACTTCCTCGATGCATGTACTTATATTGGGTACATCAACATTTCGCCATTTTTGTTTAAGTCCTACAATCAGGTTCGGTCGGCCAGGATAGTTTTTGGGTCATTTCCTTGGATTCTTTCTTCCTTGAATGCATGATACTTACAACAACGTATTCAACCACATGACTCATGCTAAGAAGAGGGAATGTAATAACTATTGTTATGTGTTGCGTGCCTATTGATATGGGCTTATTGATTCACATGAAATTCAAATTATAATTATGATACCTACTTAACTGCTATCCGGTAGGTGGTGATTTTATACCACCATCAATACCTATCTAAAAAGTCTGTATCTCAGGTCCTGGAAGCGTCTTTTGTTTGAGTGGTTAGCTCTCAAATATTTTTCAAAATTATTTGAACCCAAAGCTATTTTGTTGCGTGAGTCAGGCTTAATAACTGAATTTTCATGCCGGCGAGTTTACTTCACGTCTCCGTAGTCGAGATCACGTCGACATTTATTACTTCGCAATAGCGTGTAGCGTGATATACTACAGCTTTGCTTCACAACACTACACTCAGCATAACCTGACACACTTTACTAACACTTAAGCATTTTATATTTCTAGGAAAATGTGACCATTGGACAAAGAAACGGACTATCTGAAAGCGATATAACGAAGTTAAATAAAATGTATTGCGAAGAAACCGATGATAAGGAAATAATACTTATTGACAATAATAATGGCGACAAAGTGGCTGTGATTGACTAATAAATGATTAGCTATAAACATAAATAGGATAATAAAGTGTTGTATAATTAAGTGTGAAATAAAACGTAATATTATATAAGAGCGTTTCATTCTTGATGTAAAGCGAGGTACAGATAGACTCTCACGTATTCACTTCCTCGTTGACCAGAGGCGAGGCTTAGGCGAGGTTCCCACCAGAGAGGAGGATAAACACGTTAACTGCCATGTCGGACTATGTGTCTGTCACTTTTTAGTCCAATAACACTAAGTACATTTTTGACTTTTACTGATTTTACCCATGGCAGTTAACGTGTTAATAACCACTCCCAGTATTCATAAAACAATCTGTATCAACAAGGTTTGGCAACCTTGCTATTCAAGTATCAGTTTCGGCTGAGTGCGTCAATTGGTGCAAACATTCAAACAATAGGTGCACTTTAGACTCAGCGCAACATCTTCTTGTCTCTTGTAGACAGGCATTCTATTTTAGTGTATGCTAAGTTGGAAAGGAAGATCGTAAAGAGTTGGCGCAAATGTTGGGAGAAGTACTTCATCATTATCAGCGCCGGCCTCCATCTGTGAGAGGGAGTGGGCCAAAATGTATCACGCGGGCCCAGTTTGGCCTGGTAGCTATCACGACTTCGATTTTTTTTCTAGGAGTTGTCGGGCTCCGACGATGTTTTCGTTCACCGTTTTGAGAGCACTTGCAGTGGCGATGAAATTAAATTCACAAAGTAAAATGCCTGCCTGTGTTCGAACTTACGACCTACAATTCTCAGTTGAAGCCGATACTGTTGGACTACCACTGCTTAAGACTTTATAAGAAGCCATACAGACAAAGTCAGACGAGCTATTGGCCTAACTAATAGCTCATCTGAATCTGTCTGGCTTCTATTTACATTTTGGGCTTCAAAACTTTTTATTATAAGTAAATGTGGGTTGTTATAGTCGGCCTGCATTCAAAAGGATTACTTTCCCAATAAACTAATTGTTACAATAAATTTATCTCACTATTATTTTATCGTAATTACTTGTCATAGTCACGGTCAATTTTCTTTACGACATCGACCTCATTTCACACAAGGACACTTAAATAAAATATCAGATAGTTTTTACATTCTTGAAATTACACGCGTTTTCGTTTGACAATGGCATTGAAGATTGCAGAACACTTTGCAAGAATTTATAATAGTTTATTTGTATTGTATAATGTCCACAAACTAATCAAGAGTGATCTGTTGTTTTGCTCGGATGAATTTGTCGTAATAATTACAATGCTTTGATTGGATAAGGAATGAAGAAAAAATCTTTCCTCGAATTAATGAACCGGCTTCAGGCTTCGTTAACTTAATGTTCCAGAAAGTTACTTATTACTCCATATAATACAACGAGTCCTAATGATGTTTATTGTCTGTGTGCCATATTAATGAGATGTGCTACTAATGAAGATACATAACATAACGCTCTGTTTCTCCGAAGGGTTGGGTTGAGTAAACCACATTTCGCGATAATGTTTAAGTCCCGTGTATTACGGGATGAACCTATTACCACCCTGCCAGGGTCGCGAGATTTGTTCGAAAGAGATACCGCGGCCCTGGCATGTGGGCAACTGAAGGAACACGGGTGGGTTTTAGTCAGTAAAAGTCTGACACGAAGAGTGGGAGACGCCATTTGATGATTTCCCACACATAAAAAAGCCTATTACCACAAAACCAGACTTCGGGCTGCTACTAACTAATTAGACATAGATAGAAAAGCACAATAACATTTTGCCTGACTTGGGTATCGAACCCAGGACCTCATGCTTAGCAGTAGCGCTTGCGACCACTAGACCAACAATGGTGTGCAGCTGTGTAGGTTAATTCCAAGCAAGTAGTAGCAGCTCTTCGTAGCAGCAGAAAACACCACTGCCCTTTCATTTCATGTGGGAACTTGGCAAGGGTTAAATGTAGTGGGCTTTTCTTTGGTATTAAAATACTTTAGTTAGTGGAATACCTTACATCTCTTCAGTTCATAGATTTTAAAAGAATTTAAAAGTGTATGTAGATATTATTTAACTTAACATTTTAATGCAATCTTGAAAGGGTCTTCTTGAACTTTATAAGAATTAATAAATGAGGTTAGGTTACCTATCTACTCTTTCAGGAGTTATTGGTGTAAAAATATTGTTACAACAAAGGGTACAATTTATACGATTTCATGTCGATACTTATTTCACCGGAACGGCCAACTGTTGCTTTCCCTTTACTATTTCACTCATTCAATTACAAAAATGGCAAGTTGGTGTTATTGTTGGAGGACGTAAACGTTAAGAATAACTGGAGCCAGTAAATGTAGCAACTCTGTGTTGCACGAGTTATGCGTGGTGGCGCGGAGTGCTGGCGCTGTCACCAGCGCCCGCGCTGACGCAAGCGTCGCCGTCGCCGGCGCAGTTGCGGCCTAACACCTTGTGAAATGGTCGTATCCGAAGCTATATTAAACCTCGCCCCACCCCGGCGGGTTTTGTCCTACACAAAAAATCACGCGGGACTGGAGTAAACCAGCAGCAGCTTAATAGTCATTAACATAAATAAGAATTTAAAATATTTACCAAAACACAATACCGTTAATATGACACACTTTTTTCGGATACATCGTGTGAGTTAAGTTTACAAAAAAGCGAAATCAATATCGCATACATTTATGAATATTAATCGAAAGCTGGCGAAGATTTTATAGTTATCATGGGACGGACAAAGTTATCGGTGGTTCTCATAATCGTATGTGCGGTCAAGTGTATGGCGATGACCTATAATGAACTGGAGGATTTTGCGGAGCACCTCAAGAAGACGTCGCAGCTCAGCCCAACTTTAAAAAGTAAGTAATACCTGCTTACTTGGCTAGTGCCGACTATAACTTTACTTATATTTGCAATTTATTTTTACGGTTTTATAAACTGTGGTGTTGACTTATAATTGTTTAAAAAAAAAAGTCAATCCTTCCTAGGTGGTGAGGCATAATGTTTTTAAGCTTTGAAGCTTTAAAGTCTAGATTGACCCAGAGGGTAATTAATAATGAATTGAGTTACAACCTTACTTTTAGCAATACGTTTTTGCTATATTTTACAACAATCTCTCAACTCTTCCGGTAGTATTCAATTCCACATGTCGGTGGATACTTCACCGATTTTAGATTTAATTTTTTAAAAAAATTAATAATACTAATAAGTATGTTTACCCTTAAATAAAGGGCATTCTGTAGATGCCTAGATATATTACACAATTGTTATACGTTTTGTATTTCACGAGATGCTTACTAGTATACTTCAGAGTCCGACTACGAAGCATTGAAGAATTCCAAGTTTAAAAGTCAACATATAAGACCATAGATATAATAATTGCTATGGGTAGAACCCTAAATTAAACATTACTGGAATTTCACAAACTGTAGGGTGATTACGTAACATACTATCAGAGATTTTGACAGTTCAACAACATCCATTGCGTTATTTACGTTGTTGAACAGACACATTATCCTTACATATGAATCAATAGATTAGCAAAATCCGTCAAAATGATTCAGATTCTGATTGATAGTATGTTACGCAGGGTGCTGAATTGATTAATTTCTACGAGAATGAAAGACCGGTTTAAAAAGTGTTGAAAATGAAAGTGGTCAATTAAAATAATGTGGTTCTTTTTTTATTCCGGTGATCAACTATCACGTCTAGTCTGCGCAATAATTAATCATTCAATTTACTAGGACTGTTGCTATACCAATGCTAGTTGCATTGGTAACGTACGCAAAACTTGAAAGCTTTAAAAAACGTACCTATACCTAGGTAGGTATATGTATCGATAAAGTTAGTCCAAAAAATCAGGACTATTGGTGAATAGGCTTTAGCGGTGAAACCATTGGTAAACAATAAACCCTGTACATCAGTGGGTAGACCCTTTATGGGGATCGCGGTTCAGACGGGAACAATTCAATTAATACTAGGTAATGGATCTTTGCTATTGTATTGATTTTTATATTCTTTTTATGACCTCATATCGTGTAACAGAAGGCGTAGACCCCGACGTCGACTATGATGACGACGACGTCGTGTCTGACCACGCTTGGGAGGAAAGTGGCAAGTTCGAGGGTGACCTAATCCTCAACGAGCGTCAGAGGAGGCTGATCGTCGAGGATGTCGCCGAGGGCCTCGCTAGGAACGGTATCAGAGATGGAGCAAAGAGGTGGCCGAATAACGAGGTCATCGTCTACATTCAAAAGGAACATTTCAGTAAGTATCGTGTTTTTACGGTTTCGTACCCAAGTGGTGCCAACGGGACCTTATTACTTAGAGCGGTTCTACACTGCATCCAATCCGAAGCCGAGAAATATCGGTCCGAAGTTGCCATAGTACTATTTATATCATGGGTTGCGCACTACATCCGAACTTAGAATTCCCTTCGAATTTAGAACATCCCCAATTCGGATTTTGATCGGACGCAGTGCAGAACCGCTCTTAGTCTCTGCTATCCGTCCTTTCCTCCGTTCTTCTATCTTTCCGTCCGTCTGTCTGTCAGCAGGCTGCATCTCATAAATCGTAATTGGTAGACATTTTAAATTTTCTCAGAGTATGTATTTCTATTACCGCTACAACAACATTGAATAAAAATAAAATAAAGTAACACATTAAAGGGCGATCCCCTTTACCCATACAAGAAACGTGTATCTTTTTTGGTGTTTTTAGCCTTGTGGTACGGAACCCTTCATGTACGAGTGCGGCTACCACACCGGTTTTTTGATATAATAAAGTTTCTGTACGTATTAATAAGCGCTATTATTTTTTCTGACAGCTGCACAATATCAAGAGTAAGGCTTGGTTCAGGTGGTCGATAGCTCTGAACTTTTTCCTCTGAACATCAAGTTTACAGAAGCGACAAAACAAAAATAATTCGACCACGATCGCACTTATAATATGTGTTACAGCAGAGAAAAATGTGAGGATCTAATATGGATCTCATATAATTTTAAAGGTGGTGATCAAGTGCGTGCTATCGAAAGTGGAATAGAGGATCTTGCACGCGCGTCCTGTGTCAAATTCCGACCATACAAGAAAGGAGACCGAGATGCCGTCGTCATACAGGTATCAACTTGTATACTAATTTATTATGTTTTTACACATATGCTTATCCTATTATGACACTCGTCCTTTGGATCTAGTAGGCACAAGTTAAACTTTGTAATTAGAGAGCAAATAAAAGTGTACATTCGGATTGAAAATCAAGTGAAGAAAATACAAATCGGGTTCCATTTCACCCCGTCTTATCTATCCTGACGGGATGAAATAGTAGTAAACAATAATATATAAGGAAATGTTCGGCGAGATTTGGGACTTTTTGGAAGCACCTGTTTTCTGTTCCAGGGTAATAGAAGAGGCTGTTTCTCTCAAGTGGGCTACCAGGGAGGGTACCAAGTACTGAATTTGTCGGGTCGGCACCCAGTCGGACGTGGTTGCTTCCGACACGGTACCGTTGTACACGAGCTGCTGCATACCCTTGGCTTCTACCACATGCAGAGCAGCCCCGACAGAGATGATTTTGTCAACATTGTTTGGGCCAACATAGTTCAACGTAAGCGACTTTAAAGATAATGCACAGCATACTAAACCGATAAACACTTACGATTTTTGTTACATACCTATCCAGTTGCTAAAGTCAGCGACCGGTAGGAACATACCTGTCACGAACATTACACAATGCGAATGTCAATTAGCCCACCGCCTGTCTAAGCAATAAAATTACGGTGTGAAGTAAATTCGATTTCTATTCAAACTTTCTTTGTATGTTGACAGAATCTGAGGCTTAGTCGGAACATTTTTGTAGCCGAGAAATCAATCGTCCAAACAGTGTTCGCTTCTGAGTCGATATTTATTTGTTTGCAGCGGCGAGGCATAACTTTCGCAAATACAACTCGTTCTCCGTGTCAGACTTCGGCGTGGGGTACGACTACGACAGTGTCCTGCATTACAGCCGACGAGCTTTCTCCTCCAACGGTCAGGACACGATTGTTCCAAAAGAGGTGATTGAGATTTTTCTTATAGCTAATAAACTTTTATTAATGCAAAAAATCTTGTTGGATGTTCAAGTCAAGTTTTATTTTGCCTAGTTTCAGTGGTTATTAATATAATTTATTGATAAGCTCTTGGCAAAATATTAATGAAGCGAGTAAAGTTAAAAACTGTACAATTATAATGGTTCATATATTTTTTTTCAGGGTGGTGCTCGAATCGGTCAAAGAGTAGGACTGTCAGATAAGGATACACAAAAATTGAACAAAATGTACTGCGACGCTGATTGGGATAGCGGCCAGGCAGACGAAAGCCCTCCTAAGAAGACGGAAACTAAAAAAAAGACTGGGAAGAATAAACCATTTGAAGGTCAAGGCATTGGATACCACCAAGGTAAAGCTGTGGCTATCAAAATATTACCCGCAGCTGAAACATATAAGTTACCTGACGTACCTAGTTTTCATGTATTTGATTATTTTAGTAAAGAGCCGCAAATCCTGTCGACGTCGGAAAACGAAGGCTTTCGTGTGGGTAAAGAAATGACTTATACCTACAATCCACCCGAAACTACACAACACCGCCAAACTACACCTGAAAGCCATGCACCTGTTAATTTTGACACCGTGTCAGAATTTATGAAGCATCATAACCATAATGAAGAAAAGCTCCAGAGACCAAATGTCGCAGAAGTACAACAAAAAAATAGTCGAAATCAGGAGCATCTGGGCCATCTGGCTGATCCTGAATTAGCTGTTGATATCTCTACGCATGATGAACATTCTAGTTCACCAGACGCAAAAGTGGTTGATGTAGATTTAATCGATGCTTTTGATAGACTATCAAAAATAATAAAAATGCACGTTTATCCTTCCCAAACACCAGATCTAAGTATTTATAAAACGAATGGACAGTATACTCACCATTACGATCCCCCACAAATAAAAGCTGTTAGTGATATTCAATTTGTTTCTCCCGTGCCAACTGAAGCAAATAAACCGAAAGAAGATGAGATGCACTCTGCTATAAGATTTATAAATAATATGTACGATGAAAAATATGAATTAAAAACAAAAAATCCTTTAAAAGATAAACCGATGCAAATGGTTCCAAAGAAGGAAAGTAATCCTCCATGGTATAAACATTACGAAGAAGAATATGCATCTGTACCAGATTTTAAACCCTTAGAACATTATCGAGAAAATAATGAATATACAAGCAAACATTTCCCAAAACTATACAAGGATGAAAAACCAAACGAAAATCAAGATGACTGGTATCAGAAGTATATTAAACAATATCCTGATCATGAATATCATGATTATTCAGAGGACAATTCGAAAGGGCATGAACATGACAGAGATGAAAAAGAAACTATTTATAGTTCTCCAATTCCAAAACGAACTCAAGACTATTCTGTTTTTCGCTTTCCAGAAAAACCGATTAAAAACTGGTACAATGATGAAAGTCACGACGATAGATGATTTTTATCTACTTAAGTTAATGTATAAGTAATTAGGTATTAGGACGTTGTACAGTTTGTTTTAATTTTTGATAAATAAATGTATTACCTAAACGACTACAAGTAATTTCATTTTTAAAGTGCCAACAGATTTAAGGACAATTTTCGGTCCTGTAAATAAAATAAAATTTTTAATTTGTTCAAACAGTACAAATAATTTTTTGTTTCTTTTCTTTCTAATATATTTTGTTGGGTGGATCTAAATCTACTCTCGCTATGAGAAAATGACCCATGTCTAAAGTGGATATTACGAACTAATACAATGTTTACAGGTTTGGATTTACCATTCCACAGCCTAATCACCTAAGCATCACTAAGATAATGCGACTAATGCTTTGACGCCCGAAAGTTGGCATAAATATTGGTTACATACAGGTTTCAGCTTATAAGATGGGTATGGGACCATACCCATCTTATAAGCATAATTTGGAAGATTGCTGTGACGGTTAATATTATTATTATTTGGTTAAATACTTACTAATAACAACAAAACATAACATCACGTCTTGTTTCACTGAGAGCTTGGGCAGAGATACACTAATTGTACACCCACATTTCGCTAGTTATGTGTAAGTCCCATAATTAATAGGGGGCGAGCCTATTGCCATCAATATAATAATAATAATAAAACGTCCAAAACTTTTATTCGAATAGTCCCACACTCTGAATGCTATAAGCGTGGAACGGAACAGACGCAAGAAAATGATTCGGTCAATGTCAGTACTGTCAAGACAGCTGTCATCTGTCACTAGTAAGTGAGTGCCTTTTCCTATCATTCTTGTTTTCTTGTGTACTGCTGATTGATTATTTACTATTGTTTTCCGGTTTATTTGTCATCGCTTGATAATGAATTTGAAGCTATGATAATACTTTATACATAAGGTTGTACGATAATCAATTTGCAATGAATATCCAAAGTCGGTGACGATTGTGAAGGTTGTCAACAAATTTTACGTATTGTTTAATGGGTTGTGCTGTGTCGTGCGTCAACCGAGCGACAATGTCGTTGTTTGGGAGACAGAATAATGATAATGATGCCCGAGCTATACTAGAAAGGAAGTTATACATTGCCAGAGAATCGCCTGAACCAGATTTTAACTTGTCCGAGTGTCAACTGCGCCATGTACCGTCGGGTACATTTTCAATATGCAAGGTATACCGAAAAGAACGTTTGTATTTGCACAATAACAGTTTACAATCATTGGAGGAAGGAGGTCAATTGTCAGATTTATACCTTCTAACGGTTATAAATCTTAGCAGTAATAGATTTTCACAGCTACCTAGTGATATTAGATATTTGGTAAATCTGACTGAGCTGTACATTCAAGATAATCAAATTAAAAACCTACCTGATAATATACAGTATTTGCAGTCATTACAAATATTAGATGCATCAAATAATAAGTTACGAAGCTTAACACCATCAGTAGGTAAGCTGAAGAATCTAAGAAAACTGAACCTCACTGAAAATAAAGATTTATATGAACTCTGTCCAGAACTATGTTTAGCTGCTAATCTGATAACATTAATGATAGATGGGGAACAGTTTTTATTCCCTCCATCAGATATTGCCATACAGGATACTGCTGAAATCATGAAATATTTATGTGATAAAATGAACATAAACTATAACCCCCCAATTTCTATTGAGCAAGATATGCCCACAGTCCAAATTCCAAACATGGTTCTGGATCCATTTGCGAGACGTAATACACTTACTTGGGAAGAACAAGAAGCTGCCATCATAGAACAAGAACATAGGCTGCATAAAGCAGCTAAAGAACAAAGAGAAAAGTTTTTAAATCAAGTATTACAGGAACAGATGGAGCTAGACAATGAGATAGCTAAAGTTCACACTGAGAAAGAAATTGATCGGCAAAACCTGATCAAAGCTATACAAGATGACGAAAAGGAAATTGAATGTTTAGTTAAGAACTTTATTCAGTCAGAAAATTTAAATCCAGAAATTATTCAACAGCAACTTGCATATGAACAGGCTGAACATGACAGGCTACTTGAAATCACACGGCAAAATTATGATAATATTAAAAAGGCTGATGTTTTAAAAGCAATGGAAATGCTCATAGAAGAAGACTACTCAATGAGACATTCCAAGAAACATTACGAAGACTCTATGAATAATATGAAACAGAGTGTGCTCATACAAGATTTAGAAGTAAGTGAGAAATTGACAGAGTTATTAAATGCTAAAGATCAATCTCGCACCGTGTTAGTGGAACATCTTCTGGAAGATCAAGACATTCAAATGGCAATGGTTGCATCACTGCTGGAAAAAACTGATGCTAGAACCTGGAGTCTTAACCAGGAAATATCTTTGGTTTCTTCACATTTAGCACGCCTCAGTGTTATTGAACAAGAAAAGAAGAAATTGCAAATAACTTATAACTATAATGAGTTGCTTCAACAGAGAGTCCAGTTAGTTACTCTCTTAGATGATCTTTTTGGTCAACAGAATAAAAGACGAAAACAGCTTGTTGAAACTTTAAGAGAAATGGAAAACGAAACAAATAAATCCAATGATTTTTGGTTGAAAAATTATCAGAAATTAATCAACTCGGCACCAAGAACTTTACTGGACATAGGGAAAAGTTTGGACCCAGCATTGGCAAACTATCTCTTACAGGAAGGTGTTATACACTGTCTGCCATTCTTGGTTAAATTCTTATTTTCTGGTGAATCCTTAATCAACATCACTCCTGAAGAGCTAAAGTTGAGTGGTGTCTCATTGGCCTGTGACAGACAAGGTATTATTAGAGCAATAAACTCTTATGTGGCAGCTAAAAGTCAGAATTACAACTTTGAAGCATCTTCTGTTGCACCAACTGCTCCGTCTGATGTAGAACTGGCTGAAGAACAGAAATGTACTGGAGTGGTGACAACTAATCAGTCTGATGATACATTGTTGGAGGCAGAGTGTGTCATTTGTATGGATGCTAAGAGCGAAGTAGTATTTGTACCATGTGGACACATGTGTTGCTGTCAGCCGTGTGCAAGCAAAGGAATGGAGAACTGCCCTATGTGCAGATGTACCATAGAAAGGACAATCAAAGTTATGGTTGCATGATGATTGAACGTTAAGGTAACAACATTTTGAAAATGTTAAAATAATTACTTTTTCCTCGGTGACATCTTTTCTAAATGATATAATTTTCTACACCGAGGAACATAACCGCTCCTCACGCTATCCCACCCAAATCCTCACTCCCTACAACTCCCACCTGTCCAACCTCCACTCCGAAACGTGACCACCCTGTGACTGGGTGGTGGCGGGCTCGACTGTCACTAAAAGCCGCTGATGGCGAGTTAGGAGGAAGCAGTCACCTGCGCTAGGACCTGCGCAGTTGAGCGCCGTGAGCGGGGATGAAGGAGTCCTGGGGGGTTGAGCCAAACGGCGCTGGTGGTTATGTGTCCGTGAGGCAACACGCCCCCTTTGGTCTGGATTTCAAGCGAAACGGTGGCCCTACCCACTAGCCAGGGGTAGGGAAATGGCCACAGTGTCCCGTCAGAGGGCCACAGGCGAGGTGCGTGAGGTCCGCGGAGGTCGTCCTTGGATGACTGAAGCGGTAGGTAAAGGTCATGCTGACGGTGTAAGAGAGGGTTGTTCAGCTCGTTGGGGGCCAACCTGATCGAGCACCCGATGTCGCACTGTAAACCAGCCTTGCGCCCCTATATCTCTCTGGTAATCCTAACGATCGAGCTTTTTCATAGCAAGACGTTCCCAGGTGCGGGCTCCATGGAGGGTGGGAGCCAGAGAGATGAATTCTTTCACACTATTTAACATGGACTCAATACCAGTTAAAACCAACCAACCCGGAGTGGAGGCGAAAGCCGATGAAGCTCCCAAGAGAGGTGCCTGCACTTCTCTTGCCCCTGGACGCCCTGCAGCTAACGCTGCGGGTACCAGCGCGGGCGCTGGTCTGGCTGTGGCGCAAGCCACAGGTAAGACCAAACAAAAGTCCCAAAAGAAACAAAGGGTGTCGGCGCTGATTGGGACCAGTACCGGCCCTTCCAAAACCCAGGAGAGGACCACGGCGAAAACTAATATCGCTATCGGTCCGACCCACCACAAACAAACACCGGTGCCAGGTATTACTGGCACTGGGAAACACCTTCCCTCCTCTGCGGCTCCTCAAGCCCTCTCCCATAAGGAGGACGCCACCGATCTAACGGTGGCAGACAGCCACGAGGACGCGATCTCTCGCGCCTGGATGGTTGTACAGAAGCGGGGCAAGGGTAAAGGCACTCAAAAAGCCCGTTGTCCTCGCACAAACCCCTCATGCGCTCCAGCTGCTATAGCACAGCGTATGACGCGGAAGGAGCGCCGTCAGGCTCGCAGGAGGCAAGGTAAAGGGCCCCTAAACAACCAGGCTACTGCCGCTAGTTCGGTCAAACCGACTAGCGGCCAGCTAACCTTCGCCGCTGGAAAACGGTCGCAGGCAGAGGCCGGCTTAAGCCGTCCCGCGACCAGCCGACCGTCATCCAGTGCGCCGGGTAAAACACAGCAACCCGGGGGGAAGGATCAGGCCGCGGCCAAGCGAGCTCTCAACGAGACCATCTCACCTCGTGGAGAGCATAAGCGGCCGCGTCTTGATCAATCCAAACGGGTTGCTCAAAGAAGCTACGCCCAAGCTGCCAATGCTACCCTCGACGTAGCGGTCACCTGTGACTGCACCGGGGTCATCAGCAAGGACGTATCGGACCAGGTGCTCGCTGCTATCCAGAAGCAGATTTTATTCGAGGCCTGCTCTCCCAAACAGGACACCATGGCGCCGACTTTCAACGCAAAGCCGCAGTTCGCCGGTGGTGTCCTTAAACTGTGGTGCGAAAACGATCACACCTTAGCCTGGCTAAGGAAAACAGTCTCCGATATGACTCTCCCTACTAACTTAACGTTAGTAGTCAAGAGTCAGTCGGAGATCCTAAGACGGGCACGATGTGGAATCGTGATCCCAGACGAGCAGGGGGTCCTCGGAGAGCCGACCAATATAGGTCGTGCTCTCAGTTACCAGAACCCCTGGGTCGACATAAAGCGCTGGTTGCTGCTGCATGCCGACAAACAGGCCTCGGCATGGTTCGTGGTGGTCGGTGTCCCGGTGGACCAAATCCCGACCCTGATGGGCGCGGGGCGCCGTCTATCTTTGGGGGCGGGGAAGGTGTACCTGCAGTTCCAGGGTAGGAACGGCAGGTTCACCGATGTCCCCCAGGGATGGGACCCCGCCACGGGCACCATCTCAGAGACTCTGGCGCAGCAGCCAGAGACACCAGCGGGGGAGTCAACCCCCCCAGCAAACAACCCGGAAGCAGCCGTGGCCGAACCCGCTGTAGCGGAATCGGCCGCCCCAACTGCCGCCGCCCTGGACGCTGTCCCTTCTTCGGACGCGGAGTCGGACGACATAACCCTGTCCCCGGCTTCGCGCCAGGAGGAGGATGGCTTCGACGAGGGCGGCCTGTTTGCCGGGCTCAAACTGGAGGAGGACGATGAGGAACCGACCAGCAATGGCGTCCTCTTCGTCAATCTGTAAAATCCTCCAGGCAAACCTCCACCACAGTCAGACCGCAACGGCTCAGCTCCGGAAGTGGTTGGAGGTTCAACACACGGCCATCGCCCTGATCCAGGAGCCGTGGATTAGAGCGGGCCGCATACAAGGACTCTCCAATCTTGGCGGTAAGCTCCTGGTCACCACTGATCATGACCAACCCAGGTCGTGTATCTATGTCACAGGAAACCTTAAAACACAGCTTCTAACTGAATTCTGTTGCAGAGATATATCTGCTGTGAAGCTGCTCATACAGCGTGATGGCGCCATGGAGATGGCAATCGTCTTCGCTTCGGCCTACATGCCTGAAGCGGAGGCGCCGCCCCCGCATGACCTGGCCCGCCTCGTGAGCCATTGCGAGAGATCCGGGCTTGAGGTCATCATCGGTGCCGATGCCAATGCTCATCACCAGCTGTGGGGTATGGACACGCAAAACGAAAGGGGTAAGGCGTTAGTTGATTACTTATTCTCGACTAACCTATCCCTACTAAACACTGGCTCCGAACCGACATTCGTAACCAGACGAAGCCGTACAATCATAGATCTCACTCTGGCAACAGAGGCCGCGGCGGAAATTACCACTGGTTGGCAGGTCTCAAGGGAGGCTTCCTGCTCCGACCACAGATGGATCCGCTTCGACATCCAGGCCTCTGTCCCGCCAGTAGCTCCACGCCGCAAGCCGCGCAACACAGATCGTGGTACCTATACACGCAGCCTAGAATCCAAACTTGCGACATCAAGCGACCCGACGTCATTTGCGGACACTACACAGATTGAGGTACAAGTAGAATACCTCACTAAATCAATTATAGACAGCTACCAAACTGCCTGCCCAGAGACGACTCCTCGTAGTACACCGGGCAAACAACCCTGGTGGGGTGCTGATCTGGAGCGAAAGCGCGGGAAGGTAAGGAAAGCTTTGAATAGAGCCATGAATACATGTGCGGATGAGGACTGGGATAAGTACTACGCAGCCAAATCCTGCTACAAAAGATGCATCAGGTTCAGGAGCACCTCGGGATGGCGCAAATACACTGGCAGTATTGAGTCCTGCCAGGAAGCAAACAGGGTAAGGAAAGTACTGGCACAACAAACTACACCTGGGCCTACTACTCTTCGCAAACCAGACAACACACTCACATCCTCGCCAGAAGAAACGAGACGCGTCCTTATCGAAACACACTTCCCCGGATGTATTTTCTCGCAAGTAATCGACTGGCAAGACGCAACTCAAACACCATCAGATAATGACTGGTTTTATGCTAGCAAGGTGATCACGTTGGACAAACTCCAATGGGCCATCGGGAGCTTCCATCCGTTTAAGGCCGCCGGTCCGGATGGGGTGTTCCCCGCCCTACTACAGTGGGGTGGAACCCTCATCACAGCAAGACTGGTACCTTTAATGAGAGCGTGCCTAGCATTTAGATACGTTCCCAAAGGATGGAGGGAAGTGAAAGTAATATTCATCCCTAAACCAGGTAAGGGCGATTACACAAACGCAAAATCCCACAGACCAATCAGCCTGACCTCTTTCCTGCTAAAGACCCTGGAAAGGCTGTGCGACAGGGAGCTTAGGGACGGCGCTCTGAAAACTCTACCGTTGCACGGTAACCAACACGCATACAGCTCGGGTAAGTCCACCGAATCGGCACTTCATCTGGTAGTCAGCCAGATAGAGGAAGCGATTCATCAGAAAGGGACCTGCCTGGGAACCTTCATAGACATCGAAGGAGCCTTCGACAAAACAAACTTCTCCAGCATCAGCAGCGCCCTCTCCAGACATGGAGTTGAACAGGTACTCATAGACTGGATCACAAACATGCTGAGCAAGCGCGTGGTTCGCCTAGAGGACGAGCAGCAGCTGGCCATGATTGCCAGAGGCTGCCCCCAGGGAGGGGTGCTGTCACCCCTTCTATGGAATTTGGTGATTAACGAATTAATCGCCAGACTCAATGCCAATCACTACTACACAATAGGTTATGCGGACGACCTCGCCATCCTTGTCTCAGGGAAGGTGACGAGCACGATCTTTAACCTCACCCAACAAGCACTACGTATCGTAGAGAGATGGTGCAGAGAATATGACCTCTCAGTGAACCCCACTAAAACTGAGCTAGTCATGTTCACCCATAAACGAGCTTTAGGCCTCTTCCGCCTACCGAAATTGTTCAATACAGAACTTCAGCTGGCCAACGAAGTCAAGTACCTCGGGGTCACTCTTGACAGTAAGTTAAACTGGAGTAGTCATTTAGACAGCAAACTAAACAGGGCCTGCATCACATTCTGGCAATGTAGGAAAATGATAGGTAAGAAGTGGGGCCTATCCCCTAAAATCATACTTTGGCTGTACACCGCAGTGATCCGACCCATGATCACCTACGGGGCCGTGGTTTGGTGGCCCCGCACCAAGCTTGTTACAGCCTGCAACAAACTACAACACATGCAGAGACTAGCCTGCATGGCGGTCACGGGCTGCATGAGGACTACTCCGACTGCAGCCATGGACGCCATGCTGGGACTACCACCGCTCCACCTGTTCATACAGCAGGAAGCCACGATGGCGGCGGCGCGTCTGGACGCAACTAACCTCTGGAGAAAGAGAGACACACAACACACCGCGCTGCTTAAGGAACTCAACAATGAGTTCCCCATCACTAAGGCTATAAATGACCGGGTACCCAAACAGTTCATTTTTGATAAAAAATACAGAATCCAGCTTCACGAAGATCGCCGGTGTGAGGGTCTGCGCCCCACTGAGCTGCGCATCTTCACGGACGGATCAAAAACAGACAGTGGCACAGGTGCTGGAGTCTTCTCGCAGGACTTCAACATACATATAGCCACACCGTTGGGAGTCCACAACACAGTGTTCCAGGCTGAATGCATTGGGATCACTCTTGCTGCTTCAGCCATCATGGCTAGGGCAGTTAAGGACCACTCGATCCGCATACTCTCAGACAGTATGGCTGTTCTGCAAGCGCTGGACAGTCACTCGATTGACTCTGGGCTAATATACGAGTGCCACCAGCGCCTCAACCAGGTGGGTAGCCTCAATAATATAACCATTCAATGGATAAAAGGACACAGCGGTTCGCTGGGAAACGATGCCGCCGATGAACTTGCCAGAAGGGGGTCGAGCATGACACCGGTGGGACCAGAACCCATCGCGCCACTCCCTTTTGGGTTCCTACGCTCTCTGGTAAGAAAACGTACCAGGGATCTACACTGTAAGCTATGGGTGGACCAAAGTGAGTGCAGGCAGGCCAAGGAAGCACTTCCTACCATCGATGCCCGCCTCACAAAACAGGTCCTCCGATTAGACAAACGACAGCTGCGTATGGTTACAGCAGCAATAACTGGACATGGGTCGTTTAATAAACATCTATTTGTCATAGGAGTTACAGACAGTCCGCTGTGCAGGGCCTGCATTGAGGACGACGAGACAGCAGCGCACGTGCTTCTAAACTGCCCGGCGATCGCCACATACAGGGCCAAGTACTTCGGTAACCCAGGTACCCTACGTGAGATAGTCAGCAACATCAAGGCGTTGCTGGCCTTTCTCGAGGAGCTGGGGTGGATCGAATAACCGATTTCCCACCCGTACGCAAAATACGCGCTCAGACGTGGAGTTGCGGACAACAGCCCGTTCTACCTATTACCTATTACCTATTACCTACACCGAGGAAACAAACAAGGAAAGGTGTACTAAAATTATAATTTTTTCATTTCAGAATTTCCAATCTATGGAGAAGAAAAGCTACAAAAGAATTTATGTACTCAGCATTTACTATATTTTTAAATATGTCTGACCATTCTTCATTATGTAAGTTAATTAATTTGTCACCTCTATGACCCCTTAATTAAAAAGAATGAGTCCTAATCTGTTAATAAATATAGAATGACGTTTTTTGAACCATAACTATTGTCTTTACCTTACTTTAAAAATATTTAGGAAATGTCAACTTTATGAAAATAATGTTTTCACGTGATTATTGCGTCATGATATTCTGGCTGGAAAAAACAAACATCGCATGGGTGACTCTGACGAAAAGTACAGTCATACGACTAATAATAGTGTAGATATAATCTGTTAATACAAAAGCGATTTTTTCCTAATGAATTTAAAGTCATAGTTAACAGAGAAAGGCATTATTATTGTTGATTTATAAAGATTTTCAATTGAAATTTGACTTCAAGACAAATATAAAAAAAAATGCCTTAGTCATTGGTCATAATAATTATGGTGAAAAAAATAAGAATAACTAGTTTCATTAATACACTGTATTTTCACATAAAAATGAGTCATATATTTGTTTTGATATTTTTCTTGGAACACTATAGGTAGTGAAGATTTGCGTGACGTTTCCTATGTATGAACTACAAGTTTTATAAAAGTTAAATCAGTAAGTCCATCATCGTCCAATACTTAGTAAAACATAAACAATTAAAGGGATTTTTCGTTTATTGGAAGTTGAACTTGAAGTTAGAATATCTCTTTATTTCAATAAATGTGATTTTATCAGGTGATTTATTTTAATACATTTTTGTCTTTCGGTATTCGAGTTAATTTTAATTTTTAAAGGCATTTTGTGGCACATTGAAAACACTTTGACTTCAAGCGCTATATGGTAACATATTAAGCAGACATTACTACCTACTTTAAGGTGGAAGTGCGAGGCGAACTCCGCCTCAGGAAGTTCAGTCTTTCTTCAGTTTTTTTGCAATTTATAGGTCAGTGTTATGCTGTATGTTGAACAGAATATATGATTCGCGCCCGTAACACGTTTGTATTTACAGAATTAGTTCATTTAATCCCATTGAATGACTATTTCATGTGAAAATCATTCAATGGGTTTAAATGAACTTCTTGGTTATTTCGATGATTTTAATTGTTAAATTTCTGTAAAGCCACATTTGTTATAGTCGTAAATCATATTTTAATACAACCTGACGTTGACCTGCAAATTGCAAAAAACGGAAGAAGGTTTGAATTTTGAATTCCACTTCAAAGAGAACCAACAGAAAGAGTTTTTCAAAATGATAATAATATGTTGCTGTATACTTCTTTCGCATTTACGCCATATAAGTTTCGGTGAAGGTGATTTATTTTTTAAGGCTTGATTTTTCTTCAGATATTGTAAACATATAGAAATAATGTTAGCCTTTAGCCTAACTACAAAAGTATTGAATTTTTATTCATGTAAAGAAGACTGGACCCACAACATGCCTATGTGTATATGGAATTAACTTGTTAATGTAATGTAAATACAAACTAGTCACTGTAATTTAACACATTAATTCGGTCCACCAGCGGGTCAGCTAGTGTTGTTACATTAAAAAAATCGTGTATAGATTGTGAAAATATCTTGTAACATAGAACCTAAGCAGCTGCCGGCTGTGACTTTGTAATGAGAGTCAATCTAAAAGATTGTGCCTTCTAGTTAATGCCTGTGTCAATGCTGGCATTGTTTCCATCGCTTTTCTACTAGAAATGTTCATGCAATGAACAAGTGAGTCTAACATTATTGATGCTTTTATATGAAAGAAAATATTTGCAAGGGCTGTGCCAATTGGATCATGAAAAAAAAACTAGTTTTAGTATATTATATTTTCGAACGTATCTTTGTCCATAAAACGCTCATTTATTCTTAATCTAAGTCATTATGTTACACTATTATGGATTTATAGTAATCTATTATAATATCGGAAACGCTTTTATATTATTAAGTTTTATCGGTTGTAAATTCAAAAGTATTGTTTTATTTTGAGCCAAAGCACATTATACCACGTAAAAATTAGTTTGTAAGCGAGTCGTACATGGTATAGTCTATGCACATCACTACCGCACGTCACTTGACTTTTATGTCAATGACATAAAGTTTAAATTACAATGACTGACGAGCGCCCGTGAAATGCATCAACTATAGCATGTTAATAACGTACCGTACATTGGATAAACATTGCAGTTACTGGCAATAATATGCGAATAATAGGAGTAATCTGTGTAAGGTCAATACAATGAATAATTTAGATGAGTTAGATTTAAACTCTTCCAATAAGCGGTAAAGACTAATTATTATAATAAACATACTAACATAGTTGTTTAAAAATACACGTAAATAACTGTAAAGGTTTCCCAGATTATATTAAAAACATCCATTTATATCATATTGCCATTTAGTATATAAATAAATTAAGGTATTATCATACTCACAAGGGGTAACAGAACATAACGAGTACCTATTGTTATAAAATATATTGGAACAAGTTAAGACTACATAATAGCAATAACATTAATATAAGATTTGTTACAATAATGCACAAATATTGGCAGTTTACGTGTATCGTTTAATATCAAGAAGACTCAAGCATGATTTACAAATTTTGTGACGAATTAAAAGAGCTGTGTCGGTGTCGTACATATACCTCTTTTTTATAAAAATAGGGTTAAAAGTTTGCAATAAAACGCACTGAAGACAATTACTGTATAGAACGTATAGCAGAACGAGGGAAGCCAACTTTTTTTTAGAAGAAATCAAGTTTCTCTTATTCCAAAAAGGGTAAATAGAGATTACGGACGTATAAAAAAGAATATTACTTCTTGATAATGTTTAAAACGTCCTTTTTTACCTTTTGCGGAAAAATTGCTGAATGCAGAATTGCCAGGAATATATTTAAAAACAGTCAGTCTTCAAAGGAGTATTTTAGCGTATTCTATTTCTGTTTTAGGTTATAAAATATTGATACGCAAAATAGAATTCTCTTTAGCAAAGTGTCATTGGCAACCTAAAGCTGTCCGGCATTATTTTCGTTGGAACTTGATTTCACGACTACCCGACAGATGGCGTAAGTGAGACTTAAATTCACGTAACAAACTTTTTTAGAGACGGCAAAAACATTGAACCAAGACATCGTAACTGACCAAAATATCGGATTTACATTTTGCAATTAACTACATATATTTAAGTTATTATTGTTGATGAAACAAGCTATACCTACGGAATGTTGAATAGATACTTTAGATAACGGCATTTACATTTTTTAGACTAAGATAGTCATATCATACCTATATATTATTATTATCAGAGAATCACATGTGACGTAGGTATGACAATCTTTGTTATAAATATGTAGATCCCTATGTCTATAAATATCTACCTATAATTTTGTGTTTTAGTTTAGTTTTTATTTTTGTTGCCATATGTTATTATGGGATGTCATATGAATAATTTAATTTACGAAATCAGACTGAAGCTGATAGTTTTCTTTGAAGTATAAAACAATTAAACATATTTTTTTTTACTTATATATAAAATTCTAAATATTAGTGTTGTAGTCTTTAAATTATATTTACTGTATGCCTTACACTATCTGGCCGTAAAGTTAATATGTAATATCTGGTTTTAGAAAGAAATATTCACTATATATGGGTAAGGTGTCCTAGAAAAGCGGTGACTGTCACATAGCGTCTTTAACTTACCGGCGAGTAACGTCACTGATGTTTCAGTGTTCATAAACGTTTCAGTTCAAGTAATGTTTTATTTACGTTACCAACATAGTCTGCAGAGTAATCAAGCTGAAGTGGTAGTGGGCTGGTCATGTTTGTCGAAGGACTGGTCGCCGTAGAGCAGACGAGTCCTGGAGTGGAGACCGCGTATTAGCAAGCGTAGTGTGGGACACCCCTTAGCTAGATGGACCGACGACATGAAGAACGTGGCTGGGATAGATTAGATGTTGTGTCTGGGAGAGGCCTATGTCTAGCAGTGGACTGCGATAGTGGATTGATTGATTTGACAGCTTTATTAATTTAAGCGTTCTCTTGAAAAAATACACTAGCTTATGGTGTTTTTATACAAGAGAGCGTTTTTGACAGAGGAACGTCAAAACCCGCTGCCATCATTTTCGTCACTGCGGCCGTTATGTGGCGGCCACCGTTCTTCTAGAAAACTTTAGCTTTACCTGTATTACAGCCTGTTTTTAAAGCTCCATGTGTCATACAGTTTACGGCCAGGTACTGTAAATATTACCTATATTTACCCACCTTTTTCAATTTAATCTTTTGAAATTGTTCCTTAAATGCTTTGAGTGTGTTGTTTGATATTTCGAATCGGCACTCAAGATATTGCAGTGATTTGTTAAGGATGTAGGTAAAGCATGCCTGTCACGTGATTGATATTTAAACACCTGATATTCACGCGGACACGTTTTTAAACGTGCTGTGAAATTATTTTCCTACTTTTTGAATTGTTAACACTTATTTATGAAAAACATATAAGTTATAGCACACGCAGTTTTTTCTTTTTTGTAGAATAGTTAACACCTACCTGCATTCACAACCATTCGATACGCTTCCGTACCGAATCGAAATACGCTGATCACAAATCGGAAACTCGCAAATGTTGTCAGTTTAAATCAAACAGATGACAGCTATTCTTCCAACAGCTGTTTGCTGTCGGGGACAAGGCAAAGCAGGTTATCCAGATTTGACATTTTCGATACGATAGCCTGTCGAATGCTTGTGAATAGCTATGCTGATCTTATACTTGACATCTCGATGGGAAAAATAACTTATAAACCCTGGATAGTTTTCCTAGTTCCTTTACATTATGTAAAGTGTTTGATTAGATACTGGAGCTCGTAAAGTGTGGGCGCCGTTTGTCTTCATTAAAAAATATCTAAATATTAAATCTATTTGGCAGGTTGCGACAGTATCAAGTTGATACGAGCATTAGATTTATCTGTAAACCCGAGTGCTCTGACATAATAGCCCTTTGTTACATGCGACGCGACCTATAATAATGGAGTTTACACGCAAATAGCAATTACGGCGAAGCCTTTCATGTCAACCCTCATTCCCTTCAGAAACATGAAGGCAATTTTCTAATAAAGGTAAAGAGCTGTTCCAAAATATTTGGCGACATGTTATTATTGCCTTTTGGATTTAATGATACCTTTGAATGGATTTTCTTGTGATATACGACGTATTTCAATCGTTCCTCACACCCTGATTTTATTTAGGTACGCAACTGGCAAGTGCCATCCAAGGATCAGTTTAAAAAACCCTAGAGCACCTTTTAGTGACGAAAAAACATTTTGCCTACGTCAATATTTTCTATTTGCCGACGAATTTTGTCACGAAGGTTTGATGGCAATTTCCTACGAGTCAACAGAGGTAGAATAAATAATGGTCACATTTTTATTCAGCTCATGTCCTGCTGAGGGCGTCAACAACGCAGTGTCGAGGCGGCGGGGGGTAGGTGTTGTTTTATATAAGTGGAGGGAAAGCACACACTGAAATACAATTGCGGCTATTATTTTTTAGAGGAAAATCAAACGCTTTTCTCTGCTTTCCGATGTATTCGGAAAGAATAGCAATGAGTGGCTGTAGAGAGACCAAAACGAGAGCTTGAATGTTGGGTTCTATCTATTTATTTAGCTACTGACTGCTTCGTAGGTCTCGTGGTCGCAAGCGCTACTGACACACAGTCTACATGTGGTACTGGGTTCGATTCCTAGGTCAGGCAAAGTGTTATTGGATTTTTCTATCTGGAATTTCTCAGTAGTAGCCCGGAGTCAAGATTTGTGCCCGGTCGATGAAAATAGGCTCACCCCCCAATACATGAGACTTAAACCTTACTGTTGAAATGTGGATGTACACCTTTGCCCAGCCCTTCGGGGAAATAAGGCATAATGTTATTTATCGAATAAAGTAGCTGGTCATAAATATTTAAATTAGTCTGGAACTCTGGATGTATCTAACCTTGTGCCCTAGAATGAATTTGTTCAGTAGCGTGTCGGAGTAATTTTATGTAAATAAGCTTACCTACTTATAATATGGAGCACCGAGTAAGGCGCATCCCGCATGGGCTCGTTATATAAACGTCAGTCTCGTGAGCCGAACCGAGGAAATTGAATCGAAGCAGCTTACGTACCAATATCAGTAATGAAACTGAAACCGGAAGCGCGGCGCACTTCCCCTCCCAGCGCCCCCTCCAAATGTTTATGATTTTGTTGATATCGCACGTGCGTATAGCGTAACTTACGTACGTGGTCTCAGCAGTCACAAACTATGGTGTACGTTTAATATTGCGGTACCTACGTGTTTATAGTCTTTCATTGTTTGGAGTATCAATCACACCGAAACTTGGCGCTGACAGAATAATAGAAATTAATTTGGTACCTAAAAATGTGAAGGGCGTAGGTAATCATATTTCGTGAATCGATAAGTTCACCATGAACAAACAAGACGCATTAACTACCATTCTCAGCCTTTATCCGTAAGCCTTGTACGTGATCATATGATTGCGATTACACAATCTTGATGAATAGCGTCCCGTTGGTACATTTTTTCATAATGTAGACGAAATTGCTCTACGCTTCGTAGCACCGTAGCACGCGTAGACTCTCCTGCAGCGCGTAGCAATATTTTGCAAATTGTTACGCGTTTTGGATTCCATTATATTAGAATATTATGAGAGTTTTATTAAAAGTATATGTAAAGTTTCTATTTTATCTGGTATATTTCCCGACCGTCGTAATATCTAAAGATATTTTCAGTAACGTGGGTTCGGTGTTTGACTTGGAAATAACTTTATGCGTAAACCTCCGTCCCCTGTAGATATACTTACATAGGTATGACGTACCTAGTGGTCTCTCTGAAAGCTTTTATGACGTGGTTCCACACAAGGGTCGTAACGTTCTCGATGTACTGAGAGATTACTAGTGTCAATTTGCTGAAACAATTAACTCTTGGTAACCGCTGGCTGTAGTTTGAAAGGACATTGCCTTCTACTAATAGATAAGACTTCTCTAGATATAAGAGAACAATAATGTGTGTTACCTACCTGAATAATCGACATTTTTTTTGGAATGTCCTTTAAAAATTTATAAACTATCATCTGAAGGAGTAGACCTACTTAATAACTGATGTTGGTCTTTATGTATGTGTCAATGTATTGCTTAAATCTTTTGTTGGAGATCCTAAATAAATAGAAAAAAGTTTTTTGTCCTAAGTCATTCCATTTCGCAAACACATGAACATCATCTCATCACCATTTCAGCCGAAAGACGTCCGCTGCAGGAATAAGCCTCCCCAAAGAGGAGGGATTTGCCATAATCGCCATGTTTGGCAGCCGGGTTGGCGATCGTAGTACCGAGGTAAAATGCATAGAGAACGCTGCTGCCCATTTTCTAATAAGTCCCTTACCGCCGCGGAGGGCGGTGGCGGTAAAGCGAATTGACCGCGTGGTCGGTCGGTGTACGTGTGATAGGCATCAACGGATTTAATAGAGGGCAATGCGACATGAGATCCGCTTCACCGCCTACCGCGGCGGTGCGCGGTCCCTTGTGTTAATCGCCTTAGTCGCCTTCTACGACACCCACGGGAAGAAATGGGATGATGCTATTGTTTGCGTCCGGCACTACACGAAACATCATCTGCCTTGACTTTTTCAACTATGTTGGGGTCCAGTCTAACCGGATACAGCTGAATACCAGTATTAACCCTGCAGTGGTCGCGCGGATTACAATTGTAATCCAGGGTTAATTTGTAATACTTAAACAGCCTCTCCAGGCACAACCACGCATCGGCAATGCGCGAGTGCAACTGAGTGGCGGCGGGGACTATCGAACTTATAAAATACATGGTCTCGGCTAACACACTTGAATTGTTTTTGAAATATTTAATTTTTTTACTACCCTGGATTACAATTGTAATCCGCGCGACCACTGCAGGGTTAAACATAGAGCAACTACCTGTCTTCCACAACATAGTTACTGGTCAATAAGCTAAGACTGGTTCCATTGCGCAAATACAACGTCCAAGAAATAACATGATTACCATTCTCCTTCGCAACTAAATATTAATCATATCACCAGTCCTCGCTAATACCAGCATACATCAACATGCGATAATTATCAGGCAGGATGCAATCAAATGGCAATCGTATCCGAATGTATTAAGGCTTAATGCTGGCTAAAGAGATTACGTCTCAGTCCTATATAACATCGATTTGCATGTAAATGAACCTTGTTAATTCCAGTGTAGTGTCTTGTACAGAATTTGCGAGCTATCTGTTTTGGTTTGTCTAAATGTGGGTAATTTCTGGTTTTGTTTGTCGCAACTGCTATTTTTAAGGGTGAGGACGACCTCATCCTTAACAATAGCAGTTCCAACCGTGGGTTTGATTCCCAGGTTGAGCAAAATATAGTTGGGTTTCCTTAGTCTGGATTTGTGTCGCCCCCTATTATATTGGAGTTAATCCTTTGAAACCCTCAAACAGGAGCTATATTCTGTTATGTTGTTGCTTTGCAGAATCAGCATATACCGTTCCCACTGCTGGGACACAGGCCTCCTCTCGGTGAGAGAAAGTGGGACGTAATCTACGCGGGCCCAGTGCCGGTTGGTAGGTGTTACAAGTCTTCGATTTTTTTCTAGGACATGCCAGTTTCCTCATGATGTTTTCCTTAACCGTTTTGAGAGCAGTTGTGATGAAATTATTTACACAAAATAAAGCACCTGCCTGTGTTCTAATCTAACCCACGACCTACAACTCGTAAGTTGGGTACGATACCACAGGGCCACCACTGCTTCACCCTAGCAATCGCCGTGGGTTTTTCTTTTAAGGAAAATAACACATATTTTTCTGAGAAGCCGCACACTGCGTTCAGCTATCCTATATTGCTGATTCTGCTGGGGTCTATACCCTGCAATTAACTTTCGGCAAATTTAATAATGATGAAGACACAAATCTGCAAGAATGTGCGAAAATACTTAATGAGGTACCTGTGATCTCGTGAATATTATCTTTGAATTTAACGGTAGGTTTCTCTTTGAACATCCCAAGATTAATGAAGGATAAGAAAAATAAAATGTATACAAAAAATAATAAATCCTCATGAGCGTGAAGGCCTTCAGGATATCCGCTCTTGTAGTATGCGTAATTTAATTTGTCAAGAGATGAAAGAATATCATTATCCGACGTTCTCTCCAGTCGCTTCGAGTCTACACCGCCTTTTTTACATATCATACTTCTTTTATAAATTGCAGTGTGGTACAAAATGTGAGGTTTAAGTATATTCTTTTTATGTTTTGAATGTGTTAAAACAAAAGCATTTTTAGCGCAGAATAAAAAGCTCTATAGGTGCACAAACAAACCTGCTTTTAGGCAAAGTATTACGGTTCACAATGTAAACAATTCTATTAGGGGCCTAAAAAGGTGTAGGAAAACATAGCAAAGAACCCGACACGTTAATAATAAATTCCTAGAGTGTGTAGTTCCGTAAGAAGGCTGATAGGTAGCGCCACACGCCCTCGGCTCCCTTTAGGAATTTAGTGGGTACCTACTATATGTACGTCTGGATGTGCATGGATACACGTATGTTTAGTTTAAAAATGAAAGATAAAACACTGGAAATACTTTGGGAAATCCCACTTAGGACGTAGGAAGTTACAGCGCCCGTCAATTATTCTAATGACTACGAAGTTGCGTGATAATTCGCGCCGTTTTAATTTCTCCATATCAGTAAGTTAACACAATCGGTTCGAGCTAATTTCATCCCGTACTTATGCCGCGCCGGATTCGCCTCAGTTTTGCTAGAGCCTAGAACTAGGGTGGGGTTTGTTGCATTTCATTTCAACGCACTGAACACTCATACCAGTAGTCACATGATACGTATTGCAACTAGTTGTTACGCTTGAGGTAGCAATACTGCCATACCTGATGTGTAGTAGGTATCCAGTGTTGGTTCCCGTTGCCTTTCTCACAATTTTTTGCGAGGTTTCGCCAGAGATTGACCGAAATCCAAAATTACAGATGATCATGAGTAACAGACTGTAGACAGTCAAAATTGGTTTTACCGACTCTTTACCCGCGATTAACCAAAAACTTCTTTGCCAGAGAAGAAATAACCTTAGAATAATCACAGGAACAATTACGAGCCATAACCCATCTTCATAATATAGGCGCCACAGACAGCCCGCTTTGCAGGGGCTGCCTTGACGCCGTGGACTCTGTCGCCCACGTCATCCTTGAATGCGAGGCTGTGGCTTCTCAACGTGAAGAAATCCTTGGAACAATGACGTCGCTCCACGAAGCCTACGAAGCTCCCAGGAAAGTTCTGTGCTTTTGGGCGGAGCTAGGCTAGCTTTGTCAGCCAAAACCCCTAAGCACAACGGACTGAATGAGAGTCTAAATGCGGAACAGGGAGTACCCATTTTCATTATCATCATACCCAGAGTTGGTATCTATGTATGTATCTACAATATAGATAGGTTATATATTTAATTGATAAAAGCTCTTTTCAGAAAACTGAAAACAAATACCTATTATGGACCACTTTCTAAAAGAGAATTTGTGAGTGTGGTCTTTCAGAGTTTCGGGTATCAAAATACATTAAAATGAATATTAATTTCTAAAGTCAATAAAACTTTTGCGAATTGGTTCGAAACAAATATTTAAATAATCCTTTTAACTACGTTCTAAAACCTTTGTAAAGTTTTCTCTTCAAATTCAGGAGCTTTGCCTATGTGAGCTCTAGTTATTACAAAATTATTCTGTAACTATAATTTCTATGTTTGTACAGCGTAATGTGGAGTTTGTGTTATATTCGTAGGTACATGTGTATTCAATTATGCGAACAGGGTAAATTGAAATGTTGTTCGTTGGTTTGAAGGACATTCATTAGTATGTAGTTCTGTAATTCTGTTGCCTCCCGGGGCTTCCCTCGTCGTATGAGATTAGTGAAAATACCGAGGTCGTATTTCTGTAGGTATGTTTCAGTTTTAAGCAAAACGTGTAGGTAGTTTATGTCACAATTGCCTTGGTAATGCTTGATAAACATAAGTATCGGAATTTGTAGGTACTCAACTTATAGATAGTTACTACGCAAGATAAGTTATTGGTCTAGGTACTGGTTGCAATCGCTACTGCTGAGCACTAGGTCGGTTGATGACAATAAGCTAATAAATAAATAAATAAAATGTGTTTATTTGGAACAAGTTTGAGGACACAAATTTACAAAAAGAAACGAAGATAGCTACAAAAGTTAAAAATTGTGGCGCAGCTATCAACGCCCACGTCAATAACATAGTGCTTTTGCTCCAGACAAATAATTAAAAGAATTAAAAGCTCGCCCCCTATTACATGGAACTTAAATATAACTGGCGAAAAGTGGGTAGAGGTACTATGTAGGTACACCATTCACCTCTGCCCAACCCTCCGGGGAAACGAGGTATTATGTGATTCCTCGTCTACGTTTTTACTCATAGATTTGGGAAGAACAAGCAGGGTAATTACGTAACACTTACAACTGCAATGGCTTTCATTTAGACAACTCAACAACACATTTCATTTCACATTCTTTGCGTCATTTACGTGGTTGATCATACCAATTTTTCAAATAATTGAAGCAATGGATTAGGGAATTCCTCCGCAATCTTTCGGCTTGTGAAAGAGAGTTTGTTGCAGAATAGGAAATATGCATGTTATTCAAAACTCTTTCATCAATTAAACATACATTGTATAGGAGTTAAGAAAAAAATTGACTTTTTTAAAACTTGTTAAATGTACTATTTATTTTATCTTTTCTGGACGGAACACAAGCTCAAAACGCGTCGTCTTCAAAAATGCTGACAGTGACCTCAAAAGCCATGTGAATAAATATATTTTCTTAACAAACTGCTGGAATTCGCAACAAGGCGACAACAAGTAAGAGCGATTTCTGCTTGATTAAAGCACAAACAATTATTTAATTAACAAGATTTGGGGCTAAAAGAGATGCAAGCAAAGCAGTATTTTGGTAAGTGACGTTAGAATAGGGCCGCTCCAATAACGCACGCTTGAAAGAAAAATGTTCAGTTTTAATCATATTTTTGAGCAACTTTTCTTAGGTTTATATTAACCTGCTTCACTAATTAAGAGACAAACACATTACATGCATACTCCTTATTGAGATGCTGGTAGATACTTAAGTACCTAATTGATTGATAAAACATAATTTTGTAAAGGTTAATTTTGATAAGTCAATCGACCTAATTACTCCTATTTACTGATAAAATATATACAATAGAGACTAGCGGTCAGGTGGTTATGTACTTAGGAATTCTAGTGCAGACGTTTGGAATCCCTTCAAGGAATACAGACGTGGCGTCTAAAGCCTAGGTTCGCACGGGCGATGTTTTTGCGTGCACTGTATTTAGGTATAACTCTCAATATTGAGAGCATTGAGAATCCTGCCAGGGTCGCGAGATTTGTTCGAAAGAGATACCGTGGCCCTGGCATATGGGCAACTGAAGGATCACGGGTGGGTTTTAATCAGTGAAAGTCTGACACGCCCCTCCGCTTCACCCAGAGCGGGAGACGTCATTTGATGATTTCAACCACAAAAAAAGTGTATCAAGAAAACATACTGATGCGTTTTCAACTCTCGTAGCTAAGCAGATCGTTGAAAATCAAGTACGCGAAAAAAAATAAACGCCACGGATAAATACGGCCGTGGGCACCTAGGTTAATTAGGGACTTCTGCGTGTGGGGGTACTCATTATCGAACTATAAAAAGGACAGGGACATCATGTGTGGTTCTTTTTATATTAGGTCAAGATTTTTCTCTCTCACACATATGAGTACCTACCTACATACTGTATTTTTTTTGTTTTACATTTGCTCAAGATTCTACTCTCCCACACATTATGAGTTCCTACATTTTGTTTTTTAATGTAAACATGATCTCGACTATTCCATAAGCATGTCAGTGTCAAGTAAAGGATTAATAGTTAACTTAAACAATTTTACTTGCAAATGGCTGTTTAATCCGGCAGTCTTAGCCAAAGCCACGATGTAAGTACAGCACATCTGTCGAAATACTTGCAGGGCAAAAATCGCTCTTACCGCTACGACATAAAGGACCTGTTAGAATCCATTTCTTACTATTGATGTGCGGTTGATGGTAGGTACGTACGAACGTTAACGTCAAGTAAGTAGGTAACTATCTAGTTAATGTTTGTGTTGTCAATGCTTGTCGTTAATTAAATAATTAATTAATTCCGGCCGCAGTGTCGTTCGCGTGGGATATGGAGCCTCGCGAAATATGTCAGCTGTAACAAACTTTTTTAGTACCTACCTTATAAGATTAACGATTCTGTTTTTTATAAGACTAGCTGCTGCCCGCGGCCTCGCCCGCGTGGTTGAAAAAAATCACGGAAATGGGCTCCCGGGACAAAAAGTAGTCTATCTTACTCCCTATGACATTAGCTGTCAAAAAACCATGAAATTTGTGTTATTTATGGATGGCCCCCTCCACACGAAACCCACGTCTGGTTGGAGGATCCTCGTTTTTCTACGGAGGTAGAGTGAACTTTACATACTACTACTGAGAGATCAAACAACCCAATAATAATTTGCTCGACCCGGGAATCGAACCCAGTCCTCATGCCTTCCAGTGGCGCTTGCGAGCACTAGACCAACGAGACAGTCGTCTATAAAGTAAGTAACCTAGGCACTTAGTTGTATTATTTTCTTTAGACCCGTTCTACAGTAAGCCCAACTTCACACGACAATTTCTTTCAATTCGACAAAAAATTTTACGCGAAAATTTTTATGGTGTTGAGCTTCGATCAATTTTTGATCGAAGGTGTTGAGCCGAGCATTGAGTATCCATCAGAGTATATCCACGTCCAAAAATCACACTGTTCGATTTTGAACTCTTCACGCTAAGCAGTACGTTGAAAATCTAATGCTCAAAAACAATCACTCGTGATTACAAGGGCTTAAACAGGCTTGACTTAAAATTTTCTGACCTCAATAATTAACACGTTAACTGCCATGTCAGACTATGTGTCCGACACTTTTTGTTCCTTTCAGGCGTTGTCGGACTATGTGACCGACAACACATACCAAATCTGAACATGTCGTTGCTGCCTGGCGGCCATGTATTTGGAATAATTAATGTATTTATGGAATAAATAATCTATTTAAAGTATAATATCACTAAGTACATTTTGACTTTTTCTGATTTTAACCATGGCAGTTAACGTGTTAAATACCCAAATGATTCTCGTGACATTTCAACCTAAATACACATATTTAACCGCCTACAGTCGCTATTTTCCACATCACTTGATGCCTTATTCCAAGTTTCCAACAGTGTCAACATATTGCGAAAACTAGCCCAAACATATAAATTGAAATAACTGTCGTTTGTAGCAACATTGAGGGCTAAGCCGTCATATTTCCAGAATATCTTTTATTCATAAGTGTGTCCGTAACTTGGTACAGTACGAATAAGTACGAAACAACTTAAAAGTTGCGTCGCTGTATGTTATCGTATGATCAAAACTGGATATATAATATGGTAATTTAGCTCATTTAATCCACGTGATAATTCCCCTCGTTCCCTTCTTCTGTTAGGAAAATCTATAAACGAAAAAATTTTGCTTACCAAAGGTAGCATTTTTTTATAGCTAAACTAGGCATTTAAATCCTACTAATATCATAAATGTGAAAGTTTGTGAGGATCGATGGATGGAAGAATTTTTGTTAGTCTTTCACGCCAAAACCACTGAACGGATTTGGATAATATTTGGCACATGGGTAGATTATAATCTGGATTAACACAGTCATAGAGATCTCTTTATTCCAGTTGTATAATTCTGTGGGATAATTTCCGACATCCACGCGGGTGAAGCTGTGAGCCAAAGCTAGTATATTATAATACTTCTATATGGGAGGGTCAGAGCGTTTAGTATGCAAAGCTAGTCTTTGCGGCATTACTGGTAAAGATATAAGAGTCTTACTTTTGACCAATAACAGTCTTAAAATTATAGGAATCGGCCATAAGTCTGGAAACAATAGAAAAGTACCAGTTGTATGTGTAGAACATCAAGTTAAATGCTTTTGTGATTTACGAATATTGCCGAAGAAACTTCTTAGTTGTGTCGTGCCTACCGTATAGTGTGTAACTAGGTAGGTTTGCGGCTCCGCTCATGTTGCACGGTGCATTGAGCCTATCGGAATATTTCCTCGCTTTGATGTTGCCCCAATTACAACTGGACGTAGGCTTTTCATGACGGAATTCTTTGAAGCTGAACTAGAAAATCTATTGAATCGTTTTATTTGTATTTTCCTACATATAACGGATTTGGTAAAGAAACATAGTACGAAAACCATAACTTATGTTTGTTACTTACAGATATCAAGAAGGTCACACGTTCCATGATCTATTAAACTAAAATGAGGGGTAATTGCGTAATACAATATCAGTAGGAATCGCTTTCATTTAGTCCTACAACATTCATGGCGTTGTTTATGTTGTTAAGCAGACTATTATTCCTAACATATCAAATAGTAGATTAGCAATAACCCACGACACAGGGAATCCTAGTATGGGATCTAGGGAACAACTGTAAATAACTTTTTTAAGACATTAAATACTATTACTATTATTAATAACCCTCAAAATGATTCAGATTCTGATTAATAGTGTGTTACGCAATTAGGGTGGTTGAATTACATTAAAATCTGCTTCGAATTACCTTTATATAATAACTTTATATAACGAGTCACAGAATAAACGGAGACTTCCGACACCCCCTTTATAACTTTGAATTATAAGGCTAAAATAACATCTGTTATTAGTTTTAGCTAATCAAATCCATGTAATTTTTATGCAATGGCCGTCCTGACTAAACGTAAAATAAAACGTAAACTCGGTCGTGCATATAAGTAGGCTCTATTGATCTGAGATAAGGTTTAAATTACATTAGAGAGCACTGGTGGCCCAGTGGTAACAGCCCCAACTTACCGGGTTGTAGGTCGTGATTTCGAACTCAGACAGGCGCCTTACTTTCTGTAAATAATATCATCACCACTGCTCTCAAAACGGTGAGGGTAAACATCGTGAGGAAACCGGCATGTCTCAGAGACAAAAATTCGAAGACATGTGACAATTAGCAAACCGCACTGAGCCCGCGTGGTAGATTACGGCCCACTCCCTCGGACGGAGGGGGGGCCTGTGTCCCAGCAGTGGAAACGGTATAGGGTGATTATGCTAATTTCCTTAAATTAAAGATTTTATTTATCGAAGTCGCAGTGGTTCCAATCTAAGTTATATAAAATATTTTTCGGAAGAAATTAACATAAATAAATAATGACGGAAATTGAATCGGAAGCCGATTCTGGACAAATTACTCTTAGATCTTGCGTTTAATATATTACTTTTTGTATACTCCATCATTAATTCATAATTATCCTATATGTTTACCAAGTACCCAAAGGAAAATACAATTTATGTTGTTTTATTTATGACCATTAAACCGATGGATCTTTTCGAAAAAAAATTATTGAATCAAAACAAAACAAACAGTTTATTTGTCATATTAAATTTCATCCGAAAACATCTATCGGTTTCTTACTAAACTTCAACTATCCCACAGTCCGGTCACAAAGTACTTAAGTACAGTTCTAACAATAAAACAAACTTTTATGGGAGGAATATAGTTAATTAATCTAAGAAAACGTTCTACGAATCTTATTTATAACTTTCTTCGGCTTGTCAGCGCGATCTCGCTTATATTGTATTTTCTCTATCCTATTCTAAATTAATTTGACAGTTCGAATGTATTAAAGTAATTATAGCCAGCCTATACAATCGTAAGATTGTCTGAAGCATAAAACCTCTACGGTACTAAGCTCTTTTGGTACGTCGAGACAAAGTTAACCTCTTATACGATTTAACAGGGCTCTTGTGTTCTATGTTATCCTTAGTATGTTAAGACAAGCATCAACACAGTCCATGTAGTTAAGTCAGACCAGTACAGTTTGGCTATTAAGGTTCCAAGTGGCACCCACATTATTATACATATTTCATGAAATGTCAGTGTAGGACTTGGGCAAGTTGTTTCCACGCAAGTACCTACATAATGTACCTACGAACTCTGCAAGTTTATTTATAGTGTAGTTAACAGTCACTTTACTGGGTCGGTTACGCACTACAACTTTTGGGTCCATGCACCTTTTTGAGGTCTAATTCTAGTTTACGCAACTGTGAACGTTTTAACTTGTACTGAATTACCTATTTAGGGCAATTAATATGTGCTTAGTTGTTTTAATGGTAGTTACAAGTATGTGGTGGGGCGATATGGTGCGTGGAACCGATTTGTTAGCGACAAAACTTTATAGCATTTTCTTGTTATTTAGCACATACTGGTTTCTCATTAGGTTACATTCGTGTCAAGGAAATACTTAGTATTAGTGCATTTGAATACATATCTACATATATTCACGAGTGGGTTTGCACATGCTTAGTTTGTAATCTATTCATAAATAGCCAATGCCCGGTGTTGTAAGGCCGTCTTTTTTACACGCTTTATATTAGCTTCACTTGTATGTTTGTATGTTAGTATGTTTTTTTGTAACCGACTCCTTATAGCGTGATTTTGAGCCACTTTAAACAACCAGATTTCATTCAAAGTTTGCCACCTGTCAAGGACCGATGACAATGCAATAATTTCATAAATTTATGTCATTATCTTTGCCAGGGTTACCAGGACAGCAAAAAAACTGTCTTCGAAAAGTACGCTGACATACGTCACGAACTAATTTGTGCCATTATCCTTGCCAGGGTTACCAGGACAGCAAAAAAAAACTGTCTTCGAAAACTACGCTGACATACGTCACAAACTACGCTGACATACGTCTCAAAATTCGAAACACCCTAAAAAATAGAAAATAAATAATAGTTTAAAAAAACTAAAAAACACGCTTCCATTAAAAACCAAACTAAAAAGTATAAAATAATGGAAAAAAAGCGTGGGGTGCCTGATATCAATAAAAAAATACCTTAAAAAGCACCCCACGCTTTTTTCCATTATTTTATAGTTTTTAGTTTGGTTTTTAATGGAAGCGTGTTTTTTAGTTTTTTTAAACTATTATTTTTGTAAGGAACCTTCTGCTTCAATTTTAATTTTTATATAATATTAGCTTCTGCCAGCGACTTCGCCCGCGTATTTATACATATAAACCTTCATCTTCAATCACTCTGTCTATCGATGAAAATTGCTTTAAAATCCGTTGCGTAGTTTAAAAGATCTAAGCGTACAAACGTGAGAAGCGACTGTATTTTAATACTATGTAAAGATATAGATTATGAAATTATGCACATGAATTCTCTATGCAGGTGATGTTAAATCTATTAGGAACTTTGGTACATAATGTACTAAGAAATGTAAGTGATTGTGTTTATTTTATAAGTGATGTAAATACCATACAGTTCGGGCACTAAACCGTCGACTTTGCTTTATGGTAAATTCGCTTGGCGATGTTTCTGTCACCATTCCTTTTTATGAAACGTCTATAAATGCCCGGACTTTGTATATATATTTTATATAGGTTGACTTATTCGACCTCACATTTCCTTCACGATGTTTACTTCCGCCGGAAAGCGAGTGACAAATGTTTTTAGGGAGTTTGGTAAGCCGGGATCGATACAGGGTCACCTATTCAGCCGACTGCCGGCCAGCCAGGGTGCCAGGGTCACTCCAATGTGAATTAACTATTGCTGACGTAATCGCTAAGTCCTTTGAAAAGTATCAAAGTAGGTAGCTCTCTGAAAATTATGGAAAAGCTTAGTGGTAACTAGGCATTGGTCGAAGTTTGCTAAAATGTTTTAATTATAAAACAAAAAAGTTCATAATTAGTAATATTTTATTGGAACTGAAAAAGCTTTTGATGTGTCACTCTTAAAAAAATATACCCCCGTACATTACTTAAAGTTGATTAGTAATAAAGGACTGTTTAACCGTACAATTTTGACGTTTAAACATCTCTTAATCTTTTTTTTTCTTCGAATTTATCAACAAGTGGGATGGTCGATGATATTTAACAATTAAATAGTAACATCACTTTGTAACGGAACAGACGGTATATCATTATAACTGAATATATAACGTGTTACGTTTCCAAGACTTGGCAACTAAACATAATCAATAGCTATAGTTTATCTACAAACGCGGGATCTTCGAGGGTAGACGTTAACAATTCGTCAGGGGAAGTAATCCATTCAATTAGTTCTGGATTAGTCGATAGCAGGATTACCGTAGTTGGTGCCAATAGTTTCAGCCTCACACAACTCTGCGCAAACAGTCTTCGCTGTTGGTTCAATATATCTATTCGTTTACCTAGTTAATTATTATCTTGCATGACACCGTCTAGGCATCGCTTGGAGTTTGTCTACGTAATCGATTACTAGATGAGATCCGCAGGAGAACTAAGGTAACTGACATAGCCCGACGACTTGCCAAACTTAAGTGGCAGTGGGCAGGGCACATTGCTCGCAGAACAGATGGCCAATAGGGCCAAAAGATTCTGGAGTGGCGACCGCGAACCGGAAGACGTAGAGTTGGCAGGCCTATGTCCGGCAGTGGACGTCTTTCAGCTGAAATAATGATCATGGCGATGGTGATGACACCGTCTGGATCTGTTAGTTTGACATTGTTCCCATATTAGTCTTTAAATTACTATTTTTATACATCACATACACTCACACACCACACACACATACATATTTATTCTTAAATTGTTTTTATTCCATTTTTAGGGTTCCGCACCTCAAAAGGAAAAAGCGAAACCCTTATAGGATCACTTTGTTGTCCGTCCGTCCGTCTGTCAAGACCCTTTTTCTCAGGAACGCGTGGAGTTATCAAGCTGAAATTTATATCAAATACTCAAGTCTACTGTCCCTTGAAGCTGTGAAAAAATCAAGCTTCTAAGCTAACGCAATCAAAAGATATAGCCGTTTATGCCGTAAATTTCTGCAAATTTTCGAAACTCGCAAGGGAATCAAAACTTAAAGGGTACTTCCAGTCGATCTAGAATTTTGAAATTTGGTACGAAGCAACGTCTTATAGCACAGATAAAGGAAAAATTGCGAAAACCATAAGTTTTTGGTTACATCATATAATAAAAATATTTTAAAATTTTTAAACTTTATACCTACAGGTTTGTACGGAACCCTCGGTGCGCGAGTCCGACTCGCACTTGGCCGTTTTATTTTTTTAAATCATAAAACGTTAGTAAAACTTTTGTAAACTTAAACTTTTAGCCTGAACTCAATTCTCCGAAATTGTACCAGTAACATCAGAAGAACTATATAACTATTACGACATTGTACCTTAGGGGACCGGACTGCTTCTCCTTAACACAGGTTTTCATAACCTAGCTAGGAGAGCAGTGCTCACCCACACGTTTGTAGAAATAGTACTTATTTTGTAAAACTGTTTTTTTTTAACGTGTACCATAATTCTATGTTTTGAGTGAATAAATAAATATTTTTGCCATTGTTGGTTAGTAAAGTAAATAATAACATTTTTTTAAATTTACTATTTGCTAGCCTGTAGTTTATTTCTGTTAGAATGTGCGTTTTTATTTCCATTCCACGCTCATAGTACCTGTATCCTTACCTGCCTGTTACCTGTCATCATTCAGGATGCAAATAAGGTACCTACACGAAGGCGCTGTCCAGGTCGCTACATATTGGTGACAGAAAAATGAGTTGTTCTAATAAGAAAGAGGAAAAGCAGAAAATCTATAAAAAAACATTTCTACCGTAATGTGGCAAGTTTTAAAATACGTATTTTCTGTAGCAAACGATCTCCTGAATAAGCATTTTAATAAATTCAAACTTTTTCCTTGCAATTTGATCAGGAATGTTGGCGGAAAACATTTGGTTCGATAAAATTGGAGGCGTAATGAGGCGTACTAATGTGAAGGCTTATCCTCACCGTTTACGGAGAGTATAAAAACTGGCTCCGAATGTATGCGAGGGACGGAGGTACTTACCTTGTGGATTAATGGTATACGTTTTGTTTGTTACCTATTTGGTAGGTGAAATCAGCCTTTTCGCAATGCTTGGTGCAAATATTTTTTTTTGACGATACGATTACGAAGCAATTGGAAGGTTCTAAATAAAAAGAGGTAAGATATAAATTCCCGAATACTTTATTCATGCGCACTAAGTGTCGCGTGACCACAGAAGCTGTAAATAGATTGCGTTCTCATTATCTCCGTTCGAACAGATCTTAATGCTGTCATTAAGTGTGTTTACATTTCATTAATCTTTGGTTTCTTTGGTCATGTTACTCAAGATGGATTGAAGCTTATACTTGCTAATGAGAGCAAGTTGTGAAGACGCATCTAGTGCGACACAGGACTTGAGTTTTTGTTCTGAACTCGCCACTAGATCAGTACATGTGTAAGGGGTCTTGCAAGCATTAAGAGGACTGGGATTATTCAATCAAAAGAACATTAAAAAAAATCCAGCAAACGTTTTTAAAGCGCCTATATTTTCACAGGCTTTTCTAAACAAAAAACCTATTCAAATATAGGTACTTGAAAGCTAAGAAATATATATTTGAATGTAAGGTCCCGTGTCTCTTTATAGACAATCTTGACAATACCACCCTACGCATTATTAAGTTATAAATTTAGGTATTATAATAACAAGTAGGTAGAAATACTTTATTATAAATTAATATTTATTATAGAGAATAGGTCTTAGCTCAAATGGATGTCCATTCGCCAAAGAAGAAGTTTGCGCGCTTTGACCACGCTTTCCTCTCTTCTCAACTCTCCCACTCCTCCTTCTTATGTCGTGTTTCACTTACAATATCTATGTTCTTCTCACGTCAAAAAACTACGTTCTTCTAACAATCTTTTCCTGCTCTGTCCTTCTCATACCTCTGACTTTGTTCATTCGTCCTTTCATATCCAGCCCATTCTTCTTTGGAATGCGCTCCCTCTCGATATCAGGACGGCCACTACTCGGTATTTATTTAAGCGAAAATTGCAGAATTATTTTCAAAACAAATAGCGTGGAGTCATCTCAACATCTCTTTTTTTTTCTGGATGGGAAATCATCAAATGACTTCTGCGGCTCTGGGCGGAGCGGGAGGGCGTGTCAGACTTTTACTGACTAAAACCCACCCGTGTTCCTTCAGTTGCCCATGTGCCAGGGTCACGGTATGTCTTTCGAACAATCCCGCGACCCTGGCAGGATCTCAACATCTCTCTCGGTTTAATCTGTGTATAATATAAGCATATATTATAGTAAATATGTATGTGTGTATTATAACTTTATAATCTATTTATGTACTAGTATTCCCATCTTATTTCTAATTCGATATGGGATGTATTTTAATAGTATTTTTTCATAATTGTACCTCTCAACCAAAGCACCTGCCATCTAATATCTTTACCACCCTTGGTTGACTGGTAGAGAATGCCTAAGGCATTAACTCCGCCTTTGTACCTTTTTGTATGTGAGAAGTTTAAATAAATAAATAAAATATGTTTTTATACCAGCATGTTCGTATTTCATGTTTCAGGCGCGTCAGATCCAGGAAAGTTTATTTTATAAAAAGTATTTAACGACTGCCAAATACACTTCGGCCACTGAAAACGCTGGCCGAACTGCTGACTGACAATTTAATTGATAATTCTGAAGAATACGAAATTAAATAGAAAACTCTTTAATTAAATTAGATACCTAAATTTTTTTCCACACAAAACGCTGACGCACTTTTAGAAAATGAGAATAATTTATTAAACTTTCATAAAATTAAACGCGAACTGAGAGCTCGAATATTTGGAGATGGAAGGCGGTTTCAAAGAGATTTTGAGAGATGGCGGGTAATTGATATCAATTAGGGTTGCGCTGGTGGCGGCTCGCCGCGGGCCCGATCACAATAGACTATCGTGGCCAAGAAATAGCCCCGGGAAACGCGTCCTTTTCACTCATCGAGATCCTCGAATTTATCTGAATTGTTTTTGGGGAACTTGGTTAATTCTACTGCTATTATACGTTTTAAATAGGAGCTTAAGAAGCGTCGGCTTTCGTTTATTTTGGTATAACTGATAAATGAGACTTCATGATCAGTCCCCAGGCGAGTGGAAGTTTGTGAGTAATCATTCATGAGGGACTCATTCGTTACCAAACACTAATAAGGACAGTAGTGCTGTCGGGTAGTGTTACTACCATCAAATTGTTTAGTGAAACACACGTGTATAGTGTCGCTGTGTCGCTCATACCGTGTTAATGGAAGATTAAACTGCGGAAGGGGCAACGGGTCTCGTGAATATGCGGAGGGTAGTTACGGAGTTTTAACGACTAAGGACTTAGCGAGTCCGGGGAGCGCTGTGCTTCACGTAATTCTAGGGGAAGTTCGCAAATGTTCCTTTAGTGTGAGCGCATGTCGATTATGACGCGGTCGTTCAAGAAAACTTGGTGTTTGCTAAGTTTTTGGGTTTATTTCCACATAAATAAGTTCATAGAGATTGATCGTTATTAAAACCGTTGTGAGTAATTTAAATTCGTGTAGCGAAATATCCACTGCAGTGTAGATAGCTGAACTTTAAAATTAACTTCAATTTTCTATTAAATTAATTCAATATTGGATTTTCTTGATTTGATGGCAAATAGTCGGCAATAGAATCAAATTCTAAGTATTTAAACAAATTAATTTGGAGATAAAAGATTCAATTACAATTTCATTTTGTATCTACAAACCTTTTCAAAACTGTGATTGGTATTTCGTATGAATAATTTTATAATAGAAAAACTCATCAATGTTAACAAAACATTTTATTAAAAGCGAAAGAGGACATGACCCACGTTATTGTATAAAATGAGACAGTATATGTATTTTGTTAAATGAAGATTGATTTTAAAATAAATACGAACAAAGCTCTGTTCTTGGTATTTACTTATTTTACTGATAAATTTAGAGTAAATATGGAAAACAGTAACGGTTTTCTTTTGAGAAATAAAAACTAGGATTTATACGAGTCAGTAATAAATTTGCAGTTGATTAGAAGAGGTATTAGATACCATTACGAGCGGATCTAGACGAGAGCCTATTATTTTCATTCATAATAATAAGCATGAGGTCTTGGTTTCGATTGCAACTGGTGAGGGTTATTGGGTTATAACCTCTGGAATGACCTTTACGGGAATTGTCAAATGAGATACTGTTTTGGCAGATGACGAGGTATTGGGGTCGTTCTTTTTTTTACCGACAATGAAACGAAGTTTTTCTGTTTTTTTGATTTTTGAACTATCCATAGTTGTGGTTTCTGTGTGGGATTAAAAAAAAAAATTATAAACGTGTTTTCAATAGGACTAATACAAATTTTCTTTCCGGCTAGTAATATTTTTTAATGTTTGTTTTAGAAAAAAATCAGAGTGGCCTTTTTCTGTGGAGACCACATTTCGGCTTACCACTCTGTCACAGCATTCTACGGGAAAATGACGTATTAAATATGTTGGTTAGACAAAATAAAAATTACATTATATTAATAGATACGAAAAATACGGACGTTTATTTGAACCAAATTAATAAAACCGTAAATATCGATACTCCAACGGGATGCCATAACAAGACGACGAACAGATCGTTGTTGGTAAAAAAGTAGAACGACCCATTGACGTTTTGTGTTTGACAGCCATACCTTTAAATAATATTTCTGATAAACGCTGTATAAGAAGCGCGAAAACAACACTTTATTAAAAGTTTACCTGCTCTATCACCTCTCTACGATGAAATTAATCCATTTTATACAAGCGATCAGGTAAGCCTTTAAAGTTTAAATCCAGGGCTATTCAGCAACTAATCCTGAGATCGTTACGTTAAAACTCAGTGATACTAACAAGCGATGACTGCGTGCGTTCCTGTGCCTAACTTTTAACTGGCTCCCTAACTACTGTAGTTATAAAAAAGTTTGTGCAACTGTTCTACGAACCGTAGAAACCACCGTTCTATGTAGTTACCGTACGGAACCACCGAGCTACGTTGGGCGTATAGCAATTATTGCAACAAAGTTAAAATCAATTAATTTATTACAAGTCGACATATAAAAATCACTTTTGAAGATCAAAATCTACATGAAAATATAATTGATTCTAGATGGTTCTAGCCAAAAAGTACTTTCGCATGGAGAAGAATAGGCTAGAAATTCCTTCTACTTATTTGTTTTTTTTTAACCTAAGGGACAGTAGAATTTGTAAATCATAGTAGCCTACACATTGTTAGATAATTAAGTAACTTCCATATAAATTTGTTGATAGCTTACATATTTCTCATTATGTAGCTTACTTTAATCGAAATAAAGTACTTACGAAGAAAGTCAAGAGGAAGGTCGAATCAATATTACTACAGTAGAAAGTTACCGCCTCGTGAATATTTGGCATGGCTTCCTATTGTGACTAAACAAAAAAAATCTAAAAATTATTTCGTTTATTAACCATTTACTTACCTAATATTCGTGTACCAAATAGAAATTCGATGTCTCAAGTGTATTCGTTGCTGAGCTATTTGTTGCTAAGTGGCGAAGAAGATACTTGCGCGTATCTACTAGTAATTGATTTTCATTAAAGCTAACTAGTTAGAGTCGTATCTAATTCGGCTCATAAATTAGGAAACTGGATCGATAGGTACTTAAATAAGGATTCGGGGACTTTCAAAGGTGAACAAAGTCGGTGTTGTGTGTTTGAGCTCGTTTATTGGGAGGCTTGTGAAATAAACATACGTTTTGTAAGTTTAGGGTGATCCACAAATAATTTATTTTTGACCGAAAAATATTGAATTATCGATTGATGTGATGGGAAACATAAGAATAGAATACTGTTTATTATGTTCACCATAAAAATGATAAATACAAGTGTAGAAACATTACACTCGCTGACACAATGGGTGTTTTCAATGCTAAAAAACCGGGTAAGTGCGAGTCGGACTCGCGCACCGAGGGTTCCGTACAAACCTGTAGGTATAAAGTTTAAATTTTGTTTAAATATTTTTATTATATGATGTAACTAAAAATTTACTGTTTTCGCAATTTTTTCCTTATCTGTGATATAAGACGTTGCTTCGTACGAAATTTCAACATTCTAGATCCACTGGAAGTACCCTTTAGGTTTTGATTCCCTTGCGAGTTTCGAAAATTTGCGGAAATATGCAGCATAAACGGCTATATCTTTTGACTGCGTTAGCTTAGAAGTTTGATTTTTTCACAGCTCCAAGGGACAGTAGACTTGAGTATTTGATATCAATTTCAGCTTGATACCTCCACGCGTTTCTGAGGAAAAGGGTCTTGACAGACGGACGGACGGACGGACGGACGGACGAACGGACAACAAAGTGATCCTATAAGGGTTCCGCTTTTTCCTTTTGAGGTGCGAAACCCTAAAAGTAATCTTTTTAAAGACGTCCTTTGGTTGGATAAGCATATGTGGCGTTCTGCGCATAAAGGTACCAGTAGGCCTCCCTATTATATTATATTGAGTTAAGGCCGATGTAGAATCTGGAAGAGTCCCTTTAATATGTTGATTACAAAATATTTTTTTCCTAATACTTTTTTTGTAACTGGAAGATTCCCCTTATTATGCTGATTACAAAATATTTTTTTTTCCTAATACTGTTTTTGTAATAGACCTCCAAGGTTGAAATTCTGAAAAACTAGTTTCGAGAAAATGGAATTTGAAAGTTAAGGTTATAAAAAAGCAATGTTCTACTCGTTTGTTACATAGATTTTTCCACATAGATCCCAAAACATTATACGCATCAATGTATTACTAAAATAACCGATACTGTACTGCCAATATACAAATAGTATTAAAATTCAAAGACTCAACATAATAATTATGAAAATATCGACATTTTATAAGACATCTGGTACCTTTTTACTAAACATTTCCTTTTAATAAAAAATGTGCTTAGAAATGTTGTCTGTAGATGTTAATTGTATCAAATTGTACCAAATTTGTTGTAGAACAATAATCAGTAAAAATCACAAAATGCCATATTTTCACCCGATTTTACAAAAACGCAAATAACTCGGAAACTAAATGCCGACATCTTCATTTAGTTTACGACTGGTACCTTTACGCGCGGAACGCCACATATATTTTATAATTCTCGTATGGCAGAGGCTAAGTTATAAATTGTTGCCACTGGCTATTTTTAAGTTTGATTATAATCAAGAGAGCAGTGGTGGCTCAGAGGTATCTTAAGTTTGATTATAATCACGAGAGCAGTGGTGGCTCAGAGGTATCGCCGCCAACTTACGACTGTAGGTCGTGGGTTCGAACCTAGGCAGACGCTTTACTTCGTGTAAATAATTCTGCACTGTAAATCACTGCTCTCATGGTGAAGGAAAACATCGTGAGGAAACCGGGATGTCCTAGAACCAAAAATTCGAAGACATGTGACACCTACCAACCCGCACTGGGCCTGTCTGGTAGATTACGGCCCTCTCCCTCTCACCGAGAGGAGGTCTGTTCCCCAGCAGTGAGAACAATATAGGTTGATTATGATAATGGTGCCGATTCCCTTATTCACAAACTAAACTAAATTTAAGTTCAGTGCATCTTTTTCTTTCTATTTCATTAAAGAAAGGATAGAAGATAAATTTTAGTTTAGTCCTGTCAAATTAATCAGCGGTTGACGTAAATTGACGTAATTTTAGCAGGCAAGTTTTTAATCACGTCTAAACTTGGCAGGCGCTGATTAATTTGACAGGACTAAACTAAAAAATTTCTTTTGTCCTCTTCTTAATTAAATACAAAGAAAAAGATGCACTGAACTTAAATTTAGTTTAGTTTGTGAACAAGGGAATCGGTACCATTATCAAATGCTGATCTTATAAATAAACTAAAGTATAGGTAAGCTGACTCAAACATACTTGGGATCAGGGTAGGCAGTTTGATTCCTTTTTTTTTTGGTTGGGAAATCATCGAATGACGTCTCCCGCTCTAGGGTGGAGCGGAAGGGCGTGTCAGACTTTTACTGACTAAAACCCACCCGTGCTCCTTCAGTTGCCCATATGCTAGGGCCACGGTAACTCTTTCCAACGAATCTCGCGACCCTGGCAGCAGGTTGATTGCTTGACTTTATAATATTGTAATTTGTTGCACTATTCGTCCCTATCATTGCTATCGAGAAAAAAACAGCCAAATGCCTGTCAGACCACGCATCAATGAATGGTTCCATAGTAGGGGTGGATTTATCTCAAGAACAAACTTAACTTTGTAGTTGTTTTTTTTCTTCCATCTATACTAATATTATAAAGCTGAAGAGTTTATTTGGTTGAAAGTGGTAATCTCAGGAACTACTGGTCCGAATTGAAAATATCTTTTGGGTTGGGTAGCGTATTTATTGAGATAGGCTATATAACATCACGCTATGATCAAAAGGAGCGGAGCAGCAACGAAAAGTGGACGAAAACTGGCAGGCAATTCGATGCGACGGGAATGGTCAGGGGAGCAAAAATTTGACGTGGACGAAGTCGCGGGCAGAAGATGGTAAATAGATAAGTCATGCTCAATTCTCCGATTGCATATTAACTTAACAAATGCAAAAAATAAAAAAAACAGATGTGATAAACAAATTAACGATAACTCGAATTTTCCTTTACTTTATTTCTTGCCAAATTTGAAGATTTTAGGTCAACGGGAAGTACCCTATAGGTTTTGATTTATTTGTGAGTAATATTAATTTATAATATCTCCCATAAATGTCAGTATTTTTCATTGCGTTGACTTAGAAGTTTGCTTTGCTTAGGGTTCCAAGGGACCTACGTAATTTTTAACTTGGTACCTCCACGCTGAGAGAATCTTGTCAGACAGACAGACAGACGGACGGACAACGAAGTGATCCTATAAAGGTTCCGTTCTTTTTCCTTTTGAGGTTAACCCTAAATACATATAGGTACTTATTCACAACAAAAAGCCAAAAAGTAACAGCTGAAGCCAGCCAAGACTCATATGTTACAGAGCGACGAAATTCCAACAATCGCGACATACTGTGAACATTCTTAAGAAATATGTCACGAATTCTTACACAAAACTTTTATGTTGCTAAAACAGAAACATAAAAGCAGAGGAATGGTGTGTCAACAAAGTAATAACGAGTGCTATATTATAACTGTGCGCTTAAAACACATGCGTACCAGCGACGAAAACGTTTACACTGCAGACTTTATGAAATTTCAAAGTTTGAGGCCTTGTCGGTAGCTAACTTTCTTCTGACAAGTTCCCTCGATATTCGTCGTGCCGAGGTTCAATCGAAAGTTCCGGACGGCGACGGTTCCGGGAAGAAAATGTCCGCACGCAATTTTATATATCGATATTATTTTCTTGAGCTGGTGTACTGCGGAAGTGTGACGTCACGCTGACGGCTACGTCATCAATGAATAACGTCAAAGCGATATGCGATATGCTGAAAGAAGCGAAAAGGAGCGTGAATAATGACTGCGTATCCGTATAAGATTTATAAGTTGTGCTTTATTTATGAATAAATCTGTTTATGTGTCAATTGTCTTCTATCATTTTGACTATATGAGCGCTATATAATGTACAGAGCATAATCTAGTCCTACTTAGTTGTAAGCAGACTCGTTCTTAATTATCAGGATACTGTTCATTTACATCACTACAAGCATAGCGCCTCCAGACCGTATTTTGGCCAGGGCGGCTAATCTCAACGGAGTCAAGCCTTCGGCGCGGAAGATATAGTGCAAAAGTGGGTGTGCAGACGTAGAGGTACTCACTCTTCCCTCACTCGCATAGTCCGATGGGTTGGCAATCCGACACTACCGGAGAGAGATCAGGCGCAGGACCAACGGCTTAACGTGATTTCCGAGGCACGATATCAGCCCGCAAACTACCGAACTCTGCCTGTGTGCTATTAAAAAATTCCTCATGGAAAACCCAATAACACTTTCCTTGACCTGGATATCGAACCCTCCACGCTAAGCAATCGCGCTTGCGACCACGAGACCGATGGGGCAGTTACAAACACAGCAGGTAGTATAGAAAGAGTGAAGTACCTATCCGTCTTTGTAAACAATTATGTATCTCTATTGCCAAAAAAATTACGTATTATATGGTTCGTACATCCGTAGCAATTTAAACAATCCAGTAGGGTCCAGTGTGCCACAATAATTTAATGACAGCTCTTAAACTCGCATAGAACTCTTCGATTAGCCAAAAAAGATTCATTCATTTAGCATGCTTGTGCATTACCTTCGATCACTGCGTTTAAAGTCATTCTGCAAGCAATCAATTTATCGAAATGTATTACAAATTTAAAGTAGGCCAATGCAGCTAGAAACTAAAACTTTTTATGTTCTTCAAACGAGACGAGTATCTCGAACGAGAAGTTTTGCAGATTTCAATTTCTTTTTGAGCCAAGTAAGCTGCTCTACATACATATCGTACGGCTTAAGCGATACAGACCGAATAAAATCTCGAAAACGTAAGAGTTAAGTACAAGAAGTCTCGATCTATCAACGGGTATAAGCAAAAATGAATTAGAAGAAATGAAGGTAGAAATGTCGCAGTTAAAAGAACAATTTGAAATAACACAAAATGAATTGGACAGGGTGATATGCGAAAACAACGAACTCAAAGAAACAGTATTACGACAGCAAGTTTATATTAATGCTTTGAAGGATATCAGTACCAGTCCTATAAAGTCACAAAGACAAAAACTACTGTCAGTACGAAGGAAAAAGAATAGACGTTCTATTACGGACAGTCTACCAGTGGTATCCTTAGGCCAAGAATGCCACAGTGAAAAGGACTGCATTGACAGCTCAAATATTTTATTAGAGTCGGATCTTTATGTTGAATCTCCAAGAAAGGTAGAATATGACAGAACACCAGACACCTTTGTATCTTTATCTGATGTGCAGGAAAACCTTAACATGAAACAAATGAACAACGAGCTAAATAAGTTATGTATATTAAGTGATAATAATGTTAATGCCATATTAGGTATTGCCGAAAACACCTTTCCAAATCACAAAATATGCCACTATTGTATGCCGAAGGCGGGTATTATGGAACTCCTTGCAACATTAGACACAAAACTTGTTAATTACACTCTTAATGACTTTTGTATAATCTTTCTAGGTGAACAAGACTTTTTAGTCTCCAAAAATTATGCAGAATTGGTAGATCATATAAAATATAAACTCGAAAAGATATTGCATACGAATATTATTGTATGTTGTCCGACTTTTAAATTTAAATGGAATACTAGTTTGTTTAATACCAGAATAGAAGCTTTTAATCGACTCTTGTACCTTAGTAATCAGAATTTTAAATTTGCATACACTTTCGATACTAACAAACAACTAGAATATTCCTATGAAATGTTTTCTAAATATACCGGCAAAGTTAATAATATCGGAATAAAAAATGTTTTCGGTTACTTGAAAACTTATTTGGAGCTATTTAATGTTTTGGATCATGAGCATACTTCTAATTGTAATAATTTAAGTATGACGCAAGCATATAAAAATAACGAAAAGTGTCGGTTGAAACCTGGTACAATTCCCTATTACTTCAACAAAATGTACAAAGACCAACTTTCATCTAGAATTGTATCTGATTATAGCACAGTTATTAATGACACTGATCTTTTTCGTGAATAATGAATCAAATACAGTTTGTAAAAGTACTTTGATGCAGAAAACCAGCTGTTTAAGGATTTTCCATCAAAATGTATGTGGAATAAGTAATAAGAAATATGAGCTTGAATTATACATTGCAACCACGGGTATTCAGTTGGACTACCTGTGTATAACAGAACATTTCTTAAATCAACAGTCTGCCCATGTATTTAACTTTTCCAATTATAATTTAGTGTCATACAACACAAGGCCGAACAAAAAAAGGGGCGGTAGTCTTATTTTAGCCCATATAGATAAAGAAAGTGAAAATATTGATTTTGTAAAAAAAATGTATAAAACAGATAGTTTTGAAATATGTGGAGTTAGAGATCTTGAAACAGGGTTAAATCTTTGTTGTTGCTACAGGAGCCCGTATGACAAAAATTTTGAAAGTTTTATAACTAGCTTAGAAAAATTGTTAGAACATTTTATTAACAAGAAATGCATTATATGTGGTGATTTTAATATTGATGTACTTGTTGACGATAAGAAGCATGCTGAATTTTTAAGCATATTGACATGTTATAATTTTCGCTACCTTATAAATACTCCTACTTTTATACGGAACAATGCTAATTCGTGTTTAGACAACATCATTACAAATCTTGCGGATGATGACCTAGATCAGTGTTTTGTTGATCACAATGGGTTAGCAGATGGTCATGGTGGACTTTTCTGCAATGTAGTTATTGAAAAAATTAATATGAAATCGAAAAACTCTAATCAAAATGTAATAATAAAAAAAAGAATATTTAATGATAAAAATAGTATTGCTTTCAAAAAATGTATTGGTAATAAAAATTGGACTAATATGGGAATAAATAGTTTTATAAGCTGTCTTGGTAATGCTTTTCATGATTGTTACCGGAAGAAGTCAATTACAATAAAGCCATATAAAAATACACCTATACAGTGGATTACTAAAGGGGTTAAAGTTTCAAGTAAAATGAAGAGAGTGCTATGCTCAGGTACAATAAATAATACCAGCTTAAAAAAGTATAAAAACAACTACGTTCGAATTTATAGAAAAGTTATTCAGCAAACCAAGAAGAAAGCCATAATGAATCATTTAAATACCGCTAAAAATATAACAAAACAAACGTGGAAACTTGTTAATGAATGTACAAAGAAAACAACAAATAGGAATTGTAGAAATTTAATCCTGAAAGTGAACAACACAGTGATAACTGACCCCCAGCAGGTCGCAAACCAATTCATTGACAGTTTTGTCTTTAAATCGTCACTCGCTAGCAATGAAAAAGACAGGGCAATGTCTTTTCTATTAGATAGTACAAAAAGAGTTGAAAGTGATTTAACCTTAAATACAACTACACCATCTGAAATTACAAAGATTATTAGTAAAATGGCCAATAAAAAATCATGTGGTTTTGATGATTTACCAATATCGATTTTGAAGGAGAATATAGACTCTTTAGCAATCCCTCTTTCTGATTTTTTTAACAAATGTTTCGAAGAGGCTATCTTTCCAGACCAGTTAAAACTGGCTAAAGTCGTTCCCATTTTCAAAAAAGGTACTAAGACTAATCCGAAAAATTACCGACCTATATCTCTTTTGCCAACCTTATCAAAGGTATTTGAAAAAATCATCAAAACTAGACTAATGGTACATTTAAATGTTAACAAAATCATTAATTTAAGACAATTTGGGTATCAGAAAGGTGTCGGTTGTTCAGACGCTATAAACACTCTTATAAATGACATAATTGATAAATTAAATGACAAAATGAAAGTGGCAGGGCTATTCATAGATCTTAGCTCCGCTTTTGATACGATTGATTATGAATTACTACTAACTAAACTAGAATTTTATGGTATCAGAGGCAAGTCCTTAAAACTTTTAAGATCCTACTTACAGAATAGACGGATGCTTGTAGAAATTAAAAACATCGATGAAAATAATCATGAAGTCATATACACGTCTAAAATTACTAATATAAAACGTGGTGTGCCTCAAGGCTCCATTTTAGGACCAATATTGTTTATTTTATTTACAAATGACTTGCTTAACTTTATGCATTATGTTCAGCCTGATGTAAAACTTGTTGTCTTTGCAGATGATACAAATATAATAATTGGAGCGAATGACTTAAAAGAATTGACCAAACATGTAAATAAAAGCCTACAAAATCTCTGCGATTGGTTTACAGCCAATAACCTTTTGCTTAACACAAGTAAAACTAACATCATTTTATTTAAGACTACATCTCGCCATACTGACAATTTAGATGTACAATTCAAAGGAGACAAGATTGAATTAGTGGACAAAGTCAAATTTTTAGGGATTAACATAGATGCGTATTTAAATTGGAAACAGGAGTTAGCTGCTATTGACTCTTCTATTTCATCAGCATGCTATGCACTCAGGAGCCTTAGAGATATGTTGGATCTAAAGCAACTAAAGGCTATATATTACGCGCTAATAGAATCTAGGCTAAGATACAGCATAATGCTATGGGGAAACAGCTATTGTTATAACTGTCGGAAAGCGTTTATTTTACAGAAACGTGCCATAAGGACTATGGTAAGGATCTCACAAAGAGACTCATGTAAAGAGCACTTTAAAGACCTAGACATTTTGACAGTACCAAGCTTATATATATTAGTAACCCTAAATTTCTTTGCTAAGTATATTCATGAATATGAAACACAAGATGAACGTCAAATAAGAGAAAGCACTAGAAGGAAGGAATTAAAACACAAAAAGGCGCCAAATCTTAACATAACTAAGCATTGTTCCCGATACCAAGCAGTTGAGTTATTTAATAGGTTACCGACTGATTTAAAATTATTAATTTATAGCTGTCACTCATTTAAAATTAAACTTAAAACCTTCTTGTTGAAAGAATGTTTCTACTCGGTATCAGAGTATATGTCAAATAATAAAAATAATCATGTATAAAAATAGTAGTGAACAAGCTATATCATAAATTTATATCTTTTGCCCTAAACACTATGCTCATCATTTGGACCTTGAAGAAGTTGTACTCGTTATGTTATGTTATTGTTATTATATATATTTTTTTTGACATTGAATTTTACATAATATCTGCTAATAATTTGACATTGTATTTTTTTTTTTGACATATTTAAAATTAATTTGATTCTTGTACTAACATTTCACTTCAATTTGGATTTTGATTAGGCTTTTAAATGTATTGTATCGGCATGTGTTAATTTTATTTAATATGTTATATTCAACACAATGTTAATTGTTAAAGAATAAATAAATGAATGAATAAATGAACGTGTCTTATGTTCACTCGTGTAACTTGATAAATTAATCTCACGTTATCCATGTTTTGGAAGCTACATAGTACAAGTATGCGAATAATGGATTTTTGTTACAAAAAGCACGTTTAGCCGTTGGTTTCGGCTTTCATTCGTAGATTTTTGACTGTCGTTACGGGTAACCCAAAAGTCTTACTAAGTGGAAGGAATAGTTGAGTTGTGGAAGTCAGGTAAGCAGGTAGTCCATGTAAAATGCCTAACCTTAGCCACCCCTATGTGGCTAAGGTTAGGCATTTTGATTGGCCCTAAAACGCAGCAGTAAAATTTAATCCGCAAAAAGTAATAAAAATAGAGTACTTTTTCCGTAAAAATTGCAACATGGTCTTATTTTTCGTAGTTTCAAATTAAGTGTCCGTGACTGCGTCATTGGCCTAAAAGTCTATTGAACCTAAGTTTCTGGACTCTGTAACCCGGGTCAGGCAAATAATTATTTTGTTTTTCTTTAAGTAAATTCGTTGTTACAGTCCAAAGTAGTCTAGATTTGTGCCAATAGGGCACGCCCTCTATGACGTAGGAGTCAAATATAACTGAAGTGGGGTATATACCTCAGTCTACCCCTTCAAGGGGATTTACATTATAAATAGTTGGCACAGGATTACGCACAATCAAAATTCTTGTAAACATTTTGGAAATATCCGATTGATTGTTCCTACACAAACACTTTGCATGATTTAACTATACACAACTACAGTTTCAGTACAATGGATGGTGGACGTTGGCTTGAAGTAAAATTAATAGCTTAGCTGGCGTGAAAGCACTCTAGTTCACGATCGAACTCGACTGTGCGACTAACGAAATTGAGTATCGGAAATAGGATTAGATTAGACTCTTTTATAACTGCAACTGTGACCCTAGATTGGATTTTGTTTTATTCGTACGTCATACTGTTTATGAAATCTGAGTGTTTTTACTGTGATTATATTTTGTTTATTTGATACTCAATACTTTTATTGCATTCTACATGTAGGTATCCTTTTTTTCTGGGTGGGAAATCATCAAACGACGTCTCTTGCTCTGGGTGAAGCGGAAGGGCGTATCAGACTTTTACTGACTTAAACCCACCCGTGTTTCTTTAGTTGCCCATATGCCAGGGCCACGGTAACTCTTTCGAACAAATCTCGTGACCCCGGCAGGCATCAGTCCTAGGGGACCCCTTCAGTTTGCTGATAATGTAGGTATCCTTAGGTGGTAAATTTATAACTGGATCATATGGGGGCACAGTTAGCTTCATTTCATCTTCAGCAAAACTAGCTTAACCCTTTAACCGCGGGTGTCGCATTTATGCGACAAATATTTATGCATAAATGCGACACAAGCGGTTAAAGGGTAAATTTTTTTGACTCATCGCCACTTGCCAATTCAAAAGGTAATTTTTTTTGACTCATCGCCACTTGCCAATTCAAAAGTGCCTGTACATGGTTTATTTGAAATAAATGCTCTGAATTTGAGTTAATTAAGTGCGTTAGGACAGAGGAAGCATTTGTCAAATTGTATGGTATTATTAAGCAACAACTATATTATAAAGATGATGTCTAGATATTTTTTGATAAACGAATAGTAGTATTAAATACGAATATAAGCAGGGATCTGTTGAGAGATGTAATAAACGAGTAATGATTTCAATAAAATGTATAAGTCTCAGGTACTTAAGTTACGACTTTATAAGTCTAATAGTAAGGTATTCGTTTACCGATCCGTAGTTTTCGGACTGATTCTAACGTGACGATATTATCGTGGATGAACACATCCACGTCAAAACAAGAAATGAAACAGAAAAATACTGACACGTCAATATGTGCACTATAAAACGTTATAGTGGACGAAAATTTAAAAGTGTCTATATACATGTCCATTTCATACATGTTACATCCCCGTGAATGTGATGCCGAAGATGTTCACGACAGTATCGTGTCGTTAGCAATTAGATAATCACACAATACAGGACAAGAGTAATTGTGTAACACACTAAGACTACGAATGGGTTTCATTGTTTCAACAACATTCATTGCGTGTATTACGTTACTAAGCAAACGAATTTTTCGAACATACGAAGGAATGGGTTAGCGATACCTTTCAAACTTATTCAGATTCTGTTTGATAGCGTATTACGCAACTGAGGTTCTGTGCACTACAGGGTTTTCATTTTTTCAATTTGAGCTGATCCTGTCTACAACCCTGTTCTGCTATCTACGTCTGGATCCATTGTACCTACCAGCAAAAGCATACTTGTAGGTAGGTACTTACAAGTATGCTTTTCTTCTTAATTAATCTATACTCTATACTTTAATATTATAATTGCGAAAGTAACTCTGTCTGTCTGTTAGGCTTTCACAAGTAAACCACTGAACCGCTTATGATGAAATTTGGTACGAGGTCATAGGCTACTTTTTTCCGCGACTTCGTCAGAGTCCGTGATAATCAACTTTTATGCGAAGTCGCGGGCAAATGCTTTTATATTTCTAAAAAAAACTGTATTTTTTTTACATTCTAGGTACATCACTATCTAAAAAAATCTACTCAACATAATTAACTTCGTTCAAAACAGTTTTCTTTTTAAAAGTCAAACATTCATAAATTTTCTTTATGAAAATTGAATATCAAAAATCTAATATTTTCATTATTGTTTCTAGTTATTGTAAAAAATATTTTAGTCATGTTAAGTAAAACAATAGATTCATATTTTTTGATGAAAATTTTTAACTTAAATAATATGAATTGAAACTAGAAAGTAAATGAAATTTTCCTTTAAGTGGATTTTGAAGATATATTAAAGATATACTGTTACACAGGCTTTGATACCTAGTATATTAATTTAAAAACTTTGATATTCTAAATATTAATTGAAATTAGAAAATATTGTTGAATCTGATATTTTCTTTGAAGTGCTTTATTGCAGATAAACTGATATACAGGCTTTGATACCTGGAATATTTACTTCATCAGTAGCCTATAATGTTCCCACTTCTGGGACACAGGTCTCCTCTCGGTGAGAGGGAGTGGGCCTTAATCCACCACGCGGGCCCAGTGCGGGCTGGTAGATATCACATGTCTTCGAATTTTTGATTCTAAGACATACCGGTTTCCTCACGATGTTTTCCTTCACCGTTTTGAGAGCAGTGGTGATGAAATAATTTACAAAAAGTCAAGCGCCTGCTGGGGTTCCAACTCACGACCTACTACTCGTAAGTCGCGGCCGTTACCACTGGGCCACCACTGCTCCACTGAATATTTACTTGAAAACTTAATAAATTCTCAAATTGTTTACTTTAAAACTGTGGTGTTGATTTATTGTTATGACGAGATGATGGCTTAGAGAAATGAAACTAATACGGGCCGACCGCGGATATTGTAACGTTCTACCTACGTAGTCGGAAGATTCATTTCCGTAACAGTAGAAATACATCTTACGGCGAATTTCACCAGTGAAACTGAATGCGATGTTCTCGTCTAAACCGAGTTTAAGAGCCTGTCAGTGTCAAGATTCCACAACTATGATGACGTTGGTAAGTTTTAAACGTGGTGGTAGTGATATAAGCGAAGATCTTGGTGATCGGTTGATAACCACTCATGACAGATAAAGACCTCCATATGAGATAGGAGAAGAGGTGAGTCGATAGCAGTATAAGGACTCTCTGTAATAAATAAGGGTGCTGCCTTGTGACATAGAGACCTGTCATTGCGAACTAGTTTACAATTGGCATTGTTCGTGTTTCGAGCAGCGTGTGAGAGCAGTGGTCGTGGGTTCGAACCCAGGCAGGCGGTTAACATTGTGTTAATAATTTCATCACCACTCCTCTCAGAACGGTAAAGGAAAACATCGTGAGGAAAAACCGGCATGTCCTAGAACCAAAAATTCGAAGACATGTGACATCTATCAACCCGCACTGGGCTCGTGTGGTGGATTACGGCCCACTCCTTCTCACAGAGAGGAGGCTGGTGTCCCAGTAGTGGGAACAATATAGGCTGATTATGAATGTTCGTGTTTCGATGGTGGGTTTTTTTTTTTTTTTTTTTTTTGGATGGGAAATCATCAAATGAGTTCTCCCGCTCTGGGCGGAGCGGGAGGGCGTGTCAGACTTTTACTGACTAAAACCCACCCGTGTTCCTTCAGTTGCCTATGTGCCAGGGTCACGGTATCTCTTTCGAACAATCGCGCGACCCCGGCAGGCATCGGTCCTAGCAGACCCCTTCAGTGTTGCTGACATGTCTTTGAGGCGCGCGTGGAACACTACGCGCCGTCGACCCGAGCCTGGTCTTTACCGGGCGGCGAGCTACCCATTGCTCGCCACCCGCAAGCTCGCGCCTACGGTGGCCGGGAGTCTGCTATCGACTCCCGACGCCCGGGGCGTCTCCTCCTGCGGCGGCTAGGGACGTGAGGGCGCAGTGACTGCCACTCCCTCACGCGCCCCGCCTCCTCCTTCGCGAGCATTACTGCTTCGCAGAAGGAGGTGACGGCTTCCCATGCCCTCTCGCTCCCAACCATGGCTCGCACCAGGGCCGGACGCGAGAGGTCGCCGCCGCCGATCGCCTCCACGAGGACACGGCGGTGCTCCGCCCAAGCAGGGCACACCTCCACCGTATGCTCCACCGTGTCCTCCAGACGATCCTCGCAATGGAAACACCCGGGCGTTTCCTCCCGCTTTATCCTGAACAGGAACCCACCGAAGCACCCATGCCCGGTGAGAACCTGCGTCAGGCGGAAGGTGAGGGCGCCGTGGCGCCTCTCTATCCACTCCTCAAAGAGGGGACTTACCGCCGCAATTGTGGCGTGCCCGTCGATGGTGGGCTTCAAAAAGGTTTCTGTATGAGGAGAATGTCCTAGCTGATGGTCGCGGAGGAACATGGCGATCTCATCACGTTGACTAGTAATGCCATTGGCATTGAACAAATCTAATTTTAGGGATCAGGGTTTAGAACTACGAGTGTAAAGCTTCATCTGCTCATGAATGAACCTAAAATGTATACTTTGTCCATCCTTCATGGCAACTTGTCCTTCCTGGTCATCGGCTGGCGACGCCTTTGCCGCACCAAGCACTGGTAGACATTCGTCTCTTACAAGGTACTTATGTTTGCCTAAAGAGATACATAAGTGTTATTTTCCATGAATTGGGCCAGCGAGTTAGTGTAGGCGTTGTTGTGTTTCTCCCATCGCCCTTCAGTCTAGTACAGCCAGAGAAAATTATCAAGTAAATTGGCACCTATCTTGCATTTGTCGTGTTATTGCCATTTCATACAACTTTCAATGATAGTTATGATTTGAATATCATCATCATTTCAATCGTAAGACGTCCACTGCTGGACTTAGGCGTCCCCCAATTTGGGGGACTTTGCTATAATCGCCACACTTGGCAGGCTGGTTAGCGATCGCAGTGTGGTGGTAAAAGGCATAGAGGTCATCTGCTGCCCTTTCTCTTGTAAGTCCCTAAGTCACCTTTTACGCCATACACATGGGATAAAGCTATTCTTTACGTCCGGCACGACACAATTTGAATATACTCGTACGAACAAATTAAGATGGTAGCTAATTTGCTTGTTGATTAATTTCCCTGAGTTTACGAATTTCTATCGATACGTCTGCCTAGAAAGTCTTAAAGACTAAGTAGGCAGACGTATCTATATAAACATATCGAGATACGCACCTGTCAAGCAAAAAGAGTAAACCTAACTCAGCATTATCTTGATTACCTGTCTAAATAATATAACATTGTTACCTGCGATATCTGAAACCAAGCCTTTGTTCGGGTGTAATCAAACGAAAACAGAAATCAAACAAATATTCGAAGAATCTGTACTTAGGTTTTATTTCGAGAATATCGTAGGTTTTAAGAAAATCACATTATTTCGATCTTTATATTCTCATTCTAAAAAGGTTACTTATTCTGCGAAATAAACGATTATTCTCGTGATATGTACTTAATACACTTAGGTCTGATATGAATATAAATACAGTGTCATGTTGGTGTGAGGGCTATTCTAGCGTTAACGAGAAGTTTACGCCGGTAGCGATCGTGTCAGAGACGTCCCGCGTCAGACGCAAATAATGTACGCCCAAAACAATGTGCCGAAGAAATATTATTAGAAAGAAGATAATAAATACTGTATTTATGGATATGGGTTGTAATTACAAGTGTCCATCACAGAGTTAGCCGACACTTTTCTCAATTCTTCTGACATCGAACAGTTCCAAAGCCGAGGTGATTAAGTTGAATATCAGTGTCGTTCGTGTAGCAGCTGCCATTTATTTGGCCGTTACAAGCTTATTAGAGACTGCTCAATATCGGGGTCATTACTTCATCATAATCTGCGGGTTTGTTATCAGCAGAGGTCGGAGAAGGTAGATTGATTTTACGTACTCGCATCATGAATAGTCATAGAAATCACAACATGGATAAGCCTTTTTTCCGGAATTTCATTTTGGTACATACGGGGTTGAATCAAATATTGTGAAAGTAAGGATTTCTAAACTAGGTACTACATTAGAAATTTATATGAATGCGATAGATAAACATTTAAAATTGTTTTTTTCTTACTGTAGAAGGCCGATCACCTATATATTATTAAAAAGACAGCAAAAAGGTTATACATTTCTTGTTCATATTGTTGTATTCTTTATTCTACACATTACTACATTTGAAATTAATTTCAAAATCCCTGAATCCCGACGCATCCATACTAATATATACGTGCCAGTTCATTGATCCCATTTCAATCTACCTACTCCGACCTCTGCTTATCAGTTACTTTATCATTATTTGCTTTTTTACACGCTTTATATTAGCTTCACTTGTATGTTTGTATATTTGTTTATAACCAACTCCTTCTAGCGCGATTTTGACCCACTTTAAACGACCAGATTTTATTTAAACTCTGTAGACTTATAGAGGACCGATGACAATACTATAATTTCATAAATTTATGCCATTATCCTTGCCAGGGTTACCAGGTCATCAAAAAAACTGTCTTCGAAAACTACGCTGACATACGTCATAAGCTACGCGAACATACGTCTCAAAATTCGAAACACCCTAAAAATAGAAAATAAATAATAGTTTAAAAAAAACTAAAAAACACGCTTCCATAGAAAACCAAACTAAAAAGTAGAAAATAATGGAAAAAAGCATGGGGTGCTTTTTAAGGTATTATTTTATTGATATCAGGCACCCATTATTTATTTTTGGAGTTGGTTTCCACCTAATCGGATGCAGCTGAATACCAGTATTTTACATGGAGCGAATACCTGTCTGTCCTCCGCAACTCAGTTGTTGGGTAATGCGATACGTCTTAGAAACACTGGTTTACAGACCTTCGGTCTAGTGATGACCTGAAACCACTGTCAAAGATCTACAAATGTCAGCTGGGCTCCACGCTTTAACGTATTTTTAAGGACGGAAGGGTGTCAGCATGTAAAGATGGTCACCCATTCACGGACCAACCGCGGCGAGCGTAAATTTTTTTTTTAGTTCATTTATTTTGACTGGCCTGTTAGTCTAGTGGTTAGTGACCCTGACTGTCAAGACTGAGGTCGTGGGTTCGATTCCCACCCAGGACAAACGATTGTGTGATCAGCACAATTATTTGTTCTGTGTCTGGGTGTAATTTTTTAACAGTTGTCTGGTTACCATAGTATAGGCTCTGCCTAGTCTGGGATCAGATAACGGTGTGTTGGTTGTCCTAAGATATTATTATTATTTTAATATCAACAGGTTTTAACAAATAAGTTGTAGATGCTTTCTTTTAAGTATTGAGATACTTGTAGCAGAAGACTTCCATATTTATGTGAACAATATACAAAGCCTGTTAATCCTACAAAATTAAAAATAAATTAAATTTAAAAAAGTCAATGAATAGATAATTTTATTCTGAACTAGCTTCTGCCAGCGGCTTCGCCCGCATATTATACATATAAACCTTCCTCTTGAATCACTCCATCTATTAAAAAAACCGCAGCAAAATCCGTTGCATAGTTTTAAAGATCTAAGCATACATAGAGACAGACAGCGGGAAGCGACTTTGTTTTATACCATGTAGTGAAGGTAAGTTTTTACGAGTACAAACACTTTTACACGTTAATCATATTTTAAAAACTAGATGAGATTGGCGTGATTGCCATGATTGTGAAGTACACACTGTTTCGAATTTAGAAGATTAAAATGTACTGGACTCAAAGTCAAAGCATTTATTTTAAACTAGCTTTTGCCCGCGGCTTCGCCCGCGTGGATGTCGGAAATTAACGCAGGAGGACGTACTACCGCGGTAAGATGTGTTAATTCAGGTTATATTATAGGTAATAGCTGTTACCCGCGACTACGTCCGCGTGGTATTTAACAAAAAGTTTTTCATAAAAACTGTCTTTGAAAACTACGCTGACATACGTCACAAACTACGCTGACATACGTCTCAAAATTCAGCGTGTTTTTAGTTTTTTTAAACTATTATTTATTTTTTCTAAAATAAAAGTAGCCTAAGTTATTCCTTGTTACATCAGCTATCTGTCAGTGAAAGTTTCGTCAAAATCGTTCTAGCCATTTCAGAGATTAGCCGGAACAAACAGACAGACAGACAAAAATTGTAAAAAAATGTTGTTTTGGTATATGTACCGTGTATACATCCATATACACTTAGTAAAAAGTAGTTATCTTAATATTAAAAACAGACACTCCAATTTTATTTATTTTTATTTATAGATAGGCACATAAAAGGCACTTTTGAACGTCAACATTTACATTGAAATAGAATTGCTTCTAGTCACCCTTTCCAAAAGGTAGCTGATAGAAAATGACTGAGCTTGGAAAGCTAACAGTGCGCGTCATCATTTATATACGACGTATGAAATGATTAATAACTCAAACATAACATGAAATGAAGTACCTGCGTACTCTTTCTACGCCCAATATCCGTCCCAACAAAGCCTTCCCGTACCTAATTAAACCGTAAATGAATAAATTAAACCACAAAATGAAACAGGTCTAAGGTCCGAGTATTTGAAAGCAAATACCCCCAAAACAAGCAATTATAATTGCCAAGGCTCTTAGTAATGTTACATAATGCCTTCAGGGTAAGGTTCGCATTCCTGTTGTGAACAGGTGGGCTTTTTTCGCTTCCACTCCCAAAATAATAATTGTAAAGGTCACGAGTTTTTACCTCATGAGGAAATTCCAGAATGTATTGGTAGGGCTTTGCTTTGTTGCCAGGCGAAGGTATATCAGCAAGGTAGGTATTTGAAACGCTATCGTACAGAATCGTAAGTAAGTAAGTAAGTATTTATTTGCATAAAACATGATATACATGGTGTTACAATAATTTACAATAAAGATCTTACATGTTTTGCCAGAATTGTACTTAGCATGCATAATTATGTTCACTTAATACTAACATGAGAATTTTTTATCCATAAATTCTTTAAGAGTATAGAAATTTTTCAAGTTTAACCAGGCAAACAATTTTCCCTTAAATAATCTAGAGTTTAAGTTTTTTATGCTACTCGGTATGTTATTATATATACTAACACAATTATATAAGCAGCTTTTATTATATTTAGCAAGCTTGGGAAGATCATGCAGAATGAGTCTCTGTGGATCACGCCGGCTCCTTGGATTAATATCATTGGCTGATATAAACAAGTCTTTATGTTTATTAACGAACATACATATTTCAAATATAAAAAGCGACGGCAGCGGTAACAAACCTAGTTTCTTAAATATGGGTTTACATGATTCCTCCGAGTGCATCCCGTAAATTGCCCTAATGCACTTTTTTTGAGCAACAAATGCTCGGTTTATATCGGTACTATTTCCCCATATTATAAGCCCGTAACGTAGTACCGATTCTACATAAGCATGATAGGTCATGAGAGCTGTTTTTAAGTTTGTAATATTTTTTATTTGTTTAAGAGCATATACAAATTTATTTATTCTCTTTGCAGCGTTATCCACGTGCTCTTTCCAATTCAAATTCTCATCAAAAATTACGCCTAGAAACTTCGTTTGTGCTACTTCTTTAATTTTTGATACGTTTAGTTTAATATTATATTTAGGATTATTACATTTATTGAAATTAATATAAACAGATTTATTAAGATTTATTTTTAAATTATTTATGTCAAGCCATTGTATTAATTTATCTATAGTATTATTAATGTCGGTCTCATGATTATTTCTAAAATTGTTACATTTTTCTGTCGCGATAATAATAGCTATGTCATCAGCAAATAATATACATCGGTGGTCAGTTATATCAATAATATCATTTATATACAGCAAGAACAGGACAGGCCCCAGTACACTTCCTTGTGGTACACCACATGTATTGTGCTTGTATTCTGATGAAAAAGGTACCTTAACTTGATTTTCATCAATTTTATCAATAATGACTCGTTGTTGTCGGTTACTGAGATATGATTTTATCCACTGAAGTGTAGGACCCCTGATACCTACAAGTTCAAGTTTTTTGAGCAACAGATTGTGAGAAACTAAATCGAAGGCTTTTGAGACATCAAAAAATAGCCCAGTGGTCAGATTTTTATTATTGATATTAGTAACTACAGCCTTTACCAGGGAGAATATTGCCAAAGTAGTGGACTTGTTTTTCTGAAAGCCATATTGTTCTTTGCTGATTATATGAAATTTATCACAATAGTCAATTATTCTTCCATACATGCACTTTTCATATATTTTGGACAATATGGGTATTAACGTTATAAGACGATAGTTATTAATATCAGATTTTTCTCCTTTTTTATATAAAGGCTTGACTATCGAGTATTTCAGGGCATCAGGAAAAGTTCCCGAGGCAAACGATAAATTAATTAAATATGTCAGAATATAATATAATAATAATCATAATATAATATAATAATAATCATCATAATAATAATCCGTATAATAATCAGTGTTGTTGTAGAATTCATAAACGCTGTTCCAAAACCCGAAAACGTTTCCAGTTTAAATCAAATGGACGACTGCTATACTTCGGACAGCTGTTTGCTGTCAGGGGCAAAGTAAATCAGGATAACTAAAAGAGTAATTTTCGATACGATCGAATATTTGTGAATAGCTATGCAGGTTGTTTTATGTATTCGGTACAAGTGAAGTGAAAAAGGAAAATAGTCGTAACTAATTCCTGAAATTCCACTGTCCTGTAGAGATGACAACAATGTTCTACGGTTCTTGAGAAAAGACTGTCGGGGAAAACTCCTTTGGGTGAGTACGATGACTTGAATAAAAGTGCTACGTAGATACCATATACACCTATGTCGGGAGTGATCCGAAATTTCGAATGACGTTATTGCGACGCACGTTATTGGGTATCGCGATCCGCTGTTGCGAATAGCATTTTGGAATATGGTATTCGCAACAGGGGATTTCGATACAAAGACTTTCGTACTAGCGAACCATTCAAACAGTTTTTCGAATCAGCGTGTACGGGATAATGTCATTCGATATAGCGGTTTTCGACTCAATGTGTTTTCGAACTGGCGTACCACTCGTAAATATTTTTGAAATATCGTGCGTCGCAATAACGACATTCGAAATTTCATATCACTCCCACCTATGTCGGGTCATGTCGTACAGACAGACGCAGTGCTAAACCGCTCCTTATAAAACAGTCGCACGTAAAATCGGTACTTGAAAAACTCCTCAGTACAAACCAAGAAAGAGATGAAAATAAAGGAATGGGTACCTAAACTTATGAGAAAATTTTCTCAAAACGTATTACGTAAACTCAGGGGCGACTTGCAGAAATAATGACATCGACAGGCCACCGAACTTTTTTAATATTGAACTTTTTTACCGAACCAAGTCTCCAAATATGAAAAGCGCTCGCGGGTAATAAATCATTTATACTGTTTTAAATTCAAAATTTGCGTTCGTTGACTTTTAAATGTTCAATATTAACTGCTGCTTTAAATATTTAATGTAGACTCACGATAAATAGCTTTTGTAAAGTGTTTATGCACTTTCTCGGAATTGTGCACGAAATAAAGTGGAATTTTCATGACTTTAGCGCTTACACAACTGTAGTTTTATTATTTGTTTTTCGCGAATGCAAATAAAAACACCAGCCAAGGTCGTTAAAAGGACATAATTTAAAATACACAAAGAGGGGCATGAAATAAATACGTCACGATAGATTGCTACGTAGTAAGTACCTAATTGATATTTTAAAGTACTGCAAAATGTCTTATTTGAGCTTTTCATTGTTTTTATAAATACAATATAATATTGAATACACAAACAGAAGCGAAACTGAAATAAACGAAATATTCCTTTTATACAAAACCAAACCGTTTCCTTTGATAACATTCCCTTCAAGTTTTGCGTTATGTTCCAGAACCTTTGAATACAAAGCTAAGTAATTTTAAGAAAGAACGCAAAGAAACCGCTGTGTTTGCAGGGGTTCGTAATACGAATTGAGAACAAAAGTCAATTTTATAAAATACTTGGAGAATTGTAGGTCAGCTGTAACCCGACAATCAGTGTCGGACATCTATTCTAGCTGTTACAGCTGTAATTTGCTTTAGTGGGGACGGAACGTGTCGGTCATTCGATTAGTGTGGTGTGCCCGTGAGCGCCACCACCGTCCACCGTCCCGTCCTTGTGCGCCGTGTTCACTCTCCGCGGAAGCGCTGAATCCGACGAACGGGCTCGTACAGATGGGCAGGAAATTATATCTTTTCATTTCCCGCGAATAGTCGTTACATTTTGCCATTTTGCCGAGATTTGATGTATTACTGCGGAAAATCAAAGTTAATACGAACACATTTCCCACAAAGGAACTTTCAAAAGTGTTAAAATAAACATAGTTTCCAATTTAAATTCTCTGTATTTCATACTCCTTAGTCTTCTCTCCAATATTATTTAGCCAGAACTCTCTTCGTGAGATACATACCGAACATAGCTTAGTTCCCCCCAAGTTATCTAAGGGCGAGTTTATCGCTTTGCGAATTAGTTACGAATTGAAAATGTCTAGTGGTTGGATCGGCGGGGTGTCACGTGGAGGCCTTCGTTATAGGCCGTCGCTAATTAAGAAGTTTCCCCTTCGATCGGCGCAAATTTTATTACGCCAGGGCTGTCCCAAAAAGCTTGTAAAATTAAATTAGTTCAAACGACGAATCGGATTTCCAATTTTAAGGTTGAGACGGCTGCCGTCCAAGTAACTCTGTGTGCAGCCTTTGTAATCATGGTTCGTTAGAGTTTGTACTTACTTATTACCGTTTCTAATTGCTACCGATATCTCCATGTTTGCCATGGTAATTGCTTGAGCCATGTGAATTGGTAGTTTTGGCCGGACATGCCTAATCAAGATAGTAGTGACACTTTCTGGTCGTTTGGTTATTATTATTAAGCCTGTATTGCTGAAATTAAACTAAACATACAATGCATACAAGGTGTTTCTTTTGATATCCCATAAATCTAGGGTATTAATAAGATCATATCAAAAAATCAAGCGTCATAGTAATACACAGTTAAATGCATTTTATGTTCTTAATTTTTCATACAAAATAATTTAACGTCACGATTATTTATGTAAAACACTCTTACTTGAAAAATGGTAACGTCGCACAATATCTTAGCTTTAAAGTTGAATGTTTGGTTTTAATGCAATAATTTCCTCGTACTTATCAATGAAACTTACACCCATAATCAAGAGGGAAACCGATTCCCTAATAAAAATAATAAAATCATCTGTCAGTTGATTCTATGACATGGTATCATAAATACCCTAGAGTTATGGGATATCAATAGGAACACGTTGTTTAAGGCGAGGTTGCAGTACTTTTTAACTTTTTTAAACCTCTGTAAATCTAGCAAAATGGCTAGTTTTCGTAAAAAAAATATTATTTAGGAAAATTGAACATACTGTTAAGCGCTGTGTGAAGATAGAAACGTGAATTAAAACAATTGGCTCGATAAATAATAATCATAAAGTTGACACTAAATCGCCATTTAAAACGTGTACCTTGAAGAGATTCCATCATTAAACCATGTAAAACTCATACCAAAAGATAGGTTTTATTGTTTTTTAGGGTATGTTGAGAAAATATTTTATAATTTCCTTATCATTTTGTCTCCACGAAACAATTATACACAAAATCTAGCAGCTCAAGCGCTCGCAACAACCGGCCAGTGTTCGCCGAAACGTCTTCAACTACAAGAGGGCCTTAATTACAAACGTATAAACGAACACATCGGGTTTTCCAGTTTAATGATCAGCGTCTCTTGTGTTATGCCTCTTCCAGCTGCATCCATTCCTTTATATATTTAGCTTTTCCTTGACCGGATAGGCTCGCCAACAATCCTAACGACATCACTCCACATTTTTGCCTGTCTGACTCTTTTCCTTTTACAATCGCTTGGTTGCCATTCTGTAATATTTGTTTTGCATTTAGTGCTACTATTATGTGTCCTGTTTATCTCCTTTTCAACTGTCTAACTTTCTTTATTATATCTTCTATCTTGGTTAAGTTTCTTATTTCTTCTGCTCTTCTGCGTTTTTTTTATCGTGGCGCCTATAATGGTTCTTTCCATTCACCTCGGACATGTTCTTATTTTTTGTAATTTTTTTTTATGCAGAATAGTTGGTCTCACCATAAATAAGTCAAAAACAAAGGTCACAAACAAGGAAGAAATGGCCAGTACATGATGAAGATATTGAAAGATAGTGAAGAATTATACATAGGATAATTAACTTAGGACAATTAATTGACATGCAAATCGAATGAAGAATTGCTTGTACATGGGAAAGATTGTATAGGTCACATAAGGGGATATTCAAATGTAAACAGTTCGATGACAGTTAAGAAGAAAGTGTTTAATTTTGAGTCTTGTCATGCATGACATTTATATGCCAAATTTGAGCAGTGAGTGGGCCATTTGTTAATAATGTAGTTCATATTAAATTGGAAAGTTTATTTAATGTTGTAGCGCCTCTACATAATTACAAATTTGAAACTGACGTCATTAAATTGAGGGTAAGGTTATGAGCGAGTACGATTCGCAGAGCCGTAAAGCGTGGTATGAAATGATATGAGCCCAGCAGACGTTGAAATTACACTGATATTACGCCGATGAATATGTAAATGATTTTCATATATAATTTCCTATTTTATATAAAAAATTTAAATGAACGGAACTGATTAATACGCAACGGTATTAGACAGTTAGGTAATACATACTCACGATTCTTCGAAAAATATTGTCACTGGAAATTCAATATAGGTACTACGGTACCCATTGGGAACAGTGGTGGCCCAGTGGTATCGGCCCCGGCCTATGAGTTGTCATAGGTTCTAGCCCAGGCAGGCACTTTACTTCTACTACACTAACACCCATATTCTAAGTCGAAATGACTACACTGCACTCTACGTCAACTCCGCCTCCATCAGTGACATTTACAGTTAAAACTTGTAGTAAATTGTCATAAACGTTAATTTTCTTTAGTGACTGTTAAATCATTTTTGCCAAACTCATTCAGTTTTGTAAGGTTTTTTCATAAGTTTCCGTTTTAATATACAACTATTGTCGTGCAAATGTGAAATATATGCCTAAAGGAAAAGAAAATAGCTCGGAAAAGGCGATTCTCCTTTTCAAATAATTAAGTAGGTCAATAATGTCAAGTAGGTCTTTGGATTAGAAACATTTAAGAAACATACATTATAATTTAATAAACTCATCATCTCAGAAAACATCAAGTGGACACTAAAGAGTCCCTCTTAAATAAAGAGGGCTTCATTAATTCGGGACTCATCGCAAATTACCAACATGAAAATATTACAGCCAACTTTTTGAGATTAAATATCGACAAAACTTGTAAAGAATATACACTGCACACGAAGTGCCTAAGCAGTAGTTGTTCTGTATGTACAGTACGTTTTTGCTGCGTCATTTGCGCGTCTACGGCACGTGAGAAAGTCGTCTGCATAAGCCCTTTTTAGGGTTCCGTTGCCAAATGGCAAAAAACGGAACCCTTATAGATTCGTCATGTCTGTCTGTCTGTCTGTCCGTGTATGTCACAGTCACTTTTTTCCGAAACTATAAGAGCTATGCTGTTGAAACTTGGTAAGTAGATGTATTCTGTGAACCGCATTAAGATATTTACACAAAAATAGAAAAAAAAAACAATAATATTTGGGGTTCCCCGTACATAGAACTGAAACCAAAAAAAAATCATCAAACCCATACGTGTGGGGTATCTATGGATAGGTCTTCAAAAATGATATTGAGGTTTCAAATATCATTTTTTCCTAAACTGAATAGTTTGCACGAGAGACACTTCCAAAGTGGTAAAATGTGTATCCCCCCCCCCCCTGTAACTTCTAAAATAAGGGAATGATAGCATTAAAAAAAATATATGATGTACATTACCATGTAAACTTCCACCGAAAATTGCTTTGAACGAGATCTAATAAGTAGTTTTTTTTAATACGTCATAAATCGTAAACCACAATTTACCTTTCATTCGGTCAACTCAAGTATAAAAAAAAAAAAAAATAATTTCATAAACATAAATCTTATGCATAAACCGTGAATACCTGCAGGTTTGTAGGGAACCCTCGGTGCGCGAGTCCGACTCGCAATTGGCCGGTTTTTTTGTGGGAAATCATCAAATGACGTCTCCCGCTCTGGACGGAGCGGGAGGGTGTGTTAGACTTTTACTGACTAAAACCCACCCGTGTTCCTTTAGTTGCCTTTGGCCACGGTATCTCTGTCGAACAAATCCGCGACCGTGGCAGGTCTGCATTAGTGATGGGTAACTTGTCTTTTTTCGTCATGCTCCCTTAGATGTCAATGCTTGCGGTAGCGTCGGGGGTCGGGTTGCCCCCTTCCCTCAAATATGGCGAGGGGGGCAATGGCTGATCTTTGCGTTATGCTCGTGAACGGGTGCTGCTTGTGGTGACTGGTCGTCTTGCTGACTTTGATGTTGATATTATTATTAATATTACTTACCTGTTTAATTTATTTTACGTCGATGGTCCTAGTTTATCATTTGTGGCCTCGAGTTGTAACTCAGGTCGTAACAGCTATGTGAACATTCAGCATTGCATATGTAAGCTGTCACGCCCTTTATGCCAGTTTTTTATTTTTGCAGCCATGTTTCTATATACATATTTTTTTGCTTATGCTTGAGTATAGTTTTCATTTTATTTGTTGGTATATTGGGTTGGCTAGCTGGCATATAGCAAATCATTTAATTTGATTTGTGTCTCTTAATGTTTTACTATATACCATTGTATAGAATCAAGTTCTTCTAACTGGACAGACAGCTGTGCTGCTGGGGAGTTTGTTGGCCACTTCTTCTTCCCAGCTAAAGCACTAGGAAGTGCGCGACGGGTGGGCGTTTTGGGGAGACTGTCTTTTGTAATTTTGACGTTCGAAAAGTGCTGATCCTCAGCCTAATTTGAATAAATGACTTTTGATTTGATTTTGATTTTTTAAAATGAGATTGAGGGAGTACCTCATTTTACCTCGCGAGGTACTCACGAGGTACCCCTCATTTGAGGTGAGGAGTCGTCTGTCGGCGTATTCACCTCACGAGCCGAGCCCGATCCGAACTCAGCTGAATTCAGCCAGTCCGAGGCAGCGGGGCAGAGGGGAGGGTCGACTCGTAAAGTACTCACGACTAACGAAGTCACGATTCCGATTATGACGTCTCCCTCACACAAACTTTTCTTTCGCTCATAATTTTAAACAGCCAAAATAAACGATTCAATGACACTTGATCTCAATGAATACACTCTGTGTTTTTTATTGCTTCGTGTCTTTTATTTACCCTGCAACTCATTTCACATTTTTCTTTGTATCTCTTCACAATCTAAATAAAATTCTACAAAACATCAGTATCACACACATACCAAACATCATTATTTCATTGTTTAGCTACATACCAAAATTCTTCAATCATTCTATAAATTCTGTACAAGAAATAAGTCGGTTCATTCGCTCACTCATTTTCTCAATACCTCAATACTCATTCTCGCTCTCGCCTCGCCAACGCCTCGCACAGAAACCACAGACTACATAGACATGACAGAAACTCTACGAGAATTCGCGTCAATTTTTAAGTGAGGACGCGTGAACGAGTGAAGTGGTTCAATGTTGAAATTCGAGTAACTCTTTCAATCTGCAATCACGAGTACCTCAAACGAGGCACCTCATGAGTGAGGGGCACATCTCTAGTCTGCATAGGCTCTAAGGTTTACAAATTCAATAAGCTGTGACATGTATACATCGGCTGATAGAGTCACGGATACATCACATAGGTAATATTTTAAGTCCATCAGTGGGGCAAACACGGCTTCTGTGATAACCTTGAGTCACGCATTTTATCACGGTTTTTGCATCCAAACTGTGATAAAAATGTGTGACTCAAATCTATCAAAATAAGCCGTGTTCACCCCGCTGAAGGAACTTCGTCGACTCACAGACAACTCAGGTCGCCATGACAACGACCGCAGAAACCCCCCAAAATGGTATTTTTAGTCACAAGTTTGTACGTAGTTCGGAGGTTCCACGAATTTTTAAGTGACGCACTGCTTGAAATTATGTAAAAATATACTGTCCTTATCAAACACGTTACAATATAGCATCCTACTTTAATCAATGTTAAAGATGTTATTAGTATATTTTCATTCTACCAACAATTATTAAAAAACGTAAAATAAACAGACTAATGATTAAAATAACCACGAATGAAATTGATAGCGCACAAGCTATTTATCGTACCGTGTGGTGCCGGACGTAAAGAATAACACCACCCCCTTTTCTTCCTGTGGCGTGGGTGTCGTAAAAGGTGACTAAGGGACTTACTAGAGAATGGGCAGCAGCGTTCTCTATGCATTTTACCACCAAACTGCGATCGCCAACCCGAGGCACCAAGCGTGGCGATTATGGCAAAGCCCCCCAAATTGGGGGAGGCCTAAGTCCAGCAGTGGACGTCTTACGGCTCAAATGATGATGATGAATGATGAAGCTATTTACTGTTGATGATAAGTCATAAGTTACTCAAAGTAAAGCGCCTGCCTGGGTCCGAACTCCGAACCAATGAACTAGAACTCGTAAGTCGGGTTCAGTACCACTGGGTCTCCACTGCTCACGCATATGTAATCAAAATATTGGTTCTCGTAATATTGTCAGTGTAGAAACTGACACTTTAAGATTTATTTTTTCATAGGTGTGTGCCGCGATGGTGCCGCGTATTTCCATTCTGTACAAGGCTAGAACACAAGGGTGTGAAACTAGTCGCATATAGATTGGAAATCACTTTTTAATCAAGGTCTTCTACAATCTGTACAAGAGTAGTACGCAAATACTCGTGTATACTTTGTAGTGGCCAAAGTAACTAAATTGTTCCATAATATACAGTGCTAGTCCGCATGCAAACTAATCCTGTATAGACGAGCGGCCGGCGAGTGCCAGAAACGACATGGTTTGGGGAGGTTAGGTTAGGTTAAAACTGTGACGTCCTATGGAAACGCCTTGATTCTGTTGACGAGCCCTGTCAGCGAAGTGTCCTGTCAAGAATTGCTACTTCCCCTTCATTTTATTCGTCAACCCCACACCTCTTCCGGCTGTAAATCGATGTCGATACACGAAAATTCGAAAGTTAGGTTAGAATATTTTTAAAAAAATCTCAAAAAGGGGGGTTTCGAAACTTTTCCTTCACAGGAGGGACTCTACACCTCCTCCCTCCTTCCCTCCCCTACCACTCCTTAAATCAAATCCCGGCAATCAGAAGTCCTATCAAATTCATATGGTGGCATTATGGCCTTGTATAAATTGGAAAGATGCACTTGCGCGTCTACGTTACAAACTATATACAAGTAGTACGCAAAATTCGTGTATACATTGTAATCACAAATTTAAAAATTGCATTACAAAGTATACGCGAGCAGATTCCTATGGTTGCGTTTTGGCCATGTACAGAATGGAAATACGCGTTTGTGCCAGCTGCGGTTATATTTTTCAGTTTCAATATTGTATTCTGCGTTCACATCCACAAAACAGTGAATATCGCTTTAATCATATTTTGACACTACCATTCATTTGAAGCTACCTGTTAAAAGCTTACAGTACAATTTGCTTTGATTGATAGAGTGGTCCATTTATCAATGTCATTTGCCGAATCAGCGAAATAAAGCCATTGGGTTGCGAGTGTTCGCCTTGTTTTATGAGCCGCTTCATTTTAAGATCCTGTGGTTTAATGTGTAATGGAAGAATATAAATCAGGGCTATGCCGTGTTACTTACCTACTATTCCTACTAAGTGAAGTTACGTTAAGGGTTATTTTAACCTTTATTACTCTGAATTACGGAAGGAACAAATTGTTTTTGTGGATGAAAATAAAGAAAGCTTTTGTTGAAAATGATACAGTCATTTGTGTAGTGTAAATGTATGTAATGTGTAATGTAATTTTAATAGATAGATATATTGAATGTGGAGGGTGCCAGGGGCATAGATGCGCAACCTTTTACCATGGATTCAATATATGATACTGAACCCATGTTGAAATTTTCCGTAGGTTATTAAGAAAAAAAAAAAAATATTTTACCGCGTAGGTCTTGCACTTGTTAGAGAAACAGCAGGTTTTCTTTTGATAATCGTTAAACATTTCTAGTCTGTGCCAGATGCGAAAAAAATAAAAGTCGTTGACACCTACCTACCAATGTATTCAAATTACCGTTTTGACTATGCTAGCGACACTTTCTTTACATTTTTTTTGTATCGTTTTGAAATATTGGAGTACATTGGAAGGCGGGTGTCAACGACTTTAATTTTTTTCACATTTGACACAGACTAGAGCAAAGAATTTTTTTGTATCTCGAATCATGTGCATGTGCATTTTGTGCATTCGTGTTTATAGTTGCGGTTCCATGTACCTGCCATCCTATAAATGATAAACCCTGCATGTAAACATTGTTTCACACGTACGGTAACTGCACTGTATAGGCTTTTCGTACAATGAGAAGTCAGTCTATACTGGAAATGTATAGCATGATTTGTCGCTGTGCATACTGGTATATTTAATCAATTTAAATATGGAATTAACAAGATTCTACAATAAGGTAATAAATCTTTAATAGTTATAAATAAAATAAATGACTCAAGGTGATTCCCAACATTAGCCACGGTTTTCGTGCAATAACGACGCATGTAAATTTTAAAGTGCCTCGTAAGTTCCGACCCAGAATCTATTAGGTCGGAAATGGCCAGCGGTGGTCGGTTCCACTTTTTTTTTATCAATTACCATTTTTGGTGTAAGCCTAATGTCATAATAATGTTATTTAGGAGTGCCCGCGGTTGCGAAGCAATTTATGAAGAGAATAATTCTATTTTAAGGCATAAATAAAGTACGCAAGCAAAATGGTTTCTTGTTTGATATTTGAGGTAAGTCTAACTTAAGTTGAAGTTAATGAGGAGTGGAAAATCTTGAGTTATTGTGTTGTTATTTTATTGTGTCGAATTTATTTTGGGGAAATATAAGTGCCTAGGTACCTACTGTAGCTGAACTTTACGTAATAGAGTAATTGCTTTTACTGCGTGGGTCAAATGAAGAAAGAAAATGTTATTTATATACTTTTAAAAGTGACGTACATATCCAACCAGCAAGAAAAAAGAAAAAGAAAAAAATTTGCAAGTTGAAATATTATTATGTTCCGTAGGTTGACATAAGATAACATTCGTTCACTGCTACGTACTACATTTCCATTTTTCAAAGAGTCTGTATGAGTGATGATCAGTGATCACTCAGTCAAAAGGAATTCGGTAATTTGGCTTACTTTACCTTGAGAGCGATTGATCTTTTTGATTCAGGTGATTTTTTCATTTGACTTTTGTCAAAAGAAAAAAACTGAAATTCAAAACATTTATTGCGGGTAGGTTTATAATATGTTGTGTTACAGGCAATTCTGCTATGTCCCGCCATTGAGGCATACAAATAGCATATTATCAGTTCAGTCATTTCAGCTGAAAGACGTCCACTGCTGAACAGAAGCGCCCCAAATTTGGGATAATTTGCCATAATCGCCACACTTGGCATCGCCAAGTGCGATCCCCAACCAAGCTATGGTTGGGATCGCAGGATGGTGGTAAAATGCATAGAGAACGCTGCTGCCCATTCTCTTGTAAGTCCCTTAGTCGCACCTAAAGATACCCACGGGAAGAAATTGTATGGTGCTAGTGTTTACGTCCGACACCAAACGGAACTTATAATCAGTTCAGCAAATTAGAATACATCAAATTATCAAAATTACTAACTAGTCATGTTAGATTTTAAAAAAACCGGCCAAGTGCGAGTCGGACTCGCGCACCAAGGGTTCCGTACAAATCTGTAGGTATATAAGCAAAAGTTCACCCACCACGACAATCGAGTCGTAGTTCTGTTCTGTTTCTTGACTTGGTTTTTATTTCTGTCTGTGTTTTGTTCTGTTTATTATATGATGTTACTAAAAATTTACGGTTTTCGCCATTTTTCCTTCATCTGTGCTATAAGACGTTGCTTCGTACGAAATTTCAAAATTCTAGATCGACTGGAAGTACCCTTTAGGTTATGATTCCCTTGCGAGTTTCGAAAATTTGTGGAAATTTGCGGTATAAACGGCTATATCTTTTGATTGAGTAACAGTACAGTTTTGTCGCACAAGTGTTATTCGTACATCAATTTGTCGAGCTCACGTAGTACACCCATAGACCCGAGTATTTGGTATAAATTTCAGCTTGATACCTCCACGCGTTCCTGAGAAAAAGGGTCTTGACAGACGGACGGACGGACGGACGGACGGACAACAAAGTGATCCTATAAGGGTTCCGCTTTTTCCTTTTGAGGTGCGGAACCCTAAAAATAACTGTATTATTGACGCAAGTAAGCTTACAGTGCTACTTTGCAAGTTGTCTACGATAACAATAAATGCACTTGTTGTCTGTGAGTTTAAGTGTGTGAGTTTGTAAGGTGAGTGAGTGCGCGTAAGCCCGTATGCTGATGAAGACACTTGGCTTCGCGCTTGACGGCGGGCGGCGGGCGTGCATCGTCTGTGTACTCGTAGCGCTATGATTGGCGTAGTTCTTCATACTTCAGGCAGATACAGGTACTAAGGTCCACAAACTGAGAAAACTTATTATAAATATCGATCCATTACTGAGTTTAAAATACACTGCACGTGTCTCAGATATGATGAAGAATATATCTTTACCACTAATCAATAATAGAACTAGTTATTTTTTCCCAGTTTCAGTTAGTAAAATCTAGGCAAAGATGGTGTTCAATATACCGAGTGTACCGTGAGTCTTAAAAAAATACTTCATAATATAGTACGTTAATATGCCTACCATCATTTACTTCTCAGCGCAATATTCTAAGTCTAACCCGCCAACATAATGAAGTTAAATTAAATTCATTAGTCCGCTCATACTTGCAGCGCTTCAAACTTGTAGGTAGACGCTGTTTGAACGACTCTTCTGTGTGTAGTTAGGGGCGTGCAGCAGAGCCTGCAGATAAGTCGACATCAGCTGAAGTACTATCGTGCGAGAAACGTTGGCTGACTTGTTCAAACCTAGTCTGTCCCCCGACTGGAATAGTTCTCGACGTTTCGAGTTCACTCCAGTCTCGAGCCCTACACGGAAACAGTTACTTCTTTTGTTTCAAGCTTCGGTTATGAACGTTTAAAACTTTTGAGATTCGAACAAATAAATTATAGTGATGTGATTTGAGAATAGACAATATTTGGTTAGGCATTTGGTATTATGGTAGGTAGTTCTGCTTAGCGGTCAGAAAGTTGGATGATAAAATTGCTAAATGTTTATAAAACAATGGATTTATCTTTTAATTGTGTTACAAATATGAAAGAAAGAAAAATTGTTTTTTTTTGTCACAGAAAAACCAAAACAAATTTATTGTTACTAACACCGAATATAAATAGTCGGCAGCTGCACGCCGTGACTGCGATAAAAAGAGTTCCACTCAGCATGATGCTGTGCTCTTGGACCCACAGCAAAGCGCTGATATTCAGTGTTTACCCCATAAATATAAAACACTAGGTAGGTATGTACCGTGGAAATAACCTCACTTAGCCCACATGGTAAACGCTACGGACGATAACTTTTTGTTTTCAAGAGAAGACTCGTAGGTATGTATGTCCAGCTGTGGTCAGAGCAAGAACTGGGAAATAAGTTAAGCACGATATGTATAAGGAAAACAGCGATGGTAAGTCAAAATAAATGGCAAAGATATTCTATTAATAACAAGGAAGATCCGTAATTACTGATACGTGGAGACATGATTACTAATTAGTGTTACATAAGAAAATATCCTACTACAGATGAATCCGAGTAGCGTACACAGGCGTATAGAAATAATGAGAAAAATCAAGTTACCTCGTTACTTGACACTATCGCCGCCGGCAAAACAAGTGCGGAAATGAAAAACCGAGCCAATACCAAATAAAATAGCTTCGAGAGTATATCACTAAATTGATCCAACATTCTATACCGTAACCCAACAATGCCGCCCGGAAAATTGGAGTGTTGCCATTTTTTAAAACAAAATGTCAACTAGCAAGACGAGCCCTGATTCGTGCAATGATATTAAATTTTACCTGAGACTTGATTTATGGTACGCGGGGGAGAGGCAATTTCCTCTGCGGAAGCGTTGCCATGGCGACATGTTGTTCGCAGCCTCCAGCGAGGAATCTCGAAAATATGACCCTAATGTGTTGGTGTTATTGTTACGTGTTTTTATCCTCGCCTTTTCGGGCACCGTAAGAAGTTTATAAGACCATTGTACACTTGCCTTATGACCCGGTTTGAGCTAGAACAAAAATGATTGTCACAGTGTTGCCAACGGTCCTATAAATGATTGCTATGAATGGCGACTACTTTATTTTACTTGAACGTTTATGGATTTTTCTTGGCTACCCAGAAATTTTATTTTGTTCTATGGTTTCCAAAGCGAACATTTCATGAACAAGTAAAAAGCTTAGAAAAGGTATTTTAACGAACGCGGATTTTAATAATACAATTTAAATTGATAAGTATAAAATTTACACACAATTAAACAATTCTCAACTTTAAACATAAACAAAATAATACACATGTCATTCAAACCAAACACGAAAAGCGCGTCCGTAATTAAACATTTTCATTTTTATCCCAAAAGCCATGTTTTTCTATTTAATCCGTTTTATTACTATTTTGCAAAAGCTTAGCAGAACGATTAATTTTCGCAGCATCTCTTAGAGTCTACTTAACATATCCACCACGAAGTTCTAACAAGATTAATACGCACATTATGTTCCACACTTAAATACTTAATGTATCATGTTTCGGCTCTCATCTTTTTGTCATTAGTCGCACAATGGCGTGCGATCTGAGCTCTCGACACAATTAATATTGCACGTAATAATAAAGGATGACTTTTACTCGACGGTGACGTGACAAAGATCCCGCCCTTAGCTTAGTCACGAGAATATGTGTTAGTATTAAGTTTCTATTAGACTTTGCTCAAGTGTGTCCTGATTAAATAGGTTCTGTAACCCCAGCGGTAAGCATATTTGAAGTAACCTTATTGCTCTACTGACTCAAATGTTCCTTAGTCCGCTTTTAGTGTATGCCATGTTTAAGTTTTATTAACTTGGAGGTTGGTAATTAGTTAAGTGCTTCTTGCTAAGGTAATAGAACTCTCTAGATCTAAGTGGAATTAATCTAGCATATAAGTACTACTAAGCGTTTTACATGTGATGTTCTAAGTAGAGTAAGTTGTGGCTTTGTACACGAGTTAGCTGTTGCTGCTCTGTACGTACTTCATCATCTGCCAAGCTTTTTCTCAACTATGTTGGGGTCGGCTTTCGGTCTAACCGGTTGCAGCTATCTGACCTCCACAATCTAGTCACTGGGTAATACGATACGTCTTGGTAAGACTGTTAGTCAGTCTTACATGCTTCTGACGACCGGTAACGACAGCTAAAGATCTACGATTGATTACTGGGAACTGGGAGATCTAATGGATGGTCACCCATCCACAGACTGACCTCAGCGAGCGTAACTTAGACTAAGCTTAGCTTGACAGACCCGCTTCTATACTTTTTTTTGCCGGTGGGAAATCATCAAATGACGTCTCTCACTCTGAGCGGAGCGGGAGGGCGTGTCAGACTTTTACTGACTAAAACCCACCCGTGTTCCTTTAGTTGCCCATATGCCAGACTCACGGTATCTCTTTTGAACAAATTTCGCGACCCTGGCAGGCATCGGTCCTAGCAGACCTCTTCAGTTCTGCTGGTATTTGCTGCTGATCTCTTTGAGGCGCGACCCGCTTCTATACTTACAATACTAAATCTTCGAAACATTAGTCTTTGCCGGAGTTGGCTCATTATGGATGGGAAAATGAGGAAGGTAGACCGAAAGCATGAAGAAGTCTTGACGCCGAGTGGAAAAGAAAGGTGACACCATTTCAATCGGAATTTTATCAATAAACTAATTTTCGAAGTCACATACGTAAGCTTACGCTATTCCCCATAGTGGGCAGAAACTGCAGGACCATTCTAAAATACTCTTCTTGCTTCGTTTACGTTAATTATACAGGGTGTGGCGTAAGTAATGGTCCACCGTTCAGGATTTGATGAACCAGATAATTAACTATAACAATTAAAAATTTGAACCATTTTTACCCAATTTTTTTTTTTACAAAAATTGCTCTTGAACTTGATGGTGTGTTAAAAATTGGGGTTAAAATTAGAGAAGAACCAACTTTTTCTTTAAAAGAGCTGAATTTACATAAAAAATCATAATTTATCATGATAGCTCTAGTATTCAGCAGTAATTAACAGAAATCAAAATAAAAAAATAATGGTTTTTGTTGAAACTACAAAAGAAATATGTAATAAAAGGTAGAAATTTCGTAAATAAAAGACAAAAATGAAATATTTTCGGAACCCTTGGGTAAAAATGTTTAAAATGTATAATTGTTATAGTTAATTATCTGGTTCATCGAATCCTGAACGGTGGACCACTACTTACGCCACATCCTGTATATCAGAGTTATACACGCACGCCGGTTGCGAGTACGACGCACCTGACATTTTTGAAGAATATCACCAATAAGGTCAGTGTACAGCACTTAAATTTTATGCTGACGCTTACAATTACATGTACTTACGTTTATACATTATTAAATGCGCATTACTGTAATTAAGTTCAGTTCAATAAAGCAGCTTGGTGAATACAAAAGTTGGGGTTTTCTGCCACATTATACATAACAATTCCCGGCACACATTGCACCTCAGCGGTAGGACTCAACACAGTCTGTGTAAGTCCTTCTATGGCCTCCCCTCTCTGCGTTCCCACTTACATCTCGCTTGTCTACCTTGTCGTAGAATCTGAATAATAATATCTTGCTTCTTATCTCTTTGAATATGAAGAAAATCTTTTGGAAAGGTTTATCCAAAATGACTAAAAGATTGAAGGGGCACCAGGTTAACTCTCGTATTTTTTTTCTTGCATTTTTGCTATTTACCCAAGAGATCAGTGTCAAATCAAAATCAAATCAAAATATTTAACTACTACTATATATTTTTTTCGTTTTATCCTATATGTTTATTAAAATATGTTTCATATCATCATTTCAGATGAGAGACGTCTACTTCGGGACATAGATCTCCTCCAATTTGTGAGGGTTTGTCATAAACGCCACGTTTGGCAGGCGGGTTGGCGATCACAATATAGTGGCAAAATGCATATAGGACGCCACTGCCTATTATCTAGTAAGTCCCTTAGTAGCTTATTACGAGACCTACAGATACACCAATAGGTAACTAATATAAAAATGTAACAAAAAATAAAATTCTATAAAATCATAAGACTCGTAAAAGTAATTACTGACTCATTGTTTTATTAAAGTAAATGAATAAAGTTTCCTTATAACATAATTTATCAGCTTCATTTTCCGCTTAATTACATTTTCGTACAAAACTGGGAAAGAAAAACGTAATTAAAATATTATGTTTTATTCAACCTATGTCCGGGACACCGTAACGTAAACCGTATAATTTCTCCTGTACCGTTTGTGATTACAGCAAATAGGTAGGTATATATCACCTATTATATCACATATGCAAAATAAAAATTTCATCTGTTTAAAAATTAGGTCTGTATGGATCTTTTGGAAAGCTTTATCCAAAATGATTAAAATAAAGAATGATATTAAGAGGAAGCTTGCAGGTTAGCCCTAAAAATTTAAATTTTCTTACGTTTTTTTTTTCAATTTACAGATCAGTGTTAAATCAAAATCAAATCAAAATATTTAATACTACTACTTTTTTTTGCATTCGCTTATATGCTGAATAAAATATGAATCTCTTATCATCATTTCCGCCGAAAGACGTGCACTGACAGGGTTTGCCATAATCGCCACGCTTGGCAGGCGGGTTGGCGATTACAGTATGGTAGTAAAATGACATAGACAACACTGCTGCCCATTCTCTAGTTAGTCCCTTAGTCACCTCTTAAGACAGACATGAAAAGAAGTGTGGTGGTGCTATTCTTTACGTCCGGCATCACACAGACTCGCATATTCAATACAACTCTCTACGTTAATTTCATCATCATCATTTCAGCCGAAAGAGGTCCACTGCTGGACATAGACCTCCCCGAAGCACCCCCTTTTTGACCGGTTTTGTGCTTCACGCATTCAACGGATTCCTGCGGCCTTCACCAGAGGGGTAAGTGCGGAACTTTTTATCGGCAGGAATTGGTTTAATATTCATATTTAAACAACATTCATTGCGTTATTTACGTTGCTGAGCCACAATTTATTCGAACAAATGACGCAATGGTTTAGAAATAATCTTCAATCCCATTCAGATTCTGATAAATTGAGCGTTTCGCAATTAGGGTGCAGGTCATCGGTTAAGTTCATTTAATCCCATTGAATGACCTCTTCATGAAATAAAAACTTGAATTTCGTGGGCTACCTCTAGGGCACCACCATCTCCACTTTAATGGAAAACATAACAACAAGTTCTGTAAAAGTCTCTAAAAGTACAATCTTCAAAAGAAGATTTAAAATAAGCAAAGGATTGCTATTCAATTTCCTTTACATTTTTACGTGGAAATGGTATTTTTCTATTTGTTCTTGAACGTACGTGTGTTCCGGTGCGCTCGGTCGCTCGCTGCGAGTAGAAATATCAAATTCTTTGAGTCACAGCCGCGTCTCCGATGAACACTATGGCGTCTTGGTGTGCACTCACAAACGTGGAATAATGTCGCACAGTGCATCTTTTAAGAATTTATTTCAAAGAGACTCTCTATTGCTTTTGTTTTTGAAAGGACAGTAGGTACTCAGTAGACTCAAAGTAAAGTTTTCCTTGCAGTTGTAAAAGAGAATAAGGAATTTGAATGAAAATCATGTTGAGGAGAGGACAAGAGTCACAACTACCTGTAGCTTTAAACAGTGCTACCACTGAAACAGTTTTTACACGCTTTATATTACAATAGTTTCACTTGTATGTTTGTTTGTAACCGACTCCTTATAGCGCGATTTTGACCCACTTTAAACGACCAGATTTCATTCAAACTTTGCACACCTGTCAAGGACCGATGACAATGCAATAATTTCATAAATTTGTGCCATTATCCTTGCCAGGGTTACCAGGACAGCAAAAAAACTGTCTTCGAAAACTACGCTGACATACGTCACAAACAAATTTGTGCCATTATCCTTGCTAGGGTTACCAGGACAGCAAAAAAAACTGTCTTCGAAAACTACGCTGACATACGTCACAAACTACGCTGACATACGTCTCAAAATTCGACACACCCTAAAAAATAGAAAATAAATAATAGTTTAAAAAAACAAAAAAACACGCTTCCATTTAAAACCAAACTAAAAAGTACAAAATAATGGAAAAAAAGCGTGGGGTGCCTGATATCAATAAAAAATTACCTTAAAAAGCATCCCACACTTTTTTTCCATTATTTTGTACTTTTTAGTTTGGTTTTCAATGGAAGCGTGTTTTTAGTTTTTTTTAACTATTATTTATTTATGAATAATAATATGGAGCCTGATATAGTTCTTTTTACCTAAACATAGCATTAATAAATTATGGTTTCGTGCAAGATTCCCTGAATAACTGCGTGACTGCCTCGTTGGTTGAGTGGTCGCAAGTGTCACTGCTAAGCATGAAGTTCTGAGTTCGATTCGTAGGTCGGGCAAAGTGATATTGGGTTTTTCTAATAGGGAGTTCTCAGTAGCGTGGAGTTTGATTTTGTGCCCGGTTGGTGGGAATAGGCTCGCCCCTTATTACATGGAACTTAACATGACAAACTTGGTGTATTATAGGTAAACGTCTGCCTTACCCTTCTGGGATTTTCAGGCGTAATGTTATGTTTATTATTGCGTCACAATGTTTATTCTTTATTTTGCATAGATATCGAGTGAGTTTTCTATATGCAAAATTGAAAATCCTCGACGGATTTAGTTTTCGCCTTGTAAAATGTGCAGGCATTGCATGTGTGATACGTGTAGAGAGGCGAGCGTGCGCTGCGTCAAATACCCTGCTTTAGCTTGTCTGTCAACCTCGGGAATTTATATTTTTCGTGCAGAATGATCCTCTGTAACGTCAGCTGTATAAAATGTGTGGGCTCTTGGAAACTATTTCCAGTATAAGCTTATTGATTTAAAAAAAAAATGACCCTTTAGTTTACTCAATGAACTGTAAAACTTTTTGAGCTTCTAAAGACAAACGCAAATGTTCGTTTTTTTTAATTGAGCCTGTTATTGAGTTTCCAAGGTTCACTAAAAGTGGCGTCAACAACCGATAATGTTTCCACTGTTGGGGCACAGGCCTCTACTCTTTGAAGGGAATTGGGCTATAATTTATCACGTGGGCCCAATGCGGGTTGGTGTTACATGTCTTCTATTTTAGGTGTTTGGTTGCCAGCAGCAAGACATGCCGGTTTCCTCACGATGTTTTTCTTAACTGTTTTGAGAGGAGTGGTGTCATTATTCACACAGTGTCAACTGACTGCCTGGGTTTGAACCCACGACTTACAACTCTAAAGTTTATTTGCACTACATTGATTGCACCCAAGAGACCAACAACACACATAACACAAAAACAGGAGCGATAATTATATAGGATGTTCAATAACATTTTTAGGACCGTAAAATGGGAATTATTAGAGTTCCCATTAATTACTTTATCATCATCATCAGCCTATAGCAGTCCACTGCTGGACATAGGCCTCTCAAATTGCAGCTCGATTCTCGCCAACTCTCATCTAACTTCTACCAGCCACCCTGCGAAGATCGTCGCTCCACCTAGCCTGAGGGCGTCCTACCTCAAGTTTGCCGATTCGCGGTCTCCACTCAAGAACACGTCTACCCCAACGGATTAAATACTAGCCTTGTCTAAATTACCTATTTACTCATGTACATATGTCTCGACTTTTTGTGCATATTTTTTTTTTTATTAGGGTTTGTTCAGGTGATACGATTCAAATCATACACTAATACAACTAACTGTTCACTTTTCTCTAAGAAGGTGGTGCCGGGTGTAAAGAATAACACCATCCCATTTCCTTCAGTGGGTGACCGGTGACGTAAGAGGCGACTAAAGGCCTTACTAGAGAATTTGGTATCACTGACTCCCAAGTCACAGGCAATAAACCTAGTTTGGGAGCCAGTAGATAAATTAGTTTCACATCTCTGTACCAAATTATTGTACAATTGATTTGTCACCATATTATAGATGATTATAGATAATAAAGCATTAATAATAATTGTCAGCAGAGTAAACTATGCATTTTACCACCATACTGCAATCGTTAATCCGCCTGCCAAGCGTGGTGATTATGGTAACCCCCCCCCCCCCCCCCCAAATTGGGGGTGGCCTATGTCCATTTGTGGACGTCTTTTGGCTGAAATCATAATGATGAAATTTACTTATTAGCTACGGTTTTCAATTGACATCAAACTTATGCAAAAATCTCGTAGTTCTTCATCAGTATTATCACATCCACCGATTCGGCGATACTTCGTTATAAATGTCATAATATTTTGAATGGCAAGTAACGCAGTTATTGCATTTATTTACATTTTGTTACGCAACAAAAACAAAAATTTCCATGTTAATTAAATTTTGCAAATGAATACGTTTCATGTAAACAGTCATGTTGTTTTTAACCAGGCTTTTTACAGTTTTAACATTTTCCTTTGGTATTTTATTAAGTGGTAAAGTTCAATATTTTATATAGAAGGGAGTGATTTATGGTTCATTGTATAATTGTACCTATTGAAAGTAAAGTCTTACTTCGGTTTCCATTTGTTCCATCTTACATTGATTGGCATCCGCCATTAATTCCACGACTTTCTATAATAAATTACCAATTGTTTTTCTTATAAAATTTTGAAATCTCGAGCTCTTTCTTAACTTTTTTTCCTTCTTTTTTACTATAATGACAGATGACAGCTGTCAATCTTATGACATTTTACTAAAACATGTGTTTTGGTCATAATTCCTATACTTTTGTATTCATAGAATCAAGAGAGCACAAAGTTAATGGAGTCAAATAACTTTTATATGTTTGTGTATCGTCGACCAGACAATGATGTACAATGCGTATACAACCATGCAATGGATAGCGCAATGCGTCTGAAGTGTTGGACAGCTAGGATACATTTCTCAACACTAATGCGTTTCTTTCTTATTATTTCTTTATTTTGCTTTCAGGGCTGTAATTCTTCACTGACACGCTATAGTGTGCTTGTTACCGCTTTCATTTGATATAGTGAAAATGGTGCTGGAACAACTTTATTGTTGCGGATTTCCTAAACCCAGATTTGAGGAGGTATTCCATGAAGCACACCCAAACGAAGCACACCCAGACGAAGCACACCTAAAGTATTCCACTTAGCACACCCGTAGGTGGGCTTCAAATAAAAATTTAAAATAATTAATTTCCTATTCCACGAAGCACACCTACGAATATCACTCGCATAGTGCAGAAATAAAAATGTCGATAGAATATTTTTTTTATTATAAAACATTGTAAATATAGTTTTCCATAGATATCTATGTTGAAGTTTTCTTATAGCTACCTGTTTATTGAAATTATAAAAATACTCTACTTTAACATAAAAATCACAGATCTGTATAATAATACTACAATTTAAAATGTTTTTGATATTTGTCCAAGTTTTTATTGCATAATTATGAAACAATCTGTGATTTTATTAAGAGCACAAAAAAGGAAAATAATAGAAAAATGGTAAAAATTTTTTTTTTTCTTGGCAAGATAATTATGAAACAATCTGTGATTTTAACTAGTAAGATTACAAAAATGACATATATTGTATCTCATTATTATAATGAAACTGAAAGTTGATAGAAATTTAAGTTAGTCTTTTAAATAATACAATTTTTATTCTTTCGACATTTTTATTTCTTAGTCCCCGCACTATGCGAGTGATATTCGTAGGCTTCGTGGAATAGGAAATTAATTATTTTAAATTTTTTTTTGAAGCCCACCTACGGGTGTGCTAAGTGGAATACTTTAGGTGTGCTTCGTCTGGGTGTGTTTCGTTTGGGTGTGCTTCATGGAATTCCTCGATTTGAGTGTGGTAGTCCAGGGAAAATCGACATTATTAATCGCGCAAAAATATTGGGTTGGACGGACATAATTAAAGTAGTAAAAGTATAATATTGTCCAATATAGGTACGCCAAAACTACATGAATATGAAAACTGAATTGGTAAAGTGATAATAATATTTATCTATTTCTCAACCTTAGGTAATGCTAAACTCTGTTTAGCGGGTAACCGATATCGTCAGCTACACCATTTGGGTCGGTTACATCATTTACAGGCTGGTAACGCAGGTCTTATATATCTACAAACAACAGATTTATGTTGTAAAATAATAAGGTATCCGTCTAAGGGGCAACCCTAATACTGAGTTCCCTATACATTTTCCCAAACAGGCAGTGTATTAGCAAGCTGGCGCAACATTCCAATTACAAATTATTCATATACATAAACTCGCGGGGTACACGAAACGCGAATAATCTGAACTCATGGCGTATTCACTCACAAATATACGAACATCAAAGACCAATTTGTATAGAATGTTGTGGCAATTGAATACCCTATTCATAGGTGCAACATATCGTTTCAATTTGCATGAAATGAATTACTTAGCTGCCTTGTCAAAGGGCCTCCAGGAAAGCGCTGATTGGTGTATTTTGTAAGTACACTAGCGTTAACATCGGCTGTTAAACAAATACTGATACTGTTCTTTGGGCGGTTGAGTGTGTTACTCAATTAAACATTCCCTGTAGTGTGTTATCGTGGCTTACGCGAATTAAGCTGCGCTCAAGGTATTGCCATAGTTACTGGCAGTTAAACAAGTTGAAAGGGCATATCACGAGCGTGCTCTAAACGACCACTGAAACTTAGTAGGTAGGCATCTTAGATTTTATCATGACGTCAGGGTTATCATATGGTATGAAATGTGGCAAAATATGAAAGTGACTATTTTCCTGTTATGATTATGTTAACTTCTGAACCTTATGCTCTGAGTTGACATTTTTAAGTTCTGAGTGGAGCTGCTTAACCTTTTCTTTACAGAGTATAAAACAAAGTAGCATTTTGTGTCGTTATGCTTAGATCTTTTAAACTACGCAATAATACGCGGGCAAAGCCGCTGGCAAAAGCTAGTTACTGATAAATGAAATGCATGCACTGATTAGTCAGCTCCAGTTAATCTGTGTGGTTCTTTTCTCAAAAGACCATTTCAAACACCAATCTAGTCTTCACATGACCTCACCAAGAATATGTTTGAACTTTAAAAGAGACTGTGACTGAGTTTTTTTCGGTCTTTCTTCTCAGAGTAGTCACATAGGAAACGCCGACCTAGTCGAGTTTTTAAATAATTGTGATCGACATGTGTTTGTACAAATCGACTTACAGAAATTTACATTTGATATAGACTAAGGAATATTTTTCTGGAGGGCGCAGACACGTCGTCGAGCTGTGATAGGCGGTGAGTTCTAGACCAGAGTGGCCAGCTGGTCACTCTGGTTTGGAATTAATTGTCTGTTGTAAGTATGTTGGTGTCGGTGCCGTTGTCGGGTTATTACACGCTTTATATTAGCTTCACTTGTATGTTTGTATGTTTGTTTGTAACCGACTCCTTATAGCGCGATTTTGACCCACTTTAAACGACCAGATTTTATTCAAACTTTGCACACCTGTCAAGGACCGATGACAATGCAATAATTTCATAAATTTGTGCCATTATCCTTGCCAGGGTTACCAGGACAGCAAAAAAACTGTCACAAACTACGCTGACATACGTCTCAAAATTCGAAATACCCTAAAAAATAGAAAATAAATATTAGTTTAAAAGAACTAAAAAACACGCTTCCATTGAAAACCAAACTAAAAAGTACAAAATAATGGAAAAAAAAGCGTGGGGTGCCTGATATCAGTAAAAAAATACCTTAAAAAGCACCCCACGCTTTTTTTCCATTATTTTGTACTTTTTAGTTTGGTTTTCAATGGAAGCGTGATTTTTAGTTCTTTTAAACTATTATTTTTTATACTCAATTTTAGTTGAGTTTATAATTGTGAGTGTTTATAGTTTTAAGTTGTTTATAATTTTAAGTTATGTATGATAAACGAGCGCTTCTCGCCATCAAACTGTAAAGTTTGGCGAGGAAATATGTAAAAAAAAATCTTATTTTATAAAAGTAAATAATTAATTTTAAAAAATGAAATCATTTGACTTATAATCACTAACATAAGTGTCTGTGGTTCATTAAATTATCCTTGTCGATTTGTTGCTCCTAAACGTCTTTCGAAGAAAGCTTTGAAGCCTTTATGTCGCAATGGTAAAAGGTTCACTATAATAAACCTTCCTACACCCTCTCCACCATACCTATTTCCATCACACCGCTCAAATACAAAGACGCATATGTAATATTTCCCATATCACAATGAGGCCTATATGCATAGGATCCCGGGCCCGCCATACATCACCCCGGCCCTCATAATATTAGGAACAATAACGCCGTCATGTGTCCATAATGATGGCATGACTCCGTGGAAACTAAATGTACTGTCATCTAAACGATTCTTTATAGTACAGATTCGATAGACCTTTTTGATTTTGGGGTTAGTTTTATTGGTATTTAAATCTATAGGTACATCTACATACACGCGTCTATATCATCATCATCATGAGCTGAAAAAGGCTAGTTTTCAAATATGCTGGGGTCGGCTTCTCAAAAGATCTAAGCCTACGAACGCGAGAAGCGACTTTGTTCTATACTATGTAAAGATAGAGTGACTGCCCATCTGACCTTTACAATCCAATTACTGGGTAATGCGATATCCCTTGGTAAGACTGGTTGTCAGACTACTCTATACATCTGTAAAAATAAATAAAATTAAAGTTTCTGTTTGTTATGTCAAAGTAACAGGTTTTTACTAAATGCTTAAGAAAGTATAAACGGTACTTACGGAAAAGTAATAAAAATGCCTTTTGTTCGTTCCGGCTAATCTCCGAAACGGCTAGCTTGATTTAGACGAAATTTTCACTGGAAGATAGCTGATGTTATAAGGAGTAACATAAGTTTTTATCCCACGCAAATTATCCCATGGGTTTCCGTGGGATAATTTGCGTGGGACATCCACGCGGGCGAAACCACGGGCACAGCTAGTAAATATATTTACCGTAGCCCTGGCATTTAGGCAACTGAAGGAACACGGGTAGGTTTTAATCAGTAAAAGTCTGACACGCCATGTGATGATTTCCCACACACAAAAAAAAGCTAGTAAATACGTGTATATACCTTTGTGAGAGACTGGTGCCTGAAATAGGTTTATATAAAAACCTGTATTATAGGTCACCACACCAGTATCTTATAAAAGTATTTGTATGAGTACCTACTCAAAACGAAATATGGCGTTATTAAACAAAAAGTACAAATTCAACATTAAAAATCAACAAGTCAAGCCAGTAAGTTAAAAGAACTGTTACCGAATTTGAAACATAAGGAACGTGATATACATAATTACGGTAACAAAGCGAAGGAATCCTCACAAATGTACAAAATTTCTCAGAAACATGACATCATTAGGCTATGTAATATGTTACAAGACATGTACAAAACTTTCCTTTAAATAATAAAGCCCGTAGGGCATTCGAAATAACAAAAGACTACCCTAATAACTTTCCTTAGGTTTCAGAGATCATTGTGAAGGTTTTATTAAAAGCCTTGTAAGCCACAAAAATTCGCTCGAAATGTTTTTAATTAAGCCACTGAAACATTTGGTGAAATTAAACGGCTCTACGGTTATAAAAGCCTCCTTTATTATATAACTTTATATTTATACTTTGTTTTCAAAAGCCTTGATTTTTTTATTTCATCTTTTGTTAAGTTAGGATAACAATTCATAATTATATGATAACATTTTTTCTTTCGTTGCTTTTCGGATCATGGTGTACGTTCCGAAATTCAGCTTTGAAAATGTATTGTTGGAAGCTCGCTCAAAAAATTGTGCGAATTTCAAGATAAAGTCTTTCGCTCTGATAAGAGCTCTAAAATTCGCAGACGTAATGTTTGGTATAATTTACTCGATATATTTTACATTTATAAATATATACTTTTTGTCATTTTCATTCCTGTAATTACAAAGAACAGACTACTTAGCGTCCCATATGGGTAAATATTCAGTTACCAGTGGCATTATGATGAACGACTGTCTTTGGTAGGTAAATGCATTTACTACATCAAGCCTTTACTTCTGAGCCATTTTCCAACCGTATGTGGTATTTCGCTAGCATAACACGTTAACTGCCATGGGTAAAATCAGAAAAAGTCAAAAATGTACTTAGTGTTATTTGACTTTAAGTCGATTATTGATTAAAAAGTGTCGGACACATAGTCCGACATGGTAGTTAACGTGATAAGCATAATCCGTATTGTATAATGTTCCCACTGCTGGGTACAGCCTTCCTCCCTATGAGTGGGAGTGGATGGAATTCTACCACGCGGGCCCAGTACGGGTTGGTAGATGACACATGTCTTCGAATTTTTGCTTCTGGGACATGCTTGTCTCCTCACGATGTTTTCCTTCGCCGTTTTTGAGAGCATTGGTGATGAACTAATTTACACAAAGTAAAGCGCCAGTCAGGGTTCGAATCTACGACCTAAGAACTCGTAAGTCGCAGATCTAACCACAGGCCCACCACTGCTCTCACTCACTGTTGTTCTGTTAGTAAAAAACTCTGAGCTTCGAGATAAGCAAGCTCTATAGATACAATAAATATTATTGTTTCATCTATTTTGCGCGGTTATTTTCCTTTACAAGAAAAATAAACACAAATTTAAAATTTCTCTCCCTTGTTTGTTATTTGTCCTGTTCAAACTGTAGGTATATTTCCAATAAAAAACGTTGGTATAGCCAGCCGGTCTATTCTGTAAAATCCTCAAAAACATGGGTGAAGTGAGTTTGAAATGAGCTGTCATTCGATGGTGCTAGGCATTGACAACTCGCTTCACCCATGTTTACACGAATAGATTTTTAAACGATTGGAAAAAGAAGGTGGTTCTTAAATAGCCTGTATGTTTTAAAAATATGAAATCATGACCATGATGTCTGTATCCTTTCTGTGATATCTGCTGTAATGGTGGATCAATTTCGAAAATTATTTTTTTAAGGATAAAGTATGCCTGAGGCTTAGGCCTCAAATATACAGAATTAGATTAAATACGTATTATCAATGCAATTCTATCTTGTTAATATTGATATATAATGTATCTTGATAATATTCTAATACAAGGAAGTAACTGCTGTTAACATAGCAAGTATACGAATTAGTGTGAGGTACCATTACTGAAAGAGAAAAATTAAAAACATAATTACATAAAAGAACAACCGACTTCCAAAAATAACACTAAAATAAAAAGTAAACAATAAATTTAATTTATGAGACCGGCGAAAAAAAAAATTAAATAACGATCCAAACACTTCCAAAATTAGAGTTATTTTTCACTATTTATTTATTTTTTTAAGTCGGTTGTTTTGTTTATGTGAAAAGGTTTTTACAGAATAGACTAGCTTTAGGTAATTTGGCAGAAATATTGGAGTATGTTTGAAACAAGGAGCATTCACTGAGAACAGTGGAACGGCACAGTTTCGTTCTTTTTTTCAGCAACTTAGTTCGGCATTGCCACGTCAACAAAACACCGATTGTTTCCCGCCGAACCTGTAAATTATGAGCGAAACGATAAAGTTTAAATTGCTCTTGTTCCATCTCTGTATTACTTACTAACTGCGCCGTGCGGTTTCTCCCACATAAATCTCGTCCCCGTGGCAATATCGGAATAAAAAGTCTTATGTCTTAATTCAGGTCATGCTTTACCTGCGTATAAAATTTCTTCCAAAACCCGTTAAGCCGTTTTAGCGTGAAAGCGTACCAAAGAAACACACAAAAAATCAAATTATTACTCTTTATAATATTAATTTACATCACTACAATTTAGGATGAAATGTAGCCTATGTACTTACCTAGATCATGGTCTATCTGTGTGCCAATTTTCATCCAAACCCTTTCAGCCGTTTTAGCGTGAAACCTTAAAAACAACCAAACTTGCTTTCGTATTCATAATATGTATTAGTTATGATTCCGTCGGTGATTCGTTCCGATTGGCTCTTGTACATTATGAATAAGTTGAAGGTAATTCTTGTATATCTGAAGAAGACAATTGCACCCTTGATAAATGATTTGATTTCTGTAAGGCTGTCTTCTGTGTTTTATTTCACTTTTTTACACGTCAATAATATTTTTAAAACTAGACGCGTTTCCTATCTGACTACTCTGAGAAGAAAGGCCGAAACAAACTCAGACGTCACATTCCAGTCCAGACATAATCTATGTCACATCATGTGAAGACCATGTAGATTGGTGTCTGAAATGGTGTTTTGAGGAAAGAAACAAAGATTGAGTGGACCTGTTCAGTAAGTCCTGACATTATTCTGATAGCGTTATGTTTTAGTTTTTGTCTTCATTTTCTTAGTCTACTGTTACCTAAGTTCCATCTTTATATATTTTTAAATAAATAACAATTTAGTCGTCTTTTATTCTTCTGAAAGTTTTCAAATAAGTATCGTCAATTTATTGTTTCTTTTTCCAATGTTTTGCGAGTCACTCAACTCAAATACCCGTAAGCATAAAAACATATACATAATAGATTGCATAAATAATACCCACTCAATAAAAGTACCCTACCCACATCCAAAGAATAAAATCGTGTGACGACTATACGAAACCATTACTTTGATGTTTATTTCAAAGGGCGACCTTCCTTTCCATATAATATTTGTGTGTTGACGATAAGAATTGTGCGATTACCTACCCCGATAAAGTAAACATTACGGAAATCTACTCACAGAACACTATTGTTATGCCACATAACAATTTGCCCAAAGACAGAATTATCGTAATTTATTTATCAAAAGAAAATTCTTAAGCGTTTTTAACGACAGTCAACAAGATCTTTGGAACAGTTTTGTGAACAGGACCTAGTTCTGGGCTGTGGCAGCCTCAAGTTTATAATAAAACAAATGAGCGACTAAAAAGTTTTGATGTACTCTCCATTCACAGTAATTTTACCTCTGATTTTGCGTCACCTACCCTAATCAAAGTGATATCTGTGTATGTTACAATAAGGTTGTTTTTGGGTTGTTGCCACTGACAACTCTGTCAGTATCATAGTCATCTTTATTCCCGTTACGATAAGGTTGCTCATGAGATGTTGCTATCAGATGTAAAATAACTGTGAACGGAGTGTATCTATTTCTTTTAAGTCTTCGTCTAAGCACTGGTCAATCTATTAAAATAAAAGGAGAAACTGATTGCCTAACTGACATAAATGCACAGTCGAAACTACTGGGACTAGGAACGTGAAATTTTTACACGGTTTCCTTTTATTAAAGCCTTTCTTGGAATTTCGACCTTTAAGTCAGTGAAAAGGGAGATTTAGCTTTTATGAAAAATCATATTCCTTTAGTTAATTAACTTGAAGATTTGCACAAAAACTAGTAAAAATAAGTACTTAAATTATAAAGTTCCTAATTTTTTGTTTTTTTTTTTAATTACCTAAAGGAGGATTAGGTGTTGTTAAAGTTTGTAAGGTAAAATACGAAATCTACTAACAAAAAATAAAAATGTCGGTGGCACTGGCAGCTGAGTAAAATCCCACCGTTTTGAAATTAGAATTACTTAACAACCGGAAGGGTCAGAGCCAATGATGTGAGAGATCAAAGTGAAATCAACAGATATAAAATTATGCTGGGATCATAACGAGAAGATTCGGTACGTGTAGGTCAAACAAACGAGGTTTGTGATGTGATGACATGGGATGCGTTTTTGGAAATATAAATTTCATAAGTCGGTACTTTCCAGGACTTGGACATTATAGTGTTTCCAGCGCGGAAAGTTTCAAAAGTGGGTAACCGTCTTTACAAACCAAGACACCAATCTGTCACTTTGACAATCAGTCTTACATACCCAGTAACTGGGTTTTGGCGGTGACCTAGGCAGTCTCTCCCTGTAAAATTGTGGTATTCAGCTGCATTCAGTAAGACTGGAAACCGACCCCAACGTATTTGAGAAAAGGCTAGGCAGATGATGAACTAAATAATTATCAAAGGATTAAAAAATAAAACACATCTATACTAATATTATAAAGCTGAAGAGTTTTTTTGATTGAACGCGCTAATCTCAGGAACTACTGGTCCGAATTGATAAATTATTTTTGTGTTGAGTAGCCTATTTATCGAGAAAGGCTATAGGCTATATAATATCACGCTACAACTAAAAAGAGCGGAGCAGTAATGAAAAATGTTGCAAAAACGGGGAAAATCGCACGGGTAGGCGATTCGACGCGACGGGAAGGGTCGGGGGAACAAGAAATTTAACGCGGACGAAGTCGCAGGCAGAAGCTAGTTTTTGAATAAAAATGAAGACTTTAGCATTTTGCTAATGAAGTCAAACTTATTTCATGTGTTGCCACCGGGAGCTACCTTAATTTAGATGTCGTAATGCACTTATAATTAGCTTTTAATATTCCAACATTTAGTAATTGTTTTATCCTACCATCTAAAGTAATCATTAGGATGACCTAATGATGACCTGACCCAGACAGCATGGGCAACTGAAGAAACGGGTGGGTTTTAGTCAGTAAAAGTCTGACACGCCCTCCCGCTCCTCCCAGAGCGGGAGAAATCATTTGATGATTTCCCATCAAAAAAAAAAAAACCCAGACAGCATTGCGGTGACATCTTGATCAAGATATATTTAATGCATGTCCAACTGTGCGAGTATCCAATTGTCCAGTCGTATAAGTCTACGACGTGATGTGATGATATTACAATAAGAATTATTTCTGAGATGATAATGCTATCGCTATTTGAATAACTCTAATCGATAGTGTCGAAACCCAAAGTTATCAGGGTTTCTCAATTCTTAAATATCAGTAAGACAATTAATCAAGTGTCAATCACGGATTCCAACACGGGAATGATTGATACCCAATTTGGTGTGGTTGAGTGGTAGATCATTTCGTTATCATTAAACGATCACTGGTCTGAACCTCCGGCGTATATGGTGCTCGCTTCCATTTTGTTTTTACAATATTTTCCATTTGCCACAATGTTTACAAACAGAGTTTTAAAATAACAGCACGCGAACAGCTCTTGAATTGATTATAAATAAATAGGAACGCTGTATTATTCTTTTTTGGAGTTATTTGCGGTGCCTGAAAATGTGCTTTGTTTCCCAGTTCCCGTCATAAATTGTAGAAGAATAATGGAAATAATGATGAAAATTTCTAGGGTTCGTAGAAACTGCTTAGTGCGCAACTCCTGGGTGCTTTGACCGTAGCATAAAACTATAAAGTCCACCGCAAATAGGTAAGTTAGAATAAGAGCCGCTGTTCGCAGAGCTTACCTTTATTTATATTCTCTAAAACCATTGTATTTTGTATGAGCGTCTTAATTTGTACTGTAATCCTATTATTGAATTAATTTAACAGCGAAAAGCGGACTTGGGGCTGAGATTATGTCTTTATGGACTACTGGTGTGTATGTTTATGACTGTGGTAATAGCCGTCGCATAAGCCTCGAGAACAGTGTATTTAATGGGCTGTAAATGAAAAATGGCGCAATTGTCGTGACGTAGTTGCCAAGGGCACCGCGGCTCCTCAGGGGCCGATGTGTGGTCATTGTGTCTTTTATCGTCCGCATGTGTTGGTCGGACGCCGGTAGCGAACTCTTACGGTACTTAATTCTCTGATTTTACTGCCCTTTGGGACGAACAAAGCTCCGCTACCGTCATTCCAAAAATGATAAAATCTTGTGTTGTACACTGAGTGAATGGAAACTTAAGTCAGGAAAAGTCGTTTTTGGGAAGTGTACAATTATGTTTTCATCTGTAGGTTGAAAATATTGAAAACGAAATTACAGGCGTTGCGTCAACATGTATTTGTTCAGCGGGAAACAAGGAAAATGTCAATAAAAACATTCGAACAATAAATATTCATAACGTATTTGTTTATGAAATATATAATGCTGTATTTAAACGAGCCTGTTATATTTATTTATGCTGTTTTTATATTTATCTTTTCGATACCTCTGTAGGACGGTATTTGTTCTGGATGAGGAACAAACACAATAACTCGCCCTGAACCATTTGTGTTCTAAAATAAATAGAAAAATATAAGGTGGAATTTCTGAATCAAAACAAAGAGCAATTTATCCCTGGAAGAGATACGGCGGCAGGGGTCAATCGATTACGTTATACATCCTTGTGACAAATAGTTCCATTTGCCGTTTCCAGATGGCAGGGGCTGCCTTTTATTCTCTAACCATTGCCGACGGCAATTTCATATTTCGCAACAAGGAAAAGCATTTCTCGTCCAGTTTCCAATTGGAATCGCGATTGCTCAAAGGAATCATTTCGTTACGATACACAGGTGCTCTCAGACGTTTAACTCGAAAATAATAATCGGATAAAGCTGTACGACTTCGCAAAAAACAGGTTGTTTTTCCGGATCTCGTAGAAAACAAAATCAATTGAACGTGCTTTAATAGTTGCTCTACTTTATACGTCTTACAGAAAACTATTGCAAAATTACTGCATATTTAGGTACCTTTTTGGCAGTGTTGTGCTTAGTAAGTAAGAAATAATAAACCAATAGTTAAGGTTTCTTTATATATCCCAACCTCCTTCAAAGGGTATCAATGTCCCTCGACTACAGTATTGCTCAATCCCCGGGATTCCGTCTGTTTTCCCCTGATAAAAATGCCAGTTGATAGACAAGTATCGAACAAAGGTACGATAAAAGCTTACCTATATTTGCTTCGACAGTTGGATAGACAGATAAAGTGTCAATGGGATTGTGTACGGTGGCTGGATACGGAGCCCGAAGAAACTTAGGGTCCATTGATTGTGTGGAACAACAAAAGTTTTTACAAGACAACCCTCGTTGCGCGGTTGAAATACTTTTCACTCGAATATCGAAAGCGAGATGAGTTAAATGTTATGTTAGTGTGAGGGCGTGTTAGTCTTTTACTGACTAAAACCCACTCGTGTTCCTTCAGTTGCCCATGTGCCAGGGCCACGGTATCGCCGTCGAACAAATCTCGCGACCCTGGCAGAAATGTTATGCTTTACGGAGTATTACATCAGGTATGTAGTATTAGCATGTTTTGCTTTTTAAATATTTGATCATAAAACATTAAAATTCCTCTTTGATCTAGTGGTCGCCAGCGCTTCTGCTAAGCATGGACTACTGGTTTCGATTCCAAGGTCGGGCTAAGTATTATTGAGTTTTCCATCAGGAATTTCTGAGTAGTAACCCAGAGTTTTGATTTGTGCTCGGTTGATGGCAAAAGGGTCGCTTTCTTTTACATGGGACCTATTTAACCGGGAAATTTGGGTGTTCTATAGGTACCTTTCGGGTATTACAGGCGTTATGTTACCTACCATGTTAAAATATTGGGATTTTCACAATAGTGTCATCAAACAATCTACCGAGCCTTTCGTCAACTATGCTGTGGTGCCCACCCCAGCATTGGCTCAGTCTTACCGAATGCAGCTGGAAACCAGTATTTTACATGGAGCGACTATGTATCTGACCTCCATAACCAGTTACTGGGTTATACGACACCCTTTGAAAGACTTGATTGTCTGACTTTTGTACTTTTGACGACGCGTTACGGCTGTAAAAGATCAACGAATGGCAGCCGAGGCCAACGGCTTCATGTGTTTTCCGAGGCACTGAGGGGTCTTAGTATGTAAAGATGGGCACCCATCCACAGATAAACCGTTGGCATGTATAGCTACCCGTGCGGCTGTTGTTACTTACCCATAAGCTCTTTTTTTCAAGACAATAAATAGTAGACACCGTTACACAATTTTCCATAGCAATCGAGTCGAATGTTTTCACTCGATGCTGTAGTAAGAATTAGGGATCTGAGAATAAATTAGGTGTAGTTGTCACCTTCACTGCTCTTAATTAACCTAGCTCGATACACGAGGGAGCACTGCGGCTTAAATTCATTAGTGTTTGTGGTTTACACAGTCAACGTCAAGCAATTGGAAAAAAGGGCAAAATGTTAAAGGCGAGAGCGGACATTTCCTCTGGGAGGCGACAGCCAACGAGTTTACTTTTCTTTATTTGTCGACCTTCTTTGAGAATAATCTTTTATCAAAGACCGACGTGTTGTATGAAAAAAAAATGTAATTAAGATTCGTTGAAAGGTCACGTTTGGATGGAAAAGGTTCAAGACTTAAAATTGTAAGTATTTAATTAAACTCCAAATTCTTTCAGACAAAAAAAAAAAAAAAAATGATTGTCTTGCTACCACCCACCAGTGGCTTTTATGTCTATACCAATAAAAAAGTAATGACGCAAATAAGGCATTGTGTAAGTAATTGATGTTAATTAACTGGCTGGCAACTAAGAAACTTCATTGTGTTTAATTAATGCGTTGAAAAGTTTAAAAGTCTTCGGTGCCCCATTAGCCCATTTAGAAGTTGTCTTTTAACTTTGTAAATTGGAGTTTGAAAGCATTAAGGTGGAAATTGGAGAGGATGGAATGTTTATGTTGATAGCGTTATGACTTCTGATTCGCAAACTGTCATTTGTTTCAATTTGTTAGTATCTAGTAAATTCTAACTTTCGTTTTGGAGTTGTAATCAATGGCGCAATCTTTGTTTAATATTTATTCGTAAGATTATTTACATTTATAAATGAATAACTATAATTTGTTACCATGTAAATAAGAAGTGCTTATGGTGCTGAGGAGGCCTGTGTCCCAGCAGTGAGAACAATATAGTCTGATAATGATGATGGTGCTGAACCGGTTTATTCCTCGATTCGCACGAATTTACTCACCCGAGTCGGGCGAATCAACCATATAATCGTATGTTAATTTAATTGTGGGCGACTGACAATTCCAGATGTGTGTCAGTGGGCACGTTTTGAATAAAACGTTTAGGAAACAATGAAAAGTAAAGGAATAAAAAATCACCCTAACTTTATTATAAAACTTACTAAACGTGCCAATTGTCTTCTTGCGAATCGCCTACAGAAAAAAGTGTTTTATTTACGTTTTTAATATTCTCTATTCGCCCGAACCAAGCGAGTAAATTCGTGCAAATCGACGAATAAACCGCTCAACCGTGGTTGTAATTTATGCAGTAAAGAAACACTACAAACACATGATATACTGAGCCATATAAAGACTGGGACACATAATGAATGTCCTGGCAAGAAACAGAGCAGATAACATCAGTTTAAATTAAATTCTACAAGATTAAATTGAACGGCTAGCACTGCAGGCGTGAATTGGATTACCATGTAAATATTTGTGGCTAAGCCTGGTGCTCACGAGATGAGGCAACTCGGTGCAATACCGCGGGAGTCTCGCCAAATAATAGGGCATGAATAGACATATTGGGTAATTGATGTAGCCTCTGTATCATTTAGCAATAAAAACTCCTTTCATTCGAATAGCTGAGTGAAGGCTACGGATTAACAATGAGTTCGCCCTTGACATTGTCTCGCGATTAAATCTTGATGTGTGTACATCTTTCATACCTTTCATTTTCTAGCTACGGATTTAGTCAATGATTTTTATTTAAACATTACATCATCATTTTGGACTTAGGCCTCCCCCAATTTGGGGGGCTTTGCCATAATCGCCACGCTTGGCAGGCGGGTTGGCGATCGCAGTATGGTGATAAAATGCATAGAGAACGCTGCTGCCCATTCTCCAGTAAGTCCCTTAGTCGCCTTTTACGACACCCGCGGGAAGAAATGGGGTGGTGTTATTCTTTACGTCCGGCACCACACGGTACATCAAACATTACATAATATCACGCATTGTTTCATAGAAAGGTAGGGCAGAATTTTACGTATAGTAAACCTACTTTTCACCAGTTCTTTTTAAGTCCCACGTAAAGGGGGAGAGCCTATTGCCACCAGCCAGGTAATACAGACTCTGAGCTGCTACTGAGCTGCCAGGGTCACGGCTTTGTCCGAAAGAGTTACCGTGGCTCTGGCACAGGTAACTGGGGGAACACGGGTGGGTTTTATTCAGTAAAGGTCTGACACGCCCGTCTACTCCGCCCAGAGCGGGAAAAGGCATTTGATGAATTCCCACCCACAACAAAAAACTGGTCTGCTACTGAGAAATTCCACATTTAAAAACTGCGACCAGTAGACCAAAGAGGCAGAATGTTTTGATGTAAGAAAGTTTGTTACTCCTGTAAACTAACGAGAAAATGATTGGGGGAAATGTGAAATTTCCGTAACATAGTACAATGAGTGAGAGAAATCGCTAGTTTGCTAGGTGATCGCAAATTGGGTGATTGTAATGTAATTTGCGTTACCGTTTTCGTAATTTAGCTACGAGTTCCAATAATGTTTGTTAGTGAATCCGCAGCGTTACTAATCAACAAAGACTAGAGAGGCACGTGTGTGCCTCGCGTGACTACCCACACGTGACAAAACAACTTGGAACGAAAGAACACGCCTCAAACTAAGGATCATTACAGCACTAATGAATACCTCCTACTTCTTACGGCATAATATCCCCAACGAAATCGTTATCACATCGATGTCGATAATGTTGTCGAAGATAAATAAAAGTCGATATATTAAAAGTAGGGTAGTGCGAGGACTATTTGAAGCCTACCCGTTAAAGAAACGGATCTACAGATTTTTGCTAAAAGATTTAAAAGAAATAGTAAGACATTTTCTGTAGTTTAAATCAATAAATATGCTTTTGATGTAGTCGTTAAGACACTTGTAATGTTGCCCACGATCTACGTTATTATTTGTGATCATTTGTGGCTTCTTTGGAAATATTACTTCTTAGGTATAACTTACAAAGCTCGACAGCCTTATTAGACACTATACATTACAGGTACCAATTCTTATGATTTCTTTGGTGGAAATAAAAATGTATTATTTTAATACCGAATTATGATATCCACTGTAGTAACACTGTCAAAGTACAGATATTTTATCAAACTTTTAAATGTATTTACATTATGTAAACTATACTATTATTGTAGTTTGGCAACGCTTAGACATAACAGGTTTAATATTATTGTTCTTTCTGGATGGGGTAAAAGTCACGTGTATGGTCTCTTGATATACCTATATACATTACTTTTAGATGCGGGTTGATTGGAATGAAAGAAGTTAAATGACTGAAAACACTATTGTCAGCGCCGGATTTAGACTTCGGCGGCCCATAGGCAGAGCATGTGGTGGAGGCCCTCAAATCGTTTGTGGTTAACTGTTGAAAGTTTCTATTAAGGTCAAGGTAAAGAAGAAATCAACTAAATAAGTTGGCTAACACAAAATTGTTCCTACTGAGCCTTTATTGATTTAATTTAATTTAATTTTTTTTTGTGGTGTGGTGGCGGCCCCCTTGTGGTGACGGCCCATAGGCAACTACCTATATGCCTGTGCTTAAGTCCGGCACTGACTATTGTATTGTATAAAAGGTAAATTGAGCTTAATGAACTGATGGTATGTGGCAATGAAGTGAGTGACGCGGTCCTTGTCGGCTGTAACGAGAACGCCTGGCTGACTTGATAGCCTAACGCGAACTGAACTCATTATTGTGTGTGGAAATGAACGTATGTTGCAAACTGCTGAATTGCAGAATGTGCGGTTGCACCGTACATGCTCCCGAACGGAGAGGTGAACATGAAAAGATGAGTAACAAGGTGATGCCAATTGGTCCTTATGCTAGATGAATGACAAGGTGATTCCCATTGGTCCTTATTCTATGTTTAGAGTCTTTACTTGAATTCTATTTTACGAGACATAGGCACTGTACACTTGTCGCACTGATTACGCGCACTAACACTATAGCTCACGGAGGACGATAAATTAGAGGCCCCAGCCTCTGCCCGTGCCGGCGTCGCGTGTTGCGCGGTTTGTAGACTCGCCAATGCGGCCCTCGCCACCTCGATAGATGCTGTACGCCTGTTACGCAGCCGTCGTACTATGAAGACTGCTCCAACCACCAACACAACTCCGATCACTAAATAAAATGCTGTGTAGTGATGGATATCGTGATATGAAATTTGATTTGGCAATCTCTCACGTACCGTGTGGTGCTGGACGTAAAGAATAACACCACCCCATTTATTCCCGTGGGTGTCGTAAAAGGCGACTAAGGGACTTACTGGAGAATGGGCAGCAGCGTTCTCTATGCATTTTATCACCATACTGCGATCGCCAACCCGCCTGCCAAGCGTGGCGATTAGGGCAAAGCCCCCCAAATTGGGGGAGGCCTAAGTCGAGCAGTGGATGTCTTACGGCTGAAATGATGATGATGATGAATCTTTCACTTGCTTTAAGAATGCGGAGTTGTTTCTTGATTTCGTCCAGCTCCTTGTTGCTTGAGAGGAGCGGTTGCACCGTACATCACGGTTTCATCCGCATGTCTTGATCACGTAGGAATATCTGGATAAAAAGTATCTACTGTACAAATCGAAATCAAGGTCTATACATTCGTCAAAAATCCATATCCGTTGAGCCAGCTTAGCGTGAAAGCGTAACTAACAAGCATACACACATCAAAAGAATAAAATATTTTCTCTTTATAATATTAATTTTCCTGATACTATTTGTCATGGATTTCGTCTTTGATAGGTTCATCTCCAGTCCCACTCGTCTACTGTTGACGTGAAGTGTCTCTAACATATATTGCAGGCCACAGCTAGTTTCTGAAAATAATACGACATCGTCTGCGAATCTTAAATGGCTTAAGTGTTTGCCGTTAATTTTCAACCCGCATTTTTTCCAGTCCAGCTTGCTAATGATGGTTTCCAGAACAGCTATAAAAAGTTTTGGTGATAATGGGTCGCCCTGCCTCACTCCTCTCTTGATCGGAAAGCTTTGGCCAATTGTTTCCAATTTTACTTTGCTGGTGCTGTTGCTGTATATGTTTCTTATCACTTCTATGTATTTGTTCTCTACTTTTTGAGCTTTTAAAGCTTCCCAGATACTTGTGTGGGATATTGTATCGAACGCTTTTTGATAGTCGACAAAGGCGATATAGAGAGGTCTCTGCCTTTCCTGGTACTTTTCAATAACTAATTCTAAGGCGTGTATGTGGTCTATTGTAGAGAATCCTTTGCGAAAGCCTGCTTGTTCTACGGGTTGCCATGTGTCTAGCGTATCGCCTAATCTCTTGTTAATGATGGAAGAAAATAGTTTGTACAGCGATGGTAGAAGGCTAATAGGTCTGTAATTGCCAATGTCATGCGAGTCGCCTTTTTTATAGAGTAGGATTATATTAGATTCTGACCACTGCGAAGGTATAATAGCCGTTTCTAAGATGATATTAAATAGGTGCGCCAGTGGCGTGGCCAGAAGGGTTCCACCGTACTTTATTGCCTCGTTGGTGACTTTATCTGGACCTGGGCTTTTATCCGATTTTAATCTCTTTATAGCTTGAAGAATTTCTATTTCATCAATCGGAAGTGTATGAGGTTGGAAAATGAGCCGATAGAGTACGTGGACCAATATATATATCTTGGTAAGCAAATAAGTTTCAATAGCAACAGTAACGAAAAGGAGATAGAGCGTAGACTTAAAAACGCGTGGAATAAATATTGGAGTCTAAAAGAAATATTTAAAAGTAATATGCCGATAAAGCTTAAAAAGAAAACGATGGACTCATGCATTCTTCCATCTCTAACGTATGGCTGCCAGACGTGGAAAATTACGAAGAAAATTAAAAACAAAATTAGTTCGTGCCAGAAAGGAATGGAACGAAGCATGCTAAATATAAAGAAAATCCACAAAATACGACACACTAAAATAAGAAACTACACCAAAGCAATAGACGCGCTCACTTATGCCCAAACATTAAAATTCAGATGGGCCGGCCATGTTGCCCGATATACGGACAACAGGTGGACCATAAATGTCACCACATGGAAGGGACCACCAGGCAAACGCCGGGTAGGGAGACCCTACATGAGATGGGAGGACGACATAAAAAAGGCCGCAGGATCAAACTGGCTACTGACAGCAAAAAATAAAGATAAATGGAAATCCTTGGAGGAGGCCTTTACCCGAGAGGGGTCCATGCTAATTTAGAATATTATACCGATCTAATAACCTAGAAATGTAATTCAAATATTATTAGATTTAATAACAATATTATTTAATAATGTACTAATAATAAAATATTAATAATCTTATGATAATATGAATCTTATAATAAAAATAATCTAATAATAAATACACCTATACGTAATATTTGGAAACAAATAATTTAAAATATTAAAATAATGTATAAATAAAATGTTTACTTCAACATGGATATTGGAAAGCAAGATAAAGAACCAAATGTATTTATTTTTTCTAATTAAACTTGATTAATATATTTATTATTGCATGTAAATGAATGTTTGAAATTAATGTTTAAAAAAATTAATTTCGAAGAGAAAGCTACTTATTTTTTAGAACTGAACTGTTAATGTATATTTTTCTCTTTCAATGTAAAAAACGCTGTAAATATCTTATACGCAATATGTTGCATGGAATAAAAGGCTTTTTTATTTTTATTTTTATTTATTTATTTTATTTATAATATTAATTTTAGATAAGACTCAAAGTTCAACAATCTTATACATACGTTGGTAGTTACCTGAATAAGACTGTATGGTATGATCTTCTACATACAAATTCGGATCACAAATAATAGTCACAAATGTCCGTGTTATTCGGTCCCTGTACTAAACCCGTACTCCCTTATATCATTGTCGTGGTTGTACGCGGTCATTGTTTAACGATAACTGCTTACCTATATGTTCAATGTACAGACGCCAGTACACAAAGCTACTAAAATCTGTTGAACTTCTTTAATAGGTTTTCAACTTTATCGCTCAAGTATTAGGTTCAAGATTGATTGGGAAAATCTGACAGTTTCAGGTAGCTTGATGTGCTGGCGTCTGTACCTACAACGTAACAACAGGGGTTGCCAACCGTTTGTCGGCAGTCGACTCTTTGTTCAAAATGTTTACAAACCCTTCCCTTAAATTTCACCAACGCCGTGATACAAGCATTATGACATAATAATTTGGGACGTTTCAGTAATTCAAGAGACGCAAGCAGACTCCTGCAAATTAATGTTGCACAAAGTAATTAGCCGGGAGAGCTTTACAAATGGTCTTGGCACCACCTTTAGTGGGCTTAGAGCATGTTATGTTACTTACTACGGGAAGGCATGGTTTGTACAATGCCAAATTAAGAACAGTTTAAATTATTTTGTCAAGATATATTCGAGTTATAATGTCCTCATTACCCATCTACTATGTACATTTGTACAAGTAAGTGCTAGAGACACATCACTTTAATAAGCGAATAAGTACTGGTTTAATAAAAATAATATCTATTTATATGAAATTCAAAGTCCTGAGTGACTGACTGACTGACTGATATATGATCGCACAGCCTAAACCGCTGGTCGTAGAGACGTGAAATTTGGAGGGTGTGTTCTTTGAGAAGGAAAGGGTTTTTGAAATTCCATCCCTAAGAGGGTGAAATAGGGTTTGAATTTGATTGACACGCGGACGAAGTCGCGGGCAGAAGCTACTTTTCAATAAAATAAAACATCATCATCATCTGCCTTTTCCCAAAAATGTTGGTGTCGGCTTCGGGTCTAACCGGATGCTGCTGTATACTAATATTTTTCATGAAGCGACTGCCATGCCTATCTGACCTCTAAAACCCATTTACTGGATAACACGATGCTGCTTGGTAAGACTGGTTGTCAGATTTTTGGGCTTCTGACGACCCGGAACGACTGTCAAAAATCTATAAGACAACCCGATAAGATTATATGAAAGACAACCGGTACTTCTGCGACACGTGGGTGTGTAAAGACGGTATGCGGAGCGTGGCCGTCCGGCTTTTAATACTTAGCCACAAGCCCCTCAGTCAAGTAAACTGTAGATATTCTATTTTTACCTGTCATGCAGACGATAGGCAAACAACTACCTTATAAATAACAACAACCTTATTTTTGTATCGTTTATTTCGTTCATTTACCTAATTATTTCCCCGAAGAACGTTCCCTACCCTATATTGATTGTATCAATGTACAACGGAACACCCTGAATAGGGATGGGATGATTACCTGCCGTACCGTTACATTCCGTACGCTATTTTAAATGAATCGTGTAATCAACCACGAACGCAGGTGAATACCTAATTCGTTAGCTTTCAGTAGCCTGGCATCGTTGACCCATTTGTTCAGGGCCCAATCACAGGCCAAAATCAATTTCGTCCACTTTTATTCGCTACGATAAGCTTGAAAGATACGAAAGGAAATAAGAGAAACCCTATTATTATTATATCTCTTTTATTATGAAAGTTATTGGTGCGTTATTCGTCCATGCAAAAAGAGGATATTGGTACTTCGGAAATGGAGGATAGAGGTTGCAGCGAGACGCTGCTAAAGAGCCTTTTTATTTTTAACAAAGTATTTTACTAGATATATAGCTGGCGGAATTTATAACAACAGTATAAATATACGTATGGAATATGTTAAAGACTGAACAGGAACTCAAGCGCGGCTCTTGTGGGTGTGCAGTGCCATTAAACGCGTTGTTCGCTAGCAGTTCTAAAGATAAATTGTCGCGAGTAAATTCTATTGCAAGATAATATGTGGCGGTGTCCGTGTAGCCGACTGTCCGAAGTGTCCGGGTCCAGTTAACTGGCAGTTTGCGCGGCCACAAACACCACAACAATATAAACGCCCGCGCCCCTGTCCTAATGTGCGAACATATACCAAATGAAAGTTGAATTGCTACGAAGGTACGGAGATGCTTTCCCTAATGTGCTGTTTATAGTTGTAACACCAGTTCAGGGGTCGCACAGCGTGTCGCATTCCTTCGTGAATTTATTTTTAATGTCATTTCGAGCTTCTACGTTGCGGTCGCCTGGGGAAAATGTCTGTTGTAAAAACAAAAGAATAGCGCTGGTAGAGATAATGTTATGGATCCTTTACACAAAGGCGAATGGTGAACATTTGAGGATAACTGGTGTAACAACTTGCTGTCTTTACAATTAGCGTGGGGTTGATTGCAGCTTATGTGTGCCTTTGTCAGTCACGGACTTGCGTGGAAGTCCTATAGAGTTGACTCTAAAGCATGCATAGTTTAACGTTTAGTCAGCGGGCTCTTTCGATTGTAAGTAGGTAAGTTTATTTCTACGAAACGTCATTATTATTTGAAGTTAATTTAAGGTTTTAATTTGTTCGATAACTGAGTTCAGTAAAACTAAAAGTACATACGATAATAGCATCATTAAGTAATATGTGTATGCATTGACATTTCTAGTTCAATGGCGCCAACAGTCATGAATGCCATTTTCACATAAATCAAGTCATTGTCTATGTTTTATAACATACTCATACAATGTAGAAGCGTGCCTCTCACGTAATTTTCCTCCATCATTTACGTCAAAGTTACATAAAGAAAATTTAACGAGAGCGTAGTCTTTAATCATCGGGCGTAATTAAAATTGATTAGCAGCGTAACAAGTTTCGATATTTCAGGTTTAAATGAAAAGTGTTAAAGACATATTATGTAGGCATTTATGTTCAAGAGAGGATAAGGCGCTTGTAAGTGAGAAAGATAATATTGTCATTTCAGATTACAGTCTTCCAGCTACTTGGCTTGAGGGCCGAAGCTCGTGAGCGTCGGCATTATGCAATAAAAAGACCTTAATATTGCCATTTTGCAGGCAATTTAAACTCCAATTTTGTGATGGCACCTTACTGTACAAATGCCGTATTTCCGTTTTATTGCGATTGCGTGTTTAAAGTTTGTTTTTGACTTAATTAGTTTTCAGATAATGTCAACGACCCTGAAGATATAAAACAAATAGGAACGTACAGTTTTTTATGCTTTTTGTTTTATGAGGCTGAATTTATTACATTCTTAGATTTAATTTACGTCAAGTTCAGTATTAAAAAATTAACATTTCTCTTTTAGTAGTTTAATGCTTTTATTATTATAGCAATGTAGTCTCATGAACGATCTCCTAAATTGTTATATGATAGTTCTATCGCACAGTTAGGATCAGCCATTTTGAATTTAAATCAAACCACATTCCTCTGCGTTGCGTCATTCAGATCAACATAACGACTGTATTTAATCCCCCAAGAGTAGGTGTACGTATAGTGCATCTACATTTCGACAGTTATGTTTAAGTCCCATGTCATCCACAGGACAAAAATCTAGACTCCAGGCTGCTACTAGAAATTCCTAATGGAAAACCCAATATTAGATTGCATCGAACCCAGGAACGCATGTTCAGCTGTAGCGCTTCCTACCACGAGACTAACGAGGCAGTCATCGAAGCATTATTTATTCATCAACTTATTAAATATTTCCATTTTCAAATCACCCTTGTCCAAGTACTTTATGTCGATGCATTAAGTTCAGAGTTTCCGCTGAAGCGCTGCGAGGGACACCCCGTTTAATAACGGCATTATAAACTTAGCGGTTTAAGCACCTAATATGTTGGTAAACTTAGTTTGGTGTCAGCTTTGTGCCGCTGCCAATAGCCAGGCATTGATATAACTACCGCATTTATAACATTGGCCCATGAGGGTAGGTACTTACCTATACTTGAAATTATTTGAATTGCCATGTAAAATACAGCTTTTTACTACATATTTAAGAAAGGAACTCAATTGATATTTGTGAGATAAAAATTATATTTGTAACATTCCGATGTAGCTAAATTAAATTTTGGGGTCATTTAGATATTTGTCATAAGGTTAATCTAGTCTACGACACTACACCTGACTTTAATTCCTAATTCTACTTTAATGTAAAGTTTGTATGTTTGTTACTCAATCACGCAAAAAAGGCCAAACCGAACTTGATAAAATTTGCCACACAGATAATTTATAACCTGGATTAACACATAGAGTATTATTCATCCCGGTAGTACCTTTCCGTGGGATGATTTTCGATCTCAACGCGGATAAAGCCGCTGACAAAAATCTAGTTTTTTATATAAACGCCTATTCACCCAAGTCATCATCATCTCCCCAGCCTTTTTTAGGGTTCCGCACCTCAAAAAGAAAAAGCGGAACCCTTATAGGATCACTTTGTTGTCCGTCCGTCCGTCCGTCCGTCTGTCAAGACCTTTTTTCTCAAGAACGCGTGAAGGTATCAAGCTGAAATTTATATTAAATACTCAAAACTACTGTCCCTTGAAGCTGTGAAAAAATCAAACTGCTAAGCTAACGCAATCAAAAGATATAGCCGTTTATGCCGCAAATTTCCGCAAATTTTCGAAACTCGCAAGGGAATCAAAACCTAAAGGGTACTTCCAGTCAATCTAGAATTTTGAAATTTGGTACGAAGCAACTTCGTATAGCACAGATAAAGGAAAAATTGCGAAAACCGTAAATTTTTAGTTACATCATATAATAAAAATATTTTTTTAAATTTAAACTTTATACGTACAGGTTTGTACGGAACCCTCGGTGCGCGAGTCCGACTCGCACTTGGCCGGTTTTTTTTTTTCAACATCAGCTCCAACTATGTTGGGGTCAGCTTGCAGTCTAACCAGATGTAGCTGAATACCAGTATTTTATATGGAGTCACTGCCTATCTGACCTCCACAACCCAGTTCCTGGGTAATACGATACCCCATTGCAAGACCTATTTACCCAAGTCATCATCATTTCAGCCGTAAGACGTCCACTGCTGAACTTTAGCCTCCCCCAATTTGGAGGGCTTTGCCATAATCGCCACGCTTGGCAGGAGGGTTGGCGATCGCAGTGTGGTGGTAAAATGCATAGAGAACGCTGCTGCCCATTCTCTAGTACCGAAGTACTACATACAAAACTATAGAATAGTCTCGTTTGTAATCCTTATTTACATTTTATCCCGGGTACAGCTCTGGCGTCGCAACGGTAAATAATGCTTGTTAAACATAATATCCGGAACACAACACCTTCGCAGAAGAACAAGCAACTCTGTCCTGTGGGAAGGTGTCGGATCGCGAACATCCTCGAGTCATCCGCCGGGACATGACTTACAGGTAAGTGTTCCTTATGTAATACACTCGCTATTTATTTTTAAACTAGCTTCTGCCCGCGACTTCGCCCGCGTCAAAGTTTTGTGCCCTCAGGGGCGCAAAACTTGCTTATTGTGCTTATTGTATGGTGCTGCCCGCTCAGCCACTTCACTTTGAACGAACATGGGTATTCGGTACTCAGGTAGAGTATGCAAACAGTTCCGTAAACGTTTCTGAGAAGGTACTTGTTTTCTTTTAGTGCCTATTTTCTGTACCGTCTTCTTCGCTGAGGTAAAGTTTTCTTACCTTACAATATTTTATCGGTAAACAATAAATCTCCGCCCGCATGATCTCGGAATGAACTGAAATGGAATGTGTCAGCAGGCTCGTGATTTAAGGGAATCGGTTTATATACAGTCTTTGACAGTCTTTTTAACCATTGCCTGATTTAAGGTTAACCAGGTAATTGCAACCTTTTCGTTTAAATGGTATTTTGTGTCGATTCTGATGGATTCTGAATATTCGGCACAACACTGAGAGGTGAAACTCCAGTATACTATTAGAAAATCTTTGCGTTATAAAATCGCCGACGTGTACTTGGGCTTACCGTTTAGCCGTTGGCCTAAAGGTCTTTTCGTCCACCTTGCCTAGGATTTTAAAACTCTACATAAACTATGACAACAGAATGCCAATTCTCATAATTAAAAACTTTCAAAATCTGGTCACACAAAAATTTGTTAAAAATTTATGGAAACTCGAAGTATTTTTGTCAGATTGAGACTGAGATCAGACTGTGAACGTTTTTTAAATTACGAGAATTACCCCTTAGATCTTAGATTGAGTATACTTCAACACAACCGCCACACAAGTCTCGGTAGTAATTATCTGCATATTATGCCACTAGCTTCTGCCCACGACTTCGACCGCGTCAAATTTTTGCTCCCCTGACCCTTCCCGACTCATCGAATTGTCTGCCAGTTTTCGTCCATTTTTCGTTGCTGCTCCGCTCCTTTTGATTGTAGCGTGATGTTATATAGCCTTACCTTCCTCAATAAATAGGCTACCCAACACAAAAAGAATTTTTCAATTTAGATCAGTAGTTCCTGAGATTACCACGTTAAACCAAACGAACAACCCAACTCTTCAGCTTTATAATATTATTAGTATACTAGCTTCTGCCCGCGACTTCGTCCGCATTAAATTTCTTGTTTCCCCGACCCGTCGCGTCGAATCGCCTACCCGTGCGATTTTCTCCGTTTTTGCAACATTTTTCTTTACTGCTCCGCTCCTCTTGATTGTAGCGTGATGTTATATAGCCTTACCTTCCTCAATAATTAGGCTACCCAATACAAAAAAAAAAAAAAAACTATTCGGACCAGTAGTTCCTGAGATTACCGCGTTCAACCAAACAAACAAACAAACTCATCAGCTTTGTAATAATAATAATAATAATAATAATATTCCACAACTATCACACAACGCCATCTAGTCCCAAGCTAAGCAGAGCTTGTGTTATGGGCTTGTGTATAGATAAATTTATTGCATTTACCTAGTAATAACTAGTAACATACATATTAGGGGATGCAAAAACCGGGTTGTTTATAAAAACCGGTTTTTTCGGGTTTTTTTATTTGATTTTTAATAAATGAGAAATATGTCTGTACAGAAATGAAAATGCTGAAGTCTAATCAAAATATGATTTTTTTACGGATTGAAATAAGCTACAAGTACTAACAGGCTATACAAAAAGTTTGCTTTTCTTTATACAAAACATAGAATAATAATCATAAAGCTTATTATTTAGGAAAATAACATATTCTTTAAAACCTAACATACACAATTTGGAACATTTGGTAGGTAGACAAAGGCTTAAAATTACAGAATATTAAATAACAATTGAACTGTCATAAAATACAAACAGGCAAAATCAACAGTACGTAAAATGAAATCAAAATAATTATTGAAATATCGCATAAAATGGAAGTCTTATTCCCTAATAAACCAAAACAAAATAAATCTGTCATTGTTATAGATAAAACAGACTAGCTTCTGCCCGCGACTTCGTCCGCGTCAATTTTTTCTACCCTGACCCTTCCCGTCGCATCGAATTGCCAGCTAGTTTCCGTTCATTTCTCGTTACTGCTCCGCTTCTTTTAATTGTAGCGTAATGTTATATAACCTATAACCTTTCTCAATAAATGGGCTACTCAACACAAAAATAATTTTTCAATTCGGACCAGTCGTTCCTGAGATTACCGCGTTCAACCAAACAAGCAAACTCTTCAGCTTTATAATATTAGTATAGATGAGACCTGCTGATAAAAAGGCTCTCTCTGATTCCACACTTGTTGGAGGTATAGATTCCAAAGCTTTATATACTTTTATTAAGTGCTCTCCCATTTTTCCTCCACCGTCGTAAAGTGCCATTTCCACCCTGATTTTAGTTTTTAAATCAAGTTCAGTAGATAGGCTTGCACCAGAGGTATATTGTTTGAGAGCCTTCTTTATTTCTTGTCGGAGTTGGTCCTTGATGTTGCATGAAACATTTACTAGGTACTGTATAGTCTAAGTTTTCCTGAGTTGTAGTTGCCGTCAGTTCAGTAGTCGAAAAATGCTTACTTATAATGTTAACCGAAAAAACCGAAAACTCCGGTTTTGTTACCCTAAAAAAGGTCTTTCTTTAGATAGTCGGTCCATCTATCTGTGGGGCGTCCCACGCTACGCTTGCCAATACGCGATTTAAAAAGTATCCCATGTGTTAATCCAGGTTATAAATTTATAAAGGTGCACGCACAGAGGCACTCGGTCCTCCCTCACTCTCATAGTCCGATGGGACGACAATACGACAAGAAGAAAGAGAGAGAGCAGGCGCAGGACCAACGGTTTAACGTGCTTTCCGAGGCACGGGGGTTTACGCTGCTAACTGCCAAAATCCGGGCTGTTACTAATAAATTCTTAATAGAAAACCCAATAATACTTTGCCCAAACTGGGAATTGAACCAAGGAGCCCACGCTCAGTAGTCGCGCTTGCGAGACCAACGCAACGGGGTAGTCACTGACAAAATAATGTGGAAAACACAAACTTTTCCAAAACATTAAATATATATAAAGGTTTCTGTGCCCCTTTTGTTATCATATCATTATATTTGTACACTAATATAAGTACCCCTCTCTTCCAAGATAAGCAGATATACAAGAAATAAGTAAAAAAATATTGACTGGAGCAGGAGTCTCAGTAATAATTCCCTCATGTTATTATTTCTGAATACAGGATGTCCAATTATCTACCTTATTACATATATTTGTTCAAGTATGTATAAGCTTTTATAAATAGCTACGAGACTCAGATAAATAAACTGTGTCGTTTTTACAATATGTACGTAAGATAGGGCTGAATGTAATTATCCCAGGCTTTTTCTTCTCGGCTTTTAATCCCAAAATCGATTGCACTGAAATCCAGGCGCCGTAGTTAACGGTACACTTGAGGCATTCCAAAAAGTTTCGGCACAAATCGAAAATAATTAAAAAGTTGCGTTTGGATTCCGCTAACGTTCCCTGGTTCACTGCGACAGAAGAATAGACAATGAGGGGGGACAGATAATAAACAACATTACACTGGCCCAGTATTTTTTGGCACGCGGCGAGATACGGAACTAAATTGAAATGTACTCAAATTGACATGTTATTGACGTTTGCTTGTGTAAGCAGCGCCGCAATGAACTGTCAACTTATACTGGGCTCATTGTAATTTGTACCAAGGGTAAGTGTTTATGCTACACCCAAGAATGCGAAGGATTCTTTCCTACATACGTTTGTTAGAGTTTATCTTTGGCAACCCCAGTGTTTTGGGGAAAATATTGCTAGGTCGGATGGTCAGAGGTCTATTCATCTAATGAGATTGCGTTTACTTTCGGTTTTTGCTCCTTGCTCCCATAGAGTAAATGTGCGGGCTTAAGTATGTTGTTATTTCTCTCCCGGGCCCCTTTTTATTTTGTTTAGTATGTTGTTCAATGTTCAGCTTCATTTGACGTTGATAATATACGCTTGATTGAATTTGTAGCCGACAGGTAGGTTGCGTCGACGTCTAATCAAAAAGGTTTAGGTACTATAAAAATAGCATTAAAAGCTTCAAAATACGACAAAGATTATTCATAACATTACGCCTATAATTCTCGTAGGGTTAGGCACAGGCGTACCTATAAAGTAATACCCACATTTGACCAGTTATATTAATTTTCTATGTAGTAGAAGGCGCGTCAGAGCAGTGCTGAACAAATGGTAAAGGGCCGCGAATTGTAGACCTACGAACTACGAGTGGTAGGTCTTTTTTTGTGTGTGTTGGAATCATCAAATGACAACTCCCGCTCTTGGGTGGAGCGGGAGGGCGTGTCAGACGTTTCCTGACTAAAACCCACCCGTGTTCCTTCAGTTGCCCATGTGCCAGGGCCACGGTAAATCTTTCGATCAAATCTCGCGACCCTGGCAGGCAAGTGGTAGGTCTTATGTTCGAACCTACAGAGATGTTATTTAAATTTGTGTAAATTATTTCAACACCACTATTCTGAAAGTGAAGAAAAACATTGTGAGAAAAAGTCCTAGAACAAAAAATTGTAAGACATGTGACTTCTACCAACGGGCTCGCCTATATGGCCCACTCCCTCTCACCGAGAGGAGGCCTATATCCCACCAGTGAGAATGTTATAGGCTGATTGCGCTAGAAATGTTGATTGATAAACTTCAATCGTGATTTGGCAAACCAATCTCAGTAATAATAACAAACTTTACCCCTACCTAGAGTTAGTCAACAGCAATATGTTACACATCATCGGGCCGAGAGTGTAACTGACGAACAACAATATTGGAGATTAACTCAAACAGCGGGCTACAGTCCAGGCTGGGTAATCACATCTGTGGCGGCCAGTGTAAGCGGCCCAAACAACAGCTCTGTTAAATTGGATCCCGAAATAATTAAATTATCGGCCGACGATCGCAAAACAATTTGCGGGAATATTGACTGCGCTGCTGTCTAAATCGAATTCTTACCCCTAATAGAATCATTAATGCCAAAGACAAGAAGACAATGAAAGGCTTCAGTAGAAAAAATATCGGGAAAATTTGAATTTTGATCGGGACGCCACTCAAAGGGTCATGTTCTATTCTTCTTTAAGAATCAAAGATCTCATGCTGGGCTATTCTTCTCACACAACGCAATTTATTGACGCTTATTGATAAAGGTTATTGTAAATGCTCAATCTGAATATCAAGTAAGAATGTTTTATTGTAATTTCGATGTTATTACGTGACTTTTGGAAATCAAATGACGTTTCACGACTATACTGAAGAGAATTAATCGCTCTTTGATCTGCAACAGGCTACAATCTTGAGCTGCTATTTGTCGGGACCTACAACAGCGTGCGAACAAAGCGTGCTATATGTACGCACGTCAAACACAGCAATTGTACTTTGATCACCACAGAAACTGTTGGCACAAATGGCGAACTGAGCTCCGAAGTACACAGTGTAGCATGACAAATACTGATTTAGGATTTATGTATGTGCCAAGGAGAAATTGATATTCTTGAATACACAGGAATATTGATTTCCATTAGATTGGAGAAACATAATATGCCTTTAGAATAGGTATTTTATGTGGATTCTGGTATTGGGAAACATCAAGGAGTGTTCCTTAATGTTTGATTACAATTTTTTTTTAATTATATCTCGCAGGTTAACCTATGAGGATGTCGGCTGCTTAACCAGACTTGCCTGTAGCTACCTTAATAAATTAATGCCTGCAGCAAGGGCTTAAAAAACTTAAAACTAGATTTACAGAAAAAGATATTTATTGAAACTAGGCTGAGAATCAGCACTTTTTGGAACTTCCAAACGCCCGCCCTTCACCACTTCCAATTGCTTTACCTGGGAAGAAAAAAAAATCAATGTGCAAAATACACCATACTTTATGTGGAAGTGGATAAAAAAGGAACAATAAAAAATAAATCACTTGTTACACGGGTGTAGAAAGACACGTCTCCGCGCGGGCTAGCTAATCTATATATATAAAATTCAAAGTCCTGAGTGACTGACTGACTGACTGACTGACTGATATATCAACGCACAGCCTAAACCGCTGGTTTTAGAGACAAGAAATTTGGAGGGTGTGTTCTTTGTGAAGAGTAGGTATCCACTAAGAAAGGGTTTTTTGAAATTCCATCCCTAAGAGGGTGAATTGGGGGGTTGAATTTTCACGCGGGCGAAGCCGCTGGCGGAAGCTAGTTAGGATATAACTGAAATTAACGTAAACAAAAGTTTTGGTCAAAACAAGTGAATTTCAACTGAAAATTTTGCGAAAACTTGGAATGACAACTACCAAACAAGTCTAACTCGCGGATCGCGTATCAGAATACAGGTAAGGTAAACAGGATTTATTGGAACAATTTTGAAATATATTTTATTACTTTTTCGATACAAAAATGTTGAGATTTTTTCTGAGTCGACGACGATGTTTTTTTTTATATAACTATATTTTTCTATATGTATTGAATTAGTGATACGGATGAAATCTATCAGGAATCTATTTCCTTTCAGTTTGAAGTAAAACTTAAAATAAACAGGCAAAACGTTCTCATACGTGTCGGTAATTTATGTAGATACACTAGTACATAATGTGTAGAAACAAATGAATAGGTATATAGTATAGCATTCCTACATCACAATGTTAATCTGAATAGTGATTGTGCAAGTTTCATTAGCATGTGAGTTGCAAATAGCAAGTCTTCGTTGCAAGGACCAAACAATACGCAATCAGCGATAGACGCCGGTCGATCAGTTACGAGCTGCATCCTAATGATTCATTCCTGTACTTGTCTCTTACAATTGCAGACGCTGAACATTTGTCCCTTGTCAGACCAGCATGCAAAGATAGAGGCCTAACACAATGCGAACAAATACAACGCATTTGTACGAGTTTGCCCTTGGCATTTGAACTATAATATGTACTAAGATACCTTCAGTCCTACCTACGTTTGCAAAGTTAAGGCCTACACTCCAGCTATGAAATATGCAAAGCGTTTTGCGAACGAACATTGACGCTCCAATTACATAGAGAGGCGCATGTCTGTGCCATAGCTGTCGGACGAATTCGTCGGGCCGATGGCGAAATACGTAAAAATGGGAAAATAATTGATGAATCGGACACGAAGTGCTTCACAGAAGGCATGCATGAACGCGTTTTAACGAATGAATGCTCACGAAAATTGGTTTCGTCACAATATTCTCGTTGTCGTTACGAAAACTGCATATTTATTTGTCTTAATTAATCTGTCGTAGTGTTTGTGTTTTAAATTAAACTCAATTATTGTTACTTTGCTTTTTACACGGAGTATAAAATACACTGGTCCTGTTCTACAAAATTTTGTTCGTTTGACACAGTTTCTTCAAAAGAAATGCAGATTACGTTCGCTTTACCGCGGCGACAAATGGGTTTGAACTTAATGCAAATAAGCAAATTAAAATTTCAAGAAGTTTAGAGGTAGGAGCCTCTAGTCAAGATATTTTATGCTGCAAAAGACGGTTTAATGAGCTTTTATTATTCACTATAGACGGTAAATAAAGTTAAGTAAAGAAAACGTATAAAAAACAGGAGGTTTAGTTTACGATGGAAAAATAGGAAACTGACTTTGCTTTTCTATTTTCTTTGGAAATTCTATTGGAAGTCTAGGTAAAGTAGTATGAGAAAATATCCTAATGAATTAGGTGCGAAAATAACTCTCAAATAGCGCCGTTAATTAGAGGGTATTTACCTGTTTATTTTGAAAAGAAAAGGTTTATTAAGGAATACAAGTTATTTCGATTTAACCTTTGTTCTAGGGGTTGGTATCATAATGCCACTTACAAAGGTACCTACAAAAATATTTGTCAAAAATAGTATGTATAAACGTTTATTTTTTCTACAGTTTTAAACAAGTTATTACTTAAAGCTAATCTTTGACAAGTAGTGCACGAAGGAAGAGCTAACATTGTATGACACTGTTGCTGTAGGTTTATAAGTTATACCGGGTGACATTTTATAACGTCTTGAAAAATAATGGGTGTAATAGGTGAACGGAGTAGAAGCCTTTGGCATAGCATAATTTTATTATGTTTATTTTTGAATAACATGTAATGAAATTGATCTAGCAATAAATACTACACATTTAAAGTAACATTTTCATACTAGAACAACAAAAACAGAAATTTTGAAAAAAAAAAGAAAAATAAAACAATTAAAATCTATCGAAACTCAAATCATACGCACCCTACTCAATGCGCGGCATGTATCAATGATTTCGTAGCGCGGTCCTACCAATTGAAGCCGGCCGATCAGCGGCTTCATTGATTTTTCGCAGGCGCACGAGCCGCACACGCATCCCCGTCCGCCCGCGTCTCGCGCTCCTTTAGTCACCTGCGATTATTAATCATTTATTTCGGAACTTTAATATACATTCCATATATACCGGGTGACATTTTTTAACGTCTTGAAAAAAAATGGGGGTAATAGGTGAACGGAGTAGAAGCCTTTGGCATAGAAATTTTTGAAATTTTTATTTTTAAATAACATGTAATGAAATTGATCTAGCAATAAATACTACACATTTAAAGTAACATTTTCATACTAGAACAACAAAAACAGAAATTTGGAAAAAAACAACAAAAAAACAATTAAAAACCTATCGAAACTCAAATCACACGCACCCTACTCAATGCGCAGCATGTATCAATGATTTCGTAGCGCGGTCCTACCCTTTGAAGCCGGCCGATAGGCGGCCTCATTGATCTTTCGCAGGCGCAAGAGCTGCACACGCATCCCCGTCCGCCCACGTCCTGCGCTCCTTTAGTCACCTACGATGAATCTGGAGGCCTTCCGGCCTTCTATTCTAGTTACACAACACACCATATGAAGGTCGAGACGGTAAAAAATTTCATCCGGTATACCTACTTATAAAAGGGTTGGCGGGAATCGAGGGTACAATAATCATTAGTTAATATTATAATAGTAAACGTCGATCAAAATAGAACCAAGTAATTCCCCTCTCGTCTCCTCAACCAATTTCTACCGTCATCGTCAGCACAAAAGCCGAAGACAATGCCATCGTGATCGTTATTAACAACGTATATTTATTACATTTCGATTGTTTGCCTCCATCTAGTCAATTATTCGCTTGTCAGAGCCAAACAGGGATGGCACAAATTGGTTTATCTGTTATAAGATTATGAACGTCCGCAGGAACTAATCAGTTGAAGACGGGATACTGTACATGAGCGAGGCTTTTGTACGAGGATACAATTATTTTTGTTGGGTACCATCGGCGTCATTATAGTTAATAGCATCGTAATTTTCGGGTCTTTTCTATGTTAGTCCGTTGTTTGTTAGAAAGAAATCTGTGCGTTATTTGTTTCAGCATAAGTATTTCTTGTTTCTACCAACATTCTTTTCTGAAATATCCTTTGAAAAGTCAATATCTAATAGACTGGTTTATCAAGTCATGCCACTGTTGAGGGAACAGTAACTCGGAGATGCAGTACAAAATGAGGTATCTAAGAAACGGTTGTATGGGGATAAGCAGCAGTATTTTCAGCAATTTTCAGATGGAAATGTCTAGTAATAAAAATAACTTCCAAGTGCTTTTGCTCGATCCAGAATCATACACATAAAGTCTTCGTGAAAAGTTAAACCAACTTATTTTATTGTGATAAATCGGTTTCTACATTATTAGAACAGATTATTTTAATTATCGTGCTCATTATTACAGATCGGATATTGGTTTCCTTTGTCGCAACGACGTAATTGTCTGATTAAGCTTAATACTTGTTAATTTAATGACGTGACGTGTTCCGTATACTCTGTTGTGATAATTAACGTTGTATTAAGTCTTTAGGGATGTATATTATTTTCTTGGTCTTTGTTTTTGCGGCTAAACACAATGTGTAATGTAATAAGGTAATAAACGCCAGGTCGCAGCCACTCCAATATCTATACTTCTATTATTATATTAGAGGAAAAATTTGTGAGTTTGTATGTAGGGTGTAATCTTCGGAACTATTGATTTGATCCCGAAAATTCTTTTATTAATTGGAAACTCGAGTAAGGCACAAATGTCATAGGATATTTTATGTTTAAGTAACAAGAAATTTCACGCGGCTTAAATCGCGGGCAGAAGATGGTCAAGTTATAAGCAGAATCTATGTAGACCATTTTGAGGACAAAACTATTGTCATTCTGTTTCTACCGTGACTTTACTGCAAATGAACTACAGTGTTAATGCGTATTACTGTAGTTATACTGCTTTCGTAGATCTTTTAAAATAATTTAAGATCTTGCTACAGGAACAGTACCTACCAGCTAGCAAAGGTCTAATTCTAAATATGTTATGAAATACCCGCCTGAATGCAATAGGCTCACCCCCTTCTGCAAAGGACTTAAGAACATAGGTATAAATTAATACACACAAACAAATGAAAAATGACTGAAATCGATACAGTCGGTGCATAAGTAAGCTTCGTAGGTACGTAAGTATACCTACCTGCTATTTACATTTTAGCTTTGTTCGCCAAAGGTCAAAGTTTATAGTGTTTTTCTTTAGAGCTAGACGCTGGAGAAAAATAGCGGTCTGCAAACTTTTTCTTCTTGTTCAAGAGCTACGTTTTGTGTGAATTATTGTGGAGTCGCATTTCGTATTATTTGCTTGAAACTTTGAGTTTTCGTTTCAAACCTTTTGAGCAAGAGATAATCTCATTATCTGTATTTTAAATGTAAGGTATAATGCAAAATATGTATAAGGTAAAATTTGAAACTGGTTCACGCTAAACAGCGTCTGGTTAAAGCACTTTCCTATATTATAAGTATCCCGCGATCTCGTGCACTTGGCCGTTGCTCCAGGCGGAGGTATACAGCTTCCCAACTTTGCTGCGTACATCGCTAGTGTAGCCATATTAGAGGGCAGGATTACTAGTCTTGATTGACAATGTTCTGCAAGACGAGTATACGAGAGTAGAACAGCTAAAGTGTTACACCGCGTTCATTATGAACTTATAGTCGGCTACCGATTATGAGCGTCGAAGTCTATGAATGACAGCCACAGACTGACTGCTGACTATGAGTGTAGGTACGTTTTTTGTGAGTGCGGTCTAATGGCTTATTCACACATCCGCCGGCTTGCCGCTAATTTTGGCTCCAGGCCGCAGATGTCGCAGTTTTGCTGTGACTATGGTCGCTGTTAGTGGTGTACGTAGGGGTGGAATATGTTCGACTAGCATATCATAGTGGTTATCGCAGTTGTCTTACATATTATTTGTTATAAAATGAAATGTAAAATACCTGGCCACTGCATGTGTGATGCACCATATCTAAGACTTACTGGGAAATTAATCGCACAATTAATGGCAGTTGCTGTTAATTTCATGACCTCTCAGCAACACCGAAGAGTTTTCGGGAATACCAATAACGTATAAAAATTGCAAAGAATTGCGGAATTTTAGAAGCCCGATAGAACACATTATTAAACCGCATAAATTCGATATTCTTTGCTGAAGATTAACCAAGCAATGCTCACTTTATTATGGACCCGAAAACTATAGAGATCTATAAGACCACAGAAAAAATCTTTGGTTTTGACCAAAAATATTTCTTTATTTTCGTGGTAACCTGGCAACCCTACCAAGGATAAATGTAACATCGTTTTGGCACGTATGGGAATCTTTTAACTTTTGTAGGAAGCTGTAATTTGAGTTTCAAAGACACGACGCGACTTTTTCGTGAGTTTTAATTATTCTTCCTTTCCATGTTAATGAGGGTGAGTCGTTTCGTTGCTGACTCACAATTGTGATTAAAATTCTTTTCACAAACTTAACAGAAGGTGCGTGTATTTTTAAGCCATATCTTTTATTTTCTACAACGTTAACAGATTCGATAGTATGAGATTTTCCTTAAAGAACGCTTTTCAATTTTCTATAACCAGGTAATTATAAATAAGTACTATTCGATCAAATAAACCTAGCTATAATCTGAAGTTATAAGGTCTCGTTTCAAACAATATTTCCCAACAAACAAAATAATCGTCTGATACCTAAAAAGGAATTTCTCAAATCATACAATTTTTACAAAGAAGGTTCAATTTCACAACAATTTGCCCAAATTTATTAAGACGAAGCTCAAATGTTGTTCAATGCGGGCGAAGCGACGGCTGGGTTCCCCCTTTGAAAATATCTTCCCGCTGATAAAAATACGGGGCTCATTTCGGCCGTATTGTGGGTTATGTCACGTCAGCCGCCCCCACATACAAACCCACGCATTATGTAAATAAATAGATAAAGACAGCGATTCAATTATGGAACACTTCACGCACGGTCGCGATCCACGCATGTCAAGTAAGTCAAGATTTTCATTAATTAACTCAATTATATTCCCGCATATCAAATTCATACTAACTCGCACTGGCGTTGAATAATATTCGAATATATTCGTATAAATGTTTGATTCGATTTCGTCAAACGTCTACGTGCCAACATAAGTTTACAAGGACTTTCAAGAACATGCTTTGGAATTTTCATTAAGGTTGATATTGTTAATGTAATCTGTTCGTGTTAACCGACCTGAAATGTAGTCATATGTTGCATTAATTTACCGAATACAAAATTGGTTCCATTTATCATTCGAGACGGTCGAAAACTCAAATTAATTAAAGTGTGAGTTCAGTGAATGGCAAACGTTTATTTGTGAAGTAAGCACATCTGAAACCGTAAATCTACATAGGTACAACATGTAACTGAAAGTGGTATTAAAAAGAAGGCATGTGTGCACAAAATAAAAGTAAAAACTTATGAATGGACCCGAGTATATATGATGCAGCGCCAAGTGTACGCGATACAGCGCCGAGTAAATACGATACAATGCCTAGTATACGTGATGTAGCGCCACATGTACACGATACAGCGCCGTTTAAATGCGATACAACGCCGAGTATATGCGATGCAGCGTCACTTGTACGCGATACAGCGCCAAGTACATGCGATACAACGCCGAGTATACGCGATGCAGCGCCACGGGTACGCAATACAGCGCCGAGTAAATGCGATACAACATCGAGTATACGCGATGCAGCGCCACTTGTACAGTCAAGAGTAATAATATGTATACACATAGCCAATTTCAAAAGCGATTTTCTCTTTAAATAACGATTGCAACTTTGAGATAAGGCGAATTTCATAATAGTGTGGGTACCAAAATACTATGTTCGTAATAAAATAAAATTACAATCAGTACAATAGGAGAAAATCCTTTTTAAAAGTTGGTTAGTGTATACATATTCGTGCTCGTGACTGTACGCGATACAGCGCCACATGTACGCGATGCAGCGCCGAGTAAATGCGATACAACGTCGAGTATACGCGATTCAGCGGCACGTGTACGCGATACAGCGCCGAGTAAATGCGATACAGCGCCGAGAACACGCGATTCAGCTTCGATTAGACGCGATTGAGCACCGAGTATACCCGATTCAGCGTCTCAGATACGAGTGTGCCGGTTCGGTTTCGTTGAAAGTGCGCCTCATTTCAAAAACTTTATAGACATCCTTAATTTTATTGAAATTCGACTCATGTGTCACACTACTAATAATGATGTCACATCATCTCAATCCACAGGACCCTGTGATCAAGGATCTGATGTCGTGTCGTCGTTTAGCGCATGTGTTCCTATTTCCCAACCGATAGCTGAGTCGTACCGTCGGATACAAGTGTCGCTAACGAGGACGTTATTAGAGCGTGGGCACAGAATAGACAGGTACAGAGGGTCAGCTGCACACCATGAACGAAACCGGCTTGACACAACACACGACGACTCAACAAGTTCTACATCTCCAGTATACGCTGATCTTGCATTGCTTTCCGTACAATGAGAGGTTAGGTTATAATTCTTATTTATTTAGACACAAAAGTCCATATTTTTGTCTGTATACGCAAAAATTATGTGAGTAATGCAAAATTAATAATCTAAATTATAGTATAATATACTTATGCGAAAAATGTAAAACTTAACTAAATCGATTTGTGTGTTTTGTAATAAAGAAACATTTTTTTCCCAAAAATAATTAAAACTACATAAATTACAGTCACACTTTCGCTGTACAGTAAAAACAAACCGAAATGGACAAAGCACCTTCTACGTTAGACCCTTATACGTGTGCGATTGTGTGCGTGCGTAGATTTGTAATCGGACCACAATTTCTCCCACAATCAGCATAACAAACATAATAAGATCCTAATAAGGGTATTTGGCGATGTGCGTTAATTCCGGGACATGTCGTCCAGCATTTGTTTGAAATCACTTTATACTCGTACCCAATAGCTTTCGCCTGTTTTCGCTCGTCGTATGGAGTCGGCCTTCTGTGCACATCTCTTCTGTGGCACGGATGTACGTGTGTCTATATACCTACGTACACGACGTACCTATTCAAGTACATACGCGCAAATACTCTCCTACCCAGAAGAGCGTTCGCAACTGATTGCTCAATTAAGTTCAGCACAAAATCATCAATCAATCGCAAGCTGTGCTCAGTTTACCTTTGATTGATTCGCTCATTATACTAGGCTGAGGTTGTTTACCGAACTCCGATGAGTGTATTAGAGCAGCAAATAATTATGTTCAGTGTTTCACAAAAATATGGAGTGTTAAGTACATTGGCAATACAAAAAGTTAACAAATTTTTAGTTACACAAGCGGTTACAAGATGTCGGATTTTAATGTTAATCGTGACTTAGTTTTACAACTTTCCATAATAAGTACCTAAAAAAAGTTGGTGGTTTCTAGTTTCTATGTAATAACAATAAGACAGTTAATATATCTACGTATCCATTTTGTTTTGGTATATGTCAGCGAGGGTATAAAAATATTTACGTACCTATTTCTCTTATGATACCGTAGTGCCTAAAGGAGATCGCCACCGCGACGAGCAATCATTCGCGAACATTCATTCGCGGTAACGACGTTTCTGTGACCACCATTTGGTGCTTTTTTTTTGTGGGTGGGAAATCATCAAATGACGTTTCTCGCTCTGAGCGGAGCAGGAGGGCTTTTTAGGATTTTTACTGACTAAAACCCACCCGTGTTCCTTCAGTTACCCATATGCCAGGGCCACGGTAACTCTTTCAGACAACAGTTTGAAATTATTATGTTAAATACCACAGTAATTTTCTATTATCTAACTATATTTTATCTAAGTAGAAAATAACTTAGAAATTGTTCTAGTATTCAACACAATTTCAATATAGTCAAAGCTTCACATCAGGCTTATCGAACGTCTTCCAAACGTCGAGATACGAAGGCGTACGAAGGTCTTCGATATCGGAAAGCGTATTATGGAACTGAAATAGAGTTGGGCAGGAGACCTGGCAACGTGCAGTGATGACAGGTGAAGCAAGGCTGTGACAGACTGGCATCCAAGGACTGGAAGACGACTTTTAAAAACAGTAACCTAGGAGTTCCTTGCCAGCCCGTCTCCATACGAAACGATCAATTAGAACATTGTCCGTGTAGGTTTATGTAAAATAAAACATTTTGATTTAGATGTTTGAAGTCCAATGGCAAATTGGCTGACGACATTGTTGCCATTGCGGGCAAAACCTAGATGAAGCTGGTGATTGACACAATTAAAGTGAGCACAGTGGGGTTTATGTCCAACAACTGTGAAGTCGCGCTGTAGATGATGATGAGCCCCAGTTGCTCCCTCACGTAACAACTCCTAGAGTTAAACAACTGTGTTTCAAGAAATGATTGGTTATAAACAGCTTATTTGTATTCTACACCACTTGTAATTTAGATTGTATACTTAATGTACCTAAAATTAAAGTTCTAAATCATTTGTGCTCATGCAGTAATGTTACCTGATAGCGACATACACAATGCTTTGTTACCGTCTCACACAAAAAGCTATGATTGATGCCAACCGGAGAATGCTTAGTGCCTGAAGCGATTCTTCACTCAGCTCCTAATGTGATCTCAAAGGAAAGGGGGAGCAATACTCAAGTCACTAAAACCTTGCGCTTTTCGTATGTAAAGTTAGGAAAAGTGATTGTTTAGTAAATTTACTAATAATTTAAATAATCCGTAGAATAGAATCACAGCTGTTATATCACGCATTGTTTTCCCAAAGGAATGGGCAGAAGTGTATTTATAGTGCACCCACATTTCGACAGTTAAGTTCAAGTCCCATGCAATAGGGGGCGAGCCATCAACCGGACACAAAGCCAGACTCCGGATTGCTAGATAAACCCAATACCATTTTACCCGACCTTGGAATCAAACCCAAGACCTCAGTTCAACTGCCAGGGTCGCGTGATTGTTCGAAAGAGATACCGTGACCCTGGCACATGGGCAACTGAAGGAACACGGGTGGGTTTTAGTCAGTAAAAGTCTGACACGCCCTCCCGCTCCGCCCAGAGCGGGAGAAGTAATTTGATGATTACCCATCCAAAAAAAAAAAGACCTCAGTTCATGGGCATGCCACAATTGCGGCAGTAAGTCCCCTCTTTGAGGAGTGGATAGAGAGGCGCCACAGCGTCCTCACCTTCCACCTGACGCAGGTTCTCACCGGACATGGGTGCTTCGGTGGGTTTTTGTTCAGGATAAAGCGGGAGGAAACGCCCGGGTGTTTCCATTGCGAGGATCGTCTGGAGGACACGATGGAGCATACGGTGGAGGTGTGCCCCGCCAGTACGGAGCACCGCCGTGTCCTCGCGGAGGCGATCGGCGGCGGCGACCTCTCGCGTCCGGCCCTGGTGCGAGCCATGGTACGGAGAGAGAGGGCATGGGCAGCCGTCATCTCCTTCTGCGAAGGAGGAGGCGGGGCGCGTGAGGGAGTGGCAGTCTCTGCACATTCACGTCCCTAGCCGCCTCAGGAGGAGACGCCCCGGGCGTTGGGAGTCGATAGTGGACTCCCGGCCACCATAGGCGCGAGCTTGCGGGCGGCGAGCAATGGGTAGCTCGCCGCCCGGTAAGGACCAGGCTCGAGTCGGCGGCGCATAGTGTTCCACGCGCGTCTCAAAGAGATGTCAACAGAACTGAAGGGGTCTGCTAGGACCGTTGCCTGCCAGGGTTGCGAGATTGTTCGAAAGAGACACCGTGACCCTGGCACATGGGCAACTGAAGGAACACGGGTGGGTTTTAGTCAGTAAAAGTCTGACACGCCCTCCCGCTCCGCCCAGAGCGGGAGAAGTCATTTGATGATTTCCCATCCAAAAAAAAAGACCTCAGTTCAGCAGTAGCACTTGCGACCACTGGAACGACGAGCCCGTGTTTTACTGTTTAATAAGTAACACGGCAAATTCATGAAGGGTGCCAATTCGCTTGAAAATTATTTTCCCTGACTATACACACAACGACACACCAAGCCATACTTTTCCAGTGTAAGTTGAGCTCGCGTTGTTTAGTATTTTCGTACAAAGAGAAGTCAGATTATACTGGCGATGTATATTCGTCGTGTGTATCCACATTTCTAACAAACGGGTAACATTGAATTGTTTTTAGAAGGTATTTTTGGAACACGGCTAAATTGTTATTGGATCAAGTGGTTTTATCCACACAAAAAGCTTAAAATGTAAATTCTTGGGAAAATGTTATTTTTATTACCTACATAATGAAAAATTACTTTGTACCCAAATAGATTATAATTTGTTATGAATTTGTGTAAGTAATGTACCTCAGAAGTAATTTATTTTTATTCCATTAGGACGCGTGCCCTTGCATTAGGCTAAGCGGTTTAAAATAGCATTCAATTCATTAAACGTTAAGAGTATAATCCTCTTTATCTTGTTGAGTCCCTTTAAGGTTATTTGAAAATGTTTGCTTCAAAATATCGCCAGTCATTATTTCTCTTTAGAAATAAAAATAAAAAGACTGCTATGTTTTGGATGAGAATATAAAATACAAGATTTATAAAACTAAATTTTGATCGAAACGAACCCCGCTGAAGCTTATTGCGTGATTTAGTGCAAGAGCTTCTTCTTATAAAGGTTACTTACTTATTGAACTCGAGTCATTCACCAAAAAATCATTCTTTGTGTTCGTCTAATGGCGGTATATATCATGGAATTAATGATCGTCAAGGTTCCAGAACGTATCAGTAATGTGCATTCCGATTTACTTACCTATACCAACTCGTAAATGTCAATTATAATGGCCACGAGTATCTTGATGAGCTGTCTTGATATAACTCACAAATACAATTTTACCCATTACCACTGAATCGCGAAAACATATCTCGAAATTACGAATTGAAAAAGGCAATAAGCAACCGATTGTTTCTATCTGAATGTATCACGTTTCTGTTCTTGTTTTTTATTCTAAAGCGATAAAATTGGTCCGGGTTTCCGGAAGCAATCGCATGAAAGAATCCCGGATTACAATATCGGCAGGTGAGATGAATATGGTGGGAAGCAACAAGGAACTTTCTCGCATCACTCGAGGGCCCGGCGGGTGTCAAACGATCCCGTACTGTGAACTTGCAACTTGATTGTGCCACCGGGATCGCGTCCACCACAATGTTTTGTTTCCTCTGATAAACTGTTATTGGCTGCAGTCACTAAGAAAAACTTTGACGTTTTACAAGCCTCGGGCTGCGGGCAAGTGCAATTGTGTGCTCGTTGGGTGTCGCGGTAACATTTTGACACCAGCTGTTTTTTTAACTCGTCGACAGCTATGTTGCATTCGAAGCGACGAGAGAATCGATTAATTACAAGTACGAGTACAGACACAAGTCTACACCACAGTAATTACTGGCGACCATTGTTTAGTTTCAGATGCAAAACGAAATGCACGTTTTGTGCTTGACAACAAATTCAACAATTTGAACGTGCGAACGTTTGCGTTAATTCAAAATCAATTTCGGTACAACATCGGCGATGAACGGCTGGTTAGGCATAATCACAATCACCGATTTGAACTGTTCAGTACCTAGATCCGTATAATGGTTTAACGCAATTCGATAAACCCGTAAACCTTTTATGTACTGGATTAATTGCTGTAGATTGATCGCGGGGCATGAGTGTGGTCAGAAATTCACGACAATACCGTCCATTACGGGCTTTATTCGTCCATAATTCAGAGATAGGTTTGGTAGCTGCAGGCGTACTAATGGACGGACTGTCGCACTTCGTTATTCAATTTGAATACATCCCGAGGACAACTAAACAAACAGAGCTACAACAAACGACGTGTCAGCTTGTTACCGCGTTTGTCACCGGCTAATCTGTCGCGATAAAAGTGAATCCATAACTTTAGAACTTGAATCGTGGTCGAGACCATTATTCATTTAAGACTGTATTTGTAATACATTTTTACTTTCTGAGCTCTTTCGACATATAAACTTTAACTGTGCCAAATTTCATACTTCTCTGTCTGCGTAATTTTCGTAAAAAGAGGTGCAGTTTTTGTTTCAAATTTAATTTAAAGAATATTCGCTTTTGCCAACGGCTTCGCCAGCGTGTAGGTCGAAATTTATCCCACGGAAACGTACTTACTACATAAAAAGTAGGTACTCTATGTGTTAACCCAGGTTATAAACTATCTGTGCGCCAAATTTAATCCAAATCCGTTTAGTCTTTTTTGCGTGAAAGAGTAACAAACATCCATCCATCCTCATATACTATCACACTTATAATATTAGTAGGGTAGGATAAACTCAAAGCTGTTTGACTACGGAATAAAGCTTTTCATTTTCTTCAGTTTCAGCGACTTCAAGTCTTACCAGGATCTCTGAAACTTAGCTCACTGCCCCATTCTATGACCCTGATGACCCTCAGACTGATGACCCTAAGACTCACAGCATCACCAAATACCTCCCACTCTTGTGAGTAATATTAATTTCTACGCCAAAAGCTCGCATGTAATGTCTATCATATATGCTCCAAATAGGCATTAGAGGGACGTAATACTAAATTAACTTGCGCAGGCCGCCTTTATCGTCTGGCATCCTACTAATAACTTGCGGTCTCAAATGGTGACGTGTCGCAAGTGGCTATTGGCTGTAGCGGGCGAAATTGCTTATTGCCTGCCAAGCGACAGCCATCTACCTATATTACCAAGTTCTTGAGTACTACTCATCTCCACGACTACCTACCTATACTTAGGTACAGACTTTTTTTTTTGGATGGGAAATCCTCAAATGACTTCTCGCGCTCTGGGCGGAGCGGGAGGGCGTGTCAGACTTTTACTGACTAAAACCCACTCGTGTTCCTTCAGTTGCCCATGTGCCAGGGTCACGATATCTCTTTCGAACAATCTCGCGACCCTGGCAAGCATCGGTCCTAGCAGACCCCTTCAGTGCTGCTGACATCTCTTGGAGGCGCGCGTGGAACACTACGCGCCGTCGACCCGAGCCTGTTCCTTACCGGGCGGCGAGCTACCCATTGCACCGCCCGCAAGCTCGCGCTTACGGTGGCCGGGAGTCCGCTATATACTCCCGACGCCCGGGGCGTCTCCTCCTGCGGCGGCTAGGGACGTGAGGGCGCAGAGACTGCCGCTCCCTCAAGGTACAGACGTCAGCACGTAAAGCTACTACAATCTGTCAAATTTCTGTAATAGATTTTCAACTTTATCGCTACAGTATTAGGTTCAAGATTGATTGACAAAATTTGACAGTTTCGGGTAGCTTGATGTGCTGGTATCTGTACCTACCTAAGTATCTAGGTACCTTGGTATACGAAGATCGTGGGCAGTGAGAAGTGACAGTTTCCACTATCGTCTTGAAATTAGAATTATCATTTAAGTATTGTCCGTTTCTAAAGTATCAAATGAAATTGTAAACATAACCTGTTCAGCATTTTTACTCACAACCGCCTGTCGACTGGACAGGCTATCGTATCAAAAAATATAAATTTCAGTAAGCTGACTTGCCTTACCCCCAACAGCAAACAGCTTTCAGGGGCGATAGCGGTTGTCTATTTGATTTAATCTAACAACATTTTCAGGTTTTGGACTTGTGAATAGTTTTTATAGGACTTCAGCTATAACATAGATTGATGTTCGATTCGGTCCGGAAGCGTATCGAATGGCTGTGAATAGCTATGCAGGTCAAGTTCTTACACAATCACTCAATGATGGTGTTTTGTAACACATTAAGTTGTATTTAGAAGGTTTCAACTTTATTCACCAGCACTTTTTCCAACAATTACTGTTTAAATGAAAGTTCATCAACGAAAATTGTGGTTCCAAAATTAGCCTTCATAGTCAAATGATTTTGTTTTATTGAAAATGTTTTCTAATTAGATTTCGGGTTTAGTTATTCAAATAATCAAACCAAGCACTGAATTTGCAAGTGACATTACGAGTTGGCATCCACAGGTTTCTGATCCATTTGTTTACATTTTATCAGATTCTGTGGGTACAGACTATAGTTGCCGTGTGTCAGCCGTCTGAATATTACCTTTGTACGTACTTGCTAAGGGTTCTAAGTAACGTCGCCGTCTCTTTCATTATAACTTAGTTTATTGAATTCTAGGAACTAATTTAGCTCATTCTCGAGTCACGCATCCATGAAAAGCATGTAGCATTGAAACTTTGTCAGATCTAAACGCTTTGATGTAAGTAAATTACATACCTAAAAAGACAGGTAAGTTTAAAATAAGTATATTAAAATAAAAACTTTGGGATTCTATTCTTGCGGTAAACTATTTTGCCTATAGTAAACGGCATATCAGCGGTAACAATTGGATACTGTCAGTACATATATGTTGCTTCAGTAAGGGTGATTTTTGTAATGCCAATCTTATGATATGAGCGGTTGACTGTACTTCTCTTCAGTTGACTAAGTAGTCATAACTTCGTTTTTAGGGTTCCGTTGCCAAATGGCAAAAAACGGAACCCTTATAGATTCGCCATGTCTGTCTGTCTGTCTGTCTGTCTGTCTGTCTGTCTGTCTGTCTGTCTGTCCGAGTATGTCACAGCCACTTTTCTCCGAAACTATAAGAGCTGTGCTATTGAAACTTGGTAAGTGGATGTATTCAGTGAACCGCATTAAGATTTTCACACAAAAATAGAAAAAAAGCAATAATATTTGGGGTTCCCCATACATAGAATTGAAACACAAAAATTTTTTTTTCATCAAACCCATACGTGTGGGGTATCTATGGATAGGTCTTCAAAAATGATATTGAGGTTTCTAATATCATTTTTTTTTTAAACAATAATATTTGGGGTTCCCCATACATAGAACTGAAACACAAAAAAAAAATTTAATCAAACCCTTACGTGTGGGGTATCTATGGATAGGTCTTTAAAAATGAAATTGAGGTTTCTAATATCATTTTTTTCTAAACTGAATAGTTTGCGCGAGAGACACTTCCAAAGTGGTAAAATGTGTGTCCCCCCCCCCGTAACTTCTAAAATAAGGGAATGATAAAACTAAAAAAAATATATGATGTACATTACCATGAAAACTATCAACGAAAATTGGTTTGAACGAGATCTAGTAAGTAGTTTTTTTTTAATACGTCATAAATCGTAAACCACAATTTACCTTTCATTCAGTCAACTCAAATATAAAAATTAAAAAAAAAAACATTTAATTTCATAAACGATGATGACGAATGATGATGATGATGACCTGCAGGTTTGTACGGAACCCTCGGTGCGCGAGTCCGACTCGCACTTGGCCGGTTTTTTTTTTGTTGATACAAAAGGTTTGCTTAACCTTTGAATAGAGAGAGCTTCTTAAAAATAAGGAAGAATATTCCTGGTTTTTTCGTTCTCCCCGAGAACTTTCAATAAAAGCTTTTACAAAGAGTTGCTTATCTTTCCCTTTCTTTCCTTTCCAAGATAAACGTCAATTCGCAAATCACACAAAGTTTTCTTTAAGTCCTTGATTGATCGTGACTGGAAGAGCCTGAACTTATGCAATACATAAGTATTAGCTACATCGATCAAGGCAGTGACGCCGGTACAAAATATTTTTTATCTAATAGTATTAATTATGTCTTGCATATCTAGTTCCTTATGGTACCGGACGTAAGAATACCACCATCTCATTTCTTGGTGGGTGTCGTAAAAAGTGTCTAAGGGTTACTTACTAGAGAATGGACAGCAGCATTCTCTATGCATTTTACCACCATACTGCGATCGCCAGCTCGCCTGCCAAGCGTGGAGATTATCCTGCCAGGGTCGCGAGATTGTTTAAACGAGATACCGTGGCCCTGGCATATAGGTAACACGGGTGGGTTTTAGTCAGTAAAAGTCTGACACGCGATTTCCCATCCAAAAAAAAAGCGTGGAGAGTATGGCAAACTCCCCCAAATTGGGGGAGGTTTATGTCCAGCAGTGGACGCCTTTCTGCTGAAATGATGATAATGACTGTTGCTGCACTTGTTACTAATATTATAAAGGATTTTGGCTATTCCAAGAACGGTGTGCATCAAAGCAAAAGAAGCCTACTACACTAAAACTTTAGTTTTTTTTTTTTTTTTTTTTTCTGGATGGGAAATCATCAAATGACTTCTCCCGCTCTGGGCGGAGCGGGAGGGCGTGTCAGACTTTTACTGACTAAAACCCACCCGTGTTCCTTCAGTTGCCCATGTGCCAGGGTCACGGTATCTCTTTCGAACAATCTCGCGACGTGCTGTCACATACATGTAGTTGCATAATTTTGCCGGTTAACTATTCACAATGCTCCAAATCTTTCTGCTGTTTTTGAAATTTTGAGAAACTTCCATCATTTATTGTTTATTTTTTATTATGTTGTGTGTATTTGTTTGTTTTATTTCGATATTTATTATATAACAATCTCTATTGTGGGTTATTGTCATCTTTGAGCCAAATATTGGAACGAAGTTCCTAATTGCGCGTTGTGAAAGGGGGCTAGACGGAAAAAAATCTTACGAAAAGTTGTCACGACATGCTTTAACCGACTTCAAAAAAAGGACGAGGTTTCTCAATTCGACCGTATATATTTTGTATGTTGTTTTTTTTTTTGTGAGTAGAGAGGGAGAGAGGGGGAGAAGGGGAGAGGGAGGAGGGGGGAGTGGGAGAGAGGGAAGGGGGAGAGGGTAGAGAGAGAGGGGGAGAGAGAGGTAGAGAGAGAGGGAGAGAGAAGGAGATAGGGAGAGAGAGAGAATATTTTTGTTGAGTGTATACAGGTTTTTTGTACATAATAAAGAATTAACAAATTATAACTATTATGAATCCTGGAAAGGAACTTCGTTCCATCCGGGTGTCCCTTGACACCTCTAAAGTTTTTATATAGTAAATCACGCTTCATACACATCTTTTTAAGTCTTTCATTGGCCCACGTACATGTATTACGTTTACTACTTTTACTAACTGAGAATTTACATTTATCATATATTATTAAATTTAGTATGTATGAACCCAACCATTTTATTTGGGGAGCTGTATTGAAGGTGTATACTCCAGTCGATGTTGTTCAATTCATTGTGCACTCTGCGATTATCTAACTTTGTTATTAATTGACTAGAAGAGTGTGAGTCATTCTTGTTTAGCGCGCTCATTATCGCACAACCTGTTATGCAGTGGTCGGCCGGTGAAGTATTGACAACATATGTACTCAATACTCAATACTTTATTGCTTTATATAAACTAGCATTACGAATAAACACTTGATCTAAACATGACTTTGCTGTTTTGTCACCGTATTTTTCAATACGTGTATAAGAACTAACACAACTGATAAATCCCAAGGTCCCAATCCCACTTTTACCTATCTAGTGAACAAGATAAAAAAATAACCATAATTCGCCTCGATCGCCGATATTGAAAAGGTGCAAGGTAGTTCATTGCATGTTAAGGAATAGGTGAGTTATATTTTTTCCATTACTATCATCGTAAATACATAACCAAAATAAGTTTTGAGATGTCTTACACTTAATCTTTGTCTGTCTTAAACCTGGGCTGATAGATTTGGTGTGGCTGTAAACCCTACGAAGTGTCAGGCGATTATCATTGGCAGTCCCCGCAGTATTAGCAAGGTGGCTGATACAATCTTGCCACCAGTTCTCTTCAATGGTACGATCGTTCCTTTTAGCACTGACGTGAAGGACCTTGGTTTGCATATTGATAGTTCTCTGCACTGGCATACTCAAGTCGCTAGGGTTAGCCAAAAGGTTACTGGAACGCTGCGGGCTCTGTACCGATTAAAAAATGTATTACCATCGAGTACGAAGACAATGCTTGTGCAGTCCTTAATTTTCCCTATCATCGATTATGGTGATGTGTGCTACTATGACCTGAATGCAGATCTTCTCGATAAACTTGACCGTCTTCTAAATAACTGCATTCGATTCGTTTTCAATCTGCGTAAATATGATCATGTCTCTGCGCATCGGTCACTTCTTAAGTGGTTGCCCATACGCCAGCGCAGAGAGCAAAGAGCGCTGACCACCTTGTTTTCATTTCTTGATTCTCCCTCTTTCCCCCTGTATCTTGCCTCCCACTTTCAGTACATTTGCGCTAACCATCACAAAAATCTACGCTCATCGCAGAATCGTCTTCTTCAATGTCCCAGTCATCGCACAGACTTCATTCATTCTTCCTTCTTTGTCCAGTCTATCTCTCTGTGGAATGCGCTCCCCCAAGAAATCAGGATGGCACCCAATCGATTGACTTTCAAAGTTAAAGTTCGCGAGCACATTCGCAAAAAGTTGGCAGTTTCATTACAACGGTAATGTTTCTTCATTGTTTATCTTACTTGATTTTAGTAAGTTCATTTATTTATATATATTTATGTGTGTATATATTTATATATAGTTAGGTATGTATATTGTATTTATGGTTTAAATAGGTTTATGCGTTTATATTTTAAATATTTGTTGTCCAAATTTATTGCACCTACCACTGTTTGTCTCTACACCACCCAAAGGTTGACTGGTAGAAAATGCCTATGGCATTAAGTCCGCCTCTGTACATTTGTGTGCGTGAAGTATTAAATAAATAAATAATAATAATACATTATACCAAAAGCCAACAATATGTACGGTACGAGAGTTGCAGAATATTTAGTACCTTACTTTCTTAATAAACTTCCAGAAGATCTTCAAAAGCAATTCAAAACTAGTTCGAAAAGTTATAAGCCTAAATCAAAACATTTCTTTACACAAAAGTTTTCTGTAGCATTGTAATGATATTATTTTAAACATGTTTTTTTTTTGGATTGATTTTAAATTATTTTAAAGTATTGTAAAATGTAAACGGCTCGCCAGCACACAGATAAACCCTGAGAGGATTTCGTTGTATGGCAAAAACATTGTAATATAGAATAAGTATACTGGAAATTAAAAAAAAAAAATTGCTTAAAAGCCGCGTAAACCATACGTAGGACCGCGTAGAACTACACCACGAAAAATACGTTGACGGGATTCGACGACAAACTCATTAGCGAATATCATCGAAATTAATAACAACGAAATTAACAAGAATGTAAATGATTTTTATGAGTATTTGTAGGAAAAAGCAACATAATAAATACGAATTTTTTGCTACCACTTCAAAATAAATTAAGTCAATAATCGACAAAATAAATTGGTAGTATAAGTATGGCGTCACAAAAGGCCGCAATGCAGAACCGGGACGGGACCGGTCACGTTTGTCGCCACTCAAAGGTACGCCAAGCGAAACAATTGTGTCCACTGTCCACCATTTGCACACGACATACGACGCGACCGACGAAACAAGGGCAAATATTTATCAGTTTTAAAAACTTTACAAAAATATCGAGTGTTAGGAACAGATAGAGGGTCAAATTAAATTAGCTGGCAATACTTTACCCACGTGTTGGCTATCGATATCGAAAACCAATCGAAAAAACATAATTCCTCTTTCATTCAAAACTTTTATGGGTAGTATATACATATAATTTGTATGGTATCGATATAGAAAACGAATGGATCAAAATAAAGTTTTTTTTTTGTTTTCTTTATTCGATGGGCGAAGGTGAATGCCCGTAACAGATTAGCTGTTTTTAACCGACTTCAAAAAAGAAGGAGGTTATCAATTCGACTGTATTTTTTAAAATGTTTGTTACCTCATAACTTTTGACTGGGTGAACCGATTTTGATGATTTTTTTATTTGAAATCTGTTGCTTTAATTTGGTTCCATTCGACAATGGGATCCATAATGTGAAAACCATATAAGTCTTAAATTTGCATGAAGTATTTGCGCGACAAATGAATGCGACCGCGAACGATTAGATTAGTGCGGGGTATCTATCATAACTAAAAAGTTAAAAATAAAAACTTTTTACAAAAAAATAACAACCAACTTCGTTAAAAAAAATACTACAAAGTCAAAAATAACTTTAATTTTGGAAGTCGGTGGCAAAAAAACCTTAAATGCAGAACTCATGACACCGAATTCCGAAATTAAAGTTATTTTTTACTTTCTAGTGTTTTTTTTTTTAAGGAAGTCGTATATTATTTTTTAATTGTCGTAAGCTTTCTTATGTACCACTAAGTTATACTATTTCACAGCTAACTAAGTTGTGAAATCTGCTTTTGTGAAGCTAATAGCAATTTCCGTATACAGGTAATAACATTACTGCTATAGTGCTGCATTAGCTCAAGATTGGGTGCTGTAATCAGATTAATATCACACTGTTAAGTGCGCCTCTTCATATTATTAATCACTTTAATATTGATTATTAATCACTTTAATATTGATATTTCCATCAAAGTCTTGCCAAACGAAATTTAATTAAAGATCTCATAAATTACCGTTTTTAATATGAAAAGTAGAAGATAATTTATAAAGCGGCGTAATAATATCTTCCCCTAAAAGCCTCTTCAAATCTTAGAGAGGCGCGTTACCATAATCTTAGCTATTAGACAACCCCTTAAAATATACTGACTGGCATTATTTTAATGAATTTTGGATGAGTCGGTGTCAATCATTATGTTAAATCTATAAAGCGTTTCAGTATAAATAATGGATATGATTATCTAATGATTTGTTTGCGTACGATTTTGTATACGAACTTAAATATTCTACTGAGAGTAAAATTTCCGGCTTATTTGTCGATACGAACAAATTTACTCGCCCGAATCAGGCGAATGTTGATTCATCTGATTCAGGCGATTTTTTTTTTAATTATATAAAACTTTAAAATTATACAAGGTGCAGTTTTGGATCTGCAAAACATTTCAGGAGGTAATTATGTTAGTGATTCTCGACCCGAATCAACAATAAAATGGGCAGGTATTTGTTTTGTCATTTTATTCTTATTTATTTGCTAACATGTTAAATACTCATTAGTAGGCATGCATTAAAATTTCATGACAGTATTAAGACATGTACCCGGTAAGGGAATTGCAAAAAAAAATACGGAAATCGGTAAGTGTGAACTCCCTTTTTTAAAACGCGGCCAGTCTGTACGTGTCCTTAAACTGCGCTTTCACACACACAAACAAACGCAAACGACATTTCTTTTGTAGACCCAAAGCCGCGCTCCCCATCCAGAGTTATTCTGAAAAACAATAAAAATTGAAAAATCTAAAATAAAAAGTATTATTGATTATTGACTTGGTATTGTATTGTTATATGAGTCTCATAACAACCGCTTGAAATGTTTTACAGGTTCAAAACTGCATCTTGTATATTACTAGCTTTTGAGCAGCGGCTTTGTCCGCGTATTAACCTTCCTTTTGAATCACTCTGTCTATTGATGAAATTCGCATTAAAATCCGTTGCGTAGTTTAATAGATCTAAGCGTACAGACGCGATTTTGTTTTATGGTAAAGATTTTCTGTAGGCGACTCGCACGAAGATAATTTAATTTTGGACGAATAAATAGAAATACGTATTAAGGCTCGTTCAGACTAGCGCGACGCGACGGTCGCGCGCGAATCGGCGATTTATATCCGTAGAACAATTTCTATGAAAACGCGCGCGACACACCACACAGGGGCGACCTGTCGCGCCGCGTCGAGTAGCGCAACAGCTTATTAGTACATTTTGTATGGCGTCGCGGCGATTTCGCCGCGAATTCGCTGCGACGCGGCGACGCCATACAAAATGTACTAAAAGCTGTCACGCCGCTACAAGGATGTCGCGCGCGATTTGCGCACGAGTGGTCGCGCCAGTGTGAAAGTTGTTGCGTCGCGATATATCGCAGAATCGCCTCCGCGACAGGTCGCGCCTGTCTGTACGAGCCTTTAGGCAGTTGGCAAATTTAGAATGTTATGCAATAAAATTATGAGAAAAGGTCCTTGAATATGCATAAAATTCAAAAGGTGCCAATTGCTTAACACATATAATATCGTCGTTGCAAATTTAAAATCTCCTATGTAACAATTTTCACAAATACGAGCTATGCATATATTTTAAAAGCGATTTTGTATACCTACCTATTGCAAAAACTCATATGTGAATATCTTAATGTATCGTTAAAATATTCGCTAATTTAATAAAATCTCATGTTTATTGACCATCGAAAACTCCTATGTGCCTGATGTAATAAACTGTAAAACCACTTATGTGACAAAAAGTTGCAACTTAAATCTCCTATGTGCAGAAAAATAATTAAATTTATATAAATATACGCTGAACGACACATTGATATAAGACAAATTCTATCTCAATACATTATAAGTCCTTTACACTTTACATCTAAAAAAAAATAAGAATGTTTCCTCAGTTTCTTTTTCAGGAAACAGTTTTTTTCGTTTTTCTCGAAAAGTTACTTTTTACACATAGGAGATTTTAAATTTGCAACGACGATATATATATATATATATATAATAAATATAAATGAACTTCATGCAAATCGTCTATTAAAACTAATATGACGACGCACCCGATTCGGGCGAGTAAATTCCTGCGAATCGACTAATAAACCAACATTTCTACTTTGCCTTGAATAATAAATCAGGAACTGTTACAAGAGTACAGTACACTTTTAAAGAAAAAGGATTCGCTCGCAAGAAATGTCGGTTTTAAACTTCGACTGCGCTCCACTTGGTGGAAGCGGCGGAAAATGTTTTTGACACTTTCTTAAAACGGTAGGTGGCACTATATACTGACACGGAGAGGACGAAACGAAAGATTTAATTTTAAACAACACTTGAACCACCTCCACCAGTTATGTTTTCAAATCATGACCACGGTAATCTTACTGGCTGATTCATAAATACACGTTTGAGCATAGACTAAACGAAATCCGCTGAATTCTAATCCGCAAACGTTTGGTCGCACAATACGTATAATAGGGACGGTTCAAAGGAATTAAATTATCTGTGTAACGCTCCGTGAATTTTCCACTTGTTAAAAGAGACCGCTGTTCATAACGAAGCCAAACGTAAGCATGAAATTAATTCATTCGTCTCATACAATGAGGCTTACACGCGGTGTTCAGCTGTGTTTTCTAAAGACGGGGAAGTTATTGAGTTTTGGTTAAGCTCCTCTAATTGTCTTATTAACATTTACCCTGTTATACCTTACTTAAGTTATTATTAATTGTCAGTAAACAACCCTGTTAGTCTCTCGGTTATAAGCGTGGGGTCAAGGCTTCGATTCCCTGGTCGGGCAAAGTATTATTGGGTTTTCGTATTTGGTAATTTCTCAGCAGTAGCCAAAGAAAATTAGCGGTATGATTCCTTTGTATTTTGCAAATAACGTTCTTGCTCCTGATCTCTCTCCGGTTGTGTTGGATTGCCGCCCCATCTCACTATGACAAAGAGAGAAGAGATGCTTCGTGCACCTATTTCTAAAAACAAAAGTCGTTTACTCAAAACTAGGCTGAAGGTTACACTTTTTAAACGTCAAAGTTACATAAGACAGTCCCTCTAAAACACTCGCCTTTTCCCACTTCTTACTGCTTTACTTGGTGGTGGTTAGTGGCACAACCCCCCAGTAGCACAGTTTTCTGAGCACACGCTTTTCATACTACATTTATTATGTTTTGTTGGTATATTGGCGTGTGCTAGCTGATATATGGCCAATAATGTATGTTTTGTTTTATAATATTAATAACTTACACAATATTGTATAGAATCAAGTTCTTCTAACTTAACAGACAGCTGTGCTGCTGGGGAGTTTGTTCCGCCACTTCTTCTTCCCAGCTAAAGCACTAGGAAGTATCGAAGGGCGGGCGTTTTGGGGGGACTGTCTTATGTAACTTTGACGTTCAAAAAGTGCTGACTCTCAGCCTAGTTTGAATAAATGACTTTTGATTTTGATCACCTTTTTGGGAGCGGCCTATGTTCAGCATTTCTTTCGGTTGGATAATGATGATGATAATATCTCCCGCGACGATGGCTAGTCCACGCTGGAATTGGCCGCCATATGGCCGAGATTCAGTCTGGGGAACTATTTATCAATAACTGACTTTATCCCTATTTTATTAAAATCGTTTTTAAATCATGCAGAACTCCATTAACAATCCTTATTTCCAATATAGAAGCATTTTCGTATCTTCTTCTCATATTCGTTTCACCCCACACACAAATACATTACAAACCAATATCGCTTCAGTATCTTGAGAGCCGGTCATGTGTAAAGTAGATAAAGGCACAGTTAGCACTATTCGGACCCTAAACGCTTTATTGTAGTTGGTATCACACTCTCTATCACTATAAAGATGTTGATTGGAAAACCGAATTGTCGACGCGCCGTGACCCGGAAACAATAAAAACTTTACGGCCGCCGCTTCGGAAACACTCGGCTCCGGCCGCTAGGTGGCGCTGCGGCCTGTTGTCCTTTTTACGACCAGATTACGGGAAGATTAAATAAAAAACAGAATCCCCGAGCTCATCGCCATTTTTAAAAGGTTTCGTGTTTGTGCTAGCTGTGGACGCTCGTAAAAGTTAGTTCAACTTTATTTACAGCTGAGTTTTGTTCGTGTGCGCTAAAGTGGACATTGTTGTTGTAACTCTCGATATAGTTTGTTCTACATCTGTTTAAATAATTTATGGATTTTGTTCCGTGTTACTGCTGACCCACTCTGCTACTTTTTATGGCATTGTGAGTATTGTAACTGAAATTCAGCGTTGTAAATATATGATGCTGAAGCGATTACGTAGTTACTTATCTCTTGATTTATATTGTTGGTTTAATGGTATGTACGACTATACACTCAAACAAAACCTACTTTTTGATGAATTTTACAGAAATAGGGTCAAGAATATTCGTAAACTTAGTTCAGATAATAAGTTTAAATATTTTTCTTTCTGGAAAACGGGGAACTATTTCGCGCGCTGAACAAGCACTGAGGGTACAATTAGAATGGAAGGCCTTTTAACGCATTCTTGACTCCAAAATTAGTTCTATCATAAAATTTAATCAGTATTCTTAAAAGTATGGTATCTATTCACATTCTGTAAGCTTGCGGTTGGTTTATCAACTTTGTCTTTAACAAGAAAAGCCTGTCTATTGACTACCCATTTAGTCCAATATTGGCTGTAAGCAGGTACTTCTACGAAGATTGACGATCTGTCAACTATCAAGTGATCCATGTAAAACATACATAGACGCAGTGATGTTGCTTAATTCTGGAGATTAATCCATCTGTGAGACTACAAGCCATTGGGTAATAATCTAATTTCACAGAAGAAGTAACATCACATGATATCACTTACCTTAAAGTGATACCTAGATAGAGCGGTACCTACATCTTATACACCATCAAAAAATAAGGTATAATTTGACACAGAAACCTCACACAGGTTCACGCCGAATACATACAAAAGTGCGGTTGAAGCTAAAATACGAATCGAAAGACGAATTTGTATTTCCAAAAACGTTTAGGACGCAAATATCCAGTGGCAAAGGCTGCGTACGACACTATTTTATATTTCTTGTCACGAATCAACCCTTACAATACGTGACTTTATAAAGGTAGCCACGTTCCCAGTCGTGTTCTATTGGATCATCGCAAAAAACCGGGGCCTTGACGTGCCCTCGATTCACTTTCGCGTAGCGACCGTCAACCAACACCTGCGCCGATGAATGAAAGCGTTTTATCGAGATTAATAAAAATACGCAACTGTATTAAAATGCTACTATTTACACAAAACATGGCAAAGGGACATAGGGTAGATGAAATCTTGGAGACATTACGTTAGGTATGTTTAAGTAAATAGTGGCGCGAGCCTTGAGCCAATACATACACCTAAGCTTAAAAACATAATTACCCAATATTATTCCCACTGCTGGGACACAGTCCCCGTAATTTCAAGAGGGAGTGTGCGGGATTATAACACGCCGCCGCCGGTTGTTAGTTGTCCCATGTTTTCGTTTTTTTTTGGTTGTAGGACATGCCGGTTTCCTCACGATTTTTTCATTCAACGTTTCGATAGCAGTGATGATGAATTTATTAACACAAAATAAAGCGCCTACTGAGGCTCCGAACTCATTTATTTATTTATATTTTAAATAGAACGGCCGAAGCCAATTACACTATTTAAACATATAGGTACTAAAACTATTTTGACATGACCTACAACTCGTAATTCAGCAGTTACCACCACTATTATTGTCAGTAGCCGAGCACAAATCCAACTTCAGGCTATTGAGAAATTCCTAGTTGAAACAACGAATATCAATTTTATCAAAGATCGGACAAAGGATAACGATCAGCGTTCGCCTTAGTACTAAACAATGCAATGCAACAATTAAATATCGCACAATACAAAATAGCACATGCTGAACTTGATTAAGTTACTAAGTTTTAAGTAGCTTGGCTTTACAAATACTCCGAAGCTAATTTTAAATACTCTGCTCGTTCTGAATTATTACGCCTGACTAATGTGGTTCATTTTGCATGAACGTAGCTACTAATTTAACTGCCTGAGTTTAACGTTTATTGTTGAAATATGCATGAATACTCATTAGTTTGTGGGGATGATAACGTATTTATTAGTGCTTTATTATGTTACTGCAAAGTTTAAATATTATTACTGCTATTAATTAATATTTTGCAAACGCTGCCTCTAATAATATTACATCTGCATTCTCCTGCCTTTCTTTCTGCATTCTTTTTTTTCAATTAGTCGTCATCTCGTAAGTCATCCCCTTTCTTGCCATAATTATCATCTTTCACAGTCCATTTATCGTTTCTTTGGTCTTCTTTTACCTCTTATAGCCATCTAAATTCATAGTCATAATGTTCTTCACGTCATTTTTCTCACTCCTTCGTATCTTCTCTTCTCCCCCACTGTTGCCACTTTTTGTCTCCCTCTTACTCTGCATCCAATCATTACATCTTTACAAAATATCATATAGTCCTCAAACTAGCCTAACTGGCCAACCTCAACGGAGACTAGCTATCGGCGCGGGAGATATTCTAGTGCACAAGTGTATGCGCAGATACAGAGGCTCTCACCCTTATAGTCTGATTGGTCGGCAATCGGACATGACCGGAGGAAGATCAGGCGCACGAGCAACGTCTTAACGTGCTTTCCGAGGCACGGGGGTGACATACCGCCAATTTCCAAACTCCGGGCAGTCACTAAAAAATATAATGGAAAAACCTAATAATACTTAAAAAGAGTATGAAATATTACGAAGATACAAACCGAACTTATGTAAGGTGAGAGAAAGACATTTTTGAGAAAGCGACTACCAACATATATTGCCCGTATATATCCAGATTATCATTATTTGACAGTTGAAGAAACTATAACGCAACAAATTGACGAAGAGTGCCAATTTGCTTCAAAATATTTTTCTTGACTATACATAGACTGGGTTTTATTATTTCTCAACGCGCGGCGTTTCAAAGACAAAGAACAGTTTTTTTTTCGTTGCCAAACACTTGCATATAACAAGTTGGTTGTGTGGTAAGAGGGGAGGGTGTATTAACCTCACATTATCGCAATATTTCGAGCCACTCCACGGCTGCCTGAAGGTTGTTAGCATTCAATACTAGTTCCGCGTCCACTCTGACATTGTAGTGCAAGTACGTGGCCTTTTATGCTCACAACGTAGCTTCAACATTGTTATTGAGACGTCAACTTATCTGCATTTTGATACAGTTCAATTTCTGAATGAATGCAGATCGCTAAATGTTTGTCGTCACTTGATTGCATTTGTCATCAATTTTAAAGTCCAGGCGATTGTCATTTGTTTCCAGACTTCTACGTAGCTAATGTCTATTTGATTGATTTAAGCACACATATCGCAATGGTAGGAATTCAATGAATTTTTATGGGCAATTTTAATATAAACGTGCAGAGCAGCACCCTAATTGCGAAGCACACAATTTATCAGAATCTGAATGGGATTGAAGATTATTTCTAAACCATTGCGTCATTTGTTCGAATAAATTGTCGGCTCAGCAACGTAAATAACGCAATGAATGTTTTTTAACTATGAATATTAAACCAATTCCTACCGATAAAAAGTTCCGCAATTTCCCCTCTGATACTGGATATTGACGTTAGTGGCACTTTTTTCATCAAATAATGAATGAATATAAAAATAGACGAAACTATGTATAATCCGGTATGTACTCATTGGTCTAGTGGTACGATTCCCAGGTCAGACAAAGTGTCCTCGCCCACATGTGGGAGTGGCGCGAGGATGCGAAACGCCGGGGCGAAACTCCGCTGCCGCGACAAATCGCGGCACGGCGGACAGAGCTCCGGCAGGATCTCATGGCGACATGGCGGGTACGATTGTCGCAACCCAGCGCAGGGCACGCCACAATTGCGGCGGTAAGTCCCCTCTTTGAGGAGTGGATAGAGAGGCGCCACGGCGTCCTCACCTTCCGCCTGACGCAGGTTCTCACCGGGCATGGGTGCTTCGGTGGGTTCCTGTTCAGGATAAAGCGGGAGGAAACGCCCGGGTGTTTCCATTGTGAGGATCGTCTAGAGGACACGGTGGAGCATACGGTGGAAGTGTGCCCTGCCTGGGCGGAGCACCGCCGTGTCCTCGTGGAGGCGATCGGCGGCGGCGACCTCTCGCGTCCGGCCCTGGTGCGAGCCATGGTACGGAGCGAGAGGGCATGGGAAGCCGTCACCTCCTTCTGCGAAGCAGTAATGCTCGCGAAGGAGGAGGCGGGGCGCGTGAGGGAGTTGCAGTCTCTGCGCCCTCACGTCCCTAGCCGCCGCAGGAGGAGACGCCCCGGGCGCCGGGAGTCGATTGCGGACTCCCGGCCACCGTAGGCGCGAGCTTGCGGGTGGCGAGCAATGGGTAGCTCGCCGCCCGGTAAGGACCAAGCTCGGGTCGACGGCGCGTAGTGTTCCACGCGCGCCTCAAAGAGATGTCAGCCACACTGAAGGGGTCTGCTAGGACCGATGCCTGCCGGGGTCGCGTGATTGTTCAAAAGAGATACCGTGACCCTGGCACATGGGCAACTGAAGGAACACGGGTGGGTTTTAGTCAGTAAAAGTCTGACACGCCCTCCCGCTCCGCCCAGAGCGGGAGAAGTCATTTGATGATTTCCCATCCAAAAAAAAAAAAAAGGTCAGACAAAGTGATATTTCGTTTTACTCCTTTAGTAATTTCTCGGTGGCAGTTCGGAGTCTAGATTTGCGGCCGGTTGATGGCAAAAGGCTCGCCCCCTATAACACGGGACTTAAACATAGTTGACGAAATGTGGATGTGCCGTACTCTAGGTACACCCCTGCCTAACTATGTGAGGAATACTGTCGTAGCATTACATTATGTGTATATATGCGACAAAAAAAAAAACTGTACAAAACTAATCTCTTTTTTGTGCGATAAGTACGTTATCCCACAAAATAATAAACAAAACACATCGCGAAACAAATGAAAGGAAATAGATTTCGTACGATATGCGCGAGGATGTATCCCAGCCGTAACAACCAACAAGTCGTGGGAAACTAAAACAATGGACGTGAGATTAGAGCTACGTACCCGAATAAACTAAATATGTAAATAATATTTATACGAGAAACACAATACAGTATTGTAGCAAGTTTTGATGGGGGCTCGACTTTTGTACCGGAAATATTGCCACTATATTTTGGAAGTGACAAAGAAGGAAGGAGTTATTATGTTTTCTCACAAATATTTTCGTCAAATAACATACATATATTACATGACAAAGTCCTCCAGCCCGTATTTAGGCCATGGCGACCAATCTCAACGGAGACTAGCCATTGGCGCGGGAGATATTGCACAAGTGTGTGCGCAGACTCAAGTGCTCTCGCTTTTTCCTAAGTCGCATAGTCCGATGGGACAGCAATCCAACACGACCGTAGAGAGACCAACGGTTTAACGTGCTTTCCGAGACACACACGGGGGAATTACACCACCAACTTCCAAATTCCGGGCTGTTACTAAGAAATTCCGGAAAATGTAACACCTAACAGCCCAACTTGGGGATCGAACCCACGCTCAGCAGTCGCACTGGCGACCTTGAGACCAACGGGGCAGTCAAATAACATAACATCACACCTGTAAACCACCCACATTTCGCCAGCTGTTTAAGTCCCATGAAAGCGAGCCTATTGCCTTGAATTGGGCACGAATACAAACTCCGGACTAGAAATTTGTAATAAAAAACCCAATATCTCTTTACCTACACGCGTAGCATGACCACTATAGAAAGAACTTTGTCTATTCTTGATAGAATAGAGATAGAATTGTCATGCTACGCCAACATAAAACGGTACATATCTTTCTACAATCTTTAATTCTGTCTTTAATCTTTCTACAATCTGTAATTTTGTCTATTCTTCCGTCGAAAAAACCCCTTTCTACGGTGGTCATGCTACGCATGCTGATAATCGAACCCAGCGGTATCTTACCACCAGACAAACGAGGCAGTCTTTCGTTAAATAAACAATGTAAACTTTTATACAATGAGATAGCGGAATCCAATAAGTCAGCAATAAGTTTTATCTGATAACGAGTTGGTTTATTTTGTTAAATATTTACTTCGAAACAAACGACAATAGGATTTATAAATATACTTATAGGGTCTCCCAAAACCTTTTAAAGCGCCCTTTAGGGTCACGAATGACTTAAAATCTTCACAAAGAAAGATATTATTCAGCTGAACAGTTACGGGCACCCCACAAACGGTACATTTAGGTATTCTCGTGGACTTTGTAAAGACCAGATGGCCACCTTTTCTCGTGAAATCAGAAACTCACTGAATCACAGTGTGCTTGCTAATGAGCGTAGCGTACCTACGAGCAAAACCAGCTTGCTAAAGCTGACTCTAACTATTCTGCTAGCAAAACACTAGGATAAAGAGGAAATCTATACAGTTGTATGAAGAGTAATTGCGTAAAACACTGCCAGTTGCAATGGTTTTAATTTTGACAGTTCAACAACATTCATTTCGTTATTTACATGACATACGTTCTGAGCAGACGAAGTGATAACAACCGCGGAGGTCAATCTATCAGGTTCAGCCACTTAGCTAAAGATGGGTGACCATATTTACATACCATGACTCACCCGTGCCTAAAGCGTAGATCCTAGACCTGATCGATCAGCCCGGTGGTTGTTATTACAGAGCCACAAGCTACACACGGTCAGGTACGTACTGTGCTTCTTGAATAAGACAGTGAGAAAAAAGAGTTTTAAAGATAAAGTATAAAGAAATAAATATATAAATGACTAAGTAGAGTAGATTATATTACACATACAACGTCTTTTTGAGCGTCTTAGCATCGTCTCCCGCATCGCAAAACTTGACTTCCTTTGCAAACAGACCAAAATTTGTTTTTAAATCTCATGTTTCTTCTGAAGGATGAAGAGGTGTTGAAAATTCAATCCTAATCTTCATATTCTACTATCTTACTATCCCTAAATAGTATAGAACAAAATCGTTTCCCGCATCTGTACGCTTAGATTCTTTAAACTACGCAACGGATTTCAATGCGGTTCATTAATAGACAGAGTGATTCAAGGGGAAGGTATATATTATATGTATAGCTAGTAATATTTTTAATGTGAAAGTGCCTATGTTTGGATGTTCGTTACTCAGTTACACAAAAATGTCTGGAATGGATTTGGATGAAATTTGGCACAAATACAGATGGTTATAACCTGAATCAACACATATTTATGATAGTTTTTATCCCGGTAGTACGTTCCACTGGGATCATTTACGACCTCCGCTTGCAAAAGGAAGGAAGGGTCTTCAAAGTTCAATTTTAGTTAATTTAAAAGTTATTATGAAAATTACCGTTCATTCCCCTACAGACTTTTTATCATGAAAAACCTACAATGTTTCCACTACCGAAACACAAGCCTCCTCACTGTCAGAGAAAGGGCAGGAGGGCCATCACGCATGCTTGCTGTAGTTTTTTAGATTTAATGTTAGTTGGTTTCACGTTTTTTGTTTCAAAAACTTAAGCGTATTCAAAGTCAACTAAAATGTAAACAACAACAATCCATTGCAATGTGTAAATTACCGTTCACCACACATACTTTTTATCATGAAAAACCATAACCAGCCTACAATGTTTCCATTACCGGAACACTGTAGAAAGGGCGGGGGGGCCATCGCGCATGCTTCATTTAATGATATATTTGCTGTAGTTTTATGACTTGATGTTAGTTAGTTTTACCTCTTTTTAAAAGAGTAACCGTGGAGTTTGCCGGCTCTTCTCCATAGGAATCAACAATTTGGAACCGTGGACCTAGCTTCTGACGTTTCATAAGTGCCCATGTAGGTTTACGTGAAATAAAAATATTTTGATTTGATTGATTTGTTTCAAAAACCTAAGCTTTTTCATATCCAGCTAAAATGTAAACAAACAATAATCCATTACAAAATGTCATGGTCCAAAAAGTCGAAAGTTCAACATATTAAAGTGACGTCACGTTGTAATGACCGCTAATTAAGGCTAGCCATCCACAGCGGCATTAATTATTGTCGCAACACAAGTGGTGTAACCAGTGCTGCACTGAATAAACAATGCTGCATAATACTAGTCCGCCCGACCCAATTATTGATAATTTGTAAACAGGTCCTTAATCAGAATTGAACGTTGCTTCATTTTTACTATTGCAGAATGGTTTAGATCTTCCTGGTTTGTTCAGAATCTCAATCAGCCTATAATATACCCACTGCTGACACAGGTCTCCTCTCTGTGAGAGGGTTTGGGCCTAGTGTTCAGTGGTAAATGTCACATGTCTTCGAATTTTTCGTTGTAGGACCTGCCAGTTTCCTCACGATGTTTTCCTTCGCCATATTGAGAGCAGTGGTTATGAAATTAAATATAAGAAGTTCCTACCTGTTTTAGTGCCTGTATAGGTTCGAACTCACGACCTACAACTCGTAAGTTGAGGTTGATACTACTGGGCTATTACTGCTACTGGTTTGTTTATGTTGAAAACTACTGTATGATGTGTTGTTTAGCTATATGCACTAGAATAGTATTTGATAATGCAATTGGGTCAAGGAGGTTAAATCAAATATGTATGTACATAAATAATAATTGTTCATTTGTAACAATTTATCAATGAACGTCAAATTAACTGAATTTCTTCATATCATGAATTTAGTCAGCTATGTATTCCCGTCTTTACAAATAATTTGTATCGAAACGGTTCTTGATAGGACAGTTGCGCATTTGATCGTAACTTACGCCGTTTTTTTTTGGCTGAGAAATCATCAAATGACGTCTCCCGCTCTGGGCGGTCAGACCTTTACTGACTAAAACCCATCCGTGTTCTCTTTCGAACAAATCCGCAACCCTGGCAGGCATCGGTCCTAGCAGACCCCTTCAATAACCCCCCCCCCCTTCAGTAACCTTGGAGTGAATAATACTGACGTCTGCTCCTTGCTTTTCGAGATTTTTATGGGATAAGTCTCTGGAAAAAAATATCGCGTGTATATTTTTCACCATCAACGAACGTAAGAGTTGCGCTCTAGAGAGGAAAGCTATCAGAATTTTGGTACGCGGAATCGGTTTAATAATTTTTCATTTTATTTCTTACAACCTTTTGTCAGCGGCTTCGCCCGCGCATTATGCCAATAAACCTTCTTCTTGAATCACTCTGACTACTGATGAAAACCACATTTTTTTATTGTGCAGTTTAAAAGATCTAAGCAAGATCTAAGTAAACACCAAATGCAACTTTGTTTTATACTAAGTAAAGATACATATTATGGAGTTGGCTCTCTGGAAATGTAATCTAAAAGTAAACATTTTCTTTTCCTTAATAAAGTATTTTAATATACACGTAATTAAATATTATAATTTTTCTTGTCCTAAATATGGTGCTAAATTCGTTGTTGTATAGGTAGAGCCGAACAGAATAATTTTAAGAACCTAGCAAGTACCTATTTAATATTTGAATAAAAACCTACGTCTTTTATTAGGCCAAAGAAAATACATAAAAGGTAACCTTCGACTTCAATCACAAAGAGGTAATAAAATATAAGAAACGTGGATTGAATTTATAGCGGTAGAAATGAAGTCTGCGGGTTGGGAATTGAAACTACCAGTCTCCTTGAAAAGAGCGGAAAAGTCAAAGTTTACTTATAATCATAGAGAAAATCCTTCATTATGAAATCTAAATTGAAAAGCGAAATCCATTAAGTAATTTGGGTAATCATTCAGCCTTAGATACTATTAGCTATCGGTCTGCGGGTAAAACTCACAGAGCGGCGAAAATTCAAATCGAGAACGCACAGTTACGGTTCAGGGATTATACGCCATAGACTATGTTAGTAGAAATTAATGATTTGGGATCTTCTGTTTACCTAAAATATTAGGGAATTTGAACGTGCGACAAAATTGTGCTGTTGAAATGAAGATAACAGGGATAACAAGAGCTTATGTTTAATTAGAGTAATATTGCCACTAACTAGATACTTGTTCAGTTAATATTTGCTACGACCCCTAACTACACATTATAATACTGAAACAATCAAATATTTCCGACTGCCCGAGGCGCACGCATATTACTTACTACGTTATGAGAATTGGAGGAACACACGCACAGTGCGAACTTGTGTGGAAATAGACAATTTACCTTGCAGTGCCTGCCCATTCATTTGACAATTAGAACGTTTTTGCTATTTCCGTTTTACACATAGTAAAATGCTTGTGCAATGAGATATACCTTTCAAATAATTCACAAAGGCAAAGCATGGTCTTAAGTTAGAACTATCAAGACTCGAGTTCGGGTTTTCCTGTGAGGCTGTGTTACGTCTGTCCCGCTCTAGCAGCCGGATCGGCGGAGCTGTATATTTTCCGTCTCCTTCTAACTTGAGAAGGCTTGCGCGGAAAGAGAATGTGGGTAACGAACGACCTTTTGCCGTTATGGGCAAGCAGTGCGGCCCGAGCGTTCACCGGGAGCGGTACATTCGGCTGTGGCCATAATACATCGCGCCGACAGTCTGACAAGCTGAAAAAAAAATTACGTAAATATTACAACACTCACGCATTGATTATGAAACGACTGTAACTGTAAGGCCGAGTCCTGGACATCCCTACGTAACAGTGTGCATGGTGCGTCCGCGTTCAGTTTGATTGTGCGATCCTGTTTGACCCTGGTGATTTTATTTTATTATATTGTTTTGTAACCCTCTCCCGTGGTGTTCATTGTATCGTCCATTTCTGTGTTTCTGTTGTGATTTATTTCTGTATCTTTGGATTGTCACTGGAGTTGTTGGTGAGTAAAAGTATTTTTTTTAATGTTTATTTTTTTATTTTTGTGATTAGCTTTACAACATTTGCAATTCGAAGTTTTTTTTTGTTTATGTTTTATAAATTAGGTGTTTGGAATACGACTGTAAATATTAAATTTTTAGCATTTTAGTTTATTTTAATATATTGCTTTTTGACGTCATAACAAGTGTTCAATAGAGTTGCTGCATGGATGTACGCTACCCAAGTAAACTGAGTTGACTAAAATTGTAAAGCTTTTGGAAAGTTGAGCATGCCACATGTATTTTTGGTTATGTTACGTAGCCTCACAGCTCGTTAAAGGTTACTGTTCACTGTCCCTAGAGTTGATGTCGTAGATATTGTCAAATATTGGTTAAATTTCAATTAACATTGGAACTTAAAATATTAGAATTATATGACATTTTATGTTACTGCCATTTGAATATCGATATGAAACTGAAAGACCACTTAATTCTGCTTCCAACAAACAAGAGGATTCTTTGCTCCAGGATTTCTGGTTTGGGTATAGATAAAAAATTTAGTAATAAAATAAAATAATAATTGTAGAGATTTATAAGGTTTCTTCTTTAGACTTTTTCATACCAATGACAAAAAGAAAGAAAGAGAAATAAAAAGTTGGCAACAATTCTATTTCACTTTTTTTCTAGTACCTAGTATAATAGATATTAGGTACTAGAAAAGACTACAAGATGATGACTGATGCAGATATCTTTAACTGTCCCTGACTGGTAGACGTGCTTGTGATGGTCGCAGATCACAATAGGTGCCAACAGCCTGAAATAAACTGTTGTGGAAATCTATGGAAGTAGTTTCATTCCAGCTGCGGTACATACAACTAACATAATGTTGAAGGATGGTTGAAAGAACATATTGATATTGAATAATGAAAAAGTTACGAGAACTTAAATTTACAGAGGTATACACACATCCATCGACAGATATAAGTTTGGCAATAATACAATAGGCGTGATCAACGCCATTGATCCGGAACAAGATCTATCCCGAGTTCTTTTTGAGGATTCGCCAACAGGAAACCCAATTACTTGGGTATTGATCCCAAAACCTTCAATGATGAGGCAACTGTGTTTGCAGCTATTGTATCCACAGGACTGTCGTTCTAAATTGCTCTGATATTATTGCAAGGTTTTATATGACAGAGAAAAACAGTCAGTGGCGGCCTTAACCAGCAAAATGAAAATAGTAGTTGTGCAAGAAGATTAGTCGACACGTAGTTAGTGAAAAGGAGAAAACAGTTCAAACAAGGTTTGGAATATAGGCGATATATCCGCCAAAATTGACTATCGGTCAGCATTTTTTCGTGGCACATGCAGCGGGCAAGCACGGCTTACTGAGATAGGCTTCAGTCACAGTTTTTTATCACAGTTTGGAAACAAAAACCGTGATAAAATACTTGACTCAAACCTATCACATAGGCTTTGTTTGTCACAGCGCTGTTTTTCAGCAACAACCGTAAGGAAAGGTAACGTTAGGCTATTATGGCAGCCAGCACCCTAATTGCGATACGCACTATTTATCAGAGTCTGAATGAGATTGAAGATTATTTCTAAACCATTGTGTCATTTGTTCGTATAAATTGTAAGCTCAGAAACGTAAATAACGCAATGAATGTTGTTTAACTATCAATATGAAACCAATTCCTACTGATAGCAAGTTACCCCTCAGGACCCAAGTAACAGCGCCATTGTCCACCAGTACATATTGTTGGCTCTGGCTTGATTGGTGAAAGACTAGCCTTAGGCAAAAACTACATAATTACAATCTTTCATCATTTAACATCTCAAATACATAGAGCTGTTATTCAGACTTATACCAAGAAAAGAAAATAGTGCGTAGGTGGAGCCTTTGGGGAATTAATAGCTGACGTTTGTTTTTCGAAGGAGTAGGCGGCTTCGATTTTACTTCTATTCGCTTTAACGATGTAAAGCCTCAACTAGAAAAGCAGTGTTATATTATTTGACGCAATTCTCACAATTCTAAACCATATCTGCTAGTTCTAAAGGACCAACCTATCATGAATTCGTTGATGTCCATAAATTGTATAAAAATACATGAACGCTATAAATAGTAGTTCGCGATTTGGATTTTCAACAGACACTGCTCACCGCCGAGACCTGAAAATCGAACAATGTGGTTTTTCCGACGCGCTGGTAATTATATATATATAAGAATTTCATAGAGTGAATACTCTATAGCCTTAACGTGCTGTCCGAGGTACAAAAGAGTCCCAATATATAATGGATAGTCACCCATCCAAAAACCGACCATGGCAACCGTAGCTTAACTTTCATTCGTACCGTGGGGTTGTTATTATGTAGCTTCAAGCCCCCACCGATACGATCAAGTGTATTGTTCAAAATAACTTATAAGCCGACAAGGCAAAAATAATAAAATAATTTCAATCCAGCAAAATAATGTTTACTTATTATACGAATTAACGATACGTAAATAGCATTCTCACAAAACACAATTAATCCAGCCTTTTCAAACCTATTATTTTATTCTCTTGTTATTAATAAAGCAATTTAGAAATACAAAGAAACTGGTTTGTTCATTAGGTCTAAAGGATTTTCATGTCAAGTAGATTAATCAGATAGTTTTATTTATGAAATGTTTTGATCTTGCTTTTGAAGAATAGGATTATTTTTCTTTTTAGTACAATAAAGCTTCTTTAATAGACATGATGGCTCATTTTCATTAGTCGATAATTCTGTCGCCAACATGAAAAAGATACCAATGATATTTCGGCCATGGCGGCAAATCTCAACGGAGACTATAGCCATCAGCGTTAGAGATATTATGGTACACATGTATGTGCGCGGACTCAGGGGCATTCGCTTTTCCCTCACTCTCATAGTCCGATGGGATGGCAATTTGAGACGACCGGAGAGAGATCAGGATCAGGACCAACGGCTTAACGTGCTTTCCAGGGCACGGGGGTTTCACACCGCCAACTGCCTCCTCCGGGTTGTTACTAAGACATACCTAATGGAAAAACCCAATAACATATTGCCCTACCTGGGACCCACCCAATAATAATGAGCTTTCAAAGCAACTGTTACATGTGCGGTGAAGTTTCTACGTATCACGGGTGGGTTTTAGTCAGTAAAAGTCCGACATGCCCGCCCAGAGCGGGAGACGTCATTTGATGATTTACCATCCACGGAAAAAAGGCGATCAATGAAAATGAGCCAGAAAGCGTGGTTTATTATTCGATTCGCACGAAGTAACTCGACTGAATCGGGCGAATTGTCACGTTTAAATAATATCATTTATCTATAGGCGACCAGCACGAAGTTAATTTATTTGTGCCCCGAATCGACTATCCCGAAATTCGTATCAAGCAAAAGCAAGGAAATATTGACGAACAGAATATTGACGTGTAAAAGTGTAAATAAACATTTTAATTTCAATTCCCTTTCATCATCATCATCATCATTTCAGCCGTAAGACGTCCCCCAATTTGGGGGGCTTTGCCATAATCGTCACGCTTGGCAGGCGGGTTGGCGATCGCAGTATGGTGGTAAAATGCATAGAGAACGCTGCTGCCCATTCTCTAGTAAGTCCCTTAGTCGCCTTTTACGACACCCACAGGAAGAAATGGGGTGGTGTTATTCTTTACGTCCGGCACCACACGGGACCCAATTCCCTTTAAATAACATAAAAGCGGAATTGTTTTTATAAATATATCCGTAATATCAATCGTTTAAATTAAAATAAAACCTATTATTTTGAATCTCCCGTGTTTGGAGGAAAATATAAACATCCTATTCTATTCTAAAATAAAACAATAACGAATAATAGAAAACAAGTCTTAACCTACTGCCGGCAAGTTCCTTACATCATTATCAATAATTCCATCGAAGGTTTCACAACGCAATCACATAGCAATTTTTTATCTAATGATACGATACGTAACGAGTTATATTACACGCGTTAACTAGATCCGGTTGAAAATGACAGTTTGATTTGTCATTGTCAAGTTGTCGTTTACTATTGGCGTCAGTTTCAAGGGAAATCAAGTTTTTGCTGTAGAACGTGCTTCAATCATAGCTGCGATACATTCAAAATGTAAGTATTGTTTCTTTGTTAGAATGTATAGATCATCAACATTAGCGACCATGTTCCATTCACTGTTCAGTACAAATATCCTCTCTTTTCTGCATCTGTGTGCTGGCTCATCCAGGTACCCATTAGCTGTGGTTTTATGTTGGTTATCCACTCATCTGAGTGTTGGTCAGCCGGCACTTATATTTTGTGTCATGTTTTTCTTTTATAAACGTTAAAAAATATTGCGGACATCGGCATGTAAATGTTTCCTTCACACTCTGATTATAAACAAAGTGTTCGGACACTTCATTAGTATAATGATTACCTTTAATAAAGGGACATTTGTGTAAAATAGTCTATTTCATTCAGTTGAGTCCAAAGTAAAATAGCTATCATTAAACTTAATTGTTTGGTCCCTTTTGTAACCAATAGAACCTCAATTTTATTAAGTGTAGGTTATTCCTTACTAAACTGTCATATTTTTCACCATTACTGTGTTTTTTTCAACAATGGTTTCATTCAATCCGACAACGGTGTATTTGTTTTATAGGATAATTCAATAAACCCACTGAGTCGCTCGAGTTTAGCTGCAAAAGCTAAGTCAAGGCTTTGTTGGTCACTTAGACGTTTTCTACTTGATAGAACTTCGCACATTTCTACTTTAGGAATTGTAAAGCGACGCATTCTTTTCCTAACTATCTTTTATTCCACTCAAGTGGATACTGGCTGGTTCTCGATTCAATCTCGTTCACTTTGTCCGTTCATTCTCTAACATTACACTTAATTACATTAGTCTCTGCTCACTTTTTCTCTTGTTTGGTGGTCGCTCCTAATGAAGACGAAATTAGATGCTCTGATTCTCTGTAGAATTTTCCGACATGATTTCGTATTAAATTTAGCAACGTTTCTAGCTCTATATTTATCAGTGCTTAGGTTTTATTTTTCACTAGCTGACCCGCCCTGACCTCGCACGGGTGGTCTTAAACCGTGAGTTTTCAGCTAATAAATAACATACTTACACCCAAGAATTAATAAAATACATTTATCCGCTGCTCTCTCGCTCTAACTATTACAGCACTTTTTGAGATTAGTACTTTGAAACTGACTGACGTAGCTGTCTTTACTTTAAAAAAATTCTAGCTCCTGCCCGCGACTTCGTCTGCGTAAAATTTCTTGACCCACTCCGTCGTTTTGCATCGCCCGATCGCGCTATTACTTCACTTTCTTTTGCTTGATTCATAAGGGTTCTAGCGTGATATAAAATAGCCTATAGCATTCCTCAAGAATTGGGCTTTTACTACAAGAAGATTTTTTCAAACCTGACAGGAGTTTCAGAGATTAGCGCGATCAAACAAACAAACAAAAGACAAACTCTTCAGTTTTATTACAAGTATATTATCATGTAGATAGATATGTAATATAATGTTGCTTCCTCTTCTATCTTTATTTCAAACCTTCTTCACTATTCAGGGATCACAAACGCTTTTGCAAATGTCGTATTGGCACCATATCTGTCTCTCAATTACAATGTTGGTCAATGTCATGGTTGTACCTACGTTTCTGTTACCTTTAGTATATACTGACATACTGCTTTCACAAAATAGGAAGGTACAGTAGGTTGACTCCATAAAACAAAAGTTAGGAAGGTACGGAGGTCTAAAACTGCATACCGGAAGCCTCATATATCAAATGAATGCCAGTCTCGAGTACGGTTGCACTCACTGTATGTGAAGCGTGACTATATGTGTGCATGCGTTTTCTCGGCTTTTTAGATGATTAACACGAATCTTATCGACCGATTCGGGCGAATCGACACTTTTAAATATATATGGATATTTGTGTTGGCGATTCACTCAAATTTAATATTTGTGGGCGAATCGACAACTCATACGAAATAAATATTAAGCTATTGGCACGTTTTCTATTGAAAGCAATATAATTTTTAAGAAGCTGTATTTTTGTCTAGATAATAAGAGAAAACCGAACTAATGTTATAATTCTAATTGCATAAAATTCAAAACATGCCAATTGCCTGACACGTATTTCTGGTGTCGATTAACCCACAAATAAATTAACTTCATGCGATTCGCTTGCAGAAACAAATATGTTATTTAAAGTATCGATTCCTCCGTTTCTGTAACTTATTACGTGCGAATAAATAAGTACGAATTAATAACCCGGTTTCTCACGTTGCATGGAGTTAACCTTCTATATCCATCTAAATTGTGCTGCTGTCTTCAGCTATCTATCTGCCTAAATAGGTGCTATATCCTACTACTATCAGACATGTTAGCCTTAGTCCTAGGTACAATGGAGTTTGACATGACTTATCAGCGCGCCCTTTGTTCTAGCGATTAAGTATTGTTCAAGTAATTATAGGAAGTGGATCTTAATCTAAATTACCTGCATAAGATGATAATGATATTATGAGTACGTTACGTCAACTAGATGCTTAAAATTATATAAATGCTGTGTTTCAGGGATGTGTTATGAAATATAGGTAGAGAAGTGGCTTGCTAATACGTTTCGTTTGTGGTAAAAGTATCTCATAAAAATGTTAACAAACCCTGATGGTTAAATTCTTACGCAATCATGCACTAAACGGAATTCGTAACACTTTCGTCTGTATTTATTTAGAAGCTTTCAACTTTAAATCTCACCACTTCTTCAAACTATTATTGTTGTTGTAATTGAAAAATTGTCGAGGTCATTGAGGTTATACAATTACCCACATTTTAAATGTCTACTGGAACATTTCAAAGGTGACCTAAAATTTGAATTTCGAGTTTAAGAATTCATTTAATAAAATACGTTTTTTAATCCATTTGTTTACATTTTTATCAGTTATTTGTGGATCGGACCATAAAGTATGTTGAAAGAAGCATCTGAGCTATCTTATTTTTTGCTAGCTACCAATGTCCCACTCTTGGGCAAGGGCCTCTCCCCACACCTTCCTGAGTTGTCTTGAGATGTGAATATTTTTCAAAGAGCACAAACAATCAGAATAACCTTTTTCTTCCTAGAAAAGACAGGAACTGTTTTCGCAAAAAACAAAGCTTTTGTGTCTATGCTACAAGTCACAAATTAGAATGTCATACAACACATAAGGCTATTAGACAACAGCTGGGTATCATGACATTGAAGGAACTGAGGTGTGGGCAGAAATAAAGGATCCTCTATTCGAATGAGTCATAATACTTACTATTGGAAACTTAACCGAGGTCGGTCAACATCCACCTCCGATACACTATACACATAACTCTTCATTACACAACTAAGGTAGATAGGTACAGTCGAGGAGTAATTGTTAAGCGACTAGACACCCTACTTCAGTTTTCCGTGTTATAGCCATTTCATACAACGGTAAAAGAATGACAGTTGTGATTTGATTATGCGGACAATTTATGTTGGTAGTAAATTTTATTAGCTGCAAGGGTTTATCGATCATAGGGGTAATTGCGTAACTTGCTATCAGTAGGAATTGGTTTCATATTGATAGTTAAACAACATTCATTGCGTTATTTACGTTGCTGAGCCGACAATTTATTCGAACAAATGACCCAATGGTTTTGAAATAATCTTCAATCCCATTCAGATTTTGATAAATAGTGCGTTTCGCAATTAGGGTGCACATTAAGGTAGGCTTGCCGCGGTTGGTCAGTGTTTGTCTGCCATTTTTATATACCAAAACCTGTTCGTGCCTCGAAAAGTACTTTAAACCGGTTGTCTTTCGTGGGTTTTTCACAGTCGTTACGGGTCATCAGAAGCCGAAAATTCTGACAAAAATTCTTACCAAAGGGTTTCATTGCTATCCTGGGTTGTGGAAGTCACATAGGCAGTCCCTATGTAAAATACTGGCACTCAGCGTCATCCGGTTAGACTGGAACCTGACCCCAATGTAGTTGGAAAAAGGCTACGGAGATGATGAGTCAGTTTGATTACCAAATAGTTTCTTCGGCTTTACCTACGCAGTACGCCCTAATCAAGCAAAGAGATCACGCACAAGGACTAAAGTCTTCGAAAAAAGTGAGGATAAATGCGGTGACTACACTTACGTGCAACTTTTACGAATCACTGTATGTTTAAAGGTACGAATGTATCTTGGAGCTGGTATCTAACGTGAAAGTTGTTCTCGGTATCTTTATAAGAATGGTGCTTGTGGGTAAAAAAGTACCTTTCTTTTCGCGTTAAAGGGATTAATCTATCAATTAAGTGCATTCACTTTCGCAGCAAATACGTACGCACGGCGATAAATCATCAAGCTATATAACTGTTAGCCCCAACAGTGAGGCAAGGCCAGAAATTTTCAAAGAGACTATTAGGGACCCGAGCAGTTTCTAGAAGTTTATTAATTGAAAAAGAGTAGGTACGTCATTAGAAGTTTTTAGGCGAATTTCCTTTTTAATTCATCTTACCGCAATTAATTCAGTTTAGTTCTTATTCGGCCATTGTTTAGGCACGCCACTGTACATAACATTTGTAATTAGAATTAAGCACGAGGTATTCCAATAACGGTTGTTTCAGCTCTTAATTGCAAATTAGTTGAGGAACTAACATCAATTCTCGTCTATTTAGTGGAATTAAAGCTAATTTCCGAGTTGACGCAAATACCTCCCTCGGCGAGGTAACTTTACTTGGATAACGTGAAACTTGCAATTTTCGCGTTGATACTCAAACTAGTTGGAACATCTGCTTTTACACGAATTTCGAAAACTGAATTAAGAATACCATTTTTTGAAAAGGTAGTAATTGACTTATACAATGTAGGTTAATGGGAAATTCATGAACTACGTTCAGATTACATTTTCATTCTTGAGTTACTGGGTCTTTTTCTGGGGATAAATTGAACGTTGCACTATAAATGCAAAAGAAATAGGTACGTTTGATGTGTATTATAATGTTGTAGATACCACGTAAACTCCTTCGGTTTTGTTTTTTTTGGGAATCACATCTTGCAGGTCAATCTAGGAGTTTGTCTGTGGCTACCTTAATAGAATAAGGAAACATTTTCTTTCTTGTTTTTATAAATACTGGTTTACAGAACTATCCTGACTAAAATGTCTAACAAAATATAAAACCTCGCCACATAAGTTCTTAAGGTTTTCAAGATCTTAATCACGGATCACAAAAGGTAATTTGTTAAATGTTGAAAAGATAAGCACATACATTAGTAATAAAAGTTAAACGTAGTGTTACATGACCATGTATTTTTATTTGTCCACCAAAGTTGAGAGTACAATACACACTGCGCGCAAAAGTTCACCATGTTTGCTCCCCGCAAGGCTCGTAGCTAGCCAAACAAATATAGCTCTTATTCTATAGGGTAGTCAGTATTTACAGCTTACCACTAGAGACAAATATTGTTAAGAGTTTATCACGCTTACATTCGAGAAATAAAACATACGTTTGAAGTGTTGAGTCTCGTTTCGAATACCAATAGTATTTTCTCTCTCGAACATAAAATATAGACTGACAATTTAAAATTCCTTTTCTAAAAACAAAAAACTTATATAGAAGCTTAAATAAATGTCTGCCTTCTTTCATTTACCGAATAACCTCTCATAAACTTAGTCTCAACCAGTCGGGTAGAGTCACCTATAATGGGTGGCTATTTAAGTGTTCAAAAAGACAAGATAAACATGCGACCTTGTCCAGTATAATTAGTATGTAATAGACACTTATTCCCTTGGAGAAAATATGCCACAACAGTATGACGCAATGAGTCTGTGCCTTCAAAGTGATTGCATAAGGTCGTTCAGTGACACAACTTTGTCTTAGCAATAAGGTTGTAAATTCCTCAGGGTGTATGTCATATGAACAGGTTGAGAGTGAGTCAGATATGACGGTGAGACGTGCGGATACCTTATCCTACCTTAAATATATATTTTTTGAGCTTTGAATTAGTCCTTCACCAAGTCTTAAAGTATTGGTCATCGTAATTCGCTGCTAATGTTTTTGTAGCAAATAATCTGTGGTTACTGCAAAATTTAATGCAATCGCTGTGAGGATAGCAACAAAAAACTTAATGTAAACGCTTAGTGGTTCACAGATTCCCTTTATTAATAGTCAAGTTGGTTAAAATGTACAGTCCGTTATTTGAACAGTTATTTACGTGATCGACTCGGATTTCGTAAAAGTAATCCTACTTAGTTTAGACTTATTTTTCCGTAATTTGAATTTAGATTATATTTTCTAAACCAAACAACAACGACAAACGAAAAACTCGCCCAAATCGGGTGTTTCGTCACTAAATAAAAATTTCTTGAGACGACTCGAACGCGAAGTTAACTTATTTAAAACAATTTCAGAAATGCATATTAGGCAACTGGCACATTTTGAATAAGACGTTATGGAATTCACGAAAATGTAGATTAACCTTATCACCGAAAATACAAAACGTGCTAGTTGCCAAATCTAATACGAATTTCTGGAATTGTCGATTCACCTACAAATAAATTAATTTCTTGCGAGTTGCTTATTGGAAATAATGACATTATTTAAAAGTGAGGATTCGCCCAAGTTTTTCGTGCAAAATCGACTAATAAGCCATATACACAGTTCCGTTACTAGCTAATAATCGTAGCTAGCTAAAAATAACAATAAAATAAAATACTTCTAACTGTCAAGTTGTAAACAAGTATTTATAGTGCCAATGCCACTGTAAGATCTAAGCATCCTCCAGTGAATTATCTGCTCAATTTGCGACACTACGGTCGGTGGAAACTTGGGTGGCTGGCGTCAACTGAGCGGAGCCGAGATTTCACTGCACACGCGATACGCTGCGAAAGTCACGAATAACTCTGGAATAGTCGGAACCAATTAGTCGGTAAATAGGTCTGCCACAATAGAATATACTTGGACTAATACATCATATTCCTTGTCACGTATCAGGTTACCGTTCCTTTGTTACGTGAGCCACTTTCAGTCAGTGAATAGAGCCGAAGGACCGGGATGTGAGTTGAATATGATTAATAATAACTTACGCATAAATTTTAACTGTGAATGGTTTGATTGGAGCAGTTTTATAGGCGAGTTTCTCAATGTACGTTTATATGGGACATGGTACACTTAGTTGTGCTCGTAAATTATACTGACCCAGCTATCGATTTAGTAGCGTTTCAACTATGTTGAACAAAGTGACAAATTATACGATGCACTTAAGGCGAAAGCGCTGTAGCCGTAATTTTGCAGGTCAGTTTTAGGTTGTCATGATCATCATTCATCATCATCATCATTTCAGCCGTAAGACGTCCACTGCTGGACTTAGGCCTCCCCCAATTTGGGGGGCTTAACCATAATTGCCACGCTTGGCAGGCGGGTTGGCGATCGCAGTATGGTGGTGGTAAAATACATAGAGAACGCTGCTGCCCATTCTCTAGTACGTCCCTTAGTCTCCTTTTACGACACCCACAGGAAGAAATGGGGTGGTGTTATTCTTTACATCCGGCACCACACTGTACATGATCATCATTATCAGCCTCTAATGTTCCCACTGCTGGGAGACACGCCTCCTCTCTTCGAAAGGGAGTGGACTGTATTCTACCACGCAGGCCCAGTGCGAGTTGATCTCAATACGCTTCGCGGCCGTAACAAATATTATTTATAGAATTATAATCATTAAAATTATATCAATACATCTCTCTGATTCACATAACCTTATTAAATTACTATTTTATCAAATCATTACATTTGAAGGCTATTCTAACATAAGGAGTTATAGTGCTGATTGTAATGATTATAATTCTATAAGGCCATATTTTTCGGCTGCGTATTTCTCAGACTACCTTAGTGTATTCCTCTTAAGGTGCACACTTAAAGTGCACTTTATGTAGTTCAAGCGCTACACTGCTTCAATGGTCTACAAATAAGAATGTTTTCTTGCACTCGAAATGGATAGTTACATAGCTTTGATATACAGATAGAATAAAACATGAAATATTCTTTTAATGTTCGTTTATTACTTAGGTCCCTTCCTTTTAGATTAACTTGATTAAATCAGCCTTGTAAGTGATTTCTTTAGAATTGGCGTAAGTAGGTAACATCTCTCTGAATATACTTAAAGTATCAAAGAGATATGAAAATTAAATATTCAAAGTCGTACTTATGCCATTACTAATGAATGGACGCGTCTTTGTACGAATTATTCAAATGGCAATAACAAACGTTAATTTCAAAATATTTCAAATTTATTCGAATAGTTGCCTAAATATTAATTAGAGTGCGTAATTTATACAAAGTGTAATGTAAAAAAGTGTTTAACACGTTCCAGTAAGTAAGCTAAGTTACGTTAATTTATGTGAAATTATAACTCGGCCTTTATACGTCGCTACTTATAAAACAAACAAGTATTACAACTTTAAAGGAGTTTAATAAATTCGTCCGAAAAACCGGGAAAAAATGTGTGTGTGTTTACTTACATGTACACAAGTTATATTTGTTGAATACGGTTGCCTTTTTTGCGTTAGAACCAATCGACCGATTCACGTGTTTGCCATTCGAAAACCGGCTTTTATTTCGTGTTTTATTCCAACTAAAAGTTACAGCCGGGATTTTAAAAAACGGCAGGGTTTTTCCGAATTTACATTAACATTTTCCCATTTGCCAAATAAAAAATACACTTTTCAAACATAGAATTGGTAAATTTTTTCTTAAAGAAAACGTCACACTTTTCCCAAAGAAAATCAAATAAGGGGCGGTCCTTTTAGCGAAGGAACTAAGGAACCCTGTGGACTTAAGTAGGTAGATATGGAGCTTTCTCCGCCGTCTTTGACACCGTTTATTCAATCTATCTCATTTGACTGGGATAGTCCGACGTAGAAACATACCTTGGAGACTTCGCGATGCTTTCTCGAAGAAGCTAAGAACATCAAAGTGTTTGTTGTAGTGTAAAAGTGCCTTGTGGATATTATATTTCACTGCCTGCTGCATTATATATCTAAAGTCTCCGTTTCTTCATCACAGAAAGGCAGCTGTTCTAACTGAATTATGTTAAGTAAATATCAAGACAATTACAAGTAAGGAATTTCTTAGTCAGAGCAGTGATAACGACTGTGACTAACAAGTTGTAGGCCGTAGGTTCGCGCTTTACCTAGTGTACATTATTAAATCACCACTGCTCTCAAAACGGTGAAGGATATGATACCGGTATATGATCTTTGATACCGGTATGACCTAGTACAAAAATTCGGAAACAACCAACCCGCACTGGGTTCGTGAGGTAGATTACGGCCGCTCCTCCAACAGAGGAGGCCAGTGTCCCAGCAGTGGGAACATTATAGGCTGTAATTTCTTAGTAGCTGCCTGGAGTCTGCCGTAGTATTTGCATACTGGCAATAGACTCGCCTCTATACCTACTCTATTCTGTTATGGCAACTTAAATAACACGTAACTAGCGAAATGTGTGTAATATTTACCGACAACTCGGTCAACCCCAGCTGAAAACACAATCAAGATTTTATAATTCATATTCATTTCAATTTAGAACGAAAAGGTTTTATTTTAATCTACCGCAGGCCATTATTCATTTCATTATTGAATTTCCATTACATCCGATTATCAGATTTTCAATCAGATTGGTATTAAAAGAGACAAAAACGTAAAATATAATATTGATCACGGTAACTCAACGCCACATTGTCTTTCTGCGGTATCTTTTAAGTTTTTATGACCGTCATTATCAGACTAAACAACATAAATCTAGATCTTTGAGAGCTATGTTTAATTTAAATTAAGTAACTAAACAATTATTTAAACTTAATTATTTCTAGTTTGCTTAACAACAATTAAACTTAGAAGCCTAAAGTAAATGTTAATTTAAGTTGTAGGTATGTAGTGTCTGCGTAAAGTTAAACATTTCTTCAACCCGTTAATTAAACTAAATTCCGTAAAAATGTTAACATTCATTTTCTGTTCTTGCCTTTTAAGAGTGGCTTGAGTTCGCGGAGCTCACGCATTGTCATTGGCTCGAATCCAAGATGTCTCGCCAAGGTTCAAAGGCATGAAACAAGTATTTTTTGTCTGGGGTATAATGTTATCATTCTCTTTGAGATAAGGCAATAAACGCCACTTGAAGGCAAATCTCATTTATTTACGGAAGACACTGCAGTGGAAGTAGACTCCTTTTTAATTTCCCCGCAGAGGATTTCGCCCCACTCAATTATTTTTAAGCCGTATTTCGGGATAATGGGGCTAGTTCCAACGAGGACTTATTTAAATTGGGGTCCTCGGATGGCCGTTACTTAACCTCTTATGACAAAACAAAATGGTTGTATGATTTGAGGTTATTTGGTTTTCTAATTAACTATTTAATATTACCTAATAAAATAATCCTGCTGTATATAAGATACCGGTATATAGGCAATGTTTCCTTGTTATTTTACTAATGTTGATACTCACTTATAAAAATTTTAAATTTAAGAAAGCTTTTTTAAGTACCGATTTATTTACTGGCAAAATGAAAAATGTTTAAAATTTTTTCAACTCGCGTCGCGTCAAAGCAACTTCTACTATTGAAGACAGGTTCACACTTCACGCTTCATGTTACGTAAAAATTGCCAGACTTTGTATCCCCTTATCTCTCACCCCTCACGGATTTTCTCAGAAAAGGGGCAATTTGAGAGCCCAACCTTACAACGAAGACAAAAATGTAAACTTTTTATGGAAATATTTTACCGAAAATTAACAAGGTCTATTACGAATCAAGACGTTCCATTATTTATTATAATAAGTTGAGAGCACGGGGCCGCGGGGTATCGTCGTATGTAAGAACACTTCCTTCCCTGACAGTGTCTTGAATCTTTTTGTTTTGTTTGCGACATCGCCGACTTCCCCGAGGACATCAATCCGTCGTGTTCGGGATAAAACTTGGCTTTCTCTAAACATTAACTAAATTTTCTTCTCGAATAACGGTATACATACTGAACAGCCGTGTTTTCGGGCCCAACGTTCTCAATAATAAAAGTTTTCCTGTAAGTGTACCCTATTTTTAGTATTTTGCGTACGCACGCACCGACTCGCCGGCTTCCCTAATAGCCATTCATAATATTGATGGAAACTCAGTGATGTCTGAATTTATACAGAACCTTTCACCTTCGTATTGTAAGATATTACTTTGACTCTTATGTAATAATAAAATGGAAATCGAGGGTCCTATACGTTGGATGTCGAAAGGAATTTGCACAATTGTGTGACCGAAGCTATAATTTGTGTGACGAGCGACTCAATAAGTTGTAGAAAAACGATGGTTTAGCAAAAAGTCCTCTTCAAGTGATGCGTTGAATCTCCGCGTGAGAAAGTAACACTTGTTTCACAGATTTCTAATGCAAATATCAATAGTTGGCGAACAAATACTTTCTAACTCGTCTGTTTACTTTCACCGCTAATTATGGAATTGGTAGGCCTAAAATATTTTGCATGTGATGGTATCGTTCATAATAATTAATAATATAATCTGTCATGCATAACTAATTGGCATTAAAATGACATAACATTGCGTTCGTTCAATATCGTTTTCCACATGCATATTGTAAACCATAGGAATGTCACATACAAGAATGATTACCATTTTGACGTGTTTTACAATAATATCTACGTTTTCATTTAATTTGTTACTAACAACCGTTTCTGGGCACAAATGCCGTCATTCTTTTGGCAAATAATTGAGGCAACCTTGTGAAAGACTTGTTTTGTAAAAATACGGTTTTCATAAGCGTGTAAACACATTTTGATTGCGCATTTCGCGTCGGCATCACATGTAATAACAATTATGTAAATAGCAGAATGAAGCAATTAAACCCATGAAGTTTTTTTTTTTTTCACAAAATCCCGACAGGCGCTGTTAGGGTTGGTAACACGGCTTTCCATTAAATTCTAGACAGACTACTTTTGAATTGTAATCGCTAGTTTTTTTTTTAATTTTGAAAATGGTGTTATAATATTATTTAGAGATATATTATGATAATGGCCATAATATGCAAATCGGATCTTACGTATTCGTTATCTTTGATATGTCTTATTCAAAACGTTCTTCATTGTTGTTAAATCCACGATAATGTCGGCCCTTGCCTGTCCCAGCCGAACGGCAACATGTCACACCCGTCCTGTCAAGATTAGCATTTTGTTTGGGTCTGGCAGCCCTATCCGCGGGCAGGCGACACTGGCATGCGAGGAATGTGACCGCAACGCAATGCCTTATGCTCACGACGCGCGGCGGGTCGCGGGCTAGGCAGAGCACTCACATTGCCGCAAACAACCCACGCAATGCCGACTCACTGCACACGGCAAAACCCATGAATCATTCACGCATCCACGGATAAAACTGTTTTTTCTCCTTTTGTTGTGGGTCCTACGTGAATCGGGTTTTTCACTCGTTTTTCGACAACCGTTCAAGCATACATATTTGGGACGAATGGTTTCGTTAAATCAAACTAAAGCTGATGTAAAAATCTCTATTGTAGAGCAGTGGCACAGATTTTTCTGCGTTTATGAAATATTCAGTTTCAATACTATATTAGGCACTACTGGGCAGTTAGATTTTTTGTCATAATCGCCACACGTTTCTGTACAAAAACTTACAGTACATGTAAGTAGTATGTTTGTGCTAGATTCCACATCGTTCACGCTTGATTTCTTAACCGTTTGAATTTCAACATGGTTAGATAAGTGCCAGGTATTCATAAATTTATAGCCAGATATCTGATTATTGAAATGCACTGTAGATTAGATGATTATATCTAGTATTTAGGTAGGTTAGGTGCACTTATCATTAGCCTTATCCAGCTTGCTATGATATTTATTTCTTGTGGCTTGGCCGACCACTAGGTAGGTTGGTTTTAGGAAGGTATTACAGGGTTTATCTATGTCGTGAGGAATCTTTTGAGTATGAATATCGATGGCTATAAGAGTAGAGGGAAACCAAATAAACGATGGATGGACTGTGACTGTAATATAGATAGAAAAGAGGTGATTAGCGAGATGACGACTAATAGAGAAGTGTGGAAGAAAATGACATGTTGTGCTGACCTCAAATAATTTTTGATAAGGCAGGAAAATTATGATATATGTTACAGTACAGTTATATCCAACATTATGATTGTTCTATGTATATAAGAAAAACTTGTTAGTTGTTAGTAAAAACTATGACAGGTTGCAAGATACTTTCAAACGTGATCTGCAGGATTACCGACAAATGCGAGCGCTGACTGGACAGGTCTACTCAACCTGTGTGGATCTTTTCACAAAAAACCATTTCAGACAACATTCTACATGGTCTTCACATGATCTGCCCAAGATTATGTCTGGACTTTAAAAGAGACTGTGACCTTTGAGTTTGTTTCGGCCTTTCTTCTCAGAGTAGTCAGACAGGAAACGCCGACCTCATCTAATTTAATTTTTTTTATTGATGTGTTAAAGTGTTTGTACGAACCTACTTGCAGAAATAAAATCATTTATCATTAAACAAGATTAGATAAATTGCCCAGGAAAAGTTATTTTCAAAATACGGAAACATGAAATTTCATCAAATGCTGTTAACCCCGCTTTGAACCGAAAACATAAAGGGGAAGCTTAACTTAAAATTGCACCATCATCTTCCTTATTGCACCATTTTTAAAACCAAAGCAATATAACTTTTAAGAACTGGGAAGAAAAATGAAGCTAACATTTTCAGCAACATATTACTTCCTCCGCCTTGGTTCCTCCGTATATGAAAATATCTTACTCGTAGGTAGTTTTTGCGTCAATCCGAGCCGTAGTCGACCCGAGACAATATTGAAATTCCCGTCCTCTCTATCGATAAATATAGACAACTTACGATATTGTACATTTAAACTGAATCAGATGTAGCATGTCTATTCCAGAAATTGTTGAAGCACACTATATTAAATCAAAAGGATTTTAACAATGACGAATAGGTATTTCACAGAAATGCTATTCGGGAAATGGAATATTACTTAACCTAAGACCAATGTTAATAATTTACAATATTTCCTACCTATATACAGAGTCAAATGAAATTAGCTGCTGGCAAGACTTTGCCCACGTGTTGGGTATCCACCGGAAGTAATGAAACACTATTATTATAAAGAAAAATGCTTTTTGTCATTCGAACTCTGTCAACATTTTCTCATTGTACGAAAAATCGAGGCAATGAGAGATCTGCTAAAACTGGAAATGCTTGATATGTACATTCCATTTTGAACGAACCACTACCGGGATTAATTACTAAACTAAGATAATTAAAATTCGTTTGATATAGAATACCATAATCTCCCTCCCTCTGTCTATTTATTAAAACAATTGAATCAAGAATAAAATAATCAATGAACTGAACTAAACTGCTTCGCAAATATTTGTTATCACTTACAATTTGGCTCAAAACAATTTTGCTAACCGTTTCAAAACAAAAACGAAAACTTTCTCCTACACTTGATCAGATTAAACGTTTAATAGACATTCGTGGAAACGCAGTATTTTTTTCTGAAATAGATTATATCAAACGTGCTGTACCTACCTACATATTAAGATTTAAAGATATAGCTGTTGACTAAGAAACTAGAAACTGGATGGCTTTTGTCTACACAACTTGTGATACTATTGCAAGTGACATGAACTTACACGGTACTTCTAGTTTTAGGATAAATAAACTTTGTCGGATGTCGTTTATACGTACTCTACACGATGCACTTTTAGATACGACTGCAAGGATTGCACTTTTTCTTATTTTAAACCTAGCTAGACTATTTTAAGATAGCCTGTCTATATTTAGAGCAGTACAGGCCTGGTGGTATAGGCCCCAACTTACGAGTAGTTTGAACTTCCTCAGGTACTTGTCTTTGTGTATTTAATATCATCACCACTGCTGTCAAAACGGTGAAGAAAAACATTGTGAGGAAATCGGCATGTCTTAGAACCAAAAATTCGACGACAAGTGTCCAACCCGCACTATGCTCTCGTGGTGAATAACAGCCCATTGTCTCTCGCAGCTAGGTGGCCTGTCTCCCAGCAGTGGGACCATGATAGGCACCAGCCTATATAAAAGGCTTTTGCAATAGCAAAATGATCTCGCCATAACCATATGGCGAGATCATTTTGCTATTGCAAAAGCCGTTTCTGTTGCTTTTCACTTTTTAATTTGTGGTGCCAATCAGTGTCAGTTCAGCTAGTTCTAAAGAAATCTAAGTCTTCACACCAGAATTTGATCTTCTAAGTTGATGACGCTAGAAAGTATATTATCTTAAAGAAAAGCAACATTATCAAAGTAAATAGTGCAGCTAAGATGTTAAAATCCAACTAGTTCGAAGCAAGTGGAAAGTGCAACTTAACAGTATCTTATAGCTACTTACAGGGATAAATAAAGTTAGTGAAGTTGCGACACAAAAACGGCTCATAATGAAATATGCTTTGTAGGTGAGTGAGGCAATTTTCGTCGCAGCCGGCTGCACCGTCTAGGAATATTACGTGTCACTTATTAAAGCTTCTTCAAAATTAAACTTACTCTTCCGAGTCTGATAATGATTTTCAACATTCTCCTTTATTTTTATTTGTTCAGTAAAATGGTGGTATTATTGTGAAGTTAATAGACTATCATCATTTACCTAGCCTTTTTCCAACTAGCTTTTTTTGCCACTGTAACGTGCCTGCTAGGGCAAGACGATTAAAGAAACCAATAAGATGGTAGGTACATAAGGGTAATTTGGAATATTAAAAATTATACAACATTAAAATTTAGCTAGCTCCAGCAGGAGGCTAGCGTGAGTTCTGAATATCGAGCGCGTATTTAATTCTAGCCCGCCTAAAGAAAACCACTATCCTGGTAGTTCCTAAGTCGTAGGTGACCGGTGTCAGCCAGGTAGGTGGGTAGGTCTTCCAGCGACGAATAGTTGGGTCGGCTTCCAGTCTAAGTGTATTTTACATGGAGCGACTGCCTATCTGACCTCCACAAACCAGTTACTAGATGCGATACCCCTTGGTAAGACTAGTTGTCAGACTTTCGGGCTTCTGACGACCCGTAACGAACGTCAAAGATCTAAAAATGACAGCTGGCACTAACAGCTTAAGGTACTTTCCGTGGCACGGAGGAATCTTGGGATGTAAAGATGGTCACCCATCTACGAACCAACCGTGGCAAAAGCTGTTTTTAATTAGCTACAATCCCCTCGACGTTAATCGATGCAGTGAAATATTCGCACTTATAGAGTATTACAAGTTATTTAAACATTTCTCATTGCTATGCTCGAATTGTAGTCCGAGGTCAATATAGTATTATTTGTAGAGCTTGACGTTAAACGTGAAGTAACCAGTCCTTGAAGTTATTCCAAATTATAGTTATCCGATTGTTTGTACAGTCAGCCTCAGAATGATGTACAAGATTGAATTAAATTGTAGACGATTAAATAAATACTTATTTGATCGTCTACAATTTAATTCCATAATATCAACATGTCAAAAATCTAAATCAAAAATAATTTATCCAAATTAAGTTGAGAATCAGTACTTTTCGACCGTCAAAATTACAATAGAAATCCCTGAAAAACGTTGGCCCGAAAAAACGATCACCACTTCCTTGTGCTTTAGCTGGGGAAAAGAAGTGGCGCAACAAACTCGTCTAGCTACTAATAAGTACCCAATGATTAAATACGTTGGTTACATGTTTTACAATTCTTTTTAGGCAGACTGTACCTACCTTTAAGTGCAATTGATTGCCTTCTTTAATTTTATCGTGCACTTGAGATATATTTCCTGGTTTTATTTGTATCCATGCCCTTGCATTTATTCTAATCACCATAATCTATGGATAATCTATAAAAGGCTGTGTGGTACACAATGTAGGTGAAACTCACGAAATCATGTTCGTCAATTTCAATCAAGTTTCTTTGATCATACATAACATAATTTTATAGTACAGACGCCAGCACAAATAGCTACTACAAACTGTCAAATTTCTTTAATAGATTTCAACTTTATTGCTAAAGTATAACCAAGATTGATTGGGAAAATTTTACACTTTTGGATAACTTGATGTGCTGGGGTCTGTACCATAAAATTATGTTAATATACATGCATAATTCATTGAGGTTTGTGTACTGTCGACGTATAATCAACCTATAGTCTTTCCACTGCTGGGTCACAGGCCTCCTCTGTGACAGAGTAGAACGTAAATAACTACGCGGGCCCAGTGCGGGTTGGTAGATGTCACATGTGTTCGAATTTTTTATGTTCTCGCACATGCCGGTTTCCTCACGATGCTTTTCTTCACTGTTTTGAGAGCAGTGGTGATGAAATAATTTACACAAAGTGACGCGCCTGACTGGGCCGTCGATGTGCCCTGTCTAATTCCGTAAATTAATTTCATATCTATAAAGTTATTTTCAAGTCTTGAAACCAGGTAATTTTGTTCAAAAGCCAATTAAAGTTGGGAGCTACATGCTGAACTTAAGTGACTTCCTAAGCTCTGACTTAGATTGCTATTGTGTACCTAATTGAGTTTTGAAATAACAAGTTTGATGTACCACGGAACCACATCATGAACATAGATTAGATAATCGCTTAACGTAATATAATTATGTAGTTTACAATTTCTGCACTATTTATTTCTTTGGCTTATTAGTTGGTTTGTAAGAATTTACTCGGCTGAATCGGGCGAGTCGACACCTTTAAATAACATATTATTTCCTATAGGCGATCGCTCGAAGTTAATTTATTTGTGGGCGAATAGACAACTTCAGAAATACGTATTAGACAAAAAATAATTGGGTTGTTTTTAATTTTATGCAATAAAGTCATAATATTAGTTCGAGTTCGATATTTAAATGGTTTATAAGTGTTGATTCACCCGTTCCGGGCGAGTAAATTTGTGCGATTTGACTTATTAGACATTTTTTACTTCTATAATCTTGTTTCTTTCTTGCGCAGGGATTAATTAAAAGCATGATATATTATATAGATAACAATAAAGTACATCTACTCACTCCATTCGTGCGGCCACTTAAGTTTCTCACGACACGTAAAGTTTACACCTGATACCTAATTCGATAACCCTTTATTGGATCAACGATAAAACTGTGGTGCTTGTCTAGCCATATAAAGCCTGAATTATTTTACCTATGTACTACACATAAGTGATTTTAGTCAAGCTATGGGTCTAAGTGACTCAGACCCAGGCATCGAATTGGAAGTACTAGTACAAAATTAGATTTAGATGACGTAATCACCGTACCTTCTCGTACAATGTACTGATGATCTCAGGGTTAAGCAATGCTTTGCAAAATAAACATATTTGTAGTCAAACTATATCCTGCTCAGTGTACGGTTACAAGCCAAAAAAAAAGAAAAACGTATGTCGTGAGTTTACTTGGTCGAAAAATTAACAGCAGCAACGGCCACGCTGTGAATCGCGAAAATAATTGGATAGGACACAGCTGGTGCACACCGGAATTTCCGCGTTCATTGTCAAGCGTTTCCCATTAAAGCTGCTGTACCGTCCCCATGACGAATCGAGAAATTCACAAAGAGCCGCGTCCGTGGGCCGAGCGCCCTCAGCCAGCTACAGACACTCTTCAGTTCTGTTAATGACATTGGAAATCGACCGGGTGACTGTACGATTTTTCGGTGCCTTTAATTTAGTGGAACGGTCCAAACATTTCCATCGGTAAATAAATTATTCTTATGCGCGAAAAAATAGCACTGGCCTTTGAGTTTTTGCCAAATTAAATTAAGGATCGATATCGATTGTGTGTGGGTAGGTATAATTAGAACGGCGGTCCTTGTATTGGATGACATTCAAATTCAATTATCGAAAATGATGGACATTTTTGCCGGACCACCATTTTTATTTTTACCAGGATCCATCCAAGTCTCGAAGCTGAAATAAATAGAGGCGAAGGTACGACACATTGACCCTTCAGAAAGCCTATCCGTGTGATGTATGTGCCAGAAATGAAACATTTTGTTTTCGTTTCCTGCTACGGAGACTTTATTAAAGATTTATTTATGTTCTCCCACGCAATAAGTGAACATGAAACATCTATACTTACACTACTTTACATATATTCTAGTTTATATTATTATTTACTTCTTGTTTATTCTAGGGTTATGTTTTCAAGCGCCTACTTGATGTTTATTTTGGAATTTCAAAGATGTAGATAAATACATAATTTCTATGTTCTTGAGAATAATAGGTTACCATTATTGTTTGGTTTACACCTCCAGTTATTTCAATATGTTGGAACTGGCATAACATTTAAGTCTTTGTCGAAATTTCACGTTATAAAATTAAAAGTTTTATAATATTCTGCAGACATCCATTTGAATTCAGCATAGGTAATCAAGCCAGTCTCAGCAAATTAATATGCAAAATAGGTATATGCTGAAACGAGTCGTACAAGTTTCTAATATTGCTAAAGCATAATCGACGCGAATGCGCAGAGCAGTGTTGATAAACAAGTTTAGATCACGAATCACGCGCAGGTATGGCATGTGAACGGCGACAAGGCGTGGTGGGCCGAGGTCGTCGAGTGCTCGCAACTGAAAGTGCGACCACTCAGTGGCCGCAGGAACTAACTAGCAACTAGGTGGAGACCGCAGAATAATGAACTGGAGAAGGCGAACTGACACATCCTAGCTTGCCACGATTACGGCGTGTATTTATAATAGCTTCTTAACGTTAACTAATGATTAACGACTGTTAAACCACAAATTTTTAGGTTCAGTTAACCTATCTAATATTTAAGCGGCTTTAGTCGGCTTATTTTGAAAACTTTGCTTAAAGTTAAAATACGGTTAAACGTCATAAAATGTATGTGTATGGACACGCTAGTTTTTTTTTTTTTTTTTTGTTGGGTGTAATTCATCAAATGACTTTTCCCGCTCTGGGCGGAGCGGGAGGGCGTGTCAGACTTTTACTGACTAAAACTCACCCGTGTTCCTTAAGTTGCCTGTGCCAGGGCCGCGGTAAGTTTTTCAAACAAACTCGCGACCCTGGTAGGATAGATGATAACTTAAGAACACTATCGGTGAAAAGTTTAATTACATTTGTGATTAGCGCTTTCAAATGTACAGACTGGCTAATTACTGTTCTCAACAAATTATGTAATGATGTGGGTAGACTGTTCCATATTACATTCTCTCGTCCTACACATAAACTCTGTTAAATTATAGACAGGTGTAAAAGTTCTCAACAAACTAATTATGTAAAGTGAACACGCACGGTATATACCGAACGGACGAACGGAAATATACCGAACTGCCACTGCATATGATTATTGCATGTTATTCTTTCGATGTTCGAGTGCATTAGCTTTTGTTGTTTCGAAGTAAATAGTCCTTGTGGTGCCGGACGTAAAGAATAACACCACGCCATTTCTTCCCGTGGGTGTCGTAAAAGGCGACTAAGGGTAAGTCCTTTCGTGCGAGGCGGCGAGCCTCCTTGCCGGAGTGCCGCCATGGGATCTGGAGGCAAAGGTCCTCGCCCACATGTGGGAGTGGCGCGAGGAGGCGAAACGCCGGGGCGAAACTCCGCTGCCGCAACAAATCGCGGCACGGCGGACAGAGCTCCGGCAGGATCTCATGGTGACATGGCAAGTACGATTGTCGCAACCCAGCGCCGGGCACGCCACAATTGCGGCGGTAAGTCCCCTCTTTGAGGAGTGGATAGAGAGGCGCCACGGCGCCCTCACCTTCCGCCTGACGCAGGTTCAGGATAAAGCGGGAGGAAACGCCCGGGTGTTTCCATTGCGAGGATCGTCTGGAGGACACGGTGGAGCATACGGTGGAGGTGTGCCCTGCTTGGGCGGAGCACCGCCGTGTCCTCGTGGAGGCGATCGGCGGCGGCGACCTCTCGCGTCCGGCCCTGGTGCGAGCCATGGTTGGGAGCGAGAGGGCATGGGAAGCCGTCACCTCCTTCTGCGAAGCAGTAATGCTCGCGAAGGAGGAGGCGGGGCGCGTGAGGGAGTGGCAGTCTCTGCGCCCTCACGTCCCTAGCCGCCGCAGGAGGAGACGCCCCGGGCGTCGGGAGTCGATAGCAGACTCCCGGCCACCGTAGGCGCGAGCTTGCGGGTGGCGAGCTATGGGTAGCTCGCCGCCCGGTAAGGACCAGGCTCGGGTCGACGGCGCGTAGTGTTCCACGCGCGCCTCAAAGACATGTCAGCAACACTGAAGGGGTCTGCTAGGACCGATGCCTGCCGGGGTCGCGCGATTGTTCGAAAGAGGTACCGTGACCCTGGCACATGGGCAACTGAAGGAACACGGGTGGGTTTTAGTCAGTAAAAGTCTGACACGCCCTCCCGCTCTGCCCAGAGCGGGAGAAGTCATTTGATGATTTCCCATCCAAAAAAAAAAAAAAAAAAAAGGGTAAGTCCTTTAGTCGCCTTTTACGACACCCAGCGAGATATACCTAGAGAATGGGCAGCAGTGTTCTCTATACATTTTACCACCATACTGCGATCGCCAACCCGCCTGCTAAACGTGGCGATTATGGCAAAGCCCCCCAAATTGGGGGAGGCCTAAGTCCAGCAGTGGACGTCTTACGACAGAAATGATGATGATGAAATAGTTCTTTAGGCTCACTTTGCGCTCTTTCTGAACAGGTGCCAGAAAATGAACTGTCACGACCGGATCGGTGATGCTGAATCGGGTATAGTCGACTCCAGTCAATCGGGGAGGCGTCTACTCCCTAAGCATGAAAACCGTAACGGGTTAATTCTAGTCTTAATCACTTACGGACATGCGATTAGTTGCGGGCCCGAACTAAAAATGCCATCAACACTGGCCCGTCCGAAGAGGAATTGGCACTTAGTTTGACGGACCTAAAGAGTAGATCCTCTGAACCGTCAAGATCGGGTCAGTTACGCTGAATCGGGTACAATGGACTGCAGTCATAGGTTTTTACTCCTATCGTGTGTTCATAAGCACACACCTTTATTCTTAGTGATTCTACTGCATTTAAACTTTGTATGGTGCGGGTGGGCCGAACTAGTTACTACGGACAGACCATACAACTAATTGTAGTGTCAAAGAATTTTCTAGAAAATATGTGTTTATCCGTATTGCCATGTTTAAACAGAAAGTGTTTTGCTTCAAGGCATATTGATGCCGTTGTACCATGTATCATACTAAAAACACATAATAATACGATATTAGAGACTAGTTGACAAACCTGTTAGTGAAATTTCTTGAAAAGTAGTTTTTAAATAAACACTCATTAACTTATTTGACATATTAATTATTTAGAAACTATAAAATAATCAATCTTTGGAATTAAAATCTAGTTAAGTGCTTTTGTATGACATCATTTTTAATTAGATTTCTAATAATTGGCTATGTGCTACAAGAGATCTATTTTAGCAAAAACAACATGAAAAAATACACGTTTTGAAAATTGTAGGTACCGATTTTCTTTAGTTTTATTTATAAAAAGCTAGCGCTAGTGGGCGGTTGTCAGGTAGATACACAGTTCGTGCAAATGCCTGTGTTGAATTCTGAATGACTAAAAAGGTTTGAGCCGTCAAAGCCCGGGAGCGAGTCGGCCGCTAAGTGAGTCAAATATTTACAAAATAATCGAAAGTTGTAGACAAAGTTTTATGGCCAGTTCTGAGTAGAAAAATACTTTATAAAAACCTTTTTTATTAAGTGTGTGGGTGGTATTTCTGTTTAAAGTTAAATTGGGAAAGGTCATTCGAGGAAAAACTTTGCTTTTGCTGGATGAAAAGATAAAATAAGCAGAGGAAAAGTTTTAATTATAAGGATCTAAAAGTTAATTTTGTTGGAAGATCATAAAAATATTTTGATAGGCATCCAACCTTATTAACCGCAAAACCTAACGTAATTCTAAGCTCAATTGATCCAAAAACGATACGTCTAAAAAGTGTATTGACTTTCCCATTTGCCCCAACCGTAAAAATGAGTGCGACTAAAGCAGCATTCAGTCGCGTTCAAGATCGATTGCGTCCGGGAAGCGAAGGAATGTAAAACACAAGCGAAGTATTTATGTGACGGCTTTTACGAAGCCTCCGCGTATTTGTTTGTTGTTTTGTTTTCGTTGATGGGTTCATGCAGATCAGAAGGGAAGAAGTCAAACCTCCCCTTTAGGCCCTTTGTACACAACTGACGAAAGTTTGATACTCGACACTTTAAGGGTCTTGGTGACTACGTTTTATTTCATACATTTTGACGATGAAAGTGTAACCAAGTGTATTGTTTGTCGCAGATTTTATGTCAGTATTATTTGTGGGTTCAAACGACGACGTCAAAATACTCAAACGAGTCTTTTGTCAGGCAACCGCTCGAGGCATAACGAATATTAGTTCACGTTTATCTCCGCCAAACATGTACCTTAAAGGTAGAAAGAGGCCAAAAAAGAGCAGAAAATAAACCGGAGCAACTTTATGGTTGCCCGATAAACCGTGACGTGATTTCGTCACAGAAATAATTAATTTGGAGATGGCTAGAAAAATATACGAGCAAAAAGTGAAGGAAAATAAGCTTCCATCATTTTCTTTGTGTCACACGTAGCAATATACTAGCTTCGTGTTTAAGACTTGTTTTGTTTCGGTTATGGCATATCTAGAAAGAGATTATTATAGGTGATACATTTATTCTTTGTAGAAGAAATTCCTGCATAAATAACCCACGACTCAGCAAGGCCGAACGTTCTTAGTTATGTAGACATGACCTTACTTTTTTTTTTTCATAATCTGATTTTATTGACGTTAAAACATTTGCATCTAATTGCCATATTAACTTTTATGAAGTATAGGAACCAGGAACAGTTTATTAGATGACAAAGAATAAGCGACCAATGAATTAATTAAACTATTAATTTAATTTTAATTACATTTCCGTACGAAACGATTTGTTATTTTCTGATGAAATATGACTATACTACAGAATATTTATCCCGCGTAAGGTATTGACGTAACTAGAACTGAACTATTTTTTAAATCCTTTTTTTATTTTTATAAATATTTATTGAAGCAAATAACGTAGCGAAAGCAAAGAATTATATCGGCAGTCAATTGAGCTAGTGGAATCATCGATGTAACTTCACCTGCCTTATTTTATTTTATAGAACAAAACAATACAAAGTTGTATAACAAATGGAATCAGGAAATGCCATGAAAACTTTCAAATTGGAATCTGATCACAAGTAGATGTTACAGTTTGATATTAGGTAAGTAATAAAATACCTGCATGATAATTGATTTACAAAGTCACCGATTTCGTAACAATTGAAACCGACTTAATGTAATTTGGTTGTTAGTAAACCGGCCGGTTACCTATTTTATTTCAAAGTTAAATGTTAAATGGTTTTCGCACGAGTTCCCCAGCGAATTTGGCCCGAAATATTTTCGACGCTGCTGGAGAAATGGTAAAAGATTTATAACGATTTTCGTCGCCGACAGCCAGTTGCCGAGGCGGATATAAAAGTTTCTTATGCGTTGCTATAACTCTAAAACTTAGCTAATATTCAAGTCGTAATAAATTGCCGAGATAATGTTCTTTACAGATTTCATTAGAGGGATCAGGAAGGCTCTGAAATTGTAATAGATTCAATGAAAACTCGTCAAGAGTAATACTAAGAAGTTACATAAAATGCATACCCTCGTAATGTTGTAATTCTGTCCTTAATTAATTAAGATATAGGGTTTTATGTGTAGAGTTTTTGTTATATAACAATTTCGATTTAATTAGCAGGGTACATACAGGATGGTATACATCGACCACACCATGAATTCAGCACATGTTTCTGGCCGTTCTTCAAATATATAGGTTTATGGTTGATTAATTATCGAACACCAAATCTGCTGTTTCATAGAAAACTGTAGTGCCTACGAGGTCAAATACACAACCACAAATGTATGGCAGACCTAATTTTTGTTGAATAACCGACGAAAAATGACAGATTTCAGAAGACTCAGAATCATGAACTGAATCCCTGATAACAGGTCTTGCGTTAGTTTTTGTTTCAGTTGATTGGAAGAATCAGTTTAATGTTTAATATTTTCATCAAGGCCTATTAATTAATTTAAAAAGGATTAACTCATTCAAGCCTGAACCCACGCATAAATGAAAATTATTTCATTCTGTTTAGATTTACTATTGTGGGAATTAATTGGTTCGCTGTTAAAAGCTGAATCAAAATCGTTACGTGAGCAAACTCGATCAAAGGCCTAGAAGACAGAGCGTGGCAACACTGAATGGGCGCCACCTTTCATATCGGAGTGAATTCAATGAATGGATTCCAGTATTGCAGAGGTTATTCCACTAATTGGAGGAGGGAAACGTTAATTTGATAACTCTGCGTACATTTACATAATTTGTGGTAATAACGGCTCGATGGTCGATATTCGCTGCCATCGCGACGTGATTTCGTCAAACAAACGAGGTTCGCCGAAATTCCGCACAGCTGCCAACTCTTGTAACGTTATGCCAGTTTAATGTGTTCGCTATTATAGCATTTATTATTTTGAGAGTAAGGCTGAAAGCAGCATGTATAGTAGTTATCGCGATCCATATTCTGTATTGCATAGTGATAAAATTATTTTGCCTTTTGATGTTATACACAATTTACAAATATTATTCCCTTAGTCGATGGTCGAATAAACTTGGTTAGTTTTGATAATTGAGTAGCTGTCATTTGCAGGCACAACTACAGTTTAGTTTAGTCGAAGCCTTTAAAGTTGGGGTTGTCCGAAACGGATGGGTCGAATAATGTAAAATTGTTATTATCAATTCCCTTCCATGAATATTAATTATACATATTAATTGAAAATCTAAACTTGTTACCATTAGTTTAGGTTGTAAACTACATTTTATCTTTCATACAAAACAAAGTTCACCTAAATATCCTTCATATACAAGACAAATGTTTACTTATACGTAATATAGTACTGTTCATATTTGTATATATAAGGTATGCAGACAAAAACTAAACATGTTTGCAACCAGTAGGTTAGCTGGTATATACATATTCATGATCATTGATTATGTACACAATAAGTTTTTATTGAACTTAAAAAACTCAGCGGAACTATGTCGAAAATTTTGGCCCAATAAAGCTCATATGGTTTAAAAATACAATCATAAATATAATTCAATATTTTTTCCTTTCACACTTACGCAGTATTCAAAAGTGATTTTCTACTAAAGGTCTTCATAGATATTTTATAGTATTACGAACATATTTTAATAGTGTTGAAGTATGTCTTTTCACAATTGCAATTTTTTTTGTTTCAGTACTAAAACGCTTTGTACCGTGTGGTGCCGGACGTAAAGAATAACACCACCCCATTTCTTCTCGTGAGTGTCGTAAAAGGCGACTAAGGGACTTACTAGAGAATGGCCAGCAGCGTTCTCCATGCATTTTCCCACCATACTGCGATCGCCAACCCGCCTGCCAAGCGTGGCGATTATGGCAAAGCCCCCCAAATTGGGGGAGGCCTAAGTCCAGCAGTGGACGTCTTGCGGCTGAAATGATGATGATGACTAAAACGCTTTTGCTTTTTGTGTAACTATAAGTTATTTATGCTCATAACTGTAGCCTTCTTTTTCCAGAGTCGTGACTAGACACTCAACTCTTTTGTCCACTGTACGTAGCCACAGTTTTTTCATTCTTGTTGTGTTGGTTTTAGCGAGGGTCCGCTTCACAAGGACGCTGCAGAACCGGTCGCCACCTGGCGTGACGTCATCCCCGAATTCCTATTTTATAACCGGTATTAAAGAGTTCGGTTCATTGCAAGGTACTCAATTCAAGACCTAAGATAGGTACATGATACATTTTTCCACTTTACAAACTTAATGAAACATCAGGCCTTTTTCTCAAAGGGTTAGTTAGGTTTTTATCGTTTTAAGATTCTGGGTTACCTACTACATCATGATTCTCAACCCGAACCAGCATAACGCTAAAGGTTGGTGTAGACATTATTCAAGGATTATTAGAGATTAATATTGTTTCTAGAATTACAACTTTGGTATTGTTTCATGATGTTGTGTTTGCTAGAAAAGAGCATCCACAGTGTCACTCCCTTGATTTCTGGTTTTCTTCTTCGACTACTACATCAGCATACTTCTTTGTAATTGGCCAACCATTTTATTAACTAACTAGTTTTTGACAGCTGTTTCACTCGCGTGGAGGTCGAGAAATTATCCCAAGGATTTGTTCAGATTATAATCTATCTGTTTCTTTCAATTAGATCAATCTATTCAGCCGTTTCTGCGTAATTAAGTAGCAAACATACAAACGTTCACGTTTATAATATTAGTAGTTTAATAATTTTACCTCAATGCCTATCCAAAGGTTAGATAGTAGCTGATTCAAAATCAGACACGTTACAGAACACGGTCTTAAGTCTGCATATTTTATTTTATACGACAAAAACTTCGTCGAATGAAAAATCAATAACAGTAGATATCTATATTCGTACGTGACTCGGACCTAATATTATTAAACATGCACAGTATGTGACGATGTCCTATCTGGTCGGTTTGGTCCAGAAGGTGATCAAGTGACATTTAGTTTGTCTTCCGCGCCTCGGACAGTCGTAATTTTGGTACGCATCATGTGGTATTTGCATAAACCGGTCCTTGCGGCCATCTTGGTTTTTGTTACACATTAACACACAGGTTAACATTCTTTTTATATCCGCACATGAAATTATAATTGACGTATGATAGGATCAACTGCAATTACCTGCCTAATAAAATATTATTTAGCTGGTAAACAGACATACGCAATAACGTAAAAGGTTAATTAAAATAAGTTTATAATTGGTCATGTTTGCGGATGCATTAATATGAATAAAAACTACGCAAACTATGTATTTGCAATTAAAACCAATTTAAGAAAATACACTGTAATTTTTATAAGCAGTAAACGGTATTTGGTTAAGTTGTCAAGAAAAAATATATTCACATGATGTATGTACGTAGCACATGTCGTTACATCAAGTCATTCAAAAGACATCAACGCGTTAGTCATCAAAGACGTTTAATAAAAACACTTGTACTATTTCTATTGCTTACAAAGAATTGTTCAGTTTGCTTATTACATAACATAACCTACATAGTCAGCCTATAATTTTCCCACTGCTGGGACAGAGAGAGAGAGAGAGATCGAGAGTGGGCTGTCATCTACCACGCGCGCACAGTGCGGGTTGGTACACGTCACATGTCTGTGAGTTTTTTGTTGTATGACATGTTAGTCTCCTCACAATGTTTTCCTTTACCGTTTTGAGAGCAGTGGTGCCGAAATAATTTACCCAAAGTAAAGTGCCAGCTTAGGTTTTTACTCCGGCGCAACGCGTCGCTGCCGTTTCCACTGGTCTGCCACACTGCTGATTTGCTTACCAGTTATTTCTAGGGTCAACTTCAGACTATAACTAGATTAACCTTTATTTAGTTTCGGTGTGACGTAAACATTTTAAGCCGCACCTTGAGGCCGCTTTGTTATTTAACATCAGACGAAATGAGTAAATTATTTAAATTATTCCATAAAATTTAATACGATCCATTGATATACATCATTGAATGTGACGAGAAGGTCGAAGCATTTAACTGATTGGATACATTAGTAGTTCGTTAACTAAAATTGTCAAAGGAAGTAAAAAAAGAAACTGTGTTCATTAGGATTTTTTGTTGAAAACATTTGAAATATTTTAGCGTAGTCTTATCACGAAATCAATTATGAGATTTTTGACCTTCTATGAGTAGGTATTTTGTGAGTACAATTAAAACAGCTGTTAATTTAAGATAGTGATTATTAACAAATTGTTTGAGTTAAAATGCTTTCTCATACTTCACATGATTTCTTTTGGAAACAGTTTGAATACAATAGTATCTCTGTACCTCTAGCGAAACTTTTCTAAAACATATCCGTTTTGGAAGCAACCACACGACAAAAGAGTTCGCATTTCGTTTCATTGAAAACGTGGATCCATACAAACAAATTCTTGCGAAACCACCAAGCTGCCACAAGGAAACATTTTTGTTATTCAAATTCTTCGTATACAGAAATACCGAAGACGGCCGAGGAAGGCCGAGGGAGGCCGAACCATTGGCCTGAGTAGCCGAGCTAGTGAAAGTGAATCGAGGGCGGTGGAGGGAGGAGGGGGAGGGAGGGCTGGCATAGAGAGGGGGAGGGGGGCACAAGGTTGCGAACCGGCTGCACCGGCTCTAGACATGCCAAACAACGCATTGAGTAATAAGTAATAAGCGTTGCGTTAGCTGCCTTAATGATTCGGTGATGTATGGTGCCATTGTGCTGTTGAGACACTCAGGTTTCCTATTCAGATAACGTGGAACAAGGTTAATTGTTTTGCATTAAAATTACATGTTCTTTCGGCTAGCTGTTCGTATATAATCAGTAATTATGATTGCGTTTAAGATGTAATTACATAAAACATTTTCAAGCTTGTCTGGTTGCGTGAGCAGAACTTCTGGGTCCATCATCGCAGTGACTGGCATTCAGTCGATTGTGCTCGGATAAGGAGTAGATCCTCAGTCGAATGAAGTGTATGCCTAATGGGTTTTTCTCGGCAAATCCCGGTCATCATTCCTGTTCGTACTCCTTTGGATAGCATTGGAATTTTAAGCAAGTTGGCTTAGTAAACGTTTCTCTATTTTTAACCCCCGACGGAAAAAGAGGGGTGTTATAAGTTTGACGTGTCTGTCTGTCTGTCTGTCTGTCTGTCTGTCTGTCTGTCTGTCTGTCTGTGTGTGTGTCTGTCTGTGTGTCTGTCTGTCTGTGGCATCATAGCTCCCGAACGGATGAAGCGATTTCAATTATTATTTTTTTGTATTAAAGGTGACTTATGTGCGAGTGTTCTTAGACATGTTTGATGAAAATCGGTTGAGCCGTTTAAAAGTTGTGGGGGGTGAAAGTGGGGAAGAATAACCGAATGTCTACAAATATACTCGAGTGGGGTCTCAAATGAAAGCGCACTGAAAGAGAATGATGTTCTTAACTTCGCTTGATGAGTAAATTGGTGGTGGGAAAATTGGGACATGGAAATCCGATTGTCACGTGAGAGTATCAATGACTACATCTCAGTCTTTGCAATTCTGCTAAAGATGATTTGTCATGTGGGTTATTAAATAGTTTTGTTTGGTCGAGCTCACAAATTGCTACACCATCCAAGGAAAAGGCCAAGCCTATGTAGCCTTAAGCAGAGTAAAAATTCTCTACTTAAGGCTACATAGGCTTGGCCTTTTGCGAAAGTACTTTTACCTAAGTAAACCACAGCTTTTTCAACTGTCGTCCCTTGCAACTTATAAGTTGCGGCGATTACGGCATATATGCCGTAATCGCCCAACATAAAATGATAAGAAACATTGTTCTTTCAATATTTCCATATCCTCTAAGACCTTGAAAAGTTACATTATGTGGCCTTATCAGAATCCATCCATTCTCGTCAACACAACTCCGGCCGATAGTGGCATCATCAAATTGAATTGATATTGTTTTTGGAAGCTTCCCATCTTCCTGTTGGCCACGGCGAAGTTCTATGTATTTACAACTTAACAAAATCTACATTATAATAAGTATACCTATAAAAAGTATAAAATAAAAAATTAAATTAAAAATTTAAAAAACCCCCGACATAAAAACCTAAGATCCCTTTAAAAAGTAAAAAATAATAAAAAAACTCAATCTTAAAGTACCTAAGTATGTATTAATAATTAAAAAAAAAATACGTCGCGTTGGGGGACCGCTCTGCAAGGGCAGACGTCGTTGACGATCGTATCCTAAATGCAATATTTAGAAGTAATTTTATAAAAGTTTTCTTCAGTTAGGTAATAGACTATTTGTAATTAAATTGTTAGGTTTGGAGCGGTCCCCCAACGCGACGTATTTTTTTTTAAATTATTAATACATACTTAGGTACTTTAAGATTGAGTTTTTTTATTATTTTTTACTTTTTAAAGGGATCTTAGGTTTTTATGTCGGGGGTTTTTTAAATTTTTAATTTAATTTTTACACGCTTTATATTAGCTTCACTTGTATGTTTGTTTGTAACCGACTCCTTATAGCGCGATTTTGACCCACTTTAAACGACCAGATTTCATTCAAAGTTTGCACACCTGTCAAGGACCGATGACAATGCAATAATTTCATAAATTTGTGCCATTATCCTTGCCAGGGTTACCAGGACAGCAAAAAAACTGTCTTCGAAAACTACGCTGACATACGTAACAAACTAATTTGTGCCATTATCCTTGCCAGGGTTACCAGGACAGCAAAAAAACTGTCTTCGAAAACTACGCTGACATACGTCACAAACTACGCTGACATACGTCTTAAAATTCGAAACACCCTAAAAAATAGAAAATAAATAATAGTTTAAAAAAACTAAAAAACACGCTTCCATTGAAAATAAATAATAAAAAAATAAAAAAATCAAACTAAAAAGTACAAAATAATGGAAAAAAAGCATGTGTTAGTTTTTTAAACTATTATTTTTACTTTTATCCTGTTTACACGATTGTAGTATGAATGCTCAATCCTGGCACGCTATTCTTTTTCTTAATTCATCGTTTATGTTCACCATTGTTTTTTTTATCGCTTACACCTAATTAAATGTGCGTACTGTGGTCTCCTGTAATTGAAGGGACACACGTAACGGACACTTTTTAACCGACGAAAAAAACGGACGAGGTTATCAATTCGACGCGTATATTATTTTTTTGTTTTTTTTTATGTATGACCACGCATAACTTTTTACATAGTAGTCCGATTGTGATCATTCTATTTTATTTAGAAAGGGTATACTTTGAGGGTGGTCCCATATAAAACTGGAAAACAAAATCAAACTGTAAGGGTCAGAAAACAGAGGATGATTGATTGTTCACTCACTGATTGTAATGTATAACCACGAATAACTTTATACAGAGTAGTCCGATTTTAATAATTCTTCTTTCATTGGATAGGGTATACCTTGTCAAGTATTATTAGTACATTAAAGCCACAAAAAAAATATAAAAAAAATATTATTTTTTGCTTTTAAGTTTTTGCGGCGGTTTAATTTTTTGTTAAAAAGTTTTTATTACTATAATGGTTTATATTTTATATGTGAATCCATTGTTGTATAGATCCTAAAAAATAAATACTTAGCCAGAATCGGTATCCCTGCCATCGGTTAAAGAAACCAGTTGTGCCGTGACTCACTCACTGAAATAAAGGAAGAAAAATAACATGCATACGAGGGTCGTTTGATAGTTAGATCAGATGTACTTATATTGCCTGCTGACTTATAAATATTCAACTAGCAGTATTCACAATGCATTCACGAAGCAAAGCTAGCAGAATTCTGCAAGTAAATACAGTACACGTTAATAAAACTCGGTCAGATACTTGACCACTCCAATCTTGGCAGGCGTTCACGTCAATACTCGAATTTGAAAGCATGCGCTTGCCAAATGAACAGGCCAATTTTTGTACACTGCCAATTCATTTTGGACTTAATTATAAAAGTGTTAAAGTGTAAAATGTGATTGGCTTGCGGTTGAGGTGATCGGGCTCAATCAGTACGATCACACAAAATAATCCCATTGAGTAACAAACATTATCGGCGCGCACCAGTTACTGAACTCGCCTGTGAAATAATATGATTGGCGTTACTTCAAAAGCGAAAATTTATTACGCTCCAGTTATGTGTGTCCGTGTGCATTGAAACGTGGCACGTTGCGTATTTCTGCCGCAGTTATGAAATATTATCATTTAATATTGAGAAAAATTACAAAAATTGGGCCAGGATTTCATTATTCGATGGTAGAAGCCAGTCAAGTATAAAACATTCCGCGGAGCTGAGGCTGAGATACGGAGATTATTGAAATATTATGCTATGAAGAAACAAGCGCAGTCAGATGTAAAGATGATGGACGATAAGACGGAAATAAAGATGATCTGTGTGAAAAAATAACTCAGACGGCTTACTAGTCTACTCGCCCGAATTAGCTCGCCTAAATCTGGCGAATTGACATTTTTAAATAATATGACATTTTCTATTGGCAACTCGCACTTAGTTAATTTGTTTGTGGGCGAGTAGACAATTCCAGAATTACGTATAGGCAAGTGGCATATCTTGTATTTTATGTAATACAATTAGTGTACTTTTTCCTTAACCATTCATTGTTTCCTTAAAGTTTAATTCAAAAACTGCCAATAGCCTAATACATATTTCTGCCACAAATAAACAAACTTTGTGTGAGTCGCTTATAGCAAAATATGATAATATTTAAAACTGAAGATTCGCTGATTCTGGCGAGTTAATTCATGCGAGTATTAAGCCAGCCAGGCAGGCTACTCGAATTCCCAGAAAGGTGATAATTACACAATCAGAAAAACCAGATAAATTCATGCTATCAACGTCGGTTTATCTTAAATCAACGAAGCCCCAAGCTTCGGCCTGACGTCCAGAGATAAGTGTATTTTTTCAAGCCATTAATCACATTTTTCATTACGGCGGGGTTGCGATGACCTGGCAAAGGTTGAATTTGATCCTTTACTTGGAGACTCGAGACTTGACTCATGTTATTAACAACAAGCTAGTAACACTACGTGGATTTTAGGATTAAAAAGATATACAATTTTTATAAAATTCGTTGGCAATGTGGATAGGGACTTGCATAATGTTCGGGTTACACGATGCTAGTATTCAAAGCTAGGATAGCAAGCCAGTAATACCCTGTCTTACAGTCAGTGGGAACTACACCCTAATTGCGTAACACACTATAAATCAGCATGTGAATCATTTTGAAGATTATTGCTATTCCATTCCTTCATATGTTCAAAAAAAAAAATGTCTGCTTAACAACGTAAACAACGCCATGAATGTTTTTTTTTTTTTTTTTGTCTAGTTCCGCCAACGTAATTGGCGCCTATTCTATATCTACTCCTTTTCCATACTAGTTCTCGCTTACATTCCTCTCGTACTTCCATGCCTCATACTGTGTCTTTCTTTTATCCTTCCCCTTTTATGCAGTGAGTGGGACTGCCACTGTTTATCTTTTCCTAATCTTTTATTTATATAACTTTCTTGTCTTTTAGGGTAAATAATTTTTTCAGGGTTTCTTTATTACATGTGCTATACATATTAATTTGATTACATTATACTATATTATACTATTACTTATATATTATACTATATTATACTAACGCCATGAATGTTGTGGAACTGTCAAAATGAAAGCAATTCTTACTGACAGTGTATTACGCAATTGCTCTTCTCATCATTCCAATCCAGCCCGTCCCTTGCTGTCCTCTACCGGCGATGCCCTAAGCCGAGATCCGTACCCACAGGGGGTCCCATTAGCGAGTAGTCCCTCTAGTTTTAAGTTTTAAGCCCTGGCTGGGGGCCTTAATTTATTTAGGTAGCAAACAAGCATGTCCGTTTAAGCAACCGACAACCTCATAGGTTGACCTGTAAGATCACATTCCCTAATAAAGAAATATGTGGGAACTGGTAAACAGCTGTAGCATTTGCTGTTTACAAGATGCTAGTAAATTTTAAGCCAATAGAATTGCGGTGACTTAGTCCGTAGAGTAAAATAATCCGATTAGACACTATCTTCGTCGCTCACATGAGGGTAGTCCACAAGCCAGGATAGTAACATCGTTGATCGGGCTCGTTTAGTAGTGTCGTATACTAGCTTAAAAATAGAACTCTTTCTTATTAAATTATCATACTATACTCCATTTAAATAGTTTTATTAAAATAACGGAAACATGTGATTTTTATTAAAATGACAGGTTTTGTGAAATATTGTTAAAATTACTGTACTTTGTTAATGTTAATAGTAATAGTAGTACATTACATTGATTTGTATTTATCGTGAAATAACGGAGTTTATTGTAAGTTTATATCGAAATAACGAATTAATCATTATTTGTTTACTGTTATAAAAAATGGAGAATAGCTTACTAGCCTAATAGTGTAAAAAAATCTGTATACACGAGGCTAAAGTCACTACTTAGCTAGTTTACTTGCATTACCTTAGTAGCTTCGCTACAAAAACTGGCCTCGTGTGCCTCGGGAATTAGTGGTCAAAGCTACGTTGTAGGAATACTAATTCATCAGGGGACCGGTTTGCGATGTAACGAACTCGGCGAGGGATTAATCTAATTTATACTTTATTCACATTCATCATAACATTCACGTCTCACCACCACAGCAAGTTACTGTTTTTGTAACAAACTGTAATGTTATGAGGTTTATTTAGCGTAATAGAATCGAGCGTAAAAGTACTCAAATTTCTTGCAGAATTTGCCTAATGCATGCTTTTCGCTTGCTTGACGCTCGAAAACCGTCTTTGTAGCCAGTTTACTTTGAAAACCATTTAAGAGCCTATTTCCTCGAGCCAACGCGCACCAATTTACTTGTAATTGAAATGAGGAGACCAACTACTGAAGCGCGGTGTTATTCTTTCATTAGCATAGAAATAATTTCACAATATACAATGTAGAGTATTTTCTACTTCTAGTTTGTTATGAACTTGTTAATTACACTCTATCTGTATAAAAACTTTTGAGAAGACACTTTTCTTAATGAATAACAATCCTGCATTCGCTTTGACAATTTAATTTTTTCCAATATGGATACTAAAGTAAGTAGTGGAAAATTCAATACTCTCTCCACACCCAACCTAATATTTTATTCAACTAAGGTCAGCTACAGTTGCTTGTTATGAAGAACTTTTGTGCCCGTCGATGGGCTATTGACGTTTGAAAGTCCAGACAACTTTCGCGAAATAGGCCACTCGATGTAACCCTTGAAAGTGGGGCAAATCGCTGATAAATCCGGGCGAGAACCTCCATAAACCATTTATTATAAAAACTTACTAAGTGTGTAGACGGCCTTTGGTTTTATAGCCTAAGTATTTTATATTTACTATCCCCTGAGCAATAAAACTGATTGATTATTATTTTATCAGATTACTCCAAAAAGGCAAGGTCCTAACACGGGCTAGAAAAAATTGAGCTCACAAATAAATTAAATTCGAACCTCCTATTTTTATCAATATTTTCAACTAATGCTGAATACTATTTTGCTTTCACCATTCATTAATAGGCAACATTTCCAGGATAAGCCAAAGATTTGATTGAGGGACTGATAAGGAAATCGATATTCAAAAAGCTTTTTGACCTAGTTGTGGTGAAGCTTAGAGAATCAAGCTACCGACCATAGCCAATGACTTTCATTTACGGTTTTCGATTCCTATTTCTGAGTTTAAGTTGTATTAGTGATTTCAATTATATTCTGTCGAAACGATCGGAACATGGAGCCCGAGTTCTCAACTTCATTTTAAGGAATTTTCTCGCCGACTGTTCGACATTTCACCTGACCGTGTGAGGGATGGGTTATTCTTTGGCCAAAGAATTCGCATTGCCATTGACATTGCTGCTAGTCTTCTAGGCACGTTTCCGGATAAAATCGATGTGGACAAGTGCTTTGAAACCTAAGTGTCCTTTTGGTTTTGTATTTATTTCCGTAGATAGTTTATTTAAACTTCTCGCTCACAAAAAGGTTCAAAGACAGACATAATATCTTGGGCATTCTCTACCAATCAACCAAGGGTGGTGAAGAGATTAGTTGGCAGGTGCTTTGGTTGAGAGGAACAATGGTTGAAATACTATTAAAAATACATCCTTTATTGAATTACTAGTATATATGGGAATAGTTAGTTAGTCATTTCATTTCCTTCCAAGTGTAACAAGTTAATTGTGATTTACACATTTTAAATAGGCACTAAAGCAAATAATTTCTTAAAATATTGGACAGGTTAAATAATGCGTACCCTAAAAAGTGAACACAAGACCGTTTAAAACGTAAAATCATTGAAAAGTATTGTTTTTATCACCAATAAAGCACAGAGGTCGTTGGCGTTAAATATTTATCACTTTGGGCGTACATTATGTACCTATTTTATAGGAGAATCGTGATTTATTTACGAGGTATATGCTGTATTAAGTGTCAAATAGACCTTCATAGAGCTGTTAACACGATATTGCACCTTGAAACAGTTGAGGGTTGACCCTAAGTACGTGTCCTTTGTGATCGAGTCTTTGGCTTGACATTGTTATGTATTATGTAACGGTTCGATTGAGAAATATGTGCGGCTTTGGCTGCTTTAGATACGTGTATTAATTTTGATGAAGGTGCTGCGACGTCATGACCTGAAGTTCAGAATCTCGGCTCTCACTTTGTGGTATATGTGTGTACTTATTGACAGTACACGTGGTATAAACTTTATAGTCTCTAGAATATATCTCTCTCAAGAAAATCGCTATTGTATTTTGCGTAAGTGTACCTTACACTTACGCAAAATACAATGGTGCCGATTCCCTTATTCACAAACTAAACTAAATTTAAGTTCAGTGCATCTTTTTCTTTCTATTTCATTAAGGAAAGGACAGAAGATAAATTTTAGTTTAGTCCTGTCAAATTAATCAGCGCTTGACGTAAATTGACGTAATTTTAGTAGGCAAGTTTTTAATCACGTCTAAACTTGTATGGAGTAGTGACAGGCGCTGATTAATTTGACAGGAGTAAACTAAAAATTTTCTTTTGTCCTCTTCTTAATGAAATACAAAGAAAAAGATGCACTGAACTTAAATTTAGTTTAGTTTGTGAACAAGGGAATCGGTACCACTAGCTATTTAACGATCGCAGCGTTGGGAATAGACCTATTTCATAGTAGTTCGAGAATACAACGTAACACTATAAAATATCTATCAATATGTTACGAGAAAATTGCTTTTTTACATCCTGTATAACTGACATTCCAAAAATGCTGGATGGATTTGGATGAAATATTGGACTCAGATAGACCTAAGTAAGGACATGAGTTATTTTTCATCCAAGATCGCAGGCAAAGACGCGGACAACAGCTAGTTTTCTCTGTATATTTAAACGTTGAGTGAGAAAATATTGTAATTGCACACATTACATATTTGATTGAAACTTTCGATAATGTCTGACTTTACGCAAGTGTTATTATAGTCATTTACAATATCAGTCGTTATTGTATCGAAACATTTGTTAATATTTTAAAATCGATACCTCTTAAGTAATCAGTCACTCAACTAGTTATTTAAATGTTTGGAAACTTAACGATAAAAGTTACTATTAACGTCAATCAATGACCTATCACAACAAAACTCAATATTTTGCAATAATATCGTTAACTTTCGAAAGGTTTACATTTAAAACCACATACTTAGTGATTGTTGTTACTGACCTCAGCACGCGTAGCATGACCAACAATAATGATGATAGAAAGAACTTTGTCTATTCTTGGTAGAATAGAGATAGAATTGTCATGCTACGCCAGCATAAAACGGTACAAATCTTTCTACAATCTTTAATTCTATCTTTAATCTTTCTACAATCTGTAATTTTGTTTATTCTTCCGTCGACAAAACCCATTTCTACGGTGGTCTTGCTACGCGTGCTGGTAGGTTTATGAGTATAAAACACTAGCTTCTGTCCGCGACTTTGTTCGCAAGAAATTTTGGCCCCCGTCCCGTCGCATTGCCCATCGCGTGCCAGCGCTAATACTTCGTTAACATTTAGCGTAATTTCCGACTTTTTTTCATTTAAGCGTAAGGGTATAAGAATTGGGCTACCAAATATTAGAAGAATTTTTCGACTGGTAGTTCTGCAGATTACTTCCTACAAACAAACTGACAAACTTACAAACTTTACCTCTTTACAATTAGTGTAGAGTAATATTAAGCTTACTTATAAGGAAGAAATCTCGGTGTTTGGTAAAGTCGTAAAAATCCTGCAAAGCAGAGATGAGTTGTTAGTACGAGTAGCAACATAAATCACTTTATAGCTTTAGCGGCTCCGTTCGCGTGGCGGTTGGAAATTATCCCATGGGTGCGTATTACCGGGATAAAAGTATCCTCTGTGTTAAACCAGGTTATAAACGGTCTGCGTCGCAATTTTCATCCAAATTCATTAGGCCGTTTTGCCGCGATTGAGTAACAAACATCCAAATATCTAAACATACAAACTTTCAAACCAATTTTAATTTATATAATAACTAACTTTTGCCAGCGCCTTCGCCCGCGTTTTATACATATAAACCTTCTTCTTGAATCACTCTGTCTATTGATGAAACCGCATTAAAATCCGTTGCGTAGTTTAAAAGATCTAAGCGTACAGACGCGGAAAGCGACTTTGTGTTATGTAGTAAAGATATATTAAGATAACGACAAAATATTCATTCAATCATATTTTTTAATATATTACTCCTCTTGTTCTACACTCTATTGTCTACATTTCTTTTTCATTTCTCCTGTTAAAGGTCTGCTGGTAGAAATGTCTAAAGAAAGGCGCAGTATCTTTGTACACAAATTATAATTATGTTAATGTACCGCAACTAAAATGATGTTTTCAGTTATCTATTAAGGTGTTGGAGCCGAATGTGTTGGACTAAACACACTCGTATGCGTCGGCAATGCGTCGCGGGTCGCGTTGGCCGTGAGAATGTGCGGCTAGTGTTGTAACCCACACAATAGCCGACAATAGAGGCAATTTAAGTCCGCCTCAGACACGCTCGGACTCCCCATTTGCATGCGAGAACGCTTTATAACAACGCACATGCAATTAACTTACGTACTACACGTCCCAATATTTTAGTTAATCGACAATCAACTAAAGTGTGAATGAAAATTTCACCGCCCCCGTCGGATATTGTGAAATTTGTAGGCAGAACAGCTTTTTATACCGTTCGTTAAAAGGTCGCGGTGCAATTTAAAATTTTCTTTTACTTTTAAGGTGGGCAATTACGTAGTTTAAATTGCTATAACGAGCGAGTTTCAACAACTTCTTGAATAATTACTTTTCATTTTTAATAATTAAGTGCCAGCAGGTAAATGCAAAAAGTTTTTTATTTAAGAAGTTTATTAGACAAAATAAGATCTCGTGGTAATAAAGCACCTGAAGTACCTCAACCCGTCGAGTTTAGCGGAAGATAAAAAGCTAAAAAAGGCATTATGCGAATGCAAATTTGAGCGACCAAACAAAGAATTTAATTCCTTTGCGACCTTCATATAGCCTGATGGCTCATCGAAGTGTTCCGTGGAAGCAGACAGGTCCGGTTTATTAATTGCAAATTGCTGAACACAGCGCCCACGGAATTTGGAGATGATGTCAAACAATATAATGGGTACAATGACGTCAGATACGAATTCTGTCAGCACCAATTCTCGGCTGTCACATTCTAGCGTGAGATGGTCCCTGATTACAATTACTATAGCATGACAATAGCGGTTGTTTTGAGTATTTTCATCGCTTTATGAAGTTTATCGCAGATGATTTCTTTTTGACACTTGAATCTTAACTTAATTATCTTAGATTTAAAAAAGAAAAATATGTTATTTTTTTATTAGAAATAGCCTTTTTCTTCTTGACATATATTGGTGTATGTTGTGTTATGTTGTTTGTTTTCATTCTAGTTTGTTATTAACATTGGTATACAACATGTCCCGAAAAACGCACACTACAAAACTCCCTAATTAGAATACCATGTTACAATAAAACTACAGTTAACTTTTACTGTATTGTATTAAACTTACTTTATTTATTCAATCAGCTGTGCTGATTGTAAAAGAGAAATGTGGTCACAAATCACAATACAAATCCACGTACGCACACAGACGAACACGTATATGGGGTCTAGCGTAGTAGGTACTCCGTCCATTTTGGTATGTTTTGACTGTACAGCGGAAATGTCACTGTAATTAATAAGTTAAATAAATAAAATACATAATTTAATTTTACAATTACCTACATTAAGAACAACGGGAATCGAGTCAGTAAACGATTCTGAACAAACTACTTTTCATACGGTTGATTGATTCGGTTACACATTGTATAAGCCATGAGAAATTAAGAGCCAACCGAGTAAAGTAGTAGAAATAAATGCGAACACAGATGTGCAAAAATATTGTTAAATCAAGCTACGAAATAACAAACGGAATCATTCCTATAAATGGTTCTCGTGACATTAAAACTTCACCTGTGCGGATTGTGTCTGCGATAAGGTCAATTAATTTACATATTCTTCTATGTGACTTTGAATATTTTTTCTGTCGTTTTGTTGATTCAGTAATAAAAAGTTTAATTGCATCTTGTGACTGTGTAAGATAACGGTCTAACTGCAATCTCGTTATTAGTTTAAAAAGACGAATAGATGAACAATAGGTAACTATTGTTCAAATATGGACAATAAAGAATGACTATACCTAAGTATTTATTTTTATTTTTTTGGTTAGCCGTCGATATCCCTGGGCGAAGGTTTCCTTACTCTCTTTCCACGATTCTCTCTCCAGAGCTGCCAATTACCAATTTTTAATAAAAGAGTCCAACTCCCGCCATCTCCGTCTGGGCCAAGTCAAATATCCTACTAATATTATAAATCTGAAAGTTTGTGAGTATGGATGTTTGTTTGTCTCTTTCATGCAAAAACAACTGATCGGATTTACATGAAATTTGGCACACGGATATTTTATAACCTGGATTAACACATAGGGTACTTTTTATACCGGTAGTACGTGCCCGCGGGATATTTTCCGACCTCCACGCGGACGAAGCCGATGGCAAAAGCTAATAAAGAATAAAACAAAACACAAACAGAATTACAAAGTCCTTAATTAAAATGATCCGATAGGCAGCCAGTCTTGAAATACGATAGGTATCGCATCAATTTCGTAGCCCGCAGCCTCAGAAGTCATCATTTTCTTATTAGATATCGGTATTACCATAACAGATCGGCATTAAATAATTCGCAATTCATGAAACACAAAGTAATATTCATGAATATTGAGTATCTAAGTAACAAAATATGAATTTGTTATTTGTATAATTTATTCGGAAAATAAATTAACCAGAGAATTTGAGCTACTTGCTTTTGCCTTACGACTTCGCCCGCGTGAAGGTTGTAAATTATGCCATGGAAACGTACTAACGGGATGAAAGTATCTTATGTCCTAACTATCCGTGAGCCAAATTATATTAAAACCAATTCACCGCGAAAAGGTATACAGACAGGCAGACAGACATATGAACAGAGAGAATTTCGCATTAATAACATTAGTACCTATCTGTAGTACCTACTTCTACTTATGGATGCATTAGTATCCTATTAATATTGTAAATGCGAAAGTAGTATGTTTGAATGTTGGTTGCTCAATCCCGCATAAACAGTCGAACAAATTTGTATGAAATTGGGCACACAGATAGTTCATAACTACATAGGATACTTTTTATCCGGGTAGGACTAGGTAAGATTAGTTTCCGTCGTATAATTTTCGAGCTCCACGCGGGTGAAGCCATTGGCAAAATCTAGCGGATAATAAAGTAATAAGAAGGAAGGCAACACTTAATTATTTCAACCCTGGCATAGATAAATTCGAATTGGCATTTGGCAATGAGTTGATGAAGTATGTCGCTCGTTTATCACTCACTATCATGGAAATTCTCAAATTGGCACAAAATTGGCCTTCGAGAGACTAAAAAATCAGATACAAATCTCATTCAGAGTTATAATTCTTTCGTAATCAAGTAGAACAAGCCAAATTCTAAAGTCCATCAAATTTATAATTCGAAAACTAATCTTAACTTTTCCATTATTGGTTAAAACAAAGACAATATTGAAATGGTGTATATTGAAACAAGTCTTCCAAAACGCAATTAGAACTTCATTGTATCCAAGTCGCCCGTTCAAGTTAGCCACCTTTAATCTGCAAATTCATTAGTTCTGAAGCATTTAAACTTCACCTTGACAAATATGACTTGTCAAAATTTCAAGATTACGTTTTTGGCATTGACTCAAAAGTGATGATCCGATGACCTATGACGAATTCTTATTACAGAACCTATTTAATTATAATTGACGGTATCCTATACTGTGCAGTACAAACGCCAGCACATCAAGCTACCCGAAACCGTCAAAATTTTCCCAATAAAACTTGAACCTAATGCTTTAGTGATAAAGTTGAAAATCTATTAGAGAAATTGACAGAAGAAGGGAAGAAGAGTTTTTTGAGAATTGTAGCTTGATGTGCTGCCGTCTGTACATACTAATTCCATGCAGTATCTCCGCCAATAGAACCATAAAAAGTATTTTGTTCATATTCAACGTTATTTTCTTCTTAAGTTAGTTTTCTTCATACTAAGACTTTATTAAACCCTCGAGAGTAAACAATTTTGTAGATTTCAGGTGAAATTTTATTAAATCCATTCAACATATAATACAGTAGTACCTGACAGACTTCATTCAAAATCTTTCTCCAGAACAAAGTTTTCTAATTACATGCTTTGACACAAATTCTCGAATTTCGTCGTAAAACGACTCTCTATTGTTATTTCTCGAGTTATTTTTTGATTACGTGAATTATTAGAGAGACATTAACGCATCACCGTGTATCGGCGCGGCGATGTGTTCGCGAGAAACTGTCCGTCGAGCCGGAACGCGCCGCTTTCACGACTCGCCCGGCGTACGCCGCACGGCGTCCATACTCTATACGTGACGCGCGATGACGTCACTACACGTTTCACTACCTCCGTTAATAGGGACCTAGATGTTGAACCACCAGAAGTGACACTAATCGCAGTAATCACCTAGTGATTACACGTCAAGCAAGTGTTCGACGATTAGTCGTACGGCTTTATTGAATTCATAATACTGATATTCATTGCACGTTATCGTTATGTGTTATGGTTTACCGCATTAAATTACATGACTGTGTTTTTTTTTTTTTAGAAAATAGAACTATACTGACAAGAAATGAATCGGTCATAAACAAATATTGATAAAAATTACCAAAGATTTTACTGTAACTTGACTCAATGTAGTATATATACAGAATTTCGCAAATCCATCAAGATTTGAGCGACATCCAATTAATTTTCAAATGCAGATAGTGGTTATTATCTGTAGCTGGATCAGGTTTGATATTTAGGAAGTTATGAATGATTTCGGTGTTTTGAATTTGCCTGGCATAATTGATACCTAATAGAAACGCCACAAAGATTAGTTTCGAATGGAAGGACTTTCAAACGTTTTCAGAGCGATTTTCTAATATCGTAAGAGACACGTAACGTATCCTATATGCATAAAACTGTAGTGGAAATATAATATTACGTAGTGCCTTCAAGAGTATTCGAAGTTATGTCTTACCTTCGGGACGAAGTAACCTGCGTAAATAACAAGAGATAATATTCCTCTCGAGAACAATTGAACAAAGACGCAACCATGAATACAGCTAGAAGATAAATATAATTTATTAAACACAATATTTACAATGTCACTTGTAACTCTCCTGAGAGACGGAAATATATATTTTCCGGTTCTTAATGCTGGTATCAGGTCGTTAAAGCGAGTGCTACGCTGGAATGTTTTCCGTCCTGCCGCTCCTTATTCGTTCCGTCACCTCTACTTACTCGTACTTTTAACCAGTTTTCTTGAAGGTAAGAGGAGCACAAATATCAAAATTATTAATGAGCTGACTCAGAACTGACCTACTTGTTTGTTTTGATCCAAATTAATGGCCCATTAATTGCCGATTTTCAATGGCTGACTACTCACTTGCAACCAATTGATTTATCAGTATCACAAACTGTGTCAAATCCAAACATCCGAAAGGCGACGTAGTACTCTGAAAGCGATGGACTAATGAATCCACGTGCCAATGTAAAGCAAATCAAAACATCAAAGGCGGCACATTGACAGCTGATATCGGCCATCTTTGTGGTTACGTCCGGTCCTGTTCAAGTTTCGAAGGCTGTCACGTAAACTTTGTAGTAGCGTGACAGTACCCCCTGTCTGACAATGTTCTAATAATCTTTAACAGTATCGCTGTTGGCGCTCGGCGGACCTATCTTAAAGTTTGCTCGCTACCTGACACCTCGTCTCGGGATCGCTGATTGGATAGCACTCAATTTTGGGGTTTATTGATTACGAGAGCTTAGGGTAGGGTAGTTAGTTAACTTATCATAATTATTTACTAACAAATATTGTGGTTGAATAGCTCAAATCTTGAGGCAGCAACTTATATTAGACTCGCAAAAAAGTTTAATTAAATTATAAACATATTTTCGTGTAAACATAAATGAGGATAAATGACACATCCAGTAACCAGCAACTCTATTGAATTTAAAATTATGTACGTGTGATTACAATCTTTTTTATAAAACTATTAACCCACTTGTGCACTGCGTGCTAACACTGATAAAGAAAGATAGTTTAATGTTCGACAAGATCGCAGCCCTAATGGGAATTCGGGATTGGAAAAGTTTATCAAAAGAACAATGTGAACTAAGTTTTACTAAGAACAATGAACTCACGCTTGATTTGTTTGTTTCAGATGTGACAGAGCTACCGGCATGGCGTAGCGAAGACTTCCAATTTCTCCACTGCCAAACATGGCTTTCTCCAAACCTCGAGACACTTCCGATGAACTCTAAAGTGGACATTCTAGTGGTGTGTGTGACAGTATCAATGACTCGGTGAAAATTAATCACAACAATGGGGAGGCGACGTTGGAGATTTGTTACGATCACGGCGTTCTTGCTGTTCCTTACAAAAGACACACAGTGTCAAGGTAAGAGCTAATCGCTTCGGCGCAAACAACTTGCTCTCATGTTCGAGATTGTGTAACAGTGCACGGTAGGCGTGTGTAGTAGGCAGTCTGTGCACACACGTAGCATGATTAAAGTTGGCTCATTCTCTATTCATTGTCAATAATGTTTTATGTAAGCTAATCCCTCAAAGAAGTTATATTACATATTCTCCCTGGGATCTTCTCAGAACTTTCCCGTACTAATTTATTAATGAAAGAGATTGATTACGAAATCTAGTTTAATCGATGTATTTATAGCGCCATGAATTAATAACGTCTCCTTTGAATTTCCGAGTGACGTAATTTGCTTAGGTAAACAAAGGCCAAAGCTCCGTGTAGGTGGGGAATAAAATGTTATGTATGAAGATAACATAGCGTCGCTCGAGCGGAATAAGGTCATTTGAAAAACTGGGTACACAGAATGGGTGCCGAGTCAATACTGGCTTTATAACCTAGATAAACAAGGAGACAATAAAGACAGAACTGACATAAAAATGGCTTGCAAGCTGTGCAGTGTCGCGTGGGTGGACAATGCAAGTGACTGCGCCCACGTGCGCCCAGTCAGGCTGCTCTATTTATTTATTATTCAAGAGCCGAGCCGCGAATATCTACCGCCTGTGCTCGACTTTAAGTTTTAATCCTTATAAATAGATTTCTTGCCGTTTACGGCCCACATTTCGCCAGTATGTGAAATTGGGCGTAAGCCTATTGACATCAACTCGGCACAAATCCAAACTCTGCCCGACCTGAGAATCAAACTGAGGACCTTATGTTCAGCAGTAGCGCTTGCGACCATTAGACAGATAAGGCAGCAGAACCACTACTAGGTAATACTTAAATCCTCAAAAAGCCACATCTAGTTTTTTTATAAATCTACTTGTTGCGATATTTCTATAAATAAAGCTAGGTATTAGAACCGAGTCTTTTCCCTGACATTTGACGCCTACTCTGTAATTACTACTTGCCTTTTGACGTAAAATATGATTGAGTAGGGAAGATTTTCTGGTTTTTCATCTGATCTGTGCTAAGTAGGTAGGTTGACATATGCGGTAACATATACATAGTATTCAAAAATAAAGTATAATATAGTCTTAAAGAATGTGTTCAACTGAGAAATCAGAATATAAATAATAACTTCACGGACAAAGAAAATGCTGAGGAAAAGCTTAATTTATTTCTCGTTACTTCAACAATTTTCTTCTTACAGATTTCCATTTCTTGTGACAAATAATAATTTATTACCACATTGCCGCGTCTGATGTTGTGGTGAGCGCACGGGTAATATTGAAATCAACTATTGTGACTTTAGAAATATCGGTAAATTACAGTATTTAACAACACATATTAATTGTAATTACCACAATTCACAGCTCTGACATTTTGGATATTTTGATTAGCAATACGGAAATTGACTGTAGCCATGTTAGATTAATTAACTAAAATACATGTCCACAATTTCATTTTAATATTGTCATGTTATTGCATTAAAACACATAAAATATGTTAGCAAAACTCGCTTAATGTGAAAATGTAGGTCAATTGTTTTAGAGTTTCCGGTAAATTGAAACATAAGGTCTGGGAAACCTTGGTACGAATTGCTCGAGGATATTGCGCCGGATCTCAAGTTTACCAAATGCACTTAAGAACAGCATTGGTAAGACAAAAGAGGGGGATATCAGGGTAGGAATGGTTCTCGAGTTTTGTTTAAACCTCTCAAAATTGCTGTTAAAGCTGGAGATTTGGAGATAAGACGCGCTCCGGACAGGCGCCGGCCAAAGTTGGACACTTCTGACAGAACCTGATGGCGGACTTACGATTAACGTTTGATTGAATATAAATTAGTTGGCGCTTTTACCGAAAATTTTCCTTTAGTTATAAAGAATACTGTGGTTTTAGGAAGCGCTGGTACTATTTAACATATCCACAAATTTATACTCGAGTCTCGAAATGATATAAAAAGAGAGCATCATAATAAAATCTATTTTTAAAAGTGTAGGTGGCTTTTGACCATGTTATGTAGAGTACGCATGGCGACATATCAGGCTTACACATTTCCATTATAAGCTGACTTCTCATTCTACGAGAATCCTACACAATGCGAGCTCAACTAAAACTGGAAATGTATAGTTTGATACGTCGCTATGTGTAAAAGTTTCTAGGTTAGATTCTCCAGTACCTATAATTGGATTTTTCTGCTAAACAATTCCGAGTTATTGCCGAGTATTGGAATAGTTTCCGATAAATTGCGACAGCCTCCATCATATGAGGCCACACTATCATCGGCTTACTTCGAGAATTTATACGACACAAATACCAGAATAATAGTTGTGTTTTTAGAATAGCAATTATTTATTTCCCAAATACTAGACATATTTCTGCTCTATAAGTTTATAGAGCTAAAATATCAGGCGTTATACAAGCTATTTTAGCAATAACTCTTATACAACTTCTACGGGAAGTTTTTGAGGTGCTTTTCTTTTAAGACTATTTTGCTACATTCGGAGCGCATAATTAAAGACTGGGAATGGACCGCTCTCAAGCTCTGTATACCCACCTATTTTCGCTTTGGAACATGCGGTTCTGAGTGTACCGATCCACTCTTCACCTATACCGATGAATACGGTTTGCCCATCCATAAACTGTCTGCTTCAGGAAGTCGATGCCCTTTGTGACACGGGATATATTATATATTCACGAGGACTAATGCTAGTTCCCGAGAACGACCGCCTTACAAAGCGCATCACCTTTGGGCTTGTATTGCCCTCCCTGAAGCAGATGAGCTTCCCCACGAGTCCCCTGGCCATACGGCGGTCAATCTTACACTGCCAGGCTGGTCCGGCGGCGGGTTTCAGTCAGTGTATAGAAATCTGATACGATATACGACATGCACTATAGTTACGCCTCTGCCCAACCCTTCGAGGTAATGAGGCATGATGTTATGTGGTCAAAGAACGATAATTAATGAAAGTGACAAACAAGTAACAGTAGAGAGGTATATTTATTTTTTAAACTTTTAACATCAATTTAGTGTTCATATTCTTTGAGATGGACGAAAATTATAAAAAATTGTTTATGTCCATCCTTACTGATCATTAATTATCAAATTATACAATACAAGATCAAGCATCAATCAGACCAAATTAAAAACAAAAAAAAAACATTTGCTTCTGAACTGACAATATTCAAGCCTTATCACCTCAAAGGCTTTGCAATTACTCTTTGTGTCGAACAGGAGAATAAAAAAAAAAAACGTACCGGAATAAACAGAGAGTCGTACAACATAACTCTTGTTACTGCTAATAACAAATTACAATAAAACTTGATGAAGTCGACAATACAAAAATGCGAGAGAGACAATGAAATGAATTTCCTAGTTCATTTGAAGTTACTGCTATAACGTAAATTAAATACCCAGAGAGAAAACGTACCTTAGTTAAATGTTCCATAAAACATGAACAGGGGCTTTTATAACTATCTACTTTGTTGTAGTATGCCCAAATGTTATATAATGCTACATTACGAAAACCAGACCCCGTCGAGATTCTGGTTTATAAAACGTAGATTCGTGTCCATTATCTACGTTCTAAGGCACGAGAAGTTTATCGACGTTGTATTGCCGCCTAGTAGGACATATAGTAACAAAAGATCAGAGCGGTAATTGTGTAACTTTCTATCAGTAGGAGTCGGTTTCATTTTGATAGTTAAACAACATTCATTGCGTTATTTACGTTGCTGAGCCGACAATTTATTCGAACAAATTACGCAATGGATTAGGAATAATCTTCAATCCGATTCAGATTCTGATAGATAGTGCGTTTCGCAATTAGGGTGCACGTACTACTCGCAACCGGCTTGCATGTATGACTAGAAGTACAATTCTGGTAATTTTAAGATCGCTCACAATAATGTAGTCTTTGTCTCAATCTGTCAAAAATACCTCGAGTATCCATACATTTTTGACAAGTTTTTGACATTTGACTGTCGCTGAGATGAGACTGCGACTAGATTTTGAACGTGTTTAATTACGAGAATTGTCTTTCAGATGTCTGAACGTAAAGAAGGCAAAAGGAGTATGTATGGGTCGGAGCAGGTGGCGTTCTTTAGTTCCTACCTGAAGAAGTCGTGAGTTTGTGTATGTGTAAATTACACACTGATAAATGTCTTTTGAAGCTAAGATGTCACATGTCCCACCTTTCTAGAATCTGTCATGTTCTGAGCTTTTTTCGAAATGTCCTCTGAAATCTAAACATAAAAGGTGTACCTATATAAAACAATTCCAACCCTCAGTGAGCGTAGGATGGTCCCCAATTAAATTCGACGTTTCGGTTCCACTTTTTAATTCCCTAATGGCAAAGTTACTTGGTCTCATCTGCTTTATATTTTAATCAATATACTTAATTGGCACTTCGAAAGGCAATTTATATGAAAGAAAGAAAGAAAAAGTATTTATTGGGACACGCACAGAAACTATACAAAAAACAATACTTAATAAAATAAAAATCAATTATAAACAAAAAAAAAAAAAAACAAATAAAAAAAAAAAATTAAAAGAAAAAAAAAAAACAGAAAGTCCTGTGCGAGGCCAAAGGGCCCCGATCTCAGCATGATGCTGCGACATTTAAAAATAAGTATCGCAGCGCTGGTATTCTGATAGGACCCATATGACACTGGTGTATAAAACTATGATCGTGTGGGCTTCAAACATCTCTTATTCAAAGGTTTGCAGAGGTGCGTACGTGACGGTCCTACTTAATTAGGGATCAAGTGGCTCAATATGGAGCTCCCTCATATACTACACAGAGTATGTGGATCAAAATATTTTACGTATGTTGCTCATATATCTAAAATTCCCACGCGTACAGAATATTAATTTGACGCTATTTACATTCTCATGATACGACCTCTATTGATGTATGTTTGTCTGTATGTACGAACCTACATAAAATATCAAAGCTTGGGTAAATTACATATTATTTACAGAGATCGAAAGAGTCAGGTAACGCATTTTGATTTATATTTTCCCTGTTCTGTATACCTGTCCAAGCTAATTTCACTCGATTGAACCTACATCAAATTTTGACAAGCTTATTACTTGTGCTTTGCACTCTGTTACCTGTCACATTCTAAATGGGGTTGGAAAATATCAAGCGAAAATATTTGTATAGGCAAAGTCAGCGTCAACCGCTAGTGTGAATATAATGAAACAGTAATTTGTTGTAACTTTGGCCAAAGTTTGTTTCTTCGCGCATTAATTCTAAATTGTATTTTGATTTATTCTTTGTTACCAACATTCTGAAGTATGGAAACTTTAATAATTTCATGTTGCTTTATAGAGGCATGTTAAATGGAGTTTTCAGTTTCTTTTCACTTGAATCAATGAAGAAATTAAACAAAACTTACCTTCAATATTCTATCCCGCGTAAACTTTTTCTCATTTTCTTGCAATTCATGAAGTTTATTGATAGTGGTAAAGTTTGCTCTGTTGAAAGATATTCAAATCAGTTCAATATTTACTAACTTTGGAATGAACAAACAAACTCATAAACTTTCAATAGTTCTGTCTACTTTTCAATAGTGAGTAGTTGAAGTTGAATTGAGTAGACTTCAAGGTATTGTTCTGTCTAGACTTAGAGTAATATATAATAAAACCTTTTTGATCAATAGATACTTATCTAAGTTATTTGCAATAACTGAAATTGCTTACACTATATCGTGTAAAATTATCTATACAAACAAATAAAATTGAAGTGTCTGTTAATAATTTCAATATAAAAGAGGGGCAATTCTCGTATTTTAAGAACGTTCACAGTCTGATCTCAGTCTCAATATGTCAGAAATACCTCGAGTATATTTTTGACATGTGATTGTCGCCGAGATGAGACTGTGATTAGATTTTGAACGTTTTTAATTACGAGGATTGGGCATCAGCTATTTACTAAACGCATATGAAAGTATACAGGGTTATTTGTAAAACACCGGCAACCTCTCAGGTATATGTTACTAACATCATAATCAACAACTTTTGTTCTGTGACTTTTAAAAATCATCATATTTTAGTGCATCAGATTTTCATACGAAAATCGGCTACCTGTAAATAGGTCAAGTTCAAGCGCCCCCGTCGCCCTAACCCCGCTCCCCTTGCTAATATACTATCGCTTTCTTTTGCTTCACATAGACTCCATAACATTTAGAGCGTTCAATTTAAATATTTTTATTTTTGTTTGAAAATCTAATGCACTAAAATGTGATGAATTTTTAAAAGTCACAGAACAAAAGTTGTTGATTATGATGTTAGTAACATAGTTCTGAGAGGTTGCCGGTGTTTTACAAATAACCCTGTATACGGTACTTATAACAATTTTAATATCTATCTTTCTGTCTGTTTGCTTGTTTCGACGTAATCTCCAAAACGTCCGGACTTATTTTGATGGGACTTTCGCAGATAGTTGAAGTAATAAGGATAATTTTCGACATACTTCTAAAAGTAAAATTAAATGGGGGACACCTGAAAAGAACTTCACAGAAATCCCGCAACGTTCTAAATACTCTTTGAATGCAACCTTTTTGTTCCTCGTTCCAACTAAACGGACCAACTGCACTTAACTTTTCCTCGTTGGTACACCAAAGAATTTCCTCAAGATATTAAAAACATCCTTTCACAGAAAAGAAAAGAAACGAAACGGAAATAGAAAAACGGAGCGTTCGCGTTAAATGTCGCTAATTATAATACTGTACCCTCCCATCAGGAGTTCCTGCTAATGATAGTTACTTTTCCTTTTTGAAGATTCCGCAGATGAACGGCCCCGAGCAATTAAACCTTTCCGTATAAGATACTCTTTTCCCCTTCATTAGGGAACCATTTAACCGGCGGTAATTCGAACGGGTAAGTTACATTAATATTACAGAACGGTAAAACTACGCAACGCCCGGCTGCAACGCAGGTGTACCTTCTAAATATTCCACTAACTTTCCGCCTATACCTCGCTTACCGGCAACTTTTCTATCCTATAAAACTTGATGCGCTTCCTTTTTGTTTGTTACTTACATTATCTTTAATACAATGAGGATAGGCGAGTTTTTAACAAGGTTTCGTCATAAAAAAGTGTTTTTAGCAAAATGTTGGGTAGAGAGGCATTATGTTAATGTCTTATCTTGTACAAAAATGGTTTTAGACCGGTCTTGGGACAAAAGAGTCATGTAAAGAATCGTAATCTTTGTATTAGACACGTAAAGAGCATTCACATGCTGCTTATTCATATTCAGCTAGAATACTATAAAAATAATTACAAGATTTCCATTAAACTTCACGGTTCAAGAAACTGAAATCTCTCTTGCAGAATTTTTATGGTATTAAAGTAGGACGATGCCGCTAGGTAGGATATAAAAACGCGAGATGCATACGGTCTATTTACGAGTACTAATAACGGTTCGTAGTGCTCTGCGCAGATTGCTCAGTTTGCATACTAATGGCCTCGTCTGGACCGCATAGCCAATATCTGGTAGTGTGAAAGATTCATAAGCCTTGGAAGAATACATGGTAATCTAAATTATTTCCACGACGAGGTCGGCTTTGTCATTAATCTAATAAAGCCACAAGTTATTTACTATGTGGAATTGTGTGCAAAATTACCTCGGATATGTACGATAGCTTTGCTTATTATTTGGATAAGATTTACCCCGGATGTTTGTTTGGATATATCCGGTCGAACATAATTTACTAAGTAGTTAGCCTTTAATATTATCTATTAAATTGAGTGCCTACTAAGTCTTTTAGTCTATTCTGGGTGTCTCACCTTGATAGAAAAAAAAAACTTTCTCATTTGCAATTAGGGAGAATTTAAAGCATATTCTGTGTAACCATTTATTTTGAAGGATTAATCAGTGTCCTCTAAAGAGTTTTAAGAGCTTCAGTGACGTTAGTAAATTGGTAAAATTTTCCCATAATGAACCACTAAAAGGGATTAATGGGTTTAGAGCAAAATTTTACAAATTGCTGGAAGATTTTGTCGGAAGACTTCTAATGTTAAATGATATTAGACTATGGCGCTAGTGATAAAGTTGTAATCGTGTAGCGCAGGCAGTGTGCGCCAGGGATTACACTTCGTCAGACTATGATCCAGTTCCTAAGCCCCCGGGCACCCGAGCACTGAGGAGAGGCTAATCCAGTTTCCACGTTACGACTTCATTGGGAGCGCACTTTTTGAAACTAATGTTAGGGATAATCGTCTACAACGTTCATGGTTTCAGTACTAATATTATGATTACAAACTGAGAATTAAGTTGTTGTACCTACAGACTCATTTAAGTAAACATGAACCTATATAAAATTTTGGGGACATTGCGTGAATATTAACATTTGATACTAAAGTCTAAAACAGCTACTTATATTCTCACATAAACGATAAGATTGTCCATAGGTAAGATAAAATGTAAACAAAACATACTACCAGTTTTTATTTTAGCTCGTGAAAAATTCCAAACATTTTACGGTTGAAATAAAAAGTGAAATGTTTACCTTTAAGCGAGCTACACATCGGGCCAGCGGTATTACAAAGAGCTTTTAAGCCCTTTCCGCACACGTCACGTGCAGGCCGGGCCTTAGCCGACGCGTGTGCCTGCCTAATTACCTACGATTTACGGCATGTGCCCCTCCCCTAATATTAATTACAACTTATTGTTCTAATGGATGTTGTTTTTCAAGCCCAAGAGACCTTCTAATGAAAGTTCAAAATGTTGGCAAAAAGCCTGGACTAATTTTTGGTCCCATGTAATTCCATTTAGCGCCATTGTTTGGTAGAGTTTATAGATCTTTGTAATGCTTCGAGGTTTGGGTATAAAGTGAGTAATATTTTAGGTAAAGCTACCCATTTCCACATATGCTGGCTCAATTTTCAGTTACTATGTTCTAAACCGAGTTTGTAGACGTAAAAACATGACCTAATTTTGCGGCCCCCACTTACTAAAAGATCCTCAACAAACATAGATTTTGAGCTAAGGGATAAGTGAGATTAGTGAGACCATAACATAACACATTCAGTCCCAAAGGCCTCGTAAATCCTGGCCGTTTTCATACAGACGAGTTAATTTTTCATGTGTATCTCTGCCAAACATTTTTGCTTTACATAGCGTAGGTGTATCCCGGTTAATGAAGAGTTAGCTAATATTGTCAACCTATCCAAATATAGACCTCCATTGATCCTCGTTTTGATCCTAGATAAATGTATTTAAATAATGTTGTTTTGGTACGTCGTCCTCATTAGCAAGAGTCGCCAACAAAATTAGAAACATGTTCTATTTTCATACTACGGGTTATATAAATAAGCGATATATTTGGTGGATATTTAAAGGGTAAGCTCGATTGTAGAGTTTTTTCCACTTAGGTTATTTTTAATCTAAGGGTAAAATAGGCTGTCAAATTTTAAATTAGAGTGTGTAAACCTTCCCTAGATGGGCTGTTATGTAATTCTCAGACAATAACATTCGGTTCCATAGTGTAGATAATGTGACTAAAACGTGCACGAGTCGACATTTTACCTAAGACCATAATTCTCTAATATTAATTAAACCGATACGCCACCGTCACGTTCCTTTGTTACCTAATATACATAGGTATCAATCACTTGATCAAAATTTGAGAGTACCTAGCTTGAATAACCGCTGTGAGTGAGTAACTGCGGGGGGCGAGGTCGCCATGACGACGCGTGTACTTGACATGTGTTTGTTTTACAGAAAGCCCTTTCATTTCACAGTGAATCAGCAAATTTGAAGCAACGCCAGCGTTGGCAATTAGAATATACCTATCCCATTCGGAAAACATTTTAAAATGAATGAATTTTAAATAAAAGTTACGTGTATGCCAAAATGGTACGCGGGATATCATATTATTTAGGTACTTAATCGCAATAGCACCCTTATTATTCTATCGAGTCATCATTCATTATTTCAGCCTAAAGACATCCATTGCTGGATATAGGCTTCCTCCTATTTGGGGGTGTTTGCCATAATCGCCACGCTTGGCAGGTGGGTTAGCATTCGCAGCATAGTGGTAAAATGCAGAGAGAACGCTGCTGCCTATTTTCTAGTATGTCCCTTAGTCGCCTTGTATGACACCCACGGGAAGAGATGAGATGCTTTTATTCTTGACGTCCGGCTCCACACTACATCTTAACATCGATCAAGTGCAGTACAAAAAACTATCCACCAATATAATATATCCTAAACAGATTCCAAACCTTAAATAAGTCACAAAATATTATAGCCACACACGCCTCTAAACGATTTTATCTGATCACATTCAGAAAAGACAAAGTAATTTATTTACTTGAACCCCTCACAGACAGCCCCAATAAGCAATTCGTTTCATTCCTTATTCATAAAGGGAAGTTTTGAAGGGACCTCACACGCCTACTCCTCCTACCTAGGAAGGTATTGCAACTCTACTCTCATAATCAACCGTGGCGGATAAACATTGACGTGAGCGATAAAACCGCGAAACTCGGCCAGTCTCAGGGGAAATTCCAGTTTCTTGCGACCTTAAGAGTTAATCAGAAAATATATTGAAGGCATCGTGAATGTAACAGTATTTCTTTCATCAGGTGAACCTTGCCTGTCGATTTTGTGCCTTTTTGAGCGAGGGCTAATGTTTGAAAAGGATGAAATTATGTTGGAATTGGCTTAGAGATTGAGCTCCAGATAAGTATATGATTTATGTACGCTCTTTTCACTTTTGAGACTTTTTGTATAAGTAAAGTTTATGCTTTTCAATGACAGAGTTTGGGGTTTTTTTTTACTTTGGAAAAACCGTGACTAAGAATTTATTGACAATCCAATATTTCTTTCACTCAAACCTAAACTTGTTTTACGTCGAGCTTCGCTTCTTATAAAAATATTCAGTTTACTCAGAGTTACTCCTGCTTTTCTTTTATAGTTCTGACAGCTATATAAAAGAAAAGCAGGAGTATAATACATCAAAATTTATTCTAATCCATCAGTTCGCCGGAGTATATTTAGGGTTGGTAATTTGTTCTGATAAAAATACGGAAATTTTCCGGGATTCGCGAGGTCAGGCGGCAATCAGTTATTATAATCCGCCCCATTGCCAAATCTTCGTATAAAAGGAATGCAGTAATAACACTCCGTTGACTTCAAAGCATAATACATTTCGTGCCACAATAGGAATTCTTTTTTGTGGAATAATGAATTCGACGATCTTTATAAACCGACGGCAAATGAAGGTACCTTTATACAGGTTCGTTGTAGGTAACTACAAAAACAGTCCTACATTTAAGATTCAGATGCTGTACGTAATTTCAAAGCGAATAAAACCGTTCGCCAATTTACATCGAACATGAAAATGCTCTTTTATCTATATTTACCTTACTTTCAATGGCACTCCTGACTCCCATAATGTTAAATTTAAAAACGCTGAGCTTAGAGGCGTACCCTAAAGTGTAATCGAAGCATAAATCTCTTTAATTTGCTTTGAATTTTCCTCTAGCTTGATATAAACGATGGATCTTTAAAATTTTCAGACAAATTGCGGGGACATTATGCTGATTTTAGACGGTTCTTAATGTACTTGAGTTACTCGTTTTACGGTTACGATATAAGCAAGTAGAGCAATTACTAAACATAATATTATAAAAAGTTAATTAACTTACCTTGAACTTCTCTCGACACAGAATATGCGAACATTAAAATTATACATAATGTCGAGTTTATTTTAGATAAATATTAGGTAAATATCCAAACAATTTTGGAAGGAAAAACATGGGACCTTTCATAAAAGTAATTTGTAATAATATATTTATTAGCCAAAATTAGGACACAGTTACAGGGTGATAATTAATTTAAGCGTGTAAATAAATGATAAATAATCCCCATGCTAGGAAAAACCTGTGTTACAGAGGTCGCCCATCCGTCCATTGTGGATGTTATAATAGTTACTTACGAGTAATGTGCACTTTTGTAAGACATAAACAAGATTAACACAATTCATTTTGTGGATAAGAAACGGGGAATAAATTAAAAGGAGTGTAAATTCATTAATGACAAGGAAAATGGAGTAGCTATCTATTTATGTGACGGCTGTGTGTTTGTGAGTATGGCCTTGTATAGATGAGTGTAGGTGTGTATGCGTGAGTGAGTGTGCCTGATTTGTTTGAGTTAAGGTATGAATAAAAGTAATTATTCGTAAAGTATCTCTAAAATAGGCACCTAGATGTGGGTGTATTACTCTAAGTAAAACCAACCATTACGTAAGCAAGCCAAAAAGTTTCCCTGTCTGAAGAGTCCTTGTAGTTTATGAGTTATTCGGCTGATCGATTTCCTATTAAGCCAACGAAACTCCCACTTGAGACCTGATGAACACCGCCGCCGTTCTTAATTAGGGATATGATCCACAAGAAAGTAATTTCCCCAAGATTATCTTTCGGAACGAAATACAGGCCGAATCCAAGAACGTGATAAAGTAGAAGAGCCATAAAATGTGATTAGAATCCATGGTCTGCTCGATTATGATTCTTTGCCGCACGCATATCGATGTACGTACCTTAAATCATAATGAAGATTAAATAACTTCTTAAGATGAGACCACTTTTTCCGGTGCTGAGAAAATGGTCTACCTTTTACTTTTTTTTGTCCCAATTTCTGTGCTAATATTGCTAGGAAAATATTAACCATAAGGTCAGTTCATTTCACCCTTAATTTCAACAATATAAATCGTTGAAATTAAGGGTGAAATGAACTGAAATAATAGAAACGTCATATATCTTTTTGATTTGTAGTTTTCATTAATTAAAATACCTTTTTAATTTTGGAAGCAAATACCTTTTGTCCGGTCATAATCTCAAATAGAGTTAATAAAAATAAAACAAGTAAGTAAGGTACCTAATCGCCAGAATTTCATTGTTTAACTATTACAAAAACAGATAATACACGAGAGATAACATAACTGTTATAGCTAAAAGGAATTCTTTACAAAAAATAACGTAATATCACGCTCTGTTTTCTCAAAGAGGTTGTCAGAGATGAGAAAAATAAATGTATTTTCTGTCTTTTGTTTGTTTTAGGTGTACCCATAGAGGGTACACACACGTCGAAATTCCGGATTAAAAAAAAACTCAACGTTTTACACGACTTGGGAATCGAACCCGGGATCTCATACTCAGTAGACCACTAGACCAACGATACTTCGTTGGTCTAGTGGTCTACTGAGTATGAGACAGTCGGAACGAAAAATAAAGTAAAACTACTGTTACCCTCCAGTACCTACCTAATACCGTGTGGTGCAGGACGTAAAGAATAACACCACCCCATTTCTTCCCGTGGGTGTCGTAAAAGGCGACTAAAGGACTTACTAGAGAATGGGCAGCAGCGTTCTCTATGCATTTACCACCATACTGCGATCGCCAACCCGTCTGCCAAGCGTGGCGATTATGGCAAAGCCCCCCAAATTTGGGGAGGCCTAAGTCCAGCTGTGGACGTCTTACGGCTGAAATGATGACCTACCTAATAAAGACACATTAGGTACCTAAGCTGTTCACTAAGGTCCACTAGAACTGCATTATTTATTACAAGGTCAAAAGAAAATGGCAGGAAATTCTTGAAATATGAGCGCCATACATATTCGCGTAACAAAGAGAAGGTAAATTTATTCTACGATAGAGAATGTCCATTTATCACTATATTAATCGTTTCGTAGTCTCGCACGTAGCGCCTATAAATCCCGGTGGTTATTGTAGGTACCTTCGTTCTTATTAAGGTTTAATGTAAACTATGTTAACCATCCTATAATATTGTGATGTGGTCTATTGGTGAAAATTGGCATCATAATGCCTGTGACCGCTACAACGATCAGCCGACTATGCCGCTACAACGTACGGCAGTGTGTCATAATCACGTTAAGTGTAGTCACTTGGCATATGAATTGGTAATTGCAATTAGCCGTTATTAACAGTTCCTAAGGCCCACTGTCAACGAGGAAGCAACAAAGTAGCTATCAATGATTTTCTCGCTCAAGACACGTACAAAATATTGTAGTTCCCGTGTAAGTAAAAGAGATACATTTAAAAGGATGATCGCTGACTGTTCACACCACCGCCGGCGAGTACTTGTTTGTGGCAGCCGTAAGAGCTACCATTGATATTACTTACTTAGCGACGCTCGCTTGGCAGGCATAACACTCGCTGAGGGCCTTCCGCTTGGTACATACGCATACCAGCGAGTTCTCGCTACGGGGGCCGCTATCTGCATGGTGTCTAAGCTTTTGTTTTCTTCCAAACGCATTCTACGACTCTAAGAGACACCTCAAAAAACAGAAAAATATCTCTTTAAGCTTTTTAAAATAGACGAATCTAGTATTCACACCAATAGTTCACACAAATAAGATTTTATTCAACAAAACTCCTTACACTTGTTAGTAGTAGACTAACAGATTAATATGTATAATTATGACCATGTAAACTAAACATATGAAATACCATGTATTAAACGCAGAAGTAGCCTCGCTATTTGCATTAGGTGATACAAGAATACCTTTCACTCGCAAAGTTGTATTAAAGCCGACTCTAACAAAAATTCGTACAAAACAAACTCCGGAGCCATTACGATATTGTTTTCCCCAGTTTCCCACAAGTGAGGAGTTGTTTTGTACACTAACTTGGTTTATGGGCGAATAATAGGATTACTTTTCACTCACTTTTATTAATCATGTTATTTATTATCTTCCCCAGTGGTTTGTGATGTATCATTCAATAAATTTCTTATGGACTAAGGAACAGTTATGGGAAAGATGAACTTTGTTAATTTACTTGGAATTAACCTTGAAGGGAGCAGTTAGACAATTATTTTCTCAAATTGTTAAACAAGGCCTGACTGGCCTGTTAGTCTAGTGGTTAGTGACCCTGACTGCTAAGACTGAGGTCGTGGGTTCGATTCCCACCCAGGACAAATGTTTGTGTGATGAGCACAATCATTTGTTCTGTGTCTGGGTGTAAATTATCTATTATATGTATGTATTTAGAAATATATAAGTATGTTTATCAGTTGTCCGGTTGCCATAGTACAGGCTCTGCCTAGTTTGGGATCAGATAACGTTGTGTTGGTTGTCCTAAGATATTTATTTATTTTATTTTTTAAGAGGTAGCAGTAGTGGCACAGTGGTACTTACGAGTTGAGTCGTGGGTTCAAATCCAGACAGGCGCTTTACTTTGTGTTAATAGTATCATCAACACTTCTCTCAAAACGGTGAAGTATAACATCGTGAAGAAACCGGCATGTCCTAGAACCAAAATTCGAAGATATGTGCCGTCTACCAACCCGCACTGGGCCCGCTTGATAGATTGAAGCCTACTCCCTCTCGTAGAGAAGAGGCCTGTGTCTTAGCAGTAGGAACATTATCGGCTGATTATGCTATGCTATGTTAAACAAGAGCCTTGATTTCTTTGACAACGCATTCAAAAATTACTAATGCTTTTCAAAGCAAGGCTAGCTAACTACCTGCCAGGGTCACGGATCTGTTCGAAAGAATTACCGTGGCCCTGGCACAGGCAACTGAAGGAACATGGGTGGATTTTAGCCAATAAAAGTCTGTTACGCCCTTTCGCTCAACCCAGAGCGGGAGACGTCATTTCATGATACCCACCCACAAAGAAAAAAACAAAAAGGCTAGGAAGCTTGAACCTCTGTATACTATTCTATCTTGGGACATGCTAGTGATGCTTATATGATACCAGACCATTTTAAGCTGGTATGGTGATTGCTGTCAGAAAAACAAAATCAGTAGTCGCTGCACAGTAGCCAACACAAGGATAGTAAATTCAGTGATACTGCTCAAAACATAGAACCATATCGTATTATGCTATCCAAGTTTGAGGCGCTACCTTACTGGCTTTCTCACTAGCTTAATAGACTCGAAATGAAGCGTGTTTTGTATACACGAAGCCAGTGCTGCTAGCTTACTATCCTAGCTCGAAAAAATACCCTCGTGTATCTCGGGCATGAAGAAAAATACAAAATATGCCAAAAAAATAATATTACAATTCGGTAATTGATAAAAAGCTCTATATTCTCCGAATCCTGCATAATGCATATAAACCAGAACGGAGTGGCTTTTAACAAAACGTAGTTAATTTCCATAAAATTGAGCAGTACATCAAAGTCATGTACAGTTGATACATTACCTACACATGTAACGTTCACAAAGCGCGTAACGTGTGAAATATTCCGATATTACGTCACAACTAACTCGTCTTTTTGAATAACTGAACGTTGTTTTCTGCAATTCATTTTAGTTAGTTCATACATTCGATTCCTTCTTGGGATTATATGAGGTGTCGGTTAGCTCTGCTGCCACATATTACGATAAGACAAAATAAGATAGATGTCGCCGACACTTTAGATAAATTCTAAAATGCAAACTTGAAATTCGGATCCCTAATATAAAACTAGATGTTTTAATATTCGCAGAAAATAAAAGTAAACATTCATAAAGACGAACTTTGTCCAATCGGTACTAACTTTAATCATACCAAAAGAATCTATAATTTTATCAGGTACACGCCCGCCCGTGCTGTCTAAATATATGCTGCATTGAAAATTTCCAACAAAGCAATAAAATATATTACTTCGAAGATTTACATTCTCCCAACCACAATTCTTCGCATCTGCATTCTGCGGAAATACCCATACATTCCTCACATTGTCTACGATTACCTACTCGCAATTTATATCACAAGGTGCAAGCCAACAATTTCAAACTCTTTCTACTTTGCAAAAGATATACTAGTCTACTTACTTATAAGCAGCAAGTTGAATCAGTGTAACATTTAATGCAATTGGATCTGTCTAAGAAATATGAATATTAATTTTATTTTGTTTCCTTGTTCCAGATGCTAACTATTACTTATCACCGGTAGAAAAAAGTTTTGCTCAAGTTCAACCGCCTTTATTTCCGAACACTCGCCCATCTTCATTCTTCGAACATGGGGACAACTACAGAGTTGCACCAACTGTGCAGCAGCCGCTCTACAATGAGGGTCAAGCCAGATTTCCTAGCCCTAACTACAACCAAAATCCAACACCTTTTCAGTTACCGACGGGCAGGAGTCAGGCGGGAACGCAATATTATGTAAACCAACCCGAATTTACCGCACAACGATCAAGGTTCAGGCCAGCTTTACCGTACAATTTCCAATTCGTACACCCAGCCTCAACGAAAAGGCCCGACGTGCCACAAATACACTCTGTTGCGTATCAAAATGATCCATCAAAACCTGAAACATTTTTAGGTCAAATTACTTTAAATAATCCTGATATTGACTACCTACAAAATAGCAGATTTAAGAACATGCCTTTTGACGGCAACAGCTTAAAGAGCAATGGACAAAGCGGTCACATTCCTCACGATGAAGATATTGAAAACGATAACCAAGACTTATTTGACCATCACAGGGTGACCACTTATAATCCTCATAAACTTGCAATCAAACAAAGACTGAATGTTAAACCTAATACTCCACATTTCCCTCAATTAGATTCACCTTCTATAAATGAAAATACGAATTCACAAAATACAGCAATCAACGCATTTAATAAAAACAACAATTTCAATGCACCCAAACTGAACTTATATCAAAGTTCTTCTACTGAATATAAGGGACTCTTAGATATAGAACCTTTACTAGAAGATGACATAAGTGATATTACTTCATTTAGGGAGCTTATGAAGAATACTCAAGGCTCTTTTGATGTCGAGGTTATTAAATCCAATCAAACGCAATCTGAATCAGCTGATGACAGTAAACCTGACGCGAGTTCTATGAATGCAGATAATTATCCAAGAGGTGGTCCAGTCAAATCAACAACCACAACTACTACAACTTCAACTACTACAACAACGACTACGGAAAGTAGTAACCACTCTAGTGAAGATCATGAAAACGTCGATGCAGGGGACGAGGGAGAGTATGTAGAATATTACGATGATGTCGAAGCTACTGAAGAGAAGCACACTACGCAAGAACCACAATCAGTTGAACATGCTACCGACATTTATGACGAAGAATATGACACAACTGAAGAACCTGAAAAACCTACAGAACCAGCTAAAGCAAACAATACAGAATCTTTTGACGTTTTAGTAATGAAGCCTGAAAACACTATGGTTAAGGATGACAATTTTAAACATTTTGTTGATACTACTGTAATAGACCAAACTGACCACAAACAAAATGAAGAAAAAGAAACTCCTGTCCATGATTATAGTTCACCTGATTCTGAAGAAGATCTGACATCAATAGAAACACCGTCCATTCTAGGACAAGAAGTTGTGTCTGTTGTTACCACTAAGAGTGTAGTTAATGGTACTATATCTATTCCCGACGTAACCTTTGCACCAAGTACAACAAAACTAAGTACGGCTTCAGAAAGTACTTCGCCTACTAGCAACCAAATGAGTGACGCCTCTATTCCAGTAACAACTGAAAACTGGATTGTAGTTGCATCGGTTCAAACAAGTAGAAGTGTTTCAGGTGCTCGTTTCTTACCTTTCCCAACCGTGGAGCAAGATGAAAAGAAACAAGTATTAGCGGACGATAATGAAGAAGATGAAGATGATGTGGAATCTGTAACTAAAGACCCTGGACTAGAAACAAGTGGTTTAATGAATACTCCATCATCGACCGAAAATATTAATGACAAATTAGACAGTATTCAATCAGAGTTATCGAGTGCAGTTTTATCTGGATCGTTAGATAACGAAAATAAAAATATTGAGCTAATAACTGAATCAACTACTGAAAGTACGACAACAACAACAACTACCACAACTACTACTACTACAACCCCATCGCCCATAAAAGTATTTACATTAAAGAGTACCTCGTCTCCTGCCGAAACAGAAAGATCATCTCCAGATCCATTACCAGTGCAGATTAAAAAATTTGCACATCGTGTGACTACGTCTACTACACCAAAGCCGAGGAAAAAACCTTCCTTAGTGACTGTGATGGATGACATAGCCGGACTGTTGCCTGCGGGTTATAAATCAAGGCTCTCATTTAAAAACAAACGAACTAGCACGACCACCACAACCACTACAACAACTACTAGTGCACCAGAGCCTCCTAGTGAGATCCCGATTATTAATGGAACACAAGGTCGATCATCTGGTATCAGCGCGAAGAACAAAGTTATTGTTTTAGATTATAAATCTTTACTTCCCAAAGAATACAAGCCTAAAGAAAATAAGCCCCAAGAAGATCTCGTCAAAAAACTGCAAAAGGATGATCTTAGTAAATTATTACCGCCTAATTATAAACCCCCAATCCCTGAGAGCCCCGATGTCAAATCAAGTCCGATTGCCAGTATTTTAGACAAAGTTGAAGAAGTTGATATTTCTGCTCTCTTGCCAAAAGATTTTAAGTTAAATACTACGACGACAGAAAAACCAAAGGTTGCACTCAAATTACCAGCAAGCGCTGTGCCCATAGACGTATCAGCTTTGCTACCACCAGGATTTAAATTGAACGAGACAGAAAAAGAAACCGCGAAAGATCCTCTCATCAAGCTTAAAATCGCTGATATTTCAAGTCTATTACCGCCTGGATTTAAATTAAACGAAACTATTGAAGAAGCGCCTGCGCCACCTAGTACTACGACCAAAGCTCCTGGTGGCATGATTAAATTGGTATTCCCCTCAAGACCGGGCAGTAAAGTTCAAAGAAAAACGACTACTTCTAAACCATTGGGCCCTGTTCCAGCGACACCTAAAATACAAAAGGGTTGGCCTATAAGGTAACTTTTATTTCTCTATAATTTTAAAGTGACTACATTGAGCTATTGCTGAACCGTTACTGACTTTTACTATTTTCAGGGCTTCTACTGAATTCACTGGTTGGCCATCGCCGTCTACGACACCGTTTTCTATAGAAAAACTTCTAGAAGCTCAAAGGAATGCCACTGCTACCAGTCCAATGCCAGAATTTAGTACTGAAGCAACGACACGACGTCCGACCACGACAACGACGACACCTGCCCCCCCTCCACCGACCACTCCAGGACTATGTAAAAAAGAGTGTGACATTGCTGCCACTATAAAAATCGTTTCAGGTACTAGTGTTTCTTTACTATCAGTACCTCTATTGATGTCAAATACGGCTATAACTTTGCAGTCATAAGATCACATAAGACTAACAAATATGAAGATTTTTTTAAAACTAATATTTCAAAATGGGTCCTCGTTATTTTTTTTAATTAAAAACTATCTATTATATTTTCAGGAGTGAAATGGATACCCGAATTATTAGACCACAATACTGTAGAATGGAAACGACTTGCCACAGATGTACAGGAAGAGGTAAATTGTATATTATTAATTGGAGAATACCCAACTTTATTAACGATTAAATGTAAAAACACGTTGGTTGCTTGCGACTTCAGATCGTTATTTCATAGCAAATCTTTTTATTTTCCAGTTGAATTCTGTCTATTCGAAATCAGACTTTCTACGGAAATGGTATAAGGGTATTAGAATTGATGGGTTCAGCGAAGGTTCTGTTCTTGTTGATTACTTCATTGAACTCAAAGAGGTAGAAGAAAGAGTGGACACATTGGATTTAAAGAAAATGTTCCACAAATCTCTGCATGATGCCAGCCCTGGTTCTGTGATTGAAACAGTGACAGTAGCACCCAATGATGATGATGATTTTGATCCTGACGTAATGTTAGGTGATCAACCGGATGAAGAAAGAATGAAGAAAAGTAATGAAAAAATGACTAAGACAATTGATAAGTCTGCTGGGAAACTAGAAATCGGAAAGTTTGTTATGGATCCTGCTTATACCGAGTTCATAGGTGGGTTAAATATTCTTACTTAATTATTTTTATACTATGTATCACTTGTTGAACGTTAATGATTTATTGTTTCTCTTATATAGTTTTACCTAAGCGTGAAGCACCAACGCCTGTAACTCCCGAAGAAGAATCATTCCTGCCTCAGTGGGGCATCGCTGTGATTGTCATCGCTTTGGCTTCTCTTCTGTTCGTCGTCATATTTGGAGTCACAGTAGTAAGTTAACCCGAACCGTAATTAATTCAAGGTATTTATGCGTCATTGATATTATAACTCTTCTTTTGTTTCTTTCAGTTGGTTAATCGACAGAAGAGTGCAAAAGCGAAACAGCCAATACCTCTCAGCGAGGAAATGCTTCGTGATTTGGATAAGAGTCATATGGGAGGCTTCGATGACGTGCATCCAGTGAAAGAACGTGACTTGCCGTATCTCCCGTCGGGCAAGGTAAATTCAGTCCTAGTCTATTGTTTGAAAGTTAAAATTATTTCATCCTATTTCTTATTTATTTTTGTACCTTATCCAGCGTATGTCAACTGCCTTCATCGAGCAGTTGGCTTACCCTAACCCGGGTGACTCGTGGCGATCGGAGTGGACTCCGCAGCTCCAGAAGTACATGCAGCATTACACGCCCGACTCAGGACGAGGCTCGCAGGTCTACGGACCCGTTGGAAATACTTATGGGTACGAATTTGCATTTGCTTTTAAAATGAAAAGATACTTCGTTTACAAAAAGCTGTCCTTACTCAGTTATTTATAAAACCCACATGAAACAGACGACAGGTGCGGGCCAGCTTACCGGATAAGTATCGCCCGATACTGTAGAATTTTTGTATCGTTCGTCCAACTTTCCATGAAATACGCTAGAGACAACTAAAGCTTCCTTTTACCACAAACTTTTCCCGCAGTGAAACCCCGCCTTACATGTTTCATGGAAAACCGCTGCTGCTTGTTTCATGGCAAAACTTTGGCTGCCGGGGCAGGGTCGGCCAAGTTTTAAATGTGGGAACATATTATGTATGTTAATAGATGTGTGTTGTGTCGACAGATATGGCGGAGGTTCGCAGCTGTACGGGCAGACGGGCGGCGGCTCCCAAGTGTACGGTTACACGGGCGAGTACCCGCGCTCGCACTTCTCGCGTCGTCGCTCCGACTACGACAGCAACTTCTAGACCCTTCTAGAAATATATTCGCCTACTGAGACTTGACACAATCTTGACAATATCTCCTTTTAATCTCGAACCCTAATTTATAATACTCGTATAGAACGTTTCATCCATTCTGTGTAGATTAGTCATTAACTTCAAAACATACTGTAACAGGTTGTGAAATAATTTTTATCATTATGAAACCGAAAATTATTAGATCGAAATTAGACTCGTATTTCTGAATTTATATTATACGATACGACTTTACATTTTGCATGATATTTTTAGCAGCTTTTAGTCCGGCCTATTTAGGACTTAACAGTGCCAACACAAATGGTTTTGTCGCGTTTGATATTTATTTTGTAAACAACAATATTTCTGTAATTAAAAAAATAGTTATTAAATGGAAATTATCTGCCAAAATATTAACTATTTACGACTGATTGTGAGATGTAAATAAGTAGAATAAGAACTCACCAATATTATAAGTGGAGACTAATAGGTGAGGCTACGAAGTACTTGTGTAGATATCTCTCCGCATGCCTATATTTGCTCAGAACCTGTAGTGGATCGTGCCCTGGCCCGTGTGTGAGCGTGAAACGCCTCTTTGTGCCAAATGTTCGTGCGTCTGTGTGTGCGTGTAAATATAACATAAATATTCCTTTCGTATAGAGACATTAACGTTAGTGGGTATAGATATCGGACCACCATTGCACAGGCCTTCCACTCGGCGCCGCGAGTGCCTGGTTGCGAACTGTTTACGTGGAATGTTGTGTGTTCCCATTTTCAGGATAAATCATATTTATTCGATCATTTTTACTCATACTCAGTGTCATTGGTAACACATTAGGTTAACGATCTTCATGTATGAAATTCATAATCTTAAGAATATAATTGATGATCGTCAATTTTAATTATTGCAAAAATCGTCAAACAGGTTCACAAAGACGTTAAATTGTAATTTAAATATAATTAGCGTTTAGCCACTTAAAATAAATAACAACCCTAATTAGTGTGGAAGTTTTTAAAACTTGGATTTACTTGAATGTGTCAAAATGATGAATTTCATCAGATATATTATATTAATTGTATTTGTAAATTCCTCGAGTAACGAGCGTCACGGTCATTATGTACCTACCAATTAGATTAAGTATAGTAATTGCATGAATTCGTGTATATAAAACAATTTTTGTACATGTAGATTTTAATTTAATTATCGATTAGTTAGAGACAAAGTAAACCATTAAGATCCTGAATATAGATAAATATATAATGTAAACTGTTGTTTCATTTGTTACCTAAACACGCTAGTTGATTAACGACTAAGATTTATATCAAATAATAAGTTACATACCCTTTCTAAATGCGTTGCAAATTATTTTTCAACTAAGTATTGCTATTTCATTTAATTATAATTTAATTACATATTCCACAGCATTCCTTAATAGGTAATAAAAATGATATATGGGATATTGTGATTAATTTGAAGCTGTTACTTTGCAGTATTTCAATGGATCGTTAGGTCAATAATTATTACAATGAAACCTTTCCGAGAAACCAACAATTTAAGTCGCTGGCTCATGTGATGCAGGAATTCCTAGTACGAGATTATTTCCAATTACCTACGTATGTTCTATTAAAATCTGACAACATTTATATCGAAAAAGTAAAGTTTAAACATAAGTAGTCTACATAAGATAGTTTTACACTTCTGGCCCTCTTTACAAAATATACTGGTACTATAAACTTTACTCCCTTACTCCATCCTCCAACAAGGCCCTTTCCCAAAGGTAAGCAGTGTCATAAACATCTACATCTATAGTTCGTCGATAACTTTATTAGGTCCAATGATAAAGAGGACGACCCTCCGATTCCCAAAGGAGGCAGAAATTTAGGACAGATGCTCCCCGTAGCTAGATCTCCATGCTTTTATAGCTATGTCATGGAAAAATTAACTGATGGCGATAAGCAAAGGGGATCCCACAATGGTACGCCGATAAAAAAGCCGTGGGATGGCCGTATATCGGGCACCATCACTATCTAGGAAACCCTTGAACATTGTCTTCAAAGAAAATGTACATTTGTGCGTCCTTTTGTTTGAATAAAAGTTAAAGCAGAATCCTCAAAGACTGTAAAGATTACTTTAAAACGTAAGAAAAAATAAATGGCCTGAATTCGTCCCGTTTTCATACGCGATAATCTTTTCGACTTTCTTTAACAAAGACACATAAATTATGTAGCAACCATGAACGATTGAAATCTGAAGATAAGTCTGATAGACGTATGTAGACGGATTATGTATTTAAATTCCATGAATATTAAAGCGTTGTATGAAAGCTGCAGCCACGCACGCCTCCTAAGTCTCAACTTCGCATAATCTTTATTAACCAAGGGAGAAGGGTGTATAAATCCCACGCACCCATCTTCTGTAGATATTAAGCAGGTACGTATTATATAATTACGAGGGTTCTGAGGAACCCTTACGAAATAACAAACATATTGCATATTAATTAATACGTAAAGGGGCACAGATGGTTCAGGTAAACTGAAAGCGCCATAATATGAGGGCAATTGATTGAATTGTGGTGAAGAATTTCCCTCGAATACTTTCCAGTCGGATTGACTTTTTTCTGCAGTGGGAAAAACGTAATCTGCTGGAAGCTACCGAGTTTTTATTACTGGTTTTCTGTTAAACCAAGTTCTGTGCTGTATTTGTAATACAATAAAACATACGATATAAATACTTTATTAAAGTACTAGCTTCGCCCACGTATGATACATAATATATAAATCTTCCTCTTAAAATTAATATTACGCACTAGCCTAGGACATATTTGGTGATGTGGGTCATCAGGGTCATACGGTAGACTGAAGCACTGAGCTAGACTCTCTTAAAACTTGAAGCTGTTGTTACCGAAGAAAAGAAGAGCTCTATATCGCAGTCGAACACCTCTGCGCTTACACTCTATATGTATACAGGTGAAGCAAAAATGTTGTACCCCTTTTTACGAAAATTATGTGGATGGAGCAAGTACAAACGGAACGGAAAGCTATTATATTTATATAACAACCTAGCTTTTGCCAGCGGCTTCGCCCGCGTTTACTACATATAAACCTTCCTCTTGAATCACTCTGTCTATTGATTAAAACCGCATTAAAATCTGTTACGTAGTTTAAAAGATCTAAGTGTACTGTCAAGGGAAGCAACTTCGTTTTATACTAAGTAAAGATTACCTATTGAATCATAGCTAATCTCATTCCCGTTGCGGTAATCATTACTGTATCAGTGCCTTATCTTTATATCGATCAAACAAACTTCGAGATTTAGAAACTCCAAAGGTCTACCAAGGAGTTTACATAACGCCAACTTGAAAATTTGGAGCATTTGAACTTAGATCTCAGCACTTATAAAGCTTTGCTGAGCTTCCCAAGCCGCATTAATATAAATTCCCCCTTTTCGATTCGTGTTGGGTTTTCCCGGCATTATGGAGACATGTAGCGAGGGGCTGGAATGGGCTGGAATTATACACATTACCATGGAAATAAAAACTAGTAGGAATGTTTGTTTAGGGAAAGCGAAACCGCGGCCGTATCAATATCACATTTATTCCTACCTGGTGTGCAACGTTTTCCTTTTATCATAGAATACCATTTGCGTCTGCCTTTCTCAATACCGATGTTCACATAAATATACTTATTTATTTACTAGTCTATGTACACATACGTTGCACCAAGATCCATTTTTGATCATTGCTCGTTTCTTTAGTACAACAAAGGCCACGAAATGTCCCTGATTTCACTGTTATTAAGTTTTCACTCCAAAAATACAGTAGGTTGGTGTGTCTATTGTACAAACACACACACACACGGTACAATATCCATATCTCAGAGAGTAAATTGATAAAATATATACTAACAATCTTCAGCCAGCGCAGCAGCTGCGTGGATGTCGAAAATTATCCCACGATACGTTCCCGTTTACGTATCTGTGTGCAATTTCATCCAAATCCGTTTTGCCGTTTTTGCGTGATTGAGTAACAAACATCCCAATTTACAAACTTTTACATTTTTAATATTAGTAGGATTAAGTTTCGCTCAACACAAAACTTATATGTAATATTTGATTATTAACCGATAATAACAAATGAACATCTGACGGAAGAATCAGATCAGTCTGCCGGAAGTGTTCGTTGATTGACCTAAAGGTCAAGTAAAGGTTGCCTTAACCAATTAGCATTGCAAATACGACCGTTTTGAGATGAAACCCTTTTGTGTCAACTGTTATTTATACTATAGACCATTTTGTCAATTTAGGTATTACTGAACTGTTTTCTTCTAGTATTTTGATCTGAAAAGAATCTCTATAACTATAAAGCCCTAAAAATTATTATAATTTCATAATGACTTCTCTAGGTTTTATAACCATAAGTAGATTATTACACCATAGTACCATAAGTAACCATAGTATACCACCAAGTAACCATAAGTAGATATTATAGTCTTTGGTGTCCTGTCCAGCAGATTACCAACATCTGTTCATCTTCATGGAGAATAGTGGTCAAAATACAAAAGAGTGTTGTGCTTTAGATCACACGATAGAAGTCAAAACTTGTATAATGGAAAACAAACGTGGCTGATGACTATTGGAGCCGAGTATACGCAATTCAGCGCTGAGTGTACGCGATTTCGCAATGAGTGTTCGTTATTCAGCGCTGAGTTTACGCGATTCAGCGCTGAGTTTACGCGATTCAGCGCTGAGTGTACGTGATTCAGTGCTAACTAAATGCGATGCAGTGTACGTAATTCAGCACCGAGTTTACGCGACTCAGCTGAATTTGCGCGATTTAGCGTTACCAACCAACTGGAGTCGAGTATACCCGATTCAGCGTCACTGATCCGACTGTGACGTTGAGTTCCCTTCTCGGTTCAGAAAGAGCGCATAAAGCGCCTAAAGAAGTATTCACTTCAACGTCACACAAAACTGCATATCCGATATACAAAAACCATCCATGTGCATAGATAGTTTTTGTATGTCGGATATAGTATGGATAGTAGGTAATATAAAATCATGTCAACAGGCAAGCATGCAACCAATGTTCTGTGACTCGCCCAGCTACATCCATTTCAACCTTGACTACTTCTCCTAATTCAGCCCGAATTCAATATCATACACCGACCGTTATTCGCACAGTAAAGTGACAGACAACTAGAAGTACAACATATGCATAGAGAGGGCTATGCTTGGAGTTTCCCTACGCGATCGAATCAAAAATGAACAGATCCGTAGGAGAACCAAGGTAACCGGCATAGCCCGAAGAATTGCCAAACTTAACTGGTAGTGGACAAGGTACATTGCTCGCAGAACAGATGGCCATGGGGTCAGAAGGTTCTGGAGTGGCGACCGCGTACTGGGCGACGTAACGTTGGAAGGCCTCCCACAAAATGCACCGATGACCTGGTGAAGGCCGCAGGTGTCCGTTGGATACGAGAAGCACAGAACCGGTCAAAGTGGTGGTGCTTGGGGGAAGCCGATGTCCAGCACTGGACGACTTTCGGCTGAAATGATGATGATAAATACCGCATCGTCATTTATCACGCGCTTCTTAGCGCCTAGAATTGAATTGGGCTGCACTCTGTTGAATTCTCAATGCTTTTTTTTGTTGTTGGGAAATCATCAAATGACGTCTCCCGCTCTTGGGCGGAGCGGGAGGGCGTGTCAGACTTTTACTGACTAAAACCCACTCGTGTTCCTTCAGTTGCCCATGTGCCAGGGCCACGGTGTCTCTTTCGAACAAATCTCGCGACCCTGGCAGAATTCTCAATGCTCACTTCAACACCGAGAGTTAAAAATCCATTGCGCGATAAAATCGCACCGCGATATTTTTACGTCTAAGCGTAAGCGAACGTAGTAATACACCGTGACATTTTAATCGTCTTACAACGGCAGTCCACTCCAATGACTACTCCACTTCCATAAGAAAAAAACCGGCCAAGTGCGAGTCGGACTCGCGCACCGAGGGTTCCGTACAAACCTGTAGGTATATTTAAGTTAAAATAATTAAAATATTTTTATTATATCATGTAACTAAAAAATTACGGTTTTGGCAATTTTCCCTTTATCTATGCTATAAGACGTTGCTTCGTACCAAATTTCAAAATTCTAGATCGACTGGAAGTACCCTTTAGGTTTTGATTCCCTTGCGAGTTTCGAATATTTGCGGAAATTTGTGGCATAAAAGGCTACTTCTTTTGATTGCGTTAGCTTAGAAGTTTAATTTTTTCACAGCTCCAAGGGACAGTAGACTTGAGTATTTGATTTAAATTTCAGCTTGATACCTCCACGCGTTCCTGAGAAAAAGGGTCTTGACAGACGGACGGACGGACGGACGGACGGACAACAAAGTGATCCTATAAGGGTTCCGCTTTTTCCTTTTGAGTTGCGGAACCCCAAAAAAATTAACATTTGAATAACTAAAAAATAAAAATATTATTCATTATGATGACGCATGACGTAGTTTGTAATTGATATTTTGTCTCCTGGAAAATGGAATGATCTTGTCGACTCGTGCGCTGGGTAGTTATGTTCTCTACCATCTAATACGGTTTCATAATTCTGATGCATTTATTTTTAGACCTATTGTCTTAAATTTATTAATGGTAACAATTTTTAACCGACTTCAAAAAGGAGGAGGTTCTCAATTCGGATGTTTATATTTTTTTTTTTATGTATGTTCGGCCATAACTCCGTCATATATATACGGATTTGCAAAATTCTTTTTTTGTTTGAAAGGGATTTATTTCGAAATGGTCCCATATAAATTTAATATAGATCTGATGATGAGTTCCAGAGATAGACACCGGAACTCTTTAAAAAATGACAGCAAATCAACCGCGATTTCTGCAATCGCATAAATATGCATTGTTTGTTTGGAATCAGTTCGGGGTGGATACCACAACTAAAAATTTAAAAATAAAAACTTTTTTACAAAAAAAAAACAACCGACTTCCTTAAAAACACTACAAAGTGAAAAATAACTTTAATTTCGGAAGTCGGTGTCTTAGGATCTGTATTTATGGTTTTTTTGCCACCGAATTTTAATCACGCCTGGAGGTATATTATGTCGAATACATTGAGTGGACAATCTTTGTAAGACGACTAAAATGTCACGGTGTAGTGTGTGGTTTTAAAGTTTTTCCTGGGACAGTTGATACATATTTCACGATTTCGATATTGTTCCAATAGAGATAATGACTGGCCTGTTAGTCTAGTGGGTAGTGACCCTGACTGCAAAGACTGAGGTTGTGGGTTCGATTCCCACCCAGAACAAATCTTTGTGTGATGAGCATAATCATTTATTCTGTGTCTGGGTGTAATTTATCTATAATATGTATGTATTTAGAAATATATAAGTATATTTATCAGTTGTCTGGTTGCCATAGTACAGACTCTGCCTAGTTTGGGATCAGATAACGGTGTATTGGTTGTCCTAAGATATTTATTTATTTACTAGCTGACCCGACAGACGTTGTCCTGTCTCTTTGATGATATTTGAGCACGCATTCTGTCAATTCTATGTCAAATGTCATAATGTTACATTAAAAAAGTTTACATTGTCCTATTTGTTAAGTATTCTTAAATAAATGTTCTTAAATTTTCTAATTTTCCGCGCAATTTTTTTATTTTTTCTTTCATAAGAACCTTCTCCTGACAATTACAAACAAAACAACAACAAAAAAAGTGAAATCGGTCCAGCCGTTCACGCGTGATGTCGTGACCAAGGGAAATAGGGATTCATTTTTATATATATAGATTATTTAATTGTTCCGTTTGATGTACACAACACACCCTTAAATTTGAGTAAACCTTTTTTATAAACGCTGTATATGTGTCACTTTGACATAACCAAACGCTATTCTAGCACTACTGCTGAGCAGGAGGTCCTTGGTTCGATTCCCAGGTCGGGCAAAGTGTTATTGGGGGTTTCTTTCTGGAAAGTGTCAATGGCAGTAGTAGTAGAGTTTGGATTTGTGCCCAGTCGATGGCAATAGGCTCGTCCCCTATAACACAGAACTTAAACATAACTGGCGAAATGTAGGTGTACTGTATAGTACGACCACATACTTATAGGTGTACTTATGTACAACTGCCCAATCCTTCCGGAATAAAGCGTTATGTTATGTTAATTGTATGGTTAATAAAGTATTAGGACTATAGTTAATCAGTTACTACGTACATCGAACCAATTCTACCCATAGCAATTAAAATATACACCATCAGCCTTGTGGAAAGCTCCCACAAACACATTATTATTATGCAGTAACACGTGTGCCATGTATTCGCAAAGTTTTTGTTTGATGTCAGCCTAACGAAATCGTAGAACACGACTAGGCATTGAAGGATTTAAGTACAATTTTCATTGAATGTAGATTTTTTTTATTTTTTTTATCCGACCACACATGTTACACAAAAGCTATATAAACTAAAGCTTAAGAGGAAATCATTTACAATTATTTCTTATTGTTAGCAGCTGACGCTGCCGAACTAAGTTTATAGCCTGTGTTTCAGCACGCAGCGCCTCGAGCCCTCGGACTGAGTATGCAAGTATGAGTTTACAAACAAAAGGAAACAAAGAATTTAATTAACTAAAAAAAGTAAAGGTTCGCTGTTCTCTAGAAGTCCCCTGTCCCCTGTGTAAAGTGAAGGTGGTGAGTGAATATGTGTGACAGGGTGTGTAGAAAATAATAATATGATAAAATTAATTGTCATGGTGCATGTGTGTATACATGGATGGTAATTATAACTGAATAACTAACTCGAAGGATTTTTCTCAGTACTCTATCAAGTTTGTGAAAATTGCAACTCTACCGAGCAAGAAGTTTAGGTCGAGATAATACATGATTAAATATAGGTCTCCTTAAAATATTTTTGGCTTACCTATATAACAAGTTCCACATAGAAAATGAGAAATTTACTCATGAAATTCGTACCGGTTTTAGTGTGTGATACTTACAAATACCCTTTATCGGCGCGACATGTAGGCGTGACGGTTCCGAAACAACAAAGCGAATACATTCGCAATTATTTATGTACACTTTAAAAGGCACCGCATTCAGATCCGTACATATTTAACCGGAGGACTGACATAAAATATGTAATATTAAAATCATTCCCTTGTTTTTTACTACAAATAAATAACGTTTCAGTGCATCATAAAAGATGCAAAATACTGAATAATATTTCATTTTCGTTCGTTAAATATTTAAAGCTTCATTGGTATAAATCAGAACAACACTTATTTTTTAATGACGTGTTGAAGTTAATTTTCGAATATAGAATATAAGCGTGCCATTTTATGTCAGATACTCACATTTACGACTCTCTGCAGTCGAACTAACATTTCCAATATATGGATATTGGAAATAGCAGTTCAAATGCAGACTGAATTTATTGGGAAATACATAACAGTGGCTAAAATCGCCCGATTGAAAAGTCGAGGCTTCTAAATAAGGCTCAGCCAAAAATAAGGTATGTACTATGTCAATTCAATCTATCTGCTTAGCTTAACTATGTTGGGGTCGGTTTCTAGTCTAACCGGATTATTCGGAACCTGGTATTTTGATGCTTTTTATAGTACCGGGTATTCCGCTACTTTACATAAAGCGACAAACTAGCTGACCTCGTCTAACGTTATCCCTTGGCAAGACTGGTTGTCAGACTAAGGATTTTTTGCTTTGAATCGATCTTTTGGATCGTAACGGATCGTAACATCGTGAATCGATTCATGAACTTAATCGTATTGTATTGAATTGATCTTTCTCGATTTCGGAAGATCGTATCGTAATTTTATAACAACAATGAAACAATCAAAATCAGAATATATTTAATTCACCTAAACCTACATGGACACTTATGAAACGTCAAAAGCTAGAGGCTCCAATTTGTTGATTCCTATGGAGAGCAGCCGGCAAGAAATTCCATAAAAAAGCACAGGGTGCATGCAAAATTATTTATTGTAACTTAATCTTCTTAATAGATCAACTACAAAGTGTTCCACGGACGCCGTCGTGACAGATAGCAGTAACAGGCGATTCAGTCAATAAGTCGTTTCAAATAAAACCTAAACAACGTACCGTACGAACTACAACTTGTCGGTTATGTTAACATTTCCTTCCGAACGTCTGTTTTCTCTAGTTGGAAATACTTTGACAGATAGCCGCAATAGCTATCCAGTGCGTCAGCCCCAATAATTAATTTTGAAAAGTTTAAATGTAGACAATTGGAATCTGTAAAGGAAAACATGTTTTATACTTTTCTAAATTAACAATTGAATATAGAAAACAGACGTTCGAAAGGGAATGCTAACACACACGTCAAGTTGTACATTGTTTAGGTTTTAGTTGATACGATTTTTTCATACGATCTTATAGGCGCATACAATTCGATCTGGCTAACATCGTATCCTGTTGAATCAATTAAAAAAATCGATAGATCGTATGATCATGAATCGACCTTCTGAAAGATCGATTCAGATCGGGCATCCCTATGTCAGACTATCGGGCTTCTGTCTAGGCTTCTGACTACCAAAGTCAAAGTCACTTTTGAAATTGATAATTTACATTAAATTCTAGTCTCCCGTTCAAAAAGGTAGTTCGTATGGAGAAGAATGGGCAAGAACCCATAGCGACTATCAAAGATCTACGAATGACAGCCGGGACCAAAGGCTTGACGTGCTTTCCCAGGCACGGAGGGTCTTGTTAATTCAGGATGGACCCATCTACGTACCGACCGCGGTCAGAATGAGTTAACCATCGATCAACCCGTGCGAATGTTATTATTCAGTTATGTATTGTAGTTAAATGTCAATCGAGGTATTTATACCAGATATGAATCAAACCGTTACCCAAAAACAGTTTCATTACAGATGAAATCGAGTGATAACGCTAGTGACAACGTAATGGGCTATCTCGAATGAGCAACAGCGCACAGTCAGCAAGTTCGTCGATGTAAATAATAATAAATAAATATTCCACAACTATCACACAACGCCATCTAGTCCCAAGCTAAGCAGAGCTTGTGTTATGGGTACTAGACAACTGATAAACATACTTATATATTTCTAAATACATACATATTATAGATAAATTACACCCAGACACAGAACAAATGATCGTGCTCATCACACAAACATTTGTCCTGGGTGGGAATCGAACCCACGACCTCCGGCATAGCAGTCAGGGTCACTAACCACTAGACCAACAGGCCTGTCAAATGTAGCCATCCCGGGCTGTTTTTACTCGGAAAACTTCATCAAGTGCCATTATTAGTTCGGAAAGTGCAGTAAAAGTGAGTAAAGTACTCATTAGTCATGGCTGTGTAGAGATTTAGAAGTTGGCGATTCAAGTGCCCATTCAAAGTTGAAATGCCTATGTGCATGCGGCGCGTGAATTAACTTAATCACGGTAAGTGTTGCTCTTCTTGCAAACTTACTTTTTGATCGAATAAGTGGTGTTTGGAAAGAAAGTAAGAAAAATAGATGTATGAAAGTGGCATTTGTTTTTTTTTTATCTTTTACCAGTTCATAATATTATTATAGTCTGAAACTATTGGTACCGACGTGGGTATCAATAGTTTCAGTGAAAATGGTTGTACTTAGTTTGCTTTATTACCCGATAAAGCAATTATTCTTAACATGTCGATGGTTTAATCTGGGTAAGAACATCCGATACATAGTAAATTAAAATTGAACACTCATGGGGAGTGTCGGTAAAAGTAAAAACTTGAAACTTTGGAAACATGCAACACATCACATTAATAGGTATGTCAGTCACGCGGTCACATCAGCGCGTCGGTGACGCGAACCCATAAGTTTTGCCCCTACCAAAAATCGCTCAACGCAGCTTAAGAAGTTTTCTCTTCAAATATGATGAAAAATGACCCAGTTTCCCTAAAGGCACACACACTTATACAAAATAACGAAGTTTCACGTCCAGGTTGAAAGGTTTCCAACCACTAGCGGATCCGTATTGGATTAAAGGAGCATAACTCACGCAAATAGAAGCTGACATACCCTACCCGTAACATGGTTCCATGTAACGAACATACGATGATGGGTTATAACCCAAGTTGTCCCCCTTTTAAAGCTTTGAACCAGCAGTGGGCAAGGCAATTAGCGACCCAAAGTTTCGGAAGCAAAGCAGAGTCGTAATAGAATCACCCTCGGTTTTTGAAAACCCGATCTACTTACAGATCAGTGTTCAATACATCGACAATCGAATCACAAGTTAGGTCTTTGATTGGTTGATCCTACATCAATTTAGAAAATACATCGATTTTCACTAACTTTTTAAATTAATAACGGAACATTATTAAAATCTATATATATTATAAAGCTAAATAGTTTGTTTGGTTGAACGCGGTAATCTCAGGAACTACTGGTCCGAATTGAAAAAATATGTTTGTGTTGTACAATTTTGTACAATTTTGTACAATTTTGTACAAATGTACAATTTTCATTGAATGTAGATTTTTTTTATTTTTTTTATTCGACCACACATGTTACACAAAAGCTATATAAACTAAAGCTTAAGAGGAAATCATTTACAATTATTTCTTATTGTTAGCAGCTGATGCTGCCGAACTAAGTTTATAGCCTGTGTTTCAGCACGCAGCGCCTCGAGCCCTCGGACTGAGTATGCAAGTATGAGTTTACAAACAAAAGGAAAGAAAGAATTTAATTAACTAAAAAAAGTAAAGGTTCGCTGTTCTCTAGAAGTCCCCTGTCCCCTGTGTAAAGTGAAGGAGGTGAGTGAATATGTGTGACAGGGTGTGTAGAAAATAATAATATGATAAAATTAATTGTCATGGTGCATGTGTGTATACATGGATGGCAATTATAACTGAATAACTAACTCGAAGGATTTTTCTCAGTACTCTATCAAGTTTGTGAAAATTGCAACTCTACCGAGCAAGAAGTTTAGGTCGAGATAGTACATGATTAAATATAGGTCTCCTTAAAATATTTTTGGCTTACCTATATAACAAGTTCCACATAGAAAATGAGAAACTCAAGAAGTTCGTACCGGTTTTAGTGTGTGATACTTACAAATACCCTTTATCGGCGCGACATGTAGGCGTGACGGTTCCGAAACAACAAAGCGAATACATTCGAAATTATTTATGTACACTTTAAAAGGCACCGCATTCAAATCCGTACATATTTAACCGGAGGACTGACATAAAATATGTAATATTAAAATTATTCCCTTGTTTTTTACTACAAATAAATAACGTTTCAGTGCATCATAAAAGATGCAAAATACTGAATAATATTTCATTTTCGTTCGTTAAATATTTAAAGCTTCATTGGTATAAATCAGAACAACACTTATTTTTTAATGACGTGTTGAAGTTAATTCTCGAATATAAAATATCGAAGGATATAAGCGCGCCATTTTATGTCAGATACTCACATTTACAACTCTCTGCAGTCGAACTAACATTTCCAATATATGGATATTGGAAATAGCAGTTCAAATGCAGACTGAATTTATTGGGAAATACATAACAGTGGCTAAAATCGCCCGATTGAAAAGTCGAGGCTTCTAAATAAGGCTCAGCCAAAAATAAGGTATGTACTATGTCAATTCAATCTATCTGCTTAGCTTAACTATGTTGGGGTCGGTTTCTAGTCTAACCGGATTATTCGGAACCTGGTATTTTGATGCTTTTTATAGTACCGGGTATTCCGCTACTTTACATAAAGCGACAAACTAGCTGACCTCGTCTAACGTTATCCCTTGGCAAGACTGGTTGTCAGACTAAGGATTTTTTGCTTTGAATCGATCTTTTGGATCGTAACGGATCGTAACATCGTGAATCGATTCATGAACTTAATCGTATTGTATTGAATCGATCTTACTCGATCTCGGAAGATCGTATCGTAATTTTATAACAACAATGAAACAATCAAAATCAGAATATATGTATTTAATTCACCTAAACCTACATGGACACTTATGAAACGTCAAAAGCTAGAGGCTCCAATTTGTTGATTCCTATGGAGCTGGCAAGAAATTCCATAAAAAAGCACAATATGCATGCAAAATTATTTATTTTAACTTAATCTTCTTAATAGATCAATAACAAAATGTTCCACGGACGCCGTCGTGTCAGATAGCAGTAATAGGCGATTCAGTCAGTAAGTCGTTTCAAGTAAAACCTAAACAACGTACCGTACGAACTACAACTTGTCGGTTATGTTAACATGTCCTTCCGAACGTCTGTTTTCTCTAGTTGGAAATACTTTGACAGATAGCCGCAATAGCTATCCAGTGCGTCAGCCCCAATGATTAATTTTGAAAAGTTTAAATGTAGACAATTGGAATCTGTAAAGTAAAACGTGTTTTATACTTTTCTAAATTAACAATTTAATATAGGAAACAGACGTTCGAAAGGGAATGCTAACACACACGTCAAGTTGTACATTGTTTAGGTTGTAGTTGATACGATTTTTTCATACGATCTTATAGGCGCATACGATTCGATCTGGCTATGATCGTATCCTGTTGAATCGATGAAAAAATCGGTAGATCGTATGATCATGAATCGATCTTTCAGAAGATCGATTCATGATCATACGATCTACCGATTTTTTTTTTTTTTTTATCCCTATGTCAGACTATCGGGCTTCTGACTACCAAAGTCAAAGTCACTTTTGAAATTGATAATTTACATTAAATTCTAGTCTCCCCTTCAAAAAGGTAGTTCGTATGGAGAAGAATGGGCAAGAACCCGTAACGGCTATCAAAGATCTACGAATGAAAGCCGGGACTAAAGGTTTGACGTGCTTTCCCAGGCACGGAGGCGTCTTGTTAATTCAGGATGGACCCATCTACGTACCGACCGCGGTTTTAATGAGTTAACCATCGATCAACCCGTGCGAATGTTATTATTCAGTTATGTATTGTAGTTAAATGGTAATCGAGGTTTATTTATACCAGATATGAATCAAACCGTTACCCAAAAACAGTTTCATTACAGATGAAATCGAGTGATAACGCTAGTGACAACGTAATGGGCTATCTCGAATGAGCAACAGCGCACAGTCAGCAAGTTCGTCGATGTAGCCATCCCGGGCTGTTTTTACTCGGAAAACTTCATCAAGTGCCATTATTAGTTCGGAAAGTGCAGTAAAAGTGAGTAAAGTACTCATTAGTCATGGCTGTGTAGAGATTTAGAAGTTGGCGATTCAAGTGCCCATTCAAAGTTGAAATGCCTATGTGCATGCGGCGCGTGAATTAACTTAATCACGGTAAGTGTTGCTCTTCTTGCAAACTTACTTTTTGATCGAATAAGTGGTGTTTGGAAAGAAAGTAAGAAAAATAGATCTATGAAAGTGGGATTTGTTTTTTTTTTATCTTTTACCAGTTCATAATATTATTATAGTCTGAAACTATTGGTACCGACGTGGGTATCAATAGTTTCAGTGAAAATGGTTGTACTTAGTTTGCTTATTACCCGATAAGGCAATTATTCTTAACATGTCGATGGTTTAATCTGGGTAAGAACATCCGATACATAGTAAATTAAAATTGAACACTCATGGGGAGTGTCGGTAAAAGTAAATACTTGAAACTTTGGAAACATGCAACACATCACATTATTAGGTATGTCAGTCACGCGGTCACATCACCGCGTCGGTGACGCGAACCCATAAGTTTTGCCCCTACCAAAAATCGCTCAACGCAGCTTAAGAAGTTTTCTCTTCAAATATGATGAAAAATGACCCAGTTTCCCTAAAGGCACACACACTTATACAAAATAACGAAGTTTCACGTCCAGGTTGAAAGGTTTCCAACCACTAGCGGATCCGTATTGGATTAAAGGAGCATAACTCACGCAAATAGACGCTGACATATCCGTAACATGGTTCCATGTAACGAACATACGATGATGGGTTATAACCCAAGTTGTCCCCCTTTTAAAGCTTTGAACCAGCAGTGGGCAAGGCAATTAGCGACCCAAAGTTTCGGAAGCAAAGCAGAGTCGTAATAGAATCACCCTCGGTTTTTGAAAACCCGATCGACTTACAGATCAGTGTTCAATACATCGACAATCGAATCACAAGTTAGGTCTTTGATTGGTTGATCCTACATCAATTTAGAAAATACATCGATTTTCACTAACTTTTTAAATTAATAACGGAACATTATTAAAATCTATATATATTATAAAGCTAAATAGTTTGTTTGTTTGGTTGAACGCGGTAATCTCAGGAACTACTGGTCCGAATTGAAAAAATATGTTTGTGTTGGATAGCCTATTTATTGGGAGGCTATAGCTATATAACATCACGCTACAACCAAAAGGAGCGGAGCAGCAACGAAAAATGGACGCAAACTGGCAGACAATTCGATGAGCAAAAATTTGACGACGTCGAAGTGGTGGGCAGAAGCTAGTGACATAATATGCAGATAATTATAACCGAGACTTGTCTGGCGGTTGTGTTGGTGAAGTATACTCAATCTATGATCTAAGGGGTAATTCTCGTAATTTAAAAAACGTTCACAGTCTGATCTCAGTCTCAATCTGACAAAAATACTTCGCGTTTCCATAAATTTTTGAAAAATTTTTGTGTGACTAGATTTTGAATTTTTAATTATGAGAATTGGCCTTCTATTGTCATAGTTTGTGTAGAGTTTTAAAATCCTAGGCAAGGTGGACGAAAAGACCTTTAGGCCAACGGCTAAACGGTAAGCCCAAGTACACGTCGGCGATTTTATAACGCAAAAATTTTCTAATATCTAGTATACTGGATTTTTACCTCTCAGTGTTGTGCCGAATATTCAGAATCCATCAGACTACAGCGACAGCGCTCAGAGCTAACACTTCGCGGAAATCGACACAAAATACCATTTAAACGAAAAGGTTGTCATTACCTGGTTAACCTTAAATCAGGCAATGGTTAAAAAGACTGTCAAAGACTGTATACACCGATTCCCTTAAATCACGAGCCTGCTGACACATTCCATTTCAGTTCATTCCGAGATCATGCGGGCGGAGATTTATTGTTTACCGATAAAATATTGTAGGGTAAGAAAACATTAACTCAGCGAAGAAGACGGTACAGAAAATAGGCACTAAAAGAAAACAAGTACCTTCTCAGAAACGTTTACGGAACTGTTTGCATACTCTACCTGAGTACCGAATACCCATGTTCGTTCAAAGTGAAGTGGCTGAGCGGGCAGCACCACACAATAAGCAAAGGGGATAATAAAAGGCGACGCCATAACACTTTCCATTAGACTAGCTACATTAATAATGGGTTTCCAAGGACCGTGGAATAATCTGGAAGCCGCGGTGTATTCAAAACAACAATGAGGGTAGATATGGCAACAAACTAGCAACTGTTTTTAAAGTGAAGACGTAGTCAGAACATCGTTTAGTTTTGAATTAATTTTGTCTTGTAACTAAACAGATACTTTCATGACGTTTACAGTTATATATAGTTGAAACTTGCCGACTATTGAGACAGTCGTCACTAAGTCTATATTTAGTTTAAATAAACGTCTTTAATTGTTGTACCTACGCAGTCAAAATGTATGTAACAGTATTTTTGTTTTAATTATGCGACTAAAATTTTCAAAACGGAGAATCGCCAGTATCATGTACTGAATCCATGATAACAGGTTGTACGTCGACGGCCCTGCCGCTCTTTATTATGCTTTAAATGATCATACCATTTGATACTGGGTGCGGGCTTTGGATCTTTCACCAATAAATTACAATGCTTACGTAACCATCTTTCAAACTATTAAAATTTTACGGTAAAAACACATAACATAGCATAACCATAATCAAAATCAGCCTATACTGTTGCCACTGCTGGGACACATGGCTCCTTCGAATGTCTAGGTCTAAAACATTATCGGTCAGCCGGTTCGGCCGGTTTCCTCACGATGTTTTCGTTCACTGAAAAGAGAGCAATGGTGATGAAATTAATCACACCAACTAAAGTGCCGGTCTGAATTCGAACACACAACTCACAACTCATAAGTAGAGGCCGATACCAATGAGCGACCACTGTTCCCTGGTTAAAAAGCAACACCTCTTCAATCATTAATTACTTTAACGAAGTCACCACCGATACTTCGTAAAGATCCATCCGCCTCCAGTCACTAAATTCAACGAGATCCTAATAATGGTTGTCTCCCAGTTTCTATAGTCGCGTTCGCCATTGGCGCCTGACACTACTGCAGAGCAAAAAGCAAGATTAACTAGACAGGCGCTTCGAAGTCCAAACAAGTAGCAAATAAAAAATAAACGCTAAGCGCTGTCTCTAGTCAGCTCAGGGCTATTAACGTTTACTACTTTTTCTCTTATAAAAATGCGACTTCAAATTTCGAACAAAGAAATACTAACTTTTATAGAGGTAAGTTTGAAAACAGATGAAAGGTTTACAAATAATGACAGGTTTCAGTTTTCTACTTATCTAAATATTTATTTAAGTTTGCTTTTGGACGTATCTTATCTATATATTAATGAAATGCTGTTCGTAGGTAAGCGCATTACCTACTTGACAACAGCTGGCCCGACTGTATTGTATTATAGAAAGAAATATTGGAAAAGTTTCTCTGAATGTTTTCAAATTTGGAATGAACTGAACGTAGTTTTTTCCAAAGATTTTAGTTTGAACTCAAATGAACAACGTAAAAATAAGCTATTGGATAGTATCTGATTGTTATGGCCAGTCCTTCGGAAATACTAGAAAGAATAGATAACGATAATGATATAAATGATTTTATTTCTGTAAGTAGGATTTTACAAACAATCTTATACGTAAATCTAATTTTTAAAAATAGTTGAGGTCAGCGTTTCGGCTGTAACAAACTCAGAGGTCTCGGGGCCCACCACGCACACCACGTTTTTGTAAACGCGCCGTTGTCGCGTGTTTGTAGCGATACAGACGCGATACGCACGCGAGTCAGACGCAGCCTATAGACCTTTGCACACCTATATAAATTCAAACACGCGTTTTAATCGATACAGACGGGCGTGTGTAGCAATACAGACGTGATGCAAACGCAACTAGCGTAGATTCACACCTCTCATGTTGCGGGGGAAACCCCGTCCGTAGAGAAGGCGCGCGCGGTAGCGACGCAGCGGTGTCGCGCGTTTTAATCGTTTCAGTCGCGATGCTAACAAACTGCTCTGTAGGATAAAACTGCGCCGTCGACGCAGGTTTCTAAAACGCGCGTCAACGGAGCGTTTTAAAAACGTGGTGGGCACAGGTCCTACGTCTGATTTTAAGGTCTATACATAATCTTGATCAGATCATCAAATGATCTGACCAAAATAATGTCTGGACCTTAGACGATGTAAATAGATGGCTGAGATGGTCTTCTGAGATTGAGTGGTCCTATGCAGTTAGTGCACGCATTAATTGTCAGTAGTAGTGCAGCTCTATTCAACGTAAGAAAGGAGTTTTGGATAGGCCGCATAAATAACTCAAACGGCCAGACCATGCCATGACTGACCGACCCGATATAAACTAACTGAAAAAAGACATTAGTGAACATAAATAAAAGCATGACCCGTAACCCTAATATTTATATTATTTCTACACCCACTATTTGAAGTCAAACCTATAAATCCCAGAGCCACGTCAACCCTATAACCAAGGTTTGATTCGATATTATTTTTCAACCCACAACTACTCAGAACTGTCTAACAAAAAAGCCAATTATGCTATCCCAGTTTTCCCTCTGGAAATCAAACTAGCACTAGATTAACGTCATTATAACTTTTCATATTATTCCTAGTTTATTGTTTACAGTTCTTAAATAGGATACAATTTTTATAATCATTATCATCATCATATCAGCCACAATCGCCACGCTTGGCAGGCAGGTTGGCGATCGCAGTATGGTGATAAAATGCAAAGAGAACGCAGCTGCTCATTCTGTAGTAAGTCCCTTAGTCGCCTTTATGACAACCACGGAAGGAAATGGGGTGGTACTTTTCTTTCGTCCGTCACAATTCGGACACGCCCGTCACCACTCGGAACTTTGGCATCTGCCGTATATCAGAAAAACTATGAGCTGTAACAACCACACAGCCGCCTTATAGCAAACGGCAGCTCGGAATGTCCATATGGAGATAGTGTGGCGAACTCGAATCTTTTAGTCAAAGATTGCTCACAGACACCGATAGATAAAGGACAGCAAAAAGGGAATGCCCTGCAGTCAAACGTTAAGTCAGCCTCCACACGGAAGACTTGATTGTACACTGTATTTTCAACTCTCGGTGTTGAACCGAACATTGAGAATCCAACAGATTACAGTACGAGTAAATCTCAGCGCGTTGAAAAAACACAGCGATCGATTTTCAACTCTCGGCGTATAACGTCAGTCATCATCATCATTTCAGCCGAAAGACGTCCACTGCTGGACATAGGCCTCCCCTAAGCTTCGCCACTTCGACCGGTTCTATGCTTCTCGCATCCAACAGATTCCTGCGGCCTTCACCAGGTCATCGGTCCATCTTGTGGGAGGCCTTCCAACGCTCCGTCTTCCAGTACGCGGTCGCCAATCCAGAACCGTCCGACCCCATCGGCCATCTGTTCGGCGAGCAATGTGCCCTGCCCACTGTCACTTAAGTTGGGCAATTCTTTGTCGTCAGTGCTTTGCAGAAATCCCATTGCGGGTTTATTACATCGGAAAGTGGGCTAAAAGTAAATAATAATAAATAAGCATAGAACAGGTGTGGCCAAGGATCATTAAATGCTTTCGCAAGTACACTTTAGTGCGGGCATCGCCATTGTAGTTACGTATTATTGAAAACCGCAGCCATTTTGTTGGCATCACTGGGTTTTGTAGCCTTTGTATCCAAAGGTGGCGGTCCAATGAGTTTCCTTATAATTAATTTTAAACCCTTAGAGAAAATCCCGGCATTTCTACTCATAGTGAAATAGCGATTATTTGACACGTAAATATTTACGGGTGAAAGGATTTCAAGGGTTAGACATTTAGAGAAATTGTATTTAAAATGGTTAAAGGGTTAATTCAAATATCCACCTTAATTCTGGAAGGCACCTATTACTGCTATACTATAAATGGTTCTCTACAAGAAATAGGCGATCCAAACTAGTCGAACAAAAATTACATTTGTACATCAGTTTACAACTATGCTTGGCTTTCGTGAAGATTGCAATCATAATTTCAGCTGAAAGACGTCAAATGCTGGACACAGGGCTCCCCATTTCCTTGCGTTCCGCATCTAGCAGATTCCTGCGGTCTTCACAAAGTCATCGGTTCACCTTGTGGAGGGCCTTCCCAATCTATGTCTTCCGGTACGCAGTCGCCAGTCCAGACCATTCAATGCCCACGCTTTTGTTATGCCTAACCATAAAAATATGTTTCTATTTTCCGTCCAACAATGATATAATGTAGGTAACTGGATTCACAAAGTTGAAAGCCCTCGTCCTTTGCCTAATCAAAGTGTGCCCGTGCGGACTTATATGAGAAATTCCCCTCAGCACGTACGTCGCCATAATTACTGTTAAGCTATCCACACTCCCCGGATCCTATAATGGAATAATAATACTCGTTCTGAAGCGTGACTTGGCTTCTAATTCCTGTGGTACATGTCCTTAGAGTGTACAACCTACACTGGAGCCGGCACAGCGTGCCCTCGAGCTCTCTAACAATTAAGTCAATTAGTTGTGTTATGTTTGATACAAGACAAACTGTGCACAAAGGTCATAATAATAATAACAAGGTTTTGTATAGATGAATAAAGGAAATAACAAGGTAACCAGGTCCATTGTTGTAAATCATCATCATCATTTCAGCCTAAAGACGTGGAGTGCTGGATAAAGGCCCCCATAAGGGGACGGCTTGCCATAATCGACACGCTAGGCAGGCGGCTTGGCGATCTCAGTATGATGGTAAATACTTAGCGAATGCTGCTGCCCATTCTCTAGTAAGTATTTTTTATGTCAGGCATCACACGAAACGCAATTGCTATAATATGTACGGGAGATTTGTCCAAAGGTACCTTAGACGCCAAAATTACCCTAGGAATTTTATTTGGTATCAGTGTGACCAATTTATAGGAAACAACTAACCTGAGGGGTAATTGCGTAACTTGCTACCAGTAGGAATCGGAAATTCATTGCGATATTTACGTTGCTGAGCCGACAATTTATTCGAACAAATGACGTAATGGATTAGAAATAATTTTCAATACGATTCAAATTCTGACTGAAAGTGCGTTACGCAATTAGGGTGCTGGTTGCCCTTTCGTATTCTTGCTAGTGTGAACACAGCTTAGCGAATAAGGTAAGGATAACACTTCTTTTATTCTGTATCTCATCGTGAACTCGTATGTAGGCGTATCAAAGCTCAAATTATGCCTACAAGAATGTAGATTCTAAATATGTGTAGATTGGCCTTTTATCTACGTCAACACACATGCCGTCTCCAATTTCAAGGTGTCTGAGCTCACTGTGATACGTGCGTACACATTTATCTGAATACAGTTTAATTCCGAATCTCGTCTTGAATACTCGTAAATGAATCTTCATTAGGAATTATTGTCTCTTGAATCATCTCTACAGGTTGTATGGCAGCCTTCTTAGAGGGTAAATAGATACATTGGTAGGTACTTCGTTGAGAACTTGTTAGGTTAGTAAATAGACCTGTGTATGTGGAATTGAAATATTTTATATCACATTAATTTACTAAACTAACTAACTAAGTTTATGTTAAGTTAGTTATTATTTTATGAACGTTTCTACAACTTCATTTCAATGTTGTGCTATGATGCTAACAGTACATATTAATATTACGGTACACACTGCTACATATCAAACTATACATTACCAGTTTTAGCTGACCTCCCATTGTATAGCTTTTTCGTGCAATGAAGAGTCAGCTTCTACTAGAAATGTATAGCTTGATTTGTCACCGTGCCTACTACAGAGTTTTTGATTTTTGTATCTTTGTTTTTCCTTTTCAACCTATGAGAATTACAATATTAGATTATGTAACCATAAATTACATTAGCTTAAGTTAAATGGATACCTTTTGTCTTTTAACAGAGCTATTTTGTTAAATAATTTGAACATAAGTAGTGTGTATGCTACCCCTATTGACTAAGTATTGTGATTATTGTATTTATACTGCTGTTTGTTATCCCTAATAAATTAAAATGTTTAAATGAAGTAAGTAATGTTACTTACCTATCATTAGAATGAAGAGCGAATTCAAAGCTCAAAAGTATTTTCTAAAAGACCCGTTTATATTTTTACTCACCCCTGTGCGAGTAACAAACATGGAAATAATCTACCACCCCTCCCATAATTTAAAGCCCCTAAGCTGTCTCGCCACCCATGGGAAAAGATTATAAGGTCGACAAAAATCTACAGTAGATTAAATCGTGTTATCGGCAATTTTCGTTTACCTAAAATCTTTCTCGACTCATTTTATTTAACCTACGTGGGTGTTTGCGTGTATACCTACACGCTCATTGACTACACGCGGTGAAACAGATACATGTCTTATCAATCTCTAAAGGGCTTCAACCTGTATACACCTACAGGTTGAATTCATTAGCAATGTTTGAAGGGTTGAAAGAACTCATAAAGTCTACTACTAAGAGTAAACATGCAAAAATATAAAAAAGCACTGTTTCATGCTAAGTTTAGGGTCTATTTCCAATAAAAATAAGAGACATTGCAAAGAAAAAAAAAATTGCTCATATATTTATATAAGAGAGAGAATCGACTAGGTGGAGGTACTTTTGCCCTTGAAAGTTTTCCAATAAAATCAAGTAAGCCTTTATATTGTCGTAGAACAGAATTACTACTTTGCCATAACTAAGATATAGAGGAAAGCAAGTTCATGGTACAATTTTACTTTTACGGCACCTAGTTCGCAACAGTAAAGGCGTTTTCATAGCTCAGAAGGCCAATTCTCGTAATTAAAATCGTCCAAAATCTAGTCGCAGTCTCATCTTGGCGACAATCAATCTTCAGAAACTCAAGGTATTTTTGACAGATCGAGCAGATCAGACTGTGACTGTGTATCTCTGGAACTACCAATTGGATTTGAAAAAATCTTTTTGCATTTGTTAGACCAATTCTTAAAGAAGGTTAGAAACTATTGAACATCACGCTGCAACCCCGTAGGAGCTGAGGAAAAAGAAAGCCAAAATAATGAAAATTAAGAAAAAGCGCAAACAGGCGATGGGATGCCACGCGGATGAATTCGCGGGCAGTACTGGTGTTGTATAAAGTCGTCAACACTGACGCGTGACACAGATTTAATTCGCACCTCGTACTGTCACTCGATCTTAATTGACATGAATAAAATGCGAACGTGCCATTCAATTATCACACGGCCTCGGAAATTTTAAATAGGAGAATAAAATATTAATTAAATCGCTCAACGTATTCGAACAGGTGAACCTTTTCCATGACCTTTATTTTATGTAGGATTACGTATTTTTACATACACTGATATATGTGGCTGACCTGTTTGTCTAGTGGTTAGTGACCCTGACTGCTAAGACGGAGGTCGTGGGGTTCGATTCCCACCCAAGATAAATCTTTGTGTGATGTGCTCAATTATTTGTTCTGTGTCTGGGTGAACTTATCTATAATATGTATGTATTTAGAAATATATAAGTATACTAGCTGACCCGGCAAACGTTGTTTTGCCGGGTGAAAAAGAGTGAAAATTTAGAGTTTTATGTATTTTTCAATGCCCAATCATAATATACATATTTTTTTTTAAATGTCAAAAATTTAATAAAAATATTTAGGGGTAGGTCTCCCTTATCATTTAGGGGTATGAAAAATAGATGTTAGCTGATTCTCAAACCTACCCGATATCCACACAAAATTTCATAAAAATCGGTCCAGCTGTTTCGGAGAAGTTTGGTAACAAACACTGCGACACGAGAATTTTATATATTAGATTTATCAGTTGTCTGGTTGCTATAGTACAGGCTCTGCCTAGTTTGGGGTCTAGTGCCTACCTCGAAAAATCACCATAAGTCTGTCAATTACATTTTAATGTGTTCCGAAATTATTAAGAAACTAACTAAATTATCATAACTAAAACAAACCCGCGTTTGTCTGCTTAGATAAGAACAGACGATCTAGTACCATACCTCTACAGAAAAGCAATGCACGCCACTGATGTACAGGATTACTATTTGCACAGGGTTATATAGGTTACTTCTGCCCGCGACTTCGTCCGCGTCAAATTTTTCCTCCCGTGACCCTTCCCGTCGCATCGAATTGCTGCTGCGCTCCTTTTGATTGTAGCGTGATGTTATATAACCTATAGCCTTCCTCAATAATCAAGCTACTCAACACAAAAAGATTTTTTCAATTCGGACCAGTAGTTCCTGAGATTAGCGCGTTCAACCAAACAAACAAACAAACTCTTCAGCTTTATAATATTAGTATAGATATAGGACAAACAGTGCACTAAAGAATCTTCTTCAAATAAAGATCGATAATAAGATGAAAGCAATATAAAAATCAAAGGTATAATAACCCTTCAAATTATTTGCAGTATCTTAACATTATACATTTAAGAGTTCATAAATACCTTCATAAAAAAATACAGATATACAGATTTTTTTATATCAAAATGTCGTTTTGCTGCTAGAAATATTTCTATATTTTTTGTTAGAGCCTGTGAAAGTAAATATTTCACTGCGGCGGCAGATTTAGGTGAAATTAATTGTACAGTAACGGGCATCCAGCCGCAACATACATTTTCCATCAGAGGGATTTGCCCGAAGAACACCCTCGGGGTGAGTCTAAATGAACAATTGAACGCGCACTAAACTCTTTGTATACGTATAGGTGCCGATTGTTTTACTAAGAACTCAGTGCCTGACGGTACTGATACGAGCTATTTTAAGAAAATGTTGTGTGAATTATTAAAACAAATAACCAAAAAATCATACAAAAATATTATAACCATAAGTATGTCAGCTAAGTTGTTGTTAAATCTGCAGTTCAACGTTTTTAGGGTTCCGTAGTATACATACTAATATCCTTATATTATCGCCATGTCCGTCTATTCGTTTGTCTGTCCATGGCTTAGCTTAGAAATTCTTAGTACTAAAAATCTGATTTGGTGTGGTGTGGATAATACTATAATATATTTGAAAAAAAAAAAAATGTTTTTAGGTTACCTCCTCTACACGTTAAGTGAAGATGTTAATTTTGCTCTCGTCTACCCCATGGTTTCGATGTTTTTTTTTTTTTTTTTTTCAATTAAAGTTTCGATTAATTAGTTTCAGAAATATTCAGTTCTGTTAGAGTCAGTTCCCCGCGACTATTTAAATACTTGTTTTTGAATATGGGCAAAAACTACGGAATTAAAAGGAAAACAATAACAGCTAAGTAGGCTTTACAAGTTATCGAGTAATAGTGGACCAAGTTACATTTGCAGTTGGAATATATGGTAGAATATCTATATCAACCACGTTAACCATGTTACATTTGTTCTTGGAATAAATTCATCTCAACTACAGAACCCTTCATTGTACGTGGTCCAACACGCACTTGGCCAGTTTTTTCAATCTTTAAGTTAGTAACATCTAAAATTCCAAGTACCTACTTTGAATACACACTACAAAGTTCTCAAACAAAATAACAATAAGTAGGTTATATCAGTACCTACTTACGAAGAAACACAATTAATTAAGACGTAGAGGTGTAACAATATTTCACAGCAAAACAGTTTCTTGAAGCCCTTACAGGCGCTAACTAACCGCAAAGCTGACAAACGATAACTATTATGACGCCTAAGATGACTCTTAATTAATACCAAACTTTACGAGACAAGCGGAACTGGGTTGAATAGTAACTACTTAAGAGTGACGCCTTCATTGCAAACAGATGTATACGTAAAAACAGATGACTCTTTTGGAAAGGCACAAAATCTTCTTAAACTATTCATTCGCAGCTCTTGGCAGTTTTTATACAAATGAACAGGAACTTTTATTAAATATTTTCTGTATATTAGGTGCGTGACATAAATAAAATAAAATAAGAATAGACTTGTGAAAGAACCAACAAAATGAGTCGACTATTTCCGACAAAATCGTCAAAACATAGGTAGGAACACGAATGCCACACATTCATCAAAACAAACTTCAGCATTGTTCCAAAAACAAACTACGCTCAACATAAAAGGCTTCACTTGTTTTAAAAACAAGTTATTTGGCCAATTATGTCGACAAACATAATTGTAGTGAAACTGTTATTATTCATAAAGCTTCATAGTTCCACAAAGGGAACAAAAAGGCTGTTTTCAGTACAAAACAATAAGTAACCGCGTGCGGGCGACAGTCGAGCGGTAAATTGTTCAGGGGAGCGATTAAAGCGTGGAAATTGTTTCGCAACAATGGTGGTGACACGGTTGCTAAGGATGCCATTAAATCTTTTATCTTGTTTGACAGCGAAAATTGTCAATGAGTTTAAGATGCAACAGGGTTGCACTGAAATTGCTACCTACAATTTATCGTCTAGTTGTACGCTATGTTTTATTAGCATTTCTGTCCCAAATTTATTAACACATTTAAGTACTTACAGTTTCTTATACACATCTTGAACCCAAAAAAAGACGGACGTAATGTTACGCTAAAAATATGTGAAGTATACAAAGGGCTACAATTTCATTTGTTGTACATGACCTACCCTCACACCAATACACCAGGTGCCACAACCGCCGCCATTACGCACCGCGCGGCAAACAATAAATTTCTATCAAGATTAGTATTTAAAGCATTAATTACTATAATTGTAATGCCTAGAGTTTTGCTACGAATACTCTAAAGAAATATCTACTAATAGATACGCAATAAACAGAAGGCTTTCGAGTGAAATTTTCCGCCATTTTGCACCCTTTTGACGGATCAAAATAAAGTTTTCAAATGCTTTTCAGAAGCAGATGAGTAAAAAGGTCAAAAGAGAAATTAACATCTTAGTAAAATGTCGTTCGTCGCTGAAAACTTTTATAACTTGAATTTCAAAGCTACTGAAAAAATTATAGAGTTATGAATTCGTATTAGCGAACTGTAAAATTGATTTTGAAGAAATCTGAATTAAAAATTGTCACTTAAGCTTTAAGGCTCGTACAGACAGGCGCGACATGTCGCGCGACCTGTCGCGGAGGCGATTCTGCGATATATCGCGACGCAACACCTTTAGAAAGAAAAGAAGAAAGAAAATACGTTTAGACACTAGCGCGACCACTCGTGCGCGAATCGCGCGACGTCCTTGTAGCGGCGCGACAGCTTTTAGTACATTTTGTATGGCGTCGCCGCGTCGCAGTGAATTCGCGGCGAAATCGCCGCGACGCCATACAAAATGTACTAATAAGCTGTCGCGCTACTCGACGCGGCGCGACCGTGTCGAGGTGCGACAGGTCGCCCCTGTGTGAAGTGTCGCGCGCGTTTTCATAGAAATTGTTCTACGGATATAAATCGCCGATTCGCGCGCGACAGTCGCGTCGCGCTAGTCTGAACGAGTCTTTAGTTTTGTGAGAAAGTGATGAATAGTCACACAATAACGGCTGTCCGAATACAGAATGTTTTTTGACACCTTAATGTCAAATACTAGTTAAAATGCGAGATCATGTGCGTAATAACAGCATAATCAGCCTATTATGTTCCTACTCTGCTGGAACACAGACAGACATCCTCTAGTTGAGAGGAAGTGGGCCGTAATCTACCACGTTGGCCCAGTGCGGGTTGGTAGATATCACATGTCTTCGAATTCTTGGTTCTAGGACATGCCGGTTTCTTCACGATATTTTCCTTCACAGGTTTTGAGAGCAGTGGTGACGAAATAATTCGCACAAGTAAAGCGGCTGTCTAGATTCGAAGCTACGACCTGCAAACCGTAAGTCACGGCCGTTACCACTGGGCCACCACTGCTCTCCAGATTTTCGGCTGTATGGTTGAAGTTTAGTAAGAAGACGATGGATGTTTTAGAATAAAATTTCATTTATTATATGAACAAACAGTTCATTTATCAAATTCAATTTTGACACAACAGTTTTGCTATCGAAAACATTGAGTTTCATATACTTATTAATATTTATACAAAAATACATACTTGCCTGCGAATAAATATTTAGGTTTACTCTTTGTAAAAGCTTAGTAAAATATTATTATGTTTATCGTCTCAAAAACATTACTATTATTTATGTGTACTTATATGAACCCTAGACAAAAGTTCGTCTACCTCCTGGTTTGTTTTTACTCCACTCGATCAAATTTTAAGTGGAAAACAAAATGAAGATATCAAAGCTTCGCCTCACCTTCAAATACATCTTCAACTCAAAAGGCAATTAACCTTTTACCAAAGCCATGAATATTTTACGTAGTTACATAGGATAAAAACACTCCAAAAAGATTCTCCACACTTTTCTTCTTAAAAAAGAACTCAATTTGGATTGGAGAAATATGAAAGGGATCAACATCAATTGTAAGAAAAGAAAAGTTTTTTTATGTCTCGACAGACATTTCGGAGCGATATAAATTTCTGTATTTACATACCAATGGCTATGAGGCGCAGATACCCAATTTGGGATCTGAAAAATATTCCGATATTGTCCCAATTTCGAGAGCTTTCTGTTAATACCACCAGCTCTACTTTCAGGTCACCGAGGAGACAAGTTTAAAGCATAAACTAGAGAGAATGTCTAGAAAATTGTTAAGCATTAACATACTTTTATTTATCACAGTATTTTTATCTCACGAAGCTCGTTTGACTTGTGTTCACTATGTGTACAAACACGCTGTGAATCTGTGTGTAAAGATGAGTAGCGTCAGCACATAACACACACACGTTGGCGTGTGCTATGTGTTATGCCACACAAATTTTCGACTTAGCCATTGTCTCGGTCGGTACTGAGAGCTCCTACGCTTACACTTACATTGACAACGAGTTTGTACACTTGGTAAACACAAGTAAAACATGCGTCGCTTTGTGAGATAAACATACAATTTGTAAATAGTGCAACGTACGGGCGTGGGTTTGTGTGGGATACCAAAAAAACCATATAGATTATGCTAGATACGAGAACTAAACTACTGCATATACGACAACGGTTCCTATGTTAGTCCGTTTTATGGTGTAGCGGTTTTCCTTTTCGCTTTAGTTTTAATTTTACTATGGCCCGGCTGGAGGTCTAAAAAGTTAAACTTTTTAGAAATCGCCGGGCAAAAATCCGTTTAAGTAGTCAGAATCTTATTTCAGATTAACTACGAGATGTCCTACAAAAAAAAAAAGCGGTTTTCCTGGTGAAAATAATATCACTTCATACATAACAAAATAAAGGTTTTCAAAGGGTTACTGAAAATTATTTACCTCTTTGTCTTTTGCAGCCAGCGTTACACAGCTGCGTGACGACCGTCTAGTACACACCAGACACACAGTCACACACTTAAAATTGTAGATACTAGGGAAGGATGTACAATACCTACTCAAACGCAATGTATTATTTGGTAACAACGCTAATAAATGCGAAATGATGAACTTTGATTTATTACGCCGTTACTTATTACAGGTTACCAAAGAAAAGTTTGTACTTAGAAAATTTTCGTCTTTCTGCGGTAATACACGCATGATGATCTATCTGCCTAGGTCTTTTTTCCAAGAATTGTTTGCAAGAATGAACGTACTTTCCGAGGCACGGAGGGAGCCCGATATGTGACAGATGGAATCACCCATCGACGAACAGAGCACGGGAAGTGGAGCTAGCCGCGGACGGTTCGTAACAACTCTATGCAATTCTAAAAAACGTTTGAGTGACAAAAAAAGACCGAAGTAGGAAACCCGACAGAGAGATAACTTTATACATAGAAGCAATGCATCTCAGCCTCTCTGTGGTGCGAGATTCATGCTAATTCGGAAACACCAAGATGACCGAAGTTCAAATTTTCTATTTTAATTGCACCTAGACATGTTTTGGATACACATACATTTACGAGCATTATAAGTATGTCATAAATAAATTGGAGCGAGAGATGGTATCAATATAGATGACAATAATTCACTCGTCAAAAGTTACTCGAACTCGAGTCATACTCATTACTTTGACTTTTATGTTTATTCGTTTTTCATTCAAGTTTGTTTCGACTCGAGATTTGTTGATAAGACGCTGTTGGATGTGATGATTGTTAGATCAATTTTAAAATAGGTCTAATAAAAATAAGACATTTCGTTTATTTCACTTCACTACAGTTACACTTTTACAACCAAATCAACACAATAAGGGAGAACTCAACCTTTCCACAAGAAAACGCGAACACGACTAACCATCATGTTGAATTTCTAACAATAATGAAATGTTTTAATGTTTTTGATTTTTATGTAACCTACCCTGGTTACATAAAAATCAAAAACACGAAATAATCTTCATGCATCGATTTTTAAGCTTCATTTACGGGTCTTTTTGTAGAATAACTAATTATTAGCGACGATAGGAATTTATAAGATTTTTTGTTCTTAAGTTCATGTGGTTTTATGGGGAGTGTCAAGTTTGGCATTTCATAGTAATTACGGCTACCTGACGCTACGCGGCGCCACTTGTACCATGGTGCCATTAGAGTTTGTATGCATAACACAACCTTACGATAGTACAGGCTGGTCATAGATTGTACAGGCTGGTTATAATTATGACATAAGAACTGTCATAATTAATGAAAAATAATAGAGAAAAATTCTATAACAATAGAGCAAATTTCTGTGATGAATTATTCCATATCCAGCAGTTAAGAAGTACTAAGAAGATAAAGAAGAGTGTCCTGAAGAAGCACTTTTACTCATTGCTCCTACGTCCTGGTCCTGGTCATTAAGGCCCTCTTGTAGTTGAAGACGTTTCGGCGAACACTGGCCGGTCGTTGCGAGCGCTTGAGCTGCTAAATTTTGTGTATAATTGTTTCGTGGAGACAAAATGATAAGGAAATTATAAAATATTTTCTCAGCATGCCCTAAAAAACAATAAAACCTATCTTTTGGTATAAGTTTTACATGGTTTAATGATGGAATCTCTTCAAGGTACACGTTTTAAACGGCGATTTAGTGTCATTTTTATGATTATTTTTTATCGAGCCAATTGTTTTAATTCACGTTTCTATCTTCACACAGCGCTTAACAGTATGTTAAATTTTCCTAAATATTTTTTTTTTACGGAAACTATCCCTTTTGCTAGATTTACAGAGGTTTAAAAAAGTTAAAAAGTTCTGCAACCTCGCCTTAACATCCCGCCAGCGAACCGGCCACACTAGTGCAACGTCAATACTAATCAACATAGTTAATTAAAATAAATTGGATATGTTTTTAAAATAATCATAAAAATGACACTAAATCGCCGTTTAAACGGCGATTTAGTGTCATTTTTATGATTATTTTTTATCGAGCCAATTGTTTTAATTCACGTTTCTATCTTCACACAGCGCTTAACAGTATGTTCAATTTTCCTAAATATTTTTTGAAGTGAAAACTTCTTTAGCGGCGTTGAGCACTTTTTCTGTAATGGGTATAAAATCTTAAACTCGCGTCAGGACACGTGACCTGATCGAAAAAGCGTAGGACGGATGGAGAGTAGACAGCTATCCCCTCTCTACGGCGCGGCGAAAATGTATGCCTGGGCCTACTGTTTCGTTTAGGCGGCGCAGGGCGCTTGCGCGAATGTTCGTCTATGTTACAGCGTGCCACGCGCATCCATGGATGGTGACAGCTGATGGCTCGACCGTCTGTGTAGTGATCACATTGTTGTGTATTCGTAAAATTCGTGAATATAAAGTGCTTAAAATATGGAAATTGAACAACAAATTATTCCCTAACCATTCCAAAATATCAAACATGCTCAACGTTAATAATCAAGTTTTCACTTCTGCCGGCACTCCCGGAGTGCAATTTTTTTTTTTACGGAAACTATCCCTTTTGCTAGATTTACAGAGGTTTAAAAAAGTTAAAAAGTTCTGCAACCTCGCCTTAACATCCCGCCAGCGAACCGGCCACACTAGTGCAACGTCAATACTAATCTTAAAATAAATTGGATATGTTTTTAGTATTATTTTACACAAGCATGTATGTATATTTTTACATAGCATACGTTATGTTACGCAGAGGTACACCTACACCTCATCATTTGAGCTGGTTGACGTCCACTGCTGGACATAAACCTACCCCAATTTGGGGAGGTTTGCCAAAATCGCCACGCTTGGCAAGCGGGTTGGCGATCGCAGTATAGTGGTAAAATGCATAGAAAATGCTGCTGCCCTATCTCTAGTCAGTCCCTTAGTCGCTTCTTACGACACCCACGGCGAGAAATGTGGTGGTGCTATTCTCTACATCCAGCACCACACGGCATATTTACATCTTATAGTACACCTATATTTCGCTATTTAAAGTATTTATTGTGCAACAAGAACAAAACGGTTTTTGGAACGAAGTTCCTTATCGCGCGTTGTGAAAGGGGGCTAGACGGAAAAAATTCTTACGAAAAGTTGTCACGACACTTTTTAACCGACTTCAAAAAAAGGACGAGGTTTCTCAATTCGACTGTATATTTTGTTGTTTGTATTTGTTTGTATATTGTTGTTTTTTCTGTTGTGAGTAGATAGAGAGAGAGAGAGACAGAGAGATAGAGAGAGAGAGGAAGAGGGACAGGGAGATAGGGAGAGAGAGAGAGAGAGGGAGAGAGAGGGCGAGAGAGAGAGAGAGAGAATATTTTTGTGGAGTGTATACAGGTTTTTTGTACATAATAAATAATTAAAAAAAATTATAAAAATTATGAATCCTGGAAAGGAACTTCGTTCCATCCGGGTGTCCCTTGACACCTCTAAAGTTTTTTTTTGGATATTATGGCAAGCAATGTGGATGTTGACAATTCTGCCAATTTCAGATGTAAAACCGGACAAGTGCGTGTCGGTTAATAAAGGGTTCCGTAATTGGGATGAATTTATCTTAAGAACAAACTTAACATAAAAAATATGGACTTGTACTTAATATAAGTCTGAAATCGCCAAACCGTCTTAAGCAAGCATGAGGGTAAATGTTCGCGTCTTCTCTATATGAAAAGAGGTCATTGCCCTGCAGAGGGACAATAATAACCTGATATTAAATAAACGCATAAGTACCTGAATTACTATTGGTTTCAGAAAGAGGATTATAATAATTTAGTACCACTCACTAGTACCTACTCTTTACGTACAAATTACTCGGAATTCAAACTTCAATCATGAAGTGGGCAGCTTTAACAAACCACAGCAAATATTCAAATGGATATTTAGCAATTCTGTTTCTATTTGCGCCAAAATTTCGAACGGTAGTGTCATACATAAATAACAAACAAAGTAAATAGGTGACAAATCCTTCAATTCCTATTATTTTCATTGAACAATGTACGTACTATATACCTACATTATGTAAATAGAAAATTAAACAGACAAATTGCAATTAAACACTTCTAATTATCGCTACAGAGAACAAAGTCAAATTACTATAAAAATTTCGTAGCTTTAAATTCGCATTAAAAATACATTTTCTAAACAATGTGGCTAATTATTTTCTTTTTAAGCTTCTAAAAGGTAATTAAACAGACTGGTTAGCTTTTTCATTGAAAATATGGTCTGATTACTTTTTCATTGAAAATATGGTTTGATTACTTTTTTATTTAATTTTCCTTTGATAATTTTACTGAACTCGCTGCAGTTACTTATTCATTATTGTAACAAAGGCTGAGTTTCCCTCTGTAGGTACCTAAGTAAACAATATGGAAACTGAAGGCGCAATCTCGTTTTAAGATGGATGCGCGAAAATAGCCGACGATTTTAACAATTTTCAGGTCAGTGTCAGGTTGTGTGTTTATTAAAATATGATTTCAAAAACTTCCTCCAACGCATTGGTAAACAGTTTCTCTGTCTCATCCCTCTGAACAGTTGAATGGGGCTGATTCTGATCCTGGATCCGAGCAATGATGGTGTTGGCGTCATTTAAGCATATCAACATTTCGATGTAGTGCCAGTAAATTCGACAAGCTGCAGAGAGGCCGGAACTGTCCATATTTTGATGGAGTCGAAGGCTTTTTCGTACTCCACAATTTCCTTAGACAGCGGCTGGTTGTATTCCCCGGTGTTCTGTACAATTTGTCGATGTAACCTCCCTAATTGCTGAGCAAACGCATTCGAATCTTGGTTCTACTCAATCGAGATCCCAATGTCACGCGTGGAGCATCGAAGGGCGCGTCGCGTCGGGTTTCGGATGTTTAGGACCCTCTTTTCTGACGAAGATGGCTGCGTGGATGGCAACTCTCGCTTTTCCCTCATAAGTCCAATAGTATCTATGAAAGATTTGGACACCTTACTTTTCCGGTGCGACGGGAAAAGTCTGCAGGATACGTCGTGTAGTACTTTGGCTACCTCGTGGACCTTCTCGTCAACAGTGCCAGTGGTCAAATTCAATTCGCTTTGCTGGTTGAATTTCCAGTTGGAACTTTTCGGATCCTCGAGTGGCTTTCATCTGCGTACGTCGAAGGGTAGACTGGCTCCAGCGTTATTGTATCCTCCTTGCAAAAGGGCGTCATAAAATGCACTTTTCTCAAAATTGTCGGGTCATAGTTTAATGCCACTTTTGAACAGAGAGCTACCCATGTACCAATATCACAACTATATCGCTACTGGTCCATATACCACTTTCGCCGAGTCTCCTTAGATAAGTATATAATGTATACAAAATGACGTTTCGGGCGATAATTCCAATGACCATCATACAAAAAGATAAGACGTCAAGAAGTCATTATTTGCCAGAAATTTCCAAAATACATGGCGCAGCAAGTAGCGCCGTCTAGTTTTGTTACAAAGTTACTGGAATCACCAAAAAGGTCTGATAAAAGTGACACTGGCTGCTGACAGTCGTGCTAGTAGAACGTCGCATCGATGATTGCGTAGCGGCTGTCTTCTGTTAACAGATGATGTGAAGGGAGCCGTTGTCGTACCTTGTCGACGACGAACTGCTTTAATCCGAGACAAGACTACTACTATATTTTGAAGCTGCTAAACCACTAATACGATTATCACTTCTGGTAAAAGTTATCCTGCACAGTTATTCATATAAAAATCTTTTTTGTTTTATCCCTGTATTCAATCCGATCTGTTCCATCAATTTACTGACAACATAAATCTGAGTGACGTCACTGCAACACAACATGATTCGCGTTGTTGTTAATACTAACAGCAGTCGTCAACGTCGATCATATTCAACACGGACAAATGATGGCAGTTAGAGAAAATAACAAAACATATTTAAAAAAATACTCTAGTTTGGTGCTTGTATATCATCTGGGATATCAATTGAATTTGATACCTACGAGGTAAATTCATTATAGCAAAAATAATTTCAATATTTTATTTTTCATGAAACATTCTTTAACGTACGGTTGCTCACTAATAACAAATAGCAATAGACGTAATCTAAATACAAAGCAAAGCTAATAAATAGGTAAGCAGCCCAACAAAGAATATCTTTTGACGGCCATCACAACAACTGCGCCTACAAACGGGGCGCGCGAAAAACATTTTCCCGTGTTTTCCTTTTTAATCTTGGAAGCCAAACGGGGGAAAGCTCGAAACGACCATTAATCAGATGTCAACACACATGTTCCCGTATTGAATGAGGCGTTCTCTGAACTTACGTAAACCGCCCGAAAAGATAGTCGGCAAAGAGAAATGTGTCACTTTGACCCGATAGCGAATCTTTCAATTGTAGACGCGCATTGTGCTCGGGACATCGCGAAGTACCAAAATGTATGTGCCGAGGTTGATGTGATATTTCCATTTGTTAAGACCTGGAACGCCAACGTGAATTTCAAAAGAGCTTAGCCTGTAGCCTGAGGCTTCTAAAATAACTTTACCTTAGACAGAAAATATAAAGATCCAGGTCTTCCAGTAAGCCGATCAAATAAAGATTAGGAAAGGCACTAGTAAAGGTACAAACAAACTACGCAAGTAGTTATCATGTAGGTCGTGACCCGTAGAAGTTGTCTCACTTGTTCAACGTATCTTTTACTGCGTCCACAATAAACTTAATTGGCACAAACAAAAGCTGTAGCTTCACTTACGTAAATAAACTTGGAGAAGTAGAAATTGGCCTCACGTTTTGTTGTTACTATACTCGTATACGGAAATAAGTTTCTCGGAATTGGTAAGTAAAGTGACTCTGGGCAGTGCATTACAATTGCCTGTCATAATAATTTTCCATATTATTGAAAGGAAAACGCAACAATGAAGTTTTGAAAATTAAAACTACTTTTTTTTAGGCGCAATTTGTGCTCTTTCTGTTTCTTTCAATAAACAAAACAACCTATGGTAATACTCGGCTCCAATTAATCGGTACCACTGAATCACGAATACTCGGCGCTGAATCGTATATATTCGGCTCTAGTCGTCATCAGATTTAACAATTAGAAGATCATGTGAGTTTTCACTTTTATCGATCCTGTTGTCAAAAGCACACCTTTATTATTATTGGGTACCAATTTTTTGTTTTTTTTTCCTGTTTCTTGAAAGTAAAGGTTTATCAGTCCTCACAGAATGTCAATAAAACATTAGCAATATTAAATTCCAGTAACAAATACGACAGAATCTATCCGGACGGCGCCGGACGTGTGCGGATAACGAGCGTCGATTATTAGCCGGGATTTGTCAAGTCGAGATTGTTTTGTCGGGCCCCGAATTTCGGTAGGCATCGTCTTGCTATGTACAGATAAATCCTTCAGATATAGCTATTTTGTGGGAATAGGCAGCTGCGGATATAATAAGGACTGATACGGTTTGAGTGGCTTAGCATGCAGTTGAGCAAACTTAAGGAAAAAAGGCATACCATTGTGCGCAAACTCCGGTACCGTTATTTACGAGTAACTTGTATATCTATGTATGTATGTACTTACAATTAAGCTTAATGTATATTTTGTTTAGTCATATTATTTCTTATAATAACACGCGGTCATCTAATTAGATAAATAATTACAACACGAATTGTTTCTAAAATATTCTGTTACAAGAACCCGGGACATGGTCCCAGGATGATATTTCCTATCTCATTAAAAGCCCCCACGCTCGCAGGTATCCAATACCTCAGAAATACAAAGTAGGCAATTTATGACCAAAAACTTGGAACTTAGATTGTGTTATATATCAAGAGTAGCTGTTTGCGTACAAAAAAAAAACTAACAATGGAGGTACAAAAACAAAGCTTATAAGGATCCAGAAAAATATACGTAACTATAATTTATTTTAGTATTTACGACATTAATTTATTTCCCGTATTAACGAAATAAATAAATATCACAGACTGTCTAGAAGCAAGACCCATTTAGTTACAAATCCGTAACTTTTACGGAATTGAATACTGGAATGCTTTTAGAATACCGCACCCAATCAAAGAGGAGCATATCCCGGAAAACGCTGGAACGGGGAAACACAGTCTCTTTACATTCTAAGTAATGGACCCACAGTAGAACATGGTAGGTACATAAGTATATACCGGGTTCTACTTTCGGTGCATTTCGGGATTTGTTTAGCTGCGCTCTATTAAAGACATATAACCGAACGTAAAATACATACTTAAAGTTTACAATTCTACTTGATTAATAAAACATAGTCAGGATACAAGTACCGTGTAGTGCCGGACGTAAAGAATAACACCACCCCATTTCTTCCCGTGGGTGTCGTAAAAGGCGACTAAGGGACTTACTAGAGAATGGGCACCAGCGTTCTCTATGCATTTTACCACCATACTGCGATCGCCAACCCGCATGCCAAGCGTAGCGATTATGGCAAAGCCCCCCAAATGTGGAGAGGCCTAAGTCCAGCAGTGGACATCTTACGGCTGAAATGATGAAATGATGAGTCAGGATTGAGAGCTCCATAAAGAACTTAAAAAAAAGTATTTATCTCGCTGCAGTAACAACAGTTGTGACATGTTAGAGATTAGGATGTTAGTCTCTAATCATAACACAGCCCCAAAAAAAAAAGCTCTAATCTTTCTAAAATGCAATCTTAGTGATCACACAGATCGTGCTATATAAAAGTGCTTAGGCACACGAAAAGGCTTTAGTTCCAGAACTACTTTTCTGTTTCGTACAACCAATTAAAGAATTTTTAGGTTTCCAAAATCAACGAGTAACCCTCATAGTTTCGTCATGTTCGAGAGGCTCAGCTCAGAGACTCTTAGTACTAGAAAGCTGTTAGTACTAATATATTGTATGGATATACGTATTAATAACGTCTACAAAGTGGTAAATAAAAATCATGAAAGAAACTGCGTTCGTGAAAAACCTCCCATGTGCGTGATCCGTCACGCACTTGCCCGGTTTCTATGAATATCTAAGCACATACATTTTCCACAAATATTTTGAAGCCACTGATGGACTCTAGTTTAAATAAACCATTGTAGCGAACTACGCATCACACTGACGTCAAGTAAAATTCTGCATCGCACAAGCAGAGTTTACCGCGCGACATCAATCGTCAGGCCATTCCCACCAGACACGACACCAGGTCAGAAAGTACTCCCATTTCTACGGAGGTTGAGTGAACTATCCACCATGTTCCTCAAACCTCCAAGCCGTCGACAATCATATAAAAATTTACCATTTTTTGAAACATTACAAACAAATATCATAAAGTAGGACGGAGGCTTTATCATTTTTCAAGAATATCCACATTTTATTAAATCTTTGCAATTTTAGATTGACTGACATCGGAAACATCTATTGCCTTCGCAAAGAGGATATCATCTCAGTATTTGACAGCTTTCCTATAGAGTATAAAGATGAAAGAGATATCCATGAATAACGACCCATATCGGAATATAATTCGTAACACAGAAAGGTCTTTTATTTCCGAAATAGCAACGTATCCTTCATAAGAATTGACAAATGTCATACGCACCGCTTTTGTTTCTTTCGGGACGGGGAACAGATCGGTGGCAAATGGAAGCGGTGAACAAGATAAATAACCACTTTACAGAAAGGGGCGCTTTGGTTTATTACAAGCTTCAGAAAACTGTTAATCCTACTAATATTATAAATGTGAAAGTTGAAAGTGAGGATGTATGGATATATGAATGTTTGTTACTCTTTCACGTTAATCTACTGGATGAAATTTGGTACACAGATATTTTAAAACCTGAATTAACATATGGGTATTTTTAATCCCAGTAGTATGTTCCCTTGTACGTTCTGCCGTATGTCAGACGATCAGTGGGCCACACTTACGACCCAATCGGTCACGCTTAATGGCAAGAGACATCGCGGCAGGCCCAGACGGAGATAGCGGGATGAGTTGGATTCTTTTAATAAAGATTGGTCCTAGGCAGCTCTGGACAAAGAAACGTGGAAAGAGAGTAGGGAGGCCTTCGCCCAGCAGTGGGACAGCAAACGGAAAATAAAAATGTACTTTCTCACGGGATAATTTCTGACCTACAGGCGGGCGAAGACGCTGACAAAAGCTAGTAGATTATAACTACTCAAGTATGAGTTTTCTGCGTAATATTAGCTTACAAAAATGGCAGTTTTAAAATGATGTCCTTAATTCATAGTTAATTGGGTTAGGGATTAATCTTCAGTCGCACTTAATGTTGCACACTGGTTTTTTTCTTTTCTTCTCTAGACCTAACAAAATCCTTAATTTTATTACTTTACAAGGTAGGTTGTCTTCTCATAGGTAGGCGCCTACCATCTCAATGAAACACACATACATATTTAAACAGAAAACAGCCACAATGCGGCTCCCTGTGAAGATAAATATTTAAAGGTGAACCTGAAATATTTAAATCTACTGGAGATTTACCCAGGCTTCCTTGAGTTTTCTAGTTGGCTTCTCATCCATGAATGCAGTGGGGAAATCATTCCGGGCGTCGAAAAAATTAGGAATTCTTGTCGAGGAAAAGCATTTCCTTAGGGGGCACTCTAACCGAGGTCATGATTGGAATCCGACTGACCAGCACATAATCAGGTCATGTGGTTCAATATGTATGTGTATATATTGTGTTTTACGTGTGTCAATAGCTTGGAAAGTATGCATGGTTGGGTAAGAAATGGAAAATAACAGTGTTCCCATTTGTCATCTAGTTTTTACTCGTATAATAACACCCGTTTTCCCCGCAAAGTTGGGCAAAGGTGTACCTATTCTGCCGTACTAAGCGCAAAAGCGGTATCTCAAAAAAATCGTAAAATTGATTTTAATGCATCCGTTGGCATTAAAATGAACTATACGATTTTTTAACCGATGAAAAAAAACGGAGGAGGTTATCAATTCGACGCGTATTTTTTTTTTTGTTTTTTTTTTTTTATGTATGACCACGCATAACTTTTTACATAGTAGTCCGATTGTGATAATTCTTTTTTTATTGGAAAGGGTATCCTCCGAGGGTGCTCCCATATAAATTTTGAAAACAAAATCGAACCCTAAGGGTTGGAAAACAGGGGATGATTGATTGTTCACTCACTGATTGTAATGTATAACCACGCATAACTTTATACAGAGTAGTCCGATTTTGATAATTCTTTTTTCATTGGATAGGGATACCTTGCCAAGTATTATTAGTACATAAAAGCTACAAAAAATCATAAAATATTTTTTTTTTAACAAAAAATTAAACCGCTGAAATAACTGAAAAGCAATAAATAATAAACCTTAAAATTTTGAGTCGTCACTGAAAAATCAATGAACAAAGATCACTCAAAGCGCCGACTCATAATTTTAAGGTTTATTATTTTTTGCTTTTCAGTTTTTTCGACGGTTAAATTTTTTGTTATTTGAGATACCGCTTTTTTTTAATTCAATTCAATTCAATTTATTTATTTCTCAGTATATGGTACATTAAGATCTTACATTAAACATTGTTTCACACATACTACCATTGCTGGCGTAGAAATATAAAATAATAAAATAGGTACATGCATTATTTATAATGTCAAAGTATTAATCAAAAAAATGTCATGTCGAAAATATAAATCATAATGTCAAAAATAAAAACTACAATGTCCAAGAATTCATAATAATGTAAAAGTGTAAATAATGTAAAAATGTCATTATTCAATAACTATATTATATTAAAAAGTATGATTTAAAAATTCATTAACGGAATAAAAACACATATCTAAGAGAAAATTAAACATTTTAAATTTAAACTTATTCATTGGTAACATTCTCAGGGCGGGTGGTAATTTATTATAAATTTTAATTGTCATACAACTAGCATTTCTACTATATAATTGTAATCTCTGAGCAGGGACGACTAATTTCCCGGCATTTTTTTTGTTCAGCCTTTCGGAGAATTGTTCATTTAATTGAAATAAATGAGAGTATTTTTTTACAAACAAACAAACTTCAAAAATATACAAACATGGGAGTGGGAGAATTTTTAAATCCCTAAATAATGGCCTACAATGGTCAAGATATTCTGCTCCACTCATGGCTCTAATACATTTTTTTTGCACTATGAATGCCCTTTCCACATCCACTGAATTACCCCATATCACTAGGCCGTAACGCAGTATTGATGAAACATACCCATGATAGGCATTAAGGACTGTTTTTTTACTTGACACTAATCTTAACTTGCGAAGAGCATATACAAATTTATCAAGCTTACTGCATACTCTTTCTACATGTTCCTTCCAGTTCAATTTATTATCAATTACTATACCTAAAAATAAAGCTGATGGTCCTGGTTGTAGAATTACATTATTATATCTAATTGATGTTGGTATTACTGACAAGTTACATGTTTGGAATTGAACTATTTTCGTTTTCTCAATATTAACATAAAGATTATTATTTTGCGCTTAGTACGGCAGTTATATAGTACACCCACATTTTCCAGTTATGTTTAAGTTCCATGTAATACGGGCGAGCCTATTTACACCATCCAGGCACAAATCCAGACTACTGGATGGCTTCTGACAAATTCTAAATAGAAAAACTCAATATCACTTTACCCGACTTGGGAATCAAGCCCAGAACCACATGCCAAGCAGTAGCATTCCCGACCACTAGACAAACCAGACTAAATACTACCTTATTTACTCTTAATACCGTCCAAAAGAATACTCCAGTCGTCTCAGACATTATTATGAACGTTAAGTAGGGACCTTAATTGCCATTTTTAGGGTTCCGTTGCCAAATGGCAAAAAACGGAACCCTTATAGATTCGCCATGTCTGTCTGTCTGTCTGTCCGAGTTTGTCACAGCAACTTTTCTCCGAAACTATAAGAGCTGTGCTATTGAAACTTGGTAAGTGGATGTATTCAGTGAACCGCATTAAGATTTTCACACAAAAATAGAAAAAAAGCAATAATATTTGGGGTTCCCCATACATAGAATTGAAACTCAAAAATTTTTTTTTCATCAAACCCATACGTGTGGGGTATCTATGGATAGGTCTTCAAAAATGATATTGAGGTTTCTAATATCATTTTTTTTTTAAACAATAATATTTGGGGTTCCCCATACATAGAACTGAAACACAAAATTTTTTTTTAATCAAACCCTTACGTGTGAGGTATCTATGGATAGGTCTTTAAAAATGAAATTGAGGTTTTTAATATCATTTTTTTCTAAACTGAATAGTTTGCGCGAGAGACACTTCCAAAGTGGTAAAATGTGTGTGTCCCCCCCGTAACTTCTAAAATAAGGGAATGATAAAACTAAAAAAAATATATGATGTACATTACCATGAAAACTACCAACGAAAATTGGTTTGAACGAGATCTAGTAAGTAGTTTTTTTTTAATACGTCATAAATCGTAAACCACAATTTACCTTTCATTCAGTCAACTCAAATATAAAAATTTAAAAAAAAACATTTAATTTCATAAACGATGATGACGAATGATGATGATGATGACCTGCAGGTTTGTACGGAACCCTCGGTGCGCGAGTCCGACTCGCACTTGGCCGGTTTTTTTATTCAGACGGCGCGGCGGGTCGCATATAGAGGATTCGATCCCGGGATCCCGGATCCCGGGATCTCGGGATCCCGATCATATTTTAGTCCCGAAATTTTCGGGTTCAAATTTCCTTAATCCCGGGATTTTCGGGATTGATACATTTTTAAATAAGTCAATAAAAATGTGCGTGAAACGAAACGCACTTACCTTGATTTGACATTTTGAGAGCCATCTTGTTTACACAGGTGATTTCATTTGTTTTTGCTAACCGGTACCGGATTATGCGTAGAAATTCCCGCTTCACGTCGTGTAAGTATTGATATTTTTTTTGTTAATTGGTCAATGAAATTATTAAAAAGCAACAATGCATTAATATTTCTCAGTAAATTTCGACGAAAAACAACAAGTGTTATTTTCTGTAGCTCTAACAGGTTATGTTAATGTCGTATATAGACTTAAATGGTCTTTTCATTGTTGTTTAGGTTTAAGAAGTAAACAATGTCACTATCCAAAGAAAGTTTTTATGTCAAACATAAAAAAGATGAAGATGTTTCGTCAGTGTAAAGTATTATTTTGTTTAACCGCCTTTTTGAAAATTCAAAACTTAAATATTCCATTCCATTCCATTTTAATATGTCCACACAAAACTAAAAGATAAATAAAAAAAATATTTTGATTTGTTTTACTGTCTTTTTTTACCATTTTCCATTACGTATACAATCCCGGGACTATCCCGGGATCCAGAGATTAACTGTAGATAATCCCGAAATCCCGGGATTAGAAAAATCGACCGGGATCGAATCCTCTAGTCGCATATCACTGGTAAACATACCAGTATAAGCTGGCCTCTTATTATATTGAAAATCCGTATTACGCTAGGCCAGCTCTTGAATCACATGTATAGTACACGTGTAACATTGTACTCAGTACTTGCTTGACTTCCCAGTAAGCGTAGAACAAAACTTGGCAAGGTCGTCGTCACGGGAGAACAAACTAAAAACAGTCTAACTGCCCGTGATGTACTAACCTACCTGCAGCCTAATTGCGAAACGCACAATTTATCAGAATCTGAATGGGATTGAAGATTATTTCTAAACCATTGCGTCATTTGTTCGAATAAATTGTCGGCTCAGCAACGTAAATAACGCAATGTATGTTGTTAAAATATGAATATTAAACCAATTCCTACCGATAAAAATTTCCGCAATTACCCTTCTGTACTGCATAATATAACATCATGCCTTGTTTGCCCGAAGCGTTGAGCAGAGGTGTACCTATAGTATACCCCACATTTTGCCAGTTATGTTTAAGTCCTATGTAAAAAGAGGCGAGCCTATTACCATCCGGACATAAATGCATACTCCGGACTGCTACTGAGAAATCCCAGAAAGAAAAACCCAATAACACTTAGCCCGACCTTGGAATCAAACCCGGGACCTCAAGCTCAGCTGTTGCGCTTCCGACCACTAGATCAATGACGTAATCGAGGCACTTACCTACGCGAGCTACTTACTCCAAACGAAAATGTTGACGATATATACCAAATCTATTCTATATTATATATTATAAAGCTGAAGAGTTTGTTTGTATGTTTGTTTGTTTGTTTGAACGCGCTAATCTGAGGAATTACTGGTCCAAATTGATTTTTTTTGTATTGTGTAGCCCATTTATTGAGAAAGGCTATATAACATCACGCTACAACTAAGAGGAGCGGAGCAGTAATGAAAAATGTTGCAAAAACGGGAAAAATCGCACGGGTAGGCGATTCGACGCGATGGGAAAGGTCGGGGGAGCAAGAAATTTAACGCGGACGAAGTCGCGGGCAGAAGCTAGTTACATAGAAAACTTCTGTAATACAATTTCCGTTTACTTTCACAAAAATAGAAATGTTATAGCAAAAGAAATCCCGGGTTCCGGTTCAGGTTTACAGAAAGCTATAGGCGTAATTGTGTTTTTATATGCAAAGGTCCATATCTGAAGGTAGAAATCTTGTTTTATGTCCCGTAAACAATTGAACAGCGGCTCTTTTAAAGGTAAAATATGTTTATCTATGATATTATCCTGTCAGGTCTGCGAAGGGAAGATATAAGTGCAATAAATACGTACCTTGGGTGAAGCAGAAAAATATCAGAGCTCTTTCTGATAGCTTTTGCAAATGGAAACTATATAAACGCAATTTTCCCGGGGCTTTACATGGAATATAAAAGACAAATGCATAAACATCCACGTTTAATTTGCAGTTTTTGGACAAAGATTGGATAAATCCGGTACAATGTATTTGGGTCTGTGATCCCTATACCTTCGTTTGTTGGTTACTCAATCACGTTTCAGTGGACGACAAGGAAACTTTGCACAAAGGACGCCGACGTCACACAAAGACACGTTTTACTTCCAAAGGATAAATAGTTCCATTGGAACATAAACCGGGGGAACTAATCCGGTTACAAAGAAATTAGTTCCAAGAAACGTGATATTACAATTAAGTACAAAAGCTTCAAGTGAAATATCCAGTAACAATGTCGAAGTTTGTGAAGATGTTAATAACGCCTATTCAAAATAACTCTGAATATTGCTGTTAAACTGAAATAATTACTTGACTAACAAGCTGGCTACCCCGGCTAAATTCATTAACAAGTATCACTACCGAAATAAATTTCCAAGAATCTGTTTGCAGAGCAATATTACCTACTGGAATTAAATATTTTTCGTGGTAAACGCCGGTAAAAGTTGACCTTGCCAAATTAATATAACAAGCTATTTATAGAAAGCAATAAGTGGGGACTTAAGAACTGGAAATCAATAAGTAAGGTGGCGATCCAATAAACATCACCGAGGCCCAACAGTAAACTTAATTACGTTGTTTTCTGTCGAAGTTGGTTAATCTCAATAGGCCAGTTTGAGTGGCCCTGCTGGGCGCCAATAAGCCCGCGTTTTTGTTCTGCTCCTTAATGAAGAGGGAAGATTATTGTAAAAGTTTGACACTGTCAGCCCCAACTTCAAACACTTTCGGTATTCATTAGACAACAAAAAAGAAGTTTGATGACAAGGTGTCGACACCGACAGACTTGTGAAATAATAATGTTTGGGACAGTCAATCGGATGACGTGAAAAGAATAATAACAGTCTCTTTCATAATAGTGGAGCAGGTGCGAATCCTGTAAAGCTATTATGGACAAATATCTGGAAATATTTGCTTTTCATTACGGCTCAAGAATTCAATGGTTCAGGCTCATGATATCATTCGATTGACTTTCTTCAGAGCTCGAATAACACCTGTAACAATTCTCATTTTTCTCGAATCGTAGTCTCTATACTAAAATAAATCAACCGTAAGTAGGCACGTCATGCAAACATCAAATATATTTTCAATTTTCTTGACATTTTCTTAAATAAATATTTGAAATGATATTACTATGGGCACGACGATACTGGTATTTTCTTATAAGTAAATGAAAATATATCGAATACTTTGAAGTAGAACAGCCTTAGGAGGATTATTAATTTTGTTTACTTTAAGCGTTTTAGAATAAGGCCAAGGTATATTTTTTTGCGGATTTTTAAGTGGATAATATTAGGCTAATTTATATAGTGCCGCTCTTGCGTAATTCGTATCTGACAAAGCTGATAAATTGTGTCTCAGGTACTAAAATTAACATTAAAATATTACCATGGCTAAAGACCTTAGGTCTTGTTTGTATCAGAATTTTGGGACGATGACGAATGAATAGCAATTTCATGCAGTTGAGATGAGAATGTTAAGAGGGATATTTGGAGTTACACGAATGGATGGAATAAGAAACGAGACATGAAGAAGTCTGAAAGTGGCATCGGCGGCTGAGAAGTTGTGTGGAAATCGACGAAATCAGTTTTCATGGTATGGACATGTGATACTGAGGAATGAAGAAAATTGCGTGATGAAGTTGTAAGTATGAACGTCGATGGCTATAAGAGTAAGAAGAGACTAAAGAAACGATGGATTGACCGTGTGAATGTGTGAATGAAGAAATGATGAGAAGTGAAGTGACTACCGAGTTGACGACTAATAGAGAAGTATAGAAGAAAAGACATGTTGCGTCGAGCCCAAATAAATTGGGATAAGGGCAGGATAGGAGCATAATAATTATAATATAAATATTAAATATAACAAAACACACCACGCATGTATCCATGAAGGAAAGTAAATATTGTCTGTAAATATTTAAGTTAACACTCGATTCAGGTAAATTTGGATAAAAAAATATGTATATTTCAATTACGTGGTTGAAGTCTCGTATAAATAATAAATATAATCGTCATCATATTTCATGAAAAGTTATAAAAAGTTACGAATATATGCATAATAAAATATTAATTAGAGCAGGAAGAACAAGGAAATGGGTCAAATTTGGGACGCTCGCACTTCTAGTGTTAATAGATGAGTCTTGTACTATTAAGTACCTATAATATTAGTTTTATCTATAGTAAAACATTATCCCTACGCATTCCTGATGAACCTCCTGGTATGCCGTATGCGTATGCGTAAGTATACACTACAAACAAAAACGTTCTCATGCATTAACACATAAATACATAAACATACACAAACATACACACAACATAATACATAAATACTGCTACTTATATTATCTGCCCAGCCTTTTCTCAACTATTTTGCGGTCCATCCAGTCTAACCGAATACATTTGAATACCTGTGTTTTACTTGGAGTGACTGCTTATCTGACATCCTCAACCCAGTTACTGGGTAATACGATATGCCTCGATAAGACTGGTGTTCAGACCTTCGGGCTTCTGATGACCCGTAAATACTGTCAAAGATCCAAACATCAAGACGAATGACGGAATGACAGCCGAGACCCACGGATTACCGTGCTTTTCGAGGCACGGGGGGGTCTCAATATATAAAGATCAACGGACCAACCGTGGCAAGCGTAGCTGTCAATCGACCCTTGTAGCTTTTATTACGTAGCTTAAAGCTCCAGCAAATACCGCTACTTATCACTTTAATATTTATTTAACACTCTTAGCACACGAAGGGTCACAAGCGGATTTAATACCATAAGCATTTTCCAGCAGTCAACCTTGCATGGTGCAGAGACAAACATAGATACATACCTAATATATAATACAAAACACAGTCAACAAAAATACCATCAAAGGATACTTGCTCTACAAACAGTAGACAACTAAACCCGCATGCCACTATAAAACATTTGAACGTCGCGAACTTTATACGAGTCAATACTCCAAGACGCGCCACAGACCACAACTTTTTGTATGCTCTCGAAATTAGTATGTACATTTTGAGTACGCAAATAGGTGTGGTAGTCCATAGTACATCATCAGTCGTAGACAAGTGATACTAACGAGGCTTTAAACACGGTTCGTTAGACAAGACCGAGTACCTACGGACTGCGGAGCAGAACCATGCTTTTAGAAGTTAGGGTTGTCACGACATATATCAGGTAGATTTTACTAGTCGCTTTTAAATAAAAATTTCTATGAAACTGTGTAGAAGGTGAAATGATATTATATCGCTACAAAAGGGTTATCGAAAAAAAGAATTGTTTCAACCAAAGCTGCATATTTAATAGCCTTACTAGAGAATTCGTAGGCAACCCTAAAAGTTAAAAGGCGAGGTTGGCATGATAAATGCAAGGATAAATGACTGTAGATACGTTTTCGTTGAAAAATATTCGGTTTGGAACACTTGACTCCCTCGAGGCTCATCATACAAGAATAATAGCTAACAACGCAATGGGGCAGAGATTTGACTGACGTTATTTTCATATTTCAAGATCGACCGAAAGTAGAGGCTTTGAGGTACAGCTGCGTAAGTACCTAACTGTACTGAAATATATATGATTAAACGTTTTTATTTGAACATTTGGAGCAATTGCTTTACGAACCTATGAAATGAAATTGTTTATTCTGTAAGTATAATATGGAAAATCACTTTTACACGTCATATTGTAAAACAACTAGCTTTCAGGGTCGCGAGATTGTTCGAAAGAGATACCGTGACCCTGGCACATGGGCAACTGAAGGAACACGGGTGGGATTTAGTCAGTAAAAGTCTGACACGCCCTCCCGCTCCGCCCAGAGCGGGAGAAGTCATTTGATGATTTCCCATCCAAAAAAAAAACAACTAGCTTCTGCCCGCGACTACGTTCGCATGAAAATTTGGCCCCGACCCATCGCGTCGTATTCCTTTGCCCGCCTGTGCTATGACTTCATTTACACTTAGCGGTTTTTCTTACTTTATTTTCATTTTGCTCTGCTCTTAAGGGTCGTAGCATAATGTTAAATAGCCTATAATCTTCCTCAAGAATCCTATCAAATGCAAAAACATTGTTTCTGGTTGTTCCAGAGATTACTTCCTACAAACAAACTTTACCACTTTATAATTAGTGTAGATAAGCTATATGTCGATATTTCCTATCTTACCCCTAAGAAGAAATGGCGATATAAACTCAAGGATCAAAGTCTTTTCGAAATTCCAGACCCAATCTTGGTCAGATCATATGAAGGCAATGTAGATTAGTGCCTGAAATAGTCTTTAGAGGAGAGAACCACTGAGATTTGAGTAGACCTGTCGAGTCAGCGCAAGTATTTGTCAGTTATCGTATAGCTCAGTCTCAACGATAGCAATCTAAACAGAGTTAGCCCAAAATTTGGTTACGAACTTAGCATTTTCATTTCATTAGTGACTGATGTTGGTAACTCAACTAACCTCTAACTACGATACTTGAAAAATAAATATGGTGATGGTTTTTACACGCTTTATATTAGCTTCACTTGTATTTATGTATGTTTGTTTGTAACCGACTCATTATAGCGCGATTTTGACCCACTTTAAACGACCAGATTTCATTTAAAGTCTGTAGACTTATCGAGGACCGATGACAATACTATAATTTCATAAATGTGTGCCATTATCCTTGCCAGGGTTACCAGGACAGGCAAAAAACCTGTCTTCGAAAACTACGGTGACATACGTCACAAACTACGCTGACATACGTCTCAAAATTCGAAACACCCTAAAAAATAGAAAATAAATAACAGTTTAAAAAAACTAAAAAACACACTTCCATAGAAAATCAAACTAAAAGGTAGAAAATAAGGAAAAAAACGCGTGGGGTGCTTTTTAAGGTATTTTTTTATTGATATCAGACACCCCAAGTTTTTTTTTTTTTAATAGTAAGGTTTTGCATTCTATCAGTGTCGTAATATGGCTGGCGATAAATCAAAAAGCAAGTTATCCTCAAGTCATAAGGGTTTCCCCTTAAAACTTGAGCTATGGATCCAAACATAACATCTACTTTTTGTATGTAACCACAGAGGTTACAATTGTTAGCTTTTGGTGTTAATGTAATTAAGTCTTGCTGATTTGATGCAGATTATTTTGTATTTAAATGTTTTATTGGCGCTTAAAATACCGTCTCCGGCTAGTAAACGGAAGTCGTTTGCAAACTGGCTTTAAATAATATTGTCAATTTTATTTTCGGGACTTGCTTAGTACGCGACCATTTGCCATTTTAACACGTAGAAAGGTAAAGTCAGTTCCATGTAAATAAAGAGGTATAACGTTATCTTGCTCGTTTTCTTTTCCAAGTCCATTCTGATTTCCTACAGAAGATATAATAATATATGAAAGCTTTATTATATTACGTTTATGAAATTCACTCTGGCATATCGTCAAATTTCTCTACGTATAGAGGTTTCACCAATTGGATGTGGGTAGATGGAATGAGCACTCAGATAAAATAACTTTTTATTTCCGTTCCAACAAAGTGAATAACCTCCAAAATTGATATTTGATTAAAACGTTTGTGAGCGGATTTTTTAACAAAATTTCATTTTATCGTCAGCCACAAAATGGTGAATGAGGAAATTCTATTTGTAGCCGTACTTTTATAAATTTCACTTCACAGAGCTTTTAATTGTGGGCGTATGTTTTTATGTCTATTCGATTATAATTTTAATATGGCAATGTTTTAAAAATACTCGCATTCATCCTCTTAACATGTCTTATGTTGTGATCAACGAAAAAAACCGGCCAAGTGCGAGTCGTACTCACGCACCGAGGGTTCCGTACAAACCTGCAGGTATTCATGGTTTATGCATAAGGTTTATGTTTATGAAATTAAATGTTTTTTTTTTTAATTTTTATATTTGAGTTGACTGAATGAAAGGTAAATTGTGGTTTACGATTTATGAAGTATTAAAAAAAAAAACTACTTACTAGATCTCGTTCAAACCAATTTTCGGTGGAAGTTTACATGGTAATGTGCATCATATATTTTTTTAGTTTCTATCATTCCCTTATTTTAGAAGTTACGGGGGGGGGGGACCCACATTTTACCACTTTGGAAGTGTCTCTCGCGCAAACTGTTCAGTTTAGAAAAAAATGATATTAGAAACCTCAATATCATTTTTGAAGACCTATCCATAGATACCCCACACGTATGGGTTTGATGTTTTTTTTTTTTTTTGAGTTTCAGTTCTGTGTATGGGGAACCCTAAATATTATTGTTTTTTTTCTATTTTTGTGTGAAAATCGTAATTCGATTCACAGAATGCATCTACTTACCAAGTTTCAACAGCATAGCTCTTATAGTTTCGGAAAAAAATGGCTGTGACATACTCGGACAGACAGACAGACAGACATGACGAATCTATAAGGGTTCCGTTTCTTGCCATTTGCAACGGAACCCTAAAAAGAGAACGTTGATCATCTAAGAGCTATACACGCAGCCTCATTTGTTGCTCTTTCAAACCTGCCAAGTGTCAACAAACTTGAAAACGCTGAGGTATAAATAACTGCAAAGATAACTAATCGACTAGATACCTGCACGAGCATACGAACTCACACAAAATCACATCTCAAATGAATGCAATCAGGCAAATGAATCACAATGTTGGAGGAAGTCAATATCAGTTCGTACGCTCCCATACATTAGCCGTGGCCGTTTGCGACGGAACTTAAGCGGGGACTTAATGTAAAAGCAGTCGTGAGACGCCCCCCTTTGTCTATAAAACAAAGGATATGAAGTCGGTCGTGTAAACTTAAGTGTTCGCTTGTAATTAAATTTTAAGACACTTTTCATCCGACTTTAAAGTTTATTTTGCTCCATCTTTGCTGATAAATATATATTTTGCTTCCTAATCTTTATTACTCAGAACAAGGAAGTCTCTTCAATGCGGTTGCCTTAATTCACATTTTGATGAAAAGGCTGGCAGAAACCTTTTAACAGCAACGTTTTGTTTGCGAGTCCATTTCATTAGTCATTGGTGCAAGTAAATGACTAAAAAGGAAGGAAGGATTAAAATGGAAGTTGAGGATAACGTAGCATCAAAAGAAACCCGTTAATTAAAGTGAAGTTTTATTTTAACTATACGCATAACTGATTACAAATTACAAAAGCTTTTTAATTAAGTAATTTGCTCAAGCGTCACTTTCTTGAGTAAGTTACAATTTTACATGCTTATTTAATTTTCCAAGAAATATAAATGTGTTAACGTTTTTTTATGGCAGTCTCATTGTTTGTTTTTGATCTCTGAAAAGAAAGTAAAGTAAGTTTTCTAATTCGTAATTTGTCAGTTTTGTTCATACAACAACACTTTGGTATTAGAATATTATAATAATATTGGAAAGTGTATTAACAGATTCTGCACAAAACCCAAAACTAAAGGCGGACTATGCATTTGTAAACCCACTTAGATTATTTATAATCTTCTATCATGGAGACTCAACACTGTATGAACCTGGAATTTAGTATAATAAAAATTCTACCCATTTCCACGCGACATAATCGTTCCAAATATTCTCATTTAGGGAAAAGCTGCTGAATTCACAAACGTTTTATTGCTTTGTTCTCTGTAAAAACAAAAATAACAGTCTCCTGTTTCGAAATTAAAAGCTCGTTTAAGTAATCCTAAAGTGTGCGATTGTTCTAGTATACGCATTTTTTTTTAAGCAGAAATAAATACAATCACGCACATTGCGCATGTTTTCTTAGGTTGTTAAAAATATGTTGGGGAATGGGCAACAGCATTCTCAACGCATTTTACCACCGCGATCCTACCCGCCTACCAAGCGTGGCTATTAAGGCAAACCAAAATTGGGAGTCATCTATGTCCAGCACTCCGGCAGTCTTAAGGCTGAAATGATGATGAATTAAAAATATTACATTATGACCGCGTAGGCGTTGCATTTTTTCTACGAAACAGCAGTATTTTCCAAAAACAAATGACTTGACTGAAATGAAAACAATGGATATTCTTAAAAAAATAAAATCTTTTCCAAACTTTACCAAACCTACATGTTTCAATTTCTCTTAGAACATTTTAACTATTATTACTAATAATATTTTAACTTTGATAATTATGCAACTGTGCATGTTGTGGTCTCCTTTTAGTGAAGTTGTACACTTACTTACGAGTAAACCTGATGTTGCCTTTTATTTATGTGTCATGTATTGTGTATATCGTTTGTTGGAGATTCTAAATAAATAAATATCATTTATTAACGAACAAATTACTCTTCTCATCAGATTCCTTGCCAATTTATGGTATAATAAATCTGTCAATATGCAAATATATGTTTATTATCGAACAATGTGCAGTGAAAATTTAACGCTGATAGATTCAGATTTCACGTGCGAGCCTGAATCACGTCGGAAACGTGAACGATTTATGAACACAATGTACGTCACTTACCGAGGTTTAATCGACGTTGCCAAATATTCAAAATGATATCATAACACAATAACAATGAAACATACTCTCGTAACATAACAAAACGTCACAAAATATTTCCATCTCTGGAAAAAATACGAATCAGAGTCAATTTATGTAAGTGAATTAGGATAATTGCGCGAGTGTCATCTTGTCACCTCATCCAAACAAACAGAGTGCCTGTCGAGGAAAGGGGGGGGGGAGTCGTAAGGAACTGAACATTATTTAAATTGGCCCAATTTTTGCGCTTACCTCTAAATGGAAACGTGACTCGTTTCAGAAACAATTTGTAAACAACATAGCATTCGCATAATTTGATGACTTATCTCAGCTTCAAGAGCGAAAGAACTCAACGTTGATAAAAGAAACAGAAATATTCTGTTACATTCCAAAAGTAATTTTTCAACAAAACTTCGCTTGTCTTAGCGTCGTCTTTTGTCGATGTGTAATTCAACATTTCAGTGAAGCACTCTCACTGATACTTGTATTAAAATGATTGAAAACTCGTGTGTTACTTTTGCTGCGGTCCAATACTTTTTATATTATCTTAGAGCTTGAGGCCATTCGTTGAAAATTCGTTCGCTTAAGTCGTATTCTTGTCTCGCATTCCCGCTCCGCTTTATTTATTTCTGGCACACTTTCTCTCGAATGAATCGTGGAGGGAAAAACAGTTCTCAGAGCTTAGTCTAATCCTGTACGTGTAGCGCAACATGAGCTCACTTTCTGAGAGATTTACGAAAATTGCCGACCCATGAATATCGTGCTCTGCTCCCCTTACTGATATGACGTCTCGCTCTTTGAAATGTCTATGCTTCGCTCAGTATTCATAATTACCGGTAAATATGCTCGAAGGCTTTTATAAATACAAATAAACGTAAAAGAATAGTGTAGCCCACGATCATCCCATATGACTTTTTCCTCAATATCATGTATGGGATTGCAAGAAAGTAAACATGCCAAGAGAAAGACAAAAAAAAAACAGAAAAACGGAGTAATAAATTCGCTTTATTGCCGATAAAAAGATATAATCACGCTGTGAGTCTTGAATGTAATGTGGTATCATCAGAATGCGTGGTATGTCATGTATTCATGTTACGTTAGAAGATCCCCCTGGATACAACGTGACAGGTGGCGCCACCTGCGACGGTTCTCAGAACGCTTTCAGATTTCAAAATAACGATATCCGGTCCTTTTGTTGGGAGGTAAGTATTTATATTTTCTTTTGAAGCTATTTCTGAATTTTGCGTGACTGAACGAACGACGAGAAACGATGATAAAGTTGTCTTTTATATTTTGTGATGAGAGGAAATATTCCTTTCCTGGAAATGGGATCAATCAGTGACAATGTCTTCATAAGAGTGTCACCAACATCAATTGATTTGTAAAGATAGCTCTATTTTCGAGGAATAACTGCTTAATGGTTTCAGCAGATAATAATATGAACGCAAACCGGGACAAAATAATTCCTTTCCTGGAAGCATTAATTTGAATATCTGACACCCACCTTATTGCTTTGTAGCAAATAAGTACAGTGTTTTGATGATAACATTTCCATTTTCAACCAATGATGTATTTACCTTTAGCTGTGTTCGTCATCAGTCTATAACGTTCCCACTGCTTGGACACAGGCCTCCTTTCTGTTAGAGGGAGTGGGCCGTAATCCACCACGCGGGCTCAATGCGGGTTGGTAGATATCACGTGTGTTTGAACTTTGAGTTCTAGGACATGCCGGTTTCTTTACGATGTTTTCTCTTCACCGTTTTGAGAGCAGTGGTGACGAAATGATTTCCGAAAAGCAAAGCCCCTGCCTGAGTTCGAACCCGCAACCTACAAACCGTAAGTCGGGGCCATTACCTCTGGGGCACCACTGCTCCACCACAGATGTGTTACTGGCGCTCAATATTGCCAATATAAATGTAAGGTAATTGCCTGAATTATTAGTCACGTACCATCCAGCAGCAGAACATGCAGCAGCGAATGACCTAACTGAATATGTTTTCATCTCTTTCTAACAACAGGACAGTATGGGTCTTTCCTGTTGTTCGTGCAATGATTGCATGTACTAGTAAGCAGCTACATTCGTGACTTATGCTGTTTCTGAGTGCACTTATGTACGTGTTTGAACCCATTTTCGGCGTGAAACCACGTCAAAATCCCACATAACCTAATTGTTCAATTTATAGTACATACTTTATTTCCTTGAGGAAATGACTTGTTTGTGTAGTCAACAAACCCTTGCTGCACTGACTGCAGACGACACGACATGTAAAACGGAGTATTCACGAACCGAGATACCGACAAATGTTCGCAAACGCGGGTTCTGTGTGTGACATCGCCATTCACGGACCGGACATTGCACTTTAATACATTTATTTGCATTTGGTTATACTCCAGACTTAAAAGTGAAATAGTTGTAAGATGTGGTAGACAAAAGAGAGATGAAAAATGTTTTTTTAGAAATTACCTGATTATAAAAAATCGATCGCTGTTATTGGAATTGGTCTTTGTTCATAGGTAAAGAACGTGTCAGGCTTTTCCCGTAGTTGTAGTTGTTGTTGTTACGTAAACGTAGATAATAGAACTCTTTTTTTTTTTTTTTGGATGGGAAGTCATCAAATGACTTCTCCCGCTCTGGGCGGAGCGGGAGGGCGTGTCAGACTTTTACTGACTAAAACCCACCCGTGTTCCTTCAGTTGCCCATGTGCCAGGGTCACGGTATCTCTTTCGAACAATCTCGCGACCCTGGCAGGCGTCGGTCCTAGCAGACCCCTTCATTGCTGCTGACATCTCTTTGAGGCGCGCGTGGAACACTACGCGCCGTCGACCCGAGCCTGGTCCTTACCGGGAGGCGAGCTACCCATTGCTCGCCGCCCACAAGCTCGCGCCTACGGTGGCCGGGAGTCCGCTATAGACTCCCGACGCCCGGGGCGTCTCCTCCTGCGGCGGCTAGGGACGTGAGAGCGCAGAGACTGCCACTCCCTCACACGCCCCGCCTCCTCCTTCGCGAGCATTACTGCTTCGCAGAAGGAGGTGACGGCTTCCCATGCCCTCTCGCTCCGTACCATGGCTCGCACCAGGGTCGGACGCGAGAGGTCGCCGCCGCCGATCGCCTCCACGAGGACACGGCGGTGCTCCGCCCAGACAGGGCACACCTCCACCGTATGCTCTACCGTGTCCTCCAGACGATCCTCGCAATGGAAACACCCGGGCGTTTCCTCCCGCTTTATCCTGAACAGGAACCCACCGAAGCACCCATGCCCGGTGAGAACCTGCGTCAGGCGGAAGGTGAGGGCGCCGTGGCGCCTCTCTATCCACTCCTCAAAGAGGGGACTTACCGCCGCAATTGTGGCGTGCCCGGCGCTGGGTTGCGACAATCGTACTTGCCATGTCGCCATGAGATAATAGAACTCTGAGCTTTCATTATCTACATTTCTCATTTATGACAAATGCGTGCACTGTATGGACAGGTCCACTCAATCTGTGTGGTTCTATCTGCAAAAAAATCAATTTACATCGTCTTCAAATGATCTGACCAAGATCATGTCTGAACTTTAAAAGAGACTGTGATCTATGAGTATGTTTCGGCCTTTATTCTCCGAGTAGTCAGTTAGGAAACGCCGACCTCATCTAGAATTTAAAATATAATTGACGTGTCAAAGTGTTTGTACAAACTTTCTTACAGAAATAATATCATTTATCGATATCATCATCATTTATTATTAAGGGCTTGTGGCTAAGTAATAACAGCCGCACGGGTTGAACGTTCAGGTTAAGCTACACTTGCCGCGGTTGCTCCGTAGATGGGTCAAAGATGGTCACCTAATCTTTACATACCAAGACCCTTCCGTGCCTCGAAAAGCACGTATTAATACTATGTTTTTTTTTCTTTTTAATTCATTGTTTTAATTTGTTATTAAAGATTTTTATAATTATTGTAATAGTTGTCTTAGTGCGACTAATTTTGTACGCCATGATTGGCAAAACATGTAGCTACCTCTCATTATTTTTAAGAGCTGTATAATTCTGCGCTCATGTTTTACAAAATAAATATCTTGTATGTTGAAGCCGTTGGTCCCAGCTGGTTTTCGTAGATCTTAGACAGTCGTTACGGTTCGTCAGAAGCCCGAAACTCTGACAGTCAGTCTTACCAAGGGGTATCGTATTACCCAGTAACTCGGTTGGGAAGATCAGATAGGCAGTCGCTCTATGTAAAATACTGGTATTCAGCTGCATCCGCTTAGACTGGAAGCCGACCCCAACATAGTTGGGAAAAGGCTAGGCACGATGATCATCATTTATTTATTTATTTATTCATCATTACCATTTATTATTTATTTATGCATCATAAACGACTACCAATACTAACAAAAATCTCACGTAAAAACTGTCCACAGTAGCCATTAGACGGTAAGGAAATTCAGAGGAACGGATGCATATAAGCTGGTGGTGAATGCACGTCTTTACAAAGTGGATATTCAAATCACGTGAACAGTTCCAAGAACGCTGGATAAAGTTTTAAACTTATGCTCACTTGTTGTCTTTATGTTTCACTCACTAAGGATTTGACTAAAGCGCACTGTAAATAACAAAACATTAAAACAAAGCTTTTCGTTTCTCAGATTCGCTTTAGAGAGAATTTCAACAAGGCAATTGAACGCGTTCAGCACATCTAAACCGAGTTCAAGAGCTGTCAGTATCATAATCATCATTTCAGCCGAAAGATGTCATCTGCTGGACATAGAATTCGTGCAATTTGGGGGGTTTGCCACTATCACGATGCTTGGCAGACGGCTTGGCGATCAAAGTACGGTGGTAAAATGCATAGAGACCGCAGCTGCCCATTCTCTAGTAAGTCATTAATGGACGCTACGATACCCATGAGATGAAATGGGATGGCGCCACACAGATCCACCACACGGATCATTGCTCTGGATTATTAGACACTGACAGCTCTTGGTTGAAACTTGGTTTAGAAGTACTGATCAAGTTTAGTTTTAGTGGTGTAATTCACCCCTAAAAGTCTTTCGCTGGCAGGACTTTTATAAAAAAAACATGCATTGGAAAAAAGTTCAACAAAGGTACCAATGTCTACTCCGACAGAATTGACCACGCCGAATTAAAGAAAACTTGGAAGAATTCTACAGGCAATTCCTACGATTTGGCGTGGATAAGAGAGATTTGTGCGAGATTGCATAGGATTTCATACAAGTTACTCTAAAATTCGATTATTTCGACTCTTTTGCTTCCAAGATAGCAAGGAAAAAACTGAGTATCTAAGGTGCACCTGACGTACCCACATTTTATGTCTCGCCACTTAAAACTACCATATATTTCTCAATTCGTCCATTTTATCCAGGTACGTAATGTATTTTTCTTCCTTTATGGTTCAATGAATACCTACTTTTTAAACAATTATTCTATAACTTTTTCCAAACATGAGATTACTTATGATCATATCCCAGAATTGTTTTCAATTATCTGATAATTTAATACCCAGTTTATCGGGCATCCTGATAGTTACTTGGATCTGTATTCGACAACACATTATAATTACGTCTGTGACTGAGATAAGACGTGTCTAGGACAGTTTATATGAGAACAGATAATCGACCACGTATCTACAATTATTTCAGCAGTTAATTCAGAAACATTATCAGTAGGTATCGCCCACGACCTCCGTTCGTAGACAATTTAATAGCAATTTTGGTTCTGACATGTCGTGATGAATATAGGTCTACTACATAATGAATTTCTGTCTGAAATCGGGATAAAGTGCTGTACAGCAATATATAAAAGAGAAGGTAGAGATTTTGAGGAACGATTTAGATCTTTTCTGCAAGGAAAAATGGTAGCAACTGGTAACATTTTTCACTTAATTCGTAAATCACTTAAGATGAATAGTTGGAGCTAAACTTTAAACGAGCTACGATGGAACTGAAGCGTTCTTCCCGTTTTAAAACAATTTGTTTAGTGAGTGAACACAATATATTTTAGTGGCGTTACCGCTCCGAGAGCCGCCACTGTTGGACAAACAAAAACACACTCGGCGCGGGCTCGAGAGCGTCCGCCTGATTGATGACTGCTCCGTCGACTTTTTCCGATGACATTATCTTCTCGATGAAATCGTAAAATAAGTTTAATGGTGCGAATATACTTTTTCCATTACGTTCGATTCGCCTTAATCGTTTTGATTTGGATTATTGATTTGAGGAAAATCGTTTTCCGTTTTGGGTTAATGTATTTTTTTTAACTAACATGAATTATTATTTAGGTTAAAGCATAGGTACCCGTATTCGTTATTAAAAAATAAACAGAACTGTATCATAATATTCATAGCCCCTTCCCCATAAAACTGGCTTATCTCGACTAAAATTCATGCATCAAAGTTGAGAACAAACATAGTCCTTATTCCAATTTGAAGCAACTTTCAGTTTCCGTGTTTCGGCACCGAGAGCCCGGCTGCTTTTACGCGCAGTTACGACGGATTTTACGATCGGCCCAAAAGCCACATCTCTTTGTGCGCTTCCGCGGCGGAAAGCGTCTCCTGCCGCGCCCACAAAAAAGCCTTCGACAAACATCCACCAACCGTATCGAATTCCGCCCGACTTTTGTCAATCACGCCTCAGACTTAGATAAGATTTTAAAATCGTCTTTGAGCACCGCTCGCCGCCGCTTTGTTCCTCCGCCGTTCCTAATTCTTATTTATGAGATCGAGGTCACATTGGAAAACGGCAGCTATATGGCTTTTCTCAACTTAGATTTATTTTGGATAAATTGCTTCCACCTTGCTCAATATTTTTACCCCGACACGAAAAAATAAAGACTGTCAGGTGAAACAGCGGCAATCAATTTTCGGGCCAGATGCGATCAAAGTCTATTCCATTCAATCTCACCAAGTACTTTGCCGACCGCATCTCTTCTGCTACATAAATTCGAATACAGAAATTCAAATGTAGCCTTTTTTTACAGAAAAAGATTACATTTTATACAAAAAATATCGCCAGGATTCCAGCAACGTCCGTCAAATTCTAAGTGATTGAAGTCAAACGTTTTTGGAGATATAGCATCTCCAATGTCAATGGAAGTGAAAATTTGTTTAGATATCTGATGTAAGCTCGGCTGGTATCCGGTGGGCGTGACGTGTAGGTCGCCGGCTAGTAACATCGCGTCAAGCAACACTGACAAATTGTCGCCGGCGACAAACGGCGCGCCGGTGCCGTATCGCGGCCGCCATCCGGTGTAGCCGCATGACACCTGTCACGTCGCAGCCGATGTGAAGTCAACCGCCCTCATCTACATACATTAGCTCGCCAACCCGCCAACTTGCCTCTCAGTAAAATGACACAGCTACCGGCACAACTGACAAATGTGACAACGGAAATGTTCACTTTTAGAAATTAAGGGCGGATCTACACTCTACAAATTATCTTTATAATTTAACCGGCTCATATGTATGTATGTTACGGAAGTAGGTAAGTAGCAAATCTACGTCAATGAGCCCACACTATAATATAGATACTTTCCAGCACACGACCTTGCTCTCACCTGCCTCTTCTCTGAGTGACATGTGTAGGTAACAATTTATTCGCTACCGCTAGTGCGAAGGGGTCCTTTGATACATTTTTAATACGCACAATCCCGCTTAGAGTAACCTTGTAATATAAATAGCTTAAATTTGTCCTATGACGAGCTGACTACACAATTTCATTACACAAATTCATAAAATATGAAATTTATTTCAAGTAATGGAAACCCATAAAATGCCAAGATGAAAAAGTAATATATAATATACTATGTTTTATGGTGGCCCAAATTGCTTCCTATATAAACTCATTACGAATATTAATTAGAAAATATCCTTTGATACGATTATTTCATAATAACGTTCAGAATATCCATTTAAGCTGCGTGGTTTCGTGAAATAATAACCAGTTTATTGAAAGCTCAATGATTTCCACAATAATTTTCAATTTACAGAAATATGAATGCAAATTATTTCATGTTGATTTTGTTTGGGTCGCTAAACGGAAATTTACCTTTTGTGCTTAATTAAAAATGGAACAATTAATAAATAACAAATAGCATAAACAATTCGTATTATCACAATTGCATAATTTTCTTCGATTTCACTGATCTGCAGTGAAATCGAAAAAAAGAACGCAACTACCCACTGCATTATCTCTCGTTACCGGCTTGTTGTCAAAATGTTGTACAGTTCCACAGATAATTTTTACTCGAAGGCCTGGGAGCGTTCCATTCATTCACAACGTTGAGAAATAAAAATAAATTACATTGATAGGGTTGGCTTAAAACAATTGTCACCACTGAAAGGGGTAAGTGATAATTTTATAATCTGTGCGCGGCCGGACGCGCTGATGGCACTTCCATTATCTAAATAGCCAGGTTTAATTAAATTTCCTTCGTTGTGCTGAAAGAATAATTCTGTTTTAGCACCTCTACACTGAATGTTATGACAAGCTTGTTCTATCTATACATGTAATACGGATAACATTTAATGTTCTGCTGTACCTAACAGAGTCGTTATCGTTACTATTAAAATTGTTTGCAGTATTATTCAAATAGTACATAAATACACGTATTTTACAAAGGGATTGAAAAACTAATTGTTGAAATCGTGGGTGAAGTATAGTGTTCACTTGGGTGAAGTATAGTGTTCACTTGGGTGAACTATAGTGTCCACTTTGGTGAACGTGGGCGTGATGTTATGTGAGTTCTTAGGTGTAACTAATGACTGAGTTATCGAATCCTCATAACTATTATAGTCCTCATACAGTAAATCCTTTGTAATTTTGAAAGGACCAACCTTATTTTATATTCTACACAAAATTCTCCTCGTAAATAAGTTGTTTAATACTTTGTACTTATTCATGAACCTTTCTCAAAAGTATCTACATAATATCTGCGAACCTACTTAAATACCAATGAGTACCAAACGTTTTCATTATAAAATCCGTTATTCCAAGTATTCCTCATTATGTATTCGTGAAAAGGCGACAAGCGACAAACCCTCTTCACATTCATACATTATATTTGTCATATCGCTGCCTTGACCACGTCCGCCATTGTATCCTAAAACATCGTCAGAATTGTAATTCGTATCGTGAACAATGCCATCCTGAAACCGTGAAATATATTGTTTTAAATTCTTCATTGTATGAAATGTTTGCAGAAGAATTTTCCACCGGTAACATTTTACTGGGAACTGAGCTGAATTCTCTACGTTCCTTCATATTTGTGAAATAAAATTAAATAAGTAACTGGTCCTTGGTTCGATTTCAGAATTTAAACTCAATTTCAAAAACGGGGTCTGGATTTGTGCACGGTTGATGGCAATTGGCTTGCCACCTATTACATGGGTTTTAAACATAACAGGCTAATTGTGGGGGTACCTCTGCACAACCCTTTGGAGAATAAAACATGATGATAAAGGTAAAGTAACTGAATCAGCTATTCACCAATTCAGTATAGTAGTTCTTAAATTTGTGCGTCCAACTTATATTTAATCAAACACCGGGTAGCGGAAGTAGTGTAATGCGACCCTTGTCAAATACCTCCGATCTATCACCTCACAGGCACACAGTAAGTCAGTGCGGCCCGGCTATACGTTACCATATAAAGTAAACTGCGTCCGTGGCTTATCCTCACGAATATAAATTATTCCGGACGAAATCGTGTCTTCACATAATTTTTGCTTTGATGTTTATTGGAAGAAACAGCCGAAATATTGAAGGTAAATTAAAATTTTACGCTCGCAGATTTCGAAAAGAAAATGATTTCTTTAAATACAAAGAAATTGGCAGAATAAGTAGGTCCCCAACTTGACTGTCCTATTTAGGGAGAGCGAATTTTACTACAGAAAATAAAAATTGCAAGCCAGCAATGAAAACTTGAATTGTATGATAAAAAAATTATATCGTTCATTAGGTTCTTATATTGAATTGGAATAGGATAGAAACTATTTACTATGTTTTATAGAAAATGAAATAAAGATAAATTATTATTAATACGTATTTATGGAGTTGTCAAATCACTCACAAATAAATTAACTTCGTGCGAGTTGCCTATAGAAAATAACATATTAGTTAAATGTGTCTATTCACCTGTAAAGGTCGAGTAATTATGTGCGTATCGACTAACAAGCCGACTGAAGATTGGATACATTCTCTGATATAAAGGCCTTCCTAAAAGCTTGACATGAGTTGAAATATTCACTGTGAAGAACACACTGTAACCAAAGTCGTTAAACCGCGTCATAATTCTTGGTTAATTGGGGACCCATAACATCGTCTAACTATTCCCATTCTAACGGTAAAGCATGCCAAAAACGCGTCTAATAGCGCTAAACGATAATGAAAACCTACGAAGGGATCCATTGAAGAGCACATAAAGGGCTGGCTACAACCGATGGATAATTTAGTGGTAGAACAATAATTCGCCGGCGCCATTTATCCATTCGAGCGCGGGCCGCTTCGCTCGCTCGCTCGACTCGTAAACAGACGTAATAAACGCTAATGTATCCGCACAATATTTATTTATTTAACCATTTATGTACATACACATAAACAGACGAGAAGAAAGGAACAGAAAAATACGTACAAAGGTGATACTTATTTCTAAAGGAATCTACTCTTCTCTTGCGATGGGAAAGTAGATATAAAAAGATGTAGATAATGTGTAACACCGTAGACCACATATAATACATACGCTGCGGCTGGTTATACAGAAGACCGAAGAGTATAACCTGCCTCTCTGCTTAGCGTTTGTGGACTCCGAAAAAGCCTTCGATTCGATCGAGACCTGGGCTGTACTGCAGTCTCTTCAACGGTGCCAGATTGACTATCGGTACATCGAGGTGCTGAAGTGTTTGTATGAAAACGCCACTATGTCAGTCCGGCTCCAGGACAAAGCCTCGAAACATATCCTTCTGCAGCGAGGGGTGATACAGGGAGACGTAATCTCTCCGAAACTGTTCACCGCTGCACTGGAGGATGTCTTCAAGGTTCTGGACTGGAAAGGGGCTGGCGTCAACATCAATTGCGAGTATATCACTCACCTTCGATTTGCCGACGATATAGTTGTCATGGCTGAGACTATGAAGGACCTCAGTATAATGCTCGATGACCTCAGTAGAGCTTCCGAAAGAGTGGGTCTTAGGATGAACATGGACAAGACAAAGGTCATGTCCAATGCTCGTGTGATACCCACTCCAATGAAGATCGGAGGCGCTACACTCGAAGTTGTGGACGAATACGTGTACCTAGGACAGACTATCCAGTTAGGTAGATCCAACTTCGAGAAAGAGGTCAATCGTCGAATCCGACTCGGCTGGGCAGCGTTCGGGAAGCATAATGAATAATATTTTCATTTGTTAGTTGTTCAAATGTTAATTTTTTCTTATGGATGTGTAGTAGTCATTGGATATATGAAGTGGGCTGCCGTTGTAAGACGATTAAAGTGTCACGTTGTGTAGTTACACAATATGTTTATAAGGAAATAATGTTTTTATACTGGAAGGCGTAGTTTTGCACGCCCCGATATTGATTAGGTTGTAGCTCAAGTTAATGTGCGAGCCAAACAACCGGCTCGTATTCGATTCTTTTAATGGTAAAATATTGTCGTCGGCGAATAATGGCGGCTTAGCGCCGTTCTCAAGATAATACGAAAGTAATTAAATTGAATACAGTTAAATGGTCTCATTAGAAATAAGGGTCTCATTGTGGCCAGATGATAATTAAAGAAATATTACAGCGAGGATATTATTCTTTCAGCTTCATTGTAAGTATGCTTTTTAATTAATAAAAGAATAAAATTATTCAATTTAGTAACTATCATATCGTAGAGTGTATATTTGAATATTTAGTACTATCTTGTTTTAATTAGACATAGTTGTGCTAAAATGTATCGATCCACATGTTTTTTTTTTTTTCATCCATTCTATTTCGCTGGAATTTCCTGATGTGTACGTTTACATCCTGTAAAAGCCCGGCTGTGAAATAAAGATTAATTTCTCATAGAAATAAAAATAACTTCATACTTTTAACATGTGGGTTGGTAAGCCGAAAAAATTTAAATTCCTTTTGCCAAAATGTACCGACTGACATAAAAATATGTCTTTCCATATCTTTGGAATTTGTTTATTACTTTCTAAATAATGTTCCGTACTTTACCAGTACCTGGATAAAATGTTATGTAAATTAACGTAAATATGTTCTTTTCTCCTGTTTTAAGATTTTTCTTTATTTTATTTACGTTATACGTCAATATGCCTAGCCTCTTCCAACTATGTCGGAATCGGCTTCCTGTCTATGCGGATACAACTGGATACCAGTACTTTACATGAAGCGACTGCTTCCACCTCCACAACCTTGGGTAACACGATCCCTCTTAGTAAAACTGGTTGTCAGACTTAGACTACACGTTACGACTCTCAAAGATCTACGAACTATAGCCGTGACCAACAGCTTAACGTGCTTTCCGAGGCACGGGGGTCTCTATATGTAATGGAGTGGATGGTCACCCATCCATGAACCGACCGCGGTAAACGTAGCTTACCCTTCAATCGAGTCGTGCGGCTGTCATTATGTAAACAAGAGTCCATATATTATATATTTACGTTGAACATCATGTTCATAGAAGTAAGCAAACTATGTAAAACGATGACGTTTGTTTCAAATCGCTGGAGCAGTTTGAGCATCAATCTAGAAAGATTTTAAAGAAATAGCGGAAAAACAAACAGAACAAAACAGAATTATGTGGAAAAGGGAGAGGGAGGCCTTTGCCCTGCAGTGGGACAATATAGGCTAATTAGATTAGATTAGATTAGAGCGGAAAAATTATAAAGTTCATTTTGGTTGAACTAGTTTTGACTTAGTTTCATACGAAATGGCAAATTCAACAATTGATTTTATTATCAAATGTTTCCAAAACCTTAGAGAAAGAAAAGGTTCTATCGTTAACAGAGCGATAATTTCTTAACGCACTAACAGTAGAAAAGCCTTCTTATTTGACAGTTCCGCCAAATACATTGCGTTATTTACGTTTGTGAGCAGATAAATTATTCGAACATAGGTAGCAATACATTAGCAATATTCTCAAAGGATTCTCAGATTCTGATTGAGGTGTGTTACGCAATTAGGGTGTATTTCTGAAACAAAGTTTATAAGCTTGCATTCACAACTATAATTTGGTAAGTGGAAACAAAGCCATTTTTCAACTATAAGTACCATTACAGAAGGATTTTAAGAGGCAAAAGATATCGAATATCGACGTTATTTACGCGTATCGATGTGAAAATTCCCTTCCATAAGCTATAAAAAATAATTCGGATCCAATCGGTTCCTTCCGGTAAGCATTGGCGCAGTAATCGTTTCCGTTATCGATAACCTTTAAAAATGTAAAAGCCTGAAATTCGGTAGGTTCACTTGCGTTTGGGATTTATTGTTAATGTACGTGATTTTCAGATTCTTTAGGGTATAACAATAAGTAAACGTTTTGTTTTTATCAGTAAGCAGTTCACCATATATCGCTATCTACTTACATGCATAAAAGTTAGTAGGTATACAAAAGTCACATACATCACGGTTTATTCGATACTAATTCCACAACTTATGATACAAACATAAAAAAAAATCTGTATTCACGTACATGCATAAACTCACGACTTTTCCCATGGGGGTAGGCAGAAACTACCTGAATGCCACATACTACGATCCTTTTTGTTTCGTTTATGTTCATACATTTGGTTAGGTATACACGCATGCCCGTTACCAGTCTTGACCAGCACCTGACCATTCCGAAGATCATCACCAATAGGGTCACTATATGTTCTACTATATGTTCAAGCATGGCGATTCCAACGCGCCTGCCAAGCGTGGCGATTATGGCAAAGCCCTCCAAATTGGGGAAGCCATTGTCCAGCAGTGGACGTCTTAGGGCTGAAACGGCGATGTTCTATTAGGGGGTCCCGTTCCGCCGTATCCAGTCACATCTCCCTTTTAAATACCTTTTGTTCGACGTCTTTCATTTATCCTCTCAACATGACCAACCGTTTGTATTCATTTCCTAGTATTACGAAATACCTACGTTGTCTAGGTACAATCTACGCAACGGCTACATTCGCTGGCATCTCGCTTAATTTACCCCGCTATATATAAACGCACTCTTAAAATCATTTATCTTCGCACTACACGTATGTCCAGCCTAGGTTTAATAGTGTTTTTGATAGTCTGCGACATCAAATGTCGCAGGCTATCAAAAATACTATTAAGCCCTCGCGTAGAACGTACGTAGCACTTCGACCCCGCGTAGTGCTGCGCTGCGTAGTGCTACGTAGCGCTGCGTAGACCCTTCGTAGATGCAGTATAAATGCTGCGCTAGCTGTCACGTACACTACTCTAGTTTCAATACAATCGTTAGAAAAATTGGATTCGAACAAGGAAGATATTAGCCTCATTGCAAAAAGATTTAAGATAAACAAACGTGCTATGGTCGGTTTTTAAGTTGATATTAATAAAATCCCTCATTATTGTAGCTATATGCATCAATTAGTAAAAAACACATACGCACACCAAATTCATAAAAAAAAACCCTAAACCACGACTTCGTCATCCGACAAAATAACATCAAAAATGTTTACATTGTTATGAATTTACGTGTGCATACATAATATAACAGCCGTACCGTCATCTGAGCACGTTGATGTATTTTGACACGGGCCTAATATAACAGGACAAGAAACAATTTCCTCGTCCAACGTACTCTAATAAAGTGATTGATTGAACACGATTACCCTTCAGGATTATATACAGCCGAACATTCGAGAACGAATTGAAAAACAACAGATCAAAGCGTGTTTGGGAAATACCCATTGTTTAAACGTTTATTCGATTTCAGGGCGCGTTATTGCATCTACGTTGCTAGCTTTTATCCGCTTTTTCAATTACGAGGTTTCGGTTTTGACGAATTTATATTTTATTTTCAATTTTCTGTTTGATAGTAAATTGGTTGGGGGAGGAATATTCTTTTCTTTTTTGCGAGCTTTTAAATTTTTCCTTGAGCTTTCCATCAATATTACAATTATTTAACCGGTTCTTGTTAATGTTAAATCCGTCCAAGTGAAAAAAGGAATTTATAAATTGCTTCCCGGTTCCTTTAAGAGTGACAACAAGTCTTAATTTTGAACGTTTTTTTTTCACTTTCACTTTATACGAAATTTTGCCAATTTATTAATTTTTACAGACGTAATTTTAAAGTTAAAATACTGTACAAAATGAAAGTTCGTTTCAATTATTATGTAATGAATGAGCAACTTTTTATTTTTATTGAGTATTATAATGCGAGATTCAGGTTGTTACAAAATACTTTTTCAGGAAGTGCTTTGATTTTGAACAGAAGTTTAAGTCTGTTGATTACATTTTACGTACGAGAGTTCAGAGAAGCCGGAATCAAAAGCAATGATTCGGCCATTTTCTCTAAAATTTTACTCAGTAAATTTTTTATTATTTTATATGATATGGGTAAAAAGTATTGCTTACATTGTATGGACGCACTTTCACAAAAAATACATTCTTTTTATACTGTCGAAACGATTCGTAATATTCTAAGCCTTACACAAAAGTCGCCGGTTTGAGGTCGATTAATCTATATATATATAAAAATGAATCCCTATTTCCCTTGGTCACGCCATCACGCGTGAACGGCTGGACCGATTTCACTTTTTTTGTTGTTGTTGTGTTTGTAATTGTCAGGAGAAGGTTCTTATGAAAGAAAGAAAATTAAAAAATTGCGCGGAAAATTAGAAAATTTAAGAACACTTATTTAAGAATACTCAACAACCATATAATAGGACAATGTAAACTTTTTTAATGTAACATTATGACATTTGACATAGAGTTGACAGAATGCGTGCTCAAATATCATCAAAGAGCCAGGACAACGTCTGTCGGGTCAGCTAGTCTTAAATAATAAAAACTTGAAGAGAGCAGTGGTGGCCCAGTGATAACGGCCACGACTTACGAGTAGGTCGTGAGTTCGAACCCAAGCAGGCGCTTTACTTTGTGTAACTTATTTCATCACCACTGCTCTCAAAACAGTGTAGGAAACCGGCGACCGATGTCCTAGAACCAAAAAATCGAAGACATGTTACATCCACCAACCCGCACTAGGCTCACATGGTAGATTATTATGGCCCACTCCCTCTCACCGAGAGGAGGCCTGTGTCCCAGCAGTGGGAATATTATACACTGATGATGAATAAAAATGTAGCGCATTCATTAGATCATACATATCTTTCATGTTGTGCATACAGAAATACAGTATTTTAACTGAAAAATCAAGTCTATAAAACCATGTAAATCAGGGAATCGTATTCGTAAAACTATAAAAAATAGAAAACTCCATAGAATTGATCCATTTAAAGCCTACCTGTTAAAGTAATACGACCACCAAATATCATTTAACATCACACCTATACCAGAACGGCTAGGCAGAGATAGTACAGCTTCTAGCAAACTTGTAATAAAATGTAATAATACTGGCAAGTTGTAGTCGTAACATGTTTTATTTATCCGCCTATCATAAGGACGATGTAGGGTAGTGTTCCGAGCTATGAAAAAGTGGGCCGACGATCGCAAACAATAATACTTCACTAAAGTCTGCAGAGGTTTATGAGACAAGGAGACGAGCTGTAACTCGTATATCATTTGTTTCATACAAAACAACTTTTGCTGTGCTGTTACCGGCAAAGAATAGACACATTACGAGTACCGGTTTCATAAAGGCAACTTCATCGTCATCTTTACAATCAGCCTATTATGTTCCCACTGTTGGACTAAAACCCACCGCAGACCGGAACGGGTTGGTAGATGCCACATGTCTTCAAATTTTTAATTCAGGACATGCCGGTTTCCATACAATGTTTTCTTTCACAGTTTTGAGAGAACTGGTAATGAAATAATTTACACAATGTAAAGCGCCTGTATGGATTTGAACCTACGACCAACAACTCGTAAGTCTGGCCACCACAGCACATAAAAGAGACTAAGTTAATTGTTATTTCAGTTAAATTGTTTGGCAGCAGTGACCTCTTTGCTAGATTTTATTAATAGCATCACTAGTATTTGGAGTTATATCTTTTCTTTCGTTCTTTGAAACGCTCATTTGGAAAATCCTTTGCTAAGCAGTCAAGAATAATGGTGGAAAATTGACGATAATGGAAAGAAAAAATAATGTTTTTATTAAACTATTAATGTGTGCTGTTAACTCAAATACAAACGATTTAGCAAACCAAACAAACGGAAATTAATACATTATTTATATTTCCAGCGTTGTTGAATAGTCAATATGTTAACGCTTGAATGAAATAATCAGTTTAGGAATCAATTTTATTAAAACATAAACGAGCTGTCCGCCGGAATTGTTTTAAATTATTCATGACTTTGTTTTGTATGCTATTCATCAACGTGCATATTTATAAAGGTTAAATATTTGCAATAACAATCCTACATAATAATTCAAACAAGCTTTTGTTTCGTTATTATTCCGGGCTATAGTTATAAAAGCAAAAAGCCGTGTAGCCAATCCAAAGTCTAAAAACTTTAGAAACGAGTGAAGCTATCAAGGCGAAAGCCAATCACAATAATGTCGCAGATCCGCTAGGTAAACTCCGGGAACTAACCCGGGAACACTAATATACATAAAGGCAGATTACAAGCGGGATTTATTTTTAAATCTGATTATAGTTTCAATTTGCCTAAACTGCAGCTCTGTTTCAGCAAAGCAGAGTGCACTGTGCTGCGCTTAGCATTTGCATTCTCATTAGAATATTTCTCTTAACACCCTTCAGCGCTAACGTATACATGGAAATTTTGAATTCCCTCCCATGTTGTAGGAACTGTGTCCGATTTATAATTTAATTGGTCGTCGCCATAAATTAATGCAATAGTTTTAGTGAAAGCCAGTATCCACGTGGCCTTACATACATATGTATGTATGCAAATTACGTCCAAATTAGACGAAGTCATTCCTATATTATGCCCGTCCTCCGCTTCTAATTCCCCGCTAGACAATACCTACACACAGAAATACAGTACAGACAGTAAACTGATGAACAAATTTTTATTTCATAAAAAGAGTAGGTATTTCATTACCTACACTAATGACGCAGATGCTGCTTTTTAAAAATGATGTTAATTAGACAGCATTAAGAAAACAAACGTTAATTACTATAGCACAAAACCTCCTGGAGGGACATTTAAACATATTTTATAATCAGAGCAAGGTAGAATGGAAGAGGAAAAGCTTGTATATAATATTTTTCCTGGATTATGTCGCAATAACACAACATTCCGAGCTCAATGCTCACTACAGGAAAAAGTTTTTAGCGAAAAAATGTAGTACAAATTGCCACGTTCAAGTGTAGTTATTACCCCATTAGAGTGAGTGACTGCGCCGCGTCGCTTGCCGCGCCCCCGCGCCCCCTGCGCCCCCTGCGCCCCCAAAGTAGCGGAGATTGAAGGGATAAATCTCGCAAACTATGTAACAGTGCATTGCGGCATGAGCGCAACTCATTGCGGGACACCGCAATTGCTCAAGTTTCGGCTGTTTTACTAAGTAGAAGAATTTTATTTCTTCCCACAAGCCGCTACGTTTTCTCGTCTAAGTAATTAGTGTAAATGAATGCACACTTCCGTTTGTAACCCCGGCTAGGTGTCTGTAACTACACCTTATAAAATTAAGATATTGTAATTGTATCGTTCTCGTGTAGGTACATCCGTACTTTAGAGCATTTTTAAAAGACTGGATGGGCGTTTATTTTCAACATTCCCTTTTGAATCTAACCGCAGAGTAAGGGAAACAATGAATGATTAATGATAAGTATGCGTTTTTATGTTTTTCCCTACCCCCATAACCCCGACGACATGTGTTGTCGACGTTATGTTGTATCCAATTTCAGTACTATAATAATAGAAACAAAAGCATTCGAAATTCAAGCATTTAAACTCATGACATTTTACGGAAGCAGTATCGAGCTACGCCAATAAACGTATAGAATGGACCATACATTGGCGCGCAATCACCAATCCAGTGCGAGCCTGTTGTTACTGGCACCACGCCAAATTCTATTTCTATAATTTTCAGTTCCGTATAATGTTAGTTTGTTCGTTATTACTGCTAATATCTTATCCTATTTCGATCCTGTACCTACATTGAAAGTATGAATGTACATAATCCAATTTGCGAGGACAATGGTCATTTGAAACGTTATATTCTACTCCAACTTTAATTGGGTTAGTTGTTTTATCTTTGAGCATTGTAACTATATAAGAATACCAGAGTATCAAACAGATACATATACAACAACAAATGAATTGAGTGCCTCCAGATTTTTTGAAGTTGGTTAAAAATTAAAATACAAACAACAAATGAAAGCCTTCATATTTTCACCCCAAGTCGGTAAAGCTTGTTGATATTGTTTAAACTTCTGAAGCTGTATACTGGTCGAAAGCCGACTTCTAGTTAGAAGCCAGCTGCACTCGTGCGATCAGCACTTGGAGTTTGTACCTTAATGCAAAATGTTAAAAGCTTAATGCTTTTCAGCCTTTCTAGCTCAAGAGATCAAAACCAACCGTTCCTCGAAAATCAACTAAAATACTTTATAAATACCGAGTGAATTAAATATACATTAACGCCTATGCTCGTGAAATCCAATACCAAAACACATAGCTACCTAAATAAACAGTGGGAGGTCGCCACAATCTCGTGTGACTAAACAATTCATCAGTCACATTAGAAACGATCTATATTTAGCGGTGCTGAGGAAAATCACCGTGGATCCAGCGAATAATTATGACCCGGCCCGTGATTCATGATGACAGACCTTCCCAAAGGGAGCAATGAATTAGGTATCGGAAACCTATCCGGATCAATGCTTGAGATGCTTAAATAAATTCATGTTGTTTATGGATAGATTCAATATACCTTGGCAAAAGAAACATAATGTTTTAATCTTATTGAGGTTTTTCCAACAGGTGATAAGTACTGAGTGCACTCGGAAAATACGAAGGAAAATCTGAACGCTGTGTGTTTATAAAATAGCGTTCACTCGCAGCAGTGCGACAGAGCCAATGTAAACAACATTGCAAGTGCACTATCATTAGCTAACAAGTATCCCGTGTATCTGACACTTCGCAGACTCCTCGGCAAAGACGTAGCTTTGAAACATTCTAGCTGAGCAAATTCCTTTTATAAGGCGGACGCACACCGAGAAAGGATCACAAATTCAACCATGAGTGGGACAAAAAGGGATAAAATGCGTTTTCACGGACGGAGGGACGGACTAAATAACAAAACCATTTGTGCGATGAGTTCAGTACTTGCACACCTACCTGAATTTAGGAGAGTACCGTCCCGGGAGGTTTAGGTTGGATTCGCCTCGCATTTATCATACTACACACTTCATATATCATATTTCTCATCGCCTCGTTCACGACCGTAATATCAGAAAGGATTTAGAAGTGACTTCTCGCTCGCGCCACGTTACATAAAAACTGTAGGTTTTACGACGAGAAAAAACGGTAACGACGGAAAACTTTTAAGTAATTACTTACTTAAAACTTTTTTCTTTTCCTAATTATGATTGAAAGAGCTTTTTTGTGCCTTGCCTTTATTTTAACCAAGACAGACTCTACAAAGTAAAACAATTGGTCGAACTTACTTACCTACAAGCTGTTGCGACATCATCATGTCTTTGGATGGCTCTCATCTAGCGGTCAAAACACAACTATCATCTAGCGATATAACATTAAATTCGTAAAGCCATGTTGGTATGTAAATAGAGATCGGACGTTCAATTTCAGAGTTCTTGTAGCCATTACAACGGTTAATAAACAATCGAACATTGTTCGCCATTTACGACGTGATATGAAGTCAATTAATCTTCAAACAATACTGGAAATTATAACCTGTTTGATATAATTCAAGCATGATTACAGGTAAGTGTTGATTGTCGGCCTGGGAGATAAGAAGATGTTGTGATATGCTATAGTCATCCTGTAAGATGCGATGGCTTCACGTGTAGTAAACAAAAGTGTAGTAAAAAATCCATTAATTTTCATTCGAACGTCACCCAGATCAATCGTTACAGTATATATCTTTAGGTACACATAGATCATTTTTCAAACACAGATTTTCTCGGGTCGTTTTCACCTAGTCGGTGTGACTCGCCATAAACCGCCAGCTGTGCCGTTTCTTTAGAGATTTTCGTCAGTTGACAGGTGACAAGGTGTGCGTTAGTATCACACAGCTACCAATCTCCACGTAATTGTTTCCGACTGAGCTGTTAGCGACTGATAAACAATTACCTTTCACATCGAGGTTTTGTGTGACAGCCGATCCACACCGCCACACCGCTGAAACAAACTGATTGAATAATTTTAGTATCAGTAAATAAACTAATAAAGATATCAGCCTATATCAATTTTCAATCTCTACCAAGAATGACGCAACCAAAATTTAATTATAATTACCCGGATCTTATACAAATAAAGAAGTTATAAATGATAAATGAACTAACAAAACATTGTTTAACTAAGATTGTTCGAGTTTGTTTTGAGCCCGACTCGATGGCGCAAACAACTCAAGAACCTTCGTCATCCGAAGATATGATCAATTTATCCCTGTGCTCGGCTCGCTTGACTTAGTAATTATGAACTGAAAACCAATCTAGATGTCGTCGTTAAGGCCTCTCGATCAAAAGAAGAATATTAATTAAAAAAGGTGCCCAGACGGGCTTTAATAAGATTATCTTATTTACTCAAATAATACTAGAATAGTTTCAATTTTGTTTTAATAACTATTTATATTTAACTAGCTTTTGCAAGCGACTTTGCCCGCATATTACACATTAACCTTCCTCTTAAATCACTCTGTGTATTGATGAAAACCGCAGTATAATCCATGGCTTAATTTCAAAGATCTAAGCGTACAAATGCAGGAAGCAGCTTTGTTTTATACAATGTATAGATTAAGATATAGTCTCGTTTAGTCTAGTGGTTGCAAGCACTACTGATGATCATGAGGTTCTTGGTTCCATTCCCAGGTTGGACAAGGTTTGATTTGGTTTTTACATAAGGAAATTCTCAGTAGCAGCCCAGAGTCTGGACTCGTGCCCGGCTAATGTTAATAGGCATGCCCCCTATAACAAGACAATTAAACATATCTTGCAAATTGTGGATATACAGCTACATCCCTGCCTAACCTATCGGGGATTTCAAGCGTGCATGCTTTGTTATTTTATATACCTGTGAGATAAAATGTATAAAGTTGATCAAAGGCAAAGTTAACAGACACCTTCAGTCAATGTTCACATATATTCGTCGTACGTATTGCCATTGAGTATGTTCCCACAAATTCGAAACGCGTAACGTTACCCAATTCATTGAAGCATTCACTGGAAACGGGCATTATTGCTCGCTTCACCAATCCTCTTGACGGAGCCGGAGAGAGCTTGATATGATCGTCAAATATTGAATAAAGATGTGCCCTATATATAAGTCCGATAGTATATCGGACTTTACGACGAACGAATATCACTTTGTGAAACACATTATATGAATAAACACTCCTTTTATTGTGGTAGAGAAACATCAACAAAACATACATTATCTGGGATATATGGTTAAAAGCCACACTCAAAGCTATGAAAACAAACCAGATTTCAATTGTAATGGGAACTAGTATGAATGGTACGGTTTAGATTAAATTGTATGCTTACACAGTGACCAGTCCGTTCGGTTACCAATGCTTATTGACCGTTGCTGACAAATATTTGTGAATGCTGAATCAATCGCTGTTCCGATCATGAACTGTTTGCTGTAGGATGTCTTCCAAACGGCACAAGTTTAATGCTATTATTAATCTATATATATAAAAGAAAGTCGTGTTAGTTACACTATTTATAACTCAAGAATGGCTAAACCGATTTAGCTGAAAATTGGTGGAGAGGTAGCTTAAAAACAGGAGACGGACATAGGATACTTTTTATCCCGTTCGATTATTGCATTCCCATGTGACGTGACATAAAACGTCAAAGAGAATACAAGTCACTATAAAACGTGGTATGACAAAAACGTTGCCTTCGATGTACCAGGTGAACATAACTTGGTATGAGCTTATCAAACTGCAGTATCAGCCAGAAAACGCTTTATGCCTTCGAAGTACCAGGTTATCATAACTGGGTAGGAGCTAACCAAACATATGAGTGTCAGCTAGAAAACGCTTACCAGATCACCACCGCGTACCAGGTTGTCAAACTTGGTAGGTTGAATCTGAGGCGATACGAAGTTCGCTGGGTCAGCTAGTTTACAATAGAATTCATAACTTTCTGTAATGAATTAATAAATTATAAAAAAAATGTCTATTCATAGGTAGTTTTTACCTAAAATGTGTTTGTTTATGCTCCTTCTCTCTTATAAACCTCCGATGGACCAACGGGTTGTTATAAGTTTAACGTGTGTATCTGTGTGTCTGTCTGCACCATCTGAATCAATTTAGATTTTTTTAATTTATTTGAAAGGTGACTTAATCGAGAGTAATCTTAGCTATGATTTAAGAAAATCTGTGAGCGTCGGACAGCTAATGAAAACGCCAAACAGACGGGGCCCAGCAATAATGAATGTCTGCCATTGTAGAAAGGATAACTGTCGTTAAGTTCCTATTTTCATTATCAGTCCCCAGATGCGACAAGGCTTTGATCAAAATTATACCTACAACATAAAGGGCAAATACATATTGTTTTGCTACATTTTAGAGGTTTTTAGTTTATTTCGGGCTTAATGAATATTAATCAAAAACCGAACCTCAATCCTACGTTAAGTTTTTTAACATACATTTACATAATAGTAATATTCGTTTATTACATATCACACATAAAAGTACCCACAATTCATATAGTGTTAGTAACAACGACTTAAAACTATAAGTCTCGACACATGTTGGCACATGCTCCTCACCATTGATATATGTACTACTCCTCACCCAGTGCCTAATATAGTAACTGTCCTCATTGCCATTTATTTTTATTTTTTAGGAAGCTGTTGGAGCCTCCGCGCAACTTACCAATTAATGACGCCGCCCTTTTTCTCATTATGGCATGAAAATTGTCAGCACGGTTCCGGAAACATCTGCTAAGCGCTGCAGAAGCGCGGAAACCCAATAAACATCCTAAATCCGTTATTATACAGAACACGTAGGACATTGTAGGCCCTTTACGTATATTTCACCCACAAGCAGCAATTAAAATAGTCTCTATCTTCCTCAACCGGCTATTTAAAGAAATAAGTTAATTTATGTACACACGCAGTGAAAAATACCTTCTTATATCAGACACAGAAATGAGTCCATATATTCAACGTAAAAAAGAGACCTAATCATGAACAAAAACAAATTAGACGGCCACACAACCTCATTATGAGAAAGAACTGGTTGAACATTAATTAACTAGCTAGCGGCCAGAGCTAGCACATCAAAGTTGACTCTGAATGAAGAAGACTCATAACTACATACATATGGAACAGACATACATAGCTACACCAACAAGGTCGTTCATATTCGCTGGATATTTGATCTGTTCGGGAACGTCTTCATATTTTCTCCCTATCTCTCGCATGTATCAGCTTGGAATATATTCTGTTCTATCGAAATAAGTTGGGATACGGTCGCGAGTGCCCGAATCTAATTTAGAACGATTGATGTGCCGCTAGGGAAGGGCGTCCTAACCGCCAGCGCCACAATTAGTCTGTTACACTTAATTGCATCGATATTTCTTCATAAACAAACGATAAATGAGATAGATACCTGTCTGTAGAGATAGTAATAAGCTCTCTTTAAACTTTACTTTGCAAATGATTATTGAAATGTGACATTAAGTGTTTTACCATATCTGCCTCACCATCATTTTAGTCGAATGACTATCATTGTTGGACAGAGGTCTCCCCCAATTTGGGGAATTTTGCCATAATCGCCACACTTCGCAGGCGAGTTGGCGATCGCAATATGGTCATAAAATGAATAGAGAACTCTGCTGCCCATTCTTTAGTAAGTGCCTTAGTCGCCTCTTGCGACACCCACAGTCTTCCAGTGGGTGTGTTTTTGTGATGATGCTATTCTTTATGTCCGGCATCACCCGGATATGTCTGCCTAGGTATGATCATCAGTGATGAGTTTTTTTTTGGAACGAAGTTCCTTATCGCGCTTTGTGAAAGGGGGCTAGACGGAAAAAATTCTCACGAAAAGTTGTAACGACACTTTTTAACCGACTTCAAAAAAAAAGGACGAGGTTTCTCAATTCGACCGTATATATTTTGTTGTTTGTATTTGTTTGTATGTTGTTGTTTGTTTTATTTTGTTGTGAGTAGAGAGAGAGAGAGGGAGAGAGAGAGGGAGAGAGAGAGAGAGAGCGAGAGAGAGAGGGTGAGAGAGAGGGAGAGAGAGAGGGAGAGAGAATATTTTTGTTGAGTTGTACAGGTTTTTTGTACATAATAAATAATAAAAAAAATTATAATAATTATGAATCCTGGAATGGAACTTCGTTCCATCCGGGTGTCCCTTGACACCTCTAAGTTTTTTTTTTCTTTGCAAATATACACCGTGACATTTTAATCGTCTTACAACGGCAGCCCACTTCATGTACCCAATGACTACTACACATCCATAAGAAAAAAAACCGGCCAAGTGCGAGTCGGACTCGCGCACCGAGGGTTCCGTACAAACCTGTAGGTATAAAGTTTTAAATTTTTTTAAATATTTTTATTACATGATGTAACTAAAAATTTACAGTTTTCGCAATTTTTCCTTTATCTGTGCTATAAGACGTTGCTTCGTACCAAATTTCAAAATTCTAGATCGACTGGAAGTACTCTATAGGTTTTGATTCCCTTGCGAGTTTCGAAAATTTGCTGAAATTTGCGGCATAAACGGCTATATCTTTTGATTGCGTTAGCTTAGAGGTTTGATTTTTTCACAGCTCCAAGGGACAGCAGACTTGAGTATTTGATATAAATTTCAGCTTGATACCTCCACGCGTTCCTGAGAAAAAGGGTATTGACAGACGGACGGACGGACGGACGGACGGACGGACAACAAAGTGATCCTATAAGGGTTCCGCTTTTTCCTTTTGAGGTGCGGAACCCTAAAAATGAACATGTGAATAACTAAAAAATAAAAATATTGTTCATTATGATGACGCATGACGTAGTTTGAAATTGACATTTTGTCTCATGGAAAATGGAGATGGAATGATCTAGTCGACTAGTGCACTGGGTAGATATGATCTGTACCGTCTAATATGTAAACATTATTAACATTATTACATAACATTCTAATGCATTATTTATTTTTCTTAGTACCTATTATCTGAAGTAATGGTAACATTTTTTAATCACGCCTAAAGGTACATTATGTCGGATACACTGAGTGGTACCTCTGTAAGACGACTAAAATGTCACGGTGTATAATAAACTAAGTGCCTCCTTGATTTAGTACATTCTGAGCATGAGATCTTGGAACCAATTCTTTGTTCAATCAAAGAATATGGAGTTTTTAATCAGTTTTTTTTTATATTAGCCTACACTGTCCCACTGCTGAGCAAAGGCCTCCCCCAAATCTCTCCAAGTATCCTTTTCCCGGGCCACCTCGATCCAACCCTTGGAGTACGCGTCGAGGTCGTCTCGCCACCTCTTCTTGGGCCGGCCTCGCCGGCGCCGTCCATCGTCAGGCACCCACTGTGTGGAGACTATTGCCCAGCGGTCGCTGTGCATGCGGCTGATGTGACCCGCCCAGTCCCATTTTAGCCTGGCAGCCTTTTTGCCTACGTCTAGGATTCCCGTTTTGGAGCGCAACGTGGTGTTTCGTATTTTGTCGGTTCTTTTAACCCCTAAAATGCTGCACTCCATTGCTCTTTGGCAAACCCCAAGCCGGAACTTTTCTGAATTGGTGAGTGACCAGGGGGCCAACCACCAGCTCTTAAAACAGTATTATTATAATCTTACTTTGACTTTTCGTACCATAACCTCCTTAAAATAAGGTTATTATAAGGTTGTAATAATGTTGTTTTCTTAGCGGTTTTGGTGACGTCACCTCTAAAACTTCATTCAATTCGTACCACGACGTGACTTTTGTCAACCAGCAAGATTGTTTTTATGTCAAATTTAGCAATCATAAAAAAGTTCCTCGGACTCGACGGAAGTATTCTTGTTTTGCAATTTTATATAAAAAGAAACATTTTCGTGTCATATAAAGTAAGTAAAATGTATTTATTTATATAAACTTGTCGATTGAATTGTGTATCAAGAGATCTTAGTACATGGGTAGTAAATTTCTTGGTTGATTCTAGATGGCGAATGCATACGACATATTTGAGATTTTGGAAGCTGATAACGCAGAAGCCAATTGTACAAGAAAGCGGGGTCGTATGCAGATTCGTAAGGAATGCGACCCTTTCAATTTAGATGAAGCGAAGTTTTTTTTCCATTTCCTTCTTGAGTACTCCTTGGCTTACAGAGAGCGATTGTAAAAATTCCCATAGTATCTCTAGCTGCCGCCAGGAAATGCGACTAAACTCTTCGGTTGCAAAATTAATAAGAAAACACCAATCACTGAGTCTGATGACATATAGTTTACATAAACATTATAGAAAAATATTTCCTTGTTTTAAACTTATTCACTGAGTTACGGTGTTTAAACTGACCTGGATACCATGTTGATTTTATAGGCAACTGGCTTCTAAAATGCTGGCGACACACAGATCTTATGCAATTAAGATAAAATAAGTTCAACCACTTAGAAAATCACTTATAAAATTACATCGAGTTTCAAATTTCGTTTGCACTACACAGCTGATAAAAACACAATTTGTTCCGATTCCTATCATAGCACAACCTAGCCACAGCGTTTTAAAATTTTCAAATAATTTTTTCTCAGTTTTCAAAGTATAATCTTTTAATATTTGTATTAATTTCATGAAAATTACTCTTAACAATTATCTTTTTATACAAAGTAACCTTTTTATGTAAAAAAATTATTAATAATAGTTTGCTTCGAAAGCTTACTTCATATTAGGGATTCGGACCGACGCGACGACGTGTTAAAGAGACAGCGCTATGCAGTTCATATAGCGTTGTTTCTTTTCTATTATAGCAGGCAATAGACAAATCTTTCAAATAGTTCGTTCTTTCTCAGCACTAAGCAGGATTAAAACAATATTGAACGATGAAGGTCATGGTACGAATATGAGTAATGTTATTATAATCTTGAAACAAAACTTTCTTGAAATAAGATTGTTTCGTAAAAGATGGTGGTAGGACCCCAGGTCTGAGCACCGTAGGTTAGGACGGGCAGGATACACAGGCTCGCCTCCTATAACTGGCAAAATATTGGTGAATTATAGAGGTACACCTCTGTGGATGGAGAATACAAAATACAACCAAATAACAATATTGACATACCTGTCCTATGGATTATTGTAGATTTCCAACAGATAGTTATCTGATGCAGCACACCTGGGAGTTACTGAAGCGACTATTATCCATATTTATGTCTCTATTAGTCAAACACGTTTCTGGTCTGATTCAATTAGAATTAACGGATATCTCTCTGTTGATTAGCAAACACTTGGTTAGTGATGTGTTTCGTATTATTAGCCGTAGAATTAATCAACCGTTGTGGTCTTACGTATTAATATCTATATACAGATCTATAACGAAATACCCTTTTTTAAGTTCAAGTAATGGTTCTTCTCGACTTTGGTGTGCTGATTACGTAATGTTTAAAAAAAAAAAAAACGTAAAATTACTAATTTTTCGATACAAAACTGACTCCAATTGAACTGTCAGCATATCGTCGGTATCGTTGAAAAATGTTAGGTTACAACTTCTGAAGAAATCATAAAAGCCCCATTTTTTTTTAAATATGATAAATCCGATATCCAAAAAATAGTTTCCCATAAAAGACTTTTCTAAATTCCACAATTTTAATTTTAAAGTAAGTACTGATCTTTCCATAAATAAATGACAAATAACAAATTTGTATATTAGGTATTGTTTTATGTTTCAGGCCAATTTTTATTTAACTTTATTTGATTGATTAATGTTTTTTTTTTTAAACTTATTAGCTCACGTTACTTTTAACTAGTTTCTTTTGTTTTTCCTAGTTAGAACTTAATTTTATAGTACACTAGCTTTTGAACGCGACTTCATCTGCGTAAATGTCGATTGTCGTGGGCGTAGACGATGTCGCGGAATGAAAAGTAGCCTATGTCCTTTCTTGGGGCTCAAACTTACCCCTCAACAAATTTCTTCAAAATCGGTTCAGTGGTGGGTGGAAGCGTAATAGACAGACAGAGTCACTTTTGCATTTATAATATATAAAACACATACAACATACATAACACATATAACATATATAATAACATATAAAATATAACATATTAACACACACATAACATATTTATATAACATATATAATATTTATATTTTTCACTTTGTAGTGTTTTTAAGGAAGTCGGTTGTTTTTTTTTTTTTTTTGTAAAAAAGTTTTTTCGGTGTAGGTACCGGTCAAAAGCACGGCATTTTAGTAACCCTTAATGAGGAAGCACTCTGGTACCCAGTGAAATCTAAATCTTCTTACGTTTTTACTATTTGCAGGTCAGTTTCAGGTTGTATATTGAAAAAATATGATTCGTGACCGTAACACATTTGAGTTTACACTAATAATATTATAAAGAGGAAAAATTTTCATTTTTGTTTGTTTGTAATGGATAAACTCAAAAACTACTGAACCGATTTTAAAAATTCTTTCACCATTAGAAAGCTACATTATCTGCAAGTAACATAAGCTATATAACATTACGCTACAATTAAGAGGAACGGAGTAGTAATGAAAAATGTTGATAAAAACGGGGAAAATCGCACGGGTAGGCGATTCGACGCGACGGGAAGGGTCGGGGGAACACGAAGTTTAACGCGGACGAAGTCGCGGGCAGAAGCTAGTAATCATTAAAATCATCAATTGTAGGTCAGACCGTTTCGTTGTTAAGAAGAACAATGCCGTCAATCGTTTTAGCTATAAAGGTAGGTATATATAAAAAATCTTTTAAACTATAAAAACTGCATTCAAGTATCCATTTAGAAAACTTAATTTTGAAATACGAGATCATTCAAAATTAAGTTTTCTAAATGGATACTTGAGTGCAGTTTTTATAGTTTAAAAGAATTTTTTGATAAAAAATGTTGATGATTGTTGCCTTCTTCACCTAACTTTATAATTTTGCATGCTATGTTATATCCTAGCTGAACATGATTGTGCCATATTTTTTATTTAACACCATTATATACCATGTTTTTAGCAAAAAAATATATTATTATTATTATCTATTTATAATTTATATCATACTAGCTTTTGCCAGCGGCTTCGCCCGCGTGAAGGTCGGAAAATATCCCGCGCGAACGTATTACCGGGATAAAAAGTAGCCTATGTCTTTTCTCAGGCTCTAAACTATCTATGTACCAAATTTCATTTAAATCGGTTCAGTAGTTTTAGCAGGAAAGCGAGACAGACAGATAGACAGAGTTACTTTTGCATTTATAATATTAGTGTGGAGTGTGGATAAAATGCTCGTGGCACAATCATTACGTTTACGGGGCATGCGGTGCTAACCTACAAAAAATTGTTACAGAAAAGTATGACAAAAAAATATATTTCAAAATTGTAACTGTTTAAACAACTGCTGGTTGGCCAGGCCTATAAAAAAAAAAAACTAATTCAATTAAGAAATGACTTCTGCTACAGGTATGGTAATACTGCTGACATTGACAAAAGAAGTAATGTCTTTATCAATAACTAGTATGGTAATTCATCAATATGAGTAATTTCAAATTTAAAAATTATATTCAGGCAGCCTTGAAAGTGATTTTAAACAAATTGTGCACAAAACTAAACAAAGTTAGTATTGTTGGCCCAAAACGAAAATAAATGAAACTGACTTCGATTCCAAAATAACACCAATCTCGAATTATTTATTTAAAAAAATTAGTTTTCTTACGAATTAATGTTAAGTTACATATAGTTTCTGAATTTCCATATTAGGAGACTAACATAATATTATTTCACAATAACTTCCATAATAACGTTAAAGTTCATTGGGGGATATGATATGAGAACTATGACATGCGTATATGAGTACGTATGTACGCCTCCGGAACCGCTCGTTAAAACTTTACGACTGATCTGATCCATATCCACTAATGATGAACAGCATCGAACAGAACACGCCATTAGTATGAAAATATACCATGCGACTTTTCCGCTAACATTTTATTCCAAATATATATCTATATTTAGTCAGATCTGATAAATAAGAACGAATAAAACGAACCCCAACCTCCTTGCTTACGCAACTCGTAATTTCATTCCTTCAGTGGACATTTATGGGGCAGAAAAAACAAACGGGCAGACTTTCCATTATTCGATTTCCTTTCACTTCCATATAAATTCCAAAATAAATTATTGCTGCGTTTTAAAATAGGTCGAAGTTTTTCCTCGTGGGGGAAGTGGAGCGCGGTACTGCGGCACATAACATTTATAAAACAATATATCTAAGTGATAGCGGGGCACAATATATACGCAGTAAGAGGGAAGTGTTCAAGCGTGGGCAGAGATTGCAACGGACGCTTTTCACTATATCCAGCGGAGCGCGAAAACGCCACCGATAGCGCGGGCGGCACGCCCCGCGCCCGATACACATAGCGCTGCCACGATTAGCATACTAACTCCGGATACGGGGATTTATACACGTTAGGCACATTTCATTGAAAAAACGATTGAAAGATTCAGTAGTGCCTAGTATTGATAACTCTCAAATATAAACTCTTTTTCTGCTCCGTTAAGGTAACAAAAGAGAAGTCTCCTAAATCACTATACTTGACCGACTAATAAACCTTTCCATCAGGAGAACGCACCTTACTACCCTTGACGTTAGAATATAATAGACAAGCCAGTAGCAGGTACTAGTCTATCTATCTATATATTCTATTCGCAAAGTTGTTACGACATGACAAAATATCGAGATCATATATTCGCCGGAATAGATAAGTTTCGTAATCAATTCTATAAATAATGGTGAAAAAATCACGTCGAAATCCATTGCATAGTTTATAAAAAACACTACGTTCATACATGCGGTCACGAAAAACGACTTAAAGTAATAAGTTATAGATTTGATTAAATAATTTTAATTATTTCTACTACGGCGTAGCACGCTGGTTACGCTGTCGTAGCAAATTATAGGGCAGCTACGCTCGCCTACGCGTTCGCTCATTATGCTACAATTTTATTACGAAGCGGACATGTTTTTGTCTGTGTTTGGAATTTCATTACAATCTCTTTTACAATTTAATAAAACACTAATTTAGCTTTTTAAAAAGTATATTTAAACAAGAATGAATGAATCCTCAACATTATTATCAGTCAATAGATTGACGCTAGCAGTTTGATTGCTATCCATTTCGTCGCATTTCTATAGCAAGAAATTCCCGTAGTTTCCCGCAACAACACGCATCACTAAAACGATTCACCCAACAAGTTATGCCACAGCTATGTGCTTTTTGTTTTGTGATACGCTTGTCTTTGTTTCACATTTGCATGTACCTCGCGTTTCGCCTATAAATCCCACTGAATAGAACACATTCGAACTTGTAGCGTATTGAATGAAAAACAGAATTCCAAAATTGTCTGTTGTTTTTGCCAGTTTTGCTACGTTCCGGTTGAAATGCAAAATATGGAGCCTTTTAAAGGTTCGTTTTTTCCATAAACAAAGGCCGCACTTCATGTTACGTGACACACGTGTTGTGGTTACTGGTTGGTCAGTTTTTCGTACTGACAGTTTGAAAATACTCTACTTAAACGCATTTACCTACAGACTCAATCCGTCTTTTCATAGTTATTTCTAACTGAAAATACAACTACTCAATGCACAATACATATATACCTTTGATTTGAAACACCTACATATTTAACGCCACTATTCACTCCCGGCTTCCATATTCACACAACAAAGCTAGGAGCACAATGAATCTGAACCCAAGAAAGGCATACCTCAATACACAAATCAATGCATAATTTTCCATTACTCCATTGTCCAGAGAATTAATATTCTACCGACAAAGGCCGCACTCCGGGGCAGTTCTATTACTATTTAATCTAGGCTATAATTTACTCGGTTAAGATACGTCGAGCTCAGGTGGTCCACTTCGCTAAGTTACACCCTCACACCTTAATATCTAAACGGGATGCAAAATTGAAGCTTGAACGAGCCTGACCTACAAACCAGTTGCCGGGAGGCAGTTAATTCTAACATAAATTTAGTCTCCCGCAACATAATACCGATATAAATAGATACGTGGCGGTACGCGTTTATAAGTATATTATTTACGAGGGAGATAAATTTGGCTTTGTGCTATTTTTGTCCTGCTGTGTCATTTATGTGTTGTAATAATTTCACTAAAATATTTTCATATGGGCTGATGAAATATTATAAAAAGAACCAAGCCTTTACCAAGCTTAAAAATAGAATATGTGAAACCTCTTTGGATTTTATTTTTAGATAAAGGTTTCTCAATAACCGTATTTCTCCATCAAAACTGTGTATCAGCTAGATGCTATGCTAACCTGTAGGAGGTTTTCTGTCAATGTCTTTGCCCAGAGACCTCCCTATAGACACAGACAGAAACACTCTTTCATCTCTTTGCCCAGCAGTGAGACATTACGGGCTAAATAGATAGATAGATAGCGTTTACAGTTACGTAATAGTAAAATAATGTGATAGAGAAGTCTACAGCACTAGGTAATAAACCATTAATATTTATGAATCCCAGAGCAAGGAAAACCCTGGAACGCATCAACTGTTTAACTTTCCTTATAATTACTGCAAGTAAGAATTGAAGAACATTAAAGTTGGACTCGAATTGAAGCTCGTTGCAAAGTGGGTGCAACTTTAAGCAAAGGTATTCCCTATACATACGTACTCCCATTTTAACTCATTTATATTGATATACCAATAATTGAATTGATAGTCCGTGTGCCACTGGACGTAAAGAATAGTATCACCCCATTTCTTCCCGTGGGTGTCGTAAAAAGCTACTAAAGCGACTTATTGGAGAATAGTCAGCAGCGTTTTCTATGCATTTTATTACCATACTGCGATCGACAACCTACCTGGCAAGCGTGGCGATTATGGCAAAGACTTCCAAATTTGACATTATATCTTTTTTTTTTCTTTTGACATTTGTATCGGTGTAAATTTACCTAAATTGTATTGTTTTATTTTTTCTTTTATTATTTATTTGACGACACTGGTTCTCATTCGTTATACAAATTCATTTGATTCATTCATTTTTTTGAGTTATGTTTGCATGTTGTTTTAGTTTTTACTGTAATAATTTTGACACAATGTAAAAATTGTTCATGAAATAAATAAATAATTAAAAAAACGTGACAATAGAGGCGTATGGTAATAAAAGTATAGAATGTGCAATATGGTCAGAGTACTTTGCCTCATGACGCCATCCATTAATGGACCTCTACTTCAATAGACCTTTTGACATACTAATACATCAATGGACATTGAAGAGGGTCGCACATCGGCCATTGTGGAAAGGTAACAGACCCATGTTAGGTTCATCATAAAACAATCTTGTCGCATTCCATCAACAAAGTAAAGTGGCCGTATAATTTCTACGTAACAAAATAAGCGGTGTGATAGCAACCGAGATTGCTCTTAATAAAGTGCGATGACGGAGCAAAGCGAAACGTAATCTCACAGAGCTGAAATATCACTGATCTGTTTCAAGAATATAAAACTGATACATAGGTATACATAGATATCGTGTCGGACGATAAATGATTCAGGGAAGAAAGGGTCCTCCTATTTATGATTTTCCTACGTGTATAAAATTCTGGATTCCCTCCGATATAAGTAATTTCTGTACCGCTCAAATATATCGCACAATTTCCTGTTAGATTCGACGGACGATAGTACTATTATGTTTACTTTTTTCCGGTAATGTTTGAAATATGTTGCTATATTAAAAATGAAGCTTTAGCAAAGCATATAAATGAGATTTTTGGCCTAATAATTTTTATCTTTGAACACCCAGTCGGATCGAGTGAAATCTGGAAAGAGGCAGTTTCCAAAGCCAAAGTTAAAGCAATTATTTCAAATTCGCACATAAAAGGCACTTTTGAACGTCAACATTTACACTAAAATAGAATTGATTCTAGTCGCCCCTTCTAAAAGGTAGTTTCATATGGAGAAGAATAGGTCAGAAAATCCACCGTTACTCTTTTAATATTTTTTTTTACAATATTTTACCTGCATTACTTATATGTACCACAATAGATGAAAAGAGTTAAAAGTGAATCAATGACAAATGAATTAGTTATAAAATGATATTTACATGTTGCTCACATATTTACAAACATTGTAAAACTAAGCATACGATATACTAAAAATAATAACATGTATTAAGTCAGTGTGTGAGTTTAAGTTATCACAGAGTGTAAATCAATGTCATAAAAATATTGAATTATACAATTCAATTAGCAACCATTTTGATTTGTCCTCTTCTCTTGGCCTTTACCCAGGAATGACACAACACAGGCTAGTAAAAAACCATTCTAAGTAATAAGATATTACTATGTAATTTTACCGTTTTTTTTTTGCCTCCTCTCACCGAGAGACAGTCTGTGTCCCAGCAGTAATTTTACTAGGAAATTCTCAATGTGATAAGAAAGATAACGTTTCTTAATTAAAACATGCAAGTAAATATAGCCTGGTGCTACCTGCTTCATATTATGATTGCCTCCTGTATTTGATGCGTTATTACGAGGCGCAAAATTCATGAGTTCCTCGTGCCTCGCAGGCATCGTATTTGTAGTCGCTAGAGCCACGTTTATCACAAGCAACATGCACACACATGGACCTAAGCCCGTTGTTACTGCAGATCCTTTCTGCAAGCTATTATCAACACATCAAAATGGTTCACGACTTTGTTGCGCTCCTACTAAGCCCAACGATCCCTGGTTAGTTTACAGTAATCCTAAGCTGTAAACAGACGCCCACAACGATCTTAGTCCAGTGATTAATACAGAATATCAGATGAGGGGCGCCACCGCTGATTATAATCGAGTGACTGTCAATCCGGTTGCTATTTCATGACGACGATTTATGGAGCGAATGCTCGATATCAGCAGTAAATTATTTACCGTCCGTCGATCTCGCCCGGCCCTCGTGATTAATGCTCACCAGTAATCTAAAAACGTACTATAATACGACGATCGTAACAATTTTAGGATGTTATTACTACGAGGATATTAAAAATTTAATTTCGTCTCATAATTCCTTGAGCACATATCGTAACATCATGTTTTATTGCGCGCTGTAAAACCGCTACAGATATATGACAACATTAACTCACTTTTAAGCTACGTAGCACCTATTCAATTGCTAATAACGCGTATTCGCGTAACGTGTGATTAATTTTAACAGCTTCCGAGGAAATACGATTATGTCGTGCTTGTTTCCCATAATATCTGCTCGTAATTCGCTTAACGCGAGACAATGACATTAGAACTTAAAATATATTAAACTAGCTTCTGCTCACGACTTCGTCCGCGTCAAATTTTCGCTCCCGTGACCCTTCCCGTTGCATCGAATTGCCTGCCAGTTTTCATCCATTTTTCGTTTCTGCTCCGCTCCTTTTGATTGTAGCGTGATGTTATATAGCCTAGAGCCTTCCTCTATATACCCAACCTACCCAACACAAAAAGATTTTTTTAAATTCGGACCAGTAGATCCTGAGATTAGCGCGTTCAACCAAACAAACTCTTCAGCTTTATAATATTAGTAAGTATAGATAAGTAAAAGCAAAATTAATAATAATCTCAAAATCACATGAGTTCAGTTTGTTACACAAGACAATGCTTAATTTATTGTAACCGCTTATCGTGGGCAACATGCACTCGTGTCCGACAGCCTAATCCTCACAAAATGTAACGTGTCCGCTCTAGAGCTGGTGAATTTCCGAGGCCAGCATTATCGGAGCGGAAGCTGCAGTCACAGTGACAGGCGTGCGGCTAGCCGCGACATGCTTCACCCCGGGGACGTTTTAATTAGCCCTCTAACAGGGTCAGAACTATTGCTAACTGTCCTCTCTAACACTTGATAAATGCAATTTCTAAGTAGGTACTCGAAAGACAAGTAAGACAAATGAGAAAATAGTTGCGGCAAAAATTAAAAAAAAAATCCTAACAAACTAACTTTGCACAGCCCCAACATTAATGAACTTTTATTAAAAGGCATACCTAACTTAGTTTATTCAAGAAAGTATCAATATTAAATGATAGAGCTACGAGTAAATACATCCCCATGAATAATTTAGATAAGGTTAAACACACTCAAAAGTTCTACCACAGTTCCTCGAAGTTGCTGTGAGATACTTAAAGCAGATAACGAGATGACCCGTTCTCCAACTACAGAAGTTCCTTTTCAATTCGGAAAGTTAAAAATTGAACTTCCTAAAAGCAATTCAGAAAAATCTGAAGCCTCGCTGTTCACTGACAACGCGAACGAAGTTTCGTCACAGATTAAAAAAGTTTTAAAGTGTTTCCGACTATTTTCCCTCGGCGATTTTTAAGACGCTGAAGTTGACACCAAGAAAAGAGGTGAATAAAAAGTGTAAACTGAAGTATGCAGACAGTAGTGTCGCCGTAGCTTCATTTCAGTACTGAAGCTATTAAATGCCCTGGAGCACAAAAGTTTTCTGTCGAGCCATATATACTTAAATAAGTTCCGGCAACTCGACACTATCTCAAATTAAGTTAGATAAAGTTGCTTTACTAATATCAAAGAGATGCAATTTAAATTGAAGCAGTTACCTTCGAGCCCGGAAGCGAAACTTTTCTCTTTGAAGCTGAGATATTCTACACCTTACTTGTAAATTGTACTCCGAATAGTAGCTACCTGCACGGAAACTAAAATGTTCACGTATTCAATATGTGAGTATGATAATAATTTAAAAGTGTTCATAAGGCAGTTTAAATGCATGTCGGGCACTATAAGGTTATATCTCAAGCGGCCGCTCTGCCTCACTGCACAGTAACTGCCCGTTAAAATGTAAATTTATATTACGAGCAACGCTGCAGAACTTCCCGGGATCCTTCGGTGTAGATAATTAAAACATGGCACGAACTAGAACATCAACTAACATTAATCGACGTAAAAATCTTGAAAAAACCCCGATCAGAAGTCCCTAAGTGCCTCGTCGGTAAGAAGTGGTTCCGTAGCAACTGTCTGAAGTACGTTCAACTTTGCCGGTGTTAGGGTTATGCTTTTAGCGCACTACGTTAATCTTGATAAACAGGGATTAGAGCTATTTTGTCGTGTAACTTTGCTAACGCTATTGGTAACTCTTTTTATTGAGAATTTGAGAGAAGTTAAGGAGTAAAATAGGGGCTTGTTTTGGAATGCATTGAACCATACAAAATAATAGGTTGGGGAAAAAGTTTCTTCGCATTTTTTAAGAAAATTCAAAACATTTTTTAATAAAGTTTATTTACATTTAACTAAAGTATGTAGGTACCATTTTGTTCGATAACTTTTTGCCATCTTGTAGGTAGGGACATGATCCCATTGCTATAGAAATTTTGGGACTTCTGGTCAAAATACCGCGACAAGTGGTTTTGGCAGTCCTCTCGTGATGTTAACCTGACACTGCCTAAAGAATTCTGAAGAGACCGAAACAGGTGGAAATCTGAAGGTGCAAGGTCAGGACTATACGGCGGATGCATTAACACCTCCCAGCCAAACTCTCTTAATTTTTGTTGGGTGGGTAAAGATGTGTGAGGTCTAGCGTTATCATGATGAAAAACCACACCCCTTCTGTTGATTAATTCCGGCCGCTTTCTCTCAACTTCTTGCTTTAATCTCATCAGTTGTTCGCAGTAGAGTTCAGAATCGATGGTCCTGCCTGGTGGTAACAGCTCATAATGAATAATGCCTTTCCAATCCCACCACACCGAAGCATCACCTTGTTGCGAGTTAACCCGGGTTTCGCCACAGTCTGTGAAGCCTGACCGGCCTTTGACCACGACCTTTTTCGCACGTTCTTGTCATACGTGATCCACTTTTCATCACCAGTTATCAGCTTCTTCAAAAATTGTTCGGTTTCATTACGTCGTAATAAAGAATCACAAATGAGTACACGGTTCATTAGGTTTCTTTCAGTGAGCTCGTGAGGTACCCAAATGTCGAGCTTTTATGTGTACCCAGTTTTTTTCAAATGCGCCAAAACTGTTTTGTGGTCAATTTCCAGTTCTTCAGCTACGTCGTAACTACTGGTATGCCGATCTTGCTCCACTTTTTCAAAAATGGCATCCATTTTATCCATAATAGGGCGACCAGAGCGACGTGCATCTTTGACATCAAAATTTCCGGATTGAAAACGCTTAAACCAAATTTGTGCTACTCTCACAGACACTACACTAGGTCCATAAACATCGCAAATTTTTTTCGCGGCTTGCGTTGCATTTTTACCTTTTTTGTAGTAAAATTTTAAAATGTATCGAATTTCTTCATTAGATTCACTCATCTTGACGGTACGAAAAACAAATGAAAATCACACATTTTCCTAATTTGAATTTGGAATTATGTTCTTTAAAATTTAAACTTTCAATGATACCAAAACCAGCTAGATACAAATAGTATAGCCAAAGAGATTTTATTACAAGTTCATACATACTATAATGCGAAAAGACTTTTTCCCCAACCTAATATTATGTTTTTAATACACTATCAAACCACTCTAGTTTGTGTTATGTTTCCTCTTTTGTTTACTTTTTTTGTATGGCAACCTATGAACAACCAACCCAAAAAAAAAACAAACAAAAAGGCTACATGCAATAAAAACATACGAGAACAATGTTTTTGGCCAGTTGTTGTCATTGTAGAGCACGCTGTATTTATGTACTACAGAGACTACAGTCTACACAGAGCCATGTTTTAGTTAGTAACAAACCCACGGACTGAGGAGGTCATTCCGTGCTGCCTGCCTGCAAACTGTAACAATATTAGCGAGGAATATTAACAATATTGCAAGTCCGGCATGGCGAATGGCGTGGCCTCCAGGTGGACGCTCTACTATGTATATTATTACTACAGCCGACTATCCTTTGAAACTAACTCACAACTATGGGCACAATTTGCAGGCATTATGTACCTGTATATTACGTTGCACACCTGTGCATTATGTTGCACATCAAATACCAGGTTTTGAGTTTTCTTGCTAAATCTGTTTGGTTAGGGTATTTTATTATTTTAATCTTAACATCATCACGTTTTGTTTCTTCGATGGGTTGGGCAGAGGAGTAGGTACCTATAGTACATTCACATTTCGCCTGTTATGTTTAAGTCCCATTTAGTAGGGGGTGAGGCTATTGCCAATAAATGGGCACAAATCCAGACTCCGGGCTGCTACTGTGAAATTCTAGATTTAAAAAAAACCGGCCAAGTACGAGTCGGACTCGCGCACCGAGGGTTCCGTACAAACCTGTAGGTATAAAGTTTTAAATTTTTTAAAATATTTTTATTACATGATGTAACTAAAAATTTACAGTTTTCGCAATTTTTCCTTTATCTGTGCTATATGACGTTGCTTCGTACCAAATTTCAAAATTCTAGATCGACTGGAAGTACCCTATATATAGGTTTTGATTCCCTTGCGAGTTTCGAAAATTTGCTGAAATTTGCGGCATATACGGCTATATCTTTTGATTGCGTTAGCTTAGAGGTTTGATTTTTTCACAGCTTCAAGGGACAGTAGACTTGAGTATTTGATATAAATTTCAGCTTGATACTTCCACGCGTTCCTGAGAAAAAGGGTCTTGACAGACGGACGGACGGACGGACAACAAAGTGATCCTATAAGGGTTCCGCTTTTTCCTTTTGAGGTGCAGAACCCTAAAAATCCAGTAACATTTTGTCAAACTTGGAATTCGAACCCATTGATACCTCATGCTCAACAGTAACGCTTGCGACAACTAGACTACCAGTATTTTATTCTTAACATTATCACGCCTTGTTTCCCCGAAAGGTTGGGCAGAGAAGTACCTATGTATACTACACCCGCATTTCGCCAGTTATAATAATAGTACTAATAATACCTTAGGACAACCAACACAACGTTATCTGATCCCAAACTAGGCAGAGCCTATACTATGGCAACCAGACAACTGATAAACATACTTATATATGTCTAAATACATACATATTATAGATAAATTACGCCCAGACACAGAACAAATGATTGCGCTCATCACACAAAGATAAGCCCTGGGTGGGAATCGAACCCACGACCTCAGTCTTAGCAGTCAGGGTCACTAACCACTAGACTCATGTTTAAGCCCCATTTAATAGGGCGCAAGCCTATTGTCAGCATCGGGTTATAAATCCAGATTCCGGGCTGGTAGATACCTACTGTGAAATTCCAGATAGAAAAACCGAATAACACTTTGCCTGACCTGGGAATCAAACCTAAAGACCTAAAGCTCAGCAATAGCGCTTACGACCACTAGTCCAACGAGACAGTCTTTTATTCTTCTTACGCAGTAACGAAATTCGTAGTCAGCCATTATGACAGTAGGCGTCGGCCATTTTGGTTTTACAAACAATTTAAATTAAATTCTGTTTAGCATCTCGTTTTATCCCAGCAAAGTAGGATTAAGTATTTAAATTAAGAACTAATAGATTTTTTTTTTACATTGTACCTTTATAGATACACAAATATCGTTTGGTCTGTTTTACCAATATCTTCATGTTGTGCTGGATAAGCAACACATCGACTTATCGAGTATCAATCATTGATGTGAAAGCCTGACACTCCATGTTTCACGTCACACCTATGATTCATGGCCAACATGACAGGTTCCGCTACCCACCGGTTTTACGACCTCGGCTTTTTACGATGACTATATTGACTCCATCTCGATACTTTCCTTCACGAGAATATTTGTCCTCTATGAACAAATTACGATACCTTTCACAAACCACTCGGTGAAATTTTCAACAGTATTTTTTACACTGGAAGGGAAAACGAAGAGATATATCAAACCGACTTTAATTAATATAAAGGATGTTTGTGCGCCGTGATATCAACCAGGTGTCTCCGACTAAATTAAATTTCTGTCACAGGAAAAGAGGGCGTATGTTACTTATACACGTCATAACAAATAAAGTTACATTATTAGGTACGTCTCAAATGTTCATATTTGCGTATAAAACTTGATAACGATGATACTGCCGGGAGTTGTAAGGTTTTCTTTTGATAAATAAAAATATATGGAATATTTTTTCCATTTCCTCATTCAACGGTATGTTCCGTATTCATAGAAATCGTGAATACCAAAATGTACAATTTAAGAAATATCATTTTTATAATAAACTAGTTTACATATATACAGTATACAGTTAGATCTACTTTTCTTACTGAGTTATAACTCAGTAAGAAAAGTAGATCTAACTGTATGCCAATTTGCCTAGTGGTTAGTGACCATGACTGCTAAGACTGAGGTCGTGGGTTCGATTCCCACCCAGGACAAATCTTTGTGTGATGAGCACAATCATTTGTTCTGTGTCTGGGTGTTATTTATCTATAATATGTATGTATTTAGAAATATATAAGTATATTTATCAGTTGTCTGGTTGCCATAGTACAGGCGCTGCCTAGTTTGGGATCAGATAACAGTGTGTTGGTTGTCCAAAGATATTTATTATTATTATTATTAATTTTCATCCAAATCCGTTCAGCCGAAAGCGTAACAATAAACCTACTTTCGCAATTTATAATATTAATAAGGAGGAATATTGGTCATCATAACCAGCCTGTATTACTCCCGCTGCTAGGACACAGGCTTCCTTTCGGTGGGGGGCCGTAATCTACCACGCGGGCCCAGTACGGGTTGGGAGATGTCCAATGTCTTCGAAGTTTTGGTTCTAGGATATGCCGGTTTACTCACCATGTTTTCCTAAACCGTATTGACAGTAATGGTGATGAAATTATTTACACTAAGTAAAGCGCTTCCCTGGATTCGAACCCACGAGCTTACAACTCGTAAATCGGGGCCTAAAACATTGGGCCACCACTGCTCCCTGCTGCATTGCTAAATAATGGTAAAGAATCATTAAAGCTCAATGCAAGATACATAAGTAAGTACTAATACCTTGCTAGTTAGTCAGACCCTACGGTTATCACAAATGTATTATATTAAATGGATATGTCTAGCTTGCGTAACAACAAGACATATCTAATAGCGTACATCATGTCATAAACATAACATTATGTTATGCTAATGATCCCTAATGTGGAATTATAACCGTGTTTGTTCACCCTTGGGAACTGTGCCAGCTTAATCGTAATCTATATATTTAAAATTCAAAGTCCTGAGTGACTGACTGACCGATATATCAACGCACAGCCTAAACCGCTGGTCCTAGAGATATGAAATTTGGAGATTGTGTTCTTTGTGAGGAGTGGGTATCCACTAAGAAAGAGTTTTTTGAATTTCCATTTCTAAGAGCGTATAATGGGGGGGCTAAAATGGTGAAATTTTCGACATCCACGCGGGCGAATCCGTGGGCAGAAGCTAGTGCGTTTATAACTGCTTTAGGAATTTGTCCTTATTTAATTCATCATCCTCATCATCATTTCAGCCGAAAGACGTCCACTGCTGGACATTGGCCTTCTCAAATTTGGGGAGATTTGCCATAACCGCCACGCTTGACGGGCGAGTTGGCAAACCCTGGTGGTAAAATGCATGGAGAACGCTGCTGCCAATTCTCTAGTAAGTCCTTTAGTCGCCTCGTACGACACCCACAGAGAGAAATCGGATGGTGCTATTCATTACGTTTGACACCACACGGAATTATTTAATTACCTAACATAAAAACTGCTGACACATATTGAAAAGAAATCATAATGTTAAGTCTAAACTGGTGCCTAAAAAAAATAACGTTACCTTAGGTCCCCATTTTTGTATTTTAAAGCTAAAATAGATGCTTTAGCACCTTCAGATCATTAATCATAACCCTATATTTTAGAACCCATATTGTCAAAAGAACCGAATCGCAGTCTGCCATCCAAATAGGTGAACGCAGCGCCCAAGTTATTGTCGGGCCGAGAGTTATTGTTCCCTCCCACCACTAAATTGTATTAGGACGCTTTTATGTGTAAAACTTCCACATTCAGAGAAAGCATTGTTCTGAAAATTGATGTTCCAGACTTGCACACACGTTTATCACCGAATATTCTCGGATGTATACGTATCTAAGTTTTCCTTACAAATCGACAGCAGTCCACCTTGTTAGTTGGTTTCTACCACGATCTGTTTTCTAAGAATCCGAGGTAACGAGCGCTATTCCAGTTGATTAACCGATTAGTTAGAACAATTAGAAGTGGGGAAAAGGAGATAATGCACGAAGATGCTTGATAACGTGTTGGTTTATCTTGTAAATAGGGTACTTCAGACTTGTTTGCTCCGTAATAATTATCCGTCTGAAGGCTCCCGCCGACAGGCGCGACGCGAATTTGGTAGAACAATTTCTGCTTTCAAATACCTATAGGTACCATCTTCTTAGCAATACGTAATTATGTCCTATCTAATACACTAATAAATTCAAACAATATGAAGAAAAAATATAAAACCCACTAGATTTTTGGGTAATAAATATGTGGAAAATGTGAGCAGTTTTATCGGGGATCCGGAATTTAGGACACGATATAGTTTTCGGTCGAACTCGTTTTTCTGGCTGATTCAGCACAATTTGGCAAAATGATTTTCCTTTCAATTTTCCTTTTACATTAATGATAGCCATCAGATGAACATGAAGCTGACTATTAGATATGTGGTGACTTATATGTATGTATACCAAAACCAGTATTAGATTATTCACTGTCAAAATACTCAGAGTGAGTTTGTTTTGACTTTACTGCTCAGAAAAGTCAGATAGGAAACGCTGATCTCATCTAGTTTAAAAAAAATATGATTGACGTGTTTGTACATCCTAATTGCAGAAATAAAATCATTTATCCTGGGTCCTGAATATACCTTTAAACTAGACATAGAAGCCATTTTGGCAAAATGTTCATATCTACTCACTATGATACTCCATAAAAGCTACTACCTGATGGCAGATCAAAAGATTGTTCATTCCGTTCATTCATTCATCACACTCATAAATTTAAGCGAAACTCTAAAAATGAACAAACTCAATCAAAGTAAGCTGGAATAAGGCATCTTTTTGTTCTAGACCTTTCCACAATTCAACTAAACTACTAAAAGTCAATCCATAAATGTTAAATTATATTTAAGTCACTGACTGGGCTGTAAATTACCTAAAATTTCAATAATTATTTGGTTCGCCAACTCGGAGACGATATTGATTTAAACTATATCGATATGGATTCCACATAAGTAGATTTACGTTTCAGAACAAAAGCTATCGATTTTGTGAAACAAAAATTGATAACTTTCTGAAAGATGAATAAATTTGATAGTCATAAAAGGGCCAATTCGTCTAAAGTTGTTTAATTATTATGGGCAAGTCTTGACTTAATCCGCGAATCAAGTTTGAATTTTGACAGTTTTGTCATAGTTCTACATTTTTTTATTCCATAGATAAAGATGACTTTGGTAAATCAGTCCCTTATAATGTTTTGTAAAGGTTGATTTTACCAAAGTCAGTTATCTTTAAGTCGATCTTCTAAACAAATGGTGTTCCATTTGTTTAACGTAGTTTAGCGCCAACATTCGCGGAGTGAGTGACAGGGAAATGTCGCGCATGCCAGTGATTCTTCAGATAAACAACTGGAAAACATAGTTCCAGGGGTGCGTAAGATCGCTTTACAGATAGTTGTACAAAAGTTTTCCTTCTTCTACCTGTACAACTTGTTTAATGCGGGCTGTTTCGAACGATTCACCCGCATGTTTATTTGCTTCACAATCGAGCCAAACTTTCTACGAAATTCTGCAGTAGTAGAACAATCTTGTGTTCAAATTGTAAAGGAAAACCTACATACTCAATAATAAAATAACAATTAAATTACTTTCAGTTTTCGGAAGGTTCATAGTAGAAATATCTTTACACCTTAGGAACCTATTTTGTTGTTATTTTGGCAACACACTTTATTACAAAATTTTCTGAAATATTTTCACGTTTCTGCTGCCGTGCTTACCTTTTTCCCCTTTTAAAGGTATAAAGGGTTTGGTATTCGAATGAATTTTACGAAGAATTCGTGAAAAGGTGTCCAAAACATTTCCATTAAAGTGATCCTTGAATACCAAGTAGCACAATTAGAATATTTTTAAAGGTGTTGGCAATTGATTGCTTTTTTGCCGAACTAGGCAATGTGGAGTGCCTGCTGAAGAGACGCTGAGTTCCCAGTTGCGATAATGAGGCATGTTTCAACAAAAATCGTTTGCAGGATTTCCATTAGAACTAGTGATGTGCAGGATAGTTAAAAATGTATATCCGCGTATACGGATCCGAATACGGATATTTGGTATCAAGATCCGCGAATAAAGATACGGATACGGATATTAACTTTCTTACTTAATCGGTGGCGATGCGCGTGATCTTGCAAAGATAGTTGAAGTCACTTGACGCTTTGCTTGACAGGACATGTTTCGACTTGCATTGTGCGGGTCTTTACTTTGTTTTGTTTATAGTTTTGTCCCTAAATAATTGAAATAAAAAATAACCGGAATGGAATTTAATCGTTTTTCATTGCTACCTAATCACCTATATATAGAATTTCATCTATGTATTGAAAATTAATAAGGTAAAAGATCCGTAAAAGAACCGGCAAAAAAATAACGGATATTGACACGGATCTGTCTTCCCTAGGATATCCGCAGATACAGATACGGAAATCGATATCCGGCACATCACTAATTATGACCAACAAATTAATAAAAAAAACAAGATGTTCTTGCATAGGCACCTAATGTAGCAATCAGCATAAAATACCTTATTGGTCAAGAAATACCGAATTGAGACACCAACAAAAAGTCACAAATAGGTGCCACAGTACCTATACCGACCTAATTTATCTACTATTATTAGGGTATTAGATCGATTAAAACTAAAATAAATAATAACGTTCTTAAGACTTTCCAAACATAAACATAAAATGAAAGCGGAAAAGTTCGAAAGGTTTTCTTTCGCGGGATAATGTTAAACATCCAACATTTTAATATTATTTTTACCGAAGCTGCCGAACACAGTTAGCTGTTAATTTTTTATGTTATTCTAGTAAGAAAATTTAATTAAAACTCGAAATTGGCCTTTTAATTTAACGAGAGCAGTATCGTAAGAACACTCGGATAATAAAATTATCATTATATTTGTTACAGACAAGTATTTTGTATGAAATTGTTTAGTTTTAAAACATAACAAATTGCCTTTATATTCATACTGTCAAAATTTAGTATAAAATAATGCCAGATTTCGGTGACACAAAATAAAGTAAAAAGTCTGGTTAAAAATTTAAACTAGGTATTTCACAACTTTAATTTACAAGTGCCTCGTTGGGCTACTGGTCGCAACCGCTTCTGCTAAGCATGAGGTCCTGGGTTTGATTCTCAGGTCGGCCAAAGTATCATTGAGGTTTTCTGTCAGGAATTTCCTAGAAGCAACTCGGAGTCTGGATTTGTCCTCATCATTTCAGCCGTAAGACGACCACTGCTGGACTTAGGCCTCCCCCAATTTGGGGGGCTTTGCCATAATCGCCACGTTTGGCAGGCGGGTTGGCAATCGCAGTAATGTGGTAAAATGCATAGAGAACGCTGCTGTCCATTCTCTAGTAAGTCCCTTAGTCGCCTTTTACGACACCCACGGGAAGAAATGAGGTGTTATTCTTTACGTCCGGCACCACACGGACGGGATTTGTCCTCGGTTGCAGACAATAAGCTCGCCCCCCTAATACATGGGACTTAAATATAACTTAGGAAATAAGGGTGATGGAACTTAAAACAACTGAGGTCATGTGGGTGAGTTATACACACACCTCTACTTAACTAATTTGCAAGTGCAACATAATATCCTTTGATGATCATTTCATTCTTTGCGTCAAGAAATTAAATTAAATTCTCTCAACCACACAGTCCGACAGTTTAAATAAAGGGCTTCTATTTCTATAGCGCACATTGCACTATTGCGGCAAAACACTGAATGGGCAACTAGGCAAACATCACGAGTACCTTTCGAGGATGTATGAGCCCGTTGGCTAATTTGGCCCTGAAAACCGCGGGCTGTAAATCGGAGCGGACGGGAGCATTAATCACGGGGCCGAGGATTTAAGCCTCGCTCCACGATTTAACGCCCGGTCATTGCGAATATCAATGCAGAAACTATCGCTACGGTTTATACGTATTAAACAGGTATATGCTGATTGAGTACCTAGTTAGCTGCACGCATTGTAAATGTTAGGGTCTAGTAAGTAAGGTACTAAAATTTGAAGGAACGTTTAAAAAAAAACAATATTGACGTTATTATAATTATGAACAGCAGGACATATAGTGACCTTATTGGTGATGTTCTTCAGAAATATCAGGTGCGTAGTCCTCGCAACCGGCGTGCGTGTATGCCCAGATGTATAAACCCGAACGAGCCAAAGGAGTATGTAAGGATGCAAGTAGCGTTCTGTTGTTTCTGCCTACCCCCATGGGAAAAAAGCGTGAGTTTATGTACGTATAATCATAAGGAAAATGAGAGCTTTTGCAATAAACCGAATACTGTAGCGTTGTGTTTCAAATTCTGAACTTAGGTAAACCATTTTTATGAAGTGAAAACTTCTTTAGCGCCGTTGGTTGTGATTTGAAACTCAATGAAACGAAAAAGCGACAGTAAAAAGAGACAGATATAACTTCATAAGATTTAACGTGGGAGAAAATGAGATAGGAAATACATGACGCCATGACCATGGACGAAAGAAATATGGATACGGCAAATATTGTCACATCTGAACTTCAAAAAATTAAAACACATTAAAAACGTTTTATGTACCTGTACATATTAGAATTTAATCAAAAATGTTTTATGTACCTGTACATATTATTATTGAAGTGAAAACTTCTTTAGCACCGTTGTGATTTGAAAGTGTATGAAACGAAAAAGCGACAGTAAAAAGAGACAGACACATAACAACATCATTATGTTTTGTGTCTCACTCTAATACTTGGGTTAAGGGTGCTCCTTGAGAAAGTTAACTTTTCTGTTTGACGTTTTTCGAGCAGGCTTTGTGGACAAATAGACATTTGACTTTTTGACATTCGTCTCATTATCTTGACAACATTTTTGAAGGTTTCGCTTCTACCACGTGAGAATTGCACACATGTTTTTTTTTTAATGACATCACGCTGGTCAACCTATACGATTGTCGGATGCTTAACCGGACTCGCCTGTGGCTACTTTAATAAATGAAGGTCTCCAGCCAGGGCTTCCTGGTGGTCGAGGATCATACCTAAGTATTTGGCTTGCTTCGCCCAAGGGATCGGCTTACCGTACATAGTGATCGGACTGGGGAGGGGAGGAATTAGCTTACGCGGTTTCGAGAAGAGAACCGCCTGACTCTTGTCGGGTTGACCTGAATTCTCAATTTCCGGAACCAAGCGCCCAAGACGTTTGCGGAGGTTTGGAGAGTACGAGTTATAGCGTCCTGACAGCGGCCGGTGTAGTAAATGGCTGTGTCGTCGGTGAATAGAGCCAACTGGGCCTTCTTACTTTCAGAATATCGCTGGTGAAAAGCGTGAAGATGAGGGGAGATATCACAGAGCCCTAGGGGACTCCGGCGCAAATAGGATGGCGGTTAGGTATGCAGTAGTCACGGCCTCTTATAAATAGGTAATAAACATTAAAAAGTCAGACCATAATATAATTTGCAGCTATATATCAAAAACTTAGAGGTACGTCTACAAAATTTGTAATAAAATGAATTAGAAGACCCTAAAAAAAATTCCTTCATATTAATTATCATGATTCGTCCTCTTCTGACCTGTCACGATATTTTTCGAAAATCCTTCTTACCACTTCTTTCAAGTCATTTTTGAAAGAGAACTCGCTAGTCTCATCACGTAAAGCCACATTTATTCTGCGTCTGTTTTTTTGTCTAGGACCTAAATCTAATAATTTAAGGGATTTCATGGCTGCTACATTCTGCATGAAGAGGAGGTTCATTGGGTTTTGAAAGCATTTACCAAGAGCCTGTACGGTCACATCTGGAAATAGAAAATGATAATGTGGTACAATACACAGAAAAAGATGCCAATCACATCACATTTTATAATCAGCCTTTACTGTTCCCCCTACTGGGACACAGGCCTCCTCTCCGTGCGAGGGAACGGGCCGTAATCAACCGCGCGGGCCCAGTGCGGATTGATGTCACATGTCTTTGCATTTTTGGTTCTAAGATATGTCGGTTTCCTCACGATGTTTTTCTTCACCGTTTTGAGACCGTAGTGATGAAATTTTTTACACCACTGCTCATATTTTAATTCAAATATAAACCTGAAGTACTTACTAAGTCCGGCAGCACAGGAGAACAAGTCAATATGACAATGGTTTATCATAGCTCTGAGGGTGTAGGAAACCATGTTTCTCATCCAAATCTGCGCACACGCAGGCTCGTAGGTGTCGGTGCAGAAAGTGGGGCAGGTGTGGTTGCAGGCCTGGTGAGCCCCCACTATGCTAAAGTCATTCACACGACGACCCTCATCTTGGTATCTATCGGGCATGATCCTCTGTGTCAAGTTGCACAACTCATTTTCTACTTGAGTTATTTCTACAATTTTTAATATTAATTATATTTAGATAATCTGTACATAATGCTTATCTAAATCGGATGATGTGTTTTATACTTCATGCATACCCTATAAAATACAAATTTTCCCAATACAAGACTAGTTTTATGGTTTTGAGAATTTCTATATGCAGGTAACCATATAAAAAGTTCCCATCAAACCAATACAAGAAATACTCATAAAACGCCTTCCCCGAATATCGATTCCAATTTAGGAATATGGAAATCTCGACATAAAATCTACAAAAGTCGTTTCTGTTTCCATATCCAATTGAATACTAACTCGTTTATCCCAAAAATATGAATTATTAATTTATTTACGGGCAAAGGCCACATTGACAAAAGCCCCAAGGCGGTGCTTGGGGGAGGCCTATGTCCAGCAGTGGACGTCTTTCGGCTGAAATGATGATGATGATGAATTTATTTAACGGACCTACAAAAGATTCCTCTTCACACTCTGCTTTCCTCATATGGCAATAATTTTTAAATACCAACTTAATTTGAGTGCGGTCATTGAGCTCCGCTATCCCACAAACTTCGTCGAATATATTAGAACATACTATATCGTCACATTCTTGTCCTAATGTAGAAATTATCAACAACACTGAAAATAAGCAGAGAGTTATTTCTTTGATCGTGTTATGTTTACATCTACTAATTTTTAGCAACAAATTTTTATTCTTTCTTTTTATAATTGCGTAAAATGCCTTTTTATATTATTTCAGTACTTGTTTGAATTAAATTTTATAAAATCTGAAAAGAAATACACAAAAGTAATTTAATGTTCTAGGCGAACATTAAAGCGAAATACGTGGAAATATTTATTTTGATTAAAAGTTTTATTAAATTTAACGTACGCTAAAACTTGCCGGGTTTTTATGCAAACCGCTTTTTAATATATGAAAAATTTGCTTAAATCTTCAGTTGTACTGCATTAGCAAAAATGAAGAACTCAATAAAATCAAAATTAACTTATAAAGCATGTTGAATGAGGTTATTAAATTCATACTTACTCATCAAAATATACGAAATTAACATTTTTCAGATTCATTTCATATTGAACGTCGGCTATTGTCACACTACTCGGCACGTGGGCCGAGTCACCGTGTTATTGGAATTACTTTTTAATGTTCGCACAAGAGATTTACGTTATAAAATTTAATTAAATTCGCAATTCGTCAGCGTGATAACACATTTATCTTTGGATGGGAATTTTGGGACACGATTTTGTGTCGTTAGTGTGTTCGTATTTATTTTGCAAGAGTAGGAAATTATTCTGTCGTATGGGGTGGATCGCAATGGGCAAGGACGCGCTGATTTATGACTGGACGTTAACTTCGGAGGCCGGGACATTAGCGGCGAGTGATTGCCGCTCCACGCCGCGGCGCGTCGCCCCGCATCGCCCCGCGTCCTCGCCACCAAGCTATTCCAGCTCACTAATTTTCGATGCTCATTTAATAGGCGTACTGTGATTTGGGACGACATTGATGTGCCGCATCGTTACAATTACTACTTAACTATTTGTCTGGATCATGTCCGTATAGTTGATGGTTTACGGCTGCCGCGTTACTTAATGATTATTCAATAATACAATGTTATAGTTGTATTTGAAGAACTGAACTACTTATATGAAATTACAATTGTTGGCCATGGAACCCTGTTTCCCTCTGAAAATCTATCTAGCTACGTCACATTTATAATATTTATCTATTCAAGTACTTATTGTGTATTGTCGATAAAGGTAGGCACGACTTCATACATATTTTATTTAGTATAAAACACGCAACTTAAAATTTTATATTCAATATAATACAGGGTCTAAAATATAAAACTTCATAAAAACGTTGGATAAGATTAAGGTTTATTGTAGTTCTTGTAATTTCTGGTGGCACTTTATGGATTCCCATTACAGTGAAACGAAGCTGTCCATAATTTACGATCTTTAAAATGAAAATATTTTTCGTGCTCTTGAACCATAATTTCTTCAGAGCGTGGGTACCTACGGAACTTTTATTAAAATGTATTTTTTATACACTTAATAAAAACTGGCTGCGTAGAGTGGAGCTACGGCGACACCACGTACAAATGGAATTGAAATATATGACTAGGCTCGCCAAAAGTAGGTAGGTTTTACATTATTTCGGTGACGCAAAAGAATTTAGGTAAGTAAGTTAATCTAGAAATAACCCACATCTATAAGTAACCAATTATTTTAATAATAAAGTACATTTTTCATGAGAAAAAATTAACAATTTCTCGATTAAAATGAGAACCTATCTATGTTATTGACATTTAGATTTACTGTAAATATTGAAATATTACTGGTGACATTTGCGAACTAAGATTCTTACAATACGCTTAATCCTGTCTATACGATGTGTACAGCAGTGTGAAGTATGAATACGCAGTCGTTAGGATCTGAAAAAAAAGTAATTTGGTAAGAAATACTTTTCTCCAAATGTTTTAAAGAAGCTGTTCCAATCGATATTGCTTCTTTAAACCTATGCTCTGTTTTTACCCCAAACGAAAAGTTTCATTGGCATCAAGTATTGCTCTTGGGATATACCTTGGGTTACACCACGCCATTCGACAAAAAAAATGTAGAAAGCAGTTCGATTCCCGTATACGGAACAATACGCATATAGGTATGCTCGACAAAAAGCATTCCACTCCTCCCTCATACATATTTAAAACAATGTTGTATTGATTTTTACACACAAAAATAGGCTGAAAAAGCCGTAAACGAATGCATTGTTCTCTATGATGTATTTATAACAAACAAAAAAACTGTACATGTAAATACTCACTGAACTATATGTCATCATTGTGATAGCGCGAAATTTGAGGGCTGTGAAGTACAAAGGCCTCTGTGACCTGCAAACAACACTCACTTTAACATTCACAATTTTATACGCCGAATAAACCACAGTGTTTCCCGTGAGCGGATATTTGAGCTCGACGTATCAAATGCCAGGTAAAAAGCCACGTTATATAAATGTAGTGTAGTTCAAGTATTCTAGTTCTGTAATACAAAGAATTTGTGGCTCGGTAGATACCTGGCAGGCTGTTTACTTTTGTAATTTTTTATTTTTATTTTATCACCACTGCTCTCAAAACGGTGAAGGGAAACATCGTGACGAAACCGGCATGTACAAGATCCGAAAATTCGAAGACACGTGACATCTGACAACCCGCACTATGCCGGCGTGGTAGATAAGGTATAGGCCACTCCCTCTCGGGAGACCTGTATCCCAGCAGTGGGACCTTCATAGGCTGATTTTGCTGACTGAGTAGTATGTTCTGTTTACATTAGCCTTAGAACTTGTCGCTACTCCCTCACCTAGTCTGCTTGTCGCGAGGTAAATAAGATCGGCTTGTATTTACTTTCACTGACTGTTTCACTAACACTAAGCACTAATTCAGCATGTTTACATGCAGAGTATTGGTTTAAGTAACAAATTATAAGCAACTTCATGTAACCTATGCTAAATTAAAACAGAAATTCCACTCGTTTGCTTACTATTAATTACGTATACACATCGTGGGTTCAAAAGTAAAACAAAAGACGAAATTACCAAGAAACAGTATGCTACAAACGAGGCAACGTACGTGAGTCATTAAGTTAATAATCAAATAAGGCTACTTGAACTATAAAGTCTAAGAGCGTACCGTCGGAGTACCACGAGCATCGCGCGTCGGCTTCTTGTGTTGCTTTTATACCATCCGCTTTCATACACCGCGTCGGCTACACCAATGCTCTGCGAGATTCATAGAAAAACACACTCAAAATATTCCACGTCTGGTGCAATTTGCATGTAAGCTATTACACTGAAAAGCTCAAACAAATTTAGTTTGAGTGCAGGAAAAGTTGGGTGTTTTTGTAAGTTAATTTACATATCACACTGAATGCAGTTGTGTTATTTGTAGGGAAATGTTTGTTTTCCTCTGTTATCTTAATATTTAAATTGGACTGTGATATTTTATTAGAAATGTTCAAAAATAACAGAAATCAACTAATCTTTCTATACCTATACTTTATATTCTTCATCTAGTCATATTTATTTATTTAATATTATAATACAAAAGTAACTCTGTCTGTCTGTTACGCTTTCACGACTAAACCACTGAACCGATTTTGATGAAAGTCAATACGGGGTAAGTTTGAACCTCAAGAAAGGACGTAGGCCACTTTTCATTCAGTGACTTCGTCTGCGTCCACAAAAACTGACATTTTCGCAGACGAAATCGCGGCCGCGAGCTTGTTGCTTTGATAAAGATAAAGATATATTTATTTGTATAAAGCTGTGCAACATGATACATAAATATGCACATATGGATGGAAGAGTTTAAAATTTCTGGTTCAACATGTTTTGCCATATTCGGCATACAAAATAGTTATAGCAGGAAATAAATATCAAAATTCAATCAATTCAAATACATAATTACAGTCAATTACAAAAATATAGTCAAGAAATTCAAAATAATTAAAACAATAAAATTAAAATAACTAAAACAATAAAATTTAAATATTTAGTACAATAAAATTACTTCAACTAAAATTAAACACAATATTAAATTATGATAAATCAAAATGTAACATTATAATATTCCTTACTAATTAGCATTTTTTTTAGTTCTCTCTTGAATGAATGAATATTCATTATTTTTATAGTATTAGGAATTTTATTATATATTAATGGGGCCATGCATATAACACTTTTCTTTAAAATACTGTTTTGGCGGGGACTGATTGCACCCAAAGTCTGTACTTCTCACGTCTATTTCTATCTGAATACTTGGTCAATAAGGGAAACAAATGAGGATTAGTTTTTACAAACAGCGATATATCTAATATGTAAAGTGACGGAAGTGTTAGAATTCTGTGCTGTTTAAAAATTGGTTTGCAACTGTCTGTAGATTGCAACCCAAACATAGCCCGTATACAACGCTTTTGTGCTTTGAACACAATGTCCTTTAGAGTTGAATTGCCCCAGAAAATTATTCCGAATCTTAACACTGATTCAACAAGCCCATAATATGCCGCAAGTAAGGTATCTGTGTTGACAGTCGGTGCCACTTTATAAAGAGCATATGACGAAGTACTAATTTTTTTACAAAGTTCATTAATGTGGGTTTTCCAATTTAATTGCTTGTCAATTATTAATCCCAAAAATCGGGCTGTTTCAGCTTCTTGTATTATATTATCTTTGTATACTAAATTAAATTTTGATGGATTACGTAAATTTTTACTTATGTAAGCCAAATTACCAAAAACTGCTTAGCAAACTGACCGCTCTGTAAATATCATCTGCATACCAGCAGACAATGAACATCTGAGTTAGGGCTGCTCCTAGGTAAAACTTATTGCTCATTTCCATCCATGAGTCAAGAAACTGTAAAAGAAAGAAATCAATTTTTTAATACGAATTCACCATAGATTTCATATTCAACTCATTCTGATTTACAGTCGTGGAACGATATCTCTAAAAGTAGCGGTTAATCAATTAGCGTTACGTAAAGAATATTCTGAAGAGTGAGTAAAGTTCGACGCATCATAGTGGACAGGTCAGTTCTTGTCGGTGCATCGTTGCAATCAGACGTAATTAAAAATGAGTTCCGTGAACGTTAAACGTTATGAAGCTGTATTCCTTTGCTCACATACGAAGGGTTCAAAATTAAGTTATTCGGCTGCTGCTCGTTACATGAAAAAGTCGTCAGAGTTTGTGAGGAAGTGGGTAAACCGATACAAAGCTGTGAAAAATGTCGATGACTTTAAAGAGAGAGGTAAATCGCGTAAAACAAGTAACAGAGAAGATAAAATCATTTTGAAGATATTTGAATCAAATCCTAGTCTTAAATTACGGCAAGCACAGAAAAGTTTAGCTAAAAATAATAATAAAGTTGGCTTAATGATGATAAAAAGACGTTTGCAATAATATCAGGTCACGTATCGAAATACATTACAAAAACCGTTACTATCTAAAAAACACATGAAAAATAGATTAATATGGAAAATATCGATAGAGATTGGAGTAATATATTTTTTACTGATGAGGCATCTTTTTGGGCATGGGTTCCTAGAAAGCGAGCTTAGTGTGTTAAAGGCACTCATGTGTTACAGCTACGGTTAAACACCCCGTAAAGATCAATGTTTAGGGGTGCTTTTGTACTCTTGGGTTTGGATATTTGTATTTGTTTACGAAAACTTTGGATGCACAGTTGATGTTGAAAATATATCAGAAAGCCTTATTGAAGTCTGCTAAAGTATGGTTTGGGAAAGATAATTCATCCTGGATTTTACAAGAGAATAACGACCCTAAACACAACAGCCGTTTGTGTACCGACTGGAAAGTGAAAAATTGCATCAAAAGGTTAAAGTGGCCTTCACAGTCACCAGATGTTTATCCTATCGAGAATGTCTGGAGTGCGGTTAAGAGTAATCTCAGAGGAAAGCAAAAACACACTTTGAAGCAGTTGTGTTATCAGATAAAAAGAATATAGAGGTCTTTACCTGTGTAGTATGCAGAAAAACTGCTTAAAAGCATGCCTAAACGTTGTGAAGATATATGTGTATATGTCAAAGTGGAGGAGATTTTATTTTGTATTTATTGTAATTGCGTTATAGTATATCAAATAAAGTTTAAACTTGTATATGTTTTTCGGCTATAGATTAAATATATCACCAGATATTATTCCAACGTTCTTGTGGGACAAAGTGTACGTTACTTACAACAATGGTGAACATCACACAGCAAATATTTACTGAGCTTAGCAGAACATTGATCAGGTTCACAACTGAAAACGCGTCCTCCAGATCATTTATATACCTGAAATGTTTATTTATATCTTACATTATTATTTACCTTTTCGATATCCCAACCATGAATTAATTGGTCTAAACTAATATCATAAAGTGAAATTAAATATTATTTTTTGGAAGGAAAGAAGAATCAGCATTGCCATACAACGTGGCAATGCTGCCAGCCTTTTGCGTACTTTCCCTGTTGACATGCGGACGAATTTTTTGATGTCCTTTGATTACTTCCTCTCCATATGTACATACAAAAATGTACCTTTTTTGTACATTTCAGTATTTTTAAAGACTGTTAGCTTTTTAAATTATGTAAATATAAATAAATATACCACAAAAAAAGAAAAAGGATTTGATTAGATTTTTTGTGTTTGTGCTGAATGGATTTGGCACATGAGTAAACCGTGACCCGATATTCTGACGAAACCGAGTGTGGCGCAGCTAGTTAAAGTTTATATTATAATTAGTGATCCACCTGATGAGCCGTTGGTGTATTTTAACAACTTCGACGATATCGTTATAACAGTCATTGGTTCCAGTTTCCAAGGAGTCCTTACTATTAATGGTTCCCAGATGACGTATTTGATCCTGCAGTAGACGCAAAAGCATGCTGATATGGCTTGCCATAGTCATAAAGAGTAAGTCGGAACCCAGCATGCAACATACTGATATACATCCTGGAAAAGCGAAAATACCATCTTCAGTGGTTCACAGTCAGTAGTGTAAAAGGAAGGAAACTTATTTGCCTAAGACAGACTGTATTTGCATCGTTAAAAATTCTACCTAGGCTACAGAGCATTATCCATCAGAATAATTATAATTAGCATTAGTATTATCAGCTTATAAGGTGCCCACTGCTGGGACACAGGCCGCCTCTTGATGAGAGAGAGTGGGCCTTAATCCACCACGCGGGCCCAGTGTGGTGTGTTCTAGGACATGCCGGTTTCCTCACGATGTTTTCTTTCAACGTTTTAAGAGCACTGGGGATGAAACTATTTACACAAATTAAAGCGCTGGTTAGCGTTTGAATCTACGACCGCGGCGACTCGTATGTTGCGGCCATTACCACTGGACACATAATGCTCTCCGTTATAATTATTGCAAAAAAAAACTGACATCAATAAAGTATTCAACAAAAAATACAAACCGGAGCATGTTTCAAAAATGTAGACCACGCCATGGATGATAGGCCTGGTTTTATCAAAAGGATATGCCATTTGCCAAACGTAACCAAGAGCTGACGGAATGCCGCGTATCTTACGGTACACGAGCACAGCGATCGGCGTCAAGTTGTACAGCCACACTCCCAAGATATTCCAAAAGGCGTACACTGAAAAAGATCGTTAAAAAGCAACTTCAACGCGATTCACTGTCTGGAAGAAAACTTTAAAAAAGCGAAGCGTCTGTGGTTTGGTAAAGCGAAAATCTTGCAGCTGAGAGAAAAGGTAAAAGATTTTCTGAATGTAGAAAAACACTTGGTGGTTTTTTTGTTTCTCAAAGACTTTTCAGTAAATGTTATATGTGGAAAATGGGTATCTCAATGATTTTATAGAATACTAGCATCTACATGTGACTTTGTCACCGTGAAATTTCTTGTGTTAACATAAAGTACATACAAAAGCATCGCATCGCCCGCCCGCGATATTTCGTTTTCTCCTAGCGTTCTTTATATTATTTTTCTTTTTACTCGGTGCCTTAGGGTCGTAGTGTGATGCAAAATAGCTATGCGTTCCTCGACAATTAAGCAATAAAATGCAAAAAGATATTTTACATCCAACAGACTATCTGTTGGATATAAAATATCTTTTTTACATCCAACAGATAGTCAGAGATTACCCCCTACATATGAACTTACAAACAAACAATTTTTAGTTGTTTATAATATTCTATTCTATTATAAATATTATAATATATAGATTCACTTTTTATGTAACCATGACAGTCACTAAATGGTCAACAGAATCGTGTTCGAATCAAGTAGATCCAGCTCGGTCGGTAGAAATAATTATTTAATAGCCATTTACGACACTCAAAGGAGCTCTTCACGAGAATCAAACTACTGTGCAAGCAATACAAATCCAATAATTCTATATACATGTGTCTTACTTACTTAATTGTCTGTGTTTCAGTGCTGAGAGGCTGTTCCGCTTTATCTCAACCCCCTCTTTGTCTTTGATAGAAACAGGCCATATCTCTGCCAGCTCAACCACCAGTTGCCTGAATGTATGTCTCTTGTACCAAATGGTTATCAATTTGCCAAAACCTGAAATTTAAACACAATTGTTTCGGTTTCACTCTACAGCTCAACAATCAATGTAATTAATGAAAATCAAAAACTCATTGGTACCGAAAAAGACATGTCCAAACCGATAATACGAGCATTATAATAAACTATAGGAAACACCGGGACCCCGATACTCTAAGAGGACATATGGTGACCTTATCGGTGACACTCTTCGAAAAGGTCGTACTCACAGCCAACGCCACCATCAGCGTGCGTGTATAACCACATGTGTGCACGTCATCATTCATCATCATCATCATTTCAGCCGTAAGACGTCCACTGCTGGACTTAGGCCTCCCCCAATTTGGGGGGCTTTGCCATAATCGCCACGCTTGGCAGGCGGGTTGGCAATCGCAGTATGGTGGTAAAATGCATAGAGAACGCTGCTGCCCATTCTCTAGTAAGTCCCTTAGTCGCATTTTACGACACCCACAGGAAGAAATGGGGGGGTGTTATTCTTTACGTCCGGCACCACACGGTACAAACGGTGTGAACGTAAATGAGGTTAAAGGAGTATGTAAGGGCCGTAGCAGATGGCGTTCTGTAGTTTCTGCCTAGGCCTAAAAACCTGTATGTAAAATACAGGTTTTTTTAGATTTAGTATACAGTATACAAATTACCAAAGATATTCTGAAAAACTGTCAGCCTATACGAGAGATCCAAAACATAAGTAGAATAGCATCCAGTACATTATGTATTTCGAACGTCCCGATTTTAGGACGGTCAACTTCTTACCCTTTACACTTTAAATATTACTTACTCATTCCGTCTAGCTTTGAGCACTCGTCCTGTAAGAGCTCTTAGCAAATATACCATTCAAATGAGGTAAGTACCGAGACTTTTTAGCTTTTTACTTTCCTTACGCTACTAATGGTGCATTAACGAATTTATTAAGCTGTTTATTTACACATACGTCATCCCTGATGACCTAATTAATATCAAATACGTCACGATAATGAGCTTTGTGACATGATACAACAACAATGTACTCACTCATAGTACCGTATCCAACAATGTGTAAATAACTTCCGACAAATTCCTCTACACTCTCTGTATGAATCATCTTGCCAACCACATACGCTATCTCACCGGCCAGCATCAAAATCAACAGTGTTGATGACAAAATTAACGTTAAAATTATCAAAAGACTTTCGTAAAAACTCGTTGGTATGTCGTCTATGAACGAAAGCCCTAATAAGCGAATACAATAATTGCAAAGACTGAGTGTTTCTTGAATCTCCTCCCGAGCAATAACTATTTCTTTGACCAACATTTTCCAACACTGACCACAACGAATATAAAAACATTGTGTCAGAAATACTTTTACCTACCATACCACCACTTTGTTCTATCCTACAATTAAAAAAATAATACATAGGTATTTATGTATTCTTTATTTCACTATTTAATAAGGTACTAAATTATGTAATACTGGCAACATAAGTACAAGTAAATCGGACAATAGCAACCTTCAAAGTTTGTAATAACCAGGTAGAAGGTTCTTCGGAAAGTTTTTCTGTCACTCCCAAATCTCGTATCTTCTAAACATTTTTTATTCCTTACAAACTTTTCCTACATTTCGGCTTCGTAAAGTAATATTGAATATATATTATTTTGTTTTCAGGGGACAAGTAATGGAATAACTAATGTCTAGTCAAAATACATATATTTATTGTTCACTTCTGTTAACGGTTTTATACATTTCAAGGACTTCCCGACCATAGCTGTGTTTTTACACGCTTTATATTAGCTTCACTTGTATGTTTGTATGTTTGTTTGTAACCGACTCCTTATAGCGCGATTTTGACCGATGACAATGCAATAATTTCATAAATTTGTGCCATTATCCTTGCCAGGGTTACCAGGACAGCAAAAAAACTGTCGTCGAAAACTACGCTGACATACGTCACAAACTAATTTGTGCCATTATCCTTGCCAGGGTTACCAGGACAGCAAAAAAAACTGTCTCCTAAAACTACGCTGACATACGTCACAAACTACGCTGACAAGTCTCAAAATTCGAAACAGTAAAAGTACAAAATAATGGAAAAAAGCGTGGGGTGCCTGATATGAATAAAAAAAATACCTTAAAAAGCACCCCACGCTTTTTTCTCATTATTTTGTACTTTTTAGTTTGGTTTTCAATGAAAGCGTGTTTTTTAGTTTTTTTAAACTATTTTTTTTTTTAATCTCATCTCGCAGGTTTACCTTTGAGGTTGTCGGCCGCTTTACCGGACTTGCTTGTGGCTATCTTAATAAATTAAGGCCTCCAGCCAGGGCTTAAAAAACTTAAAACTAGGGCAACTACTCGCTAAGGGCACCCCCTGTGGGGTAAGGACCTCGGCTTAGGGCATTGCTGGTAGAGAGCAGCAAGGGACTGAATCTGAATGATTCTGACTACCTATATGTAAAATGTTCGATTCTTTCATTACATTCTTACCCATGGCCAAGCAATAGGAGATCTCTACCGGTTCCAAGGCTTCCATTTTCGTCTATTCATTGACTTACTGACGGAGCATTAACGAACGACTTCCCCGCGACTTCATTCGCGTGGAAGTCATAGGACACCGCTATAAACTAAATATCAGCCACATTTTTATAAAACTCAATGTACGTTTGTAGATTTTGGTTTCAGCAGCCAAAATATATATTCCGAGAATCAGGACTGATGACGCGGGAGCAAGCAACGTAGGTACAGTTGTCTGTGTGAGAAGCAGCTCGGTTTGAGGTGTTCGGAGCCTTTAGTAGCAATTTCCCATAACTTTCTTTCTGTACTTTTTGTTCCTGCAAAAACTACCTACTGGCAGAACACTGACACACGGACTGACGCATTTTTACAGATTATTCCTGACAAGCTATCTCTAAAATAATGTAACAGACGAATAGGAAAACACGGGGTTTCACATAGATGACATATGTGGCTAAACACTCTACAAACGATCATATAATAAATACCTATAACAAAAATTAAATAAAAAAGAATCACAAAAATAATAAAAGTTATAAATCGAACGTATACAACCACAGGTTTGCAAAGTACTCATTGAACCACTATTATATTTGCTTCGTTGAAAACAGACTACAATGGCCTTTCTTCTACATGTCACGATTGACTTAGCGCCATACTTTATAGTGATCAAAATTTAGAAAATTAAATCTGTTCTTTCTGCAATATTTTTGCTCGTCTAAACAATTCGCTGTAAACTATAAAAGAATACAAACATAATACAACACTGTTCATTCCCATTGGAAATATCGTGATTAATTATAGCCTACAGACTGACCAAAATTTCAACAGAATCTGTCCGAAAGTATTTGTGTGATGTTAAATCATACAAACAAACAGATAAACAGACAAAATCTAAAAACAGACTCAGACCTCGCATAAATTACTTTTTATTTAATAATTAATTGACGTCCCTACTATTTTTAACCGACTTCAAAAAAAGGAGGAGGTTATCAATTCGACTGTTTTTTTTTAATGTTTGTTACCTCATAACTTTTGAATGGATGAACCGATTTTGATGATTATTTTTTTATTTGAAAGCTGGTACTTTCCGAATGGTCCCATTTGTTTTTTTTAAGGAAGTCGGTTTTTATTTTTTTGTAAAAAGTTTTTTCATTTAGTGCATAGATAAAGATACGTGATCACCTAATTACTGCCGAAATGTCATGGTAATGTGCTATTAAGACATAATATACTCACTCATAGTGTCGTACCCAGCGATGTGTAAATAGCTGCCGAGAAATTCCTCTACAGAGGCGGTATTAATCAGTTGTCTGGCAACATACGCTATCTCACCAGCCAGCATCAGAACCAACAGAGATGACGACATTATGAACGATAGATATGACATTAAACTGTTGTAGACAGTTTTCGGTACGTCATCTATGAAGGAAAGGCCAATAATGCGAACACAGAAATTGCAAAGATTTAATGTGTCATGGATTTCCTTACGAGCTACTTTTTTTTCTGCTTCCGACATTTTTGAGCGTTGATCAAGACGAACAGAAGAAGACTGCGACAGAACTTTATCTACCTTCTGGATACCTTGTTTGTTTCTTTTATATGTTACTCAGATATTATTTAATTATATACAAAAAAATACAGAAATCTGGACGAGTAAACCATACATTAGCGACCATCAAAGTTTGTAATAACCAGGTAAAGGTTTTGTGGAAAGAACGAAACTTTTCTAAATGGAGGAAAAGTTTACTTCAAGTATTTTTTATTTCATTAATAATTCAATTAGCGGACATGTACCTACTCCATTAATAAACCATGATACACTGACCCACGACTATGTTCCTTTCAGCGAAATCTTATTTTATTATTAGCTCATAACTCATACCACGAGGCAAAAACCGTCGAATAAACACGTTTCTTGCATAGAGACCTCTTAAATCTTAACTTTGTTTATTTTTATCAATTGTTGTTATAGCGGCAACAGAAATACATTCTGTGAAAAATAACAACTGTCTACCTATTTCGAATCATGAGATACAGCCCGCTAATAGACGGACGGACAGCGGACTCTTAGTAATAGGGACCTGTTAGTTAACCGGTAGTTCCCTTCGTGTACGCAAACCTAAAAAGTAACATAGGACCTTTGTCTCCTTTTAAATGATTATCGTTTTACTCAAGTATCATTAATATTATATCATAAATTCCAAGAACAGAAAATGTCTAGACCATTAAACATTTAAAGCAAATTTTTCGTTGAGGAAAACTACCACCTTGTTACCGAAACTGCCTGTTTATTCCGGTCCGGTACTTTTGCCCCAAGCGTATCTAGAGACTGCCAGTTAGTGCTTCCTGTACAATACTACTACTTTATGAAATTGGACATATTCACTCTCTCAAACCAACTTTTTAAGAAGGAGGCTATAGATATATTATCTAAAATGGAGTAATATTAATGGAGTCGTGAGTTGCGAGTTTAAATTAAATTACGTTATTGCACACATATTTGTCTTTACATACTCGTTTCTTTCACTTCTACTTATTCTTTTTTATTAATATGTGGATAATGGTATGGGTTACATGTTTGTAATTCTACTTTAAGGATTTATATTACTCTTAGCATGTAACTGTTTTTTGTCCTTAATAAATAAAATAAAATACATGCTCTAGACTGCTTCGGAATAGCCCTATGCCTACCTATCTAGATAGGTAGACAAAATCAAAATACATCTACATATTTAGATCAGTGGTCCACCACGCCGCCGCTTGTCTAGTTAAACTAATGATGCAGTCTTGGAATCTATAGCAATATTATTATTGAGATGATACAGAGTGACAGTAGCAGAAATATGCAGTATATTGAAAAACAGTAAACAAAACAATAGGATAGGTACTACTCACGGTACGTTACATTATAATACACTAATTACCATTTCGGTGTTACAGTCTGCTTGATTTCTGACTTAATTATTCCAATTTCGCCGCAAACGATGTCAACTGCAATCATTGAATTCATCATGTGCAATGGCGACCAATTCCTTTGATCTGCATTGATAACAGGATTCCAATAATGCTTCCTGAAACATCGAGGATCATCATAAACTGGTTCAATGCAGAGATGTGATTAAAACGTGACTCTGAAACAATGCAATTAGCACGGAACACGTATGTTCTATTAACTTTCACTTTCATTGTTTGATAGATAACTGTCATTAAATATTTCAATAGCCTCTTGTTATCTTGGAAATTATTTTCATCTAGGTAAATCAATTTTTCCCGAGAAAATGTCACTTACAAGATTCATGGAATGAGATAATAACTTCAAAAACATTTTAATTTCGGTTATCAATTTTTTAAAAACTGCTTTTTCGTCCAACGGTTCTTTATACGCATTTCGAGAAAATGTAATAGATGTATACAAGATAATTTTTTATCCAGTGCGCAAACTGTAACCATGCATTCAGCATATCATTCTAGCGTAGAACATTTTCGTCGGTTATCCAAAAAAAAATCTGCTGTTTCATAGAAAAATACAATACCTACGGGGTCAAAATGTATGGAACAGCTGTTTTTTTTTGTATAACCGACGAAAATTTTCTACGCTGATAACTGCTGATCTAGAATGATATGCTGAATTCATGGTTACAGTTTGCGCACTGGATAAAACAATATTCTGTATATGAAGGCTATAAGCTATAAACAATCCCCATTACGTTTTATGGGAATGAAAGGAGAGATTTTTTTTTTAGTAAAGACCTACTTTAATTGTAAGTTTTTAACCGACGAAAAAAACGGAGGAGGTTATCAATTCGATGCGTATATTTTTTTTAGTTTTTTTAACCGACTTCAAAAAGGAGGAGGTTATCAATTCGGATGTTTATATGTTTTTTTTTTTTTTTTATGTATTTTCGGCCATAACTCCGTCATATATAGACGGATTTGCAAAATTCTTTTTTTGTTCGAAAGAGGTTTATTCCGAAATGGTCCCATATAAGTTTCATATAGATCTGATGATGAGTTCGGGAGACAGACACCGGAACTCTTTAAAAAATGACAGGAAATCAACCGCGATTTCTGCTATCGCATAAATATGCATTGTTTGTTTGGAATTAGTGCAGGGTGAATACCACAACTAAAAATTTAAAAATAAAAACTTCTTTGCAAAAAAAAAACAACCGACTTCCTTAAAAACACTACAAAGTGAAAAATAACTTTAATTTCGGAAGTCGGTGCCAAAAAAACCATAAATACAGATCCTAAGACACCGACTACCGAAATTAAAGTTATTTTTCACTTTGTAGTGTTTTTAAGGAAGTCGGTTGTTTTTTTTTTTTGCAAAAAAGTTTTTATTTTTTTTACATATGATCACGTATATCTTTATACAGAGTAGTCCGATTTTGATAATTCTTTTTTCATTGGATAGGATATTCCTTGCCAAGTATTATTAGTACATTATAGCCACAAAAAATCGTAAAAAAAAACTTTTTAACAAAAAATTAAACCGCCGAAAAAACTGAAAAGCACAAAATAATAAACCTTAAAAGCCGACTCACAGTCGGCGCTGAAAAATCAATGAACAAAGATCACTCAAAGCACCGACTCATAATTTTAAGGTTTATTATTTTTTGCTTTTCAGTTTTTTCGGCGGTTTATTTTTTTGTTAAAAAGTTTTTTAATGAAACAAGTTAAGAACGGTTGAGATAGAGTCATTTTTCAAATATTATATTTTGTAGAAGGACCAAAATAAGAACGTGCTGCGAGAAGCGATAACAAAGTTGTGAGTGAAGTTGTAAACAGCTCTCAAGTCCAACGTACATTATTAGTTGCAAGAGGCAACACCTCCCGTCTCCACGTCGGACGCCCAACTGAAATTGCATTTCGTGCAACGCTTCATGCAGGCACAAGCAACTTGTCGTTCTCCTTTGAGGTGAACTAAGTTTGGATATTAATAAAGTTGCAGGTCTGGCAGACACCTTCCTAATATTAAGCGTGTTAGTTACCCGAATATGCAACTTAAGTCGAACATGGGTGATAGACCTGTCTGTAGTTCTGTTCTATAAAAATCTCAACGTGATAACTGGGGTGAAGTGAGCTTAAAGTGAGTTGTCATTAGTGTCAATCTCTAGCATTTTTTTTTTCTGGATGGGAAATCATCAAATGACTTCTCCCGCTCTGGGCGGAGCGGGAGGGCGTGTCAGACTTTTACTGACTAAAACCCACCCGTGTTCCTTCAGTTGCCCATGTGCCAGGGTCACGGTATCTCTTTCGAACAATCTCGCGACCCTGGCAGAATCTCCAGCATTAGATGGAATTACCGCTCCCTGTTAGGTTACTTCACCTAAATTCTCAAGGTGAGATTTTAACAGAATAGATCGGCAGAACGAGTTGCGATAATACAAATCAGCTAAAGAAAGAACAGATTATAATACAAAATCCTACTATAAAGGCCATACTTTTGTCTATAACAAAGTTTGCCAACTACAAATTGGTTGACATCCTATTTACACTACATATCGGCTCCAAAGTTTGTATAGGCGCAGAATGTAAACAAACTATCGACCTCAAATCCTCCAAGTGAAGCACGCCAGCTCACCTGTCCCCGGGATTATTCAAGTCCCGCATTTAGCTGGCTTTACGGGATTACGGGACGACGCGGGATCTCGCGAAAGTAAGCAGCCGGATGTTCGTTTATCCACTGACAGATCTTTACTTTGTTTTACTTTTCAAGTCACGCAATGCAAGACTGTTCCCTAGGTGAGGTAACCGTTGTAGTATCACAGTACATTAGTCCTGAAAGTGTTACAATAGGACATTGTCATGTTAGAATATTCTGCACGCTTGTGGATATGTCTTGGCTTTGTTTGACTGGCGGCCACATTGTTACATAACTGTGTTCGTAGCTAGTTTGGGTAGTTTAGCTGCCGTACGAAAAAGAAGTTGAGTCAAACATGAGTGAAACGGAATTCCGAAAGGAATAAAAGTATGTAACGGTAGCCAGTTTTGTAAAAATATTTTTTCAGCTGTCAACGAAAACTGCCACTGCCACTGAAAATTAATATGTTAGCCGAAAACAGCCTAAAACCGAAAACGAAATTCGACCACGCTATACTTTTATTTCATGTGTAAAATAATTAACACTACAATATTATTCAAATAATATTCAACATTCAAGATGTTCCCAGAATTTCAATTACATGTAACATGAGTGCTGCATAAGGAGTCTCATTGGCTTTGCACTTCTAGCAAAGCTGGTGAGGCAGGAAAAATGTAGGGGCTCCGTGCGGCTTATCTCTTTACGACGACCGACACGGGAAGCCCGCTAGACATTTTAAAGGATTACACTACTTGTGTACTGCAGCGACTTTTTAAATCTTAATAAAATCCGACTCGAAAATGTGACAATTTTGTGTTGAAATGCATTAAGGAAATTGTAGTTATAAATGTATAAAAACTTTTTTACAAAAAAAAAACAACCGACTTCCTTAAAAACACTACAAAGTGAAAAATAACTTTAATTTCGGAAGTCGGTGTCTTAGGATCTGTATTTATGGTTTTTTTGCCACCGACTTCCGAAATTAAAGTTATTTTTCACTTTGTAGTGTTTTTAAGGAAGTCGGTTGTTTTTTTTTTTTGTAAAAATTTTTTTATTTTTAAATTTTTAGTTGTGGTATTCACCCTGCACTAATTCCAAACAAACAATGCATATTTATGCGATAGCAGAAATCGCGGTTGATTTGCTGTCATTTTTTAAAGAGTTCCGGTGTCCGTCTCCCGAATTCATCATCAGATCTATATGAAAATTATATGGGACCATTTCGGAATAAACCCCTTTCGAACAAAAAAAGAATTCTGCAAATCCGTCTATATATGACGGAGTTATGGCCGAACATACATAAAAAAAAATAAATAAAAACATCCGAATTGAGAACCTCCTCCTTTTTGAAGTCGGTTAAAAATGGTCGTTGCTTCGTTAGTGTAATGGTCGCAGGGGTTACTAACTGCTGAGCTGGAGGGTTCGATTCGCAGGTCAGGCCTAATGATTTTGGGTTTTTCTATCTGGAACTATTCAGTAACATCCCAGAGTCTGGATTTGTGCCCGTTTGATGGCAATAGGCTCGCCACTGGTGACTTGTGGGTTTACTATAGGTACACCTCTGCCCAACCTTTCGGAGTAACAATGCGTGATGTCATGTTATCTATAAATCTATACAAATAAATAAAATTGGAGTGTCTGTTTTTAATATTAAAATAACCACTTTTTTTAAGTGTATATGGATGTATACACGGTACATATACCAAAACAACATTTTTTACAATTTTTGTCTGTCTGTCTGTTTGTTCTGGCTAATCTCTGAAATGGGTGGACCGATTTTGACGGAACTTTCACTGGCACTTTTATTTTAGAAAAAATTAATAATAGTTTTAAAAAACTAAAAACACGCTGAATTTTGAGACGAATGTCAGCGTAGTTTTCAAAGACAGCTTTTATGAAAAACTTTTTGTTAAATACCACGCGGATGAAGTCGCGGGTAACAGCTATTACCTATAATATAACCTGAATTAACACATCTTACCGCGGTAGTACGTCCTCCTGCGTTAATTTCCGACATCCACGCGGGCGAAGCCGCGGGCAAAAGCTAGTGTTAAATATAAAATGAGTCTAGAATTTTTATTTTTTAAATTTTTCCTATACTTAACAGACATAAAGGAATAAATCAACTTAGTTATAGAAATATTTTCAAGACGAATGCACCCCTTGATCTTGATTCTGTTACAATAATGGTTTACCACACAGCCACCCGAAATCGATTGTTGGGCTGTGGTTTATCTAAGTTAACTTAATACCACAACTCAACGTTGACAGAACTATAGCTACTATCTTATAATAGAAATTAAGACAGATAAATGATCATCTAACTCGGTAAATGTATGTCTGAATAAAATAAATACAAATCTTTTTATGATGCAGAAAATAAACACAACATAAAAACGAAAAAAGCTGACAAGGGCAGCTGTCAAACGCAGCAGAATACATATGCAAATATAATCTGTATGTCTTTGCAAATTATTTATATATGCCAGTCGTTATCATTCTGAATTTGCACTTACCACGAATTTCAGTAGCATCTGCAGTGCACTGAGCGAGTGACCATTAGTGGGGATCCGAAGATATCTTAATAACAAGGCTGCCACACCAGCCGGCGGACCAAAACAGCTTCGTACTCCGAGCTAGCCGCATAATTAAATATCTTTCCAACCTTCAAAGATCTCACTGTTAGTTTCAGAAATCTCTTACAAAGGATTTCCATGAATTGTTCACCTTCATTTAAAATATTTACCCACACAACAGAAATAGGTGCTTTGTGCTATTTTAATTAAACGAGCCATTCTTTTGTTTGAATTAATAACATTGTTGCAAAAATGTTCTTCATTATATTCTGAAATGTAAAATTAATTACATTTTCTCAAACGAGGTAAAAGAAAGTTCAACTAAAACAAACAAAGGCAAGCACAGAACAGGAGTACTTTAAAATATCAAGGGCGATAGCTGGTGCACCGCGTCGCCTGCAGCGGCCGGCGACCGCCGCGGCTTGGCCGCCTCCCGTCGCCATCTCCACTTCAATTTGCGCCCAACCGCACTCCCAACAGAATTCAATTACGAGTACATGAATAAACATTTCTTTTTCCTTTGCACGACAACTTCGTTCTGATACGTATCGAGCGTAAGTGGAAAACTGTAATTGAGTGAAAAAAAAACTGCTCTCGTTTAAAATATCGTTTAACTTTACTGTTTACATTTTCAAAAGGTATATATACAGGGTTATTTGTAAAACACCGGCAACCTCTCAGGACTGTGTTACTAACATCATAATCAACAACTTTTGTTCTATGGCTTTTAAAAATTCGTCATATTTTAGTTCACCAGACATTAATAAAAAAATTAAAATATTTAAATTGAACGGTCTAAATATTACGAAGTCTATGCGAAACAAAAAAAGCACATAGTACATTAGCGAGGCCAGCGGAGTTAGGGTGGCGGGAGCGCTTGAACTTGAACTATTTACGGGCGGCCGATTTTTGTATGAAAATCTGATGAACTAAAATATGATGAATTTTTAAAAGTCATAGCACAAAAGTTGTTGATTATGATGTTAGTAACATAGTCCTGAGAGGTTACCGGTGTTTTACAAATAACCCTGTATATATATTTACTGCAGATATTTTATGACTATTTCATATAGAGGCTAAAACATTTTGAAACAAGGTTTATGTGTGAAAATATTTTCTGGAAAAGCACAATAGGAAAATATTAGGTCGTTTATACCTCCATAAAACCAACGGTCCAATACATCAGGAAAACAATAACCCTGGTGTTTCACACTGAAATAGACATATGGGAAATGGACAAAAAATATATTCGAGCGGAACCGTTGGAATTCTAAAGCAATCCATTACGTGAAGCAAAAGCAAATCCCGACGAACGATGCGCTATAAATCCGCAGTCGATGACAGATCTCGCGCGCGCGCAGCACCGCCACACTGCCTTTAACACTTTATAATTATGAAAATGTTAAATTGAACTTGATTTACAACAATGCCGTAAGTCATGTCCTCGTATTTGCATAACGTATGTACTGCAGCATATCCTGTATTAATGCATAAAGCATTTTATGCAAGTATATTAACTTGTAATGCTACATGTATGACTTCATAGCACTTTTAGGAAGTATTATTGTTCTCTCTAAATCAGAGAGTTAATACAGTAAACAGAGCAGAATGATACTGAAACGATAATGACGTAATTATATATTCAGTTTACCTCACTGCGAAGGACGCGAAGAACATCTCAAACTGTTTTATTATGAATGAATATAGCCAAGTCCAGAGATGCCGTCTATTTTTCAGCTGACTAAGCATTGAGAAAATTGTGATAACCGATGCCAAGTTTGTCGCCTTTGAACTTGCTGAATTCAGAATACCATTGTGGATACGATATTCGTTCAAGGCCCAGAGCTCGCGAATTTTTCTGAATAAAATTATAAAGTTGGCGACATATTTTTTGTTCATCTTTGAATTCCGAATCAAACATTTATTAACTTAAAACACAAAGTAACCTTTATATTCCTATGGACCAGCAAATAGTTTGTAAACACACAATGTTTATGGCATAAAAAAAATCATTTGCCTAAAAAAAATCATTTGACTGGCCTGTTAGTCTAGTGGTTAGTGCCCTGACTGCAAAGACTGAGGTCGTGGGTTCGATTCCCACCCAGGACAAATCTTTGTGTGATGAGCACAATCATTTGGTCTGTGTCTGGGTGTAATTTATCTACAATATGTATCATCATTTCAGCCGTAAGAGGTCCACTGCTGGACTTAGGCCTCCCCCAATTTGGGGGGCTCGCCACGCTTGGCAGGCGGGTTGGCGATCGCAGTATGGTTGTAACATGCATAGAGAACGCTACTGCCCATTCTCTAGTAAGTAAGTCCCTTAATCCCCTTTTACGACTCCCACGGGAAGAAATGGGGTGGTGTTATTCTTTACGTCCGGCACCACATGATAGTACAATATGTATGTATTTAGAAATATATAATTATATTTATCAGTTGTTTGGTTGCCATAGTACAGGTTCTGCCTAGTTTGGAATCAGACAATGTTGTGTTGGTTGTCCTAAGATATTATAAGATACTAGCTTTTGCCCGCGTCTTCGCCCGCGTGGATGTCGGAAATTAATGCAAGAGGACGTACTACCGCGATAAGAATGTGTTATTCCAGGTTATAATGCGTAATATAGACTCTGTGTGCTATTTTCGATCCAGATCCATTCAGCCATTTTTGCGTGATTGAGAAACAAACACCCAATCATACATTTTTTCACATTTATAATATTAGTAGTAGTAGGATTATAATTCATATTATTTAGGATTCATAGTTTATGAGAACATCATGTGTGTTGGTGTTTTTAAAATAAGAGTAATAGTATTCAGAGTAAGAAGACTGCGACATAGGGCTTGGTTTAGTTGAATATAAGTCTTCCTGGTTTTTCTTAACGCTCCTATTTTACCTATACAGACACTCAATCATTTACCAGATACCGAACATAATAATAGGAATAGTACTTTTGCCAGTGGCTTGGCCCGTATAGCTGTCGGAAAATATAACCCGGGAACCTACTACCGGGATAAAGTAGGTATCCTATGATTCCTATCTGTTACGTATCCATGATATAATATATCGTTTTGCCAAATTCGATTTAAATCCGTTTGGCCGTCTTTGCATCATTGAGAAACAAACATCCAAAATTCTAAACATCTAAGCTATTTCGCGGTCTCTTACTTGGAATAATACTATTAGGTTTATTTTGAGTATAATGAACACACATGATATTCGCAATTACTATGAAGCCAAAGTAATAAGAATTACAATCCTACTTATCCTGTACTACCCGGCCGCTGCCAACGCGCTCCGCGCCCGCTTTTTAAATCTCTAATATCTTCTAAGATATTCATTTAAATTACATGCTGTAAAGGGTCATATTGATGTATATTAAATACACAATGTATTTAAGGTACTTAATTGGATAAGGATTAATGCTGTATTGCTTAAAATCGCTTCGTAAAAAAGCCCTTATTTCATGTAAAAAGTAAAAGATAAAAAATGGTTATTGTGGGTTATCCCTAAGAGATAGACATATACCATTGCGACCTTTTTGTAGGCCTTTTGACGGTGTACAATACTGTAGTACATTATTTTGATCTATTTCGTAGGATTCAGCCAGGGTTTTTCGAATTCTGAGACGTATTTCAGCGTAGTTTTCGAAGACAGTTATTTTTTCTAAAATAAAAGAATCTTTCTAAAATAAAAGTAACCTAAGTTACTCCTTGTTATATTAGCTATCTTCCAGTGAAAGTCCTGTCAAAATCGGTCCAGCCATTTCAGAGATTAGCCGGAACAAACAGACAGACAGATAAAAATTGTAAAAAATGTTGTTTTGGTATATGTACCGTGTAAACATCCATATACACTTAGTAAAAAGTGGTTATCTTAATATTAAAAACAGACACTCAAATTTTATTTATTTGTATAGATTGAAATAAATTAATAAATTAGATCGAAATTAATGAATGGACTAATTAACAATTACCAGATTAAAAAATCAAAATAAAAATCTGGTTGACAATAATGAATTTTTATGATTGAAAAGAAAATTATTACAATATTAATAAGTTAAAAAGAAAAATGCACGTTTATAAAGTTAAATCATTTATTCATAAGTGCGTTTATTTTATTTTCATTTATTTATTTTTATTTAATTATTAAAAAATTGAATTTAAGTCTGCGAAATTTACACTCATGAAGAAAATAAAATAAAATGCAAGCAAAAAATACTTACATGTGTATAAAGTTATGATTTTGCACTGACTGATACTTGCAGAGGTTATATACGGTTGCTATACGAGGCGCGAGACAAAGCGGACGTGTGTTTCGATTATAATGCAATAAACAATTATTACTACAAATACATATAATTATTTGCGACGTCAGTATAAAAGTAAAGTGTGTCGCGTGTGACTCTTACCGACTAAGATGTGCAACATAAACTAAATACTTTTACAAACAACAGAGAAAGTGTTACGGTTAGCATGTCTAACCCAGGATCGAGCCCGTTTGGTCGTAGTCAATTACTACGGCGAAGTCCTCCACCGACGCCTACAGAACCAGTACCTCCAAGTGACCCAAATCCACCTGCACCTGCGGATAATGAACTTCCGAGTGAAGTCATCAGCACGCAGGAGATCCAGAGATGGGTGGGATCTATTGATGCCATTTTAAACGAAGTTTGCAGTATTGTTGGGGAAGGGAAAATGAACTCGGAACAGAAGCTTCGTGTCTCCACCCTTTGCAGGAAGGTCTCAAGTGGGACTTCACAGATGGCCGTATTATACCAATCCTTGAAACAGAAAACGATTGCGGCTCATACTACAATCCAGCACCTCCAGGATTACCAGAATGTTGTCCAATCTCTCCAGCAGTTTCAAGACGTCATAGAAACAAAGCTGAATAAATCGGAAAATACTTCATATGCAAGCATGGTGAAGAAAGGTCCCGATAACTTTGTCCGTCCTGCGAATTTGAGATCAGTCGCCATCTATCCCAGTGATAAGACCCAAACAAGTGACGACACAAAGTCCCTTGTTCAAAAAATAATATCTCCAGAGCAACTAAAGCTTCATGTACGTGGCCTCAGAAAAGTGAAAAATGGGGGCGTTTTGATTAGCACTGACAGCGAAGGCGATATTGAGAAGCTCAGAAAATCTGAGAAGTTAGCAACATCTGGCCTTACAATAGAAGAACCTTCTAAACGCCGCCCGAGAGTCGCTGTTATTAGTGTCCCCGTTACCCTCACTGAGCAGGAGGTATTTGACTGCATCTACGAGCAAAACCTCTCAGACAAGTTGCTGAATACAACCCGTGAGTCCTTCCTTGACAGTATAAAATTGAGCCATAAATCGGGTAAAAAAGACCTTCCTACCTGTAACTACATCTTGGAAATACCCGCTAGCATTAGAAAATTACTTATAAATCAAAGCCGAATTTTCATTCATTGGACATCATGCCCTGTGAGAGACTTCACTATAGTCACTAGGTGCTTCAATTGCCAGCAGTTCGGTCACGCAGCCAAGTTTTATCGACAAACCAGTCCTACTTGCAACCACTGTGGAGAGACTGGACACTCCTTCAAGGAATGCAGCAGCAAATCCTCTCCTTCTCAATGTGCGACGTGCAAGCGGTTTAAAAGAAAATGTGACCATCCCACTGGTGATGTAAGTTTCCCAGCGCGCACATATGCGGAAACTAATTATATTAACTCAATAGACTATGAAGGCGCCTAAGAGCGTCACCGATTATTGTATTTAGTAGCACGTAAACAGGTAGCGTATAGTCTATTTATATTTCCACTTAGTTTGTAACGATCATGACAAATCAACTAATTTGTGATCTAGATAGTTTTTCTGTATCTGAATCTATAACCTGTAATGTTGAGGACTGTAAACACCTTCTTCCTTCTGATGTCAAAGCGTTAACCATACTTACACAGAATATTCGCAGTATTAATCGAAACATGAACGGCTTTGAAGTGTTATTACAGAATCTTGACATAAGCTGTGATGTTATCGTCTTAACAGAATGTTGGTTGTCAAAACAGACGGTCAACTTACCACCTCTTGACGGGTACTATTCTTACAGAACTGAGAGAAATATAAACCAAAATGATGGATTAGTAGTATATATCATAAATAACCTACGCGCAATAAAGGAAGAGCCGGAATCCCAGGATAGTAATTGTTTAATAATTAAAATTAGTCCCGATACAGTGGTCATGGCTATTTATAGGCCTCCGTCTCAAAATATAGACAGATTTTTAGACTCACTCGACACAAACTTAAAAACCTTATCATCATTTAAAAACATAGTACTTTTGGGCGATATTAACATAAACATTGCTTCTGAGAAAACCGATACACATGTACATAATTATCTGAACATTTGCTCATTTCATGGACTTTTACCAGCTCACTATCACCCCACGCATCAGAGCGGCTCATGCTTAGACCACATTATTCTAAAATCTAAAAATGCATCCAAAACATTTGTTACTAATTCTTCGGTTACCGATCACCAAGCTGTTTTACTAACATTGCAAATGAGCTCACCTAGAAAAAACTGCATGCGTAGCTACACTAAAGTAAATATGACAAACCTCGAAAATGACTTACGCGGTATTAATTTCGACCCTGTTTATAATACAAACGATGCAAATATTTCTTTACAGTACTTCATAAATTTACTGCAATTTTCAATACATAAAAACACATTTACTCAAACAATGCCTAGAAGGTATAGTTGCATCAAACCCTGGATCACACCCGGTCTCGTTCGTTGCATAAGACATAGAGACAAACTTCACCTTAAATTGAAACTTGCACCTGATAACGAAATACTTTCTGTTACATATAAAAGATACCGGAACTTCTGCAATAATCTTCTGAAAAAAGTAAAAAATCAGTATGATAAAAATGCATTACAGAAGGCGGGAAAAAATAGTAAACTTGTCTGGAAATTTATAAAAACGAATACATTTACATCAAAAAGTCCCGACCCTCCACTTGATTTACTATCTACAGAGACAAAACCATCCGAAGCAATGAATAAAGTGAACAACTTCTTTGCTAACGTTGGTAAAAACTTGGCTGAAAAATCGTTAAATTCTAATATTTTATCCCCTCATAACCCGACTGTGACTCCTCTACAGTAAATTCTTTTGTTTTATTAGATACCGACGTTAACGAAGTTGAAAGATTATTATTCGAGTTAAAGGATGTATGTGCTACTGGGTGGGATGACATACCCAATAATATACTTAAAAGATTTAGATACCTACTTGCCCCGCCACTAACCTACATATTTCAGCTTTGTTTATCTAAAGGAATATTTCCCAAGCTCCTTAAAAAAGCTGTGGTCACTCCTGTCTTCAAGTCTGGAGACAGGAACTGTGTAAATAACTACACACCCATTTCAGTGCTAACAGGACTATCAAAAATTTTAGAAAAAATTATTAATTATAGGTTGATAAAATATCTGAAAGATAACAAACTACTTTCAGATAATCAGTTTGGTTTTAGGCCCAAAAGATCAACTAGCCAAGCAGTGCACAAATTAACTAATTATATTGCTACCAATCTAGGTAATAGTATGCATACAATTTGTATCTTTGTAGACCTTGCCAAGGCTTTCGATACTATTTCCAATAATTTACTATTGCACAAGCTTGAAAAACTTGGGATTAGAGGAGCCCAACTTTTATTATTTGCTGATTATCTCAACGATCGTCATCAATGTGTAAAAGTAGGGCAGTATACTAGTTCTGAACTTAAAAACACTTGTTTTGGCATTCCGCAAGGTAGCATATTGGGACCCACCTTATTTTTAATCTATATAAATGAACTGTGCAGCCTACCAGTTCAAAATGGTGTCATAATTTCTTATGCCGATGATACCGCTCTACTTTTCTCAGCTAAATCCAAAATTGAGGTCTATCAACATGCTCAGACTGGTTTTAACATGGTGTCTGATTGGCTCCATAATAACATCCTAACATTAAATGCAGATAAAACAAAATATATTTTATTTACAATGAGAAATACTAACATACCGCTTACTAATCTAAACATTTACGCTCATAATTGTCGCACGTACGCTGACACCGCATGTTCTTGCCCCACTTTAGCTAAAGCTGACCATTTAAAATATCTAGGTGTCACTATTGACTCCAATTTAAATTTCCGTAAACATATCGAATTACTTTGTATTAGAGTTCGCAAATTAATATATGTTTTTAAAAACTTACGGAACATAGCCGACTATAAATTAATTAAACAGGTTTATTTAGCTTTGTGCCAATCTATTCTTACCTATTGCATAACTTCATGGGGTGGTGCTGCAAAAACAATTTTACTTCCTCTAGAGCGTGCCCAAAGAGCATGTCTAAAGGTTGCTACCTTTCGCCCTTTTAGATTTCCTACGCACCAGCTCTACATAGCATGTAATGTACTAACAGTAAGGCAATTATTCATTTTAAGCATAGTATTACACCAGCACACTACTCTTCTTTTCGACCCAGTACCTTCTGAAAAGAGAAGAAAGGATTTGGTTTGCATAAAGCCTCAAACTAGACATGCGTTTGCTAAGCGATTTTTTGTGTTCTTAGGACCTCTTCTGTATAATAGACTGAACAAGTTATTGAGCATCTATAGTTTAAGTTATAAAAAATGTAGTACAATGTTATCCGAATACTTAGCGGTACTTAATTACACAGACACAGAAAAACTTCTAGAAATTATGTCATGATTATAATTTATTCCCTCGTAAGTATTTATTTTGTAGTATTTACACTCGCTTAGTTTTAGGAATTATTGTTTTATTGTGTTGTTTTACTAATGTGCTTTTTCTCATAGTTATTAATAGATTACTTTTATATAAATTATACTTAAAATATTATTGCACCAATTTAATTCAAACGTAAAGTGATGGCCCGAAACACAGGTTTGAATTAACCTAGATCGGGCGGGTCGCTACCTTACATTTTAATTCCAATAAATCATCATCTGCACTTGTGATAAAAATATTTTAGAAATAGTTTATCTTTAGGCACAATAATTGTATGGAAAATTTAATACTGTATGCTAAATGTACTCTTTTTGTAATCGTTTTTATTAAATAAATTATTATATTATATATAGTTGGTAAATGCACAGGTATATTTACGTAGAGACTGACGCAGAGAGTAGTACTAAGACTTGCACTGAGATTTTACTGAGACTATCACTTTCCGGCGCCAGTATTTATACCTGAACCTTGAATTTCCCGAACGTTCTAGTTCACATGCTTCGAGAAGAATCGATTGATCGATTGTTCGAAATAGTGGATCTCGATGGTTGGTGGAGGTCTCGAGAACGAATGAGATACCAAAGCTTTAGACATTCAAACCAGAGATGGCGACTCGATAGAATTTGATGGCCAGATCTTGAAACTTTGATTAAAATTTGGCGCCAAGACTTAAATAATTCTCTAACAAAAATAGTACATTTTTTTTTGTTATTAATGGTAATAATATTGTAACATAATACGCAGTATAATTATAAAAATATCAGTCACAAACCATTAAAATAATACGGTTATATCGTGAACATAAATAAATATTATGTGAAATAAAGTAATAGAACTTTTATATTCTAAAAATCAGAACACAGCGCCATCTATTGGGTGTATTTGCAACCTAGATGTCAAACAATATCGAAGAATTTTATCGATGAATCAACGTACACCGCCATCTATGAGAACTTCATAAAACTAAACAGTAAATAAACACTTGCTTAAGAAACAATTAATTGATACATTTTATTCGTTTACATTCACGACATAAGCGAATAATTGAGATGATAACTATCCTATCTAGTAAGTTAGACCAAAATACGATTACAAGTGAAATTTGATTGAAATCGGTTCAGTAGTTTTGCAGTTTATTGGCAACATACATCGTGACACAAGATTTTTATATATATAAGATTATTTATTTAAATTGCCAACAACTTTGACAGCTCCAAGGCATACTACACTACACTTACAGGCACAGAAATCTGGAACCGACATGCAAGCCACTTCATCGTAACCAGAAGCTAATGGCATTCGACGGTGGGTACTCAGTGCTCACTTAATTAAGTCACTAGTGAACGAGTTGCGAGCCACATGTTGCGAATACTCCACCATACTCACGGTACGCCACTACTCGCTAAGTGCGGTAATAAAGAACATTCTGCTTCAAGAACAAACTTCATTCCCTCCGCCGCCGATAATTATAAAGTTTTGCAAGACTCAAACTTTGCTGTTTTACTTACACGCATCTTGTCACTTCCTGAAGTATCGTCATGGGATTCCCTCCACTGATGTCCATGGTATATTTCACTGTAAGAGCGTTTTGTATTTTTGTTAATAATCCTTGATCCATAAAACCTGATAAAGCCTTTCATGAACATTCTGTTTTGGAATTTGGCGGCATAAAACTACACTGACTTCCGAAATTAAAGTTATTTTACAGATTGTAGTGCTTTTTTTGGAAGTCGGTTGTTTGTTTTTTGTAAAAACTGTTTCCTCTTTGTTACTTTTTAGCTATGGGATCCTATCCCACACCAATTTGTATACCACTCGTTACTATGTAAACAACAGTGAGTACAAAACAACAGTATAAGAACATCATCAAAGTACACTAAGTGGACAAACTACGTATTATGAAAGCTAACGCAAAAACTACCCAAGCAAAGTAGTAAAATTAATATAGAATAGAATAGAATATTTCGTTATTGGAGTAACCAAGACTCAAGAAGATTGTTAGTAAAACTTACGACTATGTTAGTAAGCACAGACTATAAACGAAACTAACGGGATATGAGACTACCCCAAGGTATATAACCAATTCAATCAAAAACGTTCGACAATCGTCCGAAGAACATACATACAAAAAAAACACTCGTATCGAGGACCTCCTCCTTTTTGAAGTCGAAAAAAGCAGTTCTCATTTTTTAAAACATCATGATTTCGCGTCCAGGCTCTATTACTGCGATTTGACGAGAACTCTCATGTCTTATTGCTGATTTATCCATCGGCTGTCAATAGAAAAGCAACCTACACACACCATTTTCACAATTTCCGTAGCCGTAAACAAAAATGTATCGATACAATATTGTAGTTACTGAAATTCTGACGATATAATCGAATCTGCCTGCTCATTGCAAGTTGGTAATCGCATTACCCTACATTGTAACTAGAGCTGACGATATTGAGTGTGTCTAGGGCCTACTACTCCTTAGGGGCCATTCTTTAATCACGTCAAGATTTTAGGCCACTTGTACAAGGCCCTCATGAGGACGCTCACTAAGGGAGAGGGGGGCCCGACGGGTGAACATCGTTGTGAAATTTAAGGCTCCCCTCCTGCTCCAGCATCACGTGTATTTTTATTGTTGAATATATTTTTAGAACAAGTTTTAGTAAAATATTTCATAAAATTGGTATCCAAGAAAAGGTAGCGAGACGATAGGGACGGGCATTGCTAGGGTAGGATCAAGGTGGCCTTAAAAAAGGATGCCAAGAAGGATTTGGTGGAGACGACCTTAGCTCAACAGCTATAAATATTATAATATGAATACACATACACCACACATTGAATAAAAAAATTCTAATACGACAAAATACACATGATCATACCCATCACGTTCAATTGTGATTTTATTTTAACGCCCCGTCCCCCCTTTTCGAACGTCATGTGATTAAAGGACAACCCCTTACCACCGTCGTACCGTGATTCTGAAGTACCGCGTAGGTACTCGAGTGTCGTAATAAAACCCGAGTGAACCCCTCACAGCCAACGAGTTAATTTACTTCAGTGATGATGTTTACCTTTTCACGGCTAGATGCTTTTTTCAAGCCCCTTTTAAGTGCTGGTCGCTTTTATAACTTTTGCGTAAGTACTAAGACGGTTAGGTACTCTATGTTACATACCTTGATTTAAGCTGAAGACTTTTTCTTTGTTGCTCTTAATTTTCCACTAAGTGTATTGCGCTGAAATGTTTTGAAGAAGTTTAGTAAATATCGTTGATGACGCATCGTAACAAAGGCTATTATGTAACTCAGTTATTCAAAGGAGCACATGATCTAGTACTTCATTATATGCCTAGCCTTTTCCCAACTGTGTTGGGGTCGGCTTACAGTCTAACTGGATACAGCTGAATACCAGTATTATACAAGGAGCCTGTCTGACCTCTACAACCCAATAACTAGGTCATACGATACCCCTTGATAAGAATTGTTGTCAGATTTTCGGGTTTCCTTCGACCCTTAACGACTGTCAAAGATCCATAAATTACAGCCAGAACTCAACGGCCTGACGTGCTTTCCGAGGCACAGAGGGACTTGGTATGTAAAGTTGGTATACCCATCCACGGAACAACCCCAGCAAGCGTAGCTTAACCTAATCGATCAGCCCGGTCGGTTCTTAACATGGGCAACTGAAGGAACAAGGGTGGGTTTTAGTCAGTAAAAGTCTGACATGCCCTCCCGCTCCGCCTAGAGCGGGAGAAGTCATTTGATGATTTCCCATCAAAAAAAAAAAAGCCACAAGCCTCTCATGATAAGTTACTTATGTACAGGAGAACAATAAATTTAATTTCAAAAACATACAAATTACCTTGACCAAATGAGTGACTCAATTCAAAACTTGTGTATACTTTAAATAAATAAAACCGCAGCTGCGATATATTCATTCAAGTGCTTTTTTTACATAGTCTCAGTTTTGTTCAACATCCTGGGAATCAGCAAGACAACCCCAACACAAGTATTATTAATTACTTACTGGGTCTGTTTTATTTAAAATTTTGAAAATGTAATCGTTTGAGACCCAATAAACATTTCATTTATTTATCATTACAAAACTAACTTAATTATAATTTACAACCTTTGACGACATAAAATGTTAGGTAAGTTGTTTTAACCCCGCCAATTTTGTTAGGTGTCAAAATTGTTATATTGTTTAATTAGTTTAAGTAAGTAATTACTAAATTATAGCACAAAAAGGTTGATTTATGACATTGGCATATAGTTGTTTTACTTGTTGTTAAAAATTGTTATCTGTCTCCAAAGAAAATGTATTATTTTTACACAAAAGTACATTTTCCTATCTAATTAATTCTTTTATTTTTCGTAAAGCAGCAAAATCTTTGGCCACAACAGCAGAAAAAATAACTGGTTAGCCATTAGGTACTTACAAAAAATAAATTTAAAATAGTATATATAGAATTTTTGGTAAAATTCAAATCAGTTTTATAAATTTTAAAGTTTTATACCAAAAAGGTATTATTTGTAACAATATATGATCATTTAAGCTATTAGCAAAATAGAATCAATAAGATTGAATAGGTCGGAAAATATCTGTACCTACCTAAATTTATCAATTATTCATTTAACCCCGCTACAAAATAATAGAAGATAGGTAACCTACTATGCCGAGTAACTGAATCCCAATCAAACTTCAAACGTGCACTATGCAAATGAAACAATCTATGGAAGTTGGTTGGTAATGGCTTCCATGTTATGGATGTAATCCCTGTATTTTATTGTCTCACTGGAGTCCACTGCAGCGTATCGCATTCGCAGGTAGCAGTAAATCGTTCTCTTCAACGATTGCTACGTTCTACGTGGTGCCATAAATCCTACTGTAATCGACGCGTTCATTCCTCGTTGGTACGCTAACGATCGGTTCTCTCATTTAAATCTGCCCTTGTCCGTAAGTACCTACCAAATCTACTTACGCCGCCTTTTTTCCATCGTCTACACTTTAATTAGAAATGGGTTCCCAGTTAATTTCCTTTTTATAGAGCTCGAGGCGTTATCAATCTTTTAACTTTCGTTGATTAGCACTCAATGTTGATTAGGTGCCTAAGAGTATTTACCGTTTTGTTATTATCTTAGAAAGTGTTTAAAATGAAGCTTGTTTTAGTTTTAGCTGTATTTAAAGTAACTCATCTTTTACGAGTCTTGTAATGAAATACTTATGAAAGAGATCACGTTTCGTTCAGAAACGAAAACGATTTGATGATAAAAGCGTACAAATATATCTCCAATATCACAATAACATTGAAATCTCAGTCCAGAAAAAATCAAATTATCACAGATCTGCGCACAGTTGTGTATTTATTCGTCGGACCCTTTCAGGGAATCGTATTAAGTCGCCTACTCACTTACGCCCATACGTAGTTACGTCCTTCTTCCTAACGAGAGCAATCACAAGGATGCCGTAGAGGACGGTCACGTGCGACGTATTGAAATAGGGACGCTCTAAATAAACTTTCCTTTCCATGGCCCACTTCCGAAAATTCCAGAGAGTTGTATTTCACCGAAGCCCTTTATTGCGACTGTAAAACCTTCCACACAACAACACTGGCAATAAGCGAACATCAAACGAAGCAATATACTCCGATATCAATGGAAAGGTTTTGTATACAGAATGTGAGAATGAATATACATAATTATTATTGCTGTTTTCTCTCTTTTACGCCATTTGTATGAAGGATACATTGCGTGGGAGGGTAATATCAGAAATATGTTACATTTTCTTATTTGCACGGATACAACAAACAGAAACAAACAGCAATTTTAACTGACATAAAAACGGTTTTGTGTTCAGTAACAAAATACCTATTTATCACAACCCACCGCGGAATTATTTCAGGACGATGAGCAATAGCAATGCAGCAGCCACCTGTGAACAAATAATGGCATGCTGTGTGGTTTATTACGGCAATATTGTCGCAGTATTATTCGCTGTGGCGGTTAAATGTCTGACCAGCAGGATGTTCAGCTATAGCCATTGGAATAATGGTTAAGTTCTACAAAATCTACTCTTGTGGGTCGAAACATTTGGTACTTTGGTCTAAATGTACATCTATACTAATATTGTAAAGCTGAAGAGTTTGGTTGTTTGTTTGTTAGGTTGAACGCGCTAATTTCAGGAACTACTAGTCCGAATTGAAAAAATATTTTTTTGTTAAGTAGTTTATTTATTGAGGAAGATTATAGGGTATATAACATCACGCTATAATGAAAAAAAGCAGAGTAGCAACCAAAATTGACGAAAAATGGCAGGTGATTCGTTGCGAAGCAAAGGGTCACGGAAACAAAATTTTGACGCGGACGAAGTCGCGGGCAGTAGTTAATAGGTAAATAAAATCTTTGGTTATCAGTCACTCCTACTTAAAATGTAGATAAAAGGAGGATAGGTAGCCGTCGGATGGTTTGCCAGGGTTGCGGACATGTTCGAAAGAATTACCGTGACCCTGGAACAGGCAACTGAAGAAACACGGATGGGTTTAGTCAGTAAAAGTCTGACACCCCGTCCCGCTCCGTCCGGAGCGTGAGAAGTTATTTGATGATTTCCCACCCAAAACAAAAAACAAGCGGTCGGATGGTACCTACGTCAATATTGTATTCCATTCCAAAACCGATCAAATAGAAATCCAGTTTGCCGCCGCACCCTTTGTTCCAAAAACGTTGACATACTTTAAATTCGGGAGCCTCTCAATAAACCACGATACTTCGACTTCGTATAAAATCTCCGACACGCAATTTGCATTTACGTCAGTCACATTCCACATCATGACCCGGTAACCTCCAACCGCTTCTGTTTTACGTGTTCCACTAAAATTACACGAACTCCCGATCCGAGCCTTTCTTTTAGCGAAACGTCCACTTATTTAAATGTGAGCAAATCCCCGACGGACTGGGGAGAGGAAATTAAATAGTCTCAAACCACTAAAGTTTTTTAACCGTTCTAATGAAGGAGCGACGTTCAAATTTTCAGGGAATTATTTGACAAGTTGCTTCGCAGACTAAATAAAAGATCCTATAATATTTTTCAAACATACCAAAGTAACACCGGCTTGACCAACACACCCTGCACTACACATAAGCACATTCTAATATGAAAACAAACTGGCTCGGCCCTCCGAATATAGTAATGACGAACGCCCCATATATTTGCATCTTAAAAGAGCAAAAGTTTACCCATTCGAATGGCCGAGAAAGGTTCATAACGCTTAGGATTCACTTTGGCAAATGTGGGTGTGTGAGCAATCAGAACAGACAGAATAGTATAGCACGTAACATATTAAATTGGTCTAATTGCTTCGTCATGCCACTCTCCGAAGCTCAGTCGTCATGTTATATTACCACAGTAAATAATACAAGCTAATAATTTCGACACCTTAAATATGTGGTGTGATAATTACGATGACAATATTTTCATAGTCACTAGAATCACGTTGGAGTTGGGAATTTGGAATAAGTATAACTCAAATGAAGTAATCGCGTTAGTGCGCTCTGGACCTAATACAGGGCCAGTCGAGACCCGCGGGAGAGTGGTGGACGCAAAAGTTGTTCAACCAGGTTTATCACGTCGTCCCTCCCGCGGTCGCACAAGTTATTATAATCTGACGACCCATTCAAATGAAAGCTGCGCCCGAGGGAGGCTGGATACACATAAAGCTGTGAAAATCTTGCGGGCACCCCGTGGGAGAACAATCGCGTGCCTGTCCCTCCTAAGATAGGCACGTGTGTGATTTGGGCTTCATTGTGCTACGTTATAAAAAGGTTCTTTTTGTGTATTATGAAAACCCAAAGCCCTTTCCTTGAGCGCTTTGGAAAGAAAGGCCCAACTCAGCCCAAGTGCTTTTAAAAGCGAGAATATCGAATAGATGTTATTATACCGCAAGTCCCTACCTCTATGAATGCATGTCATGATGATAAATATGTTGAGACCTCAAATCTTTATACATAGTGTACGGAAAATAGTTCACGAGAAAATTCTGGGAATGACATCTTGCAACATTTCACAAGTAGCTTTGCATACAACTTTCTGAACATTGTATTCTGGATTTCTGATCTCATAAGAACATATTTTTCTGCTAACTCAGTGTATTTGGTAGTAAATAAAAGAAAATCCACAATTCCAATAGTATATAAGAGTAAAGGCAAGTTTATATTTCACCTCAATCGAGGTGTCGTGTTGTGTCTGCTAGCGGCAGCGTGAAAGCGCTCCACGTTTAAATAAAATAAAATCAAACGCCTGCAGTTTTAAAGGCTTCAGCGCGACTCGTGAACGACGGAAATGCCTGCAGCGTCACATTGTTGTTCATTTTTAAAATATCTCTCTTTTTTCAGGCTTTCTTTCTACGCGTACAATCTCAAGTTTTCCTGGAATGTAACGAGCGAAATAAATTTTTACTTCGTCCTTTGCTTCTTTTGAAAATAAAGAATAACGTAGCAATAAAATTATACAATGGAGCAAGCACTTCTTAATTTATAATTTAGATATTCTGTACATTCATATCTACATAGTAGGGTAGAATACAGGTTGAGTGATTAATTATTTAGATTTTTCATTAGTTAGGATTGCTCCAGTAATTAATAATGTGTTTGCGTTGTTGCTACGATGACAAAGACGGACACGTAGCATGTAGGCGTCATGATCGCTTATGGTTATATGTTCTGTGGTTATATGTTCTGTGGTCATGTTTGTCTTGTGGCCATATATTTATGATATTTATGCTTATGGCACTATATCATTATACTGTGCTTCTGTCAGTGAATTCAAGATTCGCAGTGCTTCACCGAAGTAGGTATACAGAGTGGCAGGAGACACCGACGCTAAAACTGTTACCAAATTGCTGTGAAAACTTTATACACTAGGGCAGAGATAGCGAAACTCTTTAGATCTACGTGTCATTTATACAAATAAATACTGAATGTGGCCATGATATGCCATCAAATAATCTTTACTGCTGAAAATAAAATCTTAATAAATTCAGAATACTCTTTAGTCTGCTGTTGCAAACTATTCATTTATATTTTCACATTTTCCTTTGCAAGTTGAAAAGTCGTGTGGTATTGGTACGGATATGTAAAGAGGAGGAATGGGGAAATTGTTGTAATGAGTGTTTTTAGTATGCTGTAGCGTGGGAATACCAGTAAAAAAAGAGACTGTGTGAACGATGATATGGCTAGAAAGGGGGGTGGGTGACTACCGAGATGTCGATTAGCAGAGAAGTGTAGAAGAGGAAGACATGTTGCGCTAACGTAAAATAAATTAGGATAAGAGCAAGAAAAACACACACATACACACAAAATATACTTTCACACGCACATAAACACACATTTACACCTTTCTGTCATAAGCACGATTTAATTCATTTTCATTTTTGTTCTTCTTTTTTCTTATTGGTTTGTTTTCATTAGTTTTTAATTTTTTATTGGTTTTATGAAAAAAATGTGTAACTTATACCTAATTAGCACAACGAAACAATTGAACTAATCGAGGAAGAGCGAGGCTTATCCCATCACAAGTATCTTCGGATTACTTTCTGGGAAGCCCCGGCAACTTAATCGTATCTAGATTTAAGATAATAAACACATTCTTTTTTTTAATAATTATTTTCCCTTGCCTTTCTTTTTCATTTACCTACGCGGCAACGATAGTCGAAATCAAAGCAGCTGTCGTTTCTAGTAGGGCGCGCTCAAACATTTGTTTGTTACTGTGACTTAGGTATATCACGCTACCTGAAACTGACAAATTCTGCCAAGCAACCTTGAACCTAATGCTGTAGCGATAAAGTTGAAAATCTATTAAAGAAATTTAACAGATTGTAGTAGCTTGTGCTGGTGTCTGTACCTAAATTCCTCAACTAATGCCGTGCCCAAATTATTTTATTACACGCCATTGGTTCGCCATCACTGCACAAGGGGATGTAAAATCATGGGCTGAATCCATGGTAACAGTCAGTATTTCAATATCTATACTTCTAAAAACTCCCCATAGAACAATATGTTAATTCATTAGTAATCGCATCTCGCTCACGTTTACTTTTGCTCCATATTTGTTCCATCTTCAATCAAAATGTTAATAAGGTTTATCTGCGAGTTTATCTAATGTCTTTTTAAAACAAAGTCCTAAGAACACAATGAAAATTCATGTTTATTCATTGTAAAATAAACATATGTATTATGTTGTTCACATCGTCCACTTCGTAGGGCCTTCGCAGATAATTAACAATTGCCTAATTAGGGAAACGCAAACATTGGCGAACTTTATTGAATAATCACGAGCCGTCGTAAAAATAAAGCGGGAATATGTATTCTACTTAGCCTTATATACCTACATTAAATCGTAAAAATAAGTATTATTTTACGTTTCAATGTCTGCAGAATTGTATTCTCTTACCTTTCAGTGGTACCGTGTAAGTACCGTGTGGTGCCGGATGTAAAGAATCTTCCCGTGGGTGTCATAAAAGGCGACTAAGGGACTTACTAGAGAATGGGCAGCAGCGTTCTCTATGTATTTTACCACCATACTGTGATCGCCAACTCGCCTGCCAAGCGAGGCGATTATGGCAAAGCCCCCCAAATTGGGGGAGGCCTAAGTCCAGCAGTGGACGTCTTACGGCTGAAATGATGATGAAGATGACCTTTTAGTGTAGGTACACTAACATGATGCTCGTATACTCTATACGTTAGCATTATAGAATAGAATACTCTTTATCTCGGGTCGATCGATCAGGTTAAGCTTCGCTTGCCATGGTCGGTCCACGGATGGGTGGCCATCTTTCAATACCGAAACCCCTCGGTGGCTCGAAAGTACGCCTCGTTATGTAGATGTTTCCGGTTCTCATACATGGATATTTGACAGTCGTTACGGGTTATCAGAAACCCAAAAATGTGACAACCAGTTTACCCAAGTTGTATCGTATTACCCAGTAACTGAGTAGTAGAGGTCAGTTAGGCTCCCAGGGTTTCCAGTTCGTACAATTGGATACAAAATGTGTATAATAGAGCTGTCTTAAGTATCCATGATGTATATCAAATACCTTGTCTCATTGGATACAAAAATAAAAATTCAGCAGTAAACTTTGCGTAAAAAAGAAGCAAGTGTTTTTTTATTTACTCCAATCGGAAATCTCTCTCCGCGCTCTCAAGTATTAAAAAAAACCGGCCAAGTGCGAGTCGGACTCGCGCACCGAGGGTTCCGTACAAACCTGTAGGTTTAAAATTTAAAAAAAATATTTTTATTTTATGATGTAACTAAAAATTTACAGTTTTCGAAATTTTTCCTTTATCTGTGCTATAAGACGTTGCTTCGTACCAAATTTCAAAGTTCTAGATTGACAGGAAATACCCTTTAGGTTTTGATTCCCTTGCGAGATTCGAAAATTTGCTGAAATTTGCGGCATAAACGGCTATATCTTTTGATTGCGTTAGCTTAGAAGTTTGATTTTTCACAGCTCTTAGGGACAGTAGACTTGAGTATTAAATATTAGGTTGGGGAAAAAGTCTTTTCGCATTATAGTATGTATGAACTTGGAATAAAATCTCTTTGGCTATACTATTTGTATCTGGCTGTGTTATTATAACGGGAGTCAGGTGTTGTAGGCGGGGGTGACGGTGTTCTCTTGACGAAAGAGTGAAATTAAACCAGTCAGAATGTCGCAATCATTGCTTATATTTGGTACACAGAAATGATATAGAAAATTACACAGAAATCACACATAAAATGGTTATGAGAAATAGTCAGTAGATACACAGCACACAATATAAAATACAATCAGAACACACAATTAAATCCTAGCTACACATTACTAAAGACTGGCTAACTAGTTATAGGGTACATCGCGACTAAGCAGTGGACAACGGAGCCCCTTACTTCACAAACACTACGTGGTAACTTGTTGACGCATGCTAAATTGTAAGAAGACTCCACTAAAAATAGGCACTCGGCCCTTATATAGGTTTTACCGCATAGTGCAAGTGTCCTACGCACTTCCTTACTTCCCGGGCGCTCCGCCAATTACAAATGCTAAAAATGGACTTTCCCAAAGGAGCAGGTCTCGACCTGTCGAGAATTCGAAAACACGTGTAAGGAAGTTCAAGGCTCCTAGTTTCTTATTGGATTAACAAATAGACGTCGTCCTATTGGAGCATACATTCTTGCACCATGATTACTGAACTACAAGTTTAATATTTAGGCATATAGATAACTAATTACATTTAATGTAACCAAACGCTAATTAGTGTTAAATAAACAATGACACAGGCATTACAGTCTCATTAGATTCCAACAGGCTAAGACATAAGTAAATACACTGTTATTACTAACATGCTACGGTATTTAAGTCAGTATTATCTTAGATATCTACTACTGGTTACGAAAGAACATTTAGGTATTTATCTAGGTATTTTACATGGGCTATAACTTAGTTACCTTTTACATTAGAATGGAAATATTGGTGTCAATGGATAGCTAGTTTCATTGGGCTTCGCCCACAATAACAATGACAGATTAATATTAAATAAAGCTCGTTTTATTGGGCTTCGCCTACATTCCACCCCCTGTAACAGGGTTCAACCGACTTACAACTCTTGGTCTGTGGGAAGCACAATAATCTTCGCTACGGGTCGACGTAGGACCCCATTTACAGTCTTAACATCTACTACACGGACGATACCATCGTTGCCGTGATACACAGCCTTGATGAGGCCTTTGGTCCACGCACTTCGCGGTCTATTGTTATCTACAATCACTAGAACATCACTGACACCTACGTTCGGCACATTGTTCGACCACTTTTCCCGACGTTGGAGCGTAGGCAGGTACTCTCGCAGCCGGCGCCGCCAGAACATGTCGGCGAGCGCGTACACGCGCCGCCACTGCCGGCGAGAGTCGATGTCTTCGGCGTCGTTCGGTGCAAACGGAGTACTCCCGGACGCACTGCCCAGGAGTAGATGGTTCGGCGTCAGGACCACGGGCTGGTCGTGGTCGTCGTTCGCGTAGCTCAGTGGCCGGCTGTTTACGATCAGCTCGGCTTCGGTGAGGAGGGTGTAAAGGACCTCCTCACGAGGGGCACGCTACTTGAGCGTACTGCGAAGAGCGTTCTTCACGCATCTCACCAGGCGCTCCCAGCAGCCACCCATGTGTGGGGCCGCCGGGGGATTGAAGTGCCACTCGATGCCACGATGAGAGTTGGCAGTAAAGACGCGCTCGCACGTCATGACGCGCTGAAGGCGTCTCCACGATGAGTAGCGCTCGTATTCGAGGAGTGGCGCCACCGGTGCTGCTGCGGCGTGGACCCGCTGGATGCTCTCAAGGTCCGCCTCCGAAGCCTCAGCCTCGGAACACGCAGGCCACAGCTCCTGTGGATTGCATAGAAACGAGGGGCCCGAGAGCCACTCTGCGTGGTCATCGGGCCAGCACAACCTGGTGGCCTTATCAGCTGGGTTATCCTCTGAGGGTACCCAGCGCCAGTTGCCTCTGTCTGACAGCCTATCTATTTCGGCTAATCTGTGCGAGACGAATCGTCGAAATTCCTGTGCATCGCAGTTTATCGATTTTAACTCAGTCTTGCTGTCGGTCCACAGGAACTTCCGATCGATTCGTATACCTAGCTCTTTGTGGGCAGTGTCTGCTAAACGACAGGCTAACACTGCTGCTTGTAACTCTAGTCTGGGAATGGATACTACTTTTTGTGGAGCTACTCGCGCTTTCCCTGGTAACATAACCGATTCCCTCCTACCTTCAGAGTTAGAGCCCACTAGGTATACTACTGCGGCGTAAGCCAGCTCGCTGGCGTCCCCGAACGCGTGTAATTCTAAATTATCGAGTTTTAACCCGTACCACCGCGGTATTTTTAAATTATATAAGCGGTATAAATTGTGAAGCCAATTAAACCATACTTTGGCGTCTTTATCTTTTAAGGGCTCGTCCCATTGGATTCCCGACTTCCATATTCGTTGCATTAATATGCGTGATTGAATTACACGTGGATATAGGAAACCTAGTGGGTCGTAAATCGACATTATCATACTGAGAAATTGTCTCTTAGTGGGCACTAGACTACCATTTATAATTTCAGGCGGTAGTCTTTTAAATGACAGATCAAAACCTAACTCGTCATCTTTAGGTGACCATATCAAATCTAGGGTCCTCTCTACTGAGCCTGTTCTCTTCTCAAGGGCTACCTTATCAGGCATTTCTATTTTCAGCCTTTCCCTTAGCTCCGATGAGTTAGTGACCCACCCCCGGATTATGAATCCAACGGATGCATGTATTCTGGTCACTTCCTCTATTAACGTGTTAGCCTTCTCCTCGGTCCAAGCACTATCTAGATAGTCGTCCATATAGTGCCTAGATTTAATGGCTTCCACAGCTTCGGGATAAACATCAATGAACTCATCGGCATTTTTATGTTTTCTTAAATTATCTGAAATGCCTATCGGTTCTAGCTCAAACTGTGATTTTACTAGATTGTGCAAAATAGGAAGGGAAACGGTCATGCAATCAACACATTCTTTACTATCATTATTATTATTAAATGGTCCATGTATGACCCAACCTAACTTAGTGAGTGAGGCAACTGGCTTACCGGATCTTCCTTGGCGGATGTCCTGACTGACGAGCAGCTCCCAGTTGTCCTGTCCGAGCAGCAGCAGCGGTTCGGCTCCCCTCATCTCTACGCAGCCCAAGTCGCGTAGGTGCGCGTTGTCGTCGATCACTGCGGTGGACACTGTCTGCGTGGGCAGTTTTATGTCTACTATTGTCCGACACGTAATGTTATGACACTGACCGTTAGGTCCTTTAACGCGCACTTGTACCACTCGCGACGTTGAGTCTGTTACTCCGTAGCCACCCGCGGTTTTTATCGAGAGGGGAACACACGGACCCACTAAGTCGGTGGCGAGTGAGCTGTCGATGAGTGACACGGTCGCACCATCGTCCAATAGCGCGTAACACTGATTATCGATATTGACCGTTACTGGAATGATTTTTAGTAGGGCCGTAGCTCGCCACTCGCCTATATTAGTGACGCTTTCAGTCTTATTTTCTGATGGAATAGCCGCTTTTTCTTTTTCTTTCGGCTGCTTATCCGCGTGTAACAGCAGGTGATGTCCGAACCCGCACTTCTTGCATCTATTCGCACGGCAGAACCTCTTGGGATGTTTACTCACGAGACATTTGAAACATGTGTTCTTTTCCTTTATCGTGTCCCAACGCTGTTGAACGGTAAGCTTCTTGAACGGGTTACATTCTTCTATGCTGTGCTTTCGTTGACATATAACGCATTCTTCAGGAGCGGTAGACTCGTTGCTCTGCGTGTTCACTCGTTGTGTCAACGGAGGCCTGCTGGCGGCCGAGCGTGCGGCGTTGGCTGGTCGGGACTGACCGGTCCCGCCGTACTTCTGCTGTTGCTTGGCAGGGGGCTTTGATGGACTGGGCTCAAACATGCTCGCCTGAGTGTAGTACGACGTTGAGCGTGTCAAGTGTATTAGAAAATGAGATAATATTTCTAGGTTCGGAGACACTCTTAAGTCCACCCCCTGTGCGTTGTCCAGGCCCATTGCGAAGTCACCGTATTGCGCACGTTGTAAAGGGGTCAGCTTGCTCAGCAGTTCATTCACCAGCTGTGGATTATTTATATATCCATCCGCCCGAATATTTCTGAGTAACGAAACACAATTACGAACAGTTGACGAGAATTTCCTTAGTTCACGTCCACTTTCCGTTACTCTAGGTAATTCTTTGACCTTTTTTATGGCGTACTGTAGCACTACGATCGGGTGACCGTACTCATCCTCTAGCGCGCGCATTATCTCGGTCGGATCAGTTGACGTTCGTAGTAAGTCCTCTACTGATACCTTTGCGTCGCCTTGTAACGAGGTTTTTAATCGTGCTAAGTTTTCGTGCGCCTTGAAATTATACATTTGTGATGTTTCCCAGTACATGTTCCGATATGATATCCAGTCGGCTGGGTCACCGTTAAAGTATGGCAATTCATATGCCTGTCTTGGTACCGGTCGTGGTGGTCGTGCCATGTTCGTGATAGCCTCTGCCAGTCTGTCTATCGTCCGGTCTGTGTCCCCTGACGATTCTCTCCGCCTTTCTTTATCATCCGCTCCGTACTGCATCTGCCGCCGTGTATCCGACTCGAGTTTGCCTACTCGAGGTACACTTGCGGCCGGAGTGGTAAAGACGGGATAACGGCTGGGTAACCGGAACCTTACACCATCTAACGTTTCTGGCATGTACCTGGGCGTAATTGGTGCCGTTATGTTAGGTAATGGTACAGACGCGGATGCCCTAGGTACCTGAGACTGGTCTAGATCACACGGCACTAACGAACCACGGTGGTTATTCCCAAGATTCACTCTACTTACGGTTTCATCACGGGACTCAGATGTTTCACGGGGGGCAGCCCTTTCAACGGGTGCGCCTGACACAGCCGGCGTCCCCAATACTTCAATCAATTGGGGGACTTGGGGCGTAGTTTTCACCCACTCTTCGACGCGCTGTGTCGTACTCACATCTGAGTTTGAATCATCGCTTTCAGCGGCCGCCTCTATCTCAGCTATTTCTGCCTCCATCCTTTTCTTAACAAGGTTTTCCTTGTCTTTGACCAGGTTCTCTTTTAACTGCACTAACTCGCGCTCCGCTTCGTACTCGATTCGTTTACGTAAATAATCGACGCTCCTGTGGCTATTTCTTGACGATATTTTGCTGCGCGGCGAGGTGTGGCGACCCTTGGTCGCTGCCTGCCCCCCGTGCGCTCTCTCTGACGTCAATTTGCTGTGGTCAATTAATCGGCCACCTGTGAGCGGAATATTACGAGCGGACGTCGATGCCCATGTCGGTGCTACGGACGGAGAACCTGGACCCCTCTCGGATGGTAGGCCTGAGTCAGAGACAATGTCCTCTGCTTGTCGCGTACCCTTTTCTTCTGCCAGTCTTCGTAGCTTGCTGCGTGTAGTGATTTCACTTCTGTGACTCATGATTCTGACTGGTTCACTCTATTCTATTTGAACCTGATCCGGCTCGCAAGGACCAAAATGTTATTAAAACGGGAGTCAGGTGTTGTAGGCGGGGGTGACGGTGTTCTCTTGACGAAAGAGTGAAATTAAACCAGTCAGAATGTCGCAATCATTGCTTATATTTGGTACACAGAAATGATATAGAAAATTACACAGAAATCACACATAAAATGGTTATGAGAAATAGTCAGTAGATACACAGCACACAATATAAAATACAATCAGAACACACAATTAAATCCTAGCTACACATTACTAAAGACTGGCTAACTAGTTATAGGGTACATCGCGACTAAGCAGTGGACAACGGAGCCCCTTACTTCACAAACACTACGTGGTAACTTGTTGACGCATGCTAAATTGTAAGAAGACTCCACTAAAAATAGGCACTCGGCCCTTATATAGGTTTTACCGCATAGTGCAAGTGTCCTACGCACTTCCTTACTTCCCGGGCGCTCCGCCAATTACAAATGCTAAAACCGGCCAAGTGCGAGTCGGACTCGCGCACCGAGGGTTCCGTACAAACCTGCAGGTCATCATCATCATCATTCGTCATCATCGTTTATGAAATGAAATGTTTTTTTTTTAATTTTTATATTTGTGTTGACTGAATGAAAGGTAAATTGTGGTTTACGATTTATGACGTATTAAAAAAAAACTACTAACTAGATCTCGTTCAAACCAATTTTCGTTGGTAGTTTACATGGTAATGTACATCATATATTTTTTTTTAGTTTTATCATCCCTTATTTTAGAAGTTACGGGGGGACACACATTTTACCACTTTGGAAGTGTCTCTCGCGCAAACTATTCAGTTTAGAAAAAAATGATACTAGAAACCTCAATATCATTTTTGAAGACCTATCCATAGATACCCCACACGTAAGGGTTTGATGAAAAAAAAAATTTTGAGTTTCAGTTCTATGTATGGGGAACCCCAAATATTATTGTTTTTTTTCTATTTTTGTGTGAAAATCTTAATGCGGTTCACTGAATACATCTACTTACCAAGTTTCAATAGCACAGCTCTTATAGTTTCGGAGAAAAGTGGCTGCGACATACTCGGACAGACAGACAGACAGACAGACAGACAGACAGACATGGCGAATCTATAAGGGTTCCGTTTTTTGCCATTTGGCAACGGAACCCTAAAAAGTGTCAAATTAAAATATTGATGGCAAAGAATTAACTTGCGCATCTATACTAATATAATATTATAAAGCTGAAGAGTTTGTTTGTTTGTTTGGTTGAACGCGCTAATCTCAGGAACTACTAGTACTAATATTATAAAGCTGAAGAGTTTGTTTGTTATGTTGAACGCGCTAATCTCAGGAACCACTAGTCCGAATTGAACAAATATTTTTGTGTTGGGTACCCTTTTTATTGAGGAAGGCTATAGGCCATATTACATCATACTACAATCAAAAGGAACGGAGCAGCAACGAAAAATGGTCGAAAACTGGCAGGCAATTCAATGCGACGGAAAGGTTCAGGGGAGCAAAAATTTGACGCGGACGAAGTCGCAGGCACAAGCTAGTAGTTTATATAGATTGACGTTTATCGCTAGCTTTAAGGGTCTTATCACACTAGTGGTTCACGAGCGTCTTCAAAGCGGAGCGAGTGCGCAGCGAATACGTCGCGAACGCGCATCGAATACGCCACGCATGCGCCGCGAATACGTGTCGTGGACGCGCAACGAGATCGCCGCGGATAAAACCGTTACTGAGTGTACAGACAGCAGCACATGCTACCTGCATGAGCTACCCGAAACTGTCAAATTTTGCCAATCAATCTTGAACCTAATACTTTAGCGATAAAGTTGAAAACCTATTAAAGAAATTTGACAGATTGTAGTAGCTTTATGTCTACACGTCATAAACCCGCCACGAACAGGCGTCGAAAACGTTGCGTAATCGCCACGCGCCCGCTGCGTCTTCGCTGTGCAGCCGCGACGCAATCGCGACGTATTAGCTGTGCGCCCGCTCCGCTCTGCAGACGCTCGTAAACCGCTAGAGTGATAAGGCCCTTAAGACACAAAATTTGAATAACTGACTAACTGTTTTGAGGCAGCACTCCATGTAATATACTGATTCGTCATCATCTGCATTCAGTTAAACTGGAAGCCGTCCCCAAAATAATAAGGAAAAGGCTGGGTTGATGGATATGGAAACAGTAAAACATGGATTACAATTATACATACCTAAATGTGGCAATTTTACAAAGGGTGACATAATGGGTGGACTTATGTTTTAAATAATCTAAAATAACATCGATTCGCATTTGTAATCTTGTGTTGTAGATATGCAGAAAAAACGTACGCTAGTACAGCGTAGAATCCGTAATAATATGTACATGGAAGAAAACCATTTACTATCACAAAAACGTTGGCATCATATTTATCGGTCTACTAAATAACAATTAACTTTTTTTATTATTCAATAAGGTTCTGTGACAAAAGCACGAATAGAACTCGCATTAATACCATTAGTGTACCTTTTATGTCCAATTTTAATACTGGAGAGTAAAATAAAATTACGAGCCTCGCAAATGGACGTTTGACTGCTTAGAATGGTATATAAATACTAGTACGTTTAATGTTTGTGTGTGTGCTATTGATAGTGCGAGTCGGACTCGCGCACGAAGGGTTCCGTACCATTATCGTAAAAAAAATCACGTTTGTTGTATGGGAGCCCCCTTTTTTTTTTTTTTTTTTGGATGGGAAATCATCAAATGACTTCTCCCGCTCTGAGCGGAGCGGGAGGGCGTGTCAGACTTTTACTGACTAAAACCCACCCGTGTTCCTTCAGTTGCCCAGTGCCGGGGCCACGGTATCTCTTTCGAACAATCACGCGACCCCGGCAGATGGGAGCCCCCTTAGTTATTTATTTTATTCTGTTTTTTAGTATTTGTTTGTTATAGCGGCAACAGAAATACATCATCTGTGAAAATTAAAATTATCAATGTTCATGAGATACAGCCTGGTGACAGACGGAAGGACGGACGGCGGAGTCTTAGTAATAGGGTCCGGTTTTACCCTTTGGGCACGGAACCCTAAAAATGAATGGTAAGGTTATTATGGAAATGCTGATAACTGAATCGTATTATGTTAGATGAAATAAGCATGCAAAGTCAAGGATGACAAAATAACTAGACGACTGATTTTATATAGGTACAACTGCAGGTAAACACTATATCATCGTACAGGATTATTCATTGACATATCTAATAAAACCACATCGACTAATGCCTAGATGTGAGGAAAATCTCACCAAATTAAAAATGAGTAAACGAAGATCATTTATGTTTGAAACGCTACGTGCAGCTTCCAGTTCTGTGTGTATGTCATCATCTTCATCCACCATTCCAGCAGAAAAACGTCTACTGCTGGATATAGGCTTTCCCCGGAGGGGGATGTTGGGGGAAGTCGCAATAATTGACACAGTGGGGAGGCGGGTTGGCGAACGCAGCATGTTGGTAAAATGCATACAGAACGCTGATGCCCATTCTCTATAACCACGAGCAGAAATGGGATGGTGCTAATTTTTACTTTCGTCCCCACACGAAAAAAAAATCCAAGAAGTGAGAAAAACATTAGGTTTAAAAAACATTCGTAAACAAAACCTCATTGCTAAGCCGAGATGAAAAGTAAAACAAAGTACAAGGTACAAAAATATAATTTACCGTTAAGAGAGGCACCATAATGAAGGCTACCAAATGTAATTAGTACCTCTTGGTACAAAAATTCGTCGCCTCTAGGGCTACTTAGTGTTAATTCAGGAGCTCACTAAGAACACTTAAAACGGTTGCCTGCTTTATGAAGCTCCGCAAAATATTTTTTATGTAAATTAGGAGTGTGTATTTTTAATGACTGTGTTCTGTGTGGTGGAGGACGTAAAGAATAGAAACATCCTATTTCTTTCCATGAGTGTCGTAAGAGGCGACTGAATTATTAGAGAATTGGCAGCAGCGTTCTCTATGCATTGAACCACCATACTGCGATCGCCAACCCGCCTGCTAAGCGTGGGGATTATGGCAAACCCCCCTAACTTAGTGGAGGCCTAAGTCCAGCAGCTGACATCTTTCGGCTGATATGAAGATGATGATGATTTTTAATGACTGAAAACTTATGTTTCATATTCACATCTTAGTTAAAGATGAGTAAGCTAAAGTGAAAAAGGAGATTGTGAAAGTGAAGCCATAAGATTGTATGACAAGCAACATGGTGGTATGGAATGGTGAGTGGTACTATACATATTTAACAAGAAAACACAGTCTCCTAGTAGTTTACTTTAGTTCTTCAGAAAGGTCAGGTAACGAAAGGCGAAGAAAACGCAACCGGCGTCCGTGTATGACCAGCCAATCTATTCCATAAAAATCTCATCGTAGGTGAAGTGAACTGTAATGAAGTAGTACTAGGACTGTCCCTCTTGACAGGTCACTTCACAAGCTCATTTCACCTAAATTTTCACGGTAAGATTTTTACAGGTTATCAGCAGATGTATAAATGAAACAAAATGAGTATGATGTGTTCGTAGCAGGTGACGTTCTGTAGGTTCAACCTTAAAAAAACTAACAACACTACAACGCCCACAGGAGCCTTTTTGGCCTAGACATAAAGATAAATCAAATCTATAAACGTCACATAAGTTCTCAGTTTTCTTTTTTTTTTGTTTGTGTCCCCAATATATGGATTCTATTTCTAGACACGTAAGTAATTTCATTCCTTTGACATTCTGCAAGCGGAAATTAGTTTTTTTATTCGCATCGAGTTTTTGCCGCGCGTGCCTTCAGTCTCCTGCCGAGAATTTCTTCCCTCTGTACACTCATTATCGACGGAATTTCCAATCGATTGAAGACAAGCCGAGCAAATATACAATTTGTAAGGTCTATGAAAGATTTTGCAGAACCTTAAATAAATTGGTGAAGAAAATTCAAATCAAAAAGTCATATTTTTCGCAATGTGGTTACATTTTTTTTTATTCGGTATTTGGTACAGGCCTATATGATTACCAAATGTCGCGCTTTGATGTGTTCATTTGCATTTTAATTTGAATTTACATCTGTAGCTGAGAAAAGTCACGCCAGACGTTTTACGGCAAGTCATTTATAGATGTCGATACCTCATTATCAATCATCTATTACTGCAAACTTTTGATCGTAATAAAATAATCCACATACAGAACAACGAATAAGTACAGTATTTCCCTCTCTCTCTAATAGGTTTGCGACAAACTTCTGACGCTAAAGCAATAAAAAAACTTTTTTAACAAAAAATTAAACCGCTGAAAAAACTGAAAAGCAAAAAATAATAAACCTTCAAATTATGAGTCGGCGCTTTGAGTGATCTTTGTTCATTGATTTTTAGCGCCGACTCAAAATTTTAAAGTTTATAATTTTTTTCTTTTCAGTTTTTTCGGCGGTTTAATTTTTTGTTAAAAAGTTTTTATTTTACTATTTTTGTGGCTTTGATGTACTAATAATACTTGGCAAGGTATACGCTATCCAATGAAAAAGAATTATCAAAATCTGACTACTCTGTATAAAGTTATGCGTGGTCATACATTACAATCAGTGAGTGAACAATCAATCATCCCCTGTATTCCGACCCTTAGGGTTCGATTTTGTTTTCCAAATTTTTACAGGACCACCTTAGGAGGATACCCTTTCCAATAAAAAAGGATTATTACAATCGGACTACGATGTAAAAAGTTATGCGTCACACATAAAAAAAAATATAAGTATATACGCTGCGAATTGCTAACCTTCTCCGTTGTTTTTTGTCGGTTAAAAATAAAGTAATAAAGGTGCCTTTCTAATATCTAAATCTTCAACAAGTTGACGTGCGATCATTCGACCCAACCTGTCAGCGCTCTTCAAACTTAACATTATTGTTGAAGCGCCATTAAAGCATTACAGTCACATCACTCACATCAGTCGCACACATTCGCACTTTTTACCCTGACCCGACGACGCCGCGAGTCCGCGACGTGACGTTAATACACATCCAATGCATTCGAAAATATTGTTAGATCTGCTGTAGATTGTAAAAACTAGATAATTTGCATTGTATAAATTAAATCTTATAATCTATACAAATAAATACAAGTGTCTGTTTGTTATTTCAAATACCTTTTCACTAAATACATATGAAATTATTTACGGTACTTACATTTAAAAAAAAAACAATTTAAAAAATTTTCGCTGTCTGTCTGTTTGTTCCGACTAATCTCTGAAATGGCTAGACCGGTTGGACGGGACTTTCACTCGTAGATAGCTAATGTCATAAGGAGTAATACAGGCTACTTTGTTTTTCCCGGTACCACGTCCATTTTCACATTCACGCGAGCTATTCACAGCTAGTATTGTATATTTGCACAGTGCATGTGCACCATGTTCTTACTATAAAGCTACCAATTACTGGGTACGTTTTGCACTGACTTGAATGTAAACCCTGTGTGCCCTGGCAGCTGAGAGTATGTCCCTTAAATGTCTCGCTGGTGGTGGCGTAAGTGTTGAACTTAATGATAAGTTCCCTTCAAAATGATTGGGCTGAATGGTGCTGATCCATACGTCATGTTCGTGAACGAGCGCACGGCCGCCGTCAGTAGGGACTGGTCATCTCTTAGCTGCTACGGCTTATTTTTAACCGACTTCAAAAAGGAGGAGGTTATCAATTCGGATGTTTATATGTTTTTTTTTTTTTTTTTTTTTTTTATGTATGTTCGGCCATAACTCCGTCATATATAGACGGATTTGCAAAATTCTTTTTTTGTTCGAAAGGGGTTTATTCCGAAATGGTCCCATATAATTTTCATATAGATCTGATGATGAGTTCGGGAGACAGACACCGGAACTCTTTAAAAAATGACAGGAAATCAACCGCGATTTCTGCTATCGCATAAATATGCATTGTTTGTTTGGAATTAGTGCAGGGTGAATACCACAACTAAAAATTTAAAAATAAAAACTTTTTTGCAAAAAAAAACAACCGACTTCCTTAAAAACACTACAAAGTGAAAAATAACTTTAATTTCGGAAGTCGGTGGCAAAAAAACCATAAATACAGATCCTAAGACACCGACTACCGAAATTAAAGTTATTTTTCACTTTGTAGTGTTTTTAAGGAAGTCGGTTGTTTTTTTTTGCAAAAACGTTTTAATTTCTGAACTGTTACTTTATTTTGTTTTGATTACGGACGCTTTTTACGTGCAGGCTTTTTACATCGTTCTCTCGTTGATAATTTCGACATAAATGATGTAGCCAACTTTTTGTAAAATATTTTAGTTTAAAAGAGTGTCCATGTGTCGTATCTTGCCTATTCTTCACCATAGGTACCTACTACACGCTTCATCTTTCTGATTAGCCGACCCCTTGACAATTCAAAAATGCCTGTAATTAGTATATTTGAAATAAATAGTTTGAGTTTGAATATACGTAACCTACCCTTCTCTAAATTGAGAGTCAGAGTTAGAACACATCGCAACTAACTCCACTCGACATGAAAAGCATATTGAATCATTCCTTCCTATCCTCGATTTCCCAATTATTACACAGTTCCAAACACATACCTACGTTGGAATTTGCATAGATTAATATTAACTTATCTTGCAAGTTAAACATCGAACTTCATACATAAGATGCTATGCAAACGTTGGGCAAACCATAGGCAACGTTTCGTAGTCTGTATATATGTACTACTGTATATACTACGAGTTGGCCAGCCAACATCAGCCAATTATAACTATTGTTCATTAATATTACATCATATCTTCATTAAGTGCCCCCATAGTTTTCGGAGATATCGCCAAGCGGTTGGTCGACTCTTCACGTGACCAGACCTTTAATTTTGGCCAAAGAATCAGCATCGCCGTACAACGTGGCAATGCTGCCAGCCTTTTGGGCACTTTTCTGTTGACAGTAATGCGGACGCTTTCAGTCTTTTTTATACATGTACACATTGTTAATATTATTTTAAGCCTATTAGATTATATGCTTTGTAAATATTATAGTCTTTAATATCATTAATTATGTAGATTAAACGATAGATAATTGATTGACATCTGAACTGAGTATACCAAATTAACAGAAAAGCGGTAAAAACAAATAAAGGACCTAAGACCACGCCTTTTGGACCTAAGACCGTCGTAAACGAGTTTTAATATTGCAAGTGCTTGAATAAGTCAGCATTAAAAAATAGGCGTACCTCGTGACACAGCACAAGTTGAGCAAGTTTCCAGGCTCAGCCGTGCGGAGTGCACCGCAAGAAGTTAACAACCCAAGATCGTCTAGATAGGGCACGCAGGCGCACCGCACCGTGCTGACTGGCGAAATGAAAATACAAGCACTCTTTGCGTTCCCAAGAATACCTGTTTTTTTTTTTTGTATAAGCAGAACACTCCTTTAGCTTTATCTTTAAAGAAAGGAAAAAAGGTTTTCTAATTTCTGTTTGTATTTGTGCAAACTTCTTGAACAAAATCGTGTGGTCTATTTTCGAATTATGTGATTGTGAAAATAGCGCTTTAATGCCGCCAAAAGGCCCACCCACGGCAAACCGAAGTAATTCCTAATTCCATGCAGTAAACAAAAACGATACTGAAACTATGCTGGACTGTCACTTAATCGTTATGTCATAGATGACACTATCAGCGATTGATGTTGAGATGTTGCCTAAAGCATCAATTTTAACAGCATCAGCAATCAGCATATTCGATGCCATGGTGCTCTTGCGCTCATTCCAATCAAACAAAGGGTGGCGTGGATCATAATAGTGCTCCGTGTCTCATTGTGATGTGCTTTTACATCATTTACATCCTTCTACTTAGAGCATTCTGCGATAAAAACAAATACCCGTATAGCCATCTTCAGACCAAGGGTAAACAAAGTTCTTACTTGTTTATGTTTAACTTTGGGAGGGTAAACAGTATCGAGAGCATCCTAATATTGTACTTAGTTGCAGTAGGATTTCACAATGTATTTATTCCTTTATTTTGTCAACGTTATGAGCTATATTCTACTCTTTACAATACCATATCGTCAACAAACGCGGCAGCAAAGGAATAATACCTACACTATACACAGTAGGTAATCCCTTAACACATATCACTTGTGAATTGTGATCAAACAGTCATGTGCCTTGTTGTAATTGCAATTCCTTGCAAGCGCTTCGTGTGCTGACCGGTCCCGTGTAACTAAACCATTAAAAAAGATAGAACTCGCCAAATGCTAGATTCTTGGAGCAGTTCGTTCTTACATGCAATCCGGCCTTACAAGCCGGTAATTTATGGTAAGCAAAAGCTTATGACAAGTTCTGTCCTTATAAAAATTGGGCTCATAGACCAAGAGTAGGTCCTACACTGGTACAAGGGTCTTTTGGGCGCTTGATGACGTTAACAGAGCGCTGTTGGAACATTTTTGTGCAGATGTTTTATGAAATGTTACTTGAAATGTTTCAAAAAACAAGATGGCGGCGGCGGCGGCATTGGTTCCGATATTGACCACGCGCCAAAATAACCTTGTAGCACTATACACGTCTAAACTTTTTACCATCTCGAAGCACATCACGAAGAGATGGCACATGTCGATGTGACAGTTATATATTTGATAGAATTGTTTTGAGAAATGGTTTTCTTCTTAAAATAGAATTAAATAAATACAATTAACAAATGCTCGTTCCATTGACCTGCCATGGTTCTGACATGGCAACATATTACCGAAGCCTTTATAATTATAGCATTTATAAGTCACGTGTCGTCGCACAGGATAATCCCGAGGTCGAGTCCTCAAGACTGGAATGTAATAGAATCACTAGCAGAAGAGCACCCATTCTTGGTCGGCCTGTTGAGTGGCACCAAAGATTATATCTGCACGGGTAGTATCATCGGCAAGCGGGCGATACTCACGTCGGGTAGCTGCGTGTCCTACGACCCTAAATATGTCCTAATAAGTGCAGCCATATACAACAAGCAGATTAGTAACACTACTGTATTTGAAGTGGCCTACACCAAGCTCCACGGAGACTATATATTCGATCTGAAAACGTCGGATCCCAATGTCACTCGAATGCACAGCAATATAGGGTTGGTGTTCTTGAAGCGCCCTGTTTTGGAAGTTTTTATTATTGCAGCTGATATAGGAAACTATTATGCTTCAGAGTTAAAGGAGAAAAAACTGGTAGCAGTCGGTTATGGGAGACTTGGTACATCAGACATGGTCGCATTACAGCACCAAGCATACCATCAGACCCCGTGCACGAACCCGAAGTGGTATTATTGCGTATGTGGCATCGAGTATTCAGCGTACACGAGGACCTATAATTACGAGTTCGGTACCGGAGCCCCAGTACTGCTCGGTCACCAACTCGTCGGCATTACCGCTACTCCTTGTGGAACCCTTTCGATGAAAAACTTGGGAATTAAATATAATATCTTTACCGTGATCGGGCCTTACCTGCCGTGGATAGAGAAATCACAGAGGAAACCAGTAGAATTACGAATGCGGGCCACTAGTGGTGACACCGACCTGCAACCAAGTCTATTATTTAAACTTTTGTGTATATTGTTAGTGATTAGTAAAGCACTTTTATGAAATAATGAGATTTTTCCTATTTATCAGAACTAAGAACTAAAATGGTTAAATTAGCACGTTTTGTGATATTGGACTCACTATTCGCCAATATTCAATCGGAAATTAGCATATATTACGACCTAGAACTTGTTGCGACTGTAAACAACACAAAGGTATGAAATAAAAAAGAGGTAAGAAACGGTAGTAGCTCAGACATTGTTTGATCGTGATCCTGTAAGTACCTACGTCATGTACTACTAACATTTCAAACTAGCCATTAAGATAGCTACTTTGTCAGGGCCTATTTTAATAATGTTGAGGGTGCATTGTACTGTTATTTATCGATGCGTGAGACATATAACTAGGTAAGCGATGCTCGTCTACCAAACACAGTGTAGTGCGGTCCTCCTAAGGAAGATCTAGTGGTTTGTATCAATTTCAACACCAAATTAAGTGTTTATAAATATTAATGATTACCGCTATTATTCTGCAATAACGGAATTATGATCAATGCAAGTTAAGTAAAACTCACATTCATAAAATGAAAATTATTTTTAATACTTCATCGAAGTTATCAACTTATCAGAGATCGTAAACACAATGATTTTCTGATGACCATATTGATAAAATGATGACATGATGTATTTAAAAAATATAGCTTTAAAACAAGAATTTTAACCTTTGACTCTGGGCCCCTGATGATAAGCCACTGTATTTTAGTCTCCAGTGAGTTATCTCTTAGCGTCAGATGTGTCTGTGAAAATCTTGTTGTCTTCGTGAATGAAGAAATATTATAATAAATAAAAATGAATTTTTGTAAGGTATTAGTGCGAAAAATGAGTCAAGAGAAGAAATGGCAGCCCTTACGGAAGGTCGGCATCATTGGAGTACCGTTTGAGAAGGGACAGAAGAAATACGGAGTGAGTGTAGCGCCTGCCGCGATGCGATGCGCGGGTCTTCTAGAACAACTGAGAGAAATTGGTAACCTCTTTTTTTTCTAAATTATGAACTCACCGTGAAAATTGTAGAGCATAGTTTTTAGTTCACCGAATCGTAATAGGTACACGGCAAACTAAAACGTTTCAAGTTATAAAAGGTGTTAAAATCGCGATCAATTTTCTGTCACAATTTATGAGTAAAATATAGTAGAAAATATACGTCCTAAGTATAACGACTTCATATGGGGTATTTAGGAACTAGCTTGAGCATAATATTGTACAGTTAAAAAGCTTGTTGAAATAAATAAATAAATGGATGCCCTACGGTAGCCCGCGAACTTTAAATTTTCTTTTGTTTTTTTTTTTGCAATTTGCTGTGTAAGCGCCGGTGGTATGTTAATAAAAATATGATTCGCGATCTGACAAATATGACTTTACAGAATTGAAATCATCAATCAACCCACAATACTATCATTTTATTTCATTCAATAACTTTTTCATGAAATAAACATTCATTGAACAAATGAATAAATAAACTTACAAGTAACCCTACCCAACTGTCACCCAGTCACCCACCGATCAGAATGAAACTTTGCACATCGATATAACACTAAAAAATATTGAACCCGTGTTTTTTTATTTTTCCGGGATACACTTTTTAGGGGTAGAAACAGAGTTACGTGGGTTAGCCTACTTAGGGGTTATTAGGGGTGGTTTCCACCCCTAAAAAGTGGATTCCGGAAAAATAAAAAACACGGGTTCAATATTTTTTAGTGTTATATCGATGTGCACAGTTTCATTCTGATCGGTGGGTGACAGTTGGGTAGGGTTACGTGTTAGAGGTTTGTATATACATATGTGTTACGGTCGCGATTCATATTTTGTTGAACATACAAACTTACACTGAACTGCAAATTGCAAAAAAAAAGGAAAAAAAAAACGTATAATATGCACTTACAGTCTGGTATTCAACCAAATAAATTATGGTTATCCCTTAAATATCCTAAACTTTTATGCCGTGTCTTAAGTAGGCACCATAATTGTAGCTACCTGCGGGAATTTCTTGTCAAATACCTGTTTAGGTTAGGTACCTACAAACTGAAACACTTGATGCATACTTATTAAAAAATAAAATAGAATAAAGCATTGCTGGCGAAATGTGGGTAGGTATACTATAGGCACACCTCTGCCTAACCTTTCCGGGTTTGCAGGGGTGATTATATGTTATACTAGCTTTTGCTAGCGGCTTCGCTTGCATATGATCCGTATAAACCTTCCTCTTGAATCACTCTAACTATAAAAAAAAACCGCTTCAAAATCCGTTGTGTAGTTTTAAATATCTAAGCATACATAGGGACAGACAGAGGGAAGTGACTTTGTTTTATACTATGTAGTGATTATGCATAAAATTACATACAATTGTTAAAATTCAGACGGCCTCGACGTAAAAGATTATGGGGACATCGAGACGCCTGGCATCGAGGAGGTTAACATGGAGAACATGGCACACTTGGCGCTGGTGTCAGCCTGCAGCAAGAAGCTGTCCCACAAGGTCTCCCAAGTCCTCAAGGATGACAGGATCGCTGTCACTATAGGAGGTGACCACTCCATAGGGGTTGGTAAGAAAATCAATTATGATGCATTCTTTGGTTCACAATTTTATGAATACTCTATTAATGTTCGATGACATTTTTGGTTCTGGAAATACATCATTAGTTTAATATATTGATTGTTTTAAACTTTATAATTATGCCTTCGCAGCAAGAGGAGGCCTGTGTTCCAGCAGTTCGAACATTGAAGGCTGATTTTGTATTCATCGTCATCCTTGCGTTATCCCGGTTGCATCCTTGCGGAGCCCGGGGTCCGCTTTCCTGCTATTAACTCTCCACTTCGGACGATCTTGATTTTGTATGATGTTATGTTTATATTTATGTCAGTATTGCATTAAATCCAATGTTTATTTAGGACATTTATTTTGATGTCCTTTATTGCAACGTTTCAGGCACAGTTGACGGGCACTACCAAGTTAACAATGACATGATCCTCATTTGGGTAGACGCTCATGCAGATATCAACACTAACAAAACATCGGATTCGGGCTCAGTACACGGAATGCCAGTCGCTCTTCTAGTTAAGGAATTCTCTCATTACTGGCCTTACCTACCCACAATGGACTGGCAACAACCCTTGTAAGGAAATTCATAAAATTTTGTAAAATAAAAAAAGAGTAATTTTAATGTCGGAAAAAATATATTTCGCTATCCCGATTAGATCTATGTATCTTATCGTAATTAGGTACCTCCTTACTTTTGGATAAGTTACGGCTATAGATAATGATCGTACCGATCCCATTGGTATGCTTATTGGTCCTCCTCTTAGATAAAACAACTAACATGTAAATAATTCTGACATTAGCCTTTTAAAAAAACTTGTCCTCCCTTTGCAGATTCTCCATAAAAAGCTTAGGATATATAGGCCTACGTTCCGTGGACCATTATGAGAGGCTTGCCATAGAGAAGTATAACGTACCCACATTTGCTATGGAGGACGTTGAGGAGTAAGTACCTATACCTACTTAAACTACCTAGTATTTTATGACGTTGTGATCTTCATCAATAAACTATATTTTACTTATCTTTCTAGGCATGGAATTAAGAATTCAATTGAGCACGTGTTGAAGAGGCTGGACCCTCAAGGACGCAAACCTATCCACGTCAGCTTCGACATAGATTCTTTGGACGCATTAGAAGCGCCGAGCACTGGCACGCCAGGTTTGTATTCACAATAACATGTATTTTGTTTCGAAACAAGATGTCTCCCATAGGTAAAATTACGCATTTGATGATTTGGCGCAAAGTTTTTGATGAATTTAAATCGTTTATTCAGATAAGGCTAGATAAAAAGGGCCGGCTTTTTGAACTTAATAACTATTGGCAAGTTACAAAAGACTGAATGAGCCCCATTAATCCCCCTCTTTACCATTTCCATGCTTTTTGTTTGTCTGTTCACTTGTATTCTATTCAGCACCCTAATTGCGTAATACACGATCATGCACAATCTGAATAATTTTGGAGAATATTGCTAACAGGGATTGAGACGGTTCCTAAAATACCGATAAAGAACCGGTTTTAGTGGTTCCGTTACTAGAACCCGAACAGGAACATATCGTCGCTTATCTTTCTAACAGACGTATCTATATTTTCGTCAAAAATGAGTTATTCATACTAGTTAAAACAATTTAGAAGATGAAACGATCGGTCTAATAAACGTATCTGTATCTTCAAGCGTTACCGTTTTATTTTGATCAGTCGCTTATTATCAGAGTTACAATTCAACAAACATAGTGCGAAACCGCAAAAAGCTTGTCCTGAAAAATCACCTCAAAGTTAGTTCCGTCAGTTAGTAAGATAAGCGACGATATATAGGAACCGATAAGAACCTTTATCTTACCGGATCTTCTCCAAAGGGAGTCGGGTAGAGTTCATACGTTGTCAGAGAGGCAAATATTATTAGTAGTTTGAATAATCTACACCTACGATATGTAGATTATTCAAACTACTAATAATATTTAATGCTGACACTGCACGGAGTTACACTCGCCAATATTTCGGAGGCAACATGAAAGATAAAATACGACAGGCACGCGTCCAACATATCGTTCTTCCTTAGAGATACCTTTAAATTGAATGATACGGAATCGGTATTGGAATCTTTATTTGGAACCAATACTATTAAACCAGAATCTAACCTGTAACTGCACGCGTAGCATGACCACCGTAGAAATGGGTTTTGTCTCTTCTTGGTAGAATAGCGATAGAATTGTCATGCTACGCCAGCATAAAACGGTACAAATCTTTCTACAATCTTTAATTTTGTCTTTAATCTTTCTACAAACTGTAATTTTATCTATTCTTCCGTCGAGAAAACTCATTTCTACGGTGGTCATGCTACGCGTGCTGAACCGAAACCATACCGGAACACAGATTCGTACCGATTTTCAATCCCTGATCAAGCTCTCCATAGCTTCATAATAATATGTTCAAAGAATGTGTCTGCTCAGCAACATAAATAACGCTAAAATATTGTACAGCTGTCAAAATTATGCCATTCCTACTGTCGGTGTGTTACGCAATTAACGAATGTTTGTGTTTTTCTAATCTGTGGAACATAATTATTAGACTATAGATTTAATCAATCATATTTTACAGTTCGCGGAGGTCTGTCTCTTCGCGAGGCCATCAATTTAATGGAGATAGTGCACAAAACTGGTCGCCTGCGGGCTGTGGACCTGGTCGAGATAAACCCTGCTTTGGGTAACGAGAGCGACAGAAAGCAGACTATCGATGCAGGGATGTGTATTCTGAAGGCAGCATTGGGCTTCTCGAGGCGAGGCACTGCTCCTCGCGGGGTGTTGGACCTGCCCATACAAGACTCTGAACCTTAGCCTCACGTAAATTTAGGAAGATACTTCCTATGTGTACCTATAGCCAAATATTTATAAATCTATGTTTTTAGTAGGGCAGGGGTGTATAGCACTGCGCACTTTCAAACTTTGTTTTCTTAAAAAAAAACGAAGCCGAGTAAAATCAACATCAGTCTGTATTCATTTACCTAGGTTATCTGCCTTATAAGAGTCCTTTAAAAAAAACGAACGTTTTAAAAACTATTTAAAAAAATGCTGCATCTTTAATGCGCACTTGGGACAAAGGGACAAGAGTGCACAGCCAGGTGTGCAAGTTTACGCACGTAGATCAAGGCATATGTATGCTGTGCATTTTTTGTGCCACCAGTTTTTGCATGAAATACATTCGATCCAAAAATCTCCGTACACTTCAGAGCAACTTGGACATGCACAATTTTTATTTGCCACAATTGGGCAGGATGTCGTATTTTAACTCGAGTGAAACACGTTTCGATAGCAATTTGATAGAAATACACAGCTACATTTATAACAACCACGTTTTCAAATGACCTAAATTCAGTATTTTTCGAATAAATCTTTGGAAATTGTATTAAAACAAAAATTATTTTGCCGGCATGTCCAAAACTTTGACAATGCGCTGTCCAGTGCGCTGAAGTTTACCGCAGAACTTGAACAGTGCTGCGCAATCTTGCGCATCCCTACCCTAGTAAATACATTTTACTTAGTAAATACAGTACAGAACCCGGGTGTAAATATGGCACATCGTTCTAAGAAAGACACGACAGGAGATGACTCTACAAAGCTGATTTTTTCTACAGATCGAATTGTTAAAATTTAGGTACTTACTTACTATATTCATCCGGGTAGGTAAATAGAGATCGTATAATTTTAAATTGCACGCTCCTTCACACTTCTTAAACTGCCTATATTGAAACAAGATTTGATTTTTTATATGCTTGTTTGTTAGACTTTCACACTATACCGGCTGAACGGATTTGGATGAAATTTGGCACATAGGTAAAGCAGCATTTATGTGCCAAATTTATTAAAAATATCATACATCCCAATCCAGGTCTGTACCTGAACTGCGATATATGATGTCAGGTGAAACCGCGGAGCGCAGCTAGTGTCAAATATTTGTACAGAAATATTAATGGAGAAGCGTGCAGTTTTACTTTGGACGCTCATCTATTGTTATTAGCTAAGTATTTTGTTGCAAGTAGATAGGGACGGTCAGCAATAAAAATTAATCAAACTTGAGTATTTTAACCATAATAATTACTGAGAAAAATACAAATTTAAATAAATAAAAATAATAAATAAATAATAAATATCTTAGGACAACCAACACACCGTTATCTGATCCCAAACTAGGCAGAGCCTGTACTATGGCAACCAGACAACAATCGTAAAGGAGGTAAAATTTAAACAATACCTACAAACTTTGTTATGTATACATTTTCGTTGCTGACTATACATGCATGTTGACGCCAAAGATATATCAAAGATTATGGTTTGCATTTTTTGATTAATAATGTTCTTGTGGAACATAGATTGCATTTCTAAGGATATTAAGCCAGTGACTCACAATAAAGTATTATATAAAACTATTGTTTTATTGCTAACGAACCAACCATTAAAAGAGCCAAGTTAAATCAGCGTAACGATCGCAAGCATTTAAATCAGAAACTGAATTTTATAGGCTTTTGTAATTGAATTGGCTAGACAGTCATGCTATTTAATTTTCTAAATGTCGCAACATGTTTGTGATTCTGGTGAGTTATACTTAATTTAACTGGTTGATTATTTATTACGGAAAAGAGAATGAGAAAAACTCAAAACTTAATACAGAGTCAAATTAAATTAGCTGGCAAAACGTGATATCTTAACACAATTAAATAAAAATTAATAAGAATTCATGTTAAATTTTATTTTTTCGGGACAACGACCGCTGGTATTATTGTTACTTAAATACGAGTTGAAAAATCTGTTTCCTTTCATTTCATCGTGAGTTAGATATCGATACTCACCAAGTCTGGATTTAAAGCTGATATTTAAAGTGTCTACGCCAAATGCAGTCGATTACCCCAAAGGCGGCATTTTTTTTTTTATTCAGATAACGATACCCATCATATCTGCGGTTTTCCTAGCAAATTGAATTTGTATAAATAGCTAAATAAATCCCTATTTCGTCATTACTTTCCCAGGTGCCTGAACTTGGCTCATTTCAACCTAGCGCTTAACGCTGAAGATAATAAACAGTGTATTAGTGAGTGACCAAATACTCAGTGGCCGTACTTACTGAATCTACCATCGACCACCTTTGCATTTACTTAAATATGATTTCAAAATGCTTACAGATTATAAGTTTGATTACGGTAGTGAAATGTCTAGAACCAAAAGTAAACAACGATATAAGTGAAGATATAAAAACAATTATCGGCAAATACTTGAGTAAAGTACCGGATATAGAACCACGATACGTTATCAACGACAAGCTATCAAACGTGATAAATCACTACTTTAAAGGGAAGATATCTTCGTTACCCCTGTACAAGATAAGTTTGAAGATAGATAGGAATCCGGTGAAGATTCCATGGACTTTAGACGCAGTAGAAAAGACTCATGACGATACTGTCATGCAGAGGGCCCAGTCGACCGAGCAACAAGATAAAATTGATAAGCACGTTAGACATTATAAAGTGGTGAAGTCATCTGGTCTTCATTCATCGACGATGAAGTCATCGACGACGAACCCATCAACGACGGGTACGACGCCCGCCACGACTCCACCACCCCTAAAGGAAATACAATAAAACAAAACAGTTTGGTTCTTTTATTTCTATTGCTCGTTTATTTCGTCTTTGTGTACTAACAGTTAACGAAAAGTGTTGATGATACCCAACATATTCTATTTACATCCTGGCTCATGATAAAAATGAACTTTATTGGCAAACTTATCCTATTATAACATCCGAACAAGACTTGTCATTTACATGATGGATACAAATACATTATGTACATATCAATTTATAAGAAAATTAGACATAAATAACGACTTATCTATGTGGGTACTAGGTACGTATTATCAATTCACTGTTTTGTGCGTATTAATAGAACATGTTTATACAACGTGCAATAGAATAAACGAAGTCCTGAGTGTATTTTGTTCATAATTAACTATAGAATCGATTTCAGTAACTTTTGATATAGATATTTTTTTTAATGATGTATTTTGCCATTCCTACCGCCTATTGAGCCAAAGAAAATTGGATCTTATTTCACGGCCATAAAACTCAAGGTCTTGCGTTAATTCTGTTACATGTGGTATAACTACCAAATCATTATAAGCGTTTTCAAATTATAATATCAAAAGGCCTGCTTCCGACATATCATATAGAACAAATAATTCACAACAATGGACAAGTTTAAACCGACTATTCTATTAGATGCACACCGAACCTATTTTAGTAGGGCAATTGTCGTAATTTAAAGAACATTCAAAGTCTCAATCTGTCAAAAATACCTCTTATTTTCCTTACTTTTTGACATTTGTTTGTCGCCGAGATGAGACTGCGACTAGATTCTGAACGGTTTTAATTAAAAGAATTGGCCTTCAGGTCTTTGACAGGTATGAATGACTCTTAAAATCGTTCTGAAAATACATAACTGGTAACTTTAAAATTTTCTTCCTTGAAAACATGATAAAGGCATAATGGCGTGATAACAGTTGTAATTACAAGTAAAACAAAGGTCTAAAATTACCCAAACTTTTATCTGATGATTGCATTTTTACATTCGCACTACATTCATCACTCAATAGAAATGGCAGACTATGTATCTCCTTATTTAGAGCACCAACAAAAATATTCATAATAAATTATGAAATAACTATACATTATTAATTATTCAATAATAGTACCGTGGGGCTTTGGCGATATTGATATCGTCACAAGCGCCTATTTAACATTACAGAGAGATTTAGTTAATTTCATTAAGGATATCCCGATACAGGAAACTGTAATCATGAATTTAGCACATGATTAATAAACAACCTAGTGAAGACATTTTTCTTCAGTTACCAAAAAACTCCTACTGTTTCATAGAAAAGTGCAGTACTTACTGTGTTAGAATTCATGGAACAGCCAATTTTTTTAAATAACCGCCATCAAACATCAGTTTCAGAATCATGTACTGAATCCATCCTGTATATCAGTCGAAATAATTATGCACTATTCTACAAAAAGCCCTTTAAAATTTAAATCAACTGAAATAATGTGTGAATCGACTTGAATTCAAAGCGATTTTTTCTATGTTGGTAGGATAAAGTAACTTTATACAATTGTGAATCAAATTAAAATATCGTCGAAATGAATGTCAAAAAAAAAAAAAAAAACTGGAAGATGTTGGTATAAGCCAATGTATTTTATATTGTTGCTGAGAAGGGCAAATACTAGTTAAGACTAATAATGTACCTACAGGTTAATAATCGCTGAACTAATAATGATATGGAATCAAATGATGTGCCAAATTAAATCAAAATGTCTAATGAAAGAATAAAGAAATAATTCATAGCTAAAAACACGCTCCACATTAAATTAGAAGTTGACTTGAGCTCGGTAATGTTTCTGGAACTTATTGTTTTTAAGAGACATCTTCATTTGCCATTTCGCCTGTACGCGCTTCATGAAGTGGATGTCACGTGCTTTCCTGTAAAAAATACATTTTATTCAGAAATTATATAATTACTGATTAACTGTGGTGGTTTGCGACACTTGAACATGTTCCGTGCCTACTGCCGTGAAAGGATGCAAATTTCAATATGAATAAAGACATGGAATGCTTACACTTGGCAAAATAAACTTTATTTCAATAAAAAATAGGGTGTATTTAGTATTACGCAAGTAACACGAATATTCAGACAAGATCCGTTTCGTACATGCTGTAATCAGGCGTTAAATAAGTGGTTATGTTATTCAGGAGATAACAATTATTATTAGCCATCCCAAATGGATAACAATTATTCAAATACAACAATAATGGCTGAGCTGCCCATGACATTGATCAGTTTTATTTTAATAAGTTTACTTACTTTGCAGCTAACGCCTGTTCTTTGGGCGCCCAACCGAGAGCCCGGTAGACACCAAGTAACCTATGGAGTTTGCGGTCCGATTTTTTCACTAAAGCCTGACTGTTGGTACTCAAGTTTTGTTTGTAGTATCTGGAAATGAATAAAAAGTTCATAATTAAAGGTTCTAGACATAAAGACGAATTAGTTCAGGACTTCGAGTGGTAGGGTTAAATAACAAAAACCGGCCAAGTGCGAGTCGGACTCGCGCACCGAGGGTTCCGTACAAACCTGCAGGTCATCATCATCATCATCGTTTATGAAATGAAATGTTTTTTTTTTTTAATTTTTATATTTGTGTTGACTGAATGAAAGGTAAATTGTGGTTTACGATTTATGACGTATTAAAAAAAACTACTAACTAGATCTCGTTCAAACCAATTTTCGTTGGTAGTTTTCATGATAATGTACATCATATATTTTTTTTAGTTTTATCATTCCCCTATTTTAGAAGTTACGGGGGGGGGGACACACATTTTACCACTTTGGAAGTGTCTCTCGCGCAAACTATTCAGTTTAGAAAAAAATGATATTAGAAACCTCAATATCATTTTTGAAGACCTATCCATAGATACCCCACACGTAAGGGTTTGATGAAATTTTTTTTTGTGTTTCAGTTCTATGTATGGGGAACCCCAAATATTATTGTTTAAAAAAAAAATGATATTAGAAACCTCAATATTATTTTTGAAGACCTATCCATAGATACCCCACACGTAAGGGTTTGATGAAAAAAAAAATTTTGAGTTTCAGTTCTATGTATGGGGAACCCCAAATATTATTGTTTTTTTTTCTATTTTTGTGTGAAAATCTTAATGCGGTTCACTGAATACATCTACTTACCAAGTTTCAATAGCACAGCTCTTATAGTTTCGGAGAAAAGTGGCTGCGACATACTCGGACAGACAGACAGACAGACAGACAGACAGACAGACATGGCGAATCTATAAGGGTTCCGTTTTTTGCCATTTGGCAACGGAACCCTAAAAAAGTTAGGTCATAATTAAATTATTAGAAATTTTGCGCACTATTTTGCTCTGATAATTATGGAAGAACATCTTACATACATCATACCATCATTATATCATAACAACTTACATAATCAGAGGAAACTAAGTACATAATCATTGTTTTGAGTTGTAATTGATTTAGTTGCAATCAACTTTCCGATGTGAAGGTCACATCCTTTAAAGCCGTACACATGCTGCAGTTAAGTAAAATTCCACATAAACAACTACAAGATACCTACTGTAGGTACATTTAATAACTGATTAATTTAATTTACTTAGTGTGGGTGAAAACAAATGGCGAAGGGCATCAAGCCACAGGTATAATATGAAACAGGATTAATTGTAGTGTTTAATATAGCCACAAAACCTTTGTCTCAAGTTGCACATATAAGAGTTTGTAAACACATCCTGTGTATACAGCTGCTTTACAGATAATACAATCTATTTTCTTGGGTGTTATAAACAATAGAGAAGATATTCATTGAGTATGTGGTCTGACAAGGTCAAATTTTTGGCAAAACTTCACCTACATGAAACTTATCGTTTTCTGTTTGCTGCATCATCATAATTATGATGATGATTAAATCGTGATCATCATAATTATGTTGATGATTAAATCGTGATCATCATCAATTCAGCCGAAAGACATCCACTGCTGGACAGAAGCCTCCCCCAAAAAGTCATACGAGTGCCATAATTGCCACACTTGGCAGCCGGATTTGCAATCAAAGAATGGTAGTAAAATGCTTTGAGAATGCTGCTGCCTATTCTTTAGTAAGTGCTCACTCTCCGTGTGGTGCCAGTCAAAAAAGAATAGCACCATCCCATTTCTTCCCATGGGTGTCCTTAAAGGTACTATATACCTTGAATAAACTCTTATTATAACGAAACTTACTTCATAAGTGATCGATGGCCGACCACGACGCCGGAAGGTAGCACCAGTTGGAAGTCATCACCCTGTAGTGCTGCAGGACCTTCTACTTCTTCATCAACCTCCATGCCTTCATCACCCTCTTCCTCTTTATGGTCTGGGTATGAAGTGCTGGAAAATAATAACAAGAGTCAGATTAAAGAATTAGTTTGTAATTGTATGAATAAGTGTGCAGAAGAGAAAACTGAGGAGATGCCAATGATGACGGTATTCTACAGCCCATTCTATGGACATAATTTTTTGATTTCTATATTACTTTACTTTATTTTTAAGACATTCACAGTGAGAGTGAAAATAAGAATAAATAGTTTACTTTCCAATTGTAATTTGTACAGCTTAAATACAAAAATAAAAATATGATTGACTTTACCTGTAATCATAAAAATCTGCATACTCTGCTAAGGCAAGCCCTTCATGTAACATTTTGCAATGTCCCTTGTCAATCATATGACCCCGGACTGCCTCCATAGAGTAAAATGTTTTGCCTGTTTCATTACACCAAAGGCACATGAAACCTTGTGAAATCTGAGGAACATAAATAAAAACATTACTTACATTACAAATAGCAAAAAAACTTTTTTGTTTCTTGTAAATATTTAGTTCATTTTCTATTTGTTAGAATGTGTGAAAATTACATCAGATTTGTAATGTTGTGTGAATTACATAACAGATTGTGTGACTCAGCCAACACAAACATGTTTATGTTGATACAAATGTGTGCAGAGAAAGAAATTATATAGTAGATTAGAATGCATGCTCATGCTACCTCATATTCTGTGAAATGAATCCCAAAAAAGTATTACCTTTTCTCCTAAATACAAAAGAAGTTCCTTCATGTCAATACAGTATTCAACATCAGGAATGAAGAATGAATGGGCTTCAGACATGTGCTTGAGATTCTTAACCATGTTCTTACTGTGGTGGCCACAGAACAGGCAGTCTCGAGGCTTGATCAGAGAATCACTGCCCCTGATTCGACATTCCTCCCACTCGTCCGAGTCAAGCTGAAAATAAAAAAGTAGACATTTTATTCAAGTATTTATCTTAACCAGTATTATATAACTTTAGCACTATTTCCCATGACTAACTTTGCATCTAATATTTTAATAATTTCTGCAATAGATAATCTCACAAACTGATAGGACATTCTTGTAGTGTTGAGTTATGGTTCTCATTTTTTTTTTTTTTCAAGAAATTGGATGTGGCTACCTAATGTTTAAGAACATAATCCAAGAGAATTTAAAATACTGTTTCACAATATAATGCAATAAGTGTTATATTGACTGTCCTAAGAAGAAGATATTATTGACATATAGATTAATTCTGGATAGTCATGCCTGCTTGGTAAAACATACCTCTTCAATATCAGAATCTGTTTCAATGTCCTCTTCGCCAGAGTCGTCCGCAGACACAACCACAAACTTGCTTGGGTCCTTGGCACCAATTGCACTGGCAGCGTTAGCACTGGAAGCGTTCGCACTGGAAGCGTTCGCACTGGGAGCATTTGCACTAGGCTCAACCTTCACAAAACTGTCTGTATCTGAATTACCACTGTGCTCCTCCTCCTTATTTTCAATATATCTTTCCTCAGACAACTTATGCTTCTTACTGTTCAAGTGATTGTCAAAAGCATTCTTTGTGTTGAATAACTTGGAGCAATACTTGCAGTACTGTGATTCATCACGATTTAAATTCTGGCTCTGTTCTCTGTGTTCCTTAGCCCGTAGTTCAAACTCCTCAAGAGTTACCGGCGGTATTGCAGCAACTTTCCTTTTCAAATTGTACCTATGCCAGTCTTCTTTATAATGTTCACGTTGTAATTCAGGCGTTTTGAACATCACCTGGCAGGTTATACAAGTAAATGTGTCTGGCATTGTTATTATTTCTCACAATTCACAACTAGAAGTAATCACAGTTAAATGAACACTGGTTTCGATTTTACTTTATTAATTGGTTAGATTTTAATATGAAATTAAAAGGAACGGTGAATACGGTGATAAAACTGATAAGTTGATGTTGAACAAAAAACGTACAAGTACGTCGCACTAGAGATGTGCCGAGTCAGGCTGACTCGAGTACTGACTCGAGTACCTAGTAAGTACTCACATACTCGAGTACTCAAAATATAGGATTCAAATCCACAGTACTCGGATACAGGACTCGAGTACTTACAGTATTCGAATACCAAGTCACGTATTTTAATCGCAATCTTGTACCTCCACGCATAAAGTCGAACTTTGCATGCTTACGATTCGCCAAATTCGCGTAGCTTACTGAGTGAAGCTAGTCACGACTTCACGAGTGTCGCGCGTGACTCGACGTTCACAGCAATCAAGTATGAACCTGTTTAATGTTTACGTTTCTTAACAGCTGGCCGGTATCAGAAAGTTATTAGATTGTTTTCATATTTCTACTTAGTTTATTAGTTATTGATTTGTTATTGAATTGTGCTGCATCGTTTTCCTTCCGGGACTTGTGAATAATTGTGTGTGTAAGATGGCACCGAAAAAGAAATCGGAAGTGTGGAACTTTTTCACTATTCTAGAAGATAAAAAAGTGAAGTGTAAAGAATGCAAAAAAACGTTTGTGGACTGTGGGAACACTACAAATTTATTGAAACATTTGAAAAAGATACATCCATTGATATATACAGTGTCCATAGAAAAAACCGGTAAGCAAAATGAAAATGAATGCTTAGAAGATACTTCTGATTTGGAGTCATTAGCATCGGCGTCGTCGTCTATCGTCATCGTCATATAATACTTATGAACCGAAAGCAAGCTTTCGAGAACAAATAAAAAAGTACTCGAGTCTACCAAAGTACTCGAATACTCATGCTGGTACTCGAGTACCTATCCGAGTTCCGTGACTCGAATCCTGATTCGATTCCTTTTTCAACGAGTACCAAAATACTCGAATACCAAAACTAGCCGACTCGGCACATCACTACGTCGCACATACATAAGGCCCCTTAGTGATGCACAACTTTAACTCGATTATTTTAGAATCGAATAATGCCTAAACGAAATTTTACTTCATTACGTAAACAAACCACGAAGCAAATTTAAATTAAATCTTCACGCCAAAACATAGACTTGAACCTATGTAGAAATAAACGTTGAAATACGGCCTAAAATATTATTTATACAAAAGTCGATTGATCACAGAATATTATTACTCCTAGTGATTGGTGCATGCATACCTTCGGTTCAGATTTCACACCAAGCTCAGCACTATTTCCTCAAATTTTGCATTTGACATTGACGGCTTTTATGCAATTGCCAGTAAAAAGAAACTATTTTCCTCATTTTACGTTGTTTAGTCGTTTTGGATAAAGGCCAGGCAGATGATAATGATGCGTTAGACAGATCAAAACGCAGGAGGAGACGCCCCGGGCGTCGGGAGTCGATAGCTGACTCCCGGCCACCGTAGGCGCGAGCTTGCTGAGCTTGGTGAGCAATGGGTAGCTCGCAGCCCGGTAAGGACCAAGCTCGGGTCGACGGCGCGTAGTGTTACACGCGCGCCTCAAAGAGATGTCAGTAAAACTGAAGGGGTCTGCTAGGACCGATGCCTGCCAGGGTCGCGAGATTGTTCGAAAGAGATACCGTGACCCGGGCACATGGGCAACTGAAGGAACAGGGGTGGGTTTTAGTCAGTAAAAGTCTCAAATGCCCTCCCGCGGGAAAAGTCATTTGATGACATCCCATGCAAAAAAACAAGAAAAAAAAAACAAAAAGACAACAAACAGAAAGCCTCATTTATACAGTGGAAGTTTATTGCACATGGCAAACCATAAAATTGATAACAATACTTACGCCCCACTGACCTTAGAGGTCAGTGTTACGCCCTAAGTTCATAAAGCTGTAGGAATGACTTTTTCTGTTTTTTTTTTTTGTTCCTACGCCTTTATGAACTTGGAGGGTTGTATTGGTCATCATTAAAATCTCCATTACAACCCTCCAAGTTCATAAAGGCCTAAGAACAAAAAAAAAAGAGAAAAAGTCATTCCTATAGCTTTATGAACTTAGAGCGTTGTATTGATGATTTTGATGATTACAATTCTGTAACTACATATGTCTTACAGGCGCAAATAATATTTTAATCAACATACAACCTAGCACTGGCCTGCAAATTGCAAAAAACGTAAGAAATTTTGAATTTCGCGGGCTGGTCGGAGCATCCCCCTTACGAAACTCACAGAAGCGCCACAGGTGACCCATTGACGTTTGACTCAGTGTCTGTCTGTCAGAAAATATTATAGTCTGTGGTCACAAATGTCAGGAAGCGAAGAAAACTTGACCGATTTTAATAATAATCAGAAAGTTTACAAAAATTTAAAAATTGCCTCTGACCGGTCAATGGTCATGTAGAATCATTGACCGCTTATCACTGTGGTGTAAATAATATTAAATTAGGGATCTTCTTTTATAATAGAAGTTCAAAGCGTTAGGATGTTGGAAACTGATGAAGTTGATGATGATTTCTTTACTCCAGTAGCTGGGTAAGTTTCAATTTTGAAAGTTTTTTAGACATTAATTTATTATACTATAATTTGCACACCACACCCATCTGGCTGATTTCTTTAGCATTATAAGAGAACACTTATCTATAATACAGACCTGAAACTTAACACCATGTTATCTTTTCAGCACATCTCTGGCCAATATATTTGGAAATGTAACTAAAAGAAATGATGCAAAAACAAATGACTCATTAAAGTATGTCCCTCCAAAGCCTCAAAGTATTCCACCAAAACAAGAGCAAATTAAAACTACGGAATGCATATTTGCTTGTGCTCTTATCGGACACGAGTGGTAAGTTGATATCTGTGTTATACTACTGACATTTAGTTTTATTTGCATACCATTTACATGTTTGCAATTAATTAAACCATGGTAGCCTAAATCGTGAATGATAATGAATTCCAGCACTTATTTATTTATTTAAATAAATAAATTATTATGTTGTTGTTAGCCAGGTCTATAAGTAGACAATTAGAGATGTTTCACATTGAGCATATCTTTTCATGTTCACATTACACATTATAATGGTTATCTTTCTGTAACTTTCAGGTTCAACAATGTCTACACATCAAGGGGAAAACTAGGCTTTGCTATTGTTAAGATTCAGAAAACTGGTGCTCATAACATTGTACTCTATGATTCTAATAAAACTACTCTCTCATGTGCCACACTTTCACCAAATTTAGAGGTCACCATTAAAAACGATACTTATATCTCTTACTATGATAATCTTCGAAAGTATTGGAGTATATATGGTACAAAAGAAGAAGTGAAAAAGGTTGCGGAACATTTAACTAGTTATGAAGTAAACATACAATATTCATCATACACAGACCAAGGCCCACCTGAACCAACAAATGTTGAAATTAAGGTAGATATTACTACAGAACATACTGAGAAAATTGATAAAGGAAGTGATACAGATTCTTCAGTTAACAGAAAAACCAAGGCTTCCATTTTAAACCGAATGGCCAATATGGGTCATTCAGTTTTGCCGACTCGAGCTGTACCAGTAGAAAGAACTAGTGATTCATCAGATACAATGGAAACTGAAGCTCATCCAAAATCTGTAAGACACAAACCAGTTAAAAATATTATTAAGAGAAATCATTTGGAAAACATCTCTGTTGAATCACAGCAAATAACTGAATCACATCAGAGAACAATAGTGCCAAAAACAGAATCTATAGGAAACATTCCATTATACACAGCCCATACTGGGCAGTTATTACCCATGACAAGTGCCAGTCTCATCACAGGCCCTTGTAATGAAATGGGTATGTTTTTATCAGAACAAAGAGTAAGCAACAGTGAGTTAAGAATAAATATGAATAGGATAACAGACAAAGTGGATGCAGTTTTAGACAAACTTAATCATTTTGAACAAAAAGGAAATACAAATATACAAACAGATATTTTGATGAAGTTGCTCACAGAGTATGAAAATAAAATAAAAGTATATGAAGAATTACTGAAGTCTAGAAGTGATAAAAACATTGAGCATATAACCACATCTATGAATACTGATAAAGACAATCAAGTTGAAATACTTAAAAATAAAATCACTGAACTCGAAAAGATTAATCAGGATAGAAACAAAGAAGTATTAAACCTTCAGGAAGAAATAAAACTTATAAAATCTAAATATGCTCAAGATAGAGTTGGTCTTGTAAACAAGGAAAGTGAATTATTAACAACAATAAATAATTTAGAAATCAGTCATAAAGACAAAAATGAGGAATTAGCAGACATTCGAAAGCAGTATGAAAACTTAGTCACTAAAACAAGCGCCAGTAATGATAATATTGGTGAGAAAGTAAAAGAAATAATGAATGATACATTTCAAACCATATCTGTAAATTTTGATAACAATGAAAGTTACACAGGTGAAACAGTGAAGAAAATTATAGCAACAGTAATTAAAAAAATAACTATACAGACACTGAGTGAACTGTAAAAATTACCGCTTCTTTGGTTCTATTGGGTTAGTCCCGCTGTTTCCATATAGCCATTAAGTAACAGTCCTTCCATATTTATTTGTTTTTAATTGCAGATTTTTTTAATTTGTATATATTTAACTATAGACTAAACTATAGAAGTTAGAATAGCATTTTTTTTTTTTTTTTGATAGTCTATGTAAATAAGATATGTGACTTGTATATCTGATAAAGTTATATCAAGCAAATGAACTGATATTATATGAACATGCCTCAAAAACCTTATTAAGAATATACATATGAGAAGAATTTAAATATTTTTATTTTAGATAAGTTCTTCTGAAATACATACTTAGACTGGGGAACACCCAAATACTCCGAAACATTTTATTCCGAATTTCAATGTTCCGATTTTCAAAACTCTACCTAAGAATTATAAATAATGGCTATATTAAAAATCATGAAATTCTATTTACCGAAAGTCGTAAATGCGATTTGTTAGTTTTCTGATTTTCATACGTTCGAAGAATCAAATGCTCGAAGGGTGCTTGCATGTTGCATGCTTGCTTGCTAGCTGATATATACACAAGGATAATAACTGTAAACAATATAAGCAATTATGAATAGGAAAACGCATCTGTCATTAGTTTTTTAATTATACCTTGTACTAAACATAATATTATACTTCTCTCTGACGAGTAATTATGTATTAATTTGTCTTGCAATTCAGTTTTACAAGACATTTTTATTTCGGAATTGTATTAATCGGTATTTTAATAATCGGAATTCGTATTTTTGATGTTTCGAATTATCATTGGACTGTTATTGTCGGACTTTTTGTTATTCGATCTAATGAAACTCGGTATTTTGAGAATAGTAATAGGCAACATGCAATATTTTTATTTTTGTTTTCACTTTAAAGAATTCCATGTAGAATAGACCACACATATATAAAAAAAATTAAAATATTGTAATTTATCGGAAAAAATGAGGTTTTAAATTGACAGTTTAAATTTTCCCGCGAAAACGGACCTATAGTTCCGATGACGTCATTCTTGTCTGTCACTGGTTGTATTTGTTGGTCGGCTTTCATACTTTTGCATATTTTTTCGACTTTTGAGATAGTTTTTTTTGAAAAATTTAAAATGGACTATCCGTCAACATCAGGTGATCATAACAATACCACTAATAATCCAGCCAGTGAGTCCGTGTATACGTAAACAAAGTTTCCAAATAAATTGTTTTTGACTGGACCTTGAGACCCAAAACAGAAAAAGTTGGTTTCAAGCTGCGAAAAGAAATTTCAGTTTTCTCCAAACACCATTTCAATACTCAAAACTTTATTGCAATCCACAATACATCACATCATCATCATGCATCATTCATTCTTCATTGCATATGTAATGGCCCGAGCGGTGGCGTTGTAGATAGGTGTGTGGGAGACACTTGATTGAGACACAATTTTGATTATCTGGACTTTTTACTTTGATCAACGAGCGTTACAAGTAGAGGATTCGATCCCGGTCGATTTTTCTAATCCCGGGATTTCGGGATTATCTACAGTTAATCTCGGGATCCCGGGATAGTCCCGGGATTGTATAACTAATGGAAAATGACAATGAACAAAAAGACAGTAAAACAAATCAAAATATTTTTTTATTTATCTTTTAGTTTTGTGAGGACATAGAATATTTAAGTTTTAAATTTTCAAGAAGGCGGTTAAATAAAATAATACTTTACACTGACGAAACATCTTCATCTTTTTTATGTTTGACATAAAAACTTTCTTTGGATAGTGACATTGTTTACTTCTTAAACCTAAACAAAAATGAAAAGAAAATTTAAGTTTATATACGACATTAACATAACCTCTTAGAGCTACAGAAAATAACACTTGTTGTTTTTCATCGAAATTTACTGAGACATATTAATGCATTGTTGCTTTTTTTAATAATTTAATTGATTATCACCAATTAACAAAAAAAAAAAAAAAACAATACTTACACGACGGTACCCGGTAACCCGGTACCGGTTAGCAAAAACAAATGTAATCAGCTGTGTAAACAAGATGGCTGTCAAAATTTCAAATCAAGGTAAGTTTCGTTTCACGCACATTTTTATTGACTTATTTAAAAACTGTATCAATCCCGAAAATCCCGGGATTAAAGAAATTTGATCCTGATAATTTCAGGACTAAAATATGACCGGGATCCCGAGATCCCGGAATCCGGGATCCCGGGATCGAATCCTCTAGTTACAAGTAATATTAATACACTTTTTAGAGCACTTATGACTTCTATTTAATACAGATTTATACTGACTAAGTTAGGAAAGAGCGGTGGTGACTATTTATACACAAAATCATTATTGGAAGGGGTAGATAAGTACCACGACCCTTGTTCCTTCATTAATTATCTAACGACAATAATAACAAATTAGTCATCCTCGATGCTATTCTAATGATACATAAACATCATAAGTCTTATGAGAACAGAAATCATTTAACTTAATGATAACAGTATTTCAATGACATACAAACAGTGAGCAATAGTTTCCTTGAGAAAGGTAAACAATATCATATGTCCATTACACCTCCCCTCTTAAAATGGGAATAATTTGAAAAATTATTCACATAATGATTACTTATTTAGTTTTTATTTGAGCAATTCTTGATGAACGTCTCAAGGGAATGTGTTCTTGAGATTGTCCTGGAATTCGTTCTTGAATTTCTTCCATCTCAACGTCATTGTTACCATCATTGGTATTTCTATTTAAATTAAAAGTAATACAATTGGATATTCTTCCACAACAATTTCTAGAATCTTCTAGTGCTAACAATCTAGTTTGTGGTGTACAAAAGAACTTCCTTTTAAACAAGTATTTTCCTATCCTATAAAGAATATAAAAAGCTAAAAACTTAATTATAGATAAAAATATGAATACAAAGTAAGTATTATTCTTAACTCTATGGAATATATCATCATTATTCATTTCATCCAATAAATCATTTATTTTGTCAATCTTGTGACTTGCTATATTCAAGTCATTGAGATTCATACTAAATTTATTGAACGGAATAAAATCTAACTTATCTTCTATGGTATTATTTTTCAATTTATTACAACAATTATCATTAATAATATCGAAATCTGGAAGCACAGACATATAATTTGACATCATATCTTGATTTGATGATTGCAACATAATATTAGGAGAATATAATTTACAATTCTTTTGTAATTTTAGAATACCTGTGGATTTTAATTCTAGATCGTAAGGTTCTTCGTTTTTACAAGAAATAGTTGAAATAACTTTACTAGGTATTACAAACAACCAACTATTTTCATTTTCTAATCTATACCATTGCTCTGATTTTATTAAACCAATCCTTGTATCACAAGATGAAGGAATTTGATTTTTAGTTCCTAAGAATAATGTTAATTCACAATAAAATTGTCCTTAGCATAAACTGAATATAAAGGTTTTTCAAATTCACAAATACGATTATTATTATTATACAATTTCTTACAACTATTCATATTTTCTATAGTAGTATAATGAATTTTATTTTCAGAAATCATAAAATATTTCTCTGTAGGTAATATAAAAACATAGGTATTATTTTTATTTAGAATTGGTACAGGGATTAAATTATATATATCATAAGTTTGTTGAATAATCAAAGGAGTCTTAATTATAAACACAATTTTTTCATTCATATAATATGAAATAATACTAACTAACGATAGCAGTTCTGATGCGTTATCCATATTTAAATCCAAAGGATATTGTGTATGAGTCGGAACATGTGATACAGTTTTCTTTAATTCGTAAATATATTGTTCAGGAGTAATTATAATTGGATGTAGGTTATTATTTTTAGCGAATAATATGGCATCAATAACCATAGATATTTCATTATTTACTTCGCTGGTAACCAATGTTAGAAAAGATAAATGTTCATCTATGTTTTGTTTCATATTAATATAGAAAATTTTATTATTAACATCTTTTGTATAATTCGCTAAAGTTTCTAAATTTTTATTAAAAATGTTTTCACTTTTCCTAAGATCGGTTATCGTATTATTAAAATTATGAATAGTAGTTTTTACAATTTGTGATTGAGATTTCAGTAATGCGATTAATTCATGTTCATTTTTATCTAAATTATTGATAGCGTTGTCATAACGTTTTGCGTCTTCTACGTCTAATGTTCCGAACAAAACTTTAAATATTGTTCCTACGCCATCGATAACAGAACGTTTCGAACGATAATTTGTAATAGAATGTCCAATTATTTCCTTAAAAACGATTTCTTGATTTTTTAAATGAGGATATAATTGTTCTAAGATTAACATAGATGATTGGCATAATGAAAATTTCTTAAACGTATCATGGTTACAAAGGTTTCTAGTTTCAACTATAGTATCTTCAATAAGTTCTAATTTCTTGTGCCAGCTAGAAATATCAAGATAAGTAACTAGATTCCATTCACTATCAAACTGATTTGCTTTTCCTACATGCTCAAAATAAATTCCACCTTTATTCAATGGTGTTATATTGTAAAGTTCACCTTGACTTGATGTGAAAGTAAACCTGGAACAATAAAATTACCTTATTACTTATTTTGCTGATTTTAAACGGTTTACATGTACTTTGACTTTCTTTCTTTTTATTAGTACCGTTACGTTTACTGGTGAATTTATTTCTATTATTTCATATGGACCGGTAAACTGTGGAGAAAGTTTCTTTGATCTCCCTGGTTTACTATTTTCATTCGTAATATACACCTTATCGCCTATTTTGTAGTTTTCAATTTTACATTTTTTATCGTAATATTCCTTATTTCTATTTTTTGAATCGATTAAATTATTTCTTGCTAATTCTCTAGATTTTCTTAATTTAAATGTTAAATCATCAATATAATCATCATAAGAATATTTAAATTCTGGTTGCGTAGTTATAGATGAAGGTAAGCTTGGCTTATTTCCAAATAATAATTCATATGGTGAAAATTTAGTTGATGTATGGATAGCAGTATTATAAGAGAACATTGCAAAATCTATCCATTTATCCCAATCGTTTTGATCTTCTCTAATAAAATGTCTTAAATATTCTGCTAAAGTAGCATGACTACGTTCTAGGCTGCCGTTTGTCTGCGGGTGATATGCAGTTGTAGTCAATTGTTTGATTTTAAACAACTTTGAAACTTCCTTCAGAAGTTTTGACGTAAAGTCGGCACCTTGATCTGTTAGAATACTTTTGGGAATACCAAATTTACATACGAATTCTCTAACAAAAATGTCAGCTATTGTTTCTGCAGTATGTTCGGGCAAAGCATACGCTTGTGAATACTTAGTTAAGTCGTCTTGAAGAGTTAAAATATATTTATTTCCATCGAGAGTCAATGGAAACGGTCCTACAATATCTAAACTAACTCTTTCAAATGCTTCGTTTGCCGTTGATGTTATAACCATAGGTTCTCTATGTTTTTTTCGTACGAGTTTGTTTTGTTGGCATGACTCACATTGTGATATAAAATCTTTTATTTCTTTTTTCATATTTTGCCATTTATAAGTATCTTTTATTCTTTTGTAAGTCTTGTGAAAACCTGCATGGCCTGCCATAAGACTACTATGCATCTCTTTTAAGATACCTGGAATTTCATTTGGAGAAGGAATAATTAAAGTATTATTATATATATTTATTTCAATATTTGTTTTCATGAATATGAATCTTAACATCATTCTTGACTTTTTATAGTTAAATTTGTCATATTTGTCTCCGAGACGAGTTAAGTGTAACTCGCTTTCTTTTTTTTTTATTAAGTATTCCTTGACTATTTTTAATAAATTGAAATAAATTTCATAATTGGATTTATCCCAGTAGTTTTGTTTTGTACAAGCATAATAAAATGTTGACTCATTTTCGTTAAATACAGCTACTTCATTTATTTTAATATTATTAATTTTATTTAAATGATCATACTCATTGACTAAATTTTTTAAGCTTTCATCGTTAATTTGTTTGTCCGCTGATATCGGTATAAAAATATTTTTCTTTTTCACGCTTAATTCGTCATTAATTTCGCATACATTATTATTTATTATTATAGATTTTTGCACTGTTTCTAAAAATGATTTATAGTTTTCACGTGTTTGTGACGTTGTTGTCATTAATTCTTTACTTTCAACAGTTGGAACTACTCTGCTTAATGCGTCTGCATTAGTATTTAATTTGCCTGGTTTATAAATTGGAATATATTCGTATTCTTCAAGAGATAGTCGCCATCTGAAAATTCTAGCGCCATCATTTTTTGAATTGAATAGGTATGTCAAGGGTTTATGATCTGTGATCATATTAAATTTACGGCCATATAAGTATGGACGAAAATGTTTAACACACCATACGATCGCTAAAAGTTCTTTTTCAGTGGTTGAATAATTTTGTTCAGCCTTATTTAATGTTCTACTAGCATAAGCAATTGGTAAATCCTGCCCAATTGGTCCTTGTGATAATATTCCTCCTATGGCATAATTGCTAGCGTCTGTGGTAAGATTGAAAGGTTGATTGAAGTCTGGATATATTAAAACTGGAGATTCGCAGAGTTTCTTCTTAAGGGTTTCAAATGCATGTTGCTGTAAACTTGTCCAATTGAAAGGAACATTCTTTTTTAAGAGTTTAGTTAAAGGTTGTGACAAGCTACTGAAATCAGGTATGAACCTTCTATAATATCCTGCTAACCCTAAGAATCCTTTAATACCTTTTACATTTTTAGGTATGGGGTAATTTTTGATTGCTGAAATCTTGTTTGGATCTGGTTTAACTCCATCTTCCGTGATCAAATGACCTAAGTACATAACTTCACGTTTTAAAAATTCGCATTTGTCAGGCTGCAATTTTAAATTATTTATGGAAAATCTTTCAAAAACTTCTTTTAACTTTCGATTGTGGTTTTCGAGACTATCAGCATGAATAACGACATCATCTAAATAAACAAAGCAACGATTTCCTTGTAATCCGGTTAAAACACTATTCATCAATCGTTGAAACGTCGCGGGAGCGTTTTTTAGACCAAATGGCATTCTATTGTACTCAAAATGTCCTTGAGGGACGGTGAACGCCGTTTTCGGTGAGTCCTTAGGATGCATTTTAATTTGATGGAAGCCTGAGGCTAGATCAAGTGTTGTAAAATATTTTGAATGACCTAGTTGGTCTAATATTTCCGTTATTTGAGGCAAGGGATAGGAGTCCCCGATGCTGACCTCATTTAACTTCCTATAATCTACAACAACTCGCCATTTCCTTTGACCCGAAGCGTCAATTTTCTTAGGGACCACCCAAATGGGTGAATTCCAAGGACTATTTGATGGTTTTATGACGTCATCTTTTAACATTTTATTAATTTGTTTATTGACTTCTCCCTTTAAGGCTTCTGGATACCTATAGCTTTTTGTATTAATGGGAGCTTCCGTTTTTGTATGTATTTCATGCATAACCACATCTGTACAGCTTAATTTATCCCCATCTAAATAAAATATATGATTATATTCTTTACATAATTTAATCAAAGAATCTTTTTCTTCCTTATTTAAATGCTCTGTCCGTAGACAATTTTCAAGTTTTTCAAGTCGGTTACTTTCATAATTTTCATTAATAACAACGTTTTCTAAGCTATTTTCATTTATCTGTAATATTTTTTTATTTAAAATAACTTCATTTATTTCTTCTAAATTAACATTAGGTATAGGGAAAGTCACATCTTCATCGGTTGAGTTTAGTATGGTCGTAATGCCTTCGTTATTATTGACTGTGATAATACTCGGGCATAAAAGTACTCCCGGGGCTAACTCTATACGTGGAACAATCCCATGTTTAATCTTTTCATTATTAGTTGTTTTAATAGGAATAACACATTCGGTTCTTGCTTTGACCATTAAAGTTGATTCCATGATTTTTTTATTAGATTCGACTTGATCATTTATGTTTTCATAACATAAACTGAATTGATTTTCCGCGAGTTTTAAGGTCTTGGTGCTATAATCGATCATCCCTTTATATTTATCTAATATATCGCCTCCTATAATGCCATTAGCACTAATAGGGAAATTATCATTTACGATATGGAGTAATAAATTTAAATTTCCTATAAACTCCAATTCGACATAACCTAAAGTCCTCGTAGGTTTGTCTACTTTATCGATCCCTTTTAAATCAGCTAAAATATCATAATGGATTTCAGCGTCCTTAGGTACAGCGCTTTTCTTTATGAGACTAATTGTTGCACCAGTGTCTATTAGAAAATCTATATTTCTTGTATCATCTTTTAATATAAATGAAGCAAAATAACAATTATTATTTATCGCGGTTATGAGCCCTTCTACAAATCTGTTACCCTTTGGTTGGCTCACGCCATCGGGATTTGTTAGTTTTTTTTGATTTGATGTAGAGTTTTTATTCGGATAACGGTTGTTACTAGGTTTAGAGTCAGTTTTATTGGGTGAATTTTTATTTTTTAAATGATAGCATTCTTCTTTATTATGACCCTTTTTCTTGCAATAATTGCAAAATTTTGGGTTTTGATTTGGTCCCGAAAATGATCGAACTCTGCAATTTACGACTGTATGGCCTGGTTTGTTACATTTATAGCAATGTTTGGTATTAGAAATGTTTAAATTTTGAAATTTAGATATTTCGTTCTTACTTTTGAGCTGTTGCTCTTCAATTACTGCCATGGAAATAGCATCTTCGAGTGTTTTTGGTTGAAGTGCTTTTAAAATTAGATTTAAATCTTTATTTAATCCGGTAATAAAAACACTTAGAGCTTGTGATTTAAGTAATTCAACGCATGCTCGGCGGGCTTCTTGTGTTTGATTGGTTGAATCTAAAGAATTTATTAATTTTACGTAGCAATTCTCGACTTTATTTGCATATGCTAAAACACTTTCGTTATAATTTTGTTTGCAACTGCTTAATTCTAATTGCCATTGACCAATCGTTCGTTTTTCGGTGTATGTATCTAAAAGATAGTTTTTTAAGTCATCCCAGATTTGAAATTCGCGATTCCTTATCATTGACCTAGCATTATCCATGATTTTTGTTATAATTATTTGGAGTAATATTTTTTTAAGATTTGGATTTATTAAATTATTAACTGTGTCACAATTGTCTAAAAATTCATGGATACGCGCCTTACTGCCATCAAATTTAGTTAGCATTCTTTCAGCCATTTCTAATGAGATAAAATTATTATGTGTAGTTGTCGATGTAGATACACCGGGACTTGTGTCTTGAGGCATGATTAATACACTTATTCACTCACTTTTCACGATAGAACACTTTAGATGACTGGCAGACGATTCCGTACAGGAAATATCCTTTATAACGGTGGTTAATAAAATATTGGCGGCGTACTCACAGTAATGAAATTACTTGAAGATATCTCGTTGACATCGTAGTCGACGTGATGAGGCGACTGGGCGACGTAAGCAGTCCGTTGGTTGTAGGAGAATCGGAGATGAAGGACTCCGACGAAGGTCTCGTACAAGTTGTAGGAGAATCGGAGATGAAGGACTCCGACGAAGATCTCGTACAATCGAAAAGAGATTATCTCAATCAATCCCACTGACTGACACCAATTTGTAATGGCCCGAGCGGTGGCGTTGTAGATAGGTGTGTGGGAGACACTTGATTGAGACACAATTTTGATTATCTGGACTTTTTACTTTGATCAACGAGCGTTACAAGTAATATTAGTACACTTTTTAGAGCACTTATGACTTCTATTTAATACAGATTTATACTGACTAAGTTAGGAAAGAGCGGTGGTGACTATTTATACACAAAATCATTATTGGAAGGGGTAGATAAGTACCACGACCCTTGTTCCTTCATTAATTATCTAACGACAATAATAACAAATTAGTCATCCTCGATGCTATTCTAATGATACATAAACATCATAAGTCTTATGAGAACAGAAATCATTTAACTTAATGATAACAGTATTTCAATGACATACAAACAGTGAGCAATAGTTTCCTTGAGAAAGGTAAACAATATCATATGTCCATTACACATAGCTTTCTTTCCTTTTTGCATTATTCGATGCTGTGAATTGTGAAGATCACTTTGACGTAATAAGTCAGCGAATATACTTGTTATATGTTTAGTAAATCTGCTTGTACGTGAAAACACGTTAGTAACCTACCTAATACTTACAAACTTGTCTATAACATGTATTACATTTATAGTTGGAGAATGACGTCAAAAATTGGATTAAAGTATAAAATGGGTGGAGGAAAACTTTTTCTGAAAAATAACTCTTAGTAAATTCCTGGAATCTGCTTTTATAAACCTACCTTCCATTTTTTACAATAAAAATGCAATTAATATTCCCATAAAATAATATTAACTTTTACATCCATAGCCTCAATATGTAGTCATAACAGGAGTGAGGTGACGTCACTCTTGTTATAAACGCTGATTGGTGTTTTGAAATACGTTTTGTTTCAAGTCATTTTTAACTCGTAATTATTGTTAAAAATGAACATTATGTAACATAAAAACATTGCAGTGGCCCTTCTTTTATACTTTTTTAACATTTTAATCATAAAATTTTCATAAATATTATATTTGCATCTTCCCTATTATAAACGTTAGGAATATTGAAATTTAGGAATTTATATAAATAGAAGTAATGTTAAGTCGGAGTTGTTATATTCGAAATTTTAAACCATTCGGAATTATGAAAATCGGTATTTTGAAATGCGTAATTGTGACTGACGGAATAAAGTTTTTCGTATTTATGTAGTGTACTCACTTAGACTGACACTCCTTGAAGTGGAGCAAGCAAAAAGTAAGAAGTGCAGTGAGTGGAGCAGAGAAAAGCTATCATCAAAATAATTCAGTACCTAATAGAAATAATTCATTTCACAATGCTATGCTGCCCCTCCTCAATGAAGTCTATCTGAAGCTATTTAGGTATTACTGCACCTACCTGTGATTTTTTATCTCTTCACCACCTCTTGTTTAATTGGTAAAAAATGATGCCTAAAGCATTAAGTCCGCCTTTGTACCTTTTTTATAGCCAAAATTTTACATAAATAAATAAATAAGTCCCATCTATGAAGCACTAGCTTTGTCATGCGCTTGAACTGAAGATCAAAAATACATTTTTTGGTGCCTACTTGAATGCTGATATCAATCAATCAAATCATATATGAAATTAATCAACACGATTACAGCAGACCAAATCAATAAATAAAATGTCTAATCTACATGGTACTAAGTTGGCCAGGCCCTATTATTCTACCATTATTATTTCCTTTATTTCAATGCATACATATAAATTATATTTTTAAATATTTGAGTATAAAATCATGTAAAATTAAAACATTGTAGACGGTATCGGAAACAGGGTCCAAGGTACCGGCAATCAGGGCTCCAGAGAGAGGAACCTCCTAACAATTCGAGCCATGTCCAGAACTACCTGACTACCGCTTTCTGAATCAAGTCCTTGATCCAGCTGCCAAACGAGAGCATCTTCAGGTGTTGGCCGAGGCTCTCGGCTATTAATCCATTGACTTTTACGACTATCGGCACAATCATCGGTGAGTCTACATCTCACATGTCGAGAACCTCGTTAGTCAAGTCAAGATTCTGGATTTGTTTATCTTTATCGGCTTTGACGAGGTTCCCGTTATGCGGAATACATAACCTAATTACGATATGTTAACAATAACTGTGTGTTGTTCTACTCGATCCACCACCACTTTATTAGGCTTATTGGCAACAATGGTCCCAAAAATCTTTTTTTTTAAAGTGTGTGGGGAGTAGGGACTCTGCCATATCTCCATGCGATCATTAGTATCAAGCACTACAGGTTTGCGCCCGTTCTCTTTAGCCTAGGATAGTGGGGTGAGGCCCTTATCCACCGCAACCACATCTTAATGTATCCTCACCAGGGGCGTAGCTACCGCCGTATCTGCCGTATCAATTATACGGAGCCCCCGGGCCACGGGGGCCCCCGACGTGCGTAAGCAAAAATTAATAAAAAGTTTTAATTTTTTTTTATTTCAGAAATGAAAAAAGTCACAAAAAGCAATTTCTTTTTACCCGCATAAAGTGTGCGTTCCAAAATTGGCAACACCCTACATCGGTTATCGCGGGCTGCGGGATTTCCCCGTTTTTTTTTTTCACATAGTATGGGTACAGTGACATTTAGTCACGTGACTTAAATAGTGAGGTCTCTTTGCGTAATGAATTCGATTATTAGCAAGAATCGAGAAGTTTTGCAATTGAACATTAATCGTTTTTTTTTAAATAGATGCACGGTTAATTATAAATAATTTCTAATAAAGATTATGGATGTAAAAAGAAAAATATAACAATTCATAAAAATCACTTCAATCTAATTCGTTGTCAGATTGCATTGGCAAAGACGAACAGTCATCCTAATCACCTAAGTCAATAATAAACTCATCTCCGCTCTAGTAAAGTCGTCCTGTAAAATAGTCGATCTGATTTATCGATTATGGTGCGTCAATCTCTATTACCCAGCTCACTTCACGCATCAAACGCTTAAGTTATTTTTTTGTTTTCTCGTTTTTAAAAATGTACACACTTGGTAAAATAAATTATTAAAATTGGATGACAATGGAATTATTTATTATCTCCAGATTGCCGAAAAAAAGGCAAGGAGAGTTTTTTAATTTAAATTGTTTATAACAGTTTTGGAAAAAGTGACAGATAGATAATTATGATGAATAAATATTTCTTTTAATTTTATGCAAAGTTGCAAACATTTTTTTTTCTTTTTGTGAGAAATCGTTACCCTTCATAAGGGCCCCCAAACAATTTTTTATACGGGGCCCCGCCCAGGCACGCTACGCCACTGATCCTCACGTCGGTTTCTAGGAAATAGGATATTCCCTGAGACTGCATATCTCGCGACTGTGGAGAGTCTTTGCGTTTAGAAGCCTCAATCTCCACAGTTTACCACAGGAGATACGGTCTCATTACCATTTATCGTGGGTGATGCGTTCGATATGCACTCAGCAGCGTACAAACACTCCTATCCGTGGCCTCGAGTTCGGTCTGAGTATTTTGGGTATACCTACCAAAAAAGTAGGTACATAACTACCGGCGTGACCCAACCGTTGAAGGCACCTTGTGTCCACCTGACAGAAAATTATAAATACTTTATGTTTAGAATTGGCCTTCAGGATTGTGCGCAAAGTTGAATCCATACAACTCCAGCACCCTCATCGGCCTTCTTATAATTTGTCCAACATGTCTGCAGATCCTTTCAGGAACGAGGAACCTATTGTCAGGTGGGTAACTCCTGTCGTTAGCTACTTGAATAACGATAGCCATTAGCCAACCAAACACAGTATCCAATACCTTTGTTTCAAGGATAATCGTCGGTTGGTGCCTCATTTTATTATTTAAATGACATCCGGGAGGCTGGGACCCTTGGAGATTGGTCTGTGTTTAAGGGGCACGGAGATGTCTCGATATGTAAGATCGCGCTACGATCCTTAGGATAAGAGTAAAAAGACGAAAAGAAGCCTTGACAGTCGTAATAATCCTGACTATCAGAATCCCAAGGATTTGACAACCAGTTTTAGCAAGAGGTATTGTGTTGCACTGTTACTGGATTGTAGAGTCAGGCAGACATTCCTTGTAAAATACTGCTTATTAGCTGTATCTAATCTAATTGGATACCATAATTAAAAAAAGGAGAGGGAGGGCTAGCGAGATTGATTGAACGGTTTACGAGGTGCACCTTATGTATGATACAGCCTTGACGCATCTCGGTGTTGGTCTCATCCAGGGTCATCATCCATGTTTTGATAGGTTGTTTATGGTCTCATCCATAAACAACTCATCTAACTTGCTTCAAAAACGAAAATGTCATTGTCACTGTCAGATACAACTTCTCAAGCAATCAGTCTCTAACAAATTTCAGAAGAATTAATATTATTGTTTTTCTTGTTCATCAGTTTACAATTTTTCGTGCGACTATTAATTAGATTAATTAAATACAAATTTTAGTTATCAAACATGGATGATTTACAACAATCTTTAAACCAATATGAAGAACAGGTACTAACAAAACAACTCGTAAGTTAATCAAGAATTTTACCAAGTATAATACCATTTTGATGTATTTCCAGCTGGCAATGGTCAACTTAACCCTCGAGACTGTTAATGAATCAACGGAAAGAGAATCCTTATTAGCTTTGCAGTCAGATTTGCAAGAACTTATACAACTGACTAGAGAGAACTTGGAAGCCATGGTTCCTAAAGATAATCAGCCGGTTGAGACACAATCTACTGAGCCGAAAGATGAATTGGATGATGAGTATGCATTGTTCATGGTAAATATGGGGATACCTAGGTCAAATATTTATATTAAAAAAGCGCTTCCTAATATTTAGTTGTTTTATTCCTTTCAGCAAGAGATGGCCAAAAGTGGTGCATATGAAGCAGCTAAAGAGGACAAATCTGAAAACTCTGAGGATGCAGCCAATGCTGACAGTGATATTGAGGTATTTTTTTATATGCAATTACTAGAACAGAAGATTTAATAAAAGAGGAGACAAAATACCCCTTATTTTCTAGTAATGAACTCTTATAATAATGGTTTACTAGGATCACTTGGTTGTCCTAAGATATTTTATATTACTTATGTATGGTATTCAAATTGCTAATGCATTGATTTACCTGCTAAACCACTAACACTTTCTTATTTCATTAAAAGCAAATAATATAATTATACTTTCTGCTACTAAATCACTATATAATCTGGAACTTTCGTAGGATGAGCTGTCTTCATTACTGGGCATGAAGTGTGCAGTGTATCACACACACAGGTGGGGGGGCCAGCCAGGTCTTTACAATGCTATGGTTAGTTCTGTAGTGCCCAGACAGGATGAGGACAAGTTTCAAGACCTTCAAGTTAGTATAATAATTCATTTAAAATTATTATTAAGTTATTTTTCTCCAACAGTTTATTTGATTACTTGTTATTTGTTAAAACATAGCTTTCTACATCTATTAACCATTCAGACCAGTGCAGGTATTATCTTATACCATATCCCACTCCCATGACAAAAATCAGTAATGAAGTTATCATGTTTTGTACAAATTTTTCTTTTTTCATTACAGGTCCGAGTTCTGTTCACTCATCCAACACACGCTGAAATGTTGCCCTGTCCGTTTTTCCTTGATGGTGAATGTAAATTCAGTGATGAACAATGTAGGTGAGTCGTATCATAATCTAAAAAAAAAGCACTGCACTCTGACTGTAGTGTCATATTTAAACCTGATTTTATCGGTGTTTCAGATATTCCCATGGAGCTTTAGTACAATTATCGAATTTAAAAGAAGCAATAGAACCTGATTTTAGTTCAATTAAAGTAGGTAGTAGAATATTAATGAAACTGAAACCACCGGATAATGAGGTAATTATAGTTCCTGATAAACCATTTATTGTGGAGTGCCTCATTTATTTTTGTCCAACCATTTATTGTGGTCCAGCAAGGGCTACAGCTGAGCCTGAGGTCCTGGGTTCGATCCCGGTTATTGGACTTTTCCATCCACCACATCAAATATCTCAGTGGCAGTCTGGGTTTGTGCCTGGTTGTTGGCAATAGGCCCCCGGACATGGGAATTAAACATAACTGGCCAAATGTGGGTGTATATTAGATATACCTCTACCCAACTTGTCGGCGTGTTTTTATGTAATTTACTCATCAGAAATCTCCAAATTGCTTTTGCTCTTTAGCATTTGCCTAGCCCCTGGGCTTTTCCATAGCTCAGCCCAGGGTCGTGAGCTTTTCTCCTCCATGTGCCACAGTACATTGCAAGATGTCTATGAGATAGCCTTACTCTTACTTTCTCGGGATACCATTATGTTACATCTCTGACCCATCTTCCATTTTTACTCCGGATGACTGATCCCTCTAATCCATGTTACGTGTTTATTACAGGAAATAGGTTTAGCAAAAAAATCAACAGAAAAGTATCACTTATGGCACAGAGCAGTAGTAAAGAGTATAGACACAGAGAAAAGAACTTGTTCTGTTAAGTTAGAGCATGGTGTACACACAGGGGAGAAAAGGAAACATGCCACTAATGAATATAGAGTGAAAATTGAGGAAATTTTCCCATTGAACAGTAAGTTTCAGCTTTTATAAATACAGTGGACCCCCGGCTATCCGGCACCCTCTGAAATCCAACATGTCTATTATTATTGAATATTTTTTTGACAGTCGTCGCTAATGTAGATAATGCATGACTGAATGGGAAATGGATCTGTAATTTGTCGGATTACAAGGTACTCTTTTGTAAAAAAAAATCCGGACTATACCGGACTACTACCGTCTTCTTAGGCAATACTCTATAATCCGACAAATTCGATATTCCGACACTGCCCTGCAAAACGTTTGTCGGATTACCGGGGGTCCACTGTATTTAATTTCCACATTGATTCTTTGCTTAGTAAACTTTAGAGAAATTGCATGTTTGTGAGAGTTATTAGTGCCAAAGTCTCTTAGCAATTACAAAAAGGTTTCAAGTGATGTATTATTCAGTGTTGAAGTCATGATTTAATACTATAAAAGGTGTTTCTTTTGAAATCCCATAACTTTAGGCCTCTACGGTATCATGAGACTATGTCAAAGAAGCAACGCAGAAATGGTATATCAATAGGAACAGGTTGTAGAGTAGTGTACCTCGTTAATTGTAGCTTTTCCCATACCTATGTCTTATACTACTTTTTTACATTTCATGTAGCTGAAAATGAAGAAAATGATGAATCCAGTGATAGTTTAAGCGACACAGAATATCCACAAAGCAAAGCCATGTGTGAAGAAACAGTAGCTGACAATCATGCAGTTACTGTTCAAAGTAGTCTTCTGAACAAAAACATCACCCCTATTGGGCAGTGGGAGCAACATACTAGAGTGAGTATGTATTAACGTTTATAACAATTTGTAATCATTGCTAGATTTAAGGATATAAAAATTACAGGTCATTTTAATTTTACAGGGTATTGCCTCGAAAATAATGTTTGCCATGGGCTATGTTGCTGGGAGTGGGCTCGGCGCAGCAAGCGACGGACGTGTTCAGCCGGTTGAAGCGCGCGTTCTACCTGTGGGGAAGAGTCTAGACCAGTGTATGGCTATCTCCGAGAAACATGCTGCTCAAGATCCATTAAAGGTAGCATATTTCAAGATCATAATTGAAAAAATCATAAAGATCAAAATTTTATAAATTGGAAGTAGAAATAAACAAGTATTTTATAAATACTAATAATGTATGGAAGAGCGGAGTCTCCTAATACAGGCTTTATACGCTTAAAAGGAGGCTCCAATCACCACTGATGTAAAAAACTTGTTAATTCGAATAAACCATTTTCATTTTCTTTTCATTTTCATAATCATCGCTAACACTTCTTAGATAATACAGGATGTAAGGGTAAACACCGTTGTCACTTAACCCATGGGCATGGGAAGCCGTCACCTCCTTCTGCGAAGCAGTAATGCTCGCGAAGGAGGAGGCGGGGCGCGTGAGGGAGTGGCAGTCTCTGCGCCCTCACGTCCCTAGCCGCCGCAGGAGGAGACGCGCCGGGAGTCGATTGCGGACTCCCGGCCACCGTAGGCGCGAGCTTGCGGGTGGCGAGCAATGGGTAGCTCGCCGCCCGGTTGGGACCAAGCTCGGGTCGACGGCGCGTAGTGTTCCACGCGCGCCTCAAAGAGATGTCAGCAGTACTGAAGGGGTCTGCTAGGACCGATGCCTGCCGGGGTCGCGTGATTGTTCGAAAGAGATACCGTGACCCTGGCACATGGGCAACTGAAGGAACACGGGTGGGTTTTAGTCAGTAAAAGACTGACACGCCCTCCCGCTCCGCCCAGAGCGGGAGAAGTCATTTGATGATTTCCCATCCAAAAAAAAAAAAAAAAGCCCATGGGTAGTTTGACTTAAATATAAAATAACAAAGTAAAATATTTTCCTAAAAAGGTTTAGAATGAATTTACGCGCGAGAAATGAGCGACGCTACGACGCGGCGTTACGTACGCTCGCTAGCGAGACTGACAGCTGACTGACTGGGGTCGCGACCCGTGCGTCGGCGTCGGGCAACGCGGCGTGTTGAGACGCAAGTTTGTTGCCCTCGCGCATAGGGTGAAATGTTCTTGTGGAAAATGCAGATTTTATTTTTAAAAAAAGTTTGTTTTTTTTTTTCATTGATTTTACGTTCTAGTTTACCCTTACATCCTGTATAAATACTCTTTACAGACTTGTTAATAACAAATTCTATTATTCCTTATAGGTAGAGCAGAAACTAAAAAGATTACAGAAGAAAGAAGAAGAGCGTAATAAAAGAGCATACGAGCGAGAAAAAGAGAGGGAACGACGAAATGTATTTAATTTCCTTAATAAAACTTTAGGTGATAAGACTGAAGCAGAAAACGAAACGGAAGCCTCTCTGGATGTAAAGCAGTCTTCAAGTAAGGACTTAAACATTGAGCAATTCAAAATCACAGAAGACAAAAAACGAATTGAAAAGGAGATAGTAAAACTGAATAGTTCATTAATCAGACAGGCGTCTGGGTCCAATGGTCACAAAAATATTAATATTCAAATTGCAGAGAAAAATAAAGAACTGCACAACCTTGTGCAGAGGGAAATGCAAATATCTAAGGAGCAAACACACAGAAAAGACAAACAGAAAATGACTGTTTTTTAACAGAAAGTTTTACCTTGGGACTTTATGGGGTGGTAGGGAAATCGACGCACAATCTGGTACCTTGGATTACATAGAAATAATGATCAATTTTTTTTTTAATGGTCCACTCATTTTTAATGCGTTGCACTTCTTTATGAAACAGCTGTTTTTTTTTTGTGATAATCAGCACGAAATTTCTATGCTAGGGGTCTAGAATTCAACAAATACAACAATTATGTAATGTACTGAATTCATGGTTTCAGTTTTTGTGTCGATGTCCCTAACGCCCTGAATAGAATTTAAGTATTAAGAAAAGGTTATTGTTATCAATAAATTAAGAAATAAGAGTCTGTTTCATTTGATATAATTTTTGTTTGGAGGGTTGAGAAAATCTGTATTTAAAATTAACTTGCTTTTTTAATTGGACAGGCTGGTGAATTTCATTCCATTGCAGTATATTTGATACTGATATAATAAATAACGCCACTTTTCCAATAAGCGCATAACTTTCATCAACGCATTCCATGTGAGTACATAAAACTGTCTATAAAGTGCCTTTTAAAATATTTCGAGTTCCGAGTAACTCATGGGTGTATTACGATCACGAAGATTACGATTGATCGATGACGTACTAAAAATGATGGTACGTAGGTGTCTTATAAATCCTGTTTTTAAAAATTGCTGTACTCGCGCATTATGTACTCTGTGAGACCCGATCCCCTAGTTTCAGAATACATAGTTATTTTTTCCAATACAATACTGAAATTCTGTTCTGGTTCTGAACTTTTGATCTGCGAGACTGCGTGAGTTTACGTGTCACAGAATTTGGCGCAAGGTTAATGATCTTTTTCGAGCTACAAAGACAAAACAAGATTCAACTCTCGATTTGTCAATATACAGTTATGTAAGCTACAATTTTACATTACATTACATTCTACTGTACAAAAACAAATTCTGCATGATAACTGATAAGCCATCTAGATTACTTCAACTCTTCATTAGTGGCTGTTGTGGAAGATACACCTTAAATTAGTTGCGCGATCCCCCTTCAGACGTTGAAAAGTAGCTCATGAAATGCCACTTAATTTGCGTGAAGTTGGACAAAGGTTTGGGTTTGATTTTCTGTTAGGAAAGTACGTAGTAGCCCGAGGTCTGTAATTCTGTATTAATAGATGCTGCTCACCCTTTATTACATAGGTCATAAGGCTTCCTAAGACCTCTGTATTCATCCTCAGTGAATAAGAGTTTAATTAGTCATAAATACATGGTGTCAGAAGAAAAAATAAAATAACTCGAAAGTTTTAATAGAATGTATGTGATACGTTGCAACGGATGACTGTTTCGCCACCATAGTAGTAGGAGAAAGTATAGTGCTGTCAAAGAATCGGATGCCAGTTGGCAACAACAATGAAACACTTGGATAATTACAAATTTCTATATTTACATATGTGATGTTTAGTTTAAAATAAGCGTACATGGCATAAAATTACAATTAATATATGACATATTTTTCTATAAATTAGATATTTGTACTATCAATCAATATTAACAAAGTACTTAAAATGTTAATGGGCGTGTGACTAGCAAATAATATTTGCTGAATTTTATAATTATGAATTAAATTTTAGTGACAGTGGGTCAAATATGTTTACCACTAAACTACTCAATATTATAGATTATACCTAAATTAGGTATGGAATTGTGGCTATCATTACCTAATTTCATCATTATCCACTTGCAAGCGCTAACTCTGATGCACATTAGATATTTTTAGAAAAGGTACAATTTATTATAATTAAAAAATGAGTATAAGATGTTAATTATTATAAAATTTAACTTTGCATTGCCATAATTCAAATAATAACTACTAAAACCTCTTAAAATTGCTACGTGAGCAAGATATTTGTACTTTTCTTCAATCAGTTTTCCTAAAGTGCTGATGTCTACAGAAGCATTCCTCAATGCAATATAATTTAGTACTAACAAGATTTAGAAATTGGCTAATAGACCCACTGTGCGAAGTTCCCAGGACTACTAGGCTACTGAATCAATACCAATGTCAGCCCCAGTACATCATGATCAACACAACACTGTGCATTCATATAGGTAAAGGTTAAAGTTAAATATCAGAAGTCTAAAAAATATAGTCCTAACAACAATTTGCTAACTCTCGTATGTCTATCATTCTCTTTCTAAATAAGGCACAAGTCACATTAGAGGAACCAAATTGAGTTCAGGTAATTTTAAACAACTTCTGATTTTGGACTTTCTTTAGTCCTTTACCTATAAAACTTCTTGTGCACATCTGACAGGACAATATTCCTCCAAACGTTTCCAACATGTGACTACTACCTGTACCTGTGTTTGCAACAATACTAATATGTATAGTTATCATCTAATTATATGCTTATGCATTGAATGTTCACTATAAAAAATTCCTAGACAAATTCATCACAGAGATTTGTTATATCCTCATCAAGATAACCTTATTACCGTCACCATCCATTCTCGCTCATACATCCATTGAATTACATTTATTTTAATATCTATATATTACATTACATAATGCAATAGAGAGTGATGAAATAAAGAGAGACATTCTTTGTACTAAACTAAACGTCTTGAAATTAATAAGTACACTCTTATGAGACTCTTCGCCACGCAAGTTAAAATAATTACCCTATGATTGTTTTATGATGAATTACATTTGTGATGTCTTTATTACGTGAGTTGTGATTAGCCGCTTCTCGAAGCATCGCAATGAAATAACGAATACGAAATCAAATCGCGATCACAACTAATGTGACAATGCTTGAGGTGAGATTCGCTTCAACTGGCGTTGTGTTTAATTACTCTATTATTATAATTAGAAGCGGCGGATTTTATGATTAACAGGCGGCTGTCACTGCTGCCTGTATTAAAATGATTCCGATTTACCGATAACAATCGATATTCGGGTGTATAACACAGTTATCATCCATAGATCAATATATTTAAGGTATGTGAGTCCTTGGGACTATCACTTATTGATGCTATAGCGTTGCTCTGAGCCGGCTGACGACGCACGCCATTACAGAGTCGACGTTGTCGAACACGGGCACTCCGGAGCGTTTCGCTAAGTCTGAGAGGTAGTGGCGGCCCCGGTTGTAATCCTTGACTGCTGCTTCACTATACTGTAAAGAAATAATTGTTTCATTAGCATTGCAAGTTCATATGATACCAGATGGCTATTTTAGCACTTTTGCCAGAAAAGACAAGATCAAACGGTACAGTTTCACATATAGGTGCTAACAGACAATAATTGATCTAAGTGAGAACGAGTATAGTCAGTGCAAATCACGGATGATACGACTTTAATGACATTGACAATAGGTTCAAATTTCAATGACACGCAATCTTAACCAGAGTTGTTAAGGTATTTAAATGATAAATACAGGTTCAACTTACACCATGTGCCTTCTTCGGGTCCATGGGCTGCACTAAAAGCACGGTGTTGGCAGGACGCAGGCCCATATAGTGTGCTGCCAGTACCATCGCAGCGAAGCAAGGGGAATCCGCACTCATCGCGAATACTAATACGCGTGAGCCTAGTAATAGGTCCTCGTCGTATGTTCCTGTAACGGAATAGTTTGTTAGGAGAGTGGCAAGACACAAGGATGGTTGTCGAGAAAACAAGGTGTTTTTAAGGATCTGGCAACAATTTCGGCTAACCAACTGGGCTGAGTTCGTATTGCTGATTGTCAGAGACTCATCTGACATTAGCTGGCAAATCTTTATGCTGGGTGGTGTTTTTGGTCTGCTACCCGTCAAACTTGATCATTGTTTGTATGAGTTATTTATACATAATTATGACGGGCAATCAGCCTCTCTACCATATCATTGACTGTCTAAAACTGGGTTCCCACAGTGCGTGATAGTACAACGTTCGCGGACCAGCCCGCACCGATGCACCTTGGAAAGAATATCGTCTGTGGTAGCGGAGACACGTCCGTCCTATTCACGGTGACTCGGTAACTTCAAAGATGCAGTGTGAGCTTCTTTTGCATTTTGGAATGACTTTAATCTCAACATTCTCACAGACCGACACACATCGATAGGATTTTGGTGTGCGGTGCGTGACTGTCCGTGATCGTCGACCGTGCGTGATAATTCGCAATATCACGGATCGTGGAAAGCCGCCTTTACACGGTCAGTTCGATGCGAGTAGAATGGATGACGAATAATGGCCAGAATTTGTGTGGATTTGGACGTGCCGTGGACAATAAAAAATAAAATAAAAATGAGTTACCTTTGAAGGGCTGCGGCGTTACATCTTCCGTGACAGTATAGAAGTCGGACGCGCTGAGTCGATCATTCCTATCGGCTCTATCTTCAGGCGTGCGGTCTCTTAGCTGTACGTCATCGGGCAGTTCTAACGTGGTACTGGAAGGGCGCGGCTTTTTATCGTGACGCGGTGACTCGGGATGTGCCGGCGCGGTCCTTCGGGCAGGCGTCGAGAACATTCGGGTGTAGTCGTTGGCTCGTGGCACTACGTACGTGAAGCCTTCCCTTCGTAGGACTTCTTCTGGTTTGATGTTGTGGATCTGGAGAAGAATGGATTTATTTTATAAACATAGATATGTTTGTAAATAGTTGAAATATGAACACGTTTTAAAGTCGGCGGCAGATCAAAATCTAACAGTATGTTTTTTATTTTATTAATTTATTTAAGTTCAGGTGGGTCAGGTAACAGCTATCACACACCCTACAATAGTGAAAACAAAGTCTTTCAAGAAATTCAGGCAGACTGAAATAAACCCTTTCGGTTTTCTATAGCTTCTTTCTGTCAACCAAACTAACTATTTAATTTAGATGGCGCGTTTAAGAGTAACTTTCCTACTTCAATTATTACTACTGACGCGCCTTAGAAAGTGTCTGTACATTGTTGTGCAAGCATTCGTGTAATTCCCAAAATGCTAGTTTACCGGGAAGGTCCCGCCGAGGTATACGTCATGCGTGGGCGCGCCCAGCATGGCGGGCAGGCGCTCCAGGCGCCGCTCCGTGCCCGGCGTGAACACTGAGTCGCCGCTCGACGCCCCCGCGGCCCCCATGGGCCCCGCCGGGCCCCCGGGCCCCACGGACCCCGCGCTTGCGCTGTCTACTGCAGGCCGGTGACCGCCGTTCTGGAAACAAACAAAATTACCGGTAACTAAGTGCTCAGATTTGACTTACTAACTTAAGAATAAGGGCATTTCTTGATTTTCGTAAAATTTTCTAGTAGCAGCTGCTGTTTATGATCGATCATGTAAATTTATGCCAAAAGCTCATTCTTACAATAATCTTTTTGCTTCAGGTGGGCTCATAACCTGATGAAGGTTACGAGAATACGTCCTACAGGTAATGTTTGAGACGATGCTTGGGAAAGTCATTACCTGCAGACCAGCAATTGACGTCTTTTGTCTGAACGATGACAATAATTACAGAATAATGTGTTTGTTCCTTACCTTAGGAATGAATAAACCAAGCTTCCGCCCGTATGCTTTAAGCCTGGGGTTGACAAGCCGTAGCCCGTTGTTCGCGTCTCTCGCGGCAGGTTCGCGCGGCTCACTGCGGAACTCGCCACCCGTCGCCTCCGCCTCCGAACCGTTTCGACTTTGACACTCTGCAAGTAACAAACAGTCAAATTATAAAGTGTGTAGGGCAAAGGGGTATCTTTCATATTTACAGCAAACACAAATAACAATAAGAAGGAAAAAAAAAACTACTAATGGTTCATATGATGAAATATGCGTCTGTTTGCAATGAGCAATCCGACTGTGTGAGTGAAAAATTGCACAAAACCATTTTAACAGCAAACAAAATAATTATAAAAACGTAGTATTTTGATTTAGAAAAAAAAAAAAAATTGCAAGCAACAAAAGGTCTAATAAACATTTGCCATATGTATGTGATCAAAACAGAATTCATGAAACTGCACAAGCTAGCATAAAATTTAAAACAAGTAGAGCAAGTAGCACCCAAAATACCGAAATAATGAAAATGGTAACTGTATGAAACAAGTGGAGCGTGGGACGGCTGTTACGTACACAAACGACTTCGTTGAGGTCGTGGGTACACCTTGGATGCAAGCGGCTCAAAAATCATTCCTTATGAAAGTGCGGCGTGCGTCCGGAAGTGGACGCGTTGCGGATGACATGATGATGATGTTAAGTGAGTAGTGCGACCACGCACCGGGAGTGGGCGGGGACGGCGGGGTCGACGGGGACGGCGGGGACGTCGGGGTCGGCGGGGACAGGTAAGCGCGCAGCGAGCGGAAGGCGCGCCGCACGCGCGACCCCACGCTCTCGCTTTCCGCCGCGCGCGGGCTACTGCGCCCTTCAACAAACACCACCCCTTACCACACACCCGCCACCCAAACGTTCTTAACTATACGACGTTGCGTACCCGTGAAACGTAAAAACACTGCCAAATCTTCCGCTATGTTTCCACAACAAATCGTCCATGTTAAATGCAGCAATATATCGAGAGCGACAACATTAGCAGCTTACGACACATTAAATTAAGTTTATGGACGGTACATGTACATTGGCAGAAAAGGGCAGCATTTTAACAAGGTCCACGGACATAAAGGAACTGTGCTGACCTGCGTCGGCGGCGAGCTCAGCGACGGCGGCGCAGAAGGTCTCGAAGTCGACGGGGTCGGCGGCGGGCGGCAGTGCGCGCTCGGCCCGTGCGGAGGACGCGCGCGTGGCTTCGCGCAGCGCGGCGAGTGCGCGGGCGCGCGGCAGGCGCTCGGCGCGGCCGCCCGCCGCGTCGTAGGCGCGCTTGAGGCGCAGGATGGTGTGGCCCAGCGCGTGGCGCGGCTGCGTGCGCGCGCCCCGCAGCACGGCGCGCGCACAGCGCAGCGCGGCGGGGATGTCCGTGAAGGCGGGCAGGCCGCGCCGCTCCACCGCCTCCTGCAGCGTCGCCCGCGCGCGCGACAGCTCCACGTACTCGCTGCACACATACACACCATCTTATTACACTTTACAAGACACCACTTTATGTAAGACAAGTACCTGACTGTCATATTATTAATTGATTTCACTTTAATATATATTTTAATAATTTTGTTGACATTATTTTGTTTGTATTAATATTTTAATTTATTTAATAATTTCCACGCCGTTAGATAGACTAGCTGATCTCATTGAAAATGTACAACATCTTATACCTGTACCTACATTCATAGCAAATAAAATAGTGATTCTGATTTTGACATTCTACATACAAATTGACACAATAGAAGCACATGCTAGAGACGATCGCTCCGCGTGATCTTACTCCATCGGTTAGAGTGACTGACGTCAATACTTAACGAGATGATCGTGTTTCTACCTTTATGAACTGTTACGAATGCTTTGACGAGCTAATGTTTGCAAAAATTTATAGATAAGTGACACTATAATGTTTGTTTTGGTAAATTTGCTTCTCATTGTAAGCTATGAAAAGCATGTCAGACATTTGACGACCTAGGTTTCGTTGATGTGTTCCACCAACCCATACCACTCATACCAAACGACATAATTACACAAATGAAGTTTTAGTCACTATAATAGTTACCCCAGGTGGAGTCATTTATCAGATAATTCATCTTTTCGGAGAACTTGACACCAGGAAAAAGATAGTCAGTTAGACAAGGTGATGACGAACGTCTATCGCTCATCAAATCGCGCATCAACTTCAAAGACATGAATCATCCTAATCCTCGTGATAACGATCGACTGATGACAAATTAATCATGTTAAATTTTTTGCCCTGCTTGGCTCTGCTAATCTCGCTATTAAATTTTTTAGAAGACGTGTGTGTTCAAATGCTGATTAAGCTAAGAATAAATTGTAAATTGGTCGATGCGGTTCTTAATAAGCGGCTATTTAGGACATACTGTTCCCTGCAGATAGATCTCGATCAATACCAGAGGCCACTAAAGAGCCCAAGATACATCAAGTGACAAGGAGTTTACTTGGCACGTATTTCTCTTAACCATATATTATACACGTGTGCGCGGCAGGTCAAGGTGACAGTTTATGGATGCACATGGTACAAAATGGTCTACAAAACTCTTCGTCAACCTTATAATAACAAGCCGGTCTATTTTGCATAGACCCTAGCGTAAAAGCTGTTAAGTGAACTGTCATTCCACCTGATACTAAGTGATTGACACTATTGATAGCTATCTTTTTTTTTTGTGGGTGGGATATCATCATATGACGTCTCCCGCTCCAGGGTGGAGCGGAAGAGCGTGTCAGACTTTTACTGTCTAAAACCCACCCGTATTCCTTCAGTTGCCCATATGCCGGGGCCACGGTATCTCGAACAAATCTTGCGACCCTGGCAGGCATCGGTCCAAGCGGACCCCTTCAGTTGTTGCTGCCATCTCTTTGAGGCATTGATAGCTCACTTTAAGATCATTTCAAATAAGTTTTCACAGTGAGATCGTTACAAAATAGATCGGCTGCTAGAAGAATGCAATCCCCAAGTGGCTAAAAGTATGGAGGAAGTAGATCTTCTACTTGTTATTTTTTATTCAACCAGTAAGAAGTACCAGGACAGCTGTGGCTTTCGGCTGGTTCAAATCATGGAACGTGCAGCTGATTCTGCATGAAAGGCAGGAAAGAAGGTGAGGCATGTCCTATGAGTGGACTCCACAGTAGCATAGTGTTCTGGAAGGTACGATGATACCCTATTTGAGCAGCAGTGCTATTCCGTAAAAAAATTCATCGTGATAACTGGGGTGAAGTGGGCTCAGTGAGCTTAAAGTTGACAGCTGTCATTAGTGACAAATCCCTAAAATCAGATGGAATGACAGTTCACTTGTAGACTTCACTTCATCTAAGTATCACGGTGAGATTATAACAGAAATGATCGGTTGATGTGTCAGTCATGTCATCAGATGGAATGCCAGTTCACTTTTAGGTCACTTCATGTAAGTGTCACGGTGAGATTTTGATTGATCGGCTGATTGTGTCTTGCGTACGGAGTAGATACTGACTGGTCAGAGATGGTCTCGTGTCCGATGTGCTGGTGGCGCGTGTAGGGCCGCAGCACGAGCAGCAGGTCGCGCGGCGCGGCGGCCAGGTGCGCGGCCTCCACGCTGGCGGCCACGGCGCGCGTCTCACTGTCCAGCACGAACAGAAGAGCGCGGGCTGCGGCCTTCGCGCGGTGCTCCACTTCCATCAGCTCCGTCGACCAGTCTTCGACTTGCTGCAAAACAGAACACACATTATTTTTTACTTGAATAAAATTTCATCATCATCATTTCAGTCAAAAGACGTCCGTCCACAGCTGAACATAGGCCTCCCCCAATTTGGGGGATTTGCCATAATCGCCACGCTTGGCAGGCGGGTTGGCTGTCGCAGTATGGTGGTAAAATGCATAGAGAACGCTGCTGCCCATTCTCTAGTAAGTCCCTTAATCGCCTCTTACGACACGCACGGGAAAAAATGGGAATAAAATTGAATGAATATTAATACCAGCCTATTCTTGCCCACTGCAAGGTTGCCGATAGGTCCGTATGACCAACCCGTCATGAGCAAGAAGGCTTTTCTTCTCAAACAGAGAAGGCTCAAGCATAAGGTAATCATGACGCTCAAGACGCACGAGTTGGTCATACGGACCTATCGGCTCCAGGTTTCCTCACGATGTTTTAAGTGCACGAACGTCAGTAAATATTAACTAAGATATATAACGTAACTAAGATAATTATATTCAGAAAGAACATACAAAGTCACATTGCTACTCTACGTAAACACGGTTCATGGAAGCAACATTTTTATCGGGGAAGATTTCAACACGTAGCACGCCTAAAAGAAACCAGAGACATGGTAGTTTTCCTGCCAGGATCACTGATCTGTTCGAAAGAGTTACCGTGGCCCTGGCATATAGGCAACTGAAGGAACACGGGTGGGTTTTAGTCAGTAAAAGTCTGAGATGCCCTTCCGCTCCAGCCAGAGCGGGAGACGGCATTTGATGATTTCCCACCCAAAAAAAAAGACATGGTAGTTTTAGGATCTTAAATTAGATTGGTTTTCCGATTATTATACGAGAAAAAAAATGCAGACGATCTATTATATTACTATAGTGTCGGGCGGGTGTCAACCAATGTACAGTGCCTATTGTGGACACGCGCCTTTGCTCAACATAGTAAAGTATATAAATATGTAGTTATAACGGGTGCAGTAGTATAAATTATATTCTTTATCTAACATAAATTAGCCGTCTGGCTCACTTGCAGCTTACATGCATTTGTTACGTACTTGTGTAACGTCACGTGAAAGTGTCTTCGTAGCAGAAATAGGTATGGGTAAAACAATATCGTAAAACACTTTGGCTTCAAGCGCTCAGCTAAAAAGTAAGTGGGTATGACGTAAGTTTATGATTTCATGTGCATTTGAAACCGTTTACTTCTCAAGAGTTATCTATTACGTTTGTGTGATAGATGTTCCAATAGAACGTGTCATATCTAATTACCAAAATCATATTTATCGAGAGCACGTTTCATTCAAAGGAGCTGTCAAACCAACTTGCGTTATCATACGCATTATCTATCTGTTATTAACTGGATAATGGTCTTCTTGTGAACATATTTTTATTTCTCATGTAGCTGTACGTAAGCCCAGTTAATTCTGTCCATCGCCTCATTATCGGTGGCCTTTTAAAGTTGTGCCCCGATGTTATTGTAATAACAACCAACGTTATGAATATTAATGGTCGCCCACACCTTATTGTTGTATTAATTGTACCTAATTATAGTTTGTTTAAATATTTCACGAAAGAAAAACAAACTAGTTTAAGAATTCAATTTGCAAATTGATAACGTCATCGTTAGTAATTAATATTTATTCTAGCTGATAAATTTGAGTGAAAAGACCTAAGTAACCGTCGGCGTCGCAAGAATTAAATAAAGATAAACGTACCATTTTGTTATTCTCGGTCATAAAATGTTATTGTACTTTTTTAGAATAATCAAGAGACTACGACATTCATTGATGAGCAGAACTTGTGTATCGCTGTATTTTAACGCTTTTATAGCTCAACCATAAATATTGCGCCGGATCAGCGTCGATTAACAAATTAATGAATTTATTGAAGCTGCGCGTGTCACACCACCACATGTGACTAGCTCAATATGGTACAATATTTTTTCATCTAAATTAAATTGGACACGAGCCGACAATCAACAGCTGACCTGTAATCACACTTGGATTATATCACACAGGTTTTAATTTCCAGTATTGTTTGAAGATTAATTGACTTCATATCACGTCGTAAATGGCGAACAATGTTCGATTGTTTACTGCATTAACATACACACCGTTGTAATGGCTTTATTGTAGGTGACTTTGATATACAAGAACTCTGAAAATGAACGTCCGAAGACACTTATCACATTATATACTCTATCAATGACATACGTCATCTCTATTTACATACCAACATGGCTTTACGCAGTTAAAATAAAATTAAACACATAATATTGTTTTTATAGTGAGTGTTCGCTGGTTATTAATGTATCTAATCTAATATGGGCACATCACAGTCACGGTAGTGACAGTAGTCAACGTACACAAACTAGTGAAATATTACTGTAGCCTACTTTCATTACCTATAAACTTTCTGGTAATCTTAGACCCTATTGACAATGCAGAGGAAAACATCGTATACCTGGAATCAGAGCGAGACAAGCATTTTTTAGGTACCACGCTTTATCAATTAAAACGTGTTATAATATTCGAAGAAAAAAAAGAGAGGCCTATACTCGGAAGTTGGTGAAATCGGCCTGTGGATGATGATGATTGTAATCGATACTCGTCTTTTCGCCATGTTTGATAAGGCCTTTGCCTTCCAGCAACATAGGTTGAAATGATTAATAAAAATTAATTATACTGCAATAGTATTGTTCAACTCACCGGGTTAAAATAAGTTATGCCCATCTTCTTCAGCATCGGAATAGCTATGTCCGATCTCCAAGTAGTGGGGTTGCAGGACCCGCCCAGGAACACCTCGCAGGGTGGAGGGGGCGCCTCGCTGCCTGCGCAACACCATACGTCAAAAATTGTCACAACACTCACAAGTAGGTACACACAAATAAGTAGGCATACGTATACATAATTGGCGTAGAGGATGGACTGTGTGGTAACTACTGAATATATTGATTTTCCTTTACCGGAAATTAAATAATATTTTTTAAGTTTTTCATCTTATCAAAATTTCAAAAAATCTGTTGATGGTATGTGTGCTTTTCAATAAGCTCGGACTATCAATCTATTCTAGCTGATGTACACATAACATCTTATCACGTGGTTCACCCACGCTTTTCATTGCAAACACCATGTCTAACGTAGTGTCTACGTCAACAACATGAATAATTCCATAGATATTATATGAAGGACGAAACAATCAATCACCATGTGAACAATATTTGATGTGTTCTTTGAGACACAACTCATAATAGGATGAGTTGACCCTATTTCTAAGATGGGCCCGAGGCACGCAAAAGAACTACTGTTAATTGTTAACAATTGTACTGCGGTTGGACACGCAAGCAATGAGCTCAAACCAAAGCGGTTTGTTACTATTTGTTGAAGATTCATGAGTGGCCTATACAAACCGGTATCTTATGTTTAATACATGACGTCGGATCTACGTTGAACAAAATCTATATCCAATAACAATTCGAAACCTTGGCGCCGATACTTATTAGACGCGATACAAAGAACTAAGATGCATACCTAAAATAGTGTTATTCAATTAATATATGCAAATGTAATCTATCTGCATGATAATAGGTGCATTGATCATAATGGTAGTTGATAGCAACATGGGTACATACGGCGTGGATTAGAAAGCATCACGGCCAGGCGAGTGCCGGTGCTGGGTTCGTTCAACCAGCGATACTCATCGTCAATGATTGATGAGTATCGACCTATCGACTGCGTGGGCTGCACATAATGTAGGCCGACCGCCGTACTACATTAAACACCTACTTGCATACTCGTAGATTAATGATTACCATAAAAGGTCGCCCATTCGGCCGATACAAAATTTAATTATTAAATTATAATTTTTTTGGTAGGTTCTACTTTTGGTCACATTACGTATCACCAGTTAATCGACAGTGGTCTTTAAAAACTTCGTAACTACTTCCTATACACCGTGATACCTATCTTTATCGTATTCATCCCGTGGTGTGCTAAGTCTATTTCCGAAGCACTATTGATTAGTGAAGTGAAGATATATTTATTACATAAAAAAATCACAAGCACACATACACTCATTCCAACTTGGAACAATTCCTATTGATTTTCTCTTGCTTTAAGTCCTTTAACTTTTGAATGTAGTTTCTAATGGATAATCAATTACTTTCCAACTTTCTCGCATTATGATAGTAATGGATATTCAAGTAGGTAATATTGATACTGAGTCACGACTCTCCGGGATGGTAGGAGTCAAAATTGTACGGTGTACCTATATATTGACTTGATCAACCTAACATTTTCTATTTGACAGATGATCAATATTCATTTAGATTTTTTAGAACAACACTTAATATACACAACACAGAACGACACGCACAGGTAAGTATTCATTCATGTTTACACTGCAGTTTATAAAACGTGGCCAACCAAACACATCAATCCAATTCGGGATCTTCGTTCAATGCCAAAACGAAAACGTAAACACAACGCCAGATCAACAAACGCACTAACATCGGCTGCTACGCCCGCACACAGATCACAGATTTGAATAGAATGTCCCTGAATTGTCACAACTTCAACGTGAACTCACGACACATATACCGAAATCCACAGTGTACACAGCCATCCTCGTTTACTGGTGTCACTCAGTAAAATATATGATACAAAACATCGCGGGAGAAAATCATGTGGTTTTTAACGGAGGAATTGATTATGAATAACATTATGGGAAATAGGAATACACATGGTGTCGTAAATCGGACAGGTTTTCATTGATAAAAATAGTATAGAAGTATGGGAGAAACGCACAGGGAACTATCATTGTAGTCGGCGGCATGGTTGCGGATGTATCGTGCAGACTGCGTGCACGCTGTCCACCCGCGAACGGTCGGCGGCCAACTGGCGTCCGTTCGCAACTTACATCTACGCCCAAGTACTAGCCAATTCCGCATTTTAAAATATTCCGTTATTTCTATAGCACTACAAAGACATGGCACAACTTATGGTGTTGATGTTGACCATAAGTCATCCGCAAAACTTGTTTTTTCATCTCATCCACAAATGATTTCAATGAGCATAGGTATGTCATCAAAATCATCATTCAAAGAATTGTTAGAAGACGGTCTTACGTTTTAGCCTACTCATACTATTTATTTTATGGATGATGGATTGGATTAATGCAATCAATTCAATCCAATCATGTTGTTGTTGTTGTAAATGTTTTAAAATCTCAATTACTACCAATTCGTGCCTAAACGATGAAAGTGAACATTTTAACACTGAAAAAATTGCACGAGGCTACAAAATCTGACATAAAAGTGAAAAAACTAAAAGACAACATAATAATTACAGTGTGGTACAAAGATCGCTATGTAAATAGAAAATAAAGAAAAATGACTATTGTTTGTTTGTGCTCAAGAAGTCGTCATTTAACAGAATATTTCTTCCGGGAGATAAGGAAGTTGACGCAGTATCGTTTCATCGTTTGTTTACGTTAGGTATATCTGTAGTTGTAGTAGTGCGATGTCATCTGTATTATGTTTTCGTAGCATTTAGCGGCCGAATTCGTGGGCGCGTAGTACACTGAGCGGAGCATCGCGCCCTCGCTTCCGTACTCTGTTTATAGTATGTGCGGAAGAGCCTGGGAGGCCACGCATCATATTTACTTAGTGCTCTCTGCCTTTTACGAATTACCGTGAGAAAGCGGAACTTCTTTCCGATATGTATTACGAAAATCACATCTAAGCGCGTCATTTCGTTCCATAACATGAAAATGAGACTAGAACTTTCTCTAATATTCCAAAGATAGGAAAAGAGGTTTATGTCTGATATTTTTAAAGCTTCAGAAGCTTAATTTAGTTGTCTCTAATATTATACATTAGTCAGATGCGCCGGGAGATTGACGCAAATCGGAGCATTACATGTGCGGGTGCAAATAGGAGCGAACGTACAATGACTGTAGCATAGGGCAATCGCATTAATAGCAGAACAATTAAAAACATAGATATACGCAATAAGTGATGACCACATGTCCCACGAATGTGAGTTAGTTCCTATTTGTTATTATGAATATGAACATCATCGCTGTCATCTTACTGTGTGCTTAGCGGAGCGACGACGTAACTGTTGATAAGCTTCTGATTGATATGTAGCTATAAATTATTCATTTCTTTGCCGTCTTTGATGAACTACTATCACTGTCTCTAATATATTTGATTTACAAAGGTAAACCAGTAGTTCATGCGCTATAAATCATTCGAGACAGTCCTATTTCCAAACTGATGATGAAAAGGAAATCGTAAATCAATTACACATTCCATAATTACGACGGTATGCGTGTCCCATGTAGGTTTGTACCATGTGTATTTAAAACAAATAAAAAAAGCAATCAATTCTGAGTCATTACTCGATAAAGGTAAGCTGTATGTACTCTAAAACAGTAATTTAAGAACTATTTATTTCAGATAAGTATTGACCAATCGAAAACAGTAATTCAGCAGCTATCAAACAGCCTGATAACAGATAGAATAGCGTGGGAAGTGGACGGCGACACCGAATTTATAGTGTATGAGATATTGTTGCGTAGCCATAGGGACTACCAATGTGTATTTCTGGATTGGTACCGTGCGGAAAGTTTAGTCACCATTTGTTTCATCACGGGACGATCGACCTTCCGCAGCACGAGTGTGCATCCTGAAGCGGGGACGGGAGCCCCAGGCGAAGCCAACAAATTTATTATTCACAACAAACTTTCCGCAAAGTCAGCCTTTATAGCCATTTCAGTAACTTCGTGACGGGCCAGAATAAGGTCATTTATTTTTTTTGTATAATAAACCAGTGTTATTATTCTAAGAAAAAATAAATATTCTTACCGTTCACGTGTTTACAAATGGTGTCCTTATCTCTGAGCTCCTTGTCTACGTTCCATTGTGGCGACTCAGGTTTGTTCGAACTCCTGCGAATGAAAACTGAAATTAGAAATAAAACACAATCGATGAAGTTGCGTAGGCGTTTCCGCATGATAGTGCAATGAATGGTGCAGACACTGAATGAAATCATTTCTAAAGGGTGAAATTATACAAAAGCTGTCCTTTTATGTACCTAGAGATCCCTTGCATGACAAATATCTCATTGTTTGGCATACAAGGGTCAACGCACGCGTCATACGTACTCCCGTCGTCAGTTCAAGACCGAGAAAAAGGAGTACGATCATTTTTACGTCATCAGTAAAATTAACCTGATTCATGTCGTGGTCGCTGCGGCCAATAAGGACATTGCTTGGGTCTTTAATTATGTCGTAGTAGGTATTTTGAATATAACATTAACAGGGTTTATTATACGTTACTTGAATTCCCATTTGAATTTTATTGTTAGGTACTAAACTATTTCCTGTTCAATTGCAAGTATTACTATAACTACAATATGTAGAGCTATTAGTAACTTGTCCCAGTTTTCAAATTCCTATAATACCGATTTGAGCTGATTATCTGTATATAATCACAATTGGAGCGGTTCAAAAGCATGGAGGCAAGGCATCTACTAACCTCCCTAGTTTTATTTCACCCATGAAGTCAAGAATCTGCTGTAATTCTTGACATTAAGAGCTAAGTAATACAACGTGGGGCGCCCCCCAACTAGGTGGAACGACGACCTAAGGAAATTGGCTGGGGCAGACTGGATGCGGAAGGCGGAGAACAGTGTGTTGTGGCGCAACATGGGAGAGGCCCATGTCCAACAGTGGATTGCGATAGGTTGAGTTGATTGATTGACTACGACGTCTTGTGAATTCGGTGCAATCATAGTTAAAATCAATTCATATTTTTTTGTATTCAGGCTCATTGCACAAGCCTGTCATATACTGTGACTAAATTATTGTGAAAATGTAGAAGTTATTGACATGGAAAAGTGTATTTTTCATTTAGGCAAATGAGACAAAGATGTTGGCGAAAGATCTGGAACAACTTGGGGCGGAAGGAAATAATGTGGGTCGAAACGGTTAATTAGCAGAAACTGACTAACGACTGACTAATTCTGTAACAACCATGTGCCCGTCGCGTCACAAGGGCTGAGTGACTAAAATTATTTTCTAAAGAATCCGATATGCAAAGTTGTTTGAAATATGGGACATGGGAGAATCGTCATCACCGCCTCCACCCAAATACGGATATTTGGGTGGAGGTGACGGGCGCTAAACACTTTAACATGAGGTAAGTAGCGGATGCGGTTTATTTTTAAATTAGGTAAGTACTTATGTATATTTCACCGGTACGTTAGGTATAAGTAGGCTCCCCTACCAAATACCTAAAGTGATGCTCGATTTTAGCGACCAATTTTATACAGAATAAATTTAATTTCTAGTAGTCGTTTAACACTCAATAGTAATTAATGCATGTAAGAGTCAGTCGCTGCAACCAAGGGGATTCCCTCCAAAGTTGAGTATGTCAAAGTTGTAAAAAAAACTTATAAAAGCGTCATTCCATATCGTGCCAAAACCTTATTACAAACAAAGGCTTATTTAGATCAGGTTGAAACTACCAAGTTAGTTATTTAAGAACCCAACATAAATCAAAAGCAATGCAGTTCTTTGTACAAAACTGACAACATGGTGCTACATTAATTTTTTAACTAAGAACTTTAGCCAATCTAAATAAAGTTGGAAATTCAAAAATCGGACAGCTTTTCAGGCTAGAACGAAAGCTAGATTGGGTTTTACAAAACGCAATCTAATTTTCGTCCTTGCCGGTGATTGGTGGTCGGACGGTGTGGGTCGATTTTTGGGATCATACTTAACCCCATAGAAAAATAGTCGTGACATGGAAGTGAGGGAAATTATAAGTATGTCACAATTGTGTGTACTAACTGAATGATTTAATTGACCGTGGAAAATTTCAATATGTACAAAATATTAACGTTAAGATAGGACCTTCGCAATTTACTTCAAAATAACATTAACAAGTGTAAAGTAGAAACAAATGGAACACTTACTGCCTGGCTTGCCTCGAACACCGACGCAGTTCAGCTGCGAACACGCAGAATTCTCCGAATGTGAGAGTGAGCGACTTGCGGCGGGCACACTGCCGCGCGCAGACCAGCATTTCGAATACTAAAACAATAACAATTCAGTTAAATAATAAACAAATGTTACCTGGGGAGGGGGAACACAGGAATGACATCAACTACAAATCGTCACGGAGAACTGAGGAAAAGTAACTCCTATTCGTATAATTTCATTTTCTATTGTCGTTGAACTTAATCTACTGTCTGTAAAGCTTCGGTAATAGGTTCTAAAGTAGACACAAGTATTTGTAGGTACACGCGTCTTCAACGCGTACACGGATGCTACGTATCTCATTATGTAAATTTAATGTCCCAGAATGATAAAGCAGTAGTCATACCAAATTCTTGTTATAAAATAAACTTTACGAAGAAAATTTATGATTCAGATCATATTTCTGTTGTTTTTTTATCAAACATAAATTAGGATCTCTCAAATTTTTTGGAATATTATTGTTTAGAGATAAATTGCGGCAAGTTAACATCCGTGATGATTTCGTCCTAAATGAGGTTCGTAATCTAGAACCACCGGCCGAACAACATTTAAATACAAATTAAATGTTTCTAATTTACACAACATACCCACGCCAGACGAGACTCATTTCGAATAATAAATAAAGTACTTTGCACAGTCACGTCACCCTACGAGGGCGACGAGGATTGAAGTCCAAATTATTTAGATATTAATAACTGTGTTGTTTAATCATAACTTAGAGGTATGTGTTCCCAGAGCCCAGCATAATGTCTTTTCCTGATTGAAGTGACTAACAAGTTTAATACGGCCTAAGTATGTATGTGACTTTTCAATAGATTTTAGACGAGAATTGCTTTGGCATCCTCATAGAAGAACAGCTTTATGTACAACAACACTATTACAATTCCAACAACAACGTGATGAGGCGATCAGGATTTTAAATTGTATAGTTTTCAATATTATGTAGTAGCACGAAGGAAACCGGTTGCTAATTACAACGAGTTCAACTGCGAGGATAACAAAGACAATTATCTAGTTAGGTATACATAAACTCATCTAACGACAAATATTTACATAAATTAAATGAATGGGAACATTATATACATTCATCCAACTTTACAATTAATAAACAAGATTTAAGGAATTTCTAAGCAATATTTAAGTACTTAAATAGGCCTATAAATCCTTTGTGATTCAAAACCATCGACGTCGTTAGCAGATCTGTCTAGTGAAATGCACACAACTTTCCGGACCAAGAGACGTATTATTTCGTTTACTGATTAGGCGATTATAAAGTAACCAAAACAGTTAATTATAGTGAAATAAGTAGACTTGCCTGGAAATGACGGAACATTATATTCCGACTATTCCAAGTGATGAACGTTTCACAAACTAAATAAACAGTTTACTTCCACACACATTATGCCTTGTTGTCCGATATACTACTAAAAGCCATCTGATCTGCGAAAACGCAGAAAGAAAATTCTTTTAGAATACAATATGGGGCGTAGCCAGGATGGAGCATATGGATGGGGTACTTGCCAAAAAACATCTATGTGAATCTTAATGGTGTCAAAAGCAGTGACGGTACATTACTTTCGTCGGAAGAAATTACAACGAAAAAAAAACGTAGACTAACATTTCCAGGACAGTTCTATATCTCGGTCTAAACTATCGACCTCTAAGACACGATTTAGGTAAGACACATCAAATTATAGATTATCCAATATAGCCAGATAAGTATACCTACTACCGCCCACAAAAATATTAGGCTTAACGTCAACATATCTCAAGGATAAGCGAGCATTAACTTAATATTGACACGCAATAAAAATTTATGAGTGTGTGTTAAGACGCATTGATCTTATAAAGAATGAAAGGACAGAGTCGGACGTCCGTGTGAAGCATGCAATAAACAGTCGGCGAATCAAACGTGGAGTCATGAACTCATTCGGCGGCAATTGGTCATCAGTGAGCAATAACGGTGAGATCACTGGACGCGCACGCGCACACCTGCCACTACAACAATAGCGGATATCTACCGTAATTATACACGTAGTATCCTATTCCAAGCGTAAAATAACGATTACGTTATTAATTGTTATGGTTGCCAATAAGCCATTTGGATTATAAATAACCATGACTTTTTTTATCTGAACTAGAAAACAAGGATCAGTTTGCATGGTGCGGATAACTTAGAGTTATTTTATTTCGAGGTAATTGCTGATTTAATAATGAAACAAAAAATATGTATAATTGCTATCATAGCATCGAATGACACTATACCTACCCCGCAGGTGCCAACTAAAGTTAAAAAAAAAAACTGTTATGTTTTCAGACGGAATTATTTTCTTGGATGAAGTTATTTCAATTTTTTTTAAGTTATACTTACATAAATTATGTCTAGCTACCAAAGAGCAAAAACATTGCGGAAGTAGTGAGTTCGACTTGACTGTTAAAGTGGCTAATAGAACATAATATTGTTGCGTGACTCTAAGAATCTAGGCATCACGCATTCGATCTGAAACCTAGAAGAAAACGTAAACGGTATGACCCAGTTTCAGAGGAAATTATAATGGACCGGGGATGTTTAAGAAATCACGCGAATTTCGAAATGGCTTCATATTTAAAGGTGCTGTTGGTAAACCTTTTAATAATATTTTTTTTTGCAATTTAGTATTAGACTGGATATCCTATATAAGCCTTAACGATTTCACGCCATTTAAAGTTTAAACGAAACTAAGCATCTTGGCCTATGTCCAACAGTGGACGTCTTTCGGTTGAAATGATGATGATGATGATGATGATGAAGCAACTAATTCTTTTGTCGCTGTAAAATAATTAAAGTCGATTTATTCGAAAAGCTTATATTAAGTCTTTAATATTTTGTCACATGTTACATAGAAGAATTATTGATTAGCAAATGATGATATCGATAATTTCGGAAGGACTATGCAAAATTGAATAAAATACACATACAATTCAACCGAAATATCCTTATCATTCCAATACCCGGATAATTTATCGATATCAAGTGCGTATTTACATAATTAGGATAACGATTACAATTGGGAATCACAGAGAATTGTGTATTTTATAAGTAAGGTATTCTTTATAAGATCGCCTTTAGCGATAAGACTGCCCTTGTGTCACCTGTAAAGTTTCTGAATTTTTACGGTTTACAGTCACCAAAAGAGATAAGTAACCAGGGTGGTCAGGAAGATTAGTAAGAAACCGATGGAGGTTTTCGAATAACTCCATCAATTTTTTGCTAAACTTCAACATATCCGACGACTCTGGTTACTTTGCTCTTTTGGTGACTGTACATAATAAAGAGTATTCAACCTATTATGTTTAATCTCACACTTGATTTTAATAAACGCTTTTATACACTGTTAAAATATCTAATTTCTGTGAAAAATAATATTGTACTAGGTATTTCTCAAACTGTCTGAAACTAACATTGTATCTGTACATAATTCAGAATTTGCGTGCATGGCTGGTCGATCTCAGACACTTGCGAGTTTCAATTTATGAAACAATGTAACACAAAGACATTGTAGATCAACTTGTATGTTTGTTAGTGGTCATTAACTGTGTGACCCGTGAGTTGATTGCAGTTGTTAGATTTATGGACGATAAATATACAAAAAGGGCGAAGCTTAACGTGGCAAGCCCGTAAATTGTTTTATATGACAGATAGTAATCGTAGAATACTAATTAATACTAATTTGTTCTGTTGCGATACCATCGCCGCCGTAACATGTCTGCTCGTTGTAGTGATATATTGATCAATATTCGTTAAAATAATACCACTGTCAAATTCCTAGATTGGAGTTTAAAAGACCACCGGCACCGTAGTTAGTGCAATCCGCAGTAAAGAGAGCTTTCGCACTGATAATCAAACTTTATATTAGTCGAACGTATGCACATTGCACAGCATCGGCAGCGTCTGAGCGACTGCTACGGATTGACAATACTAGCTAGCGTAGTAGTTGCGTCTCGTAGCAGCCGCTCAGACGCTGCGTAGAAGTCGCGTAGAGGTCCTACGCGATTCTACGAGGTCTCGTAGACCAACGTAGGCAGCGCGTAGCAGTCGCGTAGGCGCCAGCTACGCCAAGATCCAGCGTAGGCGCACCGCGTAGCAGTAGCAGAAACGCCGTTCTATCGCTATAGTTTCAATGAGGAAACACTACTGTTGGTTTTGATGCATTCTACCAATTAAACAACGGATTTACAAAACATTCTTACATTTTATAAATTATAATTTGACTAAGTGCAGCTGTACTTTTGTGGACTCGTTACTCGAGAATCAGCCATGATATTTAGGTATATCCGTTTGCAAAAAAATACAAAAGTGCGAGTAAGACTCACGCCTTGTGAGTTCCGTCTCAAAGCTGTGCCGGGCTGCTCGCCGTTTCGCTATAGTGATCCAGAAAATACATTTTCATTTCGTGTATGTCACGTGGGTCGCGGAAATTCATATGTATACCGGTAGCATAATCCAGTCGATACGGTGCAAATTGGCTTTTACGAAGACACATGAGTGTTTCTATGGGGTCTTTGTGCACACGTTTTTCTTGCCGTGAAAAACTATGCTTTAGTCGCCGTGTGAAGCGCAGTTGTCTGTCTTGTATGTATTATTAATTCATTATGGGAGCTTGTACAAGCTTTCTCTGAACACGGAAACGTTTTCTCTACGGTGCGGTTTAAAGACCGTATCGTAATGAAACCGTATCGTAAAATAGATAAGGCCTTATAGTTTTGTTTTTTCAGTCGGAACAATAGAACCCCAAAAACTAGCTTACTACATATTTTTCTGCGAGCTTTTTTAAGGGATCGGGTCTGGGGGCACATACCACCACATAATTATATCAAGTTCAAGTGGGAATTAGTATAATAGTGGTGACATCTAGCCTTGCGAAACACCTAGGGATAAGTGTATATTATTAACACTACCTACATCTAGATCTAGTACATTATGATCAGCAGAACTTGCAATGCTATTGTTATTTTTTGCGATACGTAACGGTCCGATAAGTACCTACAGTAGAAGTAAGCGAGTCATCGATATTTCGGGTACTTACCTACACACAATATTTGAAATGTGTTTGAGTCAACTAGTACTCATAGTAAACAAAAGATAACAATTAATACTTTGAAATAGCTGTAGTACACTTACTAAGTACCTACTAATTTTATAAATGTGATCGTTTGTATGTTTTGATGTTAAATTTGACTCAGTCACGGCTCAATGGGTTTGGATGAAATCGGGCACACAGATAGGTTATAACCTGGATTAACACATAGAAAATAATTCTATGTTCATCTCGAAAGTATGTTCCTGTCGGATAATTTTCGACCTGAAGCTGCTGGCAAAAGCGAGTTTCAGCGTATTTTATTAACCATTTATGACACGTTTAATTCTTTGATTGCAGATAAATAATAAAATACAACGCATAAGTACCGGATTATGATCTGTGCAGTACTAACTGTTGTAATATCTCATACTAAGCAATTAACTAGCAGCAATTGGCAACATGCGGAACTAAAATGTATAATTTTTACTGGCGTATTGACATTTGCTGTTGAATCAGCCTGATGATGATGATGTCATCGCGGTACCGCTTATCCAATAGGTGAGCCGTCATCAAAGCGTATCAATCATTAGCCTCTACGTATACCTAGCCAATCACGATACACGCCACATGACTGCAACTACTCCTGACTGTATTCGCATTCATGTTCCAAAAATACGAATACGTAAAAATCACGCTCCAAAAAAATTAAACCGCCGAAAAAAACAGAAAAGCAAAAAATAATAAACCTTAAAATTATGAGTCAGCGCTTTGAGTGATCTTTGTTCATTGATTTTTCAGCGCCGACTCAAAATTTTAAGGTTTATTAGTTTTAGCTTTTCTGTTTTTTCGGCGGTTTAATTTTTTGTTAAAAAGTTTTTATTTTGTAATTTTTTGTGGCTTTAATGTACTAATAATACTTGGCAAGATATACCCTATCCAATGAAAAAAGAATTATCAAAATCGGACTACTCTGTACAAAGTTATGCATGGTTATACACATAGCTGGGCATTAACTCGTTAATCCGTTAATCGTTAATTAACGAAGTTAACATTTTGATTAACGGATTAACTTTTAAGTTAACTTTTAAACATGTTAACGGATACGTTAACTTCCGTTAATATGCAGAAGTCCGTTAGTCGTTAATCCAATGCCTACTATTTACCGCACAGCACCGCGCCACGGCGCGAAAAACTGGCTTAGACAAGTATGAAACGACAAAGATATTTTAACACCAAAACGAGCCTCGCTTTCAGACGAGAACTTCAACATGTTAATGTTCATGAAGGGGATTATGCACCTTAGGCCCGACGATTAAATCACACATTTGAATTATACAAGTATTTTGTTTTGTTCCTAACCTGTTAACTTCCAGATCCTAAACCAACATGTTTTATTAGTTCACTAACGCAACGATTTAAAAATGCAATTTTACACATATTAACGGATTAACGATTAACGTTAACTTGCGTTAATTCTTCCGAAATGTAACGCTTTAACGTTTAACGAAGCTAACTTTTTTTGTAGCGGATTAACGATTAACGAAGTTAACTATTCGATTAACGGTGCCCAGCTATGGTTATACATTACAATCAATGAGTGAACAATCAATCATCCCCTGTTTTCCGACCCTTAGGGTTCGATTTTGTTTTCCAAATTTATATGGGACCACCCTCGGAGTACCCCCCTTTCCAATAAAAAAAGAATTATCACAATCGGACTACTATGTAAAAAGTTATGCGTGGTCATACATAAAAAAAATATATATATACGCGTCAAATTGATAACCTCCTCCGTTTTTTTTCGTCAGTTAAAAAGAAAGAAATAAGATAATATTCTCATCTGAAAGCCATGGTCGTATATTCTTTTCATCTGTAATTCATGGTCATATGCCACTTCGCCCTAAAGCTTATGATCGCTTTCTACTGTTAGAATGTATTATTCGATGTATATATGTATACGACTATGGCTTTCAGCACGCGTAGCATGACCACCATAGAAAGAACTTTGTCTATTCTTGGTAGAATAGAGATAGAATTGTCATGCTACGCCAGCATAAAACGGTACAAATCTTTCTACAATCTGTAATTTTGTCTATTCGTCCGTCGACAAAACCCCTTTCTACGGTGGTCATGCTACGCGTGCAGGTGAGAATTTATTTTCTTGTTTCATACTTTGTAGAGCGTGATTTTTACGTAGTCGGGTTTTCGTTTTTTAATTAACTTTTTTTATTATTTTGGGGTTAGCTCACAATATATACATTTTTGTTTTAACTAAGCCCTTTTATTTGATACACAACACGGCATCTAACAATTTTTTTTTAGTTCGTCACTTTATGTCCTCTCGTTGATTGAAGTTGATTCCCCGAATTGCAGAGAATGTAATCAGATTGAAGACGTGCAACATTTGCTGATGGATTGTGTCCGGAACCAGCGTGAGAGGGAGTCACTTTGGAAGGAGTTAGAACTAAATAAAGTTAATGTTGGAATAATACAATCAATTTTATCTCAACCATCTTCAGAAGGTGCCAAAAAGTTATGCCGTTTAATAACAGTCCTTCCTCCGTGACTTCCTATCAATAACGAATTTTACCTAAGATGTGTAATGATTATTATGTAATGCTTTATTTAAGTGTTAATGTTAAGAAATGTTAAAGGCACGATGGGGTTGGCATATCTGTTTAGATAAAAACCTCAAAACAAATAAAGATTAAAAAAAAAAAAAAAAAAAAAACAATTTTTTTTTAGTTCGTCACTTTATGTCCTCTCGAGTGTGTCATATTCAATGTAATGTGGCGACATACCTTTGAACCAAAACGGGACGCTTTTAACGATACCTTCTTTGTTAAATTATGATTAATGTTTTAGAAGTTACAAGGGAACTGATGAACTTATCGCCATCGTCGGGTAAAAAAAAAAGAATAAAAAAAAACATTCTATACATGCGTAGGTAATCGTTATAAAAGTTAACATACCTAATAGATATTTGCCGTACGCTACGTATCAATGATATCATATTTTAACATAGCTATGTGTGTAAGGCAGGAACCAAGATAATGGATCATGGTTAGTGACACAACTTGGTGAGAGATCAATAAGGTTTTAATTAATGTTATTACTTTGGCATTAATCACTGAATTAATTAGATAGATGGGTCAAAATAGTTATGTTTATGTAAACAGATTGAAGCTTTATATGTATTTACACGCCAAAGATCAATACCCATTAATAAATAATTTTATAAATTACATTCCTGTTTGTCCATCAGCTAGTGGCATGATTGGTTATAATTAAATTCGATTAGAAACTTATTGATCCAAAATGGAAGGGTGCGTAGTGCCTAGGCAAGGCAACTTGAATGCCCTTGTGATAACAGAAATGGAAAAATATGGATAACATCATTTGGTATAAGATAGCGAAGTTTGTAGTAATATTGTTACAAATCGATGTATAAAGGCCCCACCGACATCCGCGTTTAATATGAGAATTAATCTACTACGGATTTAAAAAGTTTTAAATCATTTGGGTTTAAACCGTATTTTTCTTTTAAAACTATTTAAAACACTCAAGGGTTTGATTATGATATACATTTTATTACATATAATAGAATTCACCGAGGCTTCACACGAAAGTGATCTAGACCACACCTACTCCCTAATTAAGGACATCGAAAGCAATTATATACATCCTAAAAATATGCGGCGGCTGAGTAAAAACCTTATCAGAATAAATTGTTCTTTGATACTTACCTACAACATATTTTAAAAATATATGCTTCAATAAATACGCATTTCAAGATTGTTTTCAGTGTGTCTAATCCTAAAAACGTAGTGCGATATATATATCTTCACATAATTATGTTAATAAAATGGTGAATAATTTCAGTTAGCTTTTTAACAAATTTTAAAATAATCCGTATTCAATGTAGGGCTCACGTAGTCGGTTTTAAACTAAAATTTTTGGTTAAAAAAGGATGAAATAACAACTATACGTGTCGCGCCGGTATGCAGAAGCTTTTAGGTCGAATACCTTGTATAACATACAGGCTGCAAGGCAAAAGGTTGATAACTGAAATAGGGTACTGGGAGACCTCAATACCTATCGATTTAATCCATAATTATCGTTCACGATTTTCATTGATTCAAAAGTTGTTATTTGGCGGGTTATTTGAACTTTTTTGTCAACTGATGGGTACAGATTTTGGACTAAACTCGTTACTGATCGCGACTATTAGATACATAACACCACGCCTTGTTTCTCCGAAAGGTTGGGTTGAGGTCCTTGAGGTGTACACACATTTCGCCAGTTATGTTTAAATCCCATATAATAGGGGACGAGCCTATTACCATCACGTAGGCACAGATCCAGACTCCGAGATGCTGCTGAGAAATTTCAGATAGAACAACCTAATAATACATCGTTCGAACTGGGAATCGATCCCAGGATCTCATGCTCAATAGAAGCACTTGTGACCACTAGACCAACGAGGGAGTCACTCGAGGACTCCTAGATATACAATCAAATATCGATATTTTTATTATGCGTGGAGGCTGTCGTTTTCTACTATTACCTTGATTCATAAGTATTCCACGCTGAGTAGATGTGGTATCTATTTTCCCTATGTTTTTTAGGTTTCCTATTATGCAAAGTCCGCGAACGACAGTGGCCTGACTGCAGTTGAGCTTACTTGCTATTTCACGCGTGTTTGAATCTGGGTTATTTTCGACAAATCAGTAATCGACCAAGATCTTGTTCTGGTGGTCTACCTGTCCTCTGCTTATCCTCAACGCTGTAGTCTCCCGAACGAAATCTAACAAACTACTCTTGCATGTTGCTGCACCGGGGGCATCGCCACCGAATACAGTCAATATGTTTCGATTTCCTTCAGCCGCGCTATGCCCAAACGGAACTCATATAGTCATATCGTATCTCAATCGAAACTTCAGTCATTTTTAGATTACTGAAATTGGATTCCGCTTTCAGATTAACTGTACTGGTACACTGAAATGTGCCCTATATATACCGTTTCTCTCACCACACCCCGGAAAGTTCTAGAAAAATTTAGACATTTCACGAAAATGGCTCAATACTTTTGAAACAAGGTAATACATACGCTGTACAAAAAGTTGTCTTTAGTTGCCACATCAGGCACCTATGAGAACTGATACGCATTCCACTGAAGCTCCAGAAACTTCACTGTAGGTAGAACTCAAACTCAAACTCAAACTCAAACTCAAAGTCTTTTATTTGATAGTCTTTTATTAGATATCAGATGCATGAAAAATTATTATAAAGCTATTAACAAACAGTCAATCACTGGCAAAATATTTGATGACGTCATCGTTATCACTGCCAAGATACAATTATTTTATCGTCGACCAGTGATAAACTGTATCTTATTGGCTACTTATTCATTGGAAATAAATGCCAAAACAATAATAATAGTCGGCGACGTCATTGCGTTACTGTAGCGATCGTGTACAGGGCACTTCCTTTATACTAATCCCTGGATATTAATGACTGATAACTAAGTTTTACCTACAATCTAATTAAGTAATTCTGAATAACGTTTACTCCTAGAAATTTCGTGATCGAAATTGATTTTTACGTAGAGCCAGCCAGTATCTTTTCAACGATTGCTATTCTTGAATTATACCAATGACTCTAGGCCATTTAACTTATAATAGCAACTATTTAGACTAAAAATCGTGGTATTGGACAACAAAGCATACCATGTAAGGAACCGCGCCGCGCAGGTGTAGAACCCAAAAAAAACCCGACTGCGTCAAAAGTGAACCTTAAGAGGTTGACTATTAAACTATAATACTATTAGCAATCTCATGAAGTCAGCAATAAAGGTATTTATTGTTAAATTTGAGAAGATGCCTCCGACTGCATTAGATTATAGCTATATCGAATTCTGATTACTGTCATGTCATTAGTGACACTCGCAAGATTAAAACAAATCTATTGACATAAGTATCATGAAAATCGGCCTACGTGTTTGGTCTCTAGAGTGCCACAAAGAAACAAACATACATACATAGGTTGATAAACACATTACCCTCCTGTGCGTCGCCTTTTCGGTAAGACAACGTACTCTTCAACTACAGTTCACCCTGAACTCTTTATTCTATAACCTGACTTGGTAGTATAAAAAATGATATGTGAGAATGTAATAGATTTCCGTAAGTAACTACTAAATAAAATGCTACGCGGTCGCCAACTTTCCTTTCCATTTCCCCAGGGGAAACCGGAAGCCAAACTCTTATAATTCCGTCGAGGTAAAAATAGCTGCTACAGTTAATTCATGGCTAGCGACTTAATTATTACTCATTCTTAATGACTCCGTAGTGCCGGTATTTTCTAGATGTACTGGTAGTTAGGCCGTTAATTTACCTATACATACCTAAGTGGAGGAAAACCAAGCAACCTGTCAGTCTTAAAAATAAGCATTAGGTAGTAGGTTGAACGGTTAGGTTATTGTTTTATGTGACTATAAGTTGACTAGGTCCAGACGAGCACGTTATAAAGTAGACATTGGTGCCGATTCCCTTATTCACAAACTAAACTAAATTTAAGTTCAGTGCATCTTTTTCTTTCTATTTCATTAAGAAAAGGACAGAAGATAAATTTTAGTTCAGTCCTGTCAAATTAATCAGCGCTTGACGTAAATTGACGTAATTTTAGTAGGCAAGTTTTTAATCACGTCTAAACTTGTATGGAGCGCTGATTAATTTGACAGGACTGAACTAAAATTTATCTTCTGTCCTTTTCTTAATGAAATAGAAAGAAAAAGATGCACTGAACTTAAATTTAGTTTAGTTTGTGAATAAGGGAATCGGCACCATTATCATGACGAATAACTAAGATTAATAGACAGTTATCATCTGTCTATCTTTTTCCGAACTATGTTAGGGTCGGCTTCCATTCTAACAGGATGCAGCTGAATATCATTATTTTACATGGACCGCCTGCCTATGTGACCTCCACAGTCGAGTTACTGGGTAATACGACTGATAGAGAAGTAAATGCATGGAATAATAAAAACGTATGTTGCGTCGACCCCACGTAATCTATACTTAATATTATAAAGCTGAAAAGTTTGTTTGTTTGAACGTGCTAATCTCATGAACTACTGGTCCGAATTGAAAAAATATTTTTGTGTTGGGTAGCCTATTTATCGAGAAAGGCTATAAGGCTATATAACATCACGCTACAACTAAGAGGAGTAATGGAAAATGTTGCAAAAACGGGGAAAATCGCACGTGTAGGCGATTTGACGCGACGCCTCCCGTCGCGTCAAATCGCCTACACGTGCGATTTTCGTGCGAGGTCGGGGGAACAAGAAATTTACCGCGGACGAGGTCGCGGGCAGAAGCTAGTGTAGGATATGGGCAGGAGAATGATGAAGTAGGTCCTTACCCTGAGTCTTAGTAGGGTATAATTCGATGTCGTTGAATAGGCTCTGCACGCGGTCTGCAGAGGCCGGCTCGTCGGGCGGGCCCACCCGGCACTCCCATGCACTCGCTACCTCCCTGTAACAACAACAGACGTTCATTCATATATTATTACACAAACAGATATGTACTCTACTTTATCTGATACTCCTGTAATGGTGATTTTATCTAACATCACCATTAATAACCTACCTACGACTCGATAAAGTGAGTATCACCATACTGAAAATGCAATCAAACTTTGTGTCGAATATTTAATTAAACAAAGAGATATGATGATCTAATCTACTTTTGTCGCTTTCAATAACTAACACTATTTTATCACAAAACCAATATGAAAACGAGCTTAATAAATGTGGGTAAAATAGAGACACTTTTTACTCGGAGCAGTTTGTAGGAGTCTGTAACGTATTCCAAATATTGGTGTTAAATGAAGAACAAAGATAAGACAACACTATAAGTATTGTTAGATACCTAATCGGCCGGGTAAGTCATTCATGTGACGCTACGCCATACGCTATGTACTCACACACTTTACTACGTACTCGTGCAATTACGTGATTAATGTTAGTAGAATAATAACCACAAACCCCATCAAAGTCATTGAAATCATACATAATGACAATTTATGTGCGTATACAGTACATATACGAGTTTGTACATAGATTCTTTAAGTAGGTAATGAGTAAAGACAAAATTATACATACAATTTGAGCAATGGTATGAAACTCGTGGCCCTGTGGTAAAGGCCGCCACTTACGAGCTTGTAGGTTGTGGGTTCGAACACTTCGAACCTAAGCAGGCACTTTACTTTGTGTAAATAATTTAATCACCAATGCCCTCAAAATGGTAAAGAAAAACATCGTCTTCCTGACGATGTTTCTTTTGTACTAGAACCAAAAAGTCCAAGACATGTGTTATGGCAAAATTCCTCTCACAGAGCGGAGCCTGTGTCCTAGCAGTGAAAAATTATAGGTTCATTATTCAAACATTATGCATGAAACTCGTAACGACCTTCACATTTTAAATTCATTGTTAAATAGAGAAGAGTTTGAGCCTACAACTAGAAAACCGGAGACACGGATCCCTTCTTCGATAACTCAGTTGGTTTAAACCTTACTTAAATGTAGAAAAGCACACTACTGCATATAAATCAATCAATAAATTATAATAAGTAAGTAAACTAAATCAACAACGTAAGTTCAATTGGAAAAACAGTATAATCAGCATACCTAGTTTTCATGGGAAATAAGTGAACTTCACACCACGCCCACGTCGCGCGCCGAGATATCAAAGCGACCGCTAGTAGACGTTACACTAACTAAACCTACGCAATAATAAAGATGTGGGAATGCGAGACAGCTTTCCGTTTTGTTGCATCAGCATCACACTTCTTCGATCCCGAGTGTAATCGCAGCCGTAAACAAAGTTTTCAGGCGGTCGGCAGACAGAACATCGACTAAGGGTGTTGGGTTACCTATAAAAGGCGATAGCGCCCGCGATACCGAATGTTCCCACGTGAAACAAACAGGTGATAACTTGCAAAGAAATACCATAGGGTTTGTAGAGAGTTAAAGGCGCACCTAATACTTTCCCATGCTAAAGCTAATGCTTAGCTATAGCTTAGCCGCTTTCGTTTGTGCAACTTTGCCCCTTCAACGTCTCTTTTTCGCATCGCCACGAGCTTGATGAAAATCCCTATTATTTGCACTAATATTTACAGAATGCTTATAAAAAAAAATGTATTTAATAGATTATGTATATGGTTATTACAAACTAATTACATTTTCAACTTACGAATAGTCAAATGAAAATCCATATTTACATGAATTGGGACAAGTTAAAATCACTTTAAAATTAATAACATAAAATAAAATAAACAATGCACTTGTAAATAACAACTTCATTATTTTCCGTATATTTCACTGGAGCCGGATACTAAACGATACGCCCTCGGGGCAGTGCCTAAGTGCGTGTACTGAGTTTGTATAATACAAATTGTGCCTATTTATGTAGTCAATACGTAATCTTTTCGCAGTAACTTTAGCGCGTTTCGCATCCAGTCGACTTCTCGATATTGACCCTAGCGATAACCGTTCGATAAATATATAATTAAGGTTATTTTTCCTTTTCCTAAAACTAAATTAAATAGGTACGTGGTAGGCATTTCAACACTATGCTTAATATATTAAGTGTTGTTAAATTAATTAGAATGGTTATTGTGGTGTTCACTATGATCACCAGAGAGCTTTGTGTTTTATAATAAAACCACCGCGGGACTCTCCAGTTGTGCGCTACATTTTATAGTATATCACATCTCTTATTTTTTTATGATAATTAAGTTTTATGTACAACATTAAAAATTTATACTTTAATTATTTTAAAGTCCAGTAACAATCCATAGAATTTAGACATTCACTTAAGTACAATAATAACATTAAGCATTAAGAAATTTTAAGTATGTACAATACAGTAATTTGTGGAAACAAAATTAAAATATTATTGTTGACCAATCTCCGTAAGCAGGTACACCATTTTACTTACTGCGTTTTACTCGTCGCCACTGGGGTGTTCACTATGATCATCAGATAGACTATTGCGTTTTAGACTATAACCACCATATTATCAGTAAACAACAACTCAAAGGGTAAAGGAACGTCTAGTCGGCGGCGCCGGGGGTATAACGGGACTCTCTAGAGGCGCTACCATTGACTTCTGCGCTTCATTTAATATACCACAGTATTATGAAATTACTCATTATTTATTTATTTTCAAATTAGAGCATCGCATGCAATCAAAATGTGTGTTTACAAGCAACAGCATTTCAAAAGAGTAACAATGTAACTATTTGTATTGCTTGTCTGATAACCTAAATTCGTTTAGTTTGCGTCATTTTCATTCTTTCCATAAGAGCATGAATCTTGTTAGCGTTTAAAAATTTGGTTAGAATTTTCAAAGGAAGTTTTTTTTAAAATTAAAGTTTTAAGGTATTTTTTATGTTATAATGGCAATAAACGCATTTTCTTTATAAGTTACATATTGAGGATTTTATATCAGTAAAAAAATAAATAGAAATAAAAAGTTAACAATTCTCTAGACTTCACGATGAAATGAGTAATCTAATAAGCGGTAGGTAGTTATTCAGTTATTAAATGTAAAGTTGACCATTACATTAGTCATAATGACATTTCATTGTCAGTCCCTTCAAACGAAACGGTTAGTTATATGAGTAACTCTCAATCATTCAATTTAACGTTCTAAGAAGACAAATAAATGTAAGTCGGAGTCGCCAAAAACTTAGGGTTTTGGAGGTAACTATGACTAATTGATAATTAAAATTAATTATCATAGACTATGATTAATTAATTAATATTAATTATCATAGACTATGATTAATTAATTAATATTAATTATCATAGACTATGATTAATTAATTAATATTAATTATCATAGTATGGCGCACCCACTGACACTCAACTCGATTCTCTGGAGTACATCTAAGAAACATATTTATTTCATTATTCCTCCTCCTTTCAGCCAAAATACGTCCACTGTTGGATCCCTCAGTTGAGGCCTCACCCAAAAAAATGGAGGAGTTTGCCATAATCGACACGCTTCGCAGGCGGGTTGGCAATCGCAGTATTGTGGTAAACACATAGAGAACGCTGCTGCCCAAATTCTAGTGAGTCCCTTAGTTGTATTTTATGACACCCACAGGAAGAAATGGGATGGTGCTATTCTTTACGTCCGGCACCACACCGAATTTTTATTTTTATTATTACATTCTATTATATACAACGAGAGTACGATGCTAACTCATCGAGTCATCAATTAGTTAAAGAGGGCCATTTTTAAACACCTTTATTTAGGCAGGCAGGTAGATATGTAGTTAGGATGACCGCGTTTTGTCGTTAGAAATTCATGTAGGGTTTCTAAATAATAATTAATCGTTTCGTTTCGTGTCCCCGCACTGTCTTCGACAAACTTCGTCGCTAAGACGCTGGGGAGACGTTGTGTAGACGCTGTCTAGACGCTGCGTAGGCACAGCGTAAGTGCTATGCAGACACGGTTTAGGCGCCGTGCGAATTTTATAAATTTGCTACAAAAGCAGTAAAAAAACGGAATCTGACAAGAAAAATTAACTGCATTTTTTGTTAAAAAGAAATCACTTACCAACTGCATGAGTATTTGGACGAAAAAAAAAAATGAGAAAATTGTGTATGAGAGCTAAAATAACTATTATATTATTATTATACCCTATTTCATCACGATTGTACATTTTTTTATACATAATGTCGGTGAGGAAACGTGTTGTACCCGTGCGGTTTACGAGGTTTCAAAGTCTTTACTGAATTAACTCCCATTGGGAAGGAAACATATTATAAGAATAGAATACAATACAACTATTATGTGTGCGTTTAACATGTCATATAAATTATGTGGATCAAATGTTGATAAAGAGGGCTCTTAAATCTTTGTACCTTTACCTAAGTTGAAGAGGTCACTGACCGCGCTTCCATCGGATATAATCTCAATTGCAGCAGCATTTCGTGCGCGGACGGTTTACAGTATATCCACTAGCAAATCAGCTAACTAAAGCGCTCGGTTACAATATTCCAATAATTTCATTCATTTGCTCATTTTTGCTTCAATTGATGTCGGTCATAAACAGAGCTGCTAAAAAGACTGAATCTAGAATTCATGCTAAACTTCCGTAACCATTTTATTTGTGGAACCGACCGCAACGTTGCTCTATCCAACAGAGCTAAATATATATTTTCCAATGCAGCCGTGATCCTCAATTGCGGCGAGTTTCATACTTATTTACTTTTTCTACAGCTCAAAACGGAATGGTATAATGACATTCAACAATACCGATACCGATAGTAAAACTACAAACGAAAAGCGCGTGCGACCGAGTTGAGTGCTTACAAAAATATACCATGACATCATGGTGTGCGAATGAGACGTGCTGCTCGGTCCCACTCGCACATGGCACGCTTATAAATACACGAGTGCATTTACTCCATTCGTGTTCGATTATGTATGTTCGATTTGGCAGTCTACATCAAATGTCGATTAAGAGATGGTTTTACAGAACAAGGTCGACGAAACCGACTCAAGTTATTTACCACATTTAAAGCAGTTGTTCCTACAAAATTAAAAAATGGTCATGCCCCATTTCCGGACGGATAACGGAGTTAACGACTGCTTGTTGTTTTGTTCAGCTATGAAGTGTGAGATCATGTATGCCAAATTAGATATTATATTATATTATAATGAATAGCTTTAAATAGGTACCTATTACTTTATTTTTTTGCTGCGCAATAAAATTGCCTTTTGAAACATTCCGTTTTAGGAGTAGTCAAGTTTAGTTATTTTCTCAAAAAAAATCTAAAAAGGTTTACTATCCGCTATAAGAAATTACAAGAGTAGGTATTTTTTTATTTCGCATCAAGCTAATTAATATATCATAATAGAAACCAGTACGTTATAAATTATAATTGAAATACTTCACACGTACTATGTATGTCTACAATAACAATGACCGAGTAAATAGCTTTGCAATTCCAATGTTAAATTTCAATCATAAATGTAAGTCTATGTCATGTGTGTGACAGTGGTCATAAATTAACATTATTAAAATATTTGTGCATTTATTAACTGTACACAGTACGTGACGTCACAGTCACATAGTGTCTACTGTCTACAGTAGGCGACAAAATGCTGGAATCATAATGGCCATGACTAAGAAAGCTTTTGGGGCTGACGTCATTCCGAGTTGTTGACCTGAGTTCACGTCCACGTATCAATCATTGTATGAATTCACCTATGTGCTTCGAATTGATACCCTTGGTGAACTAAAATACAGATCCAAAGTCACTGACTTCCGAAATTAAAGTAAGTTTACACTTTGTAGTGTTTTTTCTGGACGTTAGTTGTATTTTTTTTTTTTTTGTAATTAAATAAATAAATATCTTAGGACAACCAACACATCGTTATCTGATCCCAAACTAGGCAGAGCCTGTACTATGGTAACCAGACAACTGATAAACATACTTATATATTTCTAAATACATACATATCTATATATATAAAAGAAAGTCGTGTTAGTTACTTCACTTATAACTCAAGAACGGCTGAACCGATTTAGCTGAAAATTGGCAGGGAGGTAGTTTAGAGCCAGGAGAAGGACATAGGATACTTTTTTTTTTTTTTTTTGCTTTTGGCAAAGGATACTTTTTATCCCCTTCGACCGCGTTCTCGTGTGATGTGACATAAAACGTCAAAGAGAATACATTTCACTATAAAACGTGGTATGACAAAAACTTTGCCTTCGAGGTACCAGGCGGTCATAACTTGGTATGAGCTTATTAAACAGCAGTGTCAGCCAGAAAACGCTTTATGCCTTCGAAGTAACAGGTTATCATAACCGAGTAGGAGCTACCCAAACATATGAGTATCAGCTAGAAAACGCTTACCAGATCACCACCGCGTACCAGGTTGTCAAACTTGGAAGGTTTATTACAACATTTTGAATCTTAGGCGATACGAAGTTCGCTGGGTCAGCTAGTTATAGATAAATTACACCCAGACAGAGAACAAATGATTGTGCTCATCACAAAGGGTGTCCTGGGTGGGAATCGAACCCACGACCTCAGTCTTAGCAGTAAGGGTCACTAACCACTAGACTAACAGGCCAGTAAAATACTTTTTTTAAAATCATATATTTGAGACTTAAGGAAACGACGTTAATAAAACCCCAAACTTATGATCTATAAGATACTAGATTTAAGGTTGTGTTTGTTGTTAGATTAGATTTAATTGAACTAGCCATTTATTAAACACTCAATTTCTTCGTCATCCGGTACGGTCATATATTTAATGAAAATAATATATACCTAATACATAAAGGATAACATGACAAATGGCGATGATATCATATCTAATTTCTATTATGTTTATATTTCCATTAAGAATACGTACAACTGCAACAAAAACTATCAAACTAGAAATGCTAATGACATTTTTTATAGATTGAACAATAATCAGAATATTTAGCAAATCACAGAAATAACAGATAAATACTAGGAAGTGTGATTCAACTTAATTGACTAAAGATGAATAATGATTACATTATTCTTGACAAAATTTTAATTATGACGAAATAATTCTCATTGCTAAAGGTGTGTGAATTTGCGAATTAAAATGTCATTGCGAGCTGATGAGGACATCCATCACTCCACAATAACATCTGTGTGTAGTCATAAAAATAAATATAATCCGCGTCTAAATCAACAATTGGTGTAGCATCGTAATTAACGACATCACCTCCACCCCGCGACCTGGGTAAACAACTCACCATGATGTCATGCAATGCTGGTGTTGTTGACCTAACCACAAGACGCGCGCCTGTTCCACTGAACATATGTTACAACCTACAATATAATCCGGATTGCCAAAAGCTAATTCAAAGGTTTGATTGTACCTACAATAACTGCGCATATTTATATCAATATTTATCTGCTTGATTGGACTGTTCATTAAGGAAGTCGATGTTGTAGCTCAGCTAGCAAGTTGCACAATTATTTGTCCAGATGTTTGACTTATTGACCTAGTAATTAAATTCCCATATATTTTTGTCTTACCTGGCTAATGTTCCCTTCCATTTGATTAAACCATTAGGTTTATTCGTAGTCTGGTCCTCGATGACTTCACACTTGATGGGTTGGGGTGGGTCGAAAGTGGTAGCATGCAGAGGTGATGCGCATGCAAGCGGCTCCATCCGACAGGAGATAGCAGCCCGTTTAGGCGGCGTTGCTCGCGGGTAGGTGTGGTGGCGAGCACTGCTGATCGCGGCTGGCTCGCCACGCCTCTGTTTTGGTAATGTCCTGGCACATAACGCACTGGCTGCATTCTTTAGATGGGATCGAAATCTGCTGTTGTTACTTGAAACACTTAGTACACCGCCCTCCATCTTCATCTCCTCAACCACATTACTTTCACTGCACTGAATGTATGTTTGTATCCATGGTTGTATTTAACCACTTCATCACTATTAGTATCACCTTTTTAAATCCATTTTAGTCTATTTTGTCAACACTTTATACTTCCGTCTCAATCCTTTCTGAAGTCAACGCCGTCCTTTTCATTGTATTCAACCTTCTATACAAAGAGATGTCAAATTACTATGGTGAAACTTTATCTTAATATAATATTTTTCGGATAGCCAGTATAACTTTGCAGGAGCATTTAAGTTACAAACAGAAGTCAATTATTACTAAATAATTAACCATATCAACTTAGTTGATATTTCGTCACTTGCTGAGTGTTTAACAGGACAGTCAGCATGAATTCAAAACAGAAGACGAAATATAAACATTTAAAATTGACTTCTTTTCATAAATTTAGGTACTTTTGATACAATTAGCTACACTAGCCATCAAAAAAGTATTGCGAAGATTGGCTGACACCCGAATAATGTATCTCGATCCCAATCTAGACGCTAAAGACTGATGCATATCATTCGAACGATTCCCTATCCGGGTGCCATTTTCTGTCATTCATTAATCTTTATTCTGAGATTTGCCCTCTCAATCCACGGTTGGCAATCTTCATCCAGAAAATAGATTCATAATTCAGAATCCTTATTCAATTTGAGTGACTGATGATATTTTAATCATCAGTCACTCAAATTCAATAAGGATTGATTCTTAATTTCGGGGTTTAGGTAAGGTTCTGATGAATACCAAAAAATTGGAGGTACAAGTGCTTTGCTACTAAGATTTTATGTTCGCATACTAAAAAATAATATTGAAAAGTCCTTGATTATATTTTGGCATCAAAACTTGAATAACTTTCTCGATTTTTATACCTACATCCTAAACACCGTGTGAGCAATAGATCACGCAAGTCTTATAAATAAACTGATCAGGTGAACATTCTCACACGCACATCGAGATCCTGCTCTCATTTGAAATTAAAATAATGTAAGGTGGGATTTAGTTTTGCAAGTCACCGAAGGACTACGTCATCTTGGTTCATTATCTTGTATAACTTGACCTTAATCTATAAAAGCTAAAAGGTATTGCAATTAAGTATAATTTGATGACTAAATATGATATTATTTATGTACCTAACCACCCACAAGTCATTACTTAGCGAACGGTAAAGCGAATCAGTTCGCTAGCAAAATGAGTGGCGTTGCGGTCTACTTGGCAAGGTGCATGCTCGACTGCATTGCGGCATCGATTCCGTACAAGAACGTCGTGAACGTCATTGTGAAGACTTTTTACACGTTACTGAGTGAGTTTGCAGAAAACGTGTTCAACATTTTTTGGCATTTTCTCCTGATGCAGGGTGACTAGCTGACCATTTCAGTATTTACATTTTCATGTTTTAATGGCATGAAAGGATCACGATCTTGCGGAAGGCTTTGCGGTGGAACCGCAGGTCTGACGGAGGGTGGTGGGGGGGGCGGTCGTGGGCGCGCTGACATCACCGCCGGAGCCAGCCGATCTTACATCACCGTCGACTGCCTCCCACTGGGTACCGCCTGCGCGCCCGCACCTCCCCTCCATCACTCCTTTAGGCTTATTGAAAATCAATAGCCGTATACGCAAAACATTATTATGTATTTTCTTCTAAAAATTACATAGTATATTTTATAGGGTTACTAGTACCTTCAAGTTTGTCACGGACCGCATAGGCCTTAGCCTATGCAGTCCTTTAGCCTGTACTCATCAAATAGAATATCTTTGAAATAATTGGTAAAGAATATTATTTTCAAGACCTATAACTACTTTTCAACACAGACTTTGAAAAACTGTAATAAATAAACTGTCGAACTGTGGCCACGGTATTTCTTCAAGAAATTAACCATATAATCAATTATTATTGCTGTCCAGCAGAGATCAAGGCTAACATCGCCCACGACAACCGCTTATTATCTAATTTCATAACAATTAGCATTCATTAATAATTGTTACCTTTATTAACCAGTTAATAAGCATCGGCGGTTGTGTCAGAAGACTAACTAGGAAAATTTATGAAAATGTCACCTTTTGTTATTTCGGGAGATGACTACGAAACTGAAGTCAATTAATTTTACTATTATATTAATAGTAGGTATAATATTTGACATCCAATCAAACAGTTTGATAATTTTAATATAAATAATTATTTATGAAAAATCGTCTTAGTTATTATATTATTTTCTAATTTTGTAATATATTACCCAGTCAGCAAACATAATGAACTGTAATTACTATAAATTGTTATTTTGTGTTCGGATTATAAAATTTAAACTTTAGGTGAGGCCTACGAAAAAATGTTTAGCTGTTGCGAATAATGTAAAACAGCGAGTTTAGCAATTTACTTTCCGATTAGAAAATATGAAAGCATTTCTTATTTTATTTCATCGAAGTATACGAATTACAGCACAAATGTATCCAGACTGCAATAATATAAAACTGTATACACCTTTTTTTTTTTGATCACGAGGTGGAAATCCTCATGGATGTCCTCCGCCCTGGGGTGGGCGGAGGGGTCTGTCAGACTCTTACTGACTAAAACCACCCTGGTGTTCCGTCCCACACCTACGTCGGGGACCACGGGAATCAATATATCTTCCGCGATCCCCGACTGGTGCCGGCCCGCCTCTGCGGGCCTCCTCACGTTGGGGGGGAGTGAGGTGTTAAACTCCCCCCCATACATCACAGAGAGGCGCGCGTGGAACACTACGCGCCACCATCTCGGGTCCGTAGCAATAGGGGGCGACGGATGTCCCCAGATCCGTCGCTCCTGGACCCATTTAGGGGGGCTGGAAGAGGGCGTTGTCCGCCCTCCGCCGACGCCCGGTGCGCCTGCTGCGGGCTGGGTGAGCGGAAGATATCTTCCGCTCCCTATCCGCAGCCTCCTTCTGCGACATGACAGTTTCGCAGAAGGATACCACCGCGTCCCAGGACTCCTCGCTGCCGACCATCGACTCGACCACGGCCGGCAGCGATAGGTCGCTGCCAACTTCTGAGAAACTGCATACACCTGCTTTAAGGTTAGCGAGAAAAGTTAGAAAGACGCTGCCAATTCGAAACAGGTGTATAAGATATATTTTCGAGGCACTACATATAGAAAGAAGAAAGAACCTCTTATATTTCTGTCCAAATTCGACGCACAACGCATATTTTACGTATTTATCAGATTCTGAAACTATTTTGATGACTTACTATTTAAATACTTATTATGATGTAACTTCCTAAATACTCATACTCAACACAAATTACAAACACAATAACTGCATTGTATGCATGTATTCTCTATTCAGTATTCTACTAGAGCTAATAGTTTACTATTAGAGGTGATACGATGACTACTATGTTCCTATTAACCTCAGAGGATCCTTTGATCGCAACCTTACAATCAAGTTTTATGTTAAATAGCCGTGTTGTATGGCTCAGTTGATGAAACGTAAAGCACTATGCATCCCCACATTTCCCACGGCAATGATGTCAAATTGATTTATCAATCACGGCGGGACGGATGCGGCGCGGAGCCGCCGGCCCGCCGCGGTACGTGGGTGGTGTGTTCTGTAGTGCGTACAAGCCGTTGAATTCATGACACGATGTTAATCGACCGGCGAGATGCGCACAGCTATTTGATACAGTCAAAAAGATACTCACTTTATATTTGAACTCCTGGAGATAGCTGTACCTGTTCGTAATTAATCTACAGGTGGAGCATGTTCGTTTCAGTCAAACACAGCTCATTTCAGATGTTAGGCACGGAGAAAAATATATAGCTATTTCCAAACCGTTAGGTGTTAACAATTGGTATAATAGCTTAAACAGGTTTAACGGCATCTCGTGGTGTGCACGCGGATGTGGCCGATAATTTGAGAACGATTGTGCCGAGCTGTTGCGAAGAGGCTGAGTATTGTCCATTGATCGCCGACAATAGAGGTCCGAGGTCAGACTTTAGTGGCACATCGATTGTGTTCTCATCTAAAGAACGACTTCAGAATATCCTCCCAATCTTTGCACAATAACGTCAACTAACAAGCGGACGGAAAGCCAATCCAGGCTACAATATCCTTCAAATGTGAAAAGGGAACACCGGGGTCGTTTTTATTCAGTAAGAATCTGGCGGACTTCTCCGCCAGCGTGAAGGACATCCATGAGGATATTACCACCCAGGAATAATAAAAAAGGGCTACGATATCATCATTCTGCCAAGCCTTTTCCCAACTTTGTTGAGGTCTGCTACCAGTCTAACCGAATGCAGCTGAATACTAGTATTTTACAAGTAACGAAATTGAAACTACGGTTCCTACTCTAGCCTGGATTTCGCTACATATTTATGTACCTATATAAATCAACAAAAGCTGGTTGGTAAGCAGTAATTTGTCTTCCACACAATTTAGGATGGACAATCACTTTTCGTAAAGATTTTTATGAAAACATTGAATCCGAAGCTCCTGCAAAAATGTCTTATTGCTTCTAGTAACCGGAGGATAAAAGTTCAAATATCTCTAGTGGTTAAACAAATAAATTTGAGAGGGATAAAAAAACGACAACTGTTCAAAAATCACCTCACCGCATCTGTAGTCTAGTGAAGTGATCTCAATATTTTTTTAAATATTAATACTTTGTTAATCCATCGTAACCACCTTAGGTACAAACAATCAAATAGGTAATAAGTAATATAACGTTTTTGTTTGAAATAAACTTAAGGGAGCTCTTAATAGTTTACCAATATTTATGCTACAACAAACAGGTTGTGTTTATTTAAACCTCCCACAGCCTTCTTTTATAGATCTTGGACACTTTTACTATAAATGTCAAAGGACGCCTAACTAATCCAACTGCTTATATATCTGCTGATTAGCTAAGCGTTCAGATTTAGGTATACGACCTCCACATGGCACACGGAGCGCCTATCTCATACGATGTATATCTCGAAATAGAATGCTAAGTATTCCGGATTCTGTTTGCAGCCATATGAGGTATTTCTATTAGTCATACAGTATAATGATATGGTTTGATTTATTTATTTGCCAGTGAGCAAGAACTGAGCAGGAAATTGGAGTTAGTTGGTAAACATAGGGGACAATAATTTGAAATCATAACTCGCAGCTTTTTGTGTAGGCATCATACGAATCATGCATAAATTAATATTTATCTTATCTGAAAAATGTCACATTTTAAATAATGTCTTCTACGTATTGTGAATTCATCAAGTTGCTACACATGTAGGTGCTATCGGATCTGAAATAATTTCAAGGTGACATAATATTTAGGCGAATGTACCTAATTTGTTTATAATGAAGAGTGATTAAATCGATATTATTTTGTGACTAGTAGGTAACCTACATATTTTTTGTAGTGGAATATGCGTATATATTAAATGGTTTGTGTTGTTTAAAACAATTTAGCTTCAACATGGAAGCTAAATTGTTAAACTACAGTAACTTTTGAGTAAACAAAATTATATGTTTTAAAACTACAAGCTTGGGCCGATGACTTCTATTGCTCGTATCGGTTTCTAAAGAAAAAATATCCGAGGTTCATTTTAATATTACAAACCCGTACATGAGCAACTTTAACAAAAAACGGGCGCATGACCAATGAAGTCATCGTTGTCGGTGTCGACGTTCGTCATCAATACGAGAAGCAAGGAATCAGCAGCCGTTGCAAATCAAAATCGTAGCGAGGGAAACGAAGATATTTAATTTAGTCAATAATTTTAAACCAGCTAAAGCACTAGGAAGTGTTGAAGAGCGTGCGTTTTGGGGGACTGTCTTACGTAACTTTGACGTTCAATAAGTACTGATTCTCAGCCTAGTTGTAATAAACGACTTTTGATTCTATAAAGATGCTTAAATTCAACGCGTTATTGTTTTCCTAAAGTAGGTACAATCGTTCTTTCCTTTCTTTTTAATAGTAACTAAAGCACATAATTGAGTATACGTGACCTATTCCAACTATTAAAATTAACAAATGAGGTCATTAATTTAATAGGAAAAGTCAATTAATATTGTTTATCTATTAGATAAAATTTAGGAAGGTGTTACATTTTTCAGTTACTTACAGATACTCTATGAAAATAAGTTGTTTTTAGTTTGCAGTATCAGTGTTGGAAAAATAGATAATTCATACCACTTCAGTGTATACAACTTTTATTTTATTACACGTAATCATTTGAAAGGACTGGGCAAATAGGCCTAGAGCTAATATAATTTTGATTGATTTATAATAATTTAATTATTGAGTGCACAAGAGTACACATGCAGACAGACGACCATATATTTTCGAGAAAAGCTAATATTATTTAAAAGGTGTACAAAAAATGTTTCAAAATCAAAATCCCGAAAATCCCGACTGCGTAAAAGTGGACTTTAAAGAAGATGGAAATAGAAAATTGAATTTTGAGAGGTTGACTATTAAACTTAATACAGTTTATTATAAACAATCAAAGTCGGAGGCAATAACATTCAATATTGTTACATTTTAAAGCCTTCGACTGCATTAGATTGCTTATAGTATTAAGTTTAGTAGTTAACCTTTTGAAATAATTTTTTGTAGTTTCCATCTTTCTTAAAGTTCACTTTTTATGCAGTCGAGTTTTTTTTTTATTATAAAATGTATTTTTGATTCAAGTTATTATTTATTTTTGATGTTAACTTAACCAATAGGCCTAACTAATACAATAATTATATTAGAATATTATAAGCATTTCCAAAAAAAAATTTTTTTGTGAATGTTGTCTACTTTAAATCGTTATTGATCCTTAATGGATATTAAAAATGAAAACTGATTAGAGAAACCTCAAGATGATATTTTAAAAGACCTATTCAGTGATGTGGATCATTGAATGGGTTTTTGAAAATAATGATATAAAATCATGGTCACTTGACATAGGTCGTGGAATTTCATTTTTTCTTTTCCACAATATGGTGTCTGGTTGTCGCCATGTTGAATTTTGATTAAGTACTGTAAACACATTACGGAGATCAATGTGTATACAATAATCCAAATACAAGTGAAATAGAGTATGAAATAATTAAAATGAATAGAGGTCTTGAGGTTGAACAGACTTGAAGTAAGCACATTCTATAAAATCCTGACTGAACCAATTGGCGATGATGCGAAGAGTCTGTTTAGGTTCATGGCCCAGATAAGCCCAATGTGTATTTAGGGTACAATGGGACTGACATGCGCATTGCGATTACAAATTACCCTAAATAAATAAAAATTATATGTATTATTTAAAAGTGACGATTCGCCCGATTCAGGCGAGTTAATTCGTGCGAGTCGACTAATAAGCCATCTCCTAATGCAGTAATATAAATATGTAAAATGGTACCTTTGGCAACAATGGACTGGTTAAGGCAAACTCTACGGGCGAGTTTATTCGTGCGAGTCGAATAATAAGTCTAGATCAGTTATGTAGCTAATAATGACATAATACGTAAGATACTAACTCCTAGAAAAAAATGTTATGTAGGAAATCATAAATGGAAGTTTTTCAGGATTTCCTTTGATTCATGTATATCTTATTCATATTTTTTTGTGGAATAGTATGCGGGTTTTCGTATTGATCACAGGAGACAACTTTCATTTGCCTGGTTTTCTTTTTAAACTAATTGCCTAGAGAAAGAAATGTAAAAAAAATGAAAAACCATTGCCATTCACTGTACCGGATAAAGTATGTATTCTGTGGCTGCAATTTATTTTGCGAATTGAGTTGGTCATTCAACTCCGAGAGAATTCTATGACAACACGTAATTAGATCATTCGCTCGTAATATCACATTCTACAACGATTTAAATGGCCTCCAAATTGTTTAAAACTGTAACAACTAGCAGAACTTTGTAAATGACGTAAGATTGATTTTGAAAGCTGTGAAGTTTTTACAATCTCACACAAATAATTTCAACATTACAAAGTGTATCTGTAGATTTATATATACTGAACAAATATTCCAAATTGTTTAAATAATTCAAGACTACATTTGTATATGCCATGTATATAAACATGTCAACTGAGGTGTGTAATGAATATTCATACATATGTCAGATACACCTTATCACACTCTACTTGTGTACTAAATGTTAGTAGGCATACATATGTACATAATAGAGATATGATAGGTATAATACCCCTGATGATATTGTTGCAATATTGAATATCGGTTATCGATAATAGGTGTCCCTCTTTGAACAGCTTGTAGTTTGTGTTTTATGGGTAAACTTGCATATGTTAGGGTACCTTATGATACGATATCTATATTTTAAAGTTTTACCGATTATGTAAATTAATTTAACCGCAGCACGGCTTCCTCATTGAAATGATGAATCATCTAACATTATTTGATGCCGTTGTTCAAAGTTAAATCTACAAATGTCGATAAATAAATATAAAATCAGCCAAATTTAGAACCTCAAAACAAATTAATGCAGAGAACTGTTAAAAAATGAAACATTACGATACCTAAGTCTTTGGTGACTTGCCAAACTTCGGCCAAATTAACGTCAGCGTAACTAAATAGTCGAAACTAAGCGTCTGAACAAGTAAGTGTCTTAATTATGTATTATGTGTTTATACCCACGCACATATTGACGAGTCAGCAGCACTTGCACCACCCAATTCTCATAAAAGCCTTACATATCCCTCACACACAATTCGATAACGAGCAGAATACAAGTATCATAAGTATACAGTATGCTATCCATTACTGACATACATAACAAAAGTATGTTTCTAGTTTTATTCACCCGTATAAGCTAAACATAGCTATGGCAGTTTTCCACTACTGTAATAATACGTTCATAAATCAGTTTTACACAACGTCACTGCAAATAAACTGGCATGTTTGTTCAATTAGCGAAATTTTAAAAACTTGAGCGTAATGTTTCCGCGCATGTACCACGCGGCGGAGTTGATCGCGCAGCACTGGTGACCGGCGAACGATAGCGACACTCCGACCCTACGACTGGTACCACGAGACTGGTGACGAGACGCACTGACGCAACAGCATCGCAAACACCGAGTACCGCGCCGTTCGCGGCCCCATCGCGGCTTCAACTGATTGTACCAACGGGCAGCGACGCTAAACAAGCATGCTTACCATGCAAGCATTGTATTGTAGCCTCGGTCGACGAAGCTGATAACAACCTGCGTACATGTCCACCTCTATCTGATTCTATGCAATACATTCGTTAAGTACTTACTTCAGCTACATTTAATTACGTAGTTGATAAGTTTGGTACGTACGTCCGTTCACGGTGAAAATGTATGAATAAAAACAAGCACAAACAAAAAAGCTAAAGACAAAGCTGTATGATATGTGAAGATGCAACAATACTTTCAAAACGATTAGGGCAGAATTGAATATACATTCAATATGGATCATGCTGGATTGAAAATAAACACATGTTAGGCAAGCATTATCGTGGTCGTTTTAAATTCCGAATCAGACAAGAAACTCAAAACCTCAAAAATAATAAAATCTTTTCTAATGTACCTTTTTCTTGCAAACACCTCAACGCAAACTATTGCAACATTAGATAAGAAGGACATTACTGTTGAAATAATGACTTTGTGAGCGAGTAGCAGTAGCACCAATGTCAAAGTATAATATAAATACAAAAATTTCAAGGTTCTACTTCTTTGATTTCAGGAAATTTACTAGTGTTCGTTAATAAATTAGATGTTTTTAAGATTTTACTTTATACTGAATACAGGCACGGAAGTATACTTCAAGAAAATGTAAGTAAGATTCTTCGTAGAGGAGTCTTTTCTTTTACTTATTTATTCAAATATTACCACGCCCGGTAAGGTTAAACGATGCCAGTTGACATTATTTGTTTCACTGTGTTTATTTAAATTAACATTTTGCACGATGGCTGAATTTTTGGGACGCATAGGTATGTTTCAGCCTCTTCAAATTAGCAGTCAGGGCAAGGTCAAAATTTCGGCTTCATGGTATTGTCGTGTGTGACAAATCTTTTATTTTGAAATTGTAGCAAGTCTCCTTAAATGATAAAATAAATCAGATGTTTCTCAGGGCACTATCCTAGGGCCCGTTTAAGCTTGCGTGAAATTCCGGGTACGAATAGGTAAATGCCATGGTATATAACATTAACACTGAAAGTAATCGGTAATCACTTAGTTCCTGAAAACTCTTTACTAGACAATTTTAAAATACGATATCGTGCGGAGTATACAGATACCTACTCTATTAAATAAACAACTCTTTGAACCACACAAAGTTTTTGAAGTTATAATGTTGTCTGTTTTTATCTCTAAAAGTACCGCTTAACGTAGCTACCTTACCGAAAATAAAAAAGCATAAACATATAAAAATGTATACGGTCAGATTCAAAGAATATTGGATATAACAGGATTGCATTACGTCAGATCATGTAAATCTTATTATCTGCATCGCTGTATACACCTGCGCCTGTTCCTGCAGTCAACAGGCGACCATCTGAACTTGCAAATGGATTGTCTTTGTTGGGTTGGCGTGGCTGGTCGCTGCCGGTGCTGAATACCGACCGCTTCGCTCGCTAATTCGGTCGGTGACGAGGCAAGGGGCCGCGGTCGGCAGCGGGGCGGGGACTATTTTCGTCTGGCGGCCACGTTTGGAAAAGGCTCGGTGACGTCACGATCCTCCATAGCGATGATGCCATCAGGCGCCCGCGACACGCACTGGTCGACTTGCCAAAATATAGCAGCATGCTCCCCGCAATGTGCTGCGATCAACTTTATTTTGGTCATTGTCCGACAACGGATGTTGTGTTAGTGCCTCGGGCAATGCATCTGCGTTCTTTGATTGATGATTGTTTACTCAAATAATGAGAAAATAAAAACGTGTACGAAGTAATGGGTGTTGTCAATGTCAGTTCAGATTGTATAGTGATCGTACATTTTTTCAAATAAACAATATGGATTTCCACAAGCTTTGCTCAACAGTAAATTCATTTTATGTCACTATTATTTTCAGTCATTCATTAAATTCGTTGTACACCTCGTAGGTATGTTTACATTTCCAGAAACTAAACAACCTGCTTATCTGCCAATTTTCAACACTCAGGTCAATATACTATCTTCGTTTTAATAATTTAATTACCTACTAGTTTTTAGTGAAAAAAGCTTTGTAATTAGACCCATCCGGCTAGGCTTCCAGTTTGAAATCACAAGATTTCTAGGACGTATTAAATTCATCACACAAAATATAGAACTTGTTTGCACATACTTAACCATCTGTATTATAATAAATTAATGTAAATTATAATCATATGTATTGAAACTTTGGCACTGAGAATGAGAATTATGACGTGACGTGAAGTTCCGAAATTTTATTCTAAAAAAAAGTCTTAAAAATTTATTTTTTGAAGAAAGCTACGCGCATGCCAGTTTTCATTTTGATCAAACGTGGAACCACATTACAGCGATATATCATTCATAGTCAAGTAAAACTTGTCAAACAGTTCACTATAAAACGAATCTTTTCCGTTTTATAAACTGTTGATATTCTTTTGTTGCGTTTTAGAAAACTATCTGTAAAATTCAACGTGCAGTTCATACGGCGGTCTTATTGCATAATCAATCCGATATCGCACCGTGGGTCGATTTCAAACCACACGTAAATAGTGGGTTTATGAAATAACTCCTTTATTATTGTTGGAATATGCGTAATTTCTATTTAATACGATGCTTACATTACATCTTAATAGTTTACACATAGAATTATTCAACTTTCATATTTATTACTCGAGATAATAATAAGAAACTATCTATTTTTTCATTTGTGTCACTGGTCATTTTCCCGATTTTTCAACAAAACTTTAATTATAAAAAAGTCCACTCTGGGAAATTGTATTTTGTTTAAATTCTGGTTACATACTAGTAACCATAAACTCAAGTTACGCTGGTAGTTTTAAATTAATACGTTATACAATACGATTTCTCTATCTTTTAATTTGCGATCACTTTTTTCAATCATTAGTGTCGATTAAATAAACGTTCCGTTATTAAGAAAATCCTAGGTGCTTTTCCACCATCCCCACTTCTATGCTGCGTAAAGGACTTAGTGGCACGTAAACGATCAGTGAAAGCAGAAGCGTGCTTCGTTTTTCCGGTAAGAAATCGCTATTTAATTGGATTTCTGTGCTTAGTACGAAAATCGAATCATTCGTGTTTATAATAGTATGATAATAAGTGTTTAATCAATTAATTCTTTACCATACACGTGAATTAGCAACAAATAACCGCGATATTTTGTGGCCTTCTAATGGCGTCTAGAGTATTCTAAAAGGCAATAAATTAGATTATTCGTTAAAAATTTCATTCGTGTCATTTCATTAGTGTAATTTTTTTGAGTATCACTAATGAAATACCATTCTACACGAATGAACGGTTTATTACTTGACTACGAAAAAAGGAGGATTATGATTCTTTGCTTGTTTTTAACTTTTGTATTGACGATACAAAAGCTAAAAACAAGTAAAGAATCAATTTGATTTTATAAACCTTATTTTTATTTGTTGTCATTATGAGTTTTCTCCCATTGATGTGTCTCTCATGATAATTACCATTAATTTCTTTGTTAAAATTATTAAATAATTTTACTTATAGTATATGGTACAGTGCTTAAGGTTTAAATGGCGAAAAAAAAACTAAGAAAAATGAAGGTGAGTTACAAAGGAGAAGGAAAGGAAAGGAGAGAATTGCAAGAAGGGAAAAATATAAACGAATCAAAAGCGATCAAGATAAATATGTCATAGAAAGAGCTAAAAAAAGGAAGCTTATTTAAAAAGGAAAACAGAGCATGAAGTAAAAGAATATCAACGAAATGACGTCACGAGAACAAAAAGCACAAAGTAAACGATGGAAAGAAAATTCGAAGCGATACCTGGAGAAGAAAGTAAAAGAACGGAAGATACAATAAATACCTAACTATCTTTTCTCAAGTGGGTGAAGCTCTCAAAAAGAAAAATGATAACGAGTTTTCTTTATCATTGAAATGTGAGGATAATGTAAAAAATTGCGAGAAAAGAAAAAAAAAAAAAAGTTAAAATAAAGTAAAGAAAAAAAGCAAAAAGCAAAGCAAAGTATAATTAAAGCCATAAAGTTAAAACATGCGATGGATAAAAAAGGAAATGACCTCATTAATTAAGAAGTACCAAAACCGCAGCAGTGATTTAACAAAGGAAGTAAATAAAATGAAACAAAATCGAGCATATAATGGTTTTGAAGAAAACATTACAATACCTATTCAAGTGCCTATTGATACATCCTCTCTCTATACCCTAATGCTGCCAAAAAATCGACAGCTGAACAAGTTGTTTTAAAGTCCACTGGCAATATGAAACTTAGAGCTAATTTAAAGCTTCATATAAAGTGTCTAAAAAACAGATTTCTACAAAAGATTAAGCAAGGCATTGACAGCGTCGAAGAATTGATTAAAATTGTTTGTGAAGATGACATTAACAGTCTCATTGGCACAGGGAAGAAACAATATGTAAAAAATACGGAATACTAAAACAAAAACGATATCTGCTGGACTGTTAAAAGTTTACGTACCAAAATTTCTTGAAGACAATCCTAACATACGGATAACTTATGTAACTCTACGGCCATTTTGGGGTCTATTTGCCATGAGATGCAAAGGAAACATGGCATGTGCATGTACAGCACATACAAATATAGATCAACTAATTTTCGCTTTAAAGAAAAATAAAATTGCTGACGCTCTTTGTTGTGACAACTTGAACAAAAAGCGCGTTGGTAGAGATTGTGGAACCTATAAAAACAAAGTTATATCATACAAAGAATTTAATAATCAGGAAGAAATTAAGTACCATGAATGGTGCAGAGATAAAAAGACAGTGAGTTCCAAAGAAATAAATATAGTGAAAAAATTGACAAAGAAAATAAAGCCTAAAGACCTGATATTTATACTTGAGCATTCCCTGCCGAAATTCTTTATTCATACTGTGAACATCCTAAATCAATACGAAGCTGTTACTCTATTGAAACAATCCTAATCCCTTAATCACGACGAAACAATTCTCCGGACATGGACATTTTCAGAAAAGTATAGTTACTTTGCTGAAGAAGTGCAGACTCTACACTTTGGGGGTAGCCGTGGACAAGTTTCTCTCCATACCGTGGTGGCTTATCTCAAGGAAGGAAGGGTGACTTTTCACTATTGTTTATGCACGGTTAGCGAATGCACACGGCATGATTAGTGTTGCAAAGGACTCGAGTCCTCAAGTCGTAATTTTAAGGACTCGACTAAATTATGCAAAACTCAGTTTGCTCAAAAGGCTCGAAGTCTAGAGTCAAGCCGAGCCCGAGTCATTTAACAGCCACTCGAGTCTTAAAAAGGACTCGATATTTAAAAAGGACTCGAGTCTTAAAAAGGGCTTTAGTCTTAAAATGAACTCGAGTCTTGTAGCTCATCATTCGAAAAAACTCGAATAACTCGTCAGATTTTATTGTACGCATAGTTACATCATAACCACTAATTTGAACTTATTGCCTTCTATTCGAGTCTTTTCGAATGATGAGCTACAAGTCTCATCTTCATGCTCCGATTTTTTCTTTGAGAATCGGGTTCATTTTAAGACTTTTTTAAGACTCGAGCCCTTTTTAAGACTCGAGTCCTTTCTAAGACTCGAGTCCTTTCTAAGACTTGAGTCCTTTTTAAGAATGACTCGGACTCGGCTTGACTCTAGACTCCGAGCCTTTTGAGTACACTGAGCCTTGCATAATTGAGTCGAGTCTTTAAAATTACGACTCGAAGACTCGAGTCCTTTGCAACACTCGGCATGATTCCTCTGCAGTCTGGGCGCTCTTACAGAAGGCGTTAGAATCTGTGTTCGAAAAATGTCCCTTTATTACCACCTAGCCATAAAAACTTAGTAAAAGTATTTTTGTTGTTGTTCCCTCTTCTCACCTTGACCATGACCTTTACTTACATAAATACTTTCAAGTGCAATATTTAACAAAAACTTAGTTATAAAATATATGGATAACCAATATCACTAGTGTCACGTAGATTTCATTCGTGTTTTGGGAATTTCATTCGTGGTCCCAAGTAACTCATTCGTGTTACCCAGATTTTAATTTTTTGTCACTTTTAATTACTTGCGCACAGTGATTTTACATTTTCCGTACATAACTTTATGAAAGTAAACGTTATAGAACGTCAGTAAGCAAAAAAAACGGGTATTTGCAGAAAGTGAAAAAAATGTGTCAAATTAATTCGACTCGTGAAATCGACCCTATAATGGACAGCTCTTCTAACTATTAATTCGTCCGCCAGTAAACCCTGGCGATTGCCTGCCGGCCAATGCTGAAATTTTCATTTTCGTTCGCTGTAGAATTTATTGGTAGGCTTAATCGGGGGGCACGGCAGTGCCCCCGCCAAGTCGAGCGCGAAGCAAACACTGCCGTACCATCCTTTACTGGAACCATTTCGCCGCATTTTCAGGTCCCTATTTGAGAACCTCTGGATAAGACCAGAACGCAGAAATTTTTGTCATCCAATCACCTATAATCACATACTTAAAATCCAAAATTTCAAGTCCGTTGGTCATTTAGTCCCGAAGTTAAGCGAAAGCAAAGTTTCGCATTTATGACACTCACTCACTCACTCACTCACTCATGATCATCAGAATAGAACTAGTACTTCCCATAAACTCAGAGAGCTGAAATTTGGTACAGAGTTAGGGTTTTATGGCAAAATAAAGGGATTACTATAAAAACTAGGATAATCGAAGATCTGGAGTACCTGGTGACCCTGAATAGAAAACACAAGAGCCCAACCAAACTTTAAGAGATCGACATACCGCCTTTACAAAAAATATTTAACTTGGTGGGTCGCTTCATTTGATGTCAAAAATCGAAGGTCTGAAGTATCTGATGAAGATCCCTCAGCTGGTCTCAGCTGTATTAGAGATATGGTAATGCCCCCTTCTACTATTGGTACATAAAAAAATCGACTGTCATTGCAAAAATGCAGCGTAGTGGGACACATCTTCTAATTTAATCTAGCCTATAGCGTCCCACTGCTGGGCGAATGCCTCCCCTTTTGCTTTTAATACGCATATAAATAAAATTAAAGGAAAACTCTGGATAAGATTAGACTGGCTTTTATACTTATACTTATAAGTTACAATATTAACTATAATAATAAAGAAATCGCAGTAAGGAACCTTAGACTTGGCACGACTTTGTCTAGATTTCATTACTTTTTAGAGATAAACAAGCAGCTCCATCGAGACTTGGCTGGTTTTTTACAGAATGTTTTTGGTGGGATATATTATTACTGTATGGACGTTTACGGTCCGATGCTTAGTGCTTAGTAATATTTATTACACTCTCGAAGCCACCACGTATGTTTGATGTGGTCATTTATTTGAAAAAGGTAGTGTCACTTTTTACCCCACTTCTAATGTTCAGTGGGTGACACTATGAGGGATAAGATGGAAAACGTATTTTTATTCTAGACAGCCTTTTGAGCCTTCCCGCTAGGCTTGAAATATGAGGGCCCCACTGAAGTTTGCCATCCACTGTTATGCCCAGAAAAACTGCCGAGTCTACAATTTTAAGCACCTCTTTATCTAAGACGATGTTGGGACCTAGATTTCTAACATTCGGTAAGGCGAACTTTACACATTTGGTTTCTGCCTGCCCCCATGGGAAAAAGGCGTGATTGTTGTATTGTATTGTATTGCTAAAGCATTAGGTTCAAGGTTGATTGGGAGAGTTTGACAGTCGTTGTATTACTGTAATAATATAGCTATAGCATTTTACTACAAATTAAACTATATTTACTACTAAATGATACTAAAAATCTGTTTTTATCGCTTCACTGGTTTCCGTAAAACAGCGCAGAGAAATTTATGGGTTTTATGATAAATCAAAGCCCATTTTTAGGGTTCCGTTGCCAAATGGCAAGAAACGGGTACCCTTATAGATTCGTCATGTCTGTCTGTCCGTCTGTCTGTCTGTCTGTCTGTCCGTCCGAGTATGTCACAGCCACTTTTTTTCCGAAACTATAAGAGCTATGCTGTTGAAACTTGGTAAGTAGATGTATTCTGTGAACCGCATTAAGATTTTCACACAAAAATAGAAAAAAAAAACAATAATATTTGGGGTTCCCCATACATAGAACTGAAACTCAAAAAAATTTTTTTCGTCAAACCCATACGTGTGGAGTATTTATGGATAGGTCTTCAAAAATGATATTGAGGTTTCTAGTATCATTTTTTTCTAAACTGAATAGTTTGCGCGAGAGACACTTCCAAAGTGGTAAAATGTGTGTCCCCCCGTAACTTCTAAAATAAGGGATGATAAAACTAAAAAAAAATATATGATGTACATTACCATGTAAACTTCCACCGAAAATTGGTTTGAACGAGATCTAGTAAGTAGTTTTTTTTTAATACGTCATAAATCGTAAACCACAATTTACCTTTCATTCAGTCAACTCAAATATAAAAATTAAAAAAAAGCATTTAATTTCATAACCATAAACCTTATGCATAAACCTAATACCTGCAGGTTTGTACGGAACCCTCGGTGCGCGAGTCCGACTCGCACTTGGCCGGTTTTTTATTATGAGTATGACTGTTGCTAAGGTGAAGGGCGGGAGTTTTCGGGGGACTATCTATTGTAATTTTGAAGTTCGAAAAGTTATGATTCTCAGCGTAATTTGAATAAATGACGTTTTTATGAGATACTAGCTGACCCGACAGACGTTGTCCTGTCTCTTTGATGATATTTGAGCACGCATTCTGTCAATTCCATGTCAAATGTCATAATGTTACATTAAAAAAGTTTACATTGTCCTATTTGTTAAGTATTCTTAAATAAGTGTTCTTAAATTTTCTAATTTTCCGCCCAATTTTTTTATTTTTTTCTTTCATAAGAACCTTCTCCTGACAATTACAAACACAACAACAACAAAAAAGTGAAATCTGTCCAGCCGTTCACGCGTGATGTCGTGACCAAGGGAAATAGGGATTCATTTTTATATATATACTAGCTGACCCAGCGAACTTCGTATCGCCTCAGGTTCAATAAATGTTGTAATAAACCTACCAAGATTGACAATCTGGTTCGCGGTGGTGGTCTGGTAAGCGTTTTCTAGCTGACACTCATATGTTTGTTTAGCTCCTACCAAGATATGATAACCTGGTACTTCAAAGGCATAAAGCGTTATCTAGCTGACACTCCTTTGTTTGGTAAGCTCCTGCAAAGTTATGATAACCTAAAGCGTTTTTTACCTGACACATACCCAGAGGGTACGTAATACACTATCAGTAGGAACCCCTTTCATTTTGACAGTACCACAAAATTCATGACGTTGTTTGCGTTGCTAAGGACAGGCAATTTTTTCGACCATATGAAAGAAAAGAAAGAAAGAATGAAAAATATGAATGATGATGAGCAATAAATAACCTTCATAATGATTCAGATTCTGATTAATAGTGTGTTGCGTAATTAGGGTGAGGTTAGGCGACCTCCTACAGAATTATGACAACCTGGTACTTCGAAGGCATAAAGCGTTTTCTAGGTGACTCTTCTTTGTTTAGCGATTACAAAGATCATAAAGCTCCTACCCAATTTATGACAACCTACTTCTTTGAAGGCATAAAGCGTTTTCTAGATAACACTCCTATGTTTAGCAAGCTCCTTCCCAGTTATGACAACTTGGTACTTCGAAGGCATAAAACGTTATTTAGCTGACCATCAGGTTATGTGAGATCCTACCCAGTTATGGTTGTGGTATTTAAAAACAACGCGTTTGCTAGCTGATATTCCTGTTTAATAAATAGCTCATACCTTACGCGCTCAGACGTGGGGTTGTGGAGACAGCCTATTCTGCCTAGCTCATACCATACCAAGTTATGACCACCTTTTTTTTTGGATGGGAAATCATCTAATCACGTCTCGCGCTCTGGGCGAATCAAGAGGCCCGTGTTAGACTTTTATTAACTAAAACCCACCCGTGTTCCTACAGTTGGCTATGCCAGGGTGAGGGCCATGGTAACTGTTTCGAACAAATCTCGCGATCCTGGGAAGAAGTTATGACCACCTGGTACTTCGAAGGCATAAAACATTTTCTGACTGACACTGCGGTTTGATAAGCTCATACCAAGTTATGTCCACCTGGTACTTCGAAGGCATATGTGTGTATGTTTGTAATGAATAAACTCAAAAACGACTGTGCCGATTTCAATTAGACGTACAAACTTAAGTCGCAGAACATGCCAGCAATTAGACGTACAAACTTAAGTCGCAGAACTCAAGTATTCTTAAATAAGTGTTCTTAAATTTTCTAATTTTCCGCGATTTTTTTTTTTTCATATGAACCTTCTCCTGACAATTACAAACACAACAAAAAAAAAGAAGTGAAATCGGTCCAGCCGTTTACGCGTGATGTCGTGACCAAGGGAAATAGGGATTCATTTTTATATATATAGATATATATAGATAGATTGAGGAGGCTAGGTTCCGGCCAGATACCGGGCACTTTTAAGAAACGTTACTTACTTATTACAAATACAACAAGTATATTCTCAAAAAATAAAAAGAAAGAAACTGCGAAAGATTCCGCACCATAACATCTTATATGTTGGAACATCACCACAGCATGCATGGAACAAAAAGATAAGCCTTCCTTCGCAGTCTGTAAAAACCTTTTGAATAATGTATTTCTCGAAGATTCCTAATGGATTTTGACTTCGCCATTTTATGTAGCAAAAAGTCTTTGAAAGCCACTGGATGACAAACCCATTCGTCCTAGTGCTCTATATAATTCGCAAGAACAGATGCACCTATTCTGCTCTAGCATCAAAAAAGGAAAGCATCTACCTCTGCGGCCATATTTTGCTATGAGAGTCCAGCTTTAAGAGGAATATTTTATGGAGGATATACTAGACTATTCGGCTTTTTGGTAATTTTTATTTCATTAGGATTCTTATCACCTGGTTTAAAATAGCGTTATTACACATACGTATCCTTCTGCGCCCTTCTGTCTCGCAGAAGGTGTTGTTAGAAGTAATGGTGGAGCACACGTTTGATGTCTTTCTTTCACACTGTTCTGTGTCCCAGTTGGTCACAGTGCTCTAGTTTGTTGGGGTCGATGGTTACTTAAGTTCAAACTCTCTTATACATATAAACGGTATACTGTACGACTCGAAATACGACCAAGTTTATCAAAAGACCACAATTTAGCAAAAAAATCTTTTGGAAAAACTGTCCAAATTGAAAATCTTTTCCAAGTTATGGGTAACTTAATACGAAAGGATTACTAATCAGAAAAAAATCATAGGTACGTTCGAACAGCGTAATTTATTTATTTGCTTCAGAAGCTTCCTTCCACGGAATGAAACTAAATTAGCGTCATTTCTATTACTATTATAAAGTTGAAGAGTTTGTTTGAACGCACTAATCTCTGGAACCAGCTATCAGATTTGAAAAAATAATTTTGTATTAGATAGCTCAATTATTGAGGATCGAAGCGTGATGCTTATAACCTTAGAGGCCATCACACTGCGCTCCTTAGGTGTCGCAAAAAACAGTCAGCAAGAATGCTAAGCTACGAAGAAATAACAGCGAGAGTGGGAAAACTGGCTATTATTTTACTATGTTGTGGCGTGGAAGTCGTAAACTTCCACGCGAATTAAAACGCTGGCAGAAGCTAGTGTAAGAAATAGATTTAATTTGACCTATTATGACGGGACTTACAAAATCCCTTGTAGAGGCTTGAGAGCAAGTAGAAAAGATTATCGACCGTCCACGCCATCACTAAAAAAAAAAAAAATAGAGTTTTCTGATTATGAAGTCATGAACATTTTCATCTTTAAGCTTGAACAGGGTTTCAATATTTACTTGGCTGTTTTCATTTGGTCTGAAATATAAAGTAAAACGGGCCACCGGCATACCCGTTCACGGCCCGTGTTGTTTTACGGTCTGGAAGGAAAGGAAACAAAATAATGGAACAAGAGATTTTAGCGGTAACTATTACAATGTCTGTTGATCGAAATAGCGTAATGAAATACTCACTTCATTGAATGCTGCCAAATTAATAAGAAGATTCGAGAAGAATGAGGAGACTACTCTAGTAATGATTCTTTACCATTACTGGGTCATACTGGTTAAAGTATTGTATAATGTGTTAGAGTTTCTCTGTTCGTTATTGTTAACAAAATGGAAAATAATTTATGCTTCTTTCGTTTCCATAATACCTATGTTTTCTTACAATTTTCTGATTTAATTTTTTGACACCTAAGACTTTTTTGCTTTTCGAAAAATCTACTATGCCAATTATAACTACGACCCTTAAACATCTAGCTGGACACATTATAATGAACCCAAATATTACAATATATTTCATCGTTTTATTGATAGAAGCACTTAATACACTTGCTTACTGGTCTGGTATTACACAACTTATTATTTTTATTTTCCAAATGCTTTTTTTATGCTTTCAGCTTACTTGTTCGCGCTAGAAACAGTTCCGTAGCGGGCGGTAATGTCGCCATCTACGGAAGCATTCTCAAAGACTTTCAGAAAAACCAGTATTGTTGCTACGGCCTGTTATTGCGAGCTGCCTACTATTTGCAGTCAGCGGTCACCTTCGGGATTGTACCTTATATGTATCTCTATGTGAACTCCAAATGGTTGTCAATCTACTGACAAGGTGATATTGTGCAGAAAAGATACGTTTTCTGAGAACCTATACCTTAATTTATAACAAGTAGACAGGCTACTTGTTATAAATTAAGGTATAGGTTCTCAGAAAACGAATTCATGAGTGGTAGTAAAATAGGTAACTCCGTATACGTACAACAGACCATTTCTGTTAGCTCTACATCAACGAGTCAAGAATCAGGCCACGCAGAACGATAAGATAGCGCTGCAATCGCTGTATTAACAATTATTAAAAAAAGGTAAAAAGTGTTTGTGAAGACGTTTTGCTAAGCCATTCATTGCTGAAAACGTGCGCGACAGTGAATCGGTTCCGAGAAACCTACTCGCGTTTCCTGGAAGCGCTACTATGCTCGCACACATTTGCAAATCGCTGCGTAGTCAATATGGCACACATAGTCGCCCACGGCCCTGATAACGCGCTGCCGTGACGACTTGACGAGACGTATCGGTGCTCTCATTAACCAACCAACTCGTATTGCGTGCCCAGCTCGGCTTACACCCAATCAAACAATTTGTTGCATTGAAGTTACGACGCAAGCACGAGTCAACCGTGCCAACGCGAAAAATAAAATACAAAATACAATGTCATCATTGTCACCGCCACCCAATATATTTGTAAGCTGATTGCGGTGAAAATGCAAACAGACACAGTGACAACAATACGATATCATTTAAAAAAATATATAACAGTAGAGAACTACTGCATCACGTGCAATTACGCGCAAACACAATTAGCAACGTACTGTAAGAGAATAAAATTAATGGATCGAACGTAGCTAGTTATTGACAGGCATTGCCAATAATGTGAGCTCAATAAAATGATTGCAGAGCACCGGGGTCAGCGGCGAGATGCCAATGGTCAATAATGATGGCTTGACATCCGAACTGAATAGCAATCAATCAATTAAACTCTTATTTCATTGCCAAGAATATTTTGTTTGTGTTGGTCGTCGGACGTAGCTCGTATAATTTATATGGTAATGCCAAAGGACTGATTTCATTCATGCCGTATTTCTTTTTACACTGTGCATCCCAAGGGCTTTATAAATGTGTTACCTCTACTTTTACCTTTTGTCTTCTTTGTCATTTTACTAAACGTCGTTTACTATGTATTCATCGATGATTACTAAATTAGCAAGTATCGTGTGGTGCTATAGTGTTAGATCATATCACAATTTAATGAACACCCTTCATTGCACATTTCAGCTGCATTTATACTGGTCTATTTAAAAAGTATTTGATTAGAAAATCGCTTTTTTACAAAAATAATCATTAAACAGCTGTCTATTTCGGGAGGGAGTCCGTTCTAGTAACAAGTCCAAATTGTATTTTGTAAATTGATTTCCAGTCGATTTTTTGTTAATAAAATAATATTAAAAATAAATATGAGTATTGTAAACACTCACTTGGTGAGGCTGGAGGTAGCATCGCAGCGCTCGGCGGCGGCGGCGGCCCGGCGCTCCGCAGCCGCGTCTACCATGCCTCTGCATCACCGCGATGGGCATCACTTGCGAGTTGCGCCACCTCGCCACCTCGCCCCGTCACCTCACCACCACCCACCACACCGCCACTACCACACTAACATCACAATGTACATATAGAACCCTCACAACCTGCCTGCCTGACACCTGATCACTTGAGGTTGCTATTCAATACGATACTATCGAGTGAGGTTTCAAAGTAAAGTTATACTTCGCCTATACCGACGATCACAAGGCTACATCCAGAACACATAGAGGACCTGAAACAAACAAAAACTTCATTATAACTTCAGCATAAATAAAAGATCTATAAAAAATTGTGAGACCTATAAGTTCGTAATGTGGATGGGGAATATTATTTATCTTTTACTAGCTTTTTCTCACGACTTCATTTGCGTGAAATTTCTTGTTCCGCCGGCCCATCCCGTCACATCGCATCGCCTGCCCGTGTTCGCTCAGCATTTTTTCTGACTTTTTTTTATTTTTGCTCAGCTTCTAAAGACCCTAGTAGCCTTCCTCAAGAATTAGGCTATAGAATGTAAAAAGATTTAAATACGACTGAAACTTCCAGAGATTAGCGCGTTCAAACAAACTCTTCAGCTTTATTACTAGCATAGCTAAATAGATTCAAATTCTATCAACCAGTATAATTTTCCAAAAAAAAAAATGCCTCTGATAATATGAGTGCTTTATTTATTGTTTAGTCGTTAAATATGCTGCCTGTCTGCTAAAGGATTACGTGAAGGCCAGGGAAAAGGAGACAAGGTTGCTGTATGCCTAGGAAGATTTTGGAAATTCAGTTGAAAAGTTAACAGAAAAAACATATACATAGGTTTATTATTATATTATTATTTCTAGCGACGGACTCGTGCTTGATTAAACAAGATCGATGAAATCTGTAGATTTACTCGCTTGGCCCTAATTGACCTTTTTAGCGTTCCGTTGCCAAATGGCAAAAAACGGAACCCTTATAGATTCGTCATGTCTGTCTGTCTGTCCGAGTATGTCACAGCCATTTTTTTCCGAAACTATAAGAGCTATGCTGTTGAAACTTGGTAAGTAGATGTATTCTGTGAACCGCATTAAGATTTTCACACAAAAATAGAAAAAAAAAAACAATAATATTTGGGGTTCCCCATACATAGAACTGAAACTCAAACATTTTTATTTCATCAAACCCATACGTGTGGGGTATCTATGGATAGGTCTTCGAAAATGATATTGAGGTTTCTAATATAATTTTATTCTAAACTAAATAGTTTGCGCGAGAGACACTTCCAAAATGATAAAATGTGTCCCCCGCCCCCCCCCCCCCGTAACTTCTAAAATAAGGGAATGATAAAACTAAAAAAAATATATGATGTACATTACCATGTAAACTTCCACCGAAAATTGGTTTTAACGAGATCTAGTAAGTAGTTTTTTTTTAATACGTCATAAATCGTAAACCACAATTTACCTTTCATTCAGTGAACTCAAATATAAAAATTAAAAAAAAAAAAAAAAAATCATAAACATAAACCTTATGCATAAACCGTGAATTCCTGCAGGTTTGTGCGGAACCCTCGATGCGCGAGTCCGACTCGCACTTGGCCAGTTTTTATTATAACGCAGTCTGGCTACTATCTATCATTGAAAAGGACGTTTTTTTGCGCTTTGTATGCACTAAGGTATGGTCAACCAGACATCAGTTAGTTCCGGATGACCCTACCACAAGTTTCGTAGCAGTAGCGTAGTTCAAGTGTTTACTTGAACAGTTGAACTACGAAAATTACTACGAGATAAAGCTCTGTCATAGTCAAATTGCAGCTTTCTGATGTGAGCCAATGGCCCTGCATTGGCAGAAAGAAATAACCTGCTAACACATATTTCACTGTTATACAGTGAAGAGTGTATAAGTTGATGAACAGCCTTTTATGGCAAATTGTCAAAGATAAGTAACATTAGCCGCGATGTGCGAATTACTGAAATTATCGTTGTGTGTGGCATAGTTTCCTTAAAACAACCTGTTCAGCATCATGCCGGTTATTTTGCCTCTAGTTCTCGTCTCAGGACCTTCACTATTACACTTTTAAACTTCCAGTTCCTGTAATGCATTTATGTATACTAACTAGTTCCTACCCGCGACTTCGTCCGCGTCAAATTTTTGCTACCCTGACCCTTCCCGTCGCATCGAATTGCCTGCTAGTTTGCGTTCATTTTTCGTTCCTGCGCCACTCCTTTTGATCTTAGCGTGATGTTATATAGCCTATTCCTCAATAAATACGATACCCAACACAAAAAAGATTTTTTCAATTCGGACCAGCAGTTCCTGAGATTACCGCGTTCAACCAACCAAACAAACAGACTCTTCAGCATTATAATATTATTTTAGTATACATAATGAAGCTGAAGAGTTTGTTTGAACGGACTATTCCCGGGAACTACCAGTCGCCTTTGAAAAATCGTTTTGCATTTGATACTCCAATTGTTGAGGAAGACTTAAAATCATGCTAGGAAGCTAACGAGCGTGAAAATAAAAAAGTTAGAGAGAATGCTAAGCGAAAACCAAGTCATAGTGTGGGCAGGGGATGCGATGCGATGGGGTGGGTCGGGAAAGCAAGATACTACACGGGCGAAGTCGTGGACAGAAGCTAGCATACCACATTCTTACTCCATCCTTTCGCATATAATATATCTGCATAAAATTTTTCATCAATTTTCTTCATGGCCTTGCATTCCGACGAACGACATTTCTTATTAAGTACGATTTCTAGATTTTTCCTTTTTGAGTGCTATCCTTGGTCACTTTCATCTAACCGGAGTTGGTCAACGCCGTCAAACTCGTGAATGTGGCCAGAGACACTACTTTCACTCAAATTATGGGATTAAATCCATAAGACACTGGTCCCTTCTGCGTTTTGGTTTTTAATCTTCATGCCATAACAACATCAAGTCTGTATTCCGGCAGAGACAGGCAGTAGGCGGTGTAATTAGCTACTCCCAAATTTAGTAAGTTTTAAGTCCAATCCAGTCCCATGTAACAGACCTTATTGCAAATAACCGCGGGCAACAAATCTAGACTCCGGGCTGCTGGTTCGAATATCAGAATGGACCAACGACTCGTCATCCACAGCTATTTTCAACCAAATGTAGGTTCCCACTTTTGCGTTAATCATGGTCAAGTTTTCTCGACAAACTTAATATTATCGGCCTGACTGCGAGTCATTTAACATTGGTCTATCTACGCTTCTTGTGCCCACTCTCAGCCACCTTTTCGTAACGAAGTTGCTCCATCTACCGTCATCACCTCACATTCTCCTCAGACATTAAGGCAAATGTGTCACTGGTTTGAAGTTCTGATTTATTAAATCAACTCTTTACAAAGTTACATATAATCTGTTTACCGACCACTTTTTGGGTGCCGTCGCCAAATGGCAAGGCTAATGGCTAAGGCAATGGCAATGGTTCTAGGACATGCCGGTTTCCTCGCGATGTTTTTCTTCACCGTTTTGAGGGCAGTGGTGATGAAATTATTTACACAAAGTAAAGCGCTTGCTTGGGTTTGAACTCACGACCTACAACTCATAAGTCGGGTCCGATACCAGTGCGCTTACCACATTACTACCGTTCTCATACAATAATAGGAGTTACTTTGTCGACATAAATGCAGAATAAAGAGTAACAAAGATGCAATAGCGACCGACGCCAGCTCGAAGATTTTTAGGACCCCGCCTCGGAGTGATTCGATTTCTTTTGACTTTTTAACTTAGAAAATATCGGAGTTGCTTTGTAGACTTATGCAGAAAAGCTGAAGAAGTGAGAGGATACTATGTTGCGGGATAGGAGGAGAGCAGTGGTGGCCAAGTAGCAAACGGCCCCGACGTACGAGTCATAGGTTCGAACCCAGGCAGGCACTATTTATAAATGTTCCCAACCACTGCTCTCAAAATATGAAGGAAACCTAGAACCAAAAATTCGAAGACATATGACATTTACTAACCCGCACTAGGCCCGCGTGGTATCTACCACGGAAGATTAGCGGCTAGATTCAGCCTAGATTACGGCTTACTACTTATCTAAGAGAGGAAGCCAGTGTCCCTGCAGAGGGAACATTATAAGTAGGCTGATTATAGCATAATGCAGGAGTGAGCGGAGCGAAGTTAAAGTTTGATTGCATCGAGCCTCGAAGAGATCAGGTTTCTTTCCTACGAATGCTATACGGTACGGTACCATGATATGAGCCCGCCAAAAGCGCGGAACCTGTGTTTTTGCACCCAGTGCGTCTAGGCGTAAATCCGGGGCTGGGTGTGCCAGCTCCAGATTTACGCCTAGACGCACTGGGTACCGGCCTAGGGGTCCACTCAGCCAAGGGGCCCTAAACCTACTCCGACCTGGTAGCTTGCATATCTCACGGCTGGCGGATCTGGATGGCAAACATAGGTTCCGCGCTTTTGGCGGACTCATATCATGGTACCTACCGTACCTATAGCATTCGTAGGCAAGAAACAAAAAAAAAATCTTGTGCACCCATACCCATGTTGGATCCTATATTTAAAAAGATTATGATGGTTTTATGTGTCTTTTTTGTTTGTCCAAAGTAGATGAGATACCTATAAGGTTCTCAAGCAAGTAATGTGTCGCTCTTTTGTGTAAACGAAGTAGGTCCATAGGCAAACAGTGGAAATTCTGAGAAAATAAGGTTGGTAGAACTAAAAATCCCAATCCCTTCCAATGAAAATTTCCCCGTGTACTGTCGATAAAATTAATGTTGGTAGTGCATGCGGCAAATATACGTCCCTAATTCCCGACAATAGAGCCCTTCACTGGCGTGATCCGACACGAATTTGGCATGTTTTTTTGCATTGTAAAATTATAAAGTAAGTAGGTAGGTGGGTACCTAGATAAATTATTACTATATGTTATATGTTTAGGTATCTAAAAAGAAGCAAGGATCTATAGAGGGCTGAGATTTTGAGACCTAGGTACGACCTATTAATCAATACGTTTCACTTAGGAATTTATAATGATACTATAGTCTTAAAAACTCTTATAATGTACCGTTCTAAGTGTGTTTTTTTTTTCTATTATGCGGATACGTGTACCTACACCAAAAACATTTAAATTTATCACCTTCCTCAGCCATCGTCAATTATAAAATGTATTGGTTTTACTTATGGATTACCTACATAATACTTTTAAATACTGAGCTTCGTATTCATATTTATGTAAGTAAATACAGAATACTTATTTTACTTTAGATTTAATCAAGTAAGAAACCAAAATAATGAACAGGTATCTTTATAATCAGTGGCATAAGCATAAAGTTGTTGACGAAACAGAATAAGCATAGCAATGAAGTGGAAGCCAGTCCAGTATTACAATTTTATGTATGAGATCATCGATATGTATATACAGCAAATGTAATAAATATAAATATGACTCACCCGTTATGTACTCTGCTACAGAAAGACCGTGTAGGTTATCATTATCACTATTGATGAACGTCACACACAATACATTGAACACACACGTCGTCACAAATCGCCCACACTTTAACATTTCCGAGTTTTTCAATGAATACTAAACAATGTAACTAACCAATATCATTTTAGATACAACAAATGTAACTAATTTCTACTACAGACAATAACGTATAGGATTTGAGAGAAAGAGAAGCAACGCTAAAAAACAACAAATTCTTGGTATTGAATTTCTATAAATTTAACGAGTGCTGCCATCTCTGATTTTTTATGAACAACATTTACCGATGAAATAGAAAACACAGCCGTTTGACATTAGCTATTATGCTTGAAAGGAGGTAATAATATGAATGTTTTAAGAATCGAGTATGATGATTTTGAGACGTATTATTTTACATTTTCATTCATAATCTCTTAATAAATAGAGGAAATGAGAAAAAAAGGTTGAAACTTACATAATATTCGATTCTAATTATTTTTCATTTATTAACTCTGTTAAGTAGACGTCGCTCCAAGGCTACTGCGTTTAAACAAGTACAACTTTTTTTGTGACAATGTCTGCATCTGTTGATTAAAATTTGAAACATAATAAGCTTCTAAACAAGGTCAACAGTTTTCATCAACTCGTAGTGAACGAAAATAATTAAAAATAAGTGTGTATTATGTCCATACATTCAAAAATCGTACATTTTATGTGTCATCACCAAATATTCAAGTACAAGTGTCCGCGAAAATGATCTGTACTTTGTTTTTCGCAATCACAACGTTACATGAACATGGATGACCTAAAATGCGAATATGTGAAGAAAAAAAGATGTTTGGGACTCACAAGAAGTGTAAACTAAAGTAATTATAATGTTTCGCACATCGATTATCGACAATCATTTACCTTTTCATGCCATCGCTTAACGATCGGTGAATTGCTTGGTCACAAAAGTGAAAATGTGATGTGTCAAACTGATTGTTTACCTCGCGGACAGGTGAGTGGTTTGTAGAAGTGGTACGCGAGGGCGGCGGGAGGCGGGCGGTATGTCTGATCGATCAAGTCCCGTGAACGGCGGTTACGAGGCCGCAAGGCTCACCGTCCGCAAGGACCTCTTCCCGGAGGTTCGTCTACCTAAGCTGGCGACTGATGGGTCTGAAGCTGACTCCGACCAAGAAGAAGTGGAGTCAGGGTCTGGTGTTAAACTGGAGACGGATTTCGAACAGAGTATAGACGAAATTGCCAGTCATAAGGCGCAAGTGGCGAATGGGGCACTGCCGTGTCCTACGAGGCCGCGACACAGGAAGCACAAGCACCACTCCCGACAGAGTTCTCAATCCTCAAATGTGAATGGTTGTCTTCCTCCAAAAAGTAAAAGGAGAAAAGACTCATCAAAAGATTCATCATATAGAACACATTCTAAACATAGTGTTGTGTCACAAGTGAAAGGTGGTAAAAACTTGAATTTAGTGAGTAGTACTGAGTGCCAGGAGGATGACGACGATGAAGAGGAGGCTGAGGAGGAGGAGGAGGAGGAAGTGGAGGAAGAAGAAGATGCTGACCATAGTGAAAGTTCAGAGGATGAACAGCTCAAGCGCAATTCAAAGTTACCGTTAACTAATATGCCGCGACAAAGTGGTAAACCATACAGTCATGAACTTAGTCAATTATCAACAAAAAAGAGTAAAAAGGAGTCTAGAGAGCGTAGATCTCATGCAGTTATACCATGTAGTGGCAAGCCAAGGTCTATGTTGGACATTCGCAGTTCACGAAGTAAAAAGAAATCGAAGAAGTCTGAGAGCAGCGCACCCACATATCGAAGCCAGATAATGGATACTAACTCCATGAAGATTAAGATTAGGAGGACAAGTGTTCATGAAACTGTAAGTAATTGCTTTATTCTCCTTAACTTACCTTCTATGGTTGGCTAGCAATTGACTTTACGACCCACTGACCAAATGATTCTACTTGTATTTACTACTACAGCTCTATGCATTACATAAAGATCACAAAACAATATATTTATAAAACATGATATAAATGCAAAATACTAACAATATAGTATTAGGGTTTCGGAGTTTAAATAATTGTGTAACATTTTACTATTTTACAGTTATTCAATATACCTACTCATTGTTACAAACTTAAAACAACAGCATTATTATTACACTTTCTCTGGACAAAGTAAACCTCATTGAATATCGATCATTGTTGCAATCTGCTCAATCAATACCAAATACATAAACTGCAATGTTTGCTCACAATGCATTGAATGTAACAGTAACTAAGTAAATATCAATGAGCTTCACTTTCTCAGCTGTAACTTGTTTTCATGTTGTTACACCCAAGTTGTTTTGGACTGGTTATATAAACATTTGTTAACTATAAAAGGTCTTAATTCTGTTACAAAAATCAATTTTTGCTGTATTCTTCATTGAATGTATTGGTCCTTTATGGTAATGTAAGTGTGCATTGATACTGGTAGGGTAGTATAGAAACTGCTTGCTATTGCAGGTTCCAACAGGGTAGTAAACATAAACAACAGGCACACACTTTGTTCTTGATTTATTCTTAGATCAATGCATAAAAACCAAACATAAAAGTGTTCCTCAACATACAAGTACTGTGACGTTTTTAGTGTCTTTGTTTTGCACCAAATATAGGTGCATTTTCTGTTATGATCTAGGAGTATTATGATGACAACATTTAAAACTTCTTTTACCCCTGCAATACACCTCGGAGGAGTTCTTGATTTATGAACAATACTTAAAAATCAAAACATCACCATGACCCTGTGCTTCCTAAAGGAGTAGGCAGAAAAGTATATGTATAACAGCCACATTTTGTGTTTCAAGTCTCATGGATTTTCAATAGTTAATAACAATACCAGGGTGAGTTGAATATCTGTAGATCTACATTATTTACTAAGCAATCATAGCCCTATTTACTTGGATGATAATACAAAATTTTACAACAAACAAAAAACAGCTGTGTGATCAATTGATGATACAAGAAGCGGAAGCATTGCAGAGTAATATGTTGCTTGGGCAAACCAAAGACACAAAATTTAGTAATCTGGGCTTTCCTGTATGTAAATTATGTAATTATATCTATACTTTGTTATCTTTGTACAGTAATTTAATAAGAACAGGAAAAAAAAAATGCAATTCTTTTAGATAATTCTTCAATAAGTTTCAACCTTGGAAGGATGAAACTTTTTGAAGAATAATTCATAAAATAAACTGAGATAAGTTTGAACAAGTATTATTGCATATTACTATTGTTACTCAGAATCCATTGTGTGAAAGTACAGTCTTAAGAAGTTTAACATCTGCTGTGCCCATAATAAATAATGAAATAATTAATTGGAGAAAGTAGAAAACTAGCAGCATAGCAACTCAGTTATTAAACTGCCAACAAAAAATATCTATACTTTGATGAAAATGGGCTTAGTTCAATGTCCATTTTTATGAATTTATTTGAAGAAAAAAGTTTATTTACTAGTATAGTTATGACTACTTAAGACATAATACTGACTATTTTATTTTTTACTAACAACAATGCAGCCAAGGGTGATACTCGGACGCGCTTTAACCTTTAAACTAGTGAGTTCGTCTTTTTTATGATTTTAATATAACTTTTTTCCAATATTTTTCGTTTTGAAGCCTATTTCGTACATATGACACCATTTTTTAATTTTTTTGCCTTACCATAACATGGCCATAGGTCATACCACTGTATGCAAGGCTAATTTCAGGATCACACAGCAGTATTTAGCTGCTGTGTGATCCTGAAATGAGCCCTTCACTACCTCGCTTGTTATCCCTATATTGATGTAGAGAATTTTACTTCAAGTTATGATTATACAATGTCAGCTTACAAAATAAAATAGGAAGAGTAATAAAAAATTGAATTGTATATCACAATTAACTATAATTTAAACTAAACTACCAGAATTCTACAGAATACCAATTAACAGTGGTCTTCACTTGCCACTCACGCAAACAAAATACTTGCACATTGCATGTTCTTAAAAGTAAAGGCATGTTATAATATTGTAATATCCTAAATAAATATTGTTTATTTTCCTAACATAACATCATACCAACATATTTTGCTCGCCATGTTCAAGTCTCATGTCCCTTAGTCTATTGCCAGTATCCAGTCACGAAGTTGGACTCCAGGTTTGCTAATGACAATGGAAAACCTAAAAACATTTTCCTTAACCTGGGGGTGAAACCCAAGACTCACTCAGCTAATGCTTTTTGCACACTGGGCCTTGTTGGTCCAAACAGTGACTACACCAGTTTACATTAACGGACTTAATAACCTGCTTGAAATGGATAAGCACTTAATATCTTGTGTAATTCCTATATTTATTATTTAGTATAATGTCACGCCTTTAATTTAAGATGGATAAGGCAATGTGATAATGAACCCACAGCACAGTCCACTGTAGTGTTTAGAGAATTTTCTTTCATCCTTAATATAAGCATTATGGTATTGTAACTAGTGACATTTTCTTGAAAACACGACATTTTAAATTAACCTAATATTACAGGTAACACCGACACCAACATCGGTTGCCGATATTGGCCAAAGGAAATCTAAGAAGAAGCGAGCGGCGTCGCCGGCTAGCGTGAGTTCTGGTGAGGAGTACGACCCGTCGCGTGGGGATACGGCCGCCGCCATGAGTGTCGCCGCGCCTAAGCCGCGCCATCCGCAACCCAAGACTCCTAAGCCTAAGAATAAGAAAGCAACCAGTTCTAAAAGTAAGCAAAGTAAGTACATCCTCATCACACATCACACACTTCAGCCGTAAGACGTCCACTGCTGGACTTAGGCCTCCCCCAATTTGGGGGGCTTTGCCATAATCGCCACGCTTGGCAGGCGGGTTGGCGATCGCAGTATGGTGGTAAAATACATAGAGAACGCTGCTGCCCATTCTCTAGTACATCCTCAGCTCACTCAATTTATCTATTATAACCATTTCACTATTTTTAGACATATAGGGCTCTCCCAAATAGCACCGCAACTCGCATCCGTTTTACCTCAGCTGCATGTTTGCATTTGATAACCACCAGGAGATAACAAGATAGCATAGCCTTTGTATACTACTACAGTCATATACCTATAAGTTTTTTCGGTCTCGATGCCTTTTGATATCCTTGTGTAAGAAACTTAATAACGTAAATTAACTTGCAGCATATTCTTAATAAATGTGAGTGCACAATACTTTCACAAACGTCTGCATACATTGCAGTATTGATAAGCAGCAATCATCATAATTTACATATCTTAACTCTTCAATGTTACATTTTTGCAGAGAAAAGTGAAAAGACTGAAAGAACTAGAATTAGTGGAGCTGAAAGTAAAGAGACTGGACCGCAAAGTCCTTGGGGACATTCTATGCCTAAGGAGATTCTATTACAGATATTTGAAAATGTTGTGGCCTCTCAGGGCACATTGCCTTCTGTGATCAGGTAAACACTTTCAGGCAATCTGGATTGACAATGTTACTAATACTAAGCTTTATACATAAAACTCACTGTGCTTTTACATTTCTTTCCAGAATTGGTAGAGTATGTAAGTTATGGCACAGTGTGAGCTGTAGACCAGAATTGTGGAAGAATGTAGACCTTGCACAATACACTAGTGAAAAATGTAAAACAGATTACAAACTGGTGTGGCTCCTGGAAAACCGGTTACCACAATGTCAAATCTTAAATATTGGTAAGTGAATTGTTGTACTGGTTTACTTTGTTACATTATACATTTAATTAGAGTAATACTTTATTAGTATTAACACACACTGTCCCACTGCACACTGCTTTCTGGTGTCTTCCAAAAAAAAATTAAAGGTAGATTAATCATAATATTGTTCCTTAAAAATACTAATGCAGGAGTTATTTGTTGTTGCTGTCTTTTTATTTATTTAAAATAAGCAGTAAAATTTAATATTTGTAATTGTAGAATGTTAAGACGCCATTATACTTTTAAGATCATACATTGTAATCCTGTATTCTGGCAAACTTAAAAAGGCTCTCTCTACTTGGCTCGCTTAAAAAGGTTTTAGCTTTAACTACCTTCGTTCGTTTTGAAGGCCCAACATCCACATCGGTTCGTCAGATTATCTACGCACGACATACAAGGAATTCAAAGGAATTAGTGTTATGGGAACCAAAGTAGAAGATGCAACCTTAATCAAAGCGATGCCGCGTACCATCCTTCACAAATTATTCTTACTAATCGTGTTTCATCCTACTCTACAGCTCACTGGAAAGTCAGCAACGTGTCGTGGGTGCTAGCTTGCGTCGCAGACTACTGCCCTCAGTTGGTAGAGCTGAGCGTCGCCGGCTGGAGCCGCATCACCTCCGAGCAACTGTTCGACCTCATGCAAGCCTTGCCCAAGCTGCAGAGGATCGACTTGTCGCTGACGGTATGATATTTAATATCTCAGGTTATATCTGGTGCTGCATTGAGCTTATTCATGGAAAAGATACTTTTCGATGTGCTACATTATGCCCAAGATGAGCCGATTCTAAGTATAGTCTTTTAATGCCAACCCACTTTCATAACATACTTTAATATGATATACATTATAATCATTGTGTTTCAAATAATAGAATTGGTTTAAAAGTCTATTCAATGACGGAGATTTATGTACGTACATAAATAGCAGTTTCCGTGTTGTCATAATTATTGGACATCTCAGGAGCGTGCTACTGCTCGCGACTTCGCCCGAGTCAAATTTCTTGCTCCCCCTGCGAATATTTCGTATTCATGACTTTTTTCTTTGCTACATTATGCCCAAGATGAGCCGATTCTAAGTATAGTCTTTTAATGCCAACCCACTTTCATAACATACTTTAATATGATATACATTATAATCATTGTGTTTCAAATAATAGAATTGGTTTAAAAGTCTATTCAATGACGGAGATTTATGTACGTACATAAATAGCAGTTACCGTGTTGTCATAATTATAGGACATCTCAGGAGCGTGCTACTGCTCGCGACTTCGCCCGAGTCAAATTTCTTGCTCCCCCTGCGAATATTTCGTATTCATGACTTTTTTCTTTTTGCTCGGGTCCTAAGGGTCCATACTTGATGTTATCTAGCCCATAGCCTTCTTCGATAATTGGGCTATATATTATAGTATAATAAATGGGTTACATTCATCCGAAAGTTTAGGCAATGGTGTAAACTACGTCAACATTTGCCAGTACAGTACAGTTATTAATATGTATATTGTTACAGTCTGAAACGGGAGGATCGAGTACGTGCATGTCAGCGGCTTCGATGACGCGCATCGCGGAGAACTTCGGAGCAAGACTTACGCATCTCATGCTGGCGAACAACAAGTTCATAGCTATGCCGCAGATTCTGCAGTCGATAGCGGTATGTGTTTACAGTCTACCTCGTATAATATTATTAAGGTATTTTTTTAATGTTTGAGTGTTAGCATTCACCTGGATTAGGACACAGGATACTTTTTATCCAGATTTTCCCACGGGATCGACACTTCAGCGGATGAATCCGTGGGCGCAGTTAATTATTTAAAATTTAAAGTATAAAGTGGAACTAAGCTGGTAAAATTTTGGAAAAGCATTGTACTTAAACAATTAGTCCATGGATCCTAAATACGCTGATACTGAACCTCGTATTAAAGATTTGACAGGATCCCCTAAAGCCTTCCCTAAAATCGCAGCAGACCAAGAAAAGTGGAAAGAGAGAATGGAGGTCTTTGCTTGTCAGTGGAACTCAAACGCTTAAAATCAATTACATCACACAGGTCTCTTTCCGAATTCTGGCCAATACTAAGGACCAAATGACCTTAAATGATATAGTTGTATAATATTTCATTATTTACCAGATTATTCCTCAAGTAAGGTTCGGTTCGATATTTTGTTTTTTTAGTTTTATTCACATTTTGTTTAAATATTTTGGGATTTCCTGATCACATAAGTACATATAAGCGGATAATCCCATTACGTCACGTGTCTAACTGTAAACAATCATAATTTATGAATGTTATAGTTTAAAAACTTCATTTGAAAGGCCATATATTAATAACTAGCTTTTGCCATCGGTTTCGCCCGCGTGGTGGTCGGAAAATATTCCATAAGAAAATACTACTGCCAAATCTGTTCAGCCGTTTTTGTAACTACTAAAACTACCTCGCTCACGAGGTTACCTTCCAGCCATATGAAATATGAATTCAACAATTATGGTTCTGGTAGTCCTATCAGTAAATAGTTCTGATATAAAAGTCCTTGGGTGCAGCATGCAGTGTCTACACACTTCTCTGATTTTATCTTTTCCGGGTTTCTCTCTGATTATCTTTTTTTTTGTGAGGCGATCCTTATAGATGAGTACTTCTACAATACGGTTGGTACTGACCCGCCAATCGTTAAGGTGGGCCCGTCTTACATTATTGGTTCGTCACTGCGGATCCCCTTCCCAGTATTATCTTATACACACATGCTGGCCAACTCTGATGTATACAACTTTTTTTGACCATCATTTTGATTTGGCGACATTTTTTACAGTTGTTTGGTATCTACTATTTAGTTAAAATGTGGTAAATTCTTATTTATGGTCCATTTATAATACCGTGACCATTGCATTGACTCCAGTAATTGTATCCTAATTTTCCAACACAGAGTGCAAAAATAATTTAATGTCTTTTTCATGTAATTTCATTTTGATGATTTGACAGAAATATGACATCGAATTTTCTTTGAAGAGGCTCAGTGTAGGTGCAGCTGGGGATCTACTATGTTAAATTTTTGATCAAATCTAACCACCCTTTATATGTTTTTTATTAATTAATTGTATTTTAAACTAGATAGTAAAGTATACTGTGTACATTTCCAGAGCCACTGCGTCAACCTGGAAGTGCTGGACATTTCCGGCACGCTGGCGGCGTCGCACCCGGCCGCCGTGCCGCTGGAGGCGCTGCAGAAGGGCTGCCCCAAGATGAGGGTGTTCCGAGCTGCCAACTCTCAGCTAGTGCTGGCCAATGCCACTACCTCGCAGCAGGTTCGTCTAATCTTCATCATTCGTTTTTAATTATTTTATTTTTGATATGACTGTTTGATTCTGTTTCTATTTGTTTACACGTACGGTCAGCGTTAATAATATCGGGACAAACTCATTGTTCAAAATCATCTAAACAAAAATTATAATGAAATATACTTAATATGTTAGAAAATAAATAAATAATGATAATGAAATATTAATTCAATGACAGTAGGAATGTTTCAGAATGAAGATAGTAGTCCACAACTTCATACTGACAAAAACTTTATCCGAGATAAAGTTAAATTTTTTTAGTGTTTGAGATCATTTCGAAAAGTCTGTTCGTCCCGATTATTGTGATGCTGACCGTACCTACTTAGATGTTAATTTTATACTATTCTATATTTTAGACACTATCAGTTAGAATTTATAATATTTTGGACGTCAATTATTGCCAGATGGAATGCAAAGGCTGGGCGCAGCTGGAGGAGCTGTCGATCGCTGGCGAGGCGGCGACAGAGCGCGTGGGCGTGGGCGAGTACCGGCTAGGCGACGAGGCGTTAGCGCGCCTCGTGCGAGGAGCCACGCGCCTGCGCCTGCTGGATCTGCGCGGCCTGCAGCGCCTCACCGACTCCGGCCTCGTGCGCGTGCCCGCCTGGGACCTGCAGCACCTGTTCCTCGGCGGTAACGATCCTCTGCCATATCTAGTGTACACTCGCGCGCCTGCTGGACCTGCGCGGCCTGCAGCGCCTCACCGACTCCGGCCTCGTGCGCGTGCCCGCCTGGGACCTGCAGCACCTGTTCCTCGGCGGTAACGATCCTCTGCCATATCTAGTGTACACTCGCGCGCCTGCTGGACCTGCGCGGCCTGCAGCGCCTCACCGACTCCGGCCTCGTGCGCGTGCCCGCCTGGGACCTGCAGCACCTGTTCCTCGGCGGTAACGATCCTCTGCCATATCTAGTGTACACTCGCGCGCCTGCTGGACCTGCGCGGCCTGCAGCGCCTCACCGACTCCGGCCTCGTGCGCGTGCCCGCCTGGGACCTGCAGCACCTGTTCCTCGGCGGTAACGATCCTCTGCCATATCTAGTGTACACTCGCGCGCCTGCTGGACCTGCGCGGCCTGCAGCGCCTCACCGACTCCGGCCTCGTGCGCGTGCCCGCCTGGGACCTGCAGCACCTGTTCCTCGGCGGTAACGATCCTCTGCCATATCTAGTGTACACTCGCGCGCCTGCTGGACCTGCGCGGCCTGCAGCGCCTCACCGACTCCGGCCTCGTGCGCGTGCCCGCCTGGGACCTGCAGCACCTGTTCCTCGGCGGTAACGATCCTCTGCCATATCTAGTGTACACTCGCGCGCCTGCTGGACCTGCGCGGCCTGCAGCGCCTCACCGACTCCGGCCTCGTGCGCGTGCCCGCCTGGGACCTGCAGCACCTGTTCCTCGGCGGTAACGATCCTCTGCCATATCTAGTGTACACTCGCGCGCCTGCTGGACCTGCGCGGCCTGCAGCGCCTCACCGACTCCGGCCTCGTGCGCGTGCCCGCCTGGGACCTGCAGCACCTGTTCCTCGGCGGTAACGATCCTCTGCCATATCTAGTGTACACTCGCGCGCCTGCTGGACCTGCGCGGCCTGCAGCGCCTCACCGACTCCGGCCTCGTGCGCGTGCCCGCCTGGGACCTGCAGCACCTGTTCCTCGGCGGTAACGATCCTCTGCCATATCTAGTGTACACTCGCGCGCCTGCTGGACCTGCGCGGCCTGCAGCGCCTCACCGACTCCGGCCTCGTGCGCGTGCCCGCCTGGGACCTGCAGCACCTGTTCCTCGGCGGTAACGATCCTCTGCCATATCTAGTGTACACTCGCGCGCCTGCTGGACCTGCGCGGCCTGCAGCGCCTCACCGACTCCGGCCTCGTGCGCGTGCCCGCCTGGGACCTGCAGCACCTGTTCCTCGGCGGTAACGATCCTCTGCCATATCTAGTGTACACTCTTTAAAAGAAATAACAACTACCCCGTTGGTCTCGTGGTCGCAAGCGACTGCTGAGCTTGGAGTCCTGAGTTCGATTCCCAGGTCGGGCAGTATTTTTGTGTTTTACCATTAGCAATTGCTTAGTAACTTACAGCCCGGAGTTTGGAAGTTAGCGGTGTGATAAAACCCTCGTACCTCGGTGCGCACGTTAAACTGTTGGTCCTGCGCCTGATCTCTCTCCGGTCGTGTCGGATTGCCATCCCATCGAACTACTGAGAAACGAATGATGAATCAGTAGTTGCTTAGATTAGCTGTTAATCACCTTGGCTAATTAGTGCAAACAGGCATTACTGTTACATTTCAAACGGTCGGCTTCTCCTTTGATAAAACTGGTTGTCAGGCTTTCGGGCTTCTGACGACCTGTAACGACTGTCGACATCTACGAATGACAACCAGGACCTTCACGAGTTACGTTCAAACGCAAACCATATATATAAAATAAATCATTCATTCGTTTGAAAAAAAACTGGACAAATGTCGCCTGAAAGAAATGGTATTATCATAATAAAATTGTATGTATGTGTAGGTTGCAACGTGACCCGTCAGAACAGTGCGTGCTTGGAGCTGATCTGCGAGAAGTGGTCGCACAGCCTGCTCGAGCTCGACCTGTCCTGGGCCTCGGCCGAGCGCGTGCTGGACGACGCCGTCTGCGCGCTCGCCGACTCGCCCGACAGCAAGCTCAAGTAAGCTCTACTCACATCGGTCAACGAAAGCAACGTGATGAAACCTACACCTATAAAGGGGCGTTCATTAATTACGTAAGGCGTTTAGGGGGGGGGGGGGGGGGGGGGGGTCAAGCCGAAACTGAAATTGCCCTGCAGTTGGCCAATAATAGGCTGGTATTATATTATCTATACATATTATAAAATCTGGAAATAGTACACTCGAAACATCTCAATCAGCTGTACATATTATAAATGAAAGTCGCTTTGCGCGTCCGTAAACTGGACTGCGCTATCGTTCCCTCCATTTACGAAGGAAGGTATATGTGCATATAAATTCATATTAAAATACATAATATAGTAATGAAAATTCGATAAAACCGTGCGAAGCAGTATCCTGTGGTTACTCTAGAATAAGTCAACTCTGATGCTGAAGTCACGCTTAATTATGTCTCTCTTATTTCAGAGTACTCAACTTGTGTGGATCTTCAGTCTCCTTGGAACCCATAAAGAAAGTTCTTCTCAAATGTCCCCATATTGAGTCCATAAACCTTAGCTCTTGTCGCGCTCTTCCAAGGGGAATGAAACGCTTGTACACGGGAAAAGAAATACAAGACCTCAAAGATAGCTTAGATCCGGAAAAAATAAAAGCCAAAGAAAAAAAAGAAGAGGAGACTGCTAAGACAAAGAAAGGCGTTAAAAAGTCAGCTGCTGACTCGAAATCGGAAGCCGCCAAACAAGAGCCCTCTGCAGACGTTTCCGATAAGTCTGACGCCAAAACAGAATCAACATCTACAAAGGATACAACCTCGTCTTCCGTATTTCAAGAACCGAAAAGCTTTTTAGAGTCACCTTCGACTGTGGTAGATAAGCAATCGGCTTCGAATAGAACGCCAGTAAGAGCTTCTCCAGATAGTAAATCACTTGAGAGGAAATCCGGAAAAGACATGATGACTACGGTACCTGAAGGGAGAAGATTTACAAGAGGAACCACTCCAAAACTATTAAGTCCCGCTACTCAGTCAAGACCAGATTCTTCTTCCACCCCTAGGTCAGATCCTATCAAAGACCGAAGTCCCCATTTCAGTCCAGTCGCGAAACCAGACAGTCAAGTACAAAATAGTCCCGATGTCCAGACAGAGTTATCCAATCAAAGCCAAAAAAACAGTAACTCATGGAATCTCGGACAGTTTAAAACCACACCCACACATAAGTCTGAAGCCAGTCCTTTAAATAGGTTAGAAAGTCACACTAAATTAAAACATGGTAAAGTTATAGAGCAATGTAGTCCAACCACCTCACATGATAATAAACCTAGTCCTGAAACCCATAGTATCAAACAAGATAATATGAAAAATCCTAATAGCTGGAATTATGGTAATTATAGTCCTATGCCCCGCCAAGACAGTCAATTCTCCTCCCAAAGGAGTCCCTATTCAGCTCAACCAAGTCCTGCTCAACCTAGCCCTTATTCCACGCAGCCCAGTCCGTATTCGACTCAGCCGAGCCCGTACTCTTCACAGCCTAGTCCTTATTCGGCCCAACCAAGCCCAGATACAAGTCAAATTATTAAACCAGACTTGCAGAAGTCTAGTGCTTGGAACACTGGAAGCTATAGTCCTATGCCCAAACACCACCCACCATTTTCACCTCATCCATCAACGCATGCTAGTCCCGACCCAGGAATTGGATTAAAAAGTGATAACCTTCGAAGCAATCCGAATAAAACTCCGGGACATAGTCCAATGTCGCGACAAGACCGCATGCACCATAGCCCTTATTCACCCAGACCAAGTGTAGATGTGACTCATAGTAACAAAAAGAGCCCTGGAGTCGGTAACTACAGCCCGATGATGCGACCAGATTGTCACTTACCTAGTCCGGATAGATGCTCGACCGCAAGACCTACAGTTGGTGGACGGCAACAAGACATGTACGGAAGAAATTTACATAAATCCCTCGATCTGATGCATAGTAGTGCACCACAACCCGAGATACCCAACTCTTGGGGAATAGACAGATTTAATCAGATGAGTAGCGCCAACACAAACGCAAGCATCGAGTCACTAGTGTGGGGAGCTTCATCATTCAGCACGGAGCCGGCTCCGTTGCCGCCACGAGTTGACAACATTCCTGCCATGCTCAACACGCCATCGCCACAGACATGGCCAGGTTTACCTTCGTTCGACAGTAGTGTTCAAAGACCTAATGACGATTTAAGTGATCCGTGGACTTTTGGTCAATTCCGTGAGCAGTCGCACCATGTGCATAACACCTTTGTGGATCAGAACAGTTTTGACTTGAGTGCTCACTTAGGACAGGCGCACTCGTTACAGAGCTACTTAGACGACAACTTCCCAGAAACGTCTCGGGTAGAATGACGCTCTCGCCCGCCTTCCTTTTAGTAACTCGAATGAAACTGAATGTTGTTATGGACAAAATATATTTAAAAAAAAACTTCCTTCGGGGAATATAGGGTGATGTTGTATTTAATAATGATTGAACAATTATATTATAGACATTGTAAATAAGATTTATTTAGTTAGAATTAAGAGTAATGAAGCTAGGAATGCATTAATGTTATTTTGCAGCCAATAGTTTATGAAATGATATAAAAGATAAGAAAATTATCATTATTAAGGATAGTAAAATTCATCCATCGACTTAGATATTGTTGGATTATACTCATGAGTTAGGTTTTAAAATGAGTCTTTGTTTTAAAATGCCAAAACCTGTTTTCACTGAGGCCAAAATTAATTTCTATCCATTTTATTTGCTTTGAGTTTTAACTTTTATAGCATTTTTCAGCAAAAGGTTTCAGTAATAAGAACCTTTGTTTGTTTTGTTTAACTTTCGAATAAATCATTACAATAGCATAAAAACATTCCGTTTTACACCGTCTGTAAAATTGTTTACATATAACACTTTTTCTCTCAAAATTGCCGACACCCTAAACCTTAATTATTTATTTGTGTTGTTAGATATTTTAGGAATTGTTGTGTTAACAATGAATGAAGGAAATTTTTATTGTTGACGTGCTTTAGAGTAGGCCATAAATATAGGTATAAAGTTTACATAATTTGGTTTATAACTCAAAATAAATAGAAAAGAAAATACTGCGATGGGTGTCTGATGGAGTTATTAGATGTAACACATATGATTCTGAAAAAGTAGTAAACTAGTTGCATGTCATTATTATATATTAATGTTTCCACGGTGTTGTTAGAACCTCCCAAGCTCTAGCGTTCCACTTAATCGAGTATCTGATAGTCTATTCAAATGAACCTGTTGGCAAATCTCGTGTCAATTTATGTAAGTGGTAGTTGTTTTTTTAGTCATGCAACCACGCTAGCTAGGAAGAGATGGACAGCATAATTAAATAAAGACTTGATCAGGCTTGCAGTAACTGAGGGTCACATTTTCATTAACGGTTCCACCATTTGGTTTTGGCCAGTCTAAATGATTGACATATTATTAATTATATTGAGCTCACTGTTTCTCTTACTTCACCGATATCTATTCTAATTACTGCAATATTGAAGTATTTTTGTTGTAGAATTTCTAAATGGAGTGTTACCTGTGTAAACTAGTGCAGCTAATATTGATAAGCTATTGTGAAAGTACTTGTGGAGCTAAATGACCACACTCAGCATCATAAATTCTTTGATATAACCCCATTACTCAAATTGTCTGGCCTTGGTCTTCTTAAAAATTCGTATTTCATGAAAACATGATCAAAAATGATCGACACCATTCTCGGCTGCCAAATTTTATGTTAACTATTTTAATTGCATCGGCCTGTTGTCTTGGTTTAGCATGAATAAATGATGCTGTGTTGATTCAACAAGATGACTACAAGTGCTTATTCTATTTGTCATTACTTTCTGTTGCATTTTAAGTTTTCGGTAAAATTTAATAACTGATCGTTTAGATTTAGATCAACCCTTGCATTATGATGTCAGGTTCAGGATTTATTATATTTGGTCTTTATTAGTTTCGTCTTGCTTTGCTTAGGAATATTATATTAATATTTGTTTTCAAATACCATGTTTTTGCAATACAGCGGCGTGGGTCTAGAGTTGCACAGTTTTCAAATTGGAAAAAGAATCTCAATAAACATCAGCCAATCATGAATTGAGTATTACAATAAAATTAAAACTCTAGATCCAGTGCGATCAATTAAAAAAAAACGTGCTTGACTTTCTAACATCATTTATATTTTTATACTTTAATTAGTGATGATAATGAAGTTAGATTTTTATAGGAAGATAAATCTAAATATCAAACCTAAATATTTATTTTAAAATTAAAGCCAAGTACAAAGTGCTTTTTTTATAAATTGTATGTATAATATATTGCATAGGTACATACTTTGTTGTATTTAAAGAGACCGTTAAAAACCACCAAATATTGTTTCCAATACCTACATTAGCCTTATAAATGCCTAACTTTTAACTGAAGAGATATTTTATAGTTTTATTAACTTATTAAAAATGAAAAATTATTATCTTCTATACATAGAATGTATAAATATAATATTAGGTAAATATTATGTTAAATAATCGTGTACTATAGTATGTATAAAATAAAGTTGACTAATATCTGTAAGTTCTGTTATGTAGAGATTTTTGTTTGTAATATTGTTACACTACGAAGCGGACTTCTTACAGGTGGTCCAATTTTTATAATCTAACCAATAAAATATCGATGTGGTTGTACATTTACATTTTGAATAGAATGTACTATTTATTAAACTTCTTTTGTTGAGAAACATCATCCCATCTATTTTATCCACTTATCCCACTTTCGAAGTCACGGTGTAACTATGACGAATTGGTCTCAATTCCATACAAAATATGAATGGGCAAAGTGATGCCGTTTTTATGAAAATACTTTTTGATTATTACCTTTATTCAGCACCTAAGTTGAAACATGGTAACACTGGGGGTGAATTAAGGCCAGTGCACAACCCCAGTTCCACCCAGAAAAAAAAGGTCAGTGCACACCGGCGGACGGATCGAAGACCATAAGCCGCCAGTCGACGCCAAACTGATGATTTGCGATGCCGCCAGCAGCTGCTGGTGAACTACTGGATGCATGCCGGCAGCGTCGCGCGGTATGCCACGGGGGAAATGCGGATTGCGGCGCATGTGTTACCTCACGCCAGATGTTGGTAGGTTGGCGAGTACCCTCCAGCACGCTCTCCAATACCGCAGAGGAAACCTCTGATGCTCCGTCGGCCAAAGCTTTGAATCTATATCTTGTTACTTTTAGATACGTGCGGATTTACCTTTTTGAACCGAACCTACCCCGCCGATGTACGGTGGCCTTTATTGAGTTGGGAAAAGGGTTAGAAACGAATAATTAAATATTTAAAAATAGCTTTCATCGTTCATTGTCACGAGAATCAAACGTGTGCCAAATGTCAGCCCGAAAGCTTCAGGGATAGAGGGTGAACTATTGATTACAAAATAACAGGACATACAAGCTAAATAGAAAACTTTTTAACAAAAAAATTAAACCGCCGAAAAAGCAGAAAAGCAAAATATAATAAGACCTTAAAATTTTGAGTCGAATTATTTAAATCGGACTACTCTGTATAAAGTTATGCGTGGTCTGGTCATACATTACAATCAGTGAGTGAACAATCATTCATCCCCTGTTTTCCGACCCTTAGGGTTCGATTATGTTTTCCAAATTTATATGGGACCAACTTCGGGGTAAACCCTTTCCAATAAAAAAAAGAATTATCGCAATCGGACCACTATATAAAAAGTTATGCGTGGTCGTTGAGGAATTCCCTCAACTGTCTGGTCTCCATCATCAGACCTGTAATGGCACTAATAACTCATATGGGTGGAAAGTTCTCATCAATAGAAATGAATTAAGTCCAAACACCGGGCAGGCGCGGTCGCAGCCCAAGATTGGGGCGGCCGGGGGGGCACTATGAGTGCTGAGTAATACTTTTACGAAGGTACACCTTGGTCTAGTGGTCGCAAGTGCAGCTGAGCTTGAGGTTACGGGTTCGATTCCCAGGTCGGTTAATGTTACTGGGTTTTCCACCCAGAAATTTGCCCGGTAGCTGACAGTAGGCTCGCCCAATATGACATGGGACTTATAGATAACTGGTGAAATTATTATTTAAGGACACCGTTTTAATATGGGAGAGCAGGTATTAAAAATGCTGGCAAATTGGTCGTAGCACTTTTTGATAAATCAATAATTGTCATTAGGACAGCATTAAACTACTTAGGGCGAGAACAGCGAGCGGAGCGAGCTCGAAAATTTTATAACTCACTTCATTCTGGTTCATCATCATTTCAGCCGAAAGACGTCCACTGCTGGACATAGGCCTCCCCCAAGCTGCTTCGACCGGTTTTGTGTTTCCCGCATCCAGCGGATTCCTGCGGCCTTCACAAGGTCATCGGTCTTGTTGGAGGCCTTCCAACTCTACGTCTTCCGGTACGCGGTAGTCACTCCAGAACCTTTCGGACCCATCGGCCATCTGTTATGCGAGCATTGTGCCCTGCCCACTGTCACTTCAGTTTAGCAATTCTTCGGGCTGTGTCGGTTACCTTGGTTCTCCTACGGATCTCTTCATTTCTGATTCGATCGCGTAGGGAAATTCCAAGCACAGCCCTCTCCATCGCCCTTTGGGTGACTTTCAGCCTTCTAATAAGGCCCATTGTGAGCGACCACGTTTCGGTTCCATATGTCATCACTGGCAACACACACTGGTCAAAGACTTTCGTCTTGAAACACTGCGGTATGTGGGACGAGAAGATATTGCGTAGCTTCCCGAACGCTGCCCAGCCGAGTCATTCTGGTTAGTTTTTGTTATATATTTTCAAAGAGAAATAGAAATTACACTGTCGACTTTTTGCTAGGATATCCCTGCCAACTATGAGAATGATCAATGCTAGAGCGAGCGAAGCCAGCTCGAAAATTTTAACAACCCGCCTCGTTCAGGTTAGGTTTTTTTTTTTTTGATGTTTTCAAACAGAAATAGGAGTTACATTCAAAATCAAAATTCATTTATTCAAATTAGGCTGAGGATCAGCACTTTTCGAACGTCAAAATTACAAAAGACAGTCCCCCCAAAACGCCCACCCGTCGCGCACTTCCTAGTGCTTTAACTGGGAAGAAGAAGTGGCCAACAAACTCCCCAGCAGCACAGCTGTCTGTCCAGTTAGAAGAACTTGATTCTATACAATGGTATATAGTAAAACATTAAGACACAAATTAAATTAAATGATTTGCTATATGCCAGCTAGCCAACCCAATATACCAACAAATAAAATGAAAACTATACTCAAGCTGCAAAAAAAATATGTATATAGAAACATGGCTGCAAAAATAAAAAACTGGCATAAAGGGCGTGACAGCTTACATATGCAATGCTGAATGTTCACATAGCTGTTACGACCTGAGTTACAACTCGAGGCCACAAATGATAAACTAGGACCATCGACGTAAAATAAAATAAAACAGGTAAGTAATATTAATAATAATATCAACATCAAAGTCAGCAAGACGACCAGTCACCACCACCTTTCCTCTTCCAGACCAGTCCTTTCCTCTTCTCGTTTAGGTTCAGTTTTGTTTGATTTTTCAAAAACAACTAGGAGTCACATCGTCGATTTATGCCAGGAAAGTTCAGGCAACTAGGAGAATTATGAAGTAAGAGCGAGCGTAGCGAGCTCGAACAATTTTGGCCACGCTTGGATAGGTTAGATTTTCTTTTGATCATTCCAAAAGAACCGGGAATTACAATATTTGCTTGGTCGGTCTATGAAGAAAAGGTCAAGTATCAAGAGAATGTAGAATGCAAGACCACAAACTTACTTAAAACTGGAGTGTATCATTCAGGCTCTCAACTCTTTAGGGGGGTCATGACGCCTAGGGACCCCTCCTCGGACCGCGCCTAACACCGGGTAATTGCTGTAAGTCGTTGAGGAGTTCCCTCGACTGTCTTTCGGCTTCATCATCAGAGCAACTTCAGACCTTCATTTAAATAGCAGTTCTTTAAGATAATTAATGAAAATAAAAACTTTTTTACAAAAAAAAAACAACCGACTTCCTTAAAAACACTACAAAGTGAAAAATAACTTTAATTTCGGAAGTCGGTGTCTTAGGATCTGCATTTATGGTTTTTTTGCCACCGACTTCCGAAATTAAAGTTATTTTTCACTTTGTAGTGTTTTTAAGGAAGTCGGTTGTTTTTTTTTTGTAAAAAAGTTTTTATTTTTATTAAATTTTTAGTTGTGGTATCCACCCCGCACTAATTCCAAACAAACAATGCATATTTATGCGATAGCAGAAATCGCGGTTGATTTGCTGTCATTTTTTAAAGAGTTCCGGTGTTTATCTCTGGAACTCATCATCAGATCTATATGAAATTTATATGGGGCCATTTCGGAATAAAGTCCTTTCGAACAAAAAAAGAATTTTGTTAATCCGTCTATATGTGACGGAGTTATGGCCGAACATACATAAAAAAAAAAAAAAATATAAACATCCGAATTGAGAACCTCCTCCTTTTTTAAGTCGGTTAAAAAAAAATAAACGCACGCAGTGGCGACTAGCTACTACGATTTTCGAAGGCTCCCATCGGCTTCTCTGGGATGCCATCATCAGATCCTGGTTTCCTTATCATGGTACCACCCTTGGGATATCTCCTTTCCAACAAAAAACCATCAAAATCGGTTCATAAACGATGAAGTTATCCGCAAACAGTTAAAAAAAAGGTCGAATTGAGAAACCTCCTCCGTTTTTTCGTCGGTTAGAAAGCGTATAATTTAATGGTATGAAAAACAGAGCTCTTGTTTTTTGGGATAGTGTTATTGACAGAACTCATACTGGAGAACCGGTCAGTGAACCAAATGAAAACATCGAAATACGTCGTTATAACATTTTTAATTAGACAACAAGCATACATATAACATGATAAAATATTTTATGCTGTAACGAGGTATGTAATTTCAATTTTAACTTATAATTAGAAACATTATACAAATTGCATTGCTAATATATTATAACATCCGACATTGTTACAATTCGGATCGTAGTGTTAAAGGGATATGTTACAGTAAAAGGCTCATCATTCATACGTACATTATATCAATGCGAAAAATAAACTCAAATCGAGGCAGATCTTTTCTGAATCCAAAAACACAAAATGAATTCAGAAAAAAAAAAAACCCCTTTTGGCACAATACCTTTTAATTGAATGGCTTATGTAGACAGCCACCACAGATACCCTATTAGAAAGCCTATCAGGGAAATTTCTGGAGAGGTATTGAAAAAGGTGCCAGTAAGCCGGACGGGCACGTGTTGGCGTATACGGTGTTACGATCTGATATTTATTCTTTAGGTTCCTAAAAATATAGCTTGTATCCGTTTTGTTTAGAGTGTACAATCTTTTAAATACTGTTAAATACTTTCTATTTCCGCGCTTGTTTCATGCCAATGTTGGCATAAGTAAAAAAAGTTAGCAAGTATGGGACGGACTCGCGCACTAAGGGTTCCGTAACACCTAAACTATAATAGCTTAGTTACAATTATATCCTATGTTTTTTGTCGTTTTGTTATTCCGGTTCTACTGCTACAGAGGGCGTAGTAATAGTCTTGTTTCACCTTTTGTGTTCGGAACCCTAATCAAATAGTCGAAAAAAAAATATTTCGCGACAATTCGATCAGAATAATTCATTTCATGTTTGCGCCACACTATTTAATTTTGAGATTCCTAAAATAATACGTCACGATTTTTGTAGACCACTTCTAATTTCATATATTTTAATTCATCCAAAATCATCAAAAAAAATCGGTAGGCATTTGTTTGTCACTATCGGGTGACCTACTAATATTTATAAAATAACAATATTATAATCATATTCAGACATTTACAATAAAGCCACGACAATAGACGAATGGAATGTAGAAGTTCAAAGTAGTAGGTGTACGTTAAATGCTGTCATATTCTTCATAATTAAACTCAGTTGCAGGTGAAGGTCCCAATAAATCCTGCTGAGGATTGGTCATCTTTTTATCACTTTTAGATTTCTTATGTTTATGCTTTTTTTCTTTTTTCTCCGATTTCTCGTTGTAATCTCCCTTATCTTTGTCCTTTGATTTCTTCTTCTTGTGTTTTTTCTCCTGTTACAAAAAATAACATTAGCATAGCACTTTCGCTACCCAGTTCAAAATTATATTTAATAATTATTTTACAATAATAATGGTTGAAAAAGATTTAGCTATTACCTTGTCGCTAGGCTCTTTAGCCGTGTCTGGATCTTCGCCACCTAAAGCAAAGTTAGAACGACAATTATTACGAGAAACTATAGAATGACTTAATACGATCATTTGATTTCAACTCATGCTAACCTTCAGGGGATCTTCTGGCACTAGTATCGCCAGCCCAAAGCGGGAAATCATTATCCAACGGTATTTGTGCTTCGAGGTGACGACTGTTTTCAAATATAGGCATACTACCTATATCTACGCTATCAATATCGTCCTCATCGTCCATTGTAACACGACTCATAATTTTGCCAAGTTTAGTAGTGTCTTCATCTTGATTTACTCTTGAAATAAATTCTGTTGATAATTTTGCCTCTGGTCGAATGTCCACTGACGAACTCATATCGAAGTCCAAATCTTCCTGATCAATTGTTACTTTGGGATTATTAATATTCTCTTCGTCACTGAAATATTAATATAATAATTAGACACTTATATTCAATTCGTTTATCTAAATAATACAAGTTTCCTACCTTTCAGTGTCATAAGCAATCTCTTGATTAGGGCCAGCTATTGCTGGGAGGTCTTCCAGAAAGCTACTATCCAAAGTTCCCGCATAGAACTCGTCTAGACATCCGGATGAGGCTGATACATTGGCACCGGATGGCGTACTCTGACCGCTAAAATACGTTAATAAACCAAACAATATAATCATTCTGTCCAGGATTTACGCGACCATTTTTGAAGCGTTACAAACGCGCTATTGCCGCGAATCTTGCTGTAAAGCCAACCTTGTAAAGCAATTTGCGACATTAATGTGAATAAATCGCTACAAAAATCGTAAGAAAATAGGTGAGTGCAGGTAAATTTAAAGAGAGCTGTACCTGTCTTGTTGAGGCAGCCGATGTGGATTCATTTCCATGGAAACTTGATTTTTAGGCCTTGTTAAGTCTGAACTAACATACTGACTTTGTGTGACTTGAGTTGGCGTTTTCAATCCATTGCCGGCAAGTGACTGCGATACCTGTAATTATGATGAATAAAAATATGAAATAGGAACTACGGAAGTATGGGAATCTAAAATGAACGTAGTGCAATAAAATACTCACAAGTGGGTTTACACTAGGGGGCACAATAGGTTTGCCAGCGCCAAGCACAATGCTGGGAGAACGGTCACTAGCAGGGCGAGGCTCCGGCTGACCCGCACTCTGCCTACGCTTATTTGCAAGACGATCCACAAACAGGTTATAGTGGGACTCTTCTGAATTCTGGAAATAATAATCACCGATTTTAACAAAAGAACCTGACAAGTGCGTGTTAGACCACGCACAATAAAGGGTTCCGTATTAGAAATGGTTGCAAATGGGTCACGCTATCACGTCCTAGACAGAATACGTCAAATTACAAGTCACTCTATATATAACGAAGTTAAACGGAAAATTGTCACTGCTAAGTAGGCTCTACTAGTTCACGAGTTGTTATGAAGGCAACATAAATGTACTACTGCGATTAATAACTCAACGCTTTCCTTTGCGCGGTATGCAGATAGGTTCGAGCGGCACAAAAGCGTGCAGTATATTGTTGAATCCCCTAAAGAGATTATAATGTATAACTATTTACCTATGTTAATGTGGATATATGTACTTGTTTTTCATAGCTTTTAGATAAATACTATAAAATAAAAACTTATTAATGCATGTAGTAAAAAAAAAACTTTAGATTCGACACTTTCAGTGCCCAGTCGAAAAAATAATTATTCAAAAGTAGACTCTATTCACACCTAGCTTATTTTTGTGATTTGCACCCGGTAGGCGGGTGCACGGCATGGTCACAAGGTACATAACTACTTATACGTAGGACTCGGATGCGAGTCGTGGCCATGCCAACGAATTCCCGTTCGACCCGGGAGCCGGGTGCTTGGCACTAAAAGTGTTAAGTTACCCCATAAGGCCTAGGCGAAAAGTCGTGGGATTCGAGAAAACCCAATCCCGGACTCGTCGCAATCTTCACTAAATTTGAAAATTTATACAAATCTATATTAATAAATAAAATTGAAATGTCTTTAATGTCATAATAATGCATAATTACGAAACTATAGGGTACTTAACAGAAAACGTAACGTTTTTTAAATATGTCTGTTTGTTCCGGGTACTCTGAGAAACGGCTAGAGCATTTTGACGAGACTGTCACTTGCAGATAGCCGATGTCATAAAGAGATACATATGTAACTTTTTGTGCCGGTCGCACGTTCCCGTAGGATAGTTTTTGACATCAGCAGCAGCTAGTGATTTATAAACATTTTTTTTTGAACTGATACAACTGAACATATTTTTGAAAATTTGGTTACTTCGAATAAGACGACCCACTGACCGAAAGGTTTGTTAAAGTATAGTCCTCCAGAGAGTATTTCGGTCATGGCGCCCAATCTCAACGGAGACTAGCAATTGGCGCGGGACATATACACAAGTGTGTGTGCAGACACAGGGACACTCTTCCCTCACTCCTATAGTCCCGTAGTTTCCCTCGTGTTTCGTAGTCGTAGTGTGTATGTTAAAGTATTAGGTACCCAATCATAAAACAATAAGGGTGATTTAATTTAAGAGTTAAAGTGATATTCAGTGACGAATTCTAGGAAGATTTCAAAATAGATAAATATTGGGATTTCCACACGATGGAAAAACTACCAAAAAAAGTGTGATTTGTATGTATAGCCACGCGCAAAGTACAGACGCAGCACATCAAGCTCCCCGAAACTGTCAAATTTTCGCAATTAATCTGGAAACTTAATACTTTGGCGATAAAGTTGAAAATCTATTAAAGAAATTTGACAGATTTTAGTAGCTTTAAGTGCTGGCGTTTGTACAACGTTTTAGTACCAAGTGTAAAAGTTTCAGTTTAAACCAGAAATCCATTTCGCTAAGTCCGTCCGTCTGTCTGTGTCCGCCACAGACAAACAGACGGAGTTGGCGAAATGAATTTCTTGTTTTTCTATGAATCTTAAAAATTTACTTGGTTCGAAAACCTTCAAAATACAGGTTCTAAGAAACATTGTTCATATTTACTAACCTGGAAGTCATCAAGTTCTTTTTCAGTCTCTTCCACGTCTCTCTGGTTTCTCTGAAGTTGTTCTAATAAACTTGTTTTCTGAAGTCGTAAAAAAGGTACATTGAGGAATTTGTGAAGTAATCTTAGTCCGAAACCATTTCTCATTGAAGACTCAGCATAACGCACGGGGGCAGTCCTATAAAAGAGAAACAGTTTATAAGGCGAATCAGTTTCTTTTTTCTTTCTATATTATTATTGTCCTTTGAACCTTCACAATAGATTATTATGGTTCTACACAATTTTCTGTGAGTCTGGATTAAAAGATACTGGCGTCACTATACCATACCTGATAAGTTTGGCATGGTGAAGGGCAGTTTCAATGTGGTGGGCGTGAACTTGTCTATGGTGTTGCATGTCACAATGGTTCCCCAGCACCACAACTGGTATATCTGCTGGTACTTGAGATAGCTCCTTCACCACATAGTCAAATGTCCTGGAAAGAAGTTCTGCATTATCATATTGTAAGTTAACTCTTTATTTTCGTAAAGATTTGCTAATAACTGGAGTATGGTGATAAAAGAGTCATTCATTCAACCCAAATGAGCATTTACAAAATTATTTAAAGTTTGCCCTGTAGTGGGACACTAAATTGATAAGGACTGTTTATTAATGTACTTGTTTTAACAGTATGCGTGAATACCAAACTTATGAATAAATTAAGCAAGTATCCTACTATATCCCCTTGACCGAATTTCAGTAGCTAAATACTTAACGGCAAAACCGAAAGCACTTTTTTCAATAAATGGGACCCAGGACGCCATGCTTGGCTTTGACTGCGAGACCAACGAAGCTGGGGGCAGGGTAGTGACCCCGCCAAGATGAGCCGAGCGAAGCGCAAGGGTACAACCTACCGTTTTCTAAGCGCTTCATCGTTTTTTAGAACCCGCATAACTTGGGTTTGGATTATAACGGATAAATAAAATTCTCGTGATATAATGTCAATAGTGAACTTATTAAACTAAGTTTCAATTGCATACATAACTCTTATACTTTAGATTTTGATGATATCGAAAAAACTCCGCTTCGTCACTGACTCAGTCACTGACGATCACCAAAATTGTTAGGGTACTTTCTGAAATCCTAGAAAGCTGAAATTTGGTATGCGAGCTAGTATTAGTACACAAACAACAAAAAGATCACAATCAATTTACAAAAAATTGAACCGCCGAAGAAACTGAAAAGCAAAAAATAACAAACCTTAAAATTATGAGTCGTCGCTTTGAGTGATCTTTTTAACCGACTTCAAAAAGGAGGAGGTTCTCAATTCGGATGTTTATATTTTTTTTTTTTTTTTTTTTTTATGTATGTTCGGCCATATCTCCGTCATATATAGACGGATTTGCAAAATTATTTTTTTGTTCGAAAGGGGTTTATTCCGAAATGGTCCCATATAAAAATTTAAAAATAAAAACTTTTTTGCAAAAAAAAAAACAACCGACTTCCTTAAAATCACTACAAAGTGAAAAATAACTTTAATTTCGGAAGTCGGTGGCAAAAAAACCATAAATACAGATCCTAAGACACCGACTTCCGAAATTAAAGTTATTTTTCACTTTGTAGTGATTTTAAGGAAGTCGGTTGTTTTTTTTTTTGCAAAAAAGTTTTTATTTTTTTCATTGATTTTTTAGCGCCGACTCATAATTTAGAGTTTTGTTATTTTTTGCTTTTCAGTTTTTTCGGCGGTTCAATTTTTTGTTAAAAAGTTTTTATTTTATTATTTTTTGTGGCTTTAATATACTAATAATACTTAGCTACCCTATCCAATGAAAAAATAATGATCAAAATCGGACTACTCTGTATAAAGTTATGCGTGGTCATACATTACAATCAGTGAGTGAACAATCAATCATCCCCTGTTTTCCGACCCTTAGGGTTCGATTTTGTTTTCCAAATTTTATATGGGACCACCTTCGGAGTGTAGCCTTTCCAATAAAAAACGAATTATCACAATCGCACTACTATGTAAAAAGTTATGCGTGGTCATACATAAAAAAAAAAACAAAAAAATATACACGTCGAATTGATAATCTCCTCCGTTTTTTTCGTCGGTTAAAAAGAAGTGAAATCCCACCAAAACATTTTCATGAAAAATGAACACCACCAAAACTCTACACCTTAGTTAAATATGTGGCCTAACGAAATGGCTAAGCCACATATTTTGACTAAGGTGAAGAGTTTGTGAAGTTAGGGCGTGTGGTATTTATGAGCCCCTTGGCTCTGCATGAGATCTGAAAACTTTTTGACAGTGCGAGCCATATCAATCTATTTATTTTCTCACCACAATATTAATAAGTTTACAGCATTTATTATACATGAAAATGATTTTGGTGGGTTCTATATTGTTTGAAGGCAGACTGATATTTTTGGTGCATATGAAAGAAACTAAATAAATAAGGCCAGTCTCGGTGGACATTTAATTGACTGATTATTCTTACAGGTGATGTTAAGGGCCTGTAATGTAATAATGACTACAGCGCGATCCTCAAGGAAACAGTATTTCGATGAATACTAGAGTATGTCCGTTTTCAATACAACGATAAGTACTTTCGCTACTTCTAAAATTCGCGAATCATATGAATTAAGTTTTCTCCTCATTTGGGACCTTAACAGCGATAATTGCGTCGTCCTGTGCACGTCTGCTTAGTTTGTAAAGCAGTGATGGTAATCATTTAATAAAAAGGAGAACGAAATAGAATATGTTGGAATACTATTTAGGTATTTTGTACACCTTATTATGGATGGTGACAAATTTTTGAAATTTACGAACATTTTTTTTTTTTTTGGATGAAATTCCACATATATCCGTAATTTCTTTGATAGTACCATCTTTGTCTAGCAGTTATTTTAAAACGTTTCGAATTAAAATAATTGTATTTTCATTCAAAACGTTTTAAAGACAGTACAATCGAAGAAATTACATCAAGAATATGTAAAAATTTATAATATTTAAAATATATATATATTAATGTAGAAATTTACAACATAACTCCGTGTACAAACTACAATGGGGGTTCATATTGCTAATAGTGATCTTTTAAGGACAACCTTTGGATGGATGGGAGAAAGCAAAATTATGCAGGTAGGTTGTGGTGTACAAAATTTGCTGCTTTTTAGGGTAGGGAGATTCAAATATGATTTTACTAAGCTAAGCGCACAATTAGTGTTTCGTGATTCACGCAATTAAATGCGTTGTGTAGGTCGCAAGCGCAACTGATGCCTATTGCATCCTGCCTCTTCTTATGTGTTAAAGATGGGTTTTAAAACTAGGTGACATCGGCATCAGTTGTAAAACATCTTTTGGTGAAACCATTCCTTGTGTTAAATTTTGCCTCACCTTAACCCTTCCCAGAACGTAGCGACTTTTGATGTTGAGCCTAGCAAGGGGTGAGCATGAAGGTTTATTTGAGTAAGCAACACTGGTCGCTTCTCGATAATTGCCGGCAGTGGGACAGGTGCCTAATGCACTTGTCCCAAGGAAACACCAAGCTACCGGCTATTTTCTAGCCCAAGTGACATACAATAGTTGTAAACTTGTAGGTCCCGTGTCAGTAAAAGAGATGCATATATTAGTAGTTGATTGTTAAATGGCCAGAACTCTCTCTACTAGTTTTTTTGCAGCGACGAGAGCGTCAATGAGCTGCCTCAGTAGGAATCACTTTCATTTTGACAATTCTACAACACCATGGTGATGTTTAAATTCCTAAGCAAACAATCTTTCAGAAATATGAAAATATAGATGACAAAAAAATAAGCTTCGTGGGACTATTCAAGTTCATGTAGTCTATAGTTACCATTTATCTTGCTTTTACCTTGATTTTCAATAGACACTTTTAATTTTTCCAAACTACCTTTGTTTGAGTTATTGCTTTCTGGCAGATAGTGCAGATAGTGTAGAGAATGGCGAAAACAACATTCTAAGATATCATTAGTTAACATAAACCTATATTTTATAAGCATGATATTACAAGTTCGCCATGAATATACATACCATGGTTTTGTTATATCAAGCATCAGTATCACACCATTAGCATTTTTATATACATCTAAGAATGTGGCATCAAGAACTGGTGTTTCATAGCCCTCTTCCGATGCTGCTGCAGCAGATTGGTTTTCCAGTTTTAGACCCAAAGGAGGTTTCTTCTTGGTACGACCTTTATCTACTACTTCCCATACTTCTACCTTGAAAATAAAACATATCAAATTGAAAACCTGTTTCAATATGTTGAAACAAAATAATTTATTCACATTTTGTATAAACTGTGTATTCTTGGAGAAATTTGCATACTTAATCATTTCAACGAACCAATACTATTTAGTGTAGTGTGGAGTTATGAAATTTGAAAATGATAAGATTTAAAGTTTATTACCATTAAACAAATTAAACAGACATTTTAATATTGTGTTACTTTGTACTTTCACTCACTTTAACAATGTAATCAGTATTTTTATATGTCCAGTGTATTGGAGCAACTTGTATTTGATCAGTTGGTGCATAGTCTTCAATAAATGGTCCACCTTGTAGACGCTGCAACAGACATGATTTGCCAACGTTTCTGTCGCCTTTTATCAGTATTTTCACTACAATCAATAAATCCTGATTAACCTCATGTATCAAATAAGATTGGAGAGGAACATACACACTAGAAACTTACTGTTAAAATGAACTCCTTTCGAAAATTTCTTCTGCAAAGAAGAAGACATAGGCAAAGGAGCTGGACAGCGATCATCGCCGCTTCTAGTTAGTTTTTTGAGAGCAGAAAACATTGTTGATTCTCTCTTTTTCGATATTTGACTAACTAATAACGTGTAAAATATATATAAATAAACCACAACACTTAGCTGCAAGAAAAAGAAATCAATATCAGCTGGGGTTCAAAAGTAAAATAAAAAAATATTGACGAAAAAATCTGACATCAATACAAAACACTCGACAGCGACGTCCACAAACCAGGGCTGCCAGTAGAGCCAACTTTTATTATACCAATACCTAAGTCCCAGAAATATACAAAAAGAAATCTCTTTCTTACTATTTTTTTTTTCTCAGTTTGTATAGAACGTAGGCAGTTGCAAAAAGAATAAATGGTCTTGATATCTCGTTCTACTGTTACTAATGTAAGCAGTAAGCACTAGTAAGAGGGTAACACTAACACAAATATTAAATCGAAGATTCAACCTCAGTTCTTTAGTTCAAATACCAACAATGATATTTTAATAAAATATTATACATAGATAGGCTGACCAAATTGTACAAAATGTTTCCAATAATACAATACGGTAGCCCTGCCATGTCACAGCATCCATCAATAATCTCCAAAGACCTTATACCTTGATAATCTCATACCTAATCTGTTCTCCAATATATCCAGTTATCCACAGATAATCGCAGTGTTGCCAGGTCCAATCTGAAAAAAACAGAAGAAATGTACCCAAAAAATCAGGAGATTGAAAAAAAAACAGTAGATTTAAGTTTTGTCACAAAAAGAAAGAAAACACATTTATACATACCTATATCCCTGCATGTAATTTCAGTCATGATTTCATTCTTCATTAATTTGACTTGACCGTTATTCGAAGCTTATTTAATGAGATAGGCTGTACGGTTCCTGCCTTTGTCATTCTTCTCTTTTTCCAATATTGCTATCTCTTTCTAATACGTCACTTCCACTTGGCAGTAGCAGGGCGGGCTTGTGAAGCGAGCCTTGCTATTTTTTGATTTCATTGGCGTCTTGTTTCCCGCCGTGGTCGGTCCAACTGTCGTGCAAACCGACCCTTGGCTGCAAGAATTACATACCTTAGCTTTGCAAAGTTTTTTTTTTTTTTTTTTTTTTTTTTTTTTTTTTTTTATATTAGCCTACACTGTCCCACTGCTGAGCAAAGGCCTCCCCCAAATCCCTCCAAGTATCCTTTTCCCGGGCCACCTCCATCCAACCCTTGGAGTACGCGTCGAGGTCGTCTCGCCACCTCTTCTTGGGCCGGCCTCGCCGGCGCCGTCCATCGTTAAAGTTAAAAAAAATAAAAAAATAATTGTATGTACTATAAATTGAAAGAAGAACAAAAGTTAATAAAAGTCAGTTCGGTTTTTAATATGGCAGAATCGCGTAATAGTGCCGAGAAGGCGGTTACTGATGTGCTTCCAGGTCCTTCTTCGCCGTACAAACGAAAAGCTCGGGCAAGTTATTCCAGCAGCTCGAGTTCTAGTAGCTCGGATTCCAGTAGCAGCTCCTCGTCGTCTAGTGGAGGAAAACCGACGAAAAATCGCCATAAGAAAAAAAAGGGGGTAGTCGCTCCTATCGTAAGATTCAAAAATTAACTAAAGAAGTGCGTGTTCTTCGGCAGCAAATGGTCCGCAAGACAAGCGATTATCGCGTGAGTAGTAATAATATTAATTATGATGACGATGCCATCTCACTTTGTCCGGTGTTAATGAAAATCAATACGTAGAAATGCTTGATGTTGAACCTGATAATGTTAATGCACGTGGCGATGAAAATTTTACGAATACTAGTGCACATGGCGATAAAGATTTCACGTTAACTTTTGAAACTAAGCTCAAGGAACCTTCGATGCCTAAGACTTCGGAAACGTATTTGAAGTTACTTTGTGATTTACAACATTTAAATAAAAATGAATGGGATGAAATTAGATATACCGACACTCAAAAATTGTACAATTATTCACCGGGTTATACAGATATTGAAATGAATGAAGAAGTTAAAGCGTATGATTCTCCTCGTCACCTCATATATGCTGATAAGACCTTTGCAGCTCTAACCATGTGCGTGCTCAAACAAAGAGAAGCGCTGCAAGGAAGCCTTCAAGATCTGTTAATATGGGCAAGGAATAGTAACTCACTCGATTATGATACCCTGCTTCAAAAAGTTAATGACCTTTTTTCCACAGGGGACTATAATACGTGTTCCTCAGATTTATTACAGACTAGCTTTTGCCCGCGGCTTCGCCCGCGTGGATGTCGGAAATTAATGCAAGAGGACGTACTACCGCGATAAGAATGTGTTATTCCAGAGGGGTAATTGCGGAATTTTTTATCGGTAGGAATTGGTTTAAAATTCATAGGTAAACAACATTCATTGTGTATTTTACGTTGCTGACCCGACAATTTATTCGAACAAATGACGCAATGGTTTAGAAATAATCTTCAATCCCATTCAGATTCTGATAAATTGTGCGTTTCGCAATTAGGGTGCAGGTTATATACAGAGGCGGCGTAAGGCGTGGGCGACGTGGGCGACCGCCTACGGCCTCGCGGTCCTAGGGGCCTCGCGCCTCGAAGGCCCGTGAACGCAAATATATAGATATAATTAAATAATAATTTAGCAATAAATAATAAACACACCGGTTAACAAGTATCTGACAATACTAACCTACCGCATGCGTTTTAAGAAATCTGTTCTGGCAATATTGTTTTGAATGAAATGTTTTGTTTAGAATATATCATATCTTTACCATATAAATACGTATATGGTATGAAATATTATCGTGTGTTCATATTATTCGCAAATTATGGCAATCTGTACAAGTACATTTAAGCATTGCTCTTGACCACTTGCGCACTTTTTGTGACTGGATTAAAAAATGTAGGGGGAAGTGGGGCAGATTGATTCATAAAAATTGAAAATGTAATAATATGTGAATAAACATAATATTTTTAGTTTATTTTCAACTCAACGTTTAGCCAAATGTATAAATATTATAATGTCAAGGATAATAATTGTTTATGTTGTGACAGAACGGTAAAAATACGTGTTGTGTAAAAAATATCTTTTGAATCATTCTGCCCCACCAACGGGGCACTTAGATACATCACGTGGGGTACTTTAATACAGTGTGAAAGTTGTATGAAATTGGTTAAATTATAAGACTTTCTTGAAAATTAACACTTCTTTTATTGTGAAGATATCATAATCAGTCTTACAAAATACTTATTACTTAATCAAATGGACAGTTTAGAATATTTTGTCTTCAAAAACGCTTGTGATGTTTTTGGGTGTAAAAGATTCCAGAAAGGCAGATTTTGAGAGTTAAGCTGTTATATATGGATAGTGTCTTGACAATATTTTGAATGTGCCAATCATTAAAACCTATTTCCAGTTTGCTTTTAAATGTAAACGCAAAAAACGCTGACTTCAAACGGTTGTAATTTATGTGACGTATATTGTGGCAAAAAAAAGATAGATAATCAAAACTTTAGGTGTTGGTAAGACTGTGTTATGGCTATTTCATCGAAATTTAGTATACGGTCAGGTGTGAATTTATAGCATTACATTACATGCTCATATTTTTTTTTTTTAATCAGCTACTGAGGTCTTGTTAAATGCAAAACTGCTTGCGGCACTTGTGTTTTTAGGCTTTCTTAGGCTAAGTTCCTTTTCCATTTTCTAAATCCTGCTGCCCAATCTTTCCCGGCACGTTTATTTTTTTTTCCCCAAGAATCTGGATATTTGCATCCTAAATATTTTGCATACTTATAAGCTAAAGATGAAAGTAGCTGCAAGGATAACCCATAATGCATCTTGAGCAAATCAGTACATATTCTGAAAAGACATTTTCTTGGGTAGTAAATACTTGAGCAACAGTATACTTTGACCCGTACAAATTAGTAGATGACGTTTCGTTTTCCTCGCAATCTTTTCTGAACTTTTCAACACGATATTGCAGAGTTGCAGGTTTGATACCTGATACCATATTTGTCAGCTGCTTTTTCAATAGACAGTACCCTCGAAGTAACTTCTGATATGGCAAGCTTGATCGTTTTTTCATCTATACTACGTCTATCGGTCTTTGACTTGTACTTGCGTTCCATTTTCTAATGACAAAAAGGGAATATATAATTTTAATTGAAATTTATACATTTTCACATTTTGTTGGGGCACCTTGAAACAGTTAGGGGGCACAATGGTGTGTATCATTGTACCCCGTACTCCGCTGTATCTAAGTGCCCCAAAAGATATTTTTGAAAATATACGAATTTAGTAAATAAACTAACATTTAAAAAAATTAAGAGTACTAAATCTTTAACATTTGATCCCTTAACTTACATTTGGTGTATAAAAATATTCACAGGATCGTACAGAAGACCGTAGAAACACTTTTACAAATGACGTATTTTTTTAGTTGATCGCACTCGAAACACGTTACGACTTGTTAAATGCCACCAGTTGACTGGCTGACGACGAGATCACATCGGATGCGATCAAACATATGTATGATCGTTTTAGAGGTGTCACCACTCGAATACATTCAATCGATTTTTAATTAATGCCTGTGTATCTATGTGCCCCTTGCATCAATGTGCCCCACCTCCCCCTATGTATATAAAGAGATTTCATGATTTACAGACAGTCCTGCGAGTGGGTGATAACCGTGACTTCCAACTTTACAAATTATATGAAGAATTACAAACAATGTTCCCTTTACCCGACTTCATTAAACTGCTGATTCAATACATAACTGAAAATAATTTAAAATAAATTTAACCGAATATTATTGTCATTCGAATTCTGTTAACAGTACTAGTAAGCACAGCCTCACCTAAGGAGTTTTACAAAATTAAAACTAATCAAAAAATATTTAAGAAGTACAATGGGTCAGCAGGACAGACTTTCAGCTTTCAGTTTTATCTATAGAGGCAAATACAGCATCTACTCTGGATTAGGGGGCGTCCATTAATTACGTGAGGCAACAGGCGATTGTAACAGTTTTAGAAAAAAAAAGAAATGAACGACACAGCAATTAATATTTCATGTGATTCTATTTCAGTTTGTGTTCGTACATTTTCGTTCGTATCATTAAATTTTCGTTTTTAATGAAAGCCAAGGATAAAAAAAAAAAATGAGTATCTGCAGGGACGACATTTATATCTTCCAATAGGACAAAATTTGACGCATCGCAGCCGGTACGTGTCAACGTGTGTTTGGTCACATTGCAGTGCAAACCTGAGCCCCACTAGGATTTAGCAGTATTTCGTTACGGAGATTGGCTGGTGGTCAGAAAGGAATTTTTCATGCGTGCGTTTCTTGCGTTTTTAGGATTCCATACAATCGCGCCTTCTTACCGCGCGGACGTATCTTGCTTAGCTTATTATGATACTATTAATTAATTATAAATATATTTGTTAGAAATAATTGCGTCGTCAGTGATATAAGTGTGTCACGAGTGAGCATTACGAGGTTACTTGCGTTGTGTAAGAATGAGCTAAAGTATTTTTAAAGATATATAGTGTTTCTGTGTTAGAAAACCAACAGAAACATCAACCAGAATGATGGTTTAGTTGTATTTGTCAACAATAATTTAAGTACAACTGTAGAAGAACCTTTGCTACAAAATTGTAATTGCCTACTCATTAAAATTAATACAGATACGGCAGTTATGGCTATATACAGACCACCTTCTCAAAATGTCGCAAATTTCTTAGATTCACTAAACGTACAGTTACAAAGTCTTACAACTTTTAAACACATAATTCTAATGGGGGACATTAATATCAACATTGCTTCCGGGAAAATGGACATTCATGCACATAACTATGTTAATATCTGCTCATTCCACGGACTCTTGCCAGCTCATTACCACCCCACGCATCAAAGTGGTTCATGCTTAGATCATTTCATTATAAAAACAAATAAACCAGCCAAAACATTTGTTACGAACTCTTCGCTTACTGATCACCAAGCAGTTTTACTAATATTACAAGTTTCTTTACCAAGAAAAAATTGTTTACGCAGCTATACCAATGTCAACATGACACACCTCGAAAGAGACATACGTAATATTAATTTTGACCCAGTTTATAATTCCACCGATGCAAACTTTGCTATTAATTATTTTATAAATTCACTTCACTCTGCAATAATAAAGCATACAGTCGCCAAAATAACGCCAAGGAAGTACAAGTGCATTAAACCTTGGATTACACCCGGACTTGTTTGATGTATTAGGCATAGAGACAAACTTCACATAAAGTACAAACTTGAGCCTGAAAATGAAATTCTTTCCATTACTTATAAAAGATATAGAAACTTCTGCAACAACCTTCTGAAAAAAATAAAAAATGAATATGACAGAAAAGAACTGCAGAAAGCAGGCAAAAATAGTAAACTTATTTGGAAATTTATAAAAACAAATACATTTAGATCAAAACAACTTGAACCTCCACTTGACTTATTGACTATAGAGAACAACCCAATAGAATCAACAAATATAGTTAATTACTATTTCTCTAACGTAGGCAAAACCTTAGCAGAAAAGACCATACAATCTAGAGGTTCTTTCTCTCAAAACCAACCTAAATCTTTCCCCAGACTCAAATCTTTTGTCTTACTAGATACGGATGTCGATGAAGTATTAACAATCATTTCTGGATTAAAGGACGTTTGCGCGGTTGGGTGGGACGACATATCAAACAACATACTTAAACATTTCAAATACCTCCTTGCTCCGCCGCTAACTCATATTTTTCAGTTATGCTTAACTAATGGTGTATTCCCTAAGTCGCTTAAAAAAGCAGTGGTTACTCCTGTATATAAATCTGGTGACAAAAAATGTGTTAACAACTACAGACCCATTTCAGTTTTAACAGGGCTCTCCAAGATCTTAGAGAAAATCATTAATATTAGATTAATGAAATATCTAGAGGATAACAAATTGCTTTCGGATAGACAATTTGGCTTTAGGCCCAAAAAATCAACTAATCAAGCAGTACATCAAATGACGGATTATATAACAACTAATTTGGATCAGGGCATGCACTCCATTGGGATCTTCCTAGACCTCGCCAAGGCCTTTGACACAATTTCCTGTCCTTTATTATTGGGCAAGCTTGAAAGACTCGGAATAAGAGGAACAACGCTTACACTGCTTTCTGATTATTTAAGAGACCGCGAACAATGTGTAAAAATTGGTCAGTACGTCAGTTCTGAGCTTCGAAATAGTAATTACGGAATACCACAAGGTAGTATATTGGGTCCTACTTTATTCCTAGTATATATTAATGACCTGTGCAGCTTAACACTCCAAAATGGTGTCATAATGTCTTATGCAGATGACACAGCTCTATTATTTTCAGACAAGTCTCGAGAGGAGGTGTATAAACAAGCCCAGAACGGTTTTAATATAGTGTCTAATTGGCTACATGAAAATCTCCTAACACTAAATGCAGAAAAAACTAAACACATTTTATTCACTATGAGAAATACTAACCTGCCAACTACTAACATAAACATTTATGCGCATAAGTGCGGCAAGTACGCTGACAATGCATGTAATTGTCCTACTTTAGCAAAAGCCGATCATATGAAATATCTTGGTGTGACGATTGACACAAATCTGAACTTCCGTAAACACATTGATTTATTATGCACTCGAATGCGTAAATTAATATACATTTTTAAGAATTTACGATATATAACGGACTACAAATTAATTAAACAGGTCTATTTAGCTTTGTGTCAATCCATTCTTACATATTGCATAACTTCATGGGGAGGGGCTGCAAAAACAATCCTACTACCATTAGAACGTGCGCAGAGAGCTATCCTTAAGGTAGCCACCTTTCGCCCATTTAGATTTCCCACATACGAGCTTTATACGGCATGTAAGGTTTTAACTGTGCGTCAACTATTTATATTAAAGATAGTATTACACCAGCATAGCAATCTCCCTTATACCCCCATACCTATACATAAGAGAAGAAAAGACTTAGTTTGCATAAAGCCTCAAACTAGACATACTTTTATAAATAAATCTTATGGTTTTTTAGGTCCGTTCTTATATAATAAAATCAATAAGTCTCTAAGTATATATAGTGTAAATTGTAAAAAATGTAGTGAAATGTTAAGTGAATACTTAGCGACATTAAATTACTCAGACACTGAAAAATTGCTAGAAATCATGCAATAAGTTTATTAATGTTAAGGCAATTTTTATTTAATAATATAATTATTATGTATCAATGCTAGCTCTATGTACATTAATTTAATAGTCCAATAAAACACTCAGCGTTGTTACGTGAAGGCCTGAAACACAGGTTTGAATAAACCTACATCAGGCAGGTCGCTATTGTTTTTCATTAGGCCTTTATCCAATATATTATATAAGTTATACCTACACTAGATTTATTTTAGGCATAGTTTAATATTTGCTTAATAATTTTAATATGTAACTCTGTACTGATGTCACTTCTATGTAATTTATATGTGAACTTATGAATAAAAAGTATTTTTTATTATTATTATACCTCAAAAGGAAAACGAAATCCTTATTGGATCACTTTGTTGTCCGTCCGTGTTTCTGTCAAGACCTTTATCTCACGAACGCGTCAAGATATCGAGTTGGAATTAAAAAACATATACTCAGATCTATACTCTCTTGAAGCTGTGAAATGTGAAAAAAAGATACGGCCGTTTATGCCGCAAAAAAAGTATATTTCGACACTATCAAAGGAATCAAAATGTATGGGGTATTTAATACGGTATAAAATATTCTGAACCTATTGTCTGGTATAAAAAGTACATTTTGCTCAATAATGGACTTAGCAGGTTAACAAATTAGGCCAATGAAATGCTAATTTTTAATGTCAATACATTAATCTGTGCTTATTTGCGTTCGATTAATGCGCTGCGTTTAGCTGGCTTGGCTATCCTGTGCCGGTTTAACAACCGAGGCGCTACTTTGCTACCTTGTGGCGTTCGCATGACCACTAAAAAGTAATATTTTGTAGGATTTGGCCATATTTTAGCGGAAAAACATGTTTTACTAAACTTATCCTGGTTTTCTCTCCTTAATGCTTCACGTAATTAATGGACGCCCCCTTACGACACATTTATTAAGGAGTTCAGGAAGGCTAAAAGCAGAAAATTTCTGTATCTTTAATTATTTAGTGATAGTCGAGGTAGAATTAATAATGTTAAATAATTACAATAAAGAAGCTTGCATTTTTATGAATAAAAATTATATAAATTTAAAAAAAAAATAGGTTTTACAAAATCTGTCCTCTTGCGCCATCCATCAGGGGGCCTCGCAAAATGTATTTTGCCCACATCAAATTTAGGTCTTGCCCCGCCAGTGGTTATATAGGTAATATAGACTCTGTGTGCTATTTTCGATCCAGATCCATTCAGCCATTTTTGCGTGATTGAGAAACAAAAACCCAATCATACATATTTTCACATATTATTAGTAGTAGGATTATAACTCATATTGCTTAGGATTCATAGTTTATGAGAACATCATGTGTGTTGGTGTTTTTAAAATAAAAGTAATAGTATTCAGAGTAAGAAGACTGTGACATAGGGCTTGGTTTAGTTGAACATAAGTCTTCCTGGTTTTTCTTAACGCTCCTATTTTACCTATACAGACACTCAATCATTTACCAGACACCGAACATAATTATAGGAATAGTACTTTTGCCAGTGGCTTGGCCCGTATAGCTGTCGGAATATATCACCCGGGAACCTACTACCGGGATAAAGTAGGTATCCTATCTGTTACGTATCCATGATATAATATATCTTTGTGCCAAATTCGATCTAAATCCGTTTGGCCGTCTTTGCATCATCATCATCATCATCAATTCAGCCGAAAGACGTCCACTGCTGGACATAGGCCTCCCCCAAGCACCGCCACTTCGACCTATTCTGTGCTTCTCGCATCCAACGTATTCCTGCGGCCTTCACCAGGTCATCGGTCCATCTTGTGGGAGGCCTTCCAACGCTCCGTCTTCCAGTACGCGGTCGCCACTCCAGAACCTTCCGGCCCTTCCCCGTCTTTGCATCATTGAGAAACAAACATCCAAAAATCTAAACATCTAAGCCATTTCGCGGTCTCTTACTTGGAATAATACTATTAGGTTTATTTTGAGTATAATGAACACACATGATATTCGCAATTACTATGAAGCCAAAGTAATATGAATTACAATCCTACTTATCCCGTACTACCCGGCCGCTGCCAACGCGCTCCGCGCCCGCTTTTTAAATCTCTAATATCTTCTAAGATATTCATTTAAATTACATGCTGTAAAGGGCCATATTGATCTATATTAAATGCACAATGTATTTAAGGTACTTAATTGGATAAGGATGAATGCTGTATTGCTTAAAATCGCTTCGTAAATAAGCCCTTATTTCTCGTAAAAAGTAAAAGATAAAAAATGGTTATTCTGGGTTATCCCTAAGAGATAGACATATACCATTCAGGACATTTTTGTAGGCCTTTTTAAGGTGTACAATACTGTAGTACATTATTTTGGTCTATTTCGTAGGATTCAGCCAGGGTTTTTCGAATTTAGAGACGTATGTCAGCGTAGTTTTCGAAGATAGTTATTTTTTTCTAAAATAAAAGAATCTTTCTAAAATAAAAATAGCCTAAGTTACTCCTTGTTACATCAGCTATCTGCCAGTGAAAGTCCCGTCAAAATCGGTCCAGCCATTTCAGAGATTAGCGGGAACAAACAGACAGACAGACAGACAGACAGACAGACAGACAGACAAAAATTGTAAAAAATGTTGTTTTGGTATATGTATCGTGTATACATCCATATACACTTAGTAAAAAGTGGTTATCTTAATATTAAAAACAGACACTCCAATTTTATTTATTTGTATAGATTGTTTGTGGACATCGTGCCGAGATTCTCCAAATGCGGAGAGACTGTGTCACAAAACAGGCAAAGGTTCCCCTGATGAAGGCCTGCTTAAAGAAAATTCCACCGACATGTACAAACCTGTTCAACACAGAGAAATTAACTGCTGTTATCGAAAAAGCTGGCGGCGTAAGAAAATGTTTTTGGCCATTGCAAAAGGCCAATACGGCTTCCGCCTCGCAGGCGAATGCAAAAAAGTGTCGCGGTCCCTCGCAGGGGTCAAAGCCTTATAATAAACCCTCGCAGGGTTTTGCTCATGCAGCTCCAGTTTGTCAACAAAACAATGCACACGCACATTGCGTAAGCAGTAACCCACCTCCGCAGGGTGGATGCAGCAACGGTCCCGCACCTCCACAAGGTGTTCGTGGCCGTGCTGCTCAGGGTAATTCGGTCACACCGAATTATCGGAATTGTTTTCGAGGCCGGTCGAATGCTAGACCAAACAATCAAAGGTACGGACGAAGGCGCGCGTCTTCGCCTCCCCAGCGGGGTAATGACATCAAACGACGTAAGTATTTACTCGTTCAGAGCAGGCCGCCTCCTACAGTTTCGAGACCAATGGGAACAAATGAATGCACCAGATATCATATTAAAAATGATAACCGGGTATCGCATACCTTTTTATCAGAAGCCACCACTTGTACATCCGAGTGTTGGTGACACAAATCGGATTGTTCCACAGTCTGCCGCAATGACATCTGTAATAAACAAAATGATAGAACAGGGAGTTCTAGAACGATGTCTCGTTTCGCCGAGCTTCCTTTCATCGATGTTTCTTGTTCCCAAAGGCGACGGCTCGACTCGACCAATATTCAACTTGAAAATACTGAATTCTTACATCAGAACAGATCGATTCAAGCTAATAAATGTGAATCAAATCCCCGACTTTGTACAACCGCAGGATTGGCTGTGCAAAATCGACCTCTCGCAAGCATATTTTCATTTGCCTGTGCCTCGCAGCCACAGAAGGTTTTTGCGCCTAATTTATCGCAACGAATTACTAGAAATGACCTGCCTGCCATTTGGCCTAAGCACAGCGCCGAAGACTTTTGCTACGCTCACAAATTGGATAGCTCAGACTCTCAGGCAACGAGGTGTAATAATAATAGTGTTTCTCGACGATTTCCTGATCGCTCATCAGGACGAAAACAAGCTTCGAGGTCATGTGAGCATTGTGCTCGAAACTTTAGAAACGTTGGGCTGGCTAATAAATTACGAAAAGTCGATTATCACACCGTCGAAAACACTAGTGTTTCTAGGAATTCATTGGGATCCATGGTCGAATCGCAAACGACTTCCCGACGAGAAAATTCCTGTACTTTTGGACAAAGTAAGTCACATGTTGCACAAGCAACGCACAACACTCAAGGATCTTCAGAACCTCGTGGGTCTACTGAATTTTGCCAGCTTTGCAGTTCCGAAAGGAAGACTAAACTTTCGAGAGCTTTTGAACCTACTGAACCAAATGTTGAAGTCAAATTACACGACATTACACACCTTACCTCAGGCTGCCATAGACAATCTAACGTGGTGGCGCCAGAATTGTCAATATCACTCGACCATACATATGCCGCCGCCATCTCATTTCCTCACAACGGATGCGTCGGACATCGCTTGGGGAGCTCGCCTAGACAATCTCTCACTGTCGGGTCTTTGGTCAGAGGCCGAGAAGGATCTTCATTGCAACCAAAAAGAAATGTTAGCAATTCTAAGAGTTTTGCAAGATCAATGTCAGCTCCTGAGCCACAAGACCGTTTTGATTCAGAGCGACAACAAGTCCGTGGTCGCACATCTCCGTCACGAAGGCGGCACCAAGTCCGCTCCTCTCCTGGACTTAACTTACAAAGTTTTCCAAATCACAGACAACTGCCATATTCAAATGAATGTCTTTCACATACCCGGTATATACAACGGCCATGCCGATCATTTGTCGAGGTTTCGGGTGAGTCCAGAGTGGCATCTAACTCCAGAATGCACGAACAAAATATTCTCCAAATGGGGAGTTCCACTGATCGACCTGTTTGCGTCCAACCAAGCGCATGTAGTGACGAATTACGTGTCCTTGGATCAAAACGACGACCAAGCCCTGTTCTACGACGCGTTCTCCCAGATGTGGAATTACAACCTAGCGTGGGTTTTTCCTCCACCCTTTCTGATCCCCAAGGTCTTGAGTTATCTCAATCAAGCACAGGGAACGTACCTACTAGTTGTTCCACGATGGGAACGGGTTTTTTGGCGACCCGACATCAAATCGCGTGCCCTAGCAGCTCCATTAACTCTATATCACCTAGACAAAGCCCTAATCGACACGACAACGGGACTACCTCCATCGAACGTCCAAGACATGACTCTAGAAGTATGGAAATGTGGGGGTGGTCTGAGATGCTAACATCCTGGAATGATAGTCAATTAGAACTTCTTGCGAAATCGTGGCGTCCATCGACACGTAAAGTTTATAACGTTGCTTGGAAGAGATGGCTAGCTTGGTGCGAAGCTCACCAGGTTAATCTTTCTACTCCAATAGCAAGCAATTTGGCTAAATATTTGTCTGATCTCCATTTAGTTCAGAAATTATCTTACAATTCTATTTTGTTACACAAGTCTGTGGTTTCTACCCTTTGCAACACAGAAACATCCGGCCAGTTAAGTTCGAATGTCCTAGTGAAACATGTTCTCAAATCTATTGCATTACAAAGACCGATAACCCATGCCAAGTCTCCAGTTTGGAATATTGACGAACTTGCTGTTTTTCTAGAGAGAAAACGAATTGATGAAAATAATATTTTTCAAGTGCAGAGACATACTGCTGCTCTACTTCTCCTATGCTCTGGAAGACGAATCCATGATTTAACTTTGCTCAGAGTTGATTCTAATACTTGTTCTGTTCAAAATAATTTTGTAATTTTTTGGCCAGTTTTTGGATCGAAAACTGATTCTGTGAATTACAGACAATCTGGCTGGAAGTTAATTTCTAATCCAAATAATAAAAACTTAGACCCCGTCTACTGGGCTAAGCACACAATTTCGCTTCTTGAGAGTCGTAGAAGTGCTGCAATATCCAGTAATTTGTTTATTAACATCAGAGGGAAACCTAAGCCTGCATCGAAAACCCTTATTGCAGGCTGGGTTAAGTCTTTATTGGTGGAGAGTGGTATTAAGGCAACTCCTGGAAGTATCAGGTCAGCTGTGGCCTCAAAAAATTGGCTTGATAATTATCCTTTAGATGAGATTCTTGCAAGGGGTAACTGGCGTTCGCAAAATACCTTTTGCAAATTTTATAAACGTGAGGTAATGCCTTCCGCTGTTAACAGACTTTCAGCACCGTCCTTATTTAATCCAGTTGATTAAGTTTTGTAAGTATTTTAATAATAATTATAAACCCAAGATGGATATTTGGGTTCAATATATTAGTGATTTGAATTTTAGCTTCTTTTAATTCTTCAATCATTACCTATAGCCGATTAGGTGTACCTACCTATCTGCATGATAAAATACTCATATTTTTTTTAAACACACATTACATAGATAGTACACATGTTATGCTGTGATCAATATAATCATACTAAATACTTTCACATTGGCGTCTCCATCACTTCCACCAGGCGATAACAAACACGTCTCATTAAATAAGTTTCGAATAACGGTCAAGTCAAATTAATAGAAACGTTTTACCTACCAATAAAACGCTTATTAATTTACTTACCTTATTCGAAGCTTATAGTCAAACTCTGCCTGGTAATTAGACTCAATGAAATCAAAAAATAGCAAGGCTCGCTTCACAAGCCCGCCCTACTACTGCCAAGTGGATGTGACGTATTAGAATGAGATAGCAATATTGGAAAAAGAGAAGAATGACAAAGGCGGGAACCGTACAGCCTATCATAAGCTTCGAATAAGGTAAGTAAATTAATAAGCGTTTTATTGGTAGGTAAAACGTTTCTATTATCCCTCATATGGCTCCACATGATCTTTGACACTTAAACGATTGAAATTTTTGTTTTTGTGAACTGTCAAAGTTATTATTTACGCAAAAAAACTTTTTTACAAAAAAAGAAAAACAAACGACTTCCTTGAAAACACTACAAAGTGAAAAATTATTTTAATTTCGGCAGTCGGTGTCTTAGGATTTATATTTAAAGTTTTTGCCACCGGCTTCCGAAATTAAAGTTATTTTTCACTTTGTAGTGTTGGTTGTTTTTTTTTTTTTTTGTAAAAAGGTATTTATTTTTAATTTTTTAGTTATGGTATCTACCTCGCACTAATTCCAAAAAAACAATGCATATTTATGCGATAGGAGAAATCGCGGTTGATTTGCTGTCATTTTTTAAAGAGTTCCGGTGTCTGTCTCCGGAACTCATCATCAGATCTATATGAAATTTAAATGGGACCATTTCGGAATAAACCCCTTTCGAACAAAAAAAAGAATTTTGCAAATCCGTCTATATATGACGGAGTTATGGCCGAACATACGTAAAAAATCTCTTTGATAGAATGATAGTCCACTGGAGTCCGCAGAGGCGCGGAAACGTAGAAGGTCCTACATTTACAGAACTACAAACGTTTGAAGTATTGCGTTTCGTTCAGAAAACAAGTAATAAAGGTTTCGTTACACATGTAGATTTCGTTTAAGCTTGGCTTACGCTACCAAACGGTTTGCTATTTTGTTAAAACTATTTGAAAATCAGGCAAATATTGATGTAGCCAGGAGTAAACTCATAAAATCCAGTAGATTCTCTTGCAAAATCAGTAGAACAGTAGACATAGCCTGAAAGCAGTATATCTCCTGTGAAAACAGGAGACCTGGCAACACTGGAACGGACAGCGCGGACACCGCCACAGATTATGTACTTTTCCATTGTTTTCCATGCTTCTAAGGGAAGCGCCAGGGTAGTCCACGAAATTCAAATATTCTTACGCTTTTTGCAATTTGCAGATAAGTGTCAAGTTATATGTTTTAAAATATGATTTGCGATCGTGAATTATGGCTGTACATAATTATATGTAATCATAAAAATCATCAATTTATCTCTTCAAGTTCATATGATCCAAATTAATGCCTTTTTTATGAAAGTCATTCAATTGGCTACCTTAGCACATTCTCATTAATCTGACCTGGAGCTATTAGGACTAGGACGTTAACTGAGAGAGTTAAAATCACAAAAAAATCTGCTGCTCAATACATTTGCGATATAACGACAATTACCAACGTAATGTAAGGATGGCTCTGCTACAGTTAGATAATAAAAATATATTTTCTTTCTAAGTTATGAAATAACACAACTAATTGCTATGAAATAACACAAATAATTAACCTTATTAAGAAATGCAGAGTTAAGTTATGCCAGACATAATCCTTGAAAAGTAAATATATGAAGATTATGTTGGTTGTAACACTTGTAATGGTTGTAACTTCACCCCTCATTTATTTATCATCATCATTTCAGCCAAACAATATCGACTATTGAACATAGGCCAAGCACTGCCACTTCAACCGATTCTGTGCTTCTTGCATCAACCATTTATTTATAAGGGGTAAAAATTAACAATTTAGTTCCATTTATTAAAATAATTTATTTAACTATGAGTAAGTATGTATAAATTTACAAGGGTATGTGACAATTACTTATTCTTATATTACTCTTTACAGTTGATCAGCAGCACCATTTAAAATGAATAGCCATGTTCACACCTTATTCTCAAGTGAGTAGGCAGAAACTACAGACTGCCATGTTAAGATCCCACAGGGTTAGTGTATGATGATTTCATAAAACACTCTTGTAAGTTTGTATTTCCATGCTCTGTTGTGTCTCTATACATATAGGTGAAGGATCCAATATAAAAAAACTTTTTCAGTGAGTGCCGTTTAGCTTGTCTTTATCAACTTTCGTACCCTGAGTTCAAACAGCTTGCTAATGTTGCCCAATTGTTCTGCTCTCTTAGACCATAATTATGACATCTGAATAAAATTTTTAAAAGTCTTGTCCTTATTTTCTGAAAACCTTAATACCTAACGAAAATTTTATTATCTGATGTAGCTACTTTCATAGTTTATCTTTCTTTGGACACATGTTTATAACCCTATGGGTGCTGACCCACTCTGAATAGTAGATACTTAGTCCCACTTTGATTTCTTCTTTTCAAAAAACTCTTTTCCATCTTGATCTACGGTAGCATAGTATCCCATTGATTCGTATTTTGTTCTCATATATGCCATATAACCAAGGGCAAAAGTGAAACATGCTGCTCCTATGGTCATAACAACAATATTCTGTAACAAAAAAAAAATGTAAGTTAATATTTAATTATAAAATTGACTAAGTTGGTAAAAAAATATCTAACCAACATCAACTGAAAGATTTTTTCTTATTAAATGGTTACTTAATGAACATTTTTATTACTGAAAGATGGCATTTATTATTAAACATGAAGTTTGAATGGATTTGATTCTTGTTTAAAAAACTGCATTAGGAATTTCTCTAAGTTAAATGACCAAACTCAATCAAATATTTAAAAAAATAATGTTATTAGACATGCTTGTGCTAACTTTAGTAGAATATGTGTGTTTATTGTCAGGTATTTACACTATCAATGTATTGTTGTGCCTGGTGCTACCATACCACCAACCCATGAGTACAGTCAACTTCCTTTGATTTAAATCCACCTTAATGATACTTTAAAATAGACCTTGAATTAAATTAGCTACTTTTGATAATATTATGTTTATGGTTCTTTGTAGTTTCCCCACTGTATATTTTATTAATCACTCTTAGTTTTTATTTAGCAAACCTAAACTTATTATATTGCATGTTTATTTAGACAATCAGCAATATTATTCCAATTTCAATAATGTTACATAAAGATTGTATAGGTTATATTATTCAACTTACAGGTTTCGCATAAAGCTCAAAATTGATAACTCGAAATGCTGTTGTCGATCTCATCGATCGAATCCCATCTCCAGGTTTATCTTGTTTATTTTTTGGGTCCATGATAGTAGTTTATCCGCAGGTTTTGTGATATTTAGTGCTTGTCAGGATTTTATGAATATTGGGAATTCGTGTAGCTAGTCCATCGTCTGTTCAGATTTTAGAATATTATTCTTTTTAGTAAGCTGATGAAGAATTGATGTATGATCATCAACAGAAAAACACTGTTACTGTTCCTATTGGTGATAAGCTGATGATGTTATGACATAAGTTGGCCAAAGGCACAGTCACAGAGTACTTTTATAGATAGTTAGGCACAGTGGGCAACTCGGGACAGTGTTTATTCTTTGGTGCCCAACTATCCACTGCTGACAGTGACACTGACATATTGACAACTCAACAGACTAAATACAGCTTCAACAGACAACAATAACGATATTTATTTTGAAACTATTATCTATATAAAAAACAAAATGCCCTGACTAGGCTGGAGTTCAAATCTGTATAATTAACAGTACCCAAACTGGCCGCAGGCGTTTGGCCTACTTGTTTAAGGGTCGCACTGGAAACTACGGCTATTTTAAAATCGATAAAAACCCTTTTAATCTTAAAAAAACAATAATTTAGCTGCATTTCAAAAAAGAATTATCCGAATGTACCTTGGACTTCTTAACCTTATAGCATATGTGTAATATCCTTGTAGTCTGCACTCATAGCGCTGGAACTGCGATTCTGCTTTGAAGGGCGAAGGGGAGACCCTTGATTTTGCAGGACGATAAATAAATTTAAAATTGATACATCGCATTTCATTTTTTATTGGGATTATAGACTACTAGCTTTTGCCCGTTACTTCGTCCACGTGAATCTTGGTTATCGCGGACGCAGAGGATATCGCGGGGTAACAGTAGCCTATGTCCTTTCTTGGCGTTCAAACTAACCCCGTACTAAATTTCATCAAAATCGGTTTTGTGAAAGCGTAACAGTGTAACAGACAGAGAGTTACTTTCGCATTTTTATAATATTAATTATAGAAGTATATATTAATACACACACAGCGACTCCTTAGTGATTTCAAAATCTAGGTCCATATACAGATTTGTCACAGATATATTCTACGGAGTGGACGTTATATTTTGAGATTACTGGGGAGGTGGCGAGTTGTCGTTTCTGGTGACCAAAGTTACTGCGTGTGTGCATTAGAAATGTTCATAAAAACTTTTTTACAAAAAAAAAACAACCGACTTCCTTAAAAACACTACAAAGTGAAAAATAACTTTAATTTTGGAAGTCGGTGTCTTAGGATCTGTATTTATGGTTTTTTTGCCACCGACTTCCGAAATTAAAGTTATTTTTCACTTTGTAGTGTTTTTAAGGAAGTCGGTTGTTTTTTTTTGTAAAAAAGTTTTTATTTTTAAATTTTTAGTTGTGGTATTCACCCTGCACTAATTCCAAACAAACAATGCATATTTATGCGATAGCAGAAATCGCGGCTGATTTGCTGTCATTTTTTAAAGAGTTCCGGTGTCTGTCTCCCGAACTCATCATCAGATCTATATGAAAATTATATGGGACCATTTCGAAATAAACCCCTTTCGAACAAAAAAAGAATTTTGCAAATCCGTTTATATATGACGGAGTTATGGCCGAACATACATAAAAAAAAAAAAAAACATATAAACGTCCGAATTGAGAACCTCCTCCTTTTTGAAGTCGGTTAAAAATCACTACCATCATGATTGTCTAAAAGACTATTGTTTATTTAATATTTTGTCTATTATTTTGGGAAGAATTAGAAAAAAAGAAAAGACGCCAACTGGTCTCTATGGTTTATGGCTACGGCAATTTAGTTGTCAAAAAAGATAATTATTTTCGGAATAATCTGAAAATGTTGACTATTACTCTATAATTACTTGTTAAGTTTCAATATTTTTCAAATTTATGTTATTTTAAAGTTTAATTCTTTCTAAAATGGAGTCGGATTCTGCGCTTCACCCTGATGTACCTGATGGCGCGGAAGTGTTGCCTCTAGAAGAGAACCAACCTGAAGAAGCTGTTGATGCTTCTGATAGTAATATAACAAGTAACGAAGAAGCCGCTGCCGCTGAAGAGTCAGGTAAACTTTAATTTTATGTAATATTATAATAAAATTATAATAAAATTTTACACATTCAAAATTAGTTCTTGTAAGAAGTAACACCGTTATTTTGATTTGCATTTTGGTTTTTATAGTGCCATTTCATAACTATGTGAAAGTGCTTTTAATTAATAGCATTAGTTGCGATGCACGATTTGAATGAGGTAATGAAATATATATATAAAACATACTATTGTAGCAACAAATGGAGGCCCTACCAGCAGCAGTGATGCCTTGGACATTGATGCTGCCGCACAGCTAGAAGAAGGTGATGAACAACCGGCTGAAGAAGGTAACTAGGTTTCTAAAAACCCTATTGTTTCAGATTTCTGTTTTTAGAGGGTACAGAATGATTGACTGAGGAAAGACATACTATAATAGTGTATATCGTCGGCTTATTGCAAGAACTCATTATGTGACATATTCACTATTCTGAGATAAACGGTATTTTAGTTCGAATTAGTTAGTGGTTATGTTGATTTGCCCATATTGTCCTAAATATAATTACGGTGGTGAAAAATTAAATGTTTTCAATTAGATTAATATGTATATGAATAAAAACAAGTGAGAGTCGCTAGTCCTATAAAGTTATGTATTTTTTTTAAACAAAAAATAAAAGTTAATGACTTCTGGCTACTGTAAGTCTGTTCGGTATGTGAATTAATTATTTCTTAAATTGTAAAAAAAACAACGAAACTCAATCAAACGTTTATTAAAAAAAGGGGTAACCAGTATTATAATGAACAAAACTATGCTAGTCATTAAAACAAATTAAATTCTTCAAAACAAACAAAATATCAATTTTTTATCACAAAAAAAAACTTCCCATGTAAGTCAGTCTTCGAATAAACAGGTAATTAACAGAGCTCTTACTTAAAGTGAATGCTTCAACCAGCCCGTGAAATTCAAATTTTCTTACGTTTTTTGCAATTTGCAGGCCAATGCTAGGTTGGCTGGTTTGGAGCATTCACCTTAAGTAGTTTACCTATAGACCAATTCAAATGAATAAGCAATTGGAAGTTTAACAATCAAAACGAAATAAATTCGGAAAAATAAACAAAACAATTATATCTTAACAGTTGTCGTAAGCAGTTGCAATAGCTAGTAGGTACCTATTGCATAGTCTCAAAAGGTATCCATAATAATAATGTTAAACTTAATTTATTTTTTCTTTGTCAGGTAAAATATTATACCAATGGTTGTAGTTCTGCAGGTATAATTCTTTCGTTGCACATTTTTATTAAATCTTTTTTCTTTGATTTTGTAACTGGAAGCTTCCTTTTAAGGGAATAGCTATTAGTGAAAATGAGTTCTGTATAATATGTATGTTGTTTTTTGAATAATTATGTATTTCATAAAAATAACTAGTGCAGGTTAGTGATTCTTTGTAAACGCCTGACTTCCAAAGTTGCAGTTAGGGATTTTATGGCAAGGCCGTAACGCCTAAAATTGACTGGATAGAAATGAGTGTGTTTTAGCATTTTGTAGAATGTGTTCAAAGGAGTCTATTACAGATAAAAACGTATTTAGTGATTTTTTGCAGTTAATGAGTTCTTGCACTAAGCCGACGATATCATATTGTAATAGTGGATGAGATTTCCTAAACCATAGATTGTTTTAATGTTCTGGTTGAGATTTAGAAAGATAGGCAACAGCATATAGTATTAAATGAATGAGAAGAGTGGAAATTCTAAGAATATCATAAAAAGCTGACTGGGTTAACCACGTTTTAGCTCTACTGCGATTTTGGTACCTGCAAATGTAAAGCCTCGAATTTTTTTAGGGGATAGTTATCCTCCTTTAGAATGCTATTCACACTGTGCAAACATCTTCTTAGAAAAACATCATTAAGTTTTAAAGAATTCAACATAATTCCATAGTAAAATTGTCATAATACAGACAATATACAAATTTCACTCCTAGGTCTTTTTAAGATTTATATTCAAACAATGTGACATCTAATTTTAATGGTTTTTAATATATACTAGCTTTTACCAGTTGTTTCGCTCGCACATTGTACATAAAACTTGCTCTTGAATGTTCTATGTCCTCTTGTTGATTGATGAAAACTTTGTTGACTGACTTTGTTTTACTGTAGAGGTATGTTTTATAACTTTTATTTGAAAATACTCTATAATGATCCTGAGCTAGTCATATCTAAATTACAGTGATGCCAGTGTTTGACAGTCTCACTCATTGTATACAAGTGCAGAAGACAAAGTTACTATTGTTACTAGGACAACTTAGGATGTAAGAGTGAGCGAAGCAAGCTCCGGACTTGGGCTACTCAAGCTTGGACTGGTTAGGTTTGGAGGACATTTGTATTTTTTTTTACTAACTATTCCCAAATAGGAATCCTTTGAATTTTCAAAAATGAACAACGAAAACTGACAATTCTGCCTAAAAATATTGCTACTATAAAACAGAACTGGGAGTCAAGACCATTAGTTGCTATGTTGCATTGTGTTCATGGTATTTTTTTGGTTTTGCATTACTATCGATTAATGTTACTCTTCAGAAAATGCAATAAGTCATAAATTTCATATGTGTATGGAGTCTAAACTTATTGCATTTTCTATTACAATAACATAATAGTTTCAAATGTAAACTTTGTAGCCACGTTTGATGAATATTTAATCTAAGATTCCTTCTAAGTCTAGTATGTGTTTCAGTTTTTAAATATTATTGTGTACTATGAAGACTTAGCTGAATATTCAACTGATGTAAACCTTTATCAATACTTCTAGCAAATGCTGAAGCGGAAGCGGAAGCAGAAGCAGAAGCAGAGGAAGAAATGGACATTGATGACACTGGAACGGCAGATGAGTCTGCGTATATCGGAGACAATTGCTTGTCTACACCTGTAAGAAATTGATATACTTATCACAACACTAATGGCTAAGCCTTCATCAAAGCCTATAAAACTGTCATTGTTGGCATAGCTCTGTAGTTTGCCTAATAAATCAATTATTTGTATAAATTCTGTGCCTAATTGCAATACCTTGTTTATATAGGACAATGAGAGCCAGCTGGATCCAATGATGAAAGAACAAAGCTTGGATGAGGCTGAAAGCCTTGCTGAAGCTGCTGAGGAGTCTCCAGACCAGTCCATCAGCTCTGCAATGCCTACTGATAGCGGAGTTGGTGAGGGAGATGGTGCACCAATGGTACAAGATGGTAAAAACAAGTACTTTTTTAATCCCTGAAAATGCAGCTTGTTAAAAGTGCCTTAAACAAACAATAAATATTGAAATTGCAGATGAATCTAGTACTATGGACGAAGATATGGGTGGTGGAGAGGGTGTTGCAAGTAGTGACGATGTCAACGACATCAGCAGTGCGGCGCAGGACGTCCTCAGCACTGGCATAAGGTATGTTTACAGATAAAGATAATTTTATTTTACAAATATGGGTAACAGTAAATGATGACAAAAAATATATAAGTTCAGCCATACTTTACCACGTAGGCATAAATAGGTAATAGGTAGAACGGGCTGGTGTCCGCAACTCCACGTCTGAGCGCGTATTTTGCGTACGGGTGGGAAATCGGTCATTCGATCCACCCCAGCTCCTCAAGGAAGGCCAGCAACGCCTTGACGTTGCTGACTATCTCGCGTGGGGTACCTGGGTTACCGAAGTACTTGGCCCTGTATGTGGCGATCGCCGGGCAGTTTAGAAGCACGTGCGCTGCTGTCTCGTCGTCCTCAATGCAGGCCCTGCACAGCGGACTGTCTGTAACTCCTATGACAAATAGATGTTTATTAAATGACCCATGGCCAGTTATTGCTGCTGTAACCATACGCAGCTGTCGTTTGTCTAGCCGGAGGACCTGTTTTGTGAGGCGAGCATCGATGGTAAGAAGTGCTTCCTTGGCCTGCCTGCACTCACTTTGGTCCACCCATAGCTTAAAGTGTAGATCCCTGGTACGTTTCCTTACCAGAGAGCGTAGGAACCCAAAGGGGAGTGGCGCGATGGGTTCTGGTCCCACCGGTGTCATGCTCGACCCCCTTCTGGCAAGTTCATCGGCGGCATCGTTACCTAGCGAACCGCTGTGTCCTTTTATCCACTGAATGGTTATATTATTAAGGCTACCTGGTTGAGGCGCTGGTGGCACTCGTATATTAGCCCAGAGTCAATCGAGTGACTGTCCAGTGCTTGCAGAACAGCCATACTGTCTGAGAGTATGCGGATCGAGTGGTCTTTAACCGCCCTGGCCATAATGGCTGAAGCGGCAAGAGTGATCCCAATGCATTCAGCCTGGAACACGTGTGTTGTGGACTCCCAACGGTGTGGCTATATGTATGTTGAAGTCCTGCGAGAAGACTCCACCACCTGTGCCACTGTCTGTGTGCAAGGGCAACGGGCTTGTTGAGTGCTTTTACCCTTGCCCCGCTTCTGTACAACCTTCCAGGCGCGAGAGATCGCGTCCTCGTGGGTGTCGGTCACCGTAAGATCGGTGGCGACCTCCTTATGGGAAGAGGCTAGAGGAGCCGCGGAGGTGGGATGGTGTTTCCCAGCGCCAGTAATAACCGGCACCGGTGTTAGTTTGGGCAGGGTCGGACCGGCAGCGGTGTTAGACTTCGCCGTGGTCCTCCCCTGAGTTTTGGAAGGGCTGGTACTGGTCCCAATCAGCGCCGACGCCCTTTGTTTATTTTGGGACTTTTTTTGTTTGGTCTTATCTGTGGCTTTCGCCACAGCCAGACCGGCGCCCGCGCTGGTACCCGCGGCGTTAGCTGCAGGGTGTCCAGGGGCAACAGTAATGCGAGCACCAATCTTGTGAGCTTCATTGGTTTTCGCCTCCACTCCGAGTTTGTTGGTTTTTTTGTTACCACGTAGGCATGCAAAAGATTTAAAACATTGATCTTACAGCTAAATAATTAAATACAAATTCAAAAACTAAACTAAACTAAATATTACACTAACTTAAAAATGCTTTTACAACTAGGAAGTCCTTAATATTATAATATCCTTTAGCCACTAAAAAGTTTCGGAGCCTCTTTTTAAATAATGAAAGGGGAAGCTCTTTCCTTTTTCATTGTTTTATTATATTATATTTTATTATATTATATTCATACAGCATATATATTATTATTTACTTCATATTTCAAGTAATTAGTAATGTATGCAATTTCTCTTCAGTTCAAGCACAGCAGAGAGTGGCGCTGACATTTCTAGCAGTGGTCAAACAGAGGCACCTCTTATTTCCTCCACTGCCAATGGACCTGCAGTGCTACACTCATTCTCCCTTGCACCTCAACAGCATCAACCCAATGAGTTAGTATTACATTATTTTATGAAAAAACAAACAAAATAGTCCCATACATGCTCTATTTATTTAGAATCCTCGTTATTAAATTGAATGAGCGAGCAAGCAACTTTGAACTGACTGTAAGGTATAGGGAGAGGAATTGAATGCCTGGGCATCGATGTAAACTATTGTGTGGAAGTTGCATGGTTTGGTTATTCTGAGGAAATTCCATGCTATCTACACTAATGTTATAAAGAGGAAAGATTTGATTGTTTGTAAAATTGTTTGTAATGGATAAACCCAAAAACAAATGAACCGATTAAAAAAAAGCTACGTTATTCCAGAGTAACATGAGCTATACATTTCACACGGACGAAGTCGTGGGCGAAATGCTAGTTCCTTAGTAATTAAAGTTTGCCACTAATGTGTAGTGCGGCTGCAAGCTAAATCCTCGGCAATGATGATATGGGTGCTTATTTTTATTTCGTGTTTTAGGTTCAGCGACGCAGATACTTCCGAAATGGAAGGTGCAGCCGACACGATGCCGACAGTAAGTGATTCAATGCCGTTGCTCACCATGACAGCGAATGGCTCTGCACTACTCTCACCTACAATGCTTCCAGGTAATATATTTTTCTGCCTTTATGAATGCCCTTTTATACAGGATAAGTTTTTAGCCAGTGCGCAAATTGTAACAAATTAAACTTAAACGGGTTATAATAACCATGCAATTTTTATTTTGATATATCTTAGTACAGAAAAATTTAGCTATCGTTAACGAAATATGTTTATTTTGAAACTGGTTTTTATGGTAACTTGTGCGCGGCGCCGGCTCGGCGGCAAAGGTGAACGACCAAGCGTAGCTACAAGTACCTACCAGCTGTTTGATCGGTTAAAATTCTAAGTAGTTCGAAGTACCTACGTCGGCGCGCGGTTACTGACCTATTCCTATTGTCGATATCATATTACGAAATATTTAGGGTGTCCACAGTTTACTGATTTAAAGTTGGGTAAAATTAAAAAATAAACTATTAAAATAGTTGAAATGTGTTCTATTAATGATACTGAACCAACAAAAAAATATAATAGTGCACTGGTTAAAAAAAAATCCTGTATAATACCTTCAATAAAAATGTTACTGAAACAATTTTTACCTCTGATCATCATAATTTTTGATATATTTCTTTAAATGACTCTGAATTCCGCATATAGAATAACATAAACTTTAACTTTGTGCAGTCCTTGGTAATAATAATATCCAAAATCTTCAAATAAACAACATTAAAATGAAAATCTGTGTCCAATTTGTACAAGTAACTGTATCAAATAAAGGTTGGTAAGCTAAGTTACCCAGTGGCGTGCAGTCCATATAGGCAAAAAGACACTGCAGACCCTAGGGTCTAGACCCTAGATAAGGACTAGTTACTAATATTTCAAAAATAAAAGAATTATACTAACAGTAAGTAATAAAACCATTCAAAAAGTTTAAACGCCTAATGTAAATATAATAGCAACGTTCATACCGTTCTATTTACTACGGCAACGCATTCATAACAGATCGCAACGTAAGCAGGCAGCGAACGATCGTGTCTTTATTTCATTCATAAATGTACGTATGTAGTGGTAATTTCTTCTACATTTTCGTGTCTATACATTGCACACATAAAGCGAATTCCTGCCGCAGGATAACCAATCACAGGCGTCCCTGCGCCATTCAATAATGGCGCATGGACGCCTGTGATTGGTGAGTATTATCACAGCGCGCTGTGAGTATTATGCGATCAAGTTGAATATGTACGTAGCCTCAGGAACATTACGATTCGCAATGATGCAATTTTATTTGTCAACGTTTTATTTATCAAAATTTAGAAATTGTTTGTTTACGAAAGGATCCATATTGATTTCGTACATGTGAAGCGCGCTGTTTTATGTTTTTATTTTGATTGAGTTTTCTTGTGATTAATTCATTTACAAACGTTAATATTTAGGTAGATTTGTTGCTTATTTCAATTAGTTTTTTGAATTGTTTTAATTTTTACTTACTACGCTGTTTGTTTGTTTTTTTCAAAATGTTGTTCGATTGTGAGGTTTGTGTTGAAAATGTGTGTTTGTTAAAAAGTGTATCTAAATTGAAATGTGTACCTGAGTAACGAGAATTATAACCCAGCAAAGAGGTAATGCAACTCGTAAGTTTCATAGTAATAATTAAGCAACTAAACCCGGCAATTTTGTTGTTTACACACATTTAATTATTTTTTTTCCTTGCTAGTTTAGTAGTTCGAGTACAGTGTGGAATTGTTCGGGATTTGCAGATTTACATGATTACTATCCCGCGGCTTGCTCAAAGATTTTGGTAATTATCGTATTGAGAGAAGTATTACGAAGAAGTTTTTCATTACAACGTATTCTTACGTACCTATTTAAGAAACACACAAAGTCAACAACAAGTACCTACACATCTTTCTGTGCTTTCGACGGAAAAAGAATTATTGGTCGAATGAAGACGCATACCAACTTTTTATGACGATGGTTTAAAATCATATTTAAAAAAGATAGGCGCGTAGATGTCATTTATAAATGAGTTTGTTTACTTTATTATTTTTGCTGTTACCTGTACTTAATTTACCTATTAAATATATTTACATATACGAATCACATGAAGGGCCTTTTTCAACTATCACTCACCTGGATCAGATATTTGAGGTGGCCGAAATCATTTATTAGCATTATCAGAAAATCGCTATTTCAAACTTTTAAACCACCTAGTGAGTTTTTCTTCACTAACTTGAGCAATTACGAAAGACGTTTTTTTTTTAACCGACTTCAAAAAGGAGGAGGTTTTCAATTCGGATGTTTATATTTTTTTTTTTTTTTTTTTTTTATGTATGTTCGGCCATAACTCCGTCATATATAAACGGATTTGCAAAATTCTTTTTTTGTTTGAAAGGGGTTTATTCCGAAATGGTCCCATATAAATTTCATATAGATCTGATGATGGAATCCAGAGATAGACACTGGAACTCTTTAAAAAATGACAGCAAATCAACCGCGATTTCTGCAATCGCATAAATATGCATTGTTTGTTTGGAATTAGTGCGGGGTGGATACCACAACTAAAAATTTAAAAATAAAAACTTTTTTACAAAAAAAAAACAACCGACTTCCTTAAAAACACTACAAAGTGAAAAATAACTTTAATTTCGGAAGTCGGTGGCAAAAAAAACATAAATACAGATCCTAAGACACCGACTTCCAAAATTAAAGTTATTTTTCACTTTGTAGTGTTTTTAAGGAAGTCGGTTGTTTTTTTTTTGTAAAAAAGTTTTTATTGAATTGCCTACCCGATCATAAAACCCTGTGCACGCCACTGAAGTTACCTACAGTTAAGTACGCATGACCTATACAATGCGACGTCTGTTAAAACTGGAAATGTATAGCTTGATATGTAGCCGTGTGTACCTATCTTAATACGATGATAGTTTATATATCTATGACAATTAATTGAATAAACATGAAAAATGCAGATAGATTTCATATTTTGTCTTATAAAAACCCTGTCATAGAATCTGGGTTAATAAACAGTAATCCTAACAAGACTCCTTCAAATTAAACATCTTTGAAATATACGAACGAGAACGTAAGGTATTTGGTTAGGTTTGTTAAACAAAGAATACTTGTGACAAAAATGGATGATTTATGACGGTATGGTTTATTGGTTGTCCCAGGAGAGGAAGGCGGCGCGGGCGTGTCATCGTCTGTGGCCGCAGAGGGCAGCGGGGCCGCCAGCGAGGGCGAGGGTGCTGTGAGTAGCTCGGTGGCGTCGGGCTCGTCCGCGTCGGGCGCGGCCGCGGTGCTGTCGGCTGCGTCGGGTTCGGCCACGCCGAGCTCGGCCGCCCCGCCGCTGCCGCCCAGCGATGCCGCGCACGCACTCGCCACACTCGCCAGCGCAGCGCTGCACCACCAACACGAACAGGTACCGACTCAACCTTATTTTCAGACCTTGTGGTACTCCTCTCTTAAGCATTGTGGCATTTTTACCCGACTGCGCGACGCAAAGGTGGGTAATGTGTTCATCAGCCTATGTATGTGTGTTTGTTTGTTCTTTAATGGCACTATTAGACATTAAATACGCTGCTCAATAGGGTATTTTCCGTTTTTTTAAAAACAGCGTCTTTTTGAAGACTGGGAAGAAATATTCAACAGAAAAATAAAATTTATCTAATCAATGTCCATTTTACGCGTTAGAAGTGAAAAAAATCTAATTTATTTTTAATGGTTTTGAATTTACCGCCAAAACGCTCGTTGCGCTGACGTTTACCGTGTTACGTCATTTTTGTGTATATTGAATTTTAACTTAGGTATGTGATCTGTGCTCGATCTGTAAATCTCGGAGTGGATTTAGGATATATTTAGGATTTTTGGAATGGATTAATGGAAATACAATAGAAGCTGGTTTTATAAAAGCCGATAGTGCAAATCTGCCCACAGTAGATGTTTTTATAGTTGGAAATTTCTTTGCAAACAACCACCCCGATTTTTGTGCTACGGAGTATAAATAGTTTATGTGGCGCAGTTTTAAAAGTATTTGTACACAGAGGCACCACACACCAGTAATTACTTGATCGAAACATTTTCTATCCATTGGAGATACGAAATTACTTGATCGAAATACTGTTTACAACTTGTTTACACAAAGATGACGTTATCATGGTAAACGTCATCGTACGGAGCGTTTTGGCGGTAAATTTAAAACAATTGAAAATAAATTAGATTTTAATCACTTCTAATGCAGAAAATGGAGATTAATTACAAAAAAAAAATTTTTTTTTGTTAAATATTCCTTCACAGTCTTCAAAATTAAATAGTTTTTAAAAAAGTGGAAAATACCCTATTTTGATGATCCATACGTGAATGGATTTGTCTTAGTCTTGCGAATGCCATTAAAGATATGACAGTAATCAAAACTCAATATGGCGACAACAAGACACCATATTGAGAATCAGGAAAAAATTATAGTTTGATGAACTAAATCAAGTGGGGTATTATTGAGTATGATTTAAAAAAAAAATGTTTCTCTAATCGTTTGAATGACCATTTAGGATCTATAACAATTTAAAGTTGGTTAGCAACTATTTTCACTTAAAATTTAAAAACTTTTATTAAAGCAGTGATAGGGTCCATATAATATAATCGCATACCATATTATATTCGAACTGCCTATAATGTTCCTACTGCTGGGATGCAGGCTTGCTCTCGGTAAGACAGTTTGGGTACGCAGGCTCAGTGAGGGTTGGGAGATGTCACATGTCTTCAATATTTTTTTTTTTCTAAAGCACAATTTTAATGAACTAAACAAAACTACTTAGGAAAATAGAACTTTAATTAAAAAAAATTAAGCTAGATGGTGTGTAGGTCCTTCTGACACATAACACCTTCGGCGCTGGTGTATCATTTTTGCACACACTTGTTTATACAATGAGTATAAAAAATGATACATATGGCCATGGAGATATGAGAACACACAAAAGTATTTGGTAGGCCAGTTATCATTTTTGATACACACTCTGAAAAAGAGAAAATAAAAGGAAGATTGAAGCTTAAAAGACATTAATGTAATAAATAAAACCACAGAAAATTTTAAAAAATACGTGTGTGATTCTCTGTAGATTATGCTTGGCGCTGAAGGTGTGTGAAAGATAAGCCTCAAGCTTTATAAAATGAACTTTTTTTAAAAAAATTTTTTGGATGGGAAATCATCAAATGACTTCTCCCGCTCTGGGCGGAGCGGGAGGGCGTGTCAGACTTTTACAGAGTAAAACCCACCCGTGTTCCTTCAGTTGCCCATGTGCCAGGGTCACGGTATCTCTTTCGAACAATCACGCGACCCCGGCAGGCATCGGTCCTAGCAGACCCCTTCAGTGCTGCTGACATCTCTTTGAGGCGCGCGTGGAACACTAAGTGCCGTCGACCCGAGCTTGGTCCTTACCGGGCGGCGAGCTACCCATTGCTCGCCGCCCGCAAGCTCGTGCCTACGGTGGCCGGGAGTCCGCTATCGACTCCCGACGCCCGGGGCGTCTCCTCCTGCGGCGGCTAGGGACGTGAGGGCGCAGAGACTGCCACTCCCTCACGCTCCCCGCCTCCTCCTTCGCGAGCATTACTGCTTCGCAGAAGGAGGTGACGGCTTCCCATGCCCTCTCGCTCCGTACCATGGCTCGCACCAGGGCCGGACGCGAGAGGTCGCCGCCGCCGATCGCCTCCACATAAAATGACCATTGGTCGTGCAACATATTCTGGATCCAATGTTTGATCCTTGTACTTATTTCAAACCATGTGCATTAGGGTGATCTTGTTCCTTTCAAAGTACTCAGTGATCATGGCCTGAAGTACTCTTGGAGTTCTGCTTTGCACTTAACTTGTTTTGACCTAAACAATGTAGTTTGATTTTTATACATTTTTATAGGCCGAGTCGGAGGAGCCTAAGCAAAATGACGAAGATGCGTGGTACACTGTCGGAATCGTGAAGGGGAACTCTTTTACGGTAATTATTTGAAAGGTGTAATACAAACTCGGCCGTGAGTGTGGAGGATCGAGTTTCAGAAAGAGAAGGCTTTTTCTAAAATTCGATGTGCTGTATTTACGGCCGCCTACGTAATATATTTTTAATTGTGATTTAAATGTTTTACTAATTTATTTTGTTTAAAACCTAGGTCCAGAACTATATTTCGGATCCCAATGTGGACTTGTCCAATTTGTCTCTGGATAATCTGCCGGACTTATCTGGTTTAGCCACAACGGCGCTCGAACATGGCACAGCGTACAAATTCAGAATAGCAGCGATCAATTCGTGTGGGCGCGGCGAGTATAGTGAAGTGAGTAAAATAGGATCACCTTAAGCCTAAAATCTTTTCCTGATATAGGATGATTGACAAATATAAATTCGTTACATTACTTTCTATTATTTTTTATAGGAATCTGCATTTAAGACCTGTTTACCTGGATTTCCGGGTGCACCGTCAGCCATCAAAATATCGAAGTCAGTGGAAGGTGCACATTTGTCGTGGGAACCTCCACAAGTTGCTGCTGAAGGAATATTTGAATATTCAGTGTACCTTGCTGTACGGTCTACTACACCATCAAAAGTAAGTCATTACTTTTGTGCAATAAAATGCCAGTTTTAAGTTCAATCAGGTTTTGACTGGTAGAGAATGCCTAAGGCATTAAGTCCGCCTTTGTACCTTTTTTTTGTGTGCGAAAAGTTTAAATAAATAATAAATAATAAATCAGGTTTTGATTGGTGGTAAGAACTTACATGTGCTACTGAAAATGGAATTATAATTCTTAAACCAAGTAGTTTCTTACTACCTACGTATGAACTAATAAAGTTTTTGTTATTAGGAGCCAACGAAATCACAATTAGCGTTTGTGCGCGTGTACTGTGGCAAGGCCAACACTTGCGTGGTCCCGCAGGCCTCGCTGAGCGCCGCGCACGTGGACTCGTCCACCAAGCCAGCCATCATATTCCGCATCGCCGCACGAAACGAGAAAGGGTACGGCCCGGCTACGCAGGTCAGGTGGTTGCAAGGTATGTCTCAACATTTCTCTCGCTGAAATAATTATACTTTTTAGGATATGTTTTGTTATAAGGTCCTACTTTATTAGTCCCGGTCTCTTTGAGTGAATAACAATCATAAACAAATTTAAACTGAAAGGAGTGGAGGAAAACTTACAGAAACTTACAGACCTAAGCCAATATATTATATTGGCTTAGGTCTGGAACGATTCGGATTTGCACGACATCCCTTTTGCACGTGGAAATCGACAACACTATATGAATCACATACAGGCGCTTAAAAAGAAGATTGTTAGGAAAATGCTTCGCGCAAAAAGAAAGTCGCCTGTTAGAGCATGCATCATGTCTCACCAGCCTATAATTTTTATGAAAGTTCTATGCTTGACTAAAAGCGACTACAGATTTACAGTTGATTAAACTAATTTCATATTTTATTATTTCTCTTACCAAAGATGATCTGAGCAGATGCAGGCGTGGTCCGCTTAAGTTAGCTTTTTCTGTATAATGGTAAAAAAAAGAACCAATTCAAGGTACAGTACTAAATTCTCAGGTTCCTTTCGCTCTAGCATTCTGCATTCTCTTGATACTTGCGCTTTTCTTCATAAATCAACAAAGCAAATAATTCCCAGTTCTTTTGAAATTATCAAAAAGAAAATCCAACCTATCCGAGAATGGGCAAAAGTATTTGAGGTCGCTATGCTCGCTCTTGCATTCATCATTCTCCTAGTTGCCTGAGTTTTCGCTAAGACAGCTATAAGTCGATAATGTAAATCCTATTTCTGTTTAGAAATATCAAACAAAACTGAACTTAAGCCAGGCGGGTGATTAAAACTGCCGAACTCGCTTCGCTCGCTTTTACATTCATCAATATCATAGTTGCCAAGGCTATCCTGGCATAAGTTGATAGTGTAACTTCTATTTCTGTTTGAAAATATAAGACAAACCTAAGCTGAAGATTCATAAAATTTTTGAGCTCGCTTTGCTCGCTTTTACATTCGTCATTCTCATAGTTGCCAAGGAAATTCTGGCATAAGTCGATAATGTAACTCCTATTTCTGTTTGAAAGTTTAAAATAAAACATAACCTGAACGAGGCGGATCGTTAAAATTTTCAAGCTCACTCTTCTCAGCTCACGTGATCTGCTGTTATAATGTTTATGAGTTATCAAAAAGTGTGACCAATTTGGCAGCATGATTAAATACCCCTTTCCCCTTGTAAAAGGTATGTCCTTGAATACCATAAGTAATGTGACGCTGGAGAAGACATCACGTCTTTAATCCCGAAGAGTTAGACAGAGGTGTACCAACATATAGTTCGCCAGTTATCTTTAAATCCCATGTTACAACGGGCGAGCCTACTGCCATCAACCGGGCAGAAATCCAGACACGGGGTTGCTTCTGATAATCTGATGGAATCATGGAAAAATCCAATAACACTAACCGACCTGTGAATCGAACCCGTACCTCAACCTCAACAGTAGTGCTTGCGACCACTACACCAAGAAGATGTATCTTCCTAAAATATTCCTCGGCACTCATTGTCCCGTCCCCCTCCCCCACCCCAAAGCTTGAGCTCCGACCTAGCCTAAGCAGATGTGGGATTCAATAATCTTTTTTTCTGAATTAGGGCCCCATCTGCTAACTTCGTTCAAAGAAGCTGATTGATGGAATACGGAATTATAGATTAAAATTTCCAAATTCCATTAATTTATAAACCTTTAAGTAGCGAAAACGTCCTTCCGAACGATTAGCTGACAGCAGTGAAGCGTCCTTTCCGTCAATGAGGATGAGCTGCCACCGTGACCACTGGTTTTACCTAGAACCCCAGGTCAAACGTTTGCAGTCGTTTTTCCGTTCGAGTTGTTTATGCTTATTTTTAGTAACGTACCTTAGTTGCGAATAGGTAATCTGTAATAATAATATGACTTTGGTTAGCGTGTACCATGTCGACTATCCTACTCTAACGTAGCGAACTGTTTACTTTCATCACATTGCGGCAGTACTTTACAAATTGTATGGTAGGTCCTTCTACTCGGTGAAGTTTCAGTGCTTTCAGAGTGCGCGTATGAACGTTTGCACAACCATGTGTACACTTCAGGTACTGTCGCAAAAAAACGAACGACTAAGAGAGGTGGAGAGGGCGGATCCAAGAACGCGCCGCTTGCGCTTTCGACCGCGGACGATTAGCTGCCCGGGCTGGAGTCAACGGTCGTCGTCGGTAAGCTACGTAGATAGCCGTTTTAAATGTTCAATCTTTCCGAGTTATTTTAATTTTTGTATTCAGTTCATTCACGTGTCGATACTGCGTAATGTGCGCCGCGAATGTGGATTTTAATGTTGCGTTTTCATTCATTTTTTTAATATTTTTTTGGTGGACCAGGACTGATAACGTAGGACCATGTACTTTTAGTTGTATAATTTATTTATTATTATGATTATTTTCCTTTTTAAAGAACAGCTCTCTGATGCGACTGTTGTAAGAAACATGTACTTTCTTGTATATAGAACTTAGGAGTTGAACCTAAAAATTCATATAGGGAGAGACACTCTTCTCAGATACTGAACCCCTCTTTGAAAAGAGTAGGAATTATGAAGTAGTAGGAAGGTATGGGGAAAATAGAACTACGTACTGATAAAGAGGACCTTTTTTGCATTTGCCTTGTTTTTGTTTTCATCATCATCATCATCATCATCATCATCATCATCATTTCAGCCGAAAGACATCCACTGCTGGACATAGGCGGCATTACTCATTTCTTGTTTTTGTTTTACTTATTTATTTTTATTTTCTACGCAGGATGGAGGGTTCTGGTACCTTTTGGATACAAATCCGCTGCAACCCTATTCCAAAACATGTTTGCAATGTAAATTAATAGCTTTTGTTTTGGCAGTACAAGAACTTACAGTTCAACCAGAAAAGATATGCGTTTTTGTTATCTTCGAGTTTTCGAATTAGCACGAACATTGCGCCACAGAGTAACCCCGCACAGGGACAAGCTTCCTTACCAAGCTTGTAGCACCTATCTATGCACGTTTGTATGAAGTTTTCTCTTTGTCGCACTCCAGTCGTAAATCGTCACCTGACTCAAAAGTTTTTTTTGTGTTTCCATAGAGATGTTAATCTATAATTTTGTAATCATGGTAATACAAAAAAAAATCTTACTTCAATATATCCAGACTTTTTCAGACATTGAGGATATCCGTCACCAACCGCAACCAACAGTCAGAACTAACAGTTTATCGTGCTTTCGGAGGCACGAAGTGGTCTCGATATGTAATGCTCACCCATCCACGAACCAACCGCGGCAAAAGTAGCTTAACCTTTGCTTGACTCGTGCGGCTGTTATTATATAGCGACCGGCCCTGATAAGTACTTCCATAGTTGCAACTGCTCTATATTAAAACACATCATCGATAGATGATTATTCTCTAAGCTTATACGTTTCTTGAGATGTCTGTGCTGTCAAGTTTTATAAATCTTCGTGAGTTTTCAAATTGTGCCCTGTATCAAGTCAACATAAACAATAGTTTTTAAAGCTACAGGATTGGACAGACCATTGCATAGAAAATTACATTTAACTTCTTAATAACGAAGACCAAAATAGCATAAACCTATGAAATTTGTTGAGTTGAGATCAACACAAAACCTTAATAGCCTACCCATTTTATGAAATGCTAGGTTTTGCTCGCGGCTTCGCTCGTGTGTAATACCGGGACAGAAAGCATGAAAACCTATGTCCTAACCCACGTCATGATCTACCCGTGCGTCAAGTTTCATCCAAATCTGTCAAGGCGTGAAAAGGTCACAGACAGACAGAGTTACTTTCGAATTTTTAATAGTAGTATGGGTAAATCATGTGACTCTGATTTATAATTCGCCCTGTAAGGATGGCTGAATATCATCCTACGGTATTGACAGTAAGACGCAATACATAATTTAAAGTAGATTCTATCGTGCAATGACCAGACAAAAATAGCCCTTAACGTGATGAACATGTGTTGGACTTGATGTGACTATACATTGTGAAGATAATTCGTTTCTGTCTTTTTGAACTGTCAAAATGATTAAAAATGATTGCTATCGTAAAGCTTCGTATTCATCAGAAATAATAGTTGCACAACATTGTTCAAGCATAATTTCGGGTATTGCTGGCAACATGGTGAAGTTTTGTATTTGATGGCAAACTGATTCTCAACGTTTGTTTCCTATGAATGGGCTTTAGTGTTAGCAGCAATATACTGCTGGCGGGGTTTTATTTTTTCCCCCGACGCAAAGAGAGTGGTGGTATAAGTCAGACCGCTGTGTGTCTGTCTGTGGCACCGTAGCCCTTAAATAGGTGAACCGAATTGTGTGCAGATTTTTTATTTAAAAGTACGGTTTCTAACGGTGGGTCTTAGATATGTTTTATCAAAATCGGTTTATCCGTTTTGTTACGACGATACTTTGATCAAAATATTACTTCCAATTTCATATTAAACTGAAAGGGCCAATACGTATATTTTTTTACTTTTTAGAGGATTTAGTTTCGGTCCGGGGCTTTTTATTAATTTTTTTCTTCCATGTGAATGTATGAACGCCATCACGCCTTGTTGTTATTTTAAAATGAATGAATGTCTAATAAAAACTTTTTTGCAAAAAAAAAAACAACCGACTTCCTTAAAAACACTACAAAGTGAAAAATAACTTTAATTTCGGTAGTCGGTGTCTTAGGATCTGTATTTATGGTTTTTTGCCACCGACTTCCGAAATTAAAGTTATTTTTCACTTTGTAGTGTTTTTAAGGAAGTCGGTTGTTTTTTTTTTTGCAAAAAAGTTTTTATTTTTAAATTTTTAGTTGTGGTATTCACCCTGCACTAATTCCAAACAAACAATGCATATTTATGCGATAGCAGAAATCGCGGTTGATTTCCTGTCATTTTTTAAAGAGTTCCGGTGTCTGTCTCCCGAACTCATCATCAGATCTATATGAAAATTATATGGGACCATTTCGGAATAAACCCCTTTCGAACAAAAAAAGAATTTTGCAATTCCGTCTATATATGACGGAGTTATGGCCGAACATACATATAAAAAAAAAAAAAAAACATATAAACATCCGAATTGATAACCTCCTCCTTTTTGAAGTCGGTTAAAAACATGTTTCTTTGCAGATATAAAATCTACGGGGGTGAAGAGGACAGGCGAAGGCAGGTTACCGGGTGCTTCCCCTTCCAAACAACCTAAGCAAATGTTGCACTAAGTGTTGAGTTTGAGACAGTTTTTAGACATTTAATATAGACTAATACATTAGTTTGTACAGGACTACAGACTATTCAACACAAGTTTTGTATAAATCAAGGTTAGTACCTAACTAACTATGTTATTTTATAATAAGTCACCACTGAGAGTGAAATCTCATTATGCCAATTTTGTAAACACGGAAATCATTATTAGCCTGTCAATTTTTGTACACATTTGACTCTGCCACTTTACTCTACCTAGTATTAATGTTGATTGTAAACTATAATTTTATGGACTCGTTACCGTTGGTCACGTCAGGCGGTAATAATAGACTGATTGATGTATTAGACGCAATGAGATGGATTGCTAAATATGGAAATGTTATACACATATCTGTGGAATATAAATATGGAAATAATGACGAATTTTTTTTATCGACCTAGATTTATGTATGCCTAAAAGATATGGAAAAAGATAAAATTGGGTTCTTGAGCCAATTTCACCACACGGTAGATAGCTTTAGTTTATAAGTTTATAGAATGAAGTACAGTTGACAATTTAAGATCTATATCACTTGTTTTATTCAAGAGTAGTGAAATTGGCTGTTAAGGATAAAAAAATACATGAATTCCATTTGGCTTTTAATACTTAATTACATATTATTGAGTACACTATACATTTGTTTCATTGCTATAAAATGCTATCTATTCAAAACTCCGGTAGGCATTCCAAAAAAAATAAAAATACAAATTATTATTAATATTATTTTATATCTTTCGTTTTATAGAAAACTTCCTATATTCAAGATATTTTGCGTTTTATCATGATATTAAAGCAGTATCACTAGATTTATTATTTGGACAAGTTATAATTTTTTTATTGTGATATAGGTTCGCCTGACACTTGTAGACAGTGTAGAACCTTGGTTACTGAAAAGAAAAGAAAATCAGTTTTATTAAAATGATACATCATACCATAAAATAGTATTTTATATAATTCAATAACAAAGCCTTACCAATGAAGTAGTTCCGAAGAGTTTGTACCATCCTATGACGATATTAGAGAGATTAAGGTCATCGAGCATGATCTGCGCCACCCCCATGAACACCTTTTTACCCTCTATACGTCCATAATCGCCCCACACTGTCACCTGTGAATGCAAACAATTTACATCGTACTTGCTTTTTAACTGCACGGATTTCCAGCTAACCGATGGAACTAGAGATGTCAAAGTATAACCAGCAACGATTAATTGTCTCAAGCCTGGCAACTGGAAACCGAACTATTCATGTCACGAGGACGTCAACGTCACAATGCAGTACTTAATGGACATGCAGTGTCGAAGGAAAGCTCTCTCTGCTGTGAACGGATTGTTGTATTGCCACTATCGTACCCACTACACACCAGGCAGCATGTGACCAGTATGTGTATGCGCCGCTTGTGTATTTGAGCATTTGGAGTATTTTTGAAAATTTGTGCGTCATTTAATTAAGACAAAAAGAAGTTTAAATATTATGAATAGAGTACCTATATTTTGCAAAAAATCTGTGCAAAAAAATACGTGAAGCGAAAACTGTGTACCCGTTTTTACGTAATTTATGCGGACGGAGGAGTCTGAAATTTGTCACAGTTAAAGTTTATATGGAGGAGGAGTGCGGAAAGCTTTTATTACAAATTGCATTTTAAAATAAATAAATTATAGTCGAATTTCGACCATTGGGCGAACATTATTTCTGACAAATACGCCAAATATCAGAATTTAAAAACATAGTAATAATATAGACAAGCTCACCTGTAATACGCAACCTTTGAAGTTTTCTCTAAAGGTAAGCGTTTGTTGGTAAAGTGGGTCGAGTGTTCGGCGCGCCGTGCTCGTCTTAGCTTTAGCGATGCAGCGCTTACCGCTCACTAGGTACACTTTAATGTACGGTGCGGGCAGGGTTCGTCTACCTGGCTGTGATACCAGACCTCGGGCACGGATTACCTCCACCTAAAACAGCGTCAAGTCGCATCAGTACTCCAAAGAAGACGAAAAATGACAGACGGACGAAGCCTAGGTATATTTATTTGGTGTGACTTCTTCGGATGATGTGAAGATTTGCTTCCTTGGCCAGATATGGCAAGAAACTGTTCCGGCCTAAGCATCGCGCCTTGGCAGCGGCTACGCTCATTACCCGTTCCACGAATCTTACAGACCGGGTAGTTTGCGGTAGGTTGTAAAAAGTAAATTATAAAGGTATTTAAAAAAAATGTTTGTATCTTAAAGAAGTATTAATAAATAATAATTGCTTTTTGTGTACTTAAACAGAATGAAGCATTAACCTCAAGAAATCCTTTCTGGTAACACATAGACAGTTGTACGTCGCCCTGCGTGGGCGCACCGAGTAACTGTCTCCCGACCAGTTGTCCTGGCCCTAAGCCATCGATGAAGTCTGACAGGCCGCCGCCGTCCGACCCTGAGCCTCTCATACCAGGAGACCATCTAAAAACAGGTATCATGTAGTTTATACACGTAACTTGTTATCAGCTAAAAGGATACCATTGTTAGGAACTGGTGATGCCCATTATCTTTTCGCAACAAGATAATTTTAATATAAGCAATACCTACTAATATACCTATTACTTGAAAGTGTAATGAATAAAAAGAATTTACAAAAATGATTAAGTATTGAAATAAATGCAATTGTGTTATTTTAAAACAAGGTGTAGGTAGGTATCTTATAAAAGGTAAATGTATGTAATGTAATAATAAAAATGTAGACCAGATCTTTTTAGCAACTACCAAAGGAATAGTAGTAAAAAATAAAATAAAACACAACATTTACAACATTGATACAATAGTGAAGAAGAGGGCGGTAGTCGTTCGGATGCATCGATTGGTAAAGTTAAGGCAGAGCACGTGGATTCCAGGTACTAGGTTCTATTATAAAGTATCAAGACATCTAACTAGTAGATGTAACTGTGTAAAGGTGCAAGAAACGCTAGAGAATGGTCTGCATCTATTAAGTAGATAGGTAGTAGATTTAATAGTGGATTAAAGATTAAATCTATGAAGGCAATGTTAAAGAAAATAATAGTAATGAAGTTTGGTACACAATCCATTTCTATTCTAACTTCGTATCAGTCTATCTACAATTTTTTTTCATGTACTTCAAAACTGTGATGTTTCATGTTTCTAATGACCCATAACCAACACCACAACCAACCTGTTCTTTTGTTTTATCTTCTCATTTCATTCTCATTAAAGAAATTGGTACCTATGTCCTCCAAACCCACGTTTAAACAAAGAATGTGTTAGATTTTAATGATTAGTGAATATTCCGGTGAGACATGCATGATTGTTGATGTAGGTATGTGTGTACATCGATCAGACAAAATTGTGTGTAACAGACCAAAAAAATAAGTGCATACATCATAGGCTTTCAGGCAACATTTATCATTCAATCACAATCGTGCATCATGAATGCAGCTTAGTTCTCGACCGACGACATCGTCTCGGCATGTGACTGAAAATGTGATCAAACGTCGGACACGGAGGTAGAGACACCGGAGGTAAATGTAGCTGTCTCATGTTACCTACTTAACGAGAGGGTGCGATGCCTATGCAAGAGAAGACACGTGCGTGCTGAACAGAAAAGATGAGTGAAACACACCAATTTAACTGGAATCATGCTTTGACAAGACGAAAGGCACACAGAGAGGGGCAAAGAATGTAGAAGACGAGCAACATCGAGGCGCACATATAAAAAATGGAACTCTGCAGGCAGCTGGCGAACTGCGGCTTAAAACGGAGCTGCCGAGCGCGACTTACGAGGATCCCTCCGAGCTAGATATGGACACGAGGCTGGTGGCGCACACCTCGTGCGAGCGCTTGAAGGCGGTCGTGGTGGTGCCGGAGCGCTTGCGGCGCGCGCCGCCCTCCGTGCGGGACGCGCGCGCTACACAGTCCGCCGAGAGCACCGGCGCAACATACATTTATTACCCGTCGAAAAGCACATTACACTACTTAGTTGGGATCTCATACCTTTGCGAAACATTGCGTTCATTTTAAAAACGACTATTAACAATTTGAAACTTGCATTTCATTATTGTTAATGCATACAAATTATTTCACATAGGTAGGTATATTATTTGATATTATGGGAGTTACCGCAGTGTTATTCATTTTACAGTAGCTAATTTTATGAGCTAAGTGCGGTTATTTACACAGGTATTTATCATTCTAGTATGTATATTAAAATTTCTGAATTGCCAATCAATGTAACTTAGACATTAATAATATGCAGGGGTAGAAAATAGGTTTAATCTATTTTTGGGGTGGGTTAAAACAAAAATCTTAAGCGTCATAATATACTAGGTGTCGTATCACCTGACACGATGAAAAATTTTAAACACTGGTCCAATTGAATTGTAAGTCTTCCGGATACGGGAATGTCTAACTAAGACAAGTCACCATCATCTATGGAACTGTAAAAGTATAGCTGTCACAGGGGGGTACACATATTTGTGACAAATAGTTTCCATTTTATTTCAAAACATTTACCAAATAAAGCTCTACATTAGCTGACTTACATAAGCGACATTGCACATTTATTTGTTTCATGACTGTAACATGCTGTGTTTTATAATTAACCATAATTATCAAATATGATAATGCAGATGGCTTCTCTGTCGTTTCTCGGTGACCTTCGTAACGCGGACCAGAAATACGCGAGTGAGCTACCGCCCCGGGCGAGTGCACTATTGTGTCAATGTCGTCTGTGCCGAGCACCGCGAACCTGTCTTCGTCGTTCTCGCTGGAGGCTGACGAGGCCCGTGACACTCCACCCATGCCAGCTCGCATTTCGGGCCCCACTTCCTCGCTCCGTTGCACCGTAAACGAATTTTTGCCACGTTTACCAAAACCTAACCTCCGTTTCCGTCCTGTGATTATCGTACCAACACTTGAATTGTTTACTAAATTAAAATAAATATAAATTGTTAACTTTCAAAGGCCCAAAATGCATTTAAGGGATAAGTCAGTTAATATCAATAGTGATTTGATGTAATTCACCTGTTGCTGACAATTGCGAAGTGGAATTGCTCTTCTTGCCCATACCAGGACCGAAGTAATCCCTAGGTTCCGCCTTCAGTAGCACATCATCGCTGGCAGGCTCCAGTTCACCTGTCCCACCAAGAGCAGTGTCGCTGAGGCTGCCGTCTTTGGTAAAAGTTACACCTTATTTTTTAATGTTAGTTTGAGGTATCAAACCACCTTTATAATATTTAATAAGTTACCTGTTTTTTCATCTGGCGGTACATCTGCGTTGCTCAAACTTCGAGTGAATTGTCCGCGGCGCGACTCTCGTCTCTCTAGGGGCTGTTGTTGTTGACTGCTGCCATTGCCGCGTCCGTTCTCTCGTCCACCGTAGTCATTACTACGCTTCGAATTCCGGCGGTGCGGAGGTTTTTCATGTTTTTTCATCGATTGTTTTTTATAAAGGTTTATATCACGTCGGTGATAAGTTGGTTGAGGTGCCAGTTGCGTTGATTGAGGCGTAGCGCAGACAGTCGATTCGTCCAAGGTAGAGGGGTCCATCGCCGCGTCATGAATGTTTTGATGAGTGTCATCAAGTGGCAGGTGTGATGCGACGGGAGTGAGCGCACGACGGGGCGAGCCGAGGTTCGGGGGAGAAAGAGCAACAGACAAAGAATTAGCCATAATACTAAATTCTCGATCTAAATGATATGTCGCTGCTACAGAATACGATCGGGAGCGAGCGTTCTTAATAATGGAAGGCAAAGGTTTTTTGAAGGAGAAATCAATACTGGATTGCGGGGAAAGGGAGTTGGGTGAACGATATTCTTGGAAGGTGGGAACTTCGTTTATACTAACGGTATTTCCGTACTTCTTTTCGTGTTCAATTTTGGACTCACTAGGCGTGTCTAAAGTATTTTTTGAAGTTATGCTCATTCTCTTAAACATGTTTTTAATTTGATCGGGTGTTGATAAATCTTGGGGTGAACTTGAACGTGAGCTTTTCAGTATCACCAGTGAGTCGGAATTTCGTCTTCGCTCGATTTTAGCTTTATTTACTTTGGCCAGTACTGTGTCCGCTTTGGGACTTTTTACTACTTCTTTAATTGTATTTACGTCCAAGGACTTCGTTTGATTAGGACTTTTTTGATCATAGTTGGTTTTCAAGTCGAGGGATAGTAATTTTTTTCGACTAATTTGAGATAAAATTGGATTAAACTCGGTAAAGTTTATCGTTTGGCATGAATTTGATGCTTCGAACGAGCGAGTTTTATTTGAATTGGTGGTCTTTAGATCTATACTGTTCGGTTTCTCGATATTAACATGTATTGTAGTTTCAGCTTCACTACCGTCGCTGTCATAGCCGTGATATCGAGAATGTATCTCTTCTTTTTGTACTAAATTTTGAGTACTACTAGATGTATTTGTTGCAGCTTTCAGATTAGATTCCTTATTTAAGTTAACAGTCGGAATTTCAGGAAGTGATCTAACGCGCGGGTTCGGCAAACTTTCTACGTTAGGGAGTTTTCTTCGATTTCCTTTGCCTACATGTTGGTTGGTTGGTTGATAATTATCTGTCGCTACACTAAAAGCCTTTTCTGCGTACCAGTTATTAGAATCAGGAACTTGACCGTTTTTTCTGCTAGGATGCGTAAATATTTTAGCTTTTGTCGGCACTGGGCCATAATAAATGTTTGCCGGTAAAGCTCTTTGCTCTCTATTAAGAGATATAGTTGTGACAAGCGATGGTCTTGTTGTACGGGCTAGTGCCATGTGAAAGATGTAATCTTTTTTGTTGTCAGTAATTTTATATGTATTGGTGTATACAGGGTATTCGGGGCAACTGTGACTTCGTTCATAAGCGTGCCGGTGGGAGCGTTCGTGAGTGCAGGAGCCGGCGGAGCGGCTACGAGCGAGGATGCGGCGCAGGCGGCGCGCGCGGTGCGTCGACGCCGGCAGCGACAGCGTGTCGACGCGTGAGCGAAGGCGCCGCCGCACCGCGCGCTCCGCACCCGCCGGGATACTGATGGGCGGCAGTAGCCGGTGAGGTGGGCGGTCAGGACGGCGATATCGGTACGAGTAAGGGACGGGGGTAGCACTATCGCAAGAAGAAGATGTACTGTGGGGAGGGAGGATGCGCTTCCGGCTGTAAAGTTATGTTAATAATAACTTTTTTTACTTTTAATCTCTTGAAATCCTAATACACCCATTAGGAGTAAACGAAAAAAAAATATATTTATAGTTCTAGGTATGCTGCATTAGGTTGCTCGAGGAGGTAGGCGCGTTGTATGGTACCTGAGCATCCTGGTGGGTCGCGGGCGCTCGGACTGCGTGCTGAGGGCGCTCGACGTGATGGAGGCCACGGACTCGAGGTCGGAGTCCTGCGCAGCCGTGTCGGGCGACAAGCGGCGCCGCTGGGGCCAGCCCCCCGCGCCCGCGCCCCCGCCCCCACGCGCCGCCAGCTCGGAGTCAGACAGTCCTGCGTAATGTCTTTCCCACCCTACATTATAATTGCTCTCACTGATATATAAGTTTAATGATACCATTACGCTTAGCTGTTTCTCTATTATGTTCATTCGAAAGACTACACATTTCTGTGGTTTAACATTCAAAATCAAAAGTAATTTATTAAAATTAGGCTGAGAGTCAGCACTTTTTGAATGTCAAAGTTACATAAGACAGTCCCCCAAAGCGCCCGCCCTTCACTACATAATTAATTTAAACGTCGGTAATTAAACTTGGTTGATAATTATAAATCTTGAGTGTTACAAAATTCTAATTGGCAGATTTAAATCACACAGTTGGTTGCCGTGGTCTCTGTTGTTATTAAGGGACATACATAAACTGTTTATTTTAAGGAGTAGTGTAGGTTTTAGGTGTTACCTACAAGAACTAGGACAAGGTGACACAGTGTGAAGTGTTATTAAGCTGACCATACACGCGACGGTGCACCCGACAGTAACACCTGCCCTAGTATTACTGACCAGGCGTGTGGCAAATGGCTCATGCATTCTCAGTATTTAGGACTTTAAGACGGTAGTACGGTTGATCTTATCTGTCAGGTACACCGGTAGATGCACGGACACATATAGACTGGTGGCAGATTATTGGGGCAGGGCTGCGTGTATTGACCTTGTGGCGTGCTGCGGTACGTGAGTGTGGCGCCAATGTGATGCGGGGCGATCCACTTACGTTCCTCCAGGTCCGCCGACACTTGCGCGCGCACTGCTCTCTGCCCACCCTGCGGGGACACAACGTACTTTTAGTTGTCTAATCTTTGTTCTTAGTCTCCGTTTTACGAGTGTATGGTTACTGTGATCAAAGTAGAAGCCAAAACAAAACAAGCCACTTGCTTGAGTAAATAAACCAACTAGTCTATTCACCAATTTTTTGCACAATAGCACCCACGGAATAAAGATTTATTCTTCGTTCTGTGATAGCACCAATGTCGTCCTAAGTACGACAGTGGTGCTATCGCGTTAACGGACATGCTCACTCCACCTAATTTAGGAACTGTGGCTGTTCAAGTTTAAGTATTAAGGCGAGTTCAGCTAACTAGTAGCCAATACCATTTAGAAATTAATATAATACCTGGTGATGAGGTATTTGTGGCAGTTGTCGCTTCTTTGGACTCGTTGTGGGCGTGGCCGTGGCTGAGCGAGACTGAAACCGCGGTGCGTACGCGTGCGTTGGCAGGCGTGATCCGTCACCCCGGTCCTCGTTCACTGCAATATCACATTTTATTGCTTTTTCATCGACGCATATCTCCTAAAAAATCTCACAATACATGCCTTTGAAACATTGATTTTTATTCATATTGATAATAGTAAATACATTCATAACAAACAAGATAGTCTTTGAAACATACATAACAAGTACAAACTTACGAAGGTTGCCTTTGAAAGATAAATCATTCATTAGGTTACTTATAAGATTTAGAATGACATGCAATTATTAGACATGATATGGATTACAGTAAAATTCATTAATTAATGCGCTGTATTCATAGATTTGCTTCCATACTAATTCTTAACTCGAAAATGCAGAATCAGAATACAACGCACAACAAACACCCATAATGGATAGCGTGCTCATATCAGGTAGATAAGGACGAGGTCAGCGGAAGATGCATGAAACAAAATTAAAGTGGAAAGAGCTAGGAGGTGAAACAGTAAGTGGCAGTAAAGTGGTGATGAGCGGACGCGGCGAAAGAACGTGCGTGTCTCGACGACAGTGTTCCGTGCGGGGTCGGGGCCCGCTGTCATAGCGACGTCCACGGACCAATCGGAAAAAGTTCGGAGCGCCGACGGAGCCGGACGTCGGCGTCCGTAGGAGATTGGTGGGTAGAGTCGGAGGGCGCCGGGGCGGCACCTGAGTAGCGCCAGGCGTCGCGGTCGCGGTCGCGGTCGCTGGGCGGCGACAGCGAGCGGCGCGGCGACTTGCTGCGCGCGCGCGCCGGCCGCGCCACGCCCGCCGCCGACTGCGAGCGCGCCACGCTGTAGCCGCCGCCGCCGCTCTACGCAAACACCACAGTACAGTGCGGGACGAACACACTAACTCTACTCAACATACAAGTATTATTCATTACCAAAACTAAAAATATATCATATTCTCATGAGTAAGCACGCTCTTTGTGTTTATTCAAATATAAAGGCAACTATAGGTACTTTTAGACTATTTTAAATCAGCAAATGAATGCTACTACGACTACGCAGTGTTCTATGACTACAGAAAAAACGTGAAATGTAAGGTGGTTTATTTGTTGGAATACCTGTTGTTAAGACATTGCAATATGTCCCGTAACTAGAAATTGTACTTACGTCAGTCGTTACACGTAATGTAAAATTAATGGGCAAGCATGCGCCACTAGTTGCTAACAGATTTTTGGTCGATGCGATCATTTGTCCTCAGAGGAATATTGACTAAAATTCCTCAGGCAAATTGTATCTGGAAGTCATGCAAATAAGCATTTATTTGTTACTGAGTGGGATTCGAACCCACAGACCAGAAGAGGTCTAAGAAACGTCGTCATGCGCTCGAGTAAGTTTAGATTCTGTATGATAAGTAGGTAGATGTGTTCGTGGTATAATCCTGACAACTCACGCGTTCTCTGCCCATTCCGGCCCTCACCCTGCCTGCAGGGGACATGTCTCGCCGGCTGGAGCGCGCGCCATCCATATCCATTCGCTGTAAAGAAAAAGTTAACGCCAAACTGATTTGCGTTGTTCCTGAACAAGAGTCCTTACATACCCATGTAGGTAGATACATTTTTTTGTAGGTCTTGTAGAACTCAATCATACATTATATATTTTGTATAATCCTTTATGGTTTGCTTCATCAACCTCACCTATTAGGTGGCTGCTGTAACTTTGGTGGAAGGCTAGTAGCGACCTATTATTTTGCTTTATAGTTGATTCGATTTACAAAAAAGTGGCTTTGTAGAGCTTCGTCTGTAAAACTCGATGTACCATATTAAAGATGAAAATGATGATACCTATAGAATACTTACATCATGCGCTGGCGGCGGACTGGAGCTGGATGCGAGGCTAGACAGCGAGTGATGGCGGCGCAGGTCGCACTCGCTCGGCGTGTCCGAGTCGGACAAGCGGGACGTGGACGTCGATGGTGGCGATAGGTGCTCGCCGTCCGCCTCGTCCTCACGATACCTCTGGTGAGTTAACACTCGATTAGTTATTATTACTCGTTAAGCTTTAACAACCCAACAGACCGCGTGACCACCACAGAGGCGGATAGATTATAAGCCAACCCAGCATATCAGGGACATGAAATGATTATAAGGCGGACGTGACGTGTTGGACACCATTTGGTTCGTCGTCTAGAGGTTACAGTGCCGGTGAAAGCAATAAACTTACATTTCCTTGGCTCGTGTTATAAGTAATTGTTGCATATTTTATACGTGGCACAAATATATTAAGCGAGGGGTAATCAAGAATACTTGTAGAGTTGAAGTGCAAGTAGTAGGTTCCTTAGCATTTAGATGGCGTAAATTTGGGTTTCTGGTTTCCCGACTTATTTATTTCCGGTACTCGAAAATTCTCGAATAGAAATTCCCGGGAGAAAATTATTATACGGAATACGGACAGCAACAAAATACTCACGCTGAAGCTTCCCATCTCCTCATGCGGCTTTAGCGTGTACCAAGTAGGTTCGTGGTTCATTACTATTGCGTCTAAATCGAGAAGTACCTCTCCAAGGAAATCGTTTGGGCCGTAACGATTTAAGTCCCACACGGTTACCTTAAAAAAATTACATGTTCCATTTAAAACATTCCTAACAGTCACAGTATATTCTGGGCGTTTATGCTACTGTTATAGAATCAGAAATCGATTTGAAATTTAATAATAAATTGCTAAATTAGTTGAAAATCAACTTAATAAAAAATTGAGCCAAAATAAATTTAGTCACAAAAAACAAACTGACGACGTCGGTAAATTAGCAACATAACATATTTACCTCTAAAGTTCGCCTCTTTATATCTGTGATACGAATCCCACAATAGATAAAATTTTGATTCCATCGTGGTTCTAACGTGTTAGCCAAGGTTTTCGTTCGTCGTTTGCTCTTCTCGCTTTTGTCAGGTAGTAGGAATATTTTCGCATACGGACACCGAGGGGATCCATCAGACCGGGGAGTGAGACCGCTCGCCGATACAACTGTGACACACAGCTGAGTAGCGTTCACGTCGAAGTATATTTTGAGCTGTATAATGAAAAACAAAATATTTATTTAGACGCAAGTTCTATCGATTGGTTACACGACACTAAAGCAAGGCTTAATTGTCTTGTTTCCCAACAAACAACGTATTTGCAAAAGCCGCTCACTGCGGATAGGCAATTTGACCTAGTTAAGTTTTTGTTACAAAAACCTCAATAAAACGAGTAAGCTGGGATTGGAATTGCGCCAGATTAATAACATAGTCTGGCCCCTGGAACTTCGCCCGATTACAGTGACTGGGTCGCACTCTAAAACATTTGTTACTTTGGCTACATGAGTTTGGAGTGTGGGAGGAGTATAATGGGTACCCATTTTCATAAAAACGGGACACACTCCTATTTGTGGTTAAAATCTGCAGAGTATGATTTCTTTTTCCTTCTCTTATGATGTCACTTCAGCACAGAAGCACGAGCCCGCCAGCATATCCTGAGCTAGTTCAGTGACAAGAAGCAGTAGAATGTTATCTAGATATACAAAATGGATTACGTAACGTATTATCGAGGCTAACGACAAAAATATCCAAGCAAAGTAAATAATTTCTTTATGGGAGGCATAACCCTGAGTCATACCCTATCCACTAAGAATTTTTGAAATCCATCCACAATTGCCGGAGAAATCGCGGAACATACGTACATACATCCAAATTGACAACCTCCTCGTTTTTGAAGTCGATTAAAAAGTTGCAAATCACAAACCTGGATACGTCCAGCAACATTTGCGTTGTGGTGGTTATACCGCGGGGGGCGGCGCCGCGAGTGCACGTCGGGAGAGCCCGGTGACGTGACGAGGACGCTCGGCTTCTCGCAACCACCCATCACCTCCGTGTATACTTCTGCGTACGTAGAACAAACTTAACTCTTTACAGGAAAATGTTCTTGCAAAGCCTACATCTATGGATTTGTTTTAAAAGGGTCTGAATTTCAACCTGACAATCCAAAGGGTAAATTCTTTAGTCCCTAATGATGCAAATGTTTAGAGACTCGTGAAGTCATGAAACTAATTCACTCCTTATACGATAATACTAATGGAACCTTCTGCCAGTAAACTCTTACACTGTTAATCATTGATGCGTTTAGCACTAAACATAAACATAACGTTTAAAACATCATTCTACCTTTGTTATTTTCAAGAAGACAGAATCAGAACGATATTTGAATTCGTTTATCTATGTTAGAACAAGTTACATAATTTTGATTGATACTGGTAATACTGATATTGGAAGTTGCAAAGGTCCTATATGCTCAGAGGGTACCTTTGTGAGTTCTCCACGGCAGAGCAGGGTTGCGTGTGGCAGTGAGTGGCCGCGACACCACCAGCTCCACGTGCAGGTCATGTTTACTGTCGGCGACCACCGCCGCCACCTCGTCAGCACTCCGACCCTGGAGTGGCACGCCGTTCCATTGCAGGACTTCGTCACCTGAATATTACAGTGCAGTTGTATATTGATTTTTACAGTTTATACACCGTAACTTCTACGAATTGAGCCATATCAGTAACTGAAATCTCAACTTACCTATCCTAAGTTGTCCTTCTAGGTCAGCAATGGAGCCTTTTTTTACTTTTTCCACCACTGCGACTCTCGTGCCGTCCGGCAGGAGCTTGCCCCCCACCACCTTCAGCCCGAGGATAGCCGCCGAAGAGTGCGAGCTACCTTCCACGACGGTCTTCCGGAGCACCATGTGACCGATCATGCGTGTGCCGTCCGCCGACACCTGCCAGCTCAGCGGGAACTGTCCACAGCACTATTATATTAATTCCTTCATCATCAGCTTCACTAAAGTATTCGATACTAAAGAGCACTAATAAATATATGTATAGTTTTATGAAAACTTGCCTACATAACAAGACAGTAACAGCTAGTCCACGAAGCGTTAACACCGTGTAATTTACAAGGAAGTGCACACTCAACATAGATAGGATGTAATGCATGCTCGCCAATGCAATCATGCTACAGCCAACAATATCATCGAAATCAATATCGTCATAAACACGCTTACTACTTTTTTGTATAAAAATAAATATTTAAAGTGGTCAGTTAAGTATTTACTACTTATGAACTTTAGAGTAAAGTATATAGGTAAAAGTTATAAGGCCTAATTGTTGTACAGATGGGAAAACGTGAATTTTATATTTACTAGTCAAGTACGCTGAACGCAACCAAGACGTTTTTCATACAGAATAACTAAAACAACTGAATTATCTGTAAACATTTCCTAGATATTATGCATAATCCAACCGCAAACTGAACTAATAGATAAATGAGTACTAATTTGAAGCAACTAACCGACACAATTTGAAGCGGTCTGTACCTTAGGGCAATCGCCTCTGTTCGAATCTTCACTGGACGTGAAGGTGCTAGAGGTATCGATGCCCGAGTCTTTGGTGGCGGAGTCCTGGCTGGTCTGGCGCTCGGGCTCCCAGCGCAGCGCGGCCCAGTCGTGCGGAGCGCCCGACGCGTCGCGCCCCCCGCGCGGAAATGTCGCGGCACCTTCGTGCCCGTCAAAGCGAACGGTCTTTTTTCTCCTCTCAGTGAACCGTCTATTGTCTGAGGAGTCCTCCCACAAATAGGCACTCTTATACACAGCTCGATCTGGGCGCGGGCCCTCTTCTGGTGCGTATGGGCGCAGATACGCTCCTTCGCCATCGTCGCGGGCCCGCCACCGGCAATCGGTCACAGAATCGAAACTGCGTCCGCCTGACGGCCCGGTCCTCGCCACGTCGAATGGACCGCAAGCCTCTGCCTCGTAATCGGCCGGCGAATGATTAATCAAATTGTAATAATTGTTGGCAGCCACGTTGGCGTTACGCAGATGCGGGTGCCGAACTGGAGCACATGCCTCTAGTTGTCCTAAGAATGATATCGAATGAATAACAACGTTTGCCTATACAAGGCATCTTGTCATCGCCCGTGTCCGTTTGCTATAGACGCGCATGTACGCGCCCGGAACCAAAATGTATGTATCAATAGTACAATATTTGTTTTCCAACACAAGTCGGGATTCCTATTCTATAATTCCTTAGTTGTAGCATTTATAAGAAGGCTTTCTGAACGTTACTTATGATTATTTAATAAACTAAAACTGCGTGTTTCTCCGGTTCAAAATAAAGTAATCGAAAGCGGTGATCATCACGCACAAGCGGAAAGAATGTGTCAAACTTATCCGAGTAAGACAGTAAAACAGCAACAATAAAATAAAGTACACGACCACAAACAATTCTAACGGGATTATAGTAAAAAATATGAACAAGTACACTTCTTTTCGCCCAAGCATGCGTTTGTTTGAACCATAAATTTAGTGCAGAAGCCACCTACAAAAATATTTTTACAGTGTTTATAGGTATAAGTAAAATATCGCAATTTTTGGTTCAAACAACAGAAAACTGTAAAAATGGAAGAGCATTAACTGATTAATCTAGTCTTACTTTTTCAACTTAAAAAGAAAATGGGTTCAATCGAAATAATAAAAATTAGTGAATGCTCTTCTTAAGATAGGTTTGAAGACGGGTCTTCGAAGAGATAGGACGTTATTAACAGCCATCACAATTGGTTCACCAGAGAAAGAAGTGTTATACGCAACATTAATACTGATCATCACATCTAAACTTCAGCAAAATATTACAACGCATAATTAGATAAGTTCCCGACAAAACTCGCCCTCTCACCGATAAGAATTTATTCATTTTCTCGTTTAACATCGTCTGACGCTGGCTTCTGGAACTCTCGGAACTGCTCTTATCATTATTTGTACCTGCGAACAGGGGATGGCGTGGTGAGGGCCACTCGTCGCCAGGTCACAGACGCCAGGCGGTATGTCTCGCGGGGCCGGGCTGCCCGGCTGGTACCGGGCGCGTACATAGGGCATAGTGCTAACAAGTGAAACGTACGCGGCGGCAAACGTACATTTACAGTAATAGTAATGCTCCAAACCTAGCACCACACTGATTGACTCCTGTGTGCGAGGTTTGAAGCCTTAAAACTTGAAGTTCTCTGAAAATAAGACTGATTGAGCAAACAAGTGTTTATGTCTTGAATGTAATAATATTCAGGGTCTAAAATGTTACAATGGAACACGATTATAATTGACTACATGGTTCAACGTGATGGAATACATATATGGATACAGATAAGTTTAGGTGCTCAACACTATCAGTTTCAGTGAGATATAATAATACTTAGATAACTAACAGTCACAATTACCTGAGGCTACTTAAATTAATGAACACCTCGCACGGAACACCTTAACTTTATCATTGCGTAATGCCAGAGATGAACATGACAAACGTTACGTATACGGTTAAAGTACATGTACCTACTTAATGTATTTGTGGTGTAGTGTTGTGTAGGGTTCATAAACAAAATTAGCTTGGATGGAAAGGATCTTGTAGTGTTTACAAGTGAAAGGGATTGGGTGGCGGGTGTTTGGGCAGCGTGCATACTTACCGCGATCACGATACTCGTCGTTCTCATCGGAAACACACTCTGGAACTTCATCGTCCGAAGAGGAAGACCGAGGCGGGAGGAGGGGGTGTGACGCTGGCGTGAGCGGCAACAACTGGGATGAGGGAGGTAACCCCGATTCGAGCACTCCGTATGCAGCCTTTTGTCTCGGGTGTACGAGGTGCGGATGAGTTCTAGCCAATCCTTCAAGTTCCCCGTAACATCTAGGCTCTTGTTGACTGTATTGGCGACGAAGAGCGCTGCCTGATCTTTGTAGTGGGAGATTTTCTTTCTCCGCGGCACTATGTGCCCGTTCTAGTTTCGGTCGTTTATCGAATGACCCGTCAGGCTGTGGCGGTAGACCTCGGAGATCGTTTTCCATGCGCCATAGCATAGAATCCTGTCCAGCACTTTTGTGGATCCATTGTCCGGTTTTAGATAACAATTCTTGTTTCTTGCGGCATAGTATACATACCCATATAACCTGTAACAACGGACACTAATCAAACATTTTTTATGATGAGTAAAATGTATTAAGTTCTTACTCCTTGAGTTTAAAAAACCAGTGGTCAAGAGTTCACGTTTCAGGGATTGTACATATTTCCATGATACTAAAATAGCACTGTCTTTTTGAATTTGATTGCCAACTGACGTTTACAAGGTGGCAGGGACATCGATGATCAACCTGCTACTATGGATTCAGCTTATGAGTGGAAACTTTTCGTCGATTTGAGAAAAAGTGAGCCATTTCCTCATCATTATCATTTCAGCCGAAAGACGTCCACTGCTGGACATAGGCCTCCCCAAGCACCGCCACTTCACACACACCGCCGTTCTGTGCTTCTCGCATCCAACGTATTCCGCCGAGCCGAATGAGCCGTTTCCTACAATGCAGTGCAATATCTACACGGTGAAAATGTATGGAAAAGCTTTTTTTTAAACCGTCAAAAATATTCAAAGCGGGGTGTCCGAATTTATGGTTGTGCATTGATGCCCAAGCCACCCTGTATAAAGTAAGAAAAAGACTGGAACAAGAATCTTATTGTTCTATTCCTATTTGTTCATTTAAATAATGTTGACCTTGTTAGAACGAAGAGTGACTTTGCCCCCGCATCGAGCGCAGCATCTGACCCTGCAGTAGTGACACGAGTGGCCGACGCCGTCCGCGAACTTAGTCTTGAGGCAGATGTGGCAGGTGGCTGCGAGCTCTACTCCAGCCGCTCGGTGCATCTCATTCCGAGTCCGGATCGTCTGCTCCAGCACCGTGACTTCATCTTGCTTACGTCTGTGGTAAAGTTCAATATAAGACCCAATGTGACTTGTTCAAATTCATATAAACATAGGTATTATCCAAGTTTATCTTGCGAATTCACTGACATACGGTGAAGAAAGGTACCATGATTTGTGAGGTAACATGGACATACAATAAATATTACTCTGAAATCGCCAAATCCCCTTTAGCAAGCGTGCATGGTAATCATAATGCTCTATATGTGTCGAAGCATATAATTTGCGTGGTGCAATAATATGCTGGTACTATAAAGTTTAATTTCAGCTCGTTGTGCATCCGTTTTTGTAGGTACAACCTTACAATGAAATTGCGGTTAAAAGAACCTAGTTTAATTTAATATGTTGGTACACATGCTCCTACTATTATCCCAATTCATTTAGGGGCCGGCACAGAATATGTTCTTCTAATTAATTATCACAATACCCTGCTTTCTAGACGTATCCAGTTTCATACAACCCAACCATCTCGTCATCACTATTTACGTCGGTACACAAACTTTGATATTACTATAAATTCCCAAGTAATCTATATCTAAACTAATATTATAAATGTGAAAGTAACTCTGTCTGTCTGTTACGCTTTCACGACTAAACCACCGAACCGATTTTAATGAAATTTGGTACGGGGAAAGTTTGACCCCGAATAAAGGAATGGGCTACTTTTTATTCCGCGACTTCGTTTGCGTCCGCGATAACCGACATTTACGCGGACGAAGTCCCGGGCAAAAGCTAGTAATATATAACCCACGTTTTGATTTTATTACTTCCATATTGGATTCTAACATTTATTATGATAAGACAATATGCAAAAGAATGAATGGAAAAGAGCTTTTTAGTTTCGAGTTGTAAGAATCACTATACGAACGCGACGAGTGTAGACTCTACCTTCTTACAATTCATTTTTTTTTTTCAATTAATATTATCCGCCTTGTTAATCAGAAAATATTTTAGGTTGGATAGCAATTGGAAACAAAACTATCTAAATACAGTACCAAATTCCTTTTAAATGTCGTAATAGGTTATAGGATGTACGTAATTCGAAAACTATTTATTATTAACTTCAGTATTATTTGCTATGCCTCTACTTTTCTATTATGTCGCTACATAATAAATATGTTATCCAAAATTTAAGCTATCTCTTATGTAGGTCAAAAAGTAGGTCAGATAAATAAATTGCAATACTACACTCTGTATGTATTAAGGCGAATTTATGACTATTTGTTTTTCCAGCATCTCAATTTAATTCATTAAACACAATAACACATTGTATTACCAGTTTTGGCACGTATTTTTGAAACGTTACTTGATAAAAGAGGTAGATAGATACCCCGTTGTGCAATATAACACCTCACTCGATATTGATTAAATTTAATCCGAAAAGAAAATGTCTCACAGTTAGTAAACATGTATCGTCAGTAAGAAAAAGGAGCGTAATTGAATTATTGTATTAAAATTTATATTGATGCGTCATTAAATCCACTGCATGTTTAATGCGACACTCCACACGCGCGATAACAAGTCATATCCCTGCCATCGACTAACAAGTGCACGAAGGAAATTATGTAAAGCAATAGAGAAAAAATCGAAATAAAGAAAGTGAAGCACTAAGTAATACTGTTTATCTACGTCAATACTGAACCGAACTTATGAACACGACCTCGCACGGGATACGTTTGTGTTCAAAAGCAGGAACTGAACAGAATCAGACAACACAATAGCAGCGATGCCAATATGCAGCGACGAATATGCAATAGTTATTATAAATACCACCCGAGTAGAACAATGGTTAGGGATAGGATCACGACACTTTCACGAATAACAGTGGTGCAGTACGTCGAATGTGCCTAGGCGACACGGGAGGGGCGCGGGTGGTGGGGGGCGCGGGCACACCTCATGATCTCGTGCTCGCGCTGCTCCTCCTGGCGTTGCCGCATCATGACGCCCTCGATGATGGCGCGCTCCTCGGGTGTGAGGTGCGACAGGTCCGGCATGTCGGCCATGGCGGGCGGCGACCGCGTGCGGGGCGCGGGCCCGCCGCGTGCTGCGGTGCTGTGCCCGCGGCGCGAGCTCGGCGCCACTCCACTCGGAGGTTTATTTAATAATGCCGGGCGGGCCAATGGCGCGCCGCCGTGCTCTGACGTCAGCGCGGCTATTGATCGCGGCGGCAGGGCGCGCCAGTCGCACCCCCGCCCGCGCGCCCTGGCCCCGCGCCTCTACGTACATGCGTGCGCATATCAACTATGCAACGATCTCTGTACACATCTGTACTCACCAGCTGCTTACATCTAATTATTAACTTTGACATTCTAATGTTTCATGGTATCGATGTTTCACAAGTCCAGGTAACAGGTAAAACAGGTTGAGTAGGTACCTCACTGGACGTGTCAGTTAGGTACTTTTATACTGCGCTTTTGTGAATTTCATTGCTAATTCGTTACTCTACTTACGACTTTTGATTTAGTTTGGAAGTCAGGTGAAAATTAATTATTCTAACTACGTTAAGTCGTGGCCAACAAGAGTTTGGCGGTGATTATCTTGTAACAGTACCTACAAGAGACAGTTATAAATGATGTTATAATAATAGGTGGGCAGAATATGTTCTAAATAATAGTGACATCTGCAACATCATTCAGTAATCATGAAGAACCGCCTCAGCAGGAATAAGTTTAGGAGTGACCGACAAAAGGAATGTAACATGCCTCTCTTCATTCTAAGTAGTTCATTTCTGATCTAACAGATGCCACTGTAAGCCAAGCTCCAAGTTTTCGTAACTTTCTTCAAGCTAAAAGTCATAATAAACACAAATTAAAAACCAATAATGTCGTATTATTAATAAGAAATAAACACTTGCACACTGTAGCATTCACGTTGTAGGATCACCGTAGCAGGCGCGTAGTTGATGATAGCTATGTTGCGAAGTATGCAGCGCGTGTTTATTTGTAGAAATCAATCCAGACGCAATCTCCATAGACCTGCAGTCCTCATGTATATCGTCACTGGAAAGGCAAAATTACTTAACCGCCAAATTGGGCATATTTGAGTTACATAAATAAAATATATAAATATACAAATAGTCCAAATTAAGTTAGTTAAAATAGTACAATTGCCATTAAAAAAATACTACACTATACTCAATCAATTGCCATTAAAAAAATACTACACTATACTATTTTAACTAACTTAATTTGGACTATTTGTATATATATATATTTTATTTATATATTTTATTTATGTAACTCAATATGCCCAATTTGGCGGTTAAGTAATTTTGCCTTTCCAGTGACGATATATTTTAGGCTGCACCGTAGCAGGGCGTAGTCGATAGCAGCTACGTCGCGCCGTAAGTAGCGTTGTGAGCTACACCGTAGCAGGCGCGTAGTCGATTATAGCTACGGCGTAGGCAGTGATGTGGGCTTCACCGTAGCAGGCACGTAGGCGATACTAGCTACGACGTAGGTAGCGCCGTGGACTGCACTGTAGCAGGCGCGTAATGGAGAATAGCTATGTCATAGGCAGCGATGTGGGCTTCACCGTAGCAGGCGCGTTCACGATAGTAGCTACGTCGTAGGCAGCGACGTGGACTGTACTGTAGCAGGCGCGTAATGGAGAGTAGCTATGTCATAGGCGCGATATAATGATCATAGACTACGCAGCGTAGTCTGTGATCACTTTGTCAATCACTCGGGCAGCGCGTATTCATTTTAGGCGTCACCGCAGTAGGCGCCTAGTCGATGCTAGTTACATTGTAGGCCGCGCTCAGTTACTTCACACGGTAGTAACCACATAAGTCGATAATGATCATCGTCACCGTTGGCAATGCACTCAGTGTAAAATAGAGCAGAGCAGCTGGCGGGCTCCCACTGTTTGCGCGCTCTTTTACGATTCAGTAGCCGAAACGCTCCGCTTGCTTGACCTTTAACACCCACGCAGATGATTGCGATAAAACTAGAGTGTAACGCCAAAGTTTACAACGGAACGATTCTGGCTCCAAGAGTATACGCTCGGCTCCCAGCACACCCGCTTCAACCATGCTCACCCAGTCGCTCTATGTAAACGGTTAACCGGCTCCGTTGTATATATCCAGTGGACCGGAGTCTTGGGGGTGGATATTATCCACCCCCAAGACTCCGGTCTGTGTGCTAAAACAAGCGCTCTCCGAGTCGGTCAATGTGAACGAACACGTAAAGAATATGTGTAGGTACTAAACCCAATGTTGGGGGCATTATTCCAAAACCGGGATAGGACAGGTTAGTCATTTATATACATAGCTGGTCATTGTGATTATTTTGTCAGCAAATATTCAATGGCGTTGGTGCGCGCTCGACGAGAATTTATAAGAATAATATGTTTATTGTGAACTGATGATATATTACTGGGATTCAACAAGTGTTCCATATTAGTCGTATCTCAAGTTAACTAAGTGAAAAAAGTTTTCTAGAAAAGACATGCATAAGTGCTAATGAATAAAAGTTAAGTTTTGAATTCGTTATGTTTTTAGCTTATTTTTGTTTTGTCTCTTTAAGTGCGTTTGGGGCACAACCGTACAGGACTTCGGAGGTAGTCTCCGAAATAACCCTGTACGGTTGTACACCCTTGTACATTGAATATTTGTTTGGAATATACGCAAAGAAGCCATCCTATCTAATATTATAAATACGATACTAAGTTTGTTTGTTTGTTACCTTTTCTCGCCTAAACCACTGAACTGATTTTATATATAGATTGTCAGGTGTACAGACACGGACATAGTGTACCTTTTATCCCGCGAAAAGTACAGTTCCCGTGGAGAATAACAAAAACTTTCTTATGAGAATAGATGGCGTCACGTGTCTTTCGAATCATGTTTGAATTATATTTTTACTAGCTTTTTCCCGCAGCTTCACTCGCGTTAATCACTGAGCTCATCTTAAATGAGTATGTGTCACCTATAAAACGCTATATACCTTCGAAGTGCACCAGGTGGTCATAATTCGGTAGGAACCTCGGCAATAGGTAGAACGGGCTGGCATCTTTTGCGAACGAAGGAACTCACCTTACATGGATATATTATATGTCAGCTAAAAAACGCTTTATGCCTTCGAATTACCAGGTGGTCTAACTCGGTAGGAGTTCACCTAATATTTTTTTCTAGCTGTTTTCTAGCTGACACATGCCCGTGTCAGCTAGAAAACTCTTTATTTTATTTATTTAATCATTTAATTCGAGCAACAAGACTCATAGTAGTAACAATGTGCTTACTATATAGTTAATAACACACAAGGACAAAAATGCCTTCGAAATACCAGGTTGTCATAACTTGGTAGGAGCTTACCAAACATGAGAGACACGGATTATGCCTTCGAAGTATCAGGTGGTCATAACTTAGTGCTGTTTGCTTTGTGTTGGTGGAACCTAATAAGGGGCCATCCATAGATTACGTCACACGTTAAGGGGGGGAGGGGGTCGACGAATTGTGACATTGTGTGACAAGGGGGAGGGAGGTGCCCTATATTTTGTGACGTCGCATTTCAAAATTAAATATACCTACATATTTACGGTACTATTAAAACACGAAATATGAACTATGAAAGATTTTCCAATAAGAAATTTCAATGTCTAGATGTAAAATTGTAAAATATCGTCGGCCTAATTCGTTAACCTGCTAAGTCAATTTTTCATAGTTTACAGGGCGAAGAAAAAACTGAATAACATCTTTATTAGTATTGCAATCAAAATTCTGAAAATCCCGTTGATTTCTATATTTTTTCTTGATTAAAAAAAATATATAATTAGTAACATAACCTAAACACATTTTATGAAATTCAGGAAAACAATTATTTAGCAGTTTTTCGAAGAGACGTTTCAATTTGCTTGAGGACTTAGCCGTTTCTGACTTAAATATAAGTATGGTGTATAGATTAATTAATTGTGCAGTAAAACGAACTCAATCAGTAATCAAAATATTTATTATTAAAAATTTAACAATCAATCTTCTTTAATAGGAAACAGGGTTTAAATATCTAAGCTAAACTCCTTTCATAAACAATCTGTAACAGTGTTAATACACGTTATTATGTGTTGGTCTTGTGGTATTGCGTGTTGTACTCTTAAGTACTTCATTATTATTAATGACGGCCATTTAATATTGTTTTACTACTGCTACTGTACCATAATCAATTAATTATTATTAAGAATAAAATAAAACAAACAAATTTTCCAAAAATTTAAAATTAACAAAATTTTAAAATCAATTTAAAACTTTGGTAAAATGTAACTTAAACTCCACTTATTAGTTCTTCTAATTCTACTCATGAGGTAAGTCTTCATAATATTTATGATAGTCAGAAGGAAGGGTCTTTTTTATTGCAATTCATCAAATTTTCGTGCTGTAATTTTACGTCGGTTCTGGTGCAACTGAGATAATTCAGTAATCTCGCAAGGATTACATTGCAGAGATCGCCTTTGAGGTAAACTTTGCCATTCATCCCTAAAGCAAGTTTTATAAAGAATTGATCCATTGCTTTCGTAACGTAGTGCACGAATGTCAGTCACCTTAAGATCCCTTTTGGATCTTCCTGGACGAATACTTTTATAAAACTGAACTTTGTCGAATTTTTTGAAGTAAGTGTGGTCCAAATATGTTACGCAGTATGGTACTGGACATTTACGAGCATGCTTAGCAATAGATAATATGTATTCAGCTGGCACATTTATGTCTTTGTTCTTAAGGTGACGTTCTATAGTGGAATGCATTGAATCGGCCTCCATTTGGGTGTGTCCCACCTCTAAAAATAGCTATATTCTTGTGTCTCATGACAATATTCCTACTATAACATGTCAGTGCAGGAAACGCTACCTTCCCGTTCGCCTATACCGGATTGCAACTTAACTCAAATGCAGTATTCTTCGGACCCATCCCTGAATCGAACATCATCTAATATTACTGAAGAATTCCCATCGCTTAAGGAAAATGTAACTCAACGTAACAAACGACCAAGAGACGAAGCCACCTCTCCCAATAAATTCACCATTTTTAAAGACGAGATAAAAGACTTAATTAGCTCGCTCGTCGGCGCCCAAAGTAAAGAGCTCGCATCCATATCCAACAAATTGCAGGAGTTAACCGAGTCTCATGCTAAAATTGACGCGGCTGTCTCACTCTTAACTGCACAAAACGAGGAGTACCGCAGCAAAATTGCAATCCTTGAAGATCAGACTAAAAAAGACCGGGAGTACATTAGTTTACTGGAGGATAAAGTAGAAGACCTCCAAAGACAGTCGCGCAAGACCTGCGTAGAAATTAAAAATGTCCCAAAAATACCCCATGAAACCAGGGATGATTTAATACAAATGGTTGTAAATCTCTCAAAAACCATTCATCTTGGCTTTAATGGATGCGACATTAGCGACATTTTCCGCCTGAAACCCCGAGGAGAGGGTGAGAAGAAACCTACAATCGTGGTGGAATTACGGTCAGCAATACTGAGATCCGACCTCCTGAAAAAGGTGAAGGATTTCAACATTACAAACAAGACACGTCTACAGGCTAAACATCTTGGCCTCACAAGCAACGAAGACTCCCCTGTTTTTATAGCTGAACAACTTACTTCTAAAGGGGCTCGTCTATTTTTCTTGGCTCGAGAGCTTAAAAAGGCCGAAAAATTTAAGTATTGCTGGACCTCTATGGGAAAGGTTATGGTCCGGAAAGATGACACGTCTAAACCTATCCATATTCAACACGAAGCACAGGTGCAACAACTATTGCAAAACAATGACTTACTATGTGTATATATATCTCAAAACTGTTTCTCCTACTTAAAAATGCTTACCTAAGCCCAATACCAAATTTTTTAAATAATATGTCAAATGTCTACTACACAACAATACACGCACAGAAATCTACACACAAACTTATACATGTCTACACACTTATACACGTCCATATACCATGTGGCCTTTGTCAAGCTGGGTATGAATTGCCCAGCTTGATAAAGGTAATATCAAAAGTCTACTATATGCTAGAATGCTCTAAGAAATCTATTTACAAACCCTTATATACCTACACACCTTTATACCGCAATTACAACTACCAACTTTATATCCCACATACACATCACTTGACCACTGACAAAAAACATAAACACGCTCAAAATACAAACATATCAACATACTTACACGCCGTCTACAACCCCAAACACAATAGTTCTAATCCTATATTAGTAGAAATCCTTTATAACTTAGATGTCAAATATACAATTTGTTACCCCCTGTTTTCCCATAAACAAAATGTTGAATTCATCTGTGTACACGCACGTGTATACGTGTGTACGTGTATACGTGTGTGTGTATTCTGTGTGTTGCACTTTCTAGAACCTGATCTGCTATTATTTGTACTATCTAACTACCCTAGTTGCAACCCCGAGAGTACTAACTTGACATGTTTAAATGGATAATTTCGATACACTAAAGGAAATTGATCAGATTAAACCATCAGATTCGATAAAGTGTAACATACAGGAACTAAAATTAAACACGGGTAATTCTTCACACAATTTAATTATTTTAACACAAAACATTAGAAGTATAAACAAAAATTTTGATGACTTGCAACTCACCCTATCGCAATTAAAATCCGAAATAGATATTCTGATTCTCACAGAATGTTGGCTAAACCCTAAAAAAAACATACCACAATTAGTGAACTTCACATCTTTCCAAACAAAACACCATATTAACCAAAGTGACGGAGTAGTTGTATACATCACAAATAAATTGTCAGTCAAATTTAAAGAACTTAACCTTGTAAATGCCACTGGACTTGAGTTAAATATATCAAATTACACTATACTGGGTATCTACCGCTGCCCATCATTTCTACATGCAGGCAACTTCATTACATCCCTTAACAATCATCTTGAAAATATGTCACCTAGTAAAAACGTTCTAATCTTAGGGGATATTAATATTGACCTAATTATTTCCCCTACTGAAACAAATATTGAAAGAAATAATAGACTAACCTACTTAAATATGCTATCAACACATGGACTTTTACCATCTCACAACCTTCCCACGAGGGGGGATGGGTGCCTAGATCACGTCTTCCTGAGTCTTGATAAACAAAAAAACACAGCTTTTACAGCGGTTTTAAATACAACTGTAACAGACCACTGCCTGATTTTGTTATCTCTCGAGACTAAATTTTGCCATAATATTCCTAACAAGCACAAAATAATAGTCAACTACGAAAATGCTTATAAGAGTCTAATAAATATTGATACCTCCTTTTTTAACATCTTCAAAGACCCTGATACTTACGCCTTTGCGCTTATACACCTGGTCAAGACAGCTATACTTTCGAATTCTAAAACTGTAACTTTCACGAATAGCAAAAGATCTATTAAACCCTGGATTACAGCAGGTGCCCTACGGTGTATTAGACTAAGGAATTCAATTTATCTTAAACTTAAATCGAACCCACATAATCAGATTCTAGTGATAACTTATAGACGATATCGGACCTTCTGTGGAAACCTTATAAAGAAACTAAAAAATAAATATAACAGAGATAAAATCAAAGCATCCGCAAAAAACCCTCGGGCATTGTGGTCAACTATAAATGACATCACAAATTATAAACCTCCCAGGAGCTCCAATGGCGACCTACTTAAGATAAAATCATGCCCCCAAGACTCAGTCAACTATGTTAATAATTATTTTATTAACATAGGACAAACTCTAGCGCAGAACATCCTAAATAGTTACGTACCTCAAACATCTTATAACACAGACCGCCTTAATTCGTCCTCTTTTGTTCTCCTAGACACCACGCAGGAGGAAGTTGAAGGTATCCTGATGTCCCTAGACTCTGGGAGTGCACCAGGTTGGGATGGAATTCCTACCCTTTTACTAAAACAGGCCAAGGAGATCTTAGTCCCGCTGATCTGCGACCTGGCCAACCTATGTTTTGACACTGGTATCTTTCCCTACCTTCTTAAGCGGTCCGTTGTTACCCCTGTGTATAAGAGTGGAGATAGAGACGACGTTAACAACTATCGGCCCATTTCTGTGTTGACTTCCATTTCTAAAATCATTGAGAAGCTCTTGAACTCTAGAATAGTCAGCTACTTGACTAAGTATAAGATCCTATCTTCCTCTCAGTATGGTTTTAGGAGGGGAATGTCGACGCAGGATGCTACTGAGGAGCTTGCAACGGTAATAACTAAGGAAGTGGATAAGGGGAACAAATGCCTTGTGGTCTTTCTTGACCTCAAGAAAGCCTTTGATACCGTCTCTATTTCTAAGCTTATACACAGGCTGGAGAACTTAGGATTTCGAGGCTCTGCTCTCTCCTTTCTCAGCAGTTACCTTCGAAATAGAAAACAGGGGGTAAAAATTGAAAACCAGGTTAGTGACGAAGAGAACGTGACGTATGGCGTCCCGCAGGGCAGTGTCCTCGGCCCGACGCTCTTTTTGATTTATATTAATGAGCTTTGCAACCTTATTATCGACGGTGCGAGGATACTGTCCTACGCGGATGATACCGCTATTATCTTCTCCGCCAAGACATGGGACAAAGTTAGGGCTGAGGCTGAGAGGGGATTAGCTAGAGTTAGTAATTGGCTAAATGAAAATCTACTTACGCTTAATACCCAAAAAACAAACTACGTCTGCTTCACTAAATACACAAACTCTCACCCGGCGCCTGACTTTAATATTAGAATACATTCATGTCCTACCCCAACCCAATCTACATGTAGTTGCCCTATTATTCAGAAGGTAAATTCCATCAAGTACCTAGGTATTGTAGTAGACCAAAGATTAAGTTGGTACCCACATCTCGAACTAACTATAGGGAGGGTAAGAAAACTTATATGGGTTTTTAAATCTCTGAGACATGTTATGAGTACAGAATTACAGAACAAAATTTATATCGCACTGGCCCAGTCTGTAATTATTTATTGTGTCTCGGTATGGGGTGGAGCAGCTAAGACGTATTTTCTAGATCTAGAGAGGGCACAGAGATCCTTGTAAGCCCTGCAGGTTTCCTACTGAATCTCTATACTCAAGCTCTAAGCTGCTCTCCGTCAGGAAACTCTACATCCTATACCTTGTACTCAGATACCATAAAATTCTACCCTTTAGCCATGCCAAACTTAAAAAAAGACGCTGTGATATAGTAGCCCCTACATACCCAGCACGTTCAATTTTTGCTAGTCGCCAAAATGTAGCCCAAGCCCCACGCGTTTATAATAAAGTAAATCGCATACTTAACATTTACCCTATGCAGCTGTACGAGTGTAAGAAGATATTGAAGGAATGGCTCTTCACACTTAATTATGATGCCGTGGAAGACATTTTGATTACACAGGGTTGAACGTCACGCATACACACACGCTCTAACACACACCATCTCACTCATTCACACACACACACACACACCATCTCATTCATTCACACACACTCACATACACTCTAACTCACACACACACACCCACACACCCTTGTTTGTACAGACACCCTTACGAGGACCTTGGTAGGTCTTGACCGTACCGAGGACCCTCCAAAAAACTGGTTTTAATACTTCGTTGGCCTTTTTGAATAAGATAGAAAGAGACAGATGACTAAATATATAGTGATAAGCTTATTGGCATAATGCTATCTCAACATTTTTCTGTATGAATTGCGGCTATCATACCGAGGACCTGAAATACACAGCCAAATGTGACCAGCGATGCACATACGAGGACTTTGTGTATGCTAACCGAGGACCCCTTAAGGTGACAAATTGAGAAAACCGTGTTTTTTCTTTTAAGTGTACCTTTCTTACCGTACGATAGCCGAACTTAATATTAAAGTGTATGATTTTTGACTATATGATCTAGTATCCTGTAAAAGGAATACACGATACGATAAAATTTTCTCGATACAAAAAAATCGCAAAGTTCTATCCATGTTTATGATTTTTTTAGCCTCAAGGCGCAATGCGTTAGATTTATTAAACATAGTTTACTTTAAAACATTGATAATAATCTTATCTAAGTTTTTGTAAAACAGTTTTCGTTTTAATAACACTTTTCATTCATAAAAGACGGCGATTCGTTTTGGCACATACGTTATTTTATTCCAGGCGCATACACATTATCGCCATCTCTTTTTTTGCCTATAATAAGTAGTCTCATCACTCTCGTTCGTTCATAAATCAGTCGCCCAGTAGGGCTCATCGACGACGGATCTATGTCACTTTTTTACAAATCGGTGCGATCAAAATTACGTTTTTTAAATATTAATGTCCTCAGAAAAAGGTAGTAGTGAAGTATTTTGCTGTAAATATTTAATATAATAAATGTTGGCTTTCCAAAAACTTTATATTTACACTGTATACTCGTATGTGTCTATTTTTGTGACTGTGAATAATATAACATTCTTTTTCTATTACTATTTAGTGACGACCTTGATTATGTATGAAAATGGGAAGAACCAAAAACTAAAATTGAACAGTACCTTCAAGGTTAGGAGTACCTGCACAGGGCAATTAATTAATTCATTTTGCAGGAATTCAATACTAATAAGATGATGATAACAAGAGGAATTCACCACCTTCACTAAAGCATTACAGCAACAATCTATTCTCACTTTGTAAAGTAATATTGAGTTAACACCCTATTTTTTTAGAGAAGAACGTCTGTTTTATCCCAAAAACTTATAATAATCGTTCATTTAGAAATAAATTAAAATATATGATTAGTTTTTAGGTTTGAAGTACGTCAACAATATATCTATATGTCAAGTACTGACACTATAAATAAAAGAGCACAACGAAGGAATAGAGTAGCATTACAAATGTGAAAAAGGTGAGGTTTTATAACTGACTGCGGCTCAAAGGAGGGTAATTATTTTACCACGCAAATGTATGGTGATCGGTGAAACGAAGTTGGAGTTTATAATCTCTTATATACCAACATCCATTTTATTTATATACCTCTAGAAGATTAGTTCGATATTTTTAATTTCATGTCGTAAATAACAAAGGTATGCAAAATTTACCTTTTTGAAACAAAACTACTACTTACACGTTTCGATTTTCATGACGTTTAGCATTAACCTGACTCACAAAACAAAATAAACTGTTATAAATCCTTGTAATGCCTTATTTGCTTGTCACTGAAGCTTCTTTGTCATATTTGACATTAAATATTTTCATTAGCCCGTTTATATCTTTACAGTAAAACGGAATCACCGTCTTGAGCAAAAATTGGGACAAAAGCTTTTTCTGTACATCTATTTCTCTATATAATATAGAAAAGTAGTGCCCGTAGCCAATTTTTTTTTCTTTGAGTCGAGATCCTAAAAGTTCTGCGGCAATTTTAGAAAGATCTAATTTACGCACTTATTTGTTTAATTCTGGTTCTGTAAATAGCTGTGGCTCGGTTTTGTCGATAGAGAAATCAATCAGTCGACGGTCAATCACATTTACTAAATATTTTTTTAAACTACCAACAAGTAAAATAACAGTCGAAAATTATAATTGTTCATCATCTGCCTAGCCTTTTCCCAACTACTTTGGGGTCGGCTTCCAGTCTAACTGGATGTAGTTGAGTACCAGTATTTTACATGGAGCGACTGCCTATCTGACTTCCACAACCTTGTTACTGGGTAATACGATACCCCTTGGTAAGACTGGTTGTCAGACTTTTGACGACCCGTAACGACTGTCTAAGATCTACGAAAGACAGTCGGGCCGAACTGCTTTTTTTTTGGATGGTAGATCATCAAATGACGTTTCCCGCTGTGGATGCAGCGGAAGGGCGTGTCAGACTTTTACTAACCCACCCGTGTTCCTTCAGTTGCCCATATGCCAGGGCCACGGTACCTCTTTCGAACTAATCTCGCGACCCTGGTAGGCGGACCAACGGCTTAACGTGGTTTGTAAACATAGTCACCCATCCACGGACCAACCGCGGCAAGCGTAGCTTAACCTGAATGACCGACTCGTGCAGCTGTTTTAAATTAGCCACAAGCCCTTCCGAAAATAATAATTGTTATCCTATCATATCTGTACTATGGTAGCATTTATGAAGATTTCTACAAAACCTTACGTGATGGAATTTTTTGTTTATTTTTCTGTTAATCAGGACCTCTAATTCTATAAGAAACCATTATTCGATTTCAATTAATTTTACCCATGCATATCATTAATCAAAATTTAAGTTTCAGGTTTTTAAATATTTTGTATTAGTTGTCTACTCCATAGTTTACTATGCGCAAAAATTTCAAAGACCGAGAAAAATTAACGTCACTTGGCATGCTCATTTTTTTTTAATATGTTGCCGTCTTTATCTTGCATTGTTATTTAAACAGTTGTGCGACGGTGACAAGAATAATTCTTAGCGAAAGGCCATGCTAAGTACCGTTTTTAAATTTCGGTCAGTGATAATTCCTTCGTTCCACTTTTGGCCACTGGTAAAATAAGTCATTAAAGTTTGGGACGATGACGTGTCGGCCGACCAATGAAGATAGGTCCGCCACTCCCCGCGTGCGGGGGAAACAATCCAACTATCATCTATTTTCGAGGTGGGGTCTTAAGTCAGCCCTGCGACACCCTTCCGAGGACGTATTTTTACACAATATTTCTTATATCTTGTACTAACTGCGGACGCTGTGTTACACTTTATATCACTAAACTGAGGACAGTTTTCCGAGTAGAACTTGAACACAGCGAGGACATGAAAAAACTTCCTACCTAAATACCATTAGATAATTTATTAATGTAAGTAGAATGTTCCGAATTATTCCTTACACACATTTTCTAAAAATGAAGTACCAAGCGAGGACGAGTCGATTATCTTTACGTTTGTAGGCGCTTTTCAAAGTATTATGTTATACCAACATAACTGGCGAAACGTAGGTGTACTTTTGGTATACCTCTACCCAACCCTTCGGGGAAATAAGGCGTGATGTTATGTTACGATCCAATGTTTATTTACACAATATTTTCACGGAAAGTCTCTTTTCTCTAACATTATACATAAATAAAAAGGAAGAAATTAAGTCACATAGCAATGTAAAAATCACAAAACGATGCTTTATGTAAGCGGATGCATCGCGTAGTATCTTGCCAGTTTGTCCCTACAAACTGGTAGAAACTGGAGATACCGGGTTCCGAAATATTTTCAACTACTCTTCTTATTTCATGGAACTATTTTGCAAATATTATATGCATAAAACTACCTAATAGTATTTGATATGTAAGCTCCTTAGTGATCAAATTTACGTGCATGGATACCGACAATGAAAAACTGTGAGAGTATGAATGATACACATCTAATTTGGTATTTCTTTCCAACTTGAATAGATTGTAATATTGTCATTCGCTCACTCGCGACTTGCGAGTCACTGTAGTTGTTTGTTTTATTTAGTTCTAAAAAGACTTCCAATCAGAGCACACGTTATTATTTTCGTAATATTGTGAATACCTACGTGAGGACCGCGAATAAGAAAGGTGTAATCCCTGTGGAGGAAAGGTAAGTTTTGAATTTTAAATGAGTGTAGTACATGTGTGGTATCAATGCTTTGCCGCGCTAGCGATAACGGCAGTAACTACGTGTTGCATAGTGTCGTTCGAATGATTAGCGCGCAAAGTTTTCGTCACATTTTTACCTTTTAGCTTCTGCCCGCAACTTCGTTCACGTGGAAGTCGTAAGACACCACAATAGTATACTAAAATAACAGCCACAACATTTTTAAAAATAACTGCCTCGTTGGTCTAGTAGTCGCAAGTCGCAACCGCTACTGCTATGCATGAGGCAGGTTCGATTCCCGGGTCAGGCAAAGTGTTATCGGGTTAACCATTTAGAATTTCTCAGAAACAGTCTGAAGTCTGGATTTGTGCCCGGTGCCTCAGTAATTTCCTGTTTTAGGTGATGCGTAGCCAGGGTCGTCTCTTCGTGAGGGAACTCCTCAACAGTTGAGAGCATCGTCTTCAAACTTAGCATACTCGTTAGGTTTATATAATAAAACTAAAATAATAACTAGTTTGTGGTGATGCGCAACCAGGGTCGTCTCTTCATGAGCGAACTCCTCAACAGTTGATAGCATCGTCTTCAAACTTGGCGTACGCGTTCGGTTTATCTAGTAAAACTAAAATTGATAGCATCGTCTTCAAACTTGGCATACACGTTAGGTTTATCTAGTAAAACTAAAATAATTACCAGTTTGTGGTGATGCGCGGCCAGGGTCGTCTCTTCATGAGGAAACTCCTCAACAGTTGATAGCATCGTCTTCAAACTTAGCATACTCGTTAGGTTTATATAATAAAACTAAAATAATAACTAGTTTGTGGTGATGCGCAGCCAGGGTCGTCTTTTCATGAGGGAACTCCTCAACAGTTGATAGCATCGTCTTCAAACTTGGTATACTCGTTAGTTTTATATAGTAAAACTAAAATAATTACCAGTTTGTGGTGATGCGCAGCCATGGTCGTCTCTTCATGAGGGAACTCCTCAACAGTTGATAGCATCGTCTTCAAACTTGGCATACTCGTTAGGTTTATATAGTTAAACTAAAATAATTACCAGTTTGTGGTGATGCGCAACCAGGGTCGTCTCTTCAAGAGGGAACTCCTCAAAGTTGATAGCATCATCTTCAAACTTGCCATTACTCGTTAGGTTTATATAGTAAAACTAAAATAATTACCAGTTTGTGGTGAAGCGCAGCCAGGGTCGTCTCTTCATGAGGGAACTCCTCAACAGTTGATAGCATCGTCTTCAAACTTGGCATACGCGTTAGGTTTGTCTAATAAAACTAAAATAATTACCAGTTTGTGGTGATGCGCAGCCAGGGTCGTCTCTTTATGAGAGAACTCCTCAACAGTTGATAGCATCGTCTTCAAACTTGGCATACTCGTTAGGTTTATACAGGGTGTCCAAGAACCTGGCGTCCAACTGGATTCCCACGATGCCCCAAGTTCTAACAGTACTCAGAAAAATATTTTAAAAAATCCACCCCATGTACTTACAGAATTATACTGATTTCAAAAAAAAAGGGGAAATGAGCACCCTGTGACATACTTTTGAATGCTGTGACTGCTAATGCTGATAATTTCGATATTTCTTGGAGGTTTTGTAATCTAGGGTATTGCTGTGTCTAAATAGAATGTAAAAATAATGTACTTATTGTACCATTTTAAAATAAAATATTATTTTAACTAAAGGTGATATGGAAAACTATTGAATTTCGCAACTTTGACCGACTGTAGTGTAAAAAAAATGTACCAAAATAGTATGGCAAGTGACGTCAAATTTTGACGCGTTTATTCCTCTTTTTAAAAAGGTACACATTAATTTGAAAAAAAAAATTTGATAATATTTTTACTCAACAACCCAATTTTTACGAAGTGCCTACCTACTAACGGTAACTGTCGGACCCTTTCTTATCTTAGAAACTGTTATGTTACTACTATTATTTACTTCGGTTCCAAGAGTGAGCAAGAAGGAAATACACACAGGTAGATGGGTTCCCAGTAGAATAAAAGCAAAGAATGTTAGTTTAAAGATATTTTATTACAATAAATGTTCAAAATGTTGACCACCCGCGGCAATACAAGCTCTCACTCTCCTTAAAAAGGACCGCTTTATGTTTCGCGAGTAACTTTTTTGACGTATCACCTGCACTGCTTGTGTTATCTTCTCACGAAGGTCAGCGATGTCATTAATGGGCTTCGCATAAACGAGCTCCTTCATAGTTCCCCAGAAAAAAAAATCCAGCGGATTGAAGTCAGGTGAGCGGGCTGGCCACGGGATTGTTCCTGATCGCCCAATCCACCTGTTCGGGTATTGCTCGTCCAAAAACTCTCTAACGGATACGCGAAAATGTGCTGGACAGCCGTCGTGTTGGAACCACATATCTGGTGGGGTCTCTTCTAGTAAGTTTGGCAAATCATTTTGAAGAAAATTTAAATATGATTCGCCAGTCAAATTCTCGGGCATCTCAAATGGACCAATAATATTCCCACAGAGAATACCGGTCCACATGTTCACTTTGAACCGGTACTGGGATCTATCTTCTCGCATCAAGTGCGGATTTTCCACATGCCACTCGTGCAAGTTGTGTAGGTTCATGTAGCCATCCTTCTTAAATGTTGATTCATCTGACCACAAAATTTTGTCGATAAAGTTTTCGTCTTCTCGATGTTTTTGCAGGATTGTTTCACAAAACGCGACTCGGCTCGGATAGTCTCGAGGTAAAAGACTTTGCACTCGCTGTACGTGGTACGGATGATATTCTTCTTTTTAGAGAATACTGTGTGCTGTGCTCTTCGGTATCCCCGTATCAGCTTCTATTCCTCGCACAGAGATGCTTGGATTTGCCGACACCGCCTCTAAAACTTCATCGCGTATGAAGTCATTTACGGGTCGTCCTTCACCAGCTACTTGATTGGGGAACCGCCCGTCACATAGTGATCTGTGCACATTAATGAAAACTCGATGGTCGGGATATCGCGTAGCCCTCGGATACCTTTCTCTGTAAAGTCTCGCTGCAGCTCGTCCATTACCTCTACATTCTCCATAAATGTAGTGCATATTTGCGTATTCTTGCGGAGTGTAGGTCGCCATGGTAGCACACACAAAACACAAACTGTCCAAACACAGGCAAAGGTCGTTGTAAAGAGTTCGTTTCAAAGTCCAGAGCACAAAGAGTAATCGAGTCCAATAAACAAAGCTTTAAATCGTAGTACGTGATCAATGGTAACAATAAGAGAGAGGTGCGTAGTAACGGCAGGAGGCAGTGACGCGTACTGACCGTACTGTTATCCTAAATACCACGATCCCAGATAGCGTCACTATCTATCTCACTCGCACCTCTAACCTTTTTCTCCCTCACTCTTACCTGAATAATGGGGTACCATAAAGAAGAACCAGCAAATCGCAAAGATAGTTTCTGTCTTGCTCCCTCCTGTTGTAATAACGAATCACTATGGTGAGATGCATGCACATACCGTCCCTTACGGTCTAACCTGTTTTTTGAGAGGCCTGTTGTTATTTTTATGAGCATACAATAGTAATTCTTTAGAGGTTAGATTCAATTCGTCGTAAATTTTTCTTTCTAAGAATTCTGTAAGACATCGTAAAAATTGGGTTGTTGAGTAAAAATATTATCAAAAATTTTTTTTTTCAAATTAATGTGTAAGTATTATACCTTTTTAAAAAGAGGAATAAACGCGTCAAAATTTGACGTCACTTGCCATACTATTTTGGTACATTTTTTTTACACTACAGTCGGTCAAAGTTGCGAAATTCAATAGTTTTCCATATCACCTTTAGTTAAAATAATATTTTATTTTAAAATGGTACAATAAGTACTTTATTTTTACATTCTATTTAGACACAGCAATACCCTAGATTACAAAACCTCCAAGAAATATCGAAATTATCAGCATTAGCAGTCACAGCATTCAAAAGTATGTCACAGGGTGCTCATTTCCCCTTTTTTTTTGAAATCAGTATAATTCTGTAAGTACATGGGGTGGATTTTTTAAAATATTTTTCTGAGTACTGTTAGAACTTGGGGCATCGTGGGAATCCAGTTGGACGCCAGGTTCTTGGACACCCTGTATAGTAAAACTAAAATAATTACCAGTTTGTGGTGATGCGCAGCCAGGGTCGTCTCTTCATGAGGGAACTCCTCAACAGTTGATAGCATTGTCTTCAAATTTGGCATACACGTTAGGTTTGTCTAGTAAAACTAAAATAATTACCAGTTAGTGGTGATGCTGCAGCCAAGGTCGTTTCCTCATGAGGTATCTTCTTAACAGTTGATAGATTGACAATTTAATATTTTCGAGTCAATATTTTCAACCACGAAGACTATATATGTGATAATAATACATAGTATCATTAACGCAAATTCTGTTATTACAGTTAATTTGACACCTAATGTCGAGAGTCGATTGCGGACTCCCGGCCACCGTAGGCGCGAGCTTGCGGGTGGCGAGCAATGGGTAGCTCGCCGCCCGGTAAGGACCAAGCTCGGGTCGACGGCGCGTAGTGTTCCACGCGCGCCTCAAAGAGATGTCAGCAGTACTGAAGGGGTCTGCTAGGACCGATGCCTGCCGGGGTCACGTGATTGTTCGAAAGAGATACCGTGACCCTGGCACATGGGCAACTGAAGGAACACGGGTGGGTTTTAGTCAGTAAAAGTCTGACACGCCCTCCCGCTCCGCCCAGAGCGGGAGAAGTCATTTGATGATTTCCCATCCAAAAACAAAAAAAAAAAAATGTCTGCAGATGAAAATTCTCCGATACTTAAAATACAGCCCTGGATCCGAGTTTCAAGAGACGAATTGAAAAACCAAGTTCTAAAACATTTATATTTCCGTAATATTGATATGGAGTTTTACGACTCGTCCGAAGAACTATCACTGACATCTGAAATTAGTTCTTCTGATGATAATGATGCGATGACGAAAAAAGACGGAGGTCTTAATCGGATTAAACGGGAAAGCAGACCACGTAAGAAGAAAGATGCAATTCGTTATGATGAAAAATCTGAAAACGACGATTTTTCTCACTCAACGGACTCTTACAGACCATCGAGTGAGACTAACACGGAAAAAGAAAACCCAGCTTGTAATAGTCAACAAACAGAATTCATGATAAGAAAAAATAAGAAAAAAGATAACATATTTTATGGTTGAAATCATAATGTTGTGTAATCTATAAGGCCTAGGTAGTTAGCACAAACAGCAGAAGAAGCCTCCTTATTCCTCGTGCGCCAAGTAGCTACTAACGATTTGCTTAAGGGTTCAGTATACCTTCGATTTTTTCCTCCATAATTTTATTTAAATGATAGCACATAACTCGTCTTCTACACACGAGGAAAACTGTCTAAACGAGGACTAAAATACACATTGTTCGGAAAATCTAGCAAACCGAGGTCTCAAATACACATTGTTTGGAAAAGCTACCTAACCGAGGTCTTTTGTGTTAAAGTTAACACAAAAGTCCTCGAATAATACAACCAACGTGAAATGAGTGTAAAGAGGCTGTGTATGAGGTGACACAGGCGCCACCTGGTGGATACACAATGCGTGTGTAAGATTATGAAAATTTTTGATCAAACCGAGGTTCAGACAACTTTTTCCTATTAAGTATACAGAAAGGCTCAAAATCGCTTGCAGAATACGAATCTTTGGTCAAATCAAACCGAGGACCCTCGAAAAGGTCCTCGCTTTGAAAAAGTCCTCGGTCGTGCCTTGTGTATTCATACGCACGTCCTCGGATGGTACTTAAAACAAACACACCCTCCCAAACACACACACATACACACAAAATAAACTTTCACACGCACATAGACACACATTTACACCTTTCTGCCATAAGCACGATTTAATTCACTTTCATTTTTGTTCTTCTTTTTTCATATTGGTTTGTTTTTATTAGTTTTTAATTTTTTATTGGTTTTATTAAAAAAAATGTGTAACGTATACCTAATTAGCACAACGAAACAATTGAAATTATCGAGGAAGAGCGAGGTTTATCCCATCACAAGTATCTTCGGATTACTTTCTGGGAAGCCCCGGCAACTTAATTGTATCTAGATTTAAGATAATAAACACATTCTTTTTTTTTTTAATATTCAAAAGAGTGTTAGATAAAATGCAATTTCTATTTTGGTAAGTGCAACCGTCACTGTAAATTATAATTGTTTTTTTCCCATCTTCGGCATTAACTTCAGGACGTATTATTTTGTTTTCTAAAAAGTCAACCCAAATGGAGGCAAATTTTTCAGCATTAAGTCCACCTTCTACTTCATTCCATATGAAACAGAAACCATCTTTATTTTTTATATTAAAAAAGCAAAGGTTGTGAACTTGCAGCTTCGTTTTATAGTACCTATAGCGTACTAACATTCGATTTTGGTGCCATTAGTACAGCCTGTAAGTCTACTGTGAAAACGTAGTTTTCTCCCTTCTTATCCGCATCTTTTTCTTCTCTTGCATGTTGACTTCTCTCAATATGTTCTTTGTATTCATTTTCTGTAACTGTTCCTACTTTATAACAGGCACATTTTTTTGAGTTGAGTTTGGGAACGTTGTCAGTGCAAAACTGAGGCCCCAACAGGATTTAGCAGGTTTGCGCTGTGGAGATTGGTTAGTGGTGAGAAAGCAGTTTTTCGGGCATAGCATTTATCACTTTTTCAGGCTAATATCACCGTTATTTCTGAAACGTTACGGTAAATATTGGACTGAACTTTTTGACTGGTATAAAAAGTACATTTTGCCAAAAATGGACTTAGCAGGTTAACGAATTAGGCCGACGATATGTGACGTCACACTAGGAAGGAGGGGGTCTCACCAGCTGTGACAAGGACGTGGGGGGGGGGGGGGGGGGCAAAAATCATGAAATTTGTGTAACGTATGTAATTTATGGATGGCCCCTAAGATAAAACAACATTTATTGATTCTGAGGCCGTAAAGAATTTCGCTGGGTCAGCTAGTAGTTTTATAAATGATGCTCTATAGGAGTCATACATGGGTAGTGTATTGTCTTAAATGCGCTTATGACGACTGTATGGGTTGGGATCCATTGTTACCGCTAATAAGGGGCAAATTTGGGCATACATCAATCTGGTTTTGGACAAGGCGAGAGTCCTAATCGTAAAACCGTAACTTTTATGTTATCATTGATTATCTTTTCTTATTTAGATTCACATAAATAAATATACGCAATCAAAGCAAGCTCAGTTTATTTATCTGCAATAAAAAAACAAATAGGCCTAACAAAAATAACAAAATAAATTTTAATATCAAAAATTAATCACAGTCCAAGGGCGGAGGTTGACATTCTCCAGGTAGATGGTTTGCGCAAGGGTTGTGGAACAAAGACTTAATACCTCTTCTACCCCATGGAAACCTCTTAGTACGTCTTCGCATGTATTCATAGTCACGACATTCCCCTTTATGAAATCCTCCGTGTCCAAACGAGGCAAGAGCTGTAATGATCATAAGCGGGACACAGAAAAAGAGAAAGAAACTTCTGTATCTCCTCCAGGAACCCTTGGTAGGAAATTTTGGACAGCACGGATTTGGTGGAATAGGTCCGGGGCGACAATCTGCCGGGGGACAGATGGGCCGACACGGACTGGCGTGACAGGGACCGGCGGGGCAGGGACAACAGACGCTCCGCGGTGGTGGCCGCGGAGGGCAATTACAGCTCCCGTAATATCTGACTGTATTCCGAAAACCCAAGCCCATTACTTACGAATTTTTTAAATCTTTATATTTGCTGTTTTGTTTTGGATTACTTACATTTTTTTCACGTAAAATTTCGTTATAAAATTAGGATGAAAGCAGAAAATGTAACTTATTGAGTGACGTAATTTAGTTTGTTATAAATAGTTGACATAATTCTATTTTTTATCTTCAGAATAATTTAACCAGTTCTTAGCAGACAGAATTAAATTGTCAAAAAAGTTTAAGGTGCAAATAAAAATTGGTAAAATATCGTAAAGCCGCATTGTGAAAAGTAACTTGGATGGCATTTAAGTTCATCACCAGTATCATTTCAGGTTAAAGAAGTCAACTACTAGACAAGAGCCTCACCCATAGATTGCTAATAGTAAGTTTTGCGCTTCCCGCATATACGGGCACACCAGCAAGATGTGTGGGACAATACAACGGAAACAACTAAACACCGGAAACAAAACCAATTCATTGTATTTAAATTACTTAATGTTAGAAGTATCGATTGCGACATTATATTGGATGCCTAAGTTCGGCCGCTTATGGTTCTTCGTCTTGAGTTGATGGTTCTTTGTTCTTCGTCTTAAGCTGCGGCGGCGAGCGTAACGACCACCTGCTCCTCAGCTCGCGGGCCGCCTCGCCCCTCTGCGCCTACGCAATTCTAAATTACACTCTAGGGGTAGGGCAGACAAGATTACGTGGAGTCGTATTTACAGCGATTCGTTTCTGTCACTAAAACCTAACTTATATTTTTTTTTTACTACTAACAATTTTGTTATAAATGAACATTCGGCAAATAGCGTGCGTCGCAAATTTCATATCACTCCCATTTTTGGGGGAGTAATATGAAATTTCGAGTGACGTTATATCGACGCACGCTATTTAGAAAATATTTACGAGTGGTACGCCAGTTCGAAAACACATTGAGTCGAAAACCTCTATATTCGAATGACATTATCCCGAACACGATGATTCGAAAACTGTTTGAATGGTACGTTAGTACAAAAGTCTTGGGTATCGAAATCCGTTGTTACGAATAGCATATTCCAATCTGAATTTGTCTGGGGATCGAACTCGTGCAATTATGTGGGTTGTATTCTATGCGTCACTAAGGCTGTATTCAGAAGCTCATTGACGAACAGAATACGACCACCCACTACACTATGCACACCCATTACACTATGCACACCCACTACACTATTTCGGCTAATATTCCACGAATGAAAATTCTATCACAACGATTTGACAAAAAAAAAAGGAAACGCAATGAGCACTATTGAATTTATAAGTGCTGTAGCATTATCTATTCTAAATACTAATCTATATTGAGTTGAATCTACCACTTTGTCATCAATATTTATGACAGTCTTGTTACTTAGGGCAATGAATACCACCTATTTCTCTTTTGATAATTATACTTTGTCAAGGAAATTTAAAAAAGTATTTAAAATAATGTTATACTTGGAGTCTTTGCAGCAATATTAAGTCGAATGGCGATTCATCTAAATGCTGAGATGTCTTTATGAAAACGCGACAATGACCGACCGATGACCGTCCAAACTCAGGACCAGCGAACTCAACACATCCCCCTGCGTCGAGGAGTGAGTGACAAGGGGACATAATTTCCCCAAAATTGTTCTCTAACGTATTAGAGGATGTGATAAACGTCAACGGCGAGTACATCTCACACTTGAGATTTGATGGCGACATCGTTTTACTGGCTGAATCGTTGCGGGACTTGCAGCAGATGCTGGACGTCCTTTTTTTTGTGGTTGGGAAATCATCAAATGACGTCTCCCTGCTCTGGGCGGAGCGGAAGGGCGTGTCAGACTTTTACTGACTAAAACCCACCCGTGTTCCTTCAGTTGCCTATATGCCAGGGCCACGGTAACTCTTTCGAATAAATCTCGCGACCCTGGCAGGAAGTTTGGTAAGAACAACCTTGAGAAGGAGGCTAACACAAGCATTCCGCTGGATTAGGCACCGTTTGGGAAGCTCAGTCGAGTCTTCTCGTCGCGTATTCCGCATAGCCTAAAGACAACAGTCTTCAAACAGTGCGTCCTGCCTGTTATGACCTACGGAGCCGTAACGTTGTCCACGTTTCGGCTCACGGTACGGCTGGTTCATAAATTCAAAGTCGCTCAACGAGCTATGGAACGAGTTATGCTTGAAGTATCTCTGAGGGATAGAATACGGAATGAGGTGATCCTGCAGAGATCCAAAGTTGTCGACAGAGCTCATAGAATTTATGAAGCTGAAGTGGCAATGCTCCGGTCACATTAGCCGTATAACCGATAACCGTTGGGATAGATGTGTTCTTGAGTGGAGACCGTGAATCGGCAAACGTAAGGTAGGAGACCCTCAGGCTAGGTGAAGCGACGATCTTCATAGGGTGGCTGGTAGCAGCTGGATGAGAGTTGCCAGAATCGAGTTGAATGGCCTGCCATTGGAGAGGTCTATTTCAGCAGTGGACTGCTATAGGCTGATGATGATGAAAATAATACTTCTCATTGTTCTTGTTTCCCAAACCTATCAAAGTTAAGGCTTTATCAGGGTCGCGAGTTCGATTCCCAGACAAATTCAGATTGGAATATGCTATTCGCAACAGCGGATTTCAATACCCAAGACTTTTGTACTAGCGTACCATTCAAACAGTTTTTCGAATCAGCGTGCTCGGGATAATGTCATTCGATATAGCGGTTTTCGACTCAATGTGTTTTCGAACTAGCTTACCACTCGTAAATATTTTCGAAATATCGTGCGTCGCAATAACGTTATTTGAAATTTCATATCACTCCCATTTTTCGTCATAGCGTCTTAGTTTTTTTTGCAACAAATTCAGGAAAAGAGGTGTGTACAAATTACAACTAATTCCTGACAAAGTTTTATCAAATTTTAAGAATTGGCCGCGCGGTTGAAATACTCATCAAGGCAAAGAGTATTCTCTTCCCCTCCAAATAGGGTGATTCATTCGGCGTTGGTGAGACAACCAGCGATGCAAGGCCGGTTGCCCGGCGTTCGGCGCCGCGCCGGCAAATGATATCATAAACTCTCTGTTAGTGTTTGTGTGTAGAAGCCGTCAGTACAAGCTCTAAGCACTTAACATATTATTTTATTGTTACAGTTTTATTACTTTCGGTGTTCAAAGTTAACAATACCAGTGAAAAAATGGATTCAAAAACACTTTCTTCTGCTATTGCCCAATTCTCAGCCAAATTCTGTTATGTAAGTATTCATTTCAGTATACCTATTGATTTTACATCTACCTCTCATTCAAAATATCACAGTGGAACAAACAGTATATTTATAATCTTGTATATGTAAATATCTTTCTAAAATGCTACAATGGCTTGTTATTACAATATTTTCAGTATTTGAATATTATCTAGCTACAAGTTTATTTGGGAATACTTCATTATAGTTTCAAGGTGTTCTATTTATAGTTTCAAACATCCACCCACATATAAATTGTTTTGAGATGAAATGGTTGGATTAATGTTCTTTACTATTATGAATGTTGCGAATCCAATTGCACATCCTAATTTAACAAGAAATTTTAATGTTTATTTTCCAATTTCAATAATCTTTTTTATAACAAGAAACTGTACTGAGACAAGATTAAGACTTAAGACTATAATTATTATGTATTCAACACAATTCTTTGTATACAATCAATATATTTAATCAATTTTACACTAAGTGCTTCAGTGAGTGTTCAGGAAAACAAGAAATGATAATGATAAATTCTGATAAACCTATGATGAGTCCTCAGTAGCAAGTGCTGAAGCCAACAAAAAATATTTCCATATAAATCAAGCAAATAATTATAAATAGAAACAATTATACTGTAGAGACCTTATTTTACAAAAAAAATCGAATGAATTGATTGGGTGTTTCTACATTTTAATACATTTTTTACTCTTTTTATTCATTAAAATATTCATCCTTTATACCATACTTAAATGACATATGGGCGTTTTTATAAAAGTTTGTATGGTGAAAAAATTTAGGCAAAAACAATTACATGATATTGGGCTTTCTTTCTTCAGATTGACTCTATAATTTATTGTTACAATAACAAAAAACCGGCCAAGTAATAGTAATAGTAAGATTCTATATTGTTCTCTCATAATCACAAACAGAGTACAAAGTCAAGGTAACACTTAATAGAGACTGGTGTCTGTTGTAGGTAAAACCTGTATTACAGATCACCAGGGTTATCCTCCATTGGACAACTCACATAAGACTATGAATGTATTGAATGAACATAAGGTTGTACATAGTATTACTAATTAATAATAACAAAAAGGAAGCAAATGGAAAATTAAAATTAATGTTATACAATTCATATGGTAAAGGTGGCTTAATATTAATTTGGGGTAAAGTGCGAGTCGGACTCGCGCACCGAGGGTTCCGTACAAACCTGCAGGTATTCACGGTTTATGTTTATGAAATTAATAGTAGATTATTAACCAAGGGGATAAAGCAGTGTCTTCTGTCGCGGGTGACGATTTAAATCGCGAGCGTAACGAAGGACTCGAGGTTTACTCCCGAGAGTAGCGAGGGTGTTAAAAACTTAAATCACGAGCGAAGCGAGGGATTTAATAATAATAATAATAATAATAAACCATTTATTTTCAGGTAACAAAGACCCATAGATAAATACCTTAACCTAAGTATACATACGTTTAATAACAATTGTGTTAGTCAATATAACTTAAAAAAACAAAACTAAGTTAGTAACGAGACGAGTCCTGAGTGTAGCGAGGGATTTACGTTCACCCAAGACTGAGACAGCTTTATCACCGAGGAAAATACTCTACTTTTCGTACCATTTGCGAAAAAATTAACACAATAATAATATGAGATTAGCATTTATTAAAATTAATGACAATTAAAAATAAATTAAAATAAACTTAACGTTTATGTATTTGAAGAAAACAAAAACGCGGCAAATTCCTAGACTAATATTTTTTTGTCAGAAAAGCAATGGCATCAAGCTCATACGGACTCGTCGGTTTTCGTAATTTTATTTAATAATCATAACTGCATAATAAATGCGTATTCCTTTTTCAAAAAGATGTATAATGCTTTATTTACAAACTCAATGGTGTAAACACAGATGTAGTTCAGTATAAATTTCGATAAGTATTCCAAATTTAAATCACATTCTCCCCCTAGAGGATGAATGAAATTCAGTACAATTTTCTTTCCCTGTTTTAACAGATTAAAAATAACTATTGTTATGTTCCCTTTTTGTGGCATAGAATGTCACTTTTTTGAGGACGTGGTACGAAATAGTTATTTGTGCAACAAGAGAGCCAAGTCGTTTTTGCTGCGAGTGAGATTCAACGATTGAATCACGACCGTAGCGAGTGATTCTAAAGTTGAATCTTGAGTGTGGCGAGGGATTCAAAGGCACGAGATGCAAAAAACTTTGCTCTCGTGTAACACACCTAACTTTTCACTTCAGCAGCGAGAACACTTTAGGAGATAAAATAATAAACAGGAATAGATTGAAATAACTATTTATTGTGAATCAAAATAATTAACATTGTAGGTAGAGGTACGAATTCAATAAAATGGAACATTTTAAAAGTTAAAAGTAATATTACTGCAATTCTGCAAATTAAAAGTAACAGAGTTATTTGGCAACGTTATTGTTGCATTGAGTTTAGTTTGATTATCTGGGGTTAAGGTTTCTGTTTCGGTGTTAAAATACTGTTCTCGTCGCTAGTTTCACTCATATTTTAGGATTATTTTAATATTTTTTAACTTATTCAACTCTTTACGCCAGCTACGAAATTTTATTCCCGCTCTTTTATTTAAATTAAGGCGTGTTCGGAAATAGCACCCATGATATTTTATTATTCAAAATATTTACGTAACATTATTGAAACTAGAAATAAATATTTACAGGTTAAATATCAGTTTTATTTGCAGTAAATACTTATTTTCGTTTAAATATAACAATAAGTTAAAAATTCAATAAACTACATTAAAAGACATAATTATCTTTTTGCAAAATTTCTTTAGTTAGTACAAATTTCCGAACGTGTTTGTCTTTGAGGTCGAATTCAAAATCGGAACTTCGAAAGGGCTGGTCTTTGTCTCTCTCTCTTTCTAATGGCGGGAAAGAGATAGAGTGTAAATTTTTAGAATTGTATAATTAACCCAAGGCTGAATAAGATATTCGCGGTTTAGTGAAAACAAAAATTAAAAAGTTACTTTGTCTCACTCAGTGAGATTTCAGGCAGCAAAACCTACATGTTTGAGCTACTGAAGTGAAAATGTTTTTTTTTAAGTTTTATATTTGAGTTGACTGAATGAAAGTTAAATTGTGGTTTACGATTTATGACGTATTAAAAAAAAACTACTTACTAGATCTCGTTCAAACCAATTTTCGGTGGAAGTTTACATGGTAATGTACATCATATATTTTTTTTTAATTTTATCATTCCCTTATTTTAGAAGTCACGGGGGGGGGGGGACACATTTTACCACTTTGAAAGTGTCTCTCGCGCAAACTATTCAGTTTAAAAAAAAATGATATTAAAAACCTCCGTATCATTTTTGAAGACCTATCCATAGATACCCCACACGTATGGGATTGATGATTTTTTTTTTTGAGTTTCAGTTCTATGTATGGGGAACCCCAAATATTATTGTTTTTTTTTTCTATTTTTGTGTGACAATCTTAATGCGGTTCACAGAATACATCTACTTACCAAGTTTCAACAGCATAGCTCTTATAGATATACACGGAAGTTCTCATATACGAATTTATTATGTTTGATGGCTAGTTTCTACCAGCAAGCCAAATTTTCGGAATAATAAAATAAGAACCGACAAGTAACAGGTTTAGAACTTGCGAAGGCTATACTGCCGTCATAAGAAAGAAGGCCGTAAGTACGTCAACGTTGATTCCGAGATAATTGACGTTTTATCTAAAATGATGGCCCAGGATTTACTGAATGGTTTTAGTTAGTGATTCTTGTTTTATAAGACGTCAAAAATATAGGCTTTATTTTGAACCATAATTAATGTATATTCATAAATGCGTATTGTTTTTATTTTAATTTTTCCCTTTTGTTTTAGCAGAAATCTATACATACAAATAAATAAAATTGGAGTGTCTGTTTTTAATATTAAGATAACCACTTTTTACTAAGTGTATATGGATGTATACACGATACATATACCAAAACAACATTTTTTACAATTTTTGTCTGTCTGTCTGTCTGTCTGTCTGTCTGTTTGTTCCCGCTAATCTCTGAAATGGCTGGACCGATTTTGACGGGACTTTCACTGGCAGATAGCTGATGTAACAAGGAGTAACTTAGGCTATTTTTATTTTAGAAAGATTCTTTTATTTTAGAAAAAAATAACTATCTTCGAAAACTACGCTGACATACGTCTCTAAATTCGAAAAACCCTGGCTGAATCCTACGAAATAGACCAAAATAATGTACTACAGTATTGTACACCTTAAAAAGGCCTACAAAAATGTCCTGAATGGTATATGTCTATCTCTTAGGGATAACCCAGAATAACCATTTTTTATCTTTTACTTTTTACGAGAAATAAGGGCTTATTTACGAAGCGATTTTAAGCAATACAGCATTCATCCTTATCCAATTAAGTACCTTAAATACATTGTGCATTTAATATAGATCAATATGGCCCTTTACAGCATGTAATTTAAATGAATATCTTAGAAGATATTAGAGATTTAAAAAGCGGGCGCGGAGCGCGTTGGCAGCGGCCGGGTAGTACGGGATAAGTAGGATTGTAATTCATATTACTTTGGCTTCATAGTAATTGCGAATATCATGTGTGTTCATTATACTCAAAATAAACCTAATAGTATTATTCCAAGTAAGAGACCGCGAAATGGCTTAGATGTTTAGATTTTTAGGGTTCCGTTGCCAAATGGCAAAAAACGGAACCCTTATAGATTCGCCATGTCTGTCTGTCTGTCTGTCTGTCTGTCCGAGTATGTCACAGCCACTTTTCTCCGAAACTATAAGAGCTGTGCTATTGAAACTTGGTAAGTGGATGTATTCAGAGAACCGCATTAAGATTTTCACACAAAAATAGAAAAAAAGCAATAATATTTGGGGTTCCCCATACATAGAATTGAAACTCAAAAAATTTTTTTTCATCAAACCCATACGTGTGGGGTATCTATGGATAGGTCTTCAAAAATGATATTGAGGTTTCTAATATCATTTTTTTTTTAAACAATAATATTTGGGGTTCCCCATACATAGAACTGAAACACAAAAAAAAAATTTAATCAAACCCTTACGTGTGGGGTATCTATGGATAGGTCTTTAAAAATGAAATTGAGGTTTCTAATATCATTTTTTTCTAAACTGAATAGTTTGCGCGAGAGACACTTCCAAAGTGGTAAAATGTGTGTCCCCCCCCCCCGTAACTTCTAAAATAAGGGAATGATAAAACTAAAAAAAATATATGATGTACATTACCATGAAAACTACCAACGAAAATTGGTTTGAACGAGATCTAGTAAGTAGTTTTTTTTTAATACGTCATAAATCGTAAACCACAATTTACCTTTCATTCAGTCAACTCAAATATAAAAATTTAAAAAAATACATTTAATTTCATAAACGATGATGACGAATGATGACGATGATGACCTGCAGGTTTGTACGGAACCCTCGGTGCGCGAGTCCGACTCGCACTTGGCCGGTTTTTGGATGTTTGTTTCTCAATGATGCAAAGACGGGGAAGGGCCGGAAGGTTCTGGAGTGGCGACCGCGTACTGGAAGACGGAGCGTTGGAAGGCCTCCCACAAGATGGACCGATGACCTGGTGAAGGCCGCAGGAATACGTTGGATGCGAGAAGCACAGAATAGGTCGAAGTGGCGGTGCTTGGGGGAGGCCTATGTCCAGCAGTGGACGTCTTTCGGCTGAAATGATGATGATGATGATGATGCAAAGACGGCCAAACGGATTTAGATCGAATTTGGCACAAAGATATATTATATCATGGATACGTAACAGATAGGATACCTACTTTATCCCGGTAGTAGGTTCCCGGGTGATATATTCCGACAGCTATACGGGCCAAGCCACTGGCAAAAGTACTATTCCTATAATTATGTTCGGTGTCTGGTAAATGATTGAGTGTCTGTATAGGTAAAATAGGAGCGTTAAGAAAAACCAGGAAGACTTATATTCAACTAAACCAAGCCCTATGTCGCAGTCTTCTTACTCTGAATACTATTACTCTTATTTTAAAAACACCAACACACATGATGTTCTCATAAACTATGAATCCTAAGTAATATGAATTATAGTCCTACTACCTACTACTAATATCATAAATGTGAAAATATGTATGATTGGGTGTTTGTTACTCAATCACGCAAAAATGGCTGAATGGATCTGGATCGAAAATAGCACACAGAGTCTATATTACCTATATAACCTGCACCCTAATTGCGAAACGCACAATTTATCAGAATCTGAATGGGATTGAAGATTATTTCTAAACCATTGCGTCATTTGTTCGAATAAATTGTCGGGTCAGCAACGTAAAATACACAATGAATGTTGTTTACCTATGAATTTTAAACCAATTCCTACCGATAAAAAATTCCGCAATTACCCCTCTGGAATAACACATTCTTATCGCGGTAGTACGTCCTCTTGCATAAATTTCCGACATCCACGCGGGCGAAGCCGCGGGCAAAAGCTAGTATAATAATAAATTGTGAAATACTTATCTGAAAGGGCGTAATATTGTAGAATGTAATTGCGGCTTTTCATAGAAGGAACTCGATCTTCCTAAAGCCGAAATCCTTGCATGTAAAGCCTTAAATGTGCAGTTGCGCCTTTTTTTGATAGTAAACTAAGTTACGAATCGTTTTCAAAGCAGGCATTGCAGCATAGTTATTTTGTCTAAAGGAAATAAAAGCCTTCGTCAGTCGATTGTAAACAAGACTTATTAAAATGAAACCAAAACTATTTACTAAAATATGTACTTTATTATTATGAGTCAGTCTCTTATGTTCTATTTTCAGTCAAACTTAAAATAATACGTAAGACACAAGTAGGTACATAACTAACACCAGTTACCTTATTACTATGAAGCGTTTTGAAGTAACCAATTCTTGCTAGTAATAATAAACAAATAATTTTTGAAGGAACATCTTTATTAATCACATTTTTCTCATTATGTATCTAAACAAAATCAACAAAACATATTATACATATACTCATAAAACAAAAATATATCTCTTGACAATAAAATAACACACAACACAACCAATAATCATCTTAAACATTTTACATATAGGAACTTTTACCAGCACTCTGAATCATAATTATCTTTCATTTCACAAAATAAAAACATAATTATCTACTGAAACAATGTCAATAGAATCCCACAAAACTACTAATAATATAATTTTAAAACATCAGCTTATATAGATAAAGGAACTTCAAATAGAAGTGAGCCTAATAATAAAGCACTGAGAATCACATATTATAATGAACAAACTTAAACAAAAACAGTTCTAACCTATTAAGTAATCTCCTTAACGCAAGTAACAATCAAGTTTCGGGATTGAACAAAAAATCAGTTAATCAACGAATTTATCTACGTAATTTTATATTATTTCACAGTTAGTTACTATCCACGAATTATAATGTAAAGTAAATAAACATTACTTACCAAGATGTCAATATTATTTCAAAAGAAAAAACGGCTGCCGCCTCGTCCCGTCACCGCACACGCACACTGCACTTTGCGTGGCCTCTTTTTTTTTTCTTTTCTTTTTTTTTTTCTGGTAGGGAAATCATCAAATGACTTCTCCCGCTCTGGGCGGAGCGGGAGGGCGTGTCAGACTTTTACTGACTAAAACCCACCCGTGTTCCTTCAGTTGCCCATGTGCCAGGGTCACGGTATCTCTTTCGAACAATCTCGCGACCCTGGCAGGCATCGGTCCTGGCAGACCCCTTCAGTATTGCTGACATCTCTTTGAGGCGCGCGTGGAACACTACGCGCCGTCGACCCGAGCCTGGTCCTTACCGGGCGGCGAGCTACCCATTGCTCGCCGCCCGCAAGCTCGCGCCTACGGTGGCCGGGAGTCCGCTATCGACTCCCGACGCCCGGGGCGTCTCCTCCTGCGGCGTGAGGGCGCAGAGACTGCCACTCCCTCACGCGCCCCGCCTCCTCCTTCGCGAGCATTACAGCTTCGAGAGGTCGCCGCCGCCTATCGCCTCCACGAGGACACGGCGGTGCTCCACCCAGGCAGGGCACACCTCCACCGTATGCTCTACCGTGTCCTCCAGACGATCCTCGCAATTACGCCACACCCTGTATATCATAATATTGAACTTGGCTCTCATTTCACATTTATGTTTTTGATGGGATATCATTACTTTTTGCACATAAATTATTAGTAGGTACTTATTTATAATGATCTTACACTCTATGATGTGCGCTAAATATTGAAACAATAATTTATACTAAATCCCAGTTAATAACGTAATAAGTACGAAAGTTGACTATACTCTTAGTTATAAGTACTAAAACGGAAATATATGGATTTCAAAAAATTAAGGATGGTATTCAACTCGTTATATATTCACGTGAAGACCTTAAAATCCACATAAAGACCGGCTGTCATAATTTTGATTGCTGATTCTTATATATATTTTTTTTTTACAAATGTACACTTATTACAGACACTAAGTATATAAGTGTTCCTAATAGAATCAATTAAGTGAAAAATTATAATAAAATGATAAAAATATACCAGTTTCTGATTTATTCCTTTGTGTTCACCTAATTACCTATCTGCATGCCAAATTTGAATTTTCTAGGTCATCTGGAACTGGGTTAGAGTTTTGATCTATAGGTCAGTCAGTGATAAAAATGACGATTTTGGACGTTAATATCTAAATAACCGTTTGAGATGTGGTTATGAAATTTGGAGCACATATGTATCTCGCAAGTTTCAATATATGAGCCAAATTTGATACGTTTATGTGAAATGGTTTTTGAGTTATGAGGGGGTCAAAAGTGGCTCCAAATGGTTCGTGTAATATTAGACACGATGCTGCTTGCCAGTTCTGTTACTTGAACTTGGCTTGACACGCTGCCTAGATTACATTACGGATAGCGTTAACAGTATTACTTAATTTTTCAGCTTTAAAACAAATAGCAACATCGCGTGTTTATCGCAAAACAACCGCATGTCGCAAAATTATAATTGTATAATAATTTAATTAAAAAAAAAAAAAACAACATATAACTTAAAGCCTCGACTGGTGCGCAGGCTGTAGTAAAATATGCAGGACAAAATAACTTTCGAATATAATAACATTCATATATTATATACATATTTATGTACATCTTTTGTTGGAGATCCTAAATAAACCACTGAGTTACGAAAACCTATCCACTTAGTGAATGTTTCTCAGCTGACGTAACGGATTTTAATGTTAAGTTAATTTTTTATAAAATTTTCGGTAAATAACACGTCTAATTCAGTAAAATTGTTGCATGATTATCAAATAATAGATTATATGTCTTGTAAATACTTTTCAAAACAGTAAAACAAGCGTACTTACTATGTAATCCTCGTAAATCAGCGGAATTTTTAACCTGCACTTTAACCGGTGTAGGTACCTTTCCTATCGATGTTACCGAACTGTGAATGAAAGCAAAATAGCTGACTTGTTGTGAACGAAATTGTAGGGTTGCTAGTTTATCAAAATAATACTATTGTAGTAGATTTTGATAGCTCTTCTGAAAATATTTGCGTAACACAGCCGAAATTTCCACCATCACCAATTTTTATACCATTGAATAAATTACTTATTTCATTATTATTTTAAAACACTGATTAAATCTTTATTCATAAAAATGGAAAGAGAGCTTTGCGTTTCTTTTCATGACATCATAAATGTTAAAATATCGTGATTCTAATTAAAACAGCGAGTTAAAATGTCTGACATGAACAAGATGGGACAGTGATAAAAAATAAGAATTGCAAACCAAACAAATTTTTTTGTTTATAATTTATCGTATAATTAAAACAATAACGGTCGTAATAAAATGCCTAATATTCCAATTTCTTTACAAAATAAGACTAACGTGTAAGTAAAAATAAACTATAGGTGGACAACGTAAAACTGCCCACTACAAACAAATAAAAAAATGTCCATATGATAGTCAGCCTATAATGTTCCCACTACTGGGACACAGGCCTCCTCTCTGTGGGGATATTTCCTCTCTATCCCATACTTGACTCCAACAAATCATTTTACTACTTACTGAGGCCTAAAACTGGGGAGAGTTTTAGGCCTCAGTAAGTAGTAAAATGAATTTGTATTATTTAATATGTCGTAATAATTTTTTTTTCAGTTTAATGTGTGTAAAATAAGTTATTTAATTTGCCGAATGTATTAATTCCCTAGGAACTAGAGAAAGGCAAGAGTGTGGTGTCATCACCCCTGACAGTGGAGTTTCTACTAGCTCTACTGACTTTGGGCACCACTGAACCAGCGCATAGTGAGCTACTAACAGCACTTGGGTTCCCTGATGACAAATCTGTAAGTAATTATAATATGTGGCGTTTCGCGCATAAAGGTACCAGATGTTTCGAAAAATCGGGTGAAAATTTGTTTATTTTTTATTTTTACTGATTATTGTTCTACAGCAAATTTGCTACAATTTGATACAATTAACATCTAACATTATCATTATCATCATCATTATCATCATTAACAGACAACATTTCTAAGTACATTTTTTAAAAGGAAATGTTTAGTAAAGAGGTATACCAGATGTCAGTAGGTCTTATAAAATGTCGATATTTTCATAATTATTATGTTGAGTTTTTGAATTTTAATACTATTTGTATATTGGTAGTACAGTATCGGTTATGTTAGTGATACAATGATGCATATGTGTTGGGATCTAGGTGGAAAAATCTATGTAACAAACGAGTAGAACATTGTTTTTTTTTTTTTGTAACCTTAACTTTCAAACTCCATTTTCTCGAAACTAGTTTTTTCAGAATTTCAAATTTGGATGTCTGTTACAAAAAAGTATTACTTAGGTTTTTTTTTGTAATCAGCATAATAAAGGGACTCTTCTAGATTCTACATCCGGCCTTACTGAATACCTCTCTACTGGTACCTTTATGCGCGAAACGCCACATCTTCAATAATACATTCCCAAAAAAAACCCGGTCAAGTGCGAGTCGGACTCGCACACTGAAGGTTCCGTACAAATCTGTAGGTATTCACGGTTTATGCAAACCTCATGCAAGTGTTTATGAAATTAAATGTTTTTTTTTTAAATTTTATATTTGAGTTGATTGAATGAAAGGTAAATTGCGGTTTACGATTTATGACGTATAAAAAAAAACTACTTACTAGATCTCGTTCAAACTAATTTTCGGTGGAAGTTTATATAGTAATATATATCATATATTTTTTTTAGTTTTATCATTCTCTTATTTTAGAAGTTACACGGGGGGACATATTTTACCACTTTGGAAGTGTCTCTCGCGCAAACTATTCAGTTTAGAAAAAAATGATATAAGAAACCTCCATATCATTTTTGAAGACCTATCCATAGATACCAGTTTGATGAAAAAAATTTTTTGAGTTTCAGTTCTAAGTATGGGGAACCCCAAAATGTATTGTTTTTTTTCTATTTTTGTGTGAAAATCTTAATGCGGTTCACAGAATACATATACCTACTTACCAAGTTTCAACAACATAGCTCTTATAGTTTCGGAAAAAAGTGGCTGTGACATACGGACGGTCAGACAGACTGACAGACAGACATGACGAATCTATAAGGGTTTCCGTTTTTAGCCATTTGGTAACGGAACCCTAAAAATATGGTTTCCGGAAAATCTGCAGGTTACATATTTCTGTTTACTGTACTAACTACAATAATATAATATTATATAGCTCCGTACGCGCAAAATACGCGCTCAGGGGGCCGATTCTACTAACAAAATTGTGCACAAATCGCAATAGATCCACGACTGAATCACGACTTTTAAGCGTTTTCTCATTCTACTAATAAACAACAATCCAACTGCGATTATGTTGTAATTGACGCCAACGATCGATCGAAACAATGTAAAAATCTATTCTGCTAACAACATCGCACAAGAGCGTGACGTTTAGTCACATTCTGCTATTATTTTGACACTCGTTAGAATCGAAACAACGCTGAACTTCGGCAGTTCATCTGTCAAAATTTGCGGTTGAACAAAAGTCAGTAAAATGCAACTTTTATCACATCGATCTAGGGATGTTCGATCCAGGTGCTTTGTATCGATATTCTGGATCGTAATGGATCGTAATACACTGTATCGATCCAAATATCGATCCCATTAATTCGATACGATTTTTTGGATCGATCCAGTATCGTATCAAGTATTTTTTAAATAAAACATGCTGTCTTTTATAGCATCAAAGTTAATTTTAATAAAGTAACAAAACATTTTTTTTACATTGGCCAATCTTTAAAATGTAGGCTGCGTAAAAATAATAATTTTGATAGTCACTCCGGATCTAGGCGATTGCGGCTTTCATTTAAAGTGTGATTGGCCAACGAGAAAAGACGTTCAGAGGGCACAGACGTTCCTACCACTGACAAATAACGTAGGGCTATATCGCTCAGTGTTCCCCAAACGACTTTTCTTGCTGACCAATACTTAATTGGATCAGACTTTCTGTCCAACAAAGGGTCTGACAAATACTGTTTGAAATAAGTGTGGAGGCCTTCCTGTGGTCTGCTCGCGCTAACTTGTGCCACCATTTCGCTATGAAATTTCCAGATGTCGTAGCATTTTTCTGTAATATTTTCAGCTACATTGACAGTAGACGTTGTCGTAGGAGTAGTAGCCTCCATTTCTGATTTTAACAAGTCTTAAATTTCAGTTAAGGCTTTGGCACATGACTGCGGATCATTAAAACACATTTTTTTAAATCTGGGATCTAAAATAGAACTCACTGCCAATATATGAACCTTTTCGATATGTTGGAAACGCTTTTTTATTTCTATTAATATTTTGACCTGAAATTCTGAACCCAAATCACTTGTCTCATTAGTATTGGTAGATTCTATTGCTTTTGTCATGTAGTAAATTATCGGGATAATAATACTGCATGTCGCATAGTTTTGTCCTGATATTTCGGTGGTAACATTTTCGAATGGACGTAAAATATTTATAATGTCCTTTATGATTGCCAATTGGACACCGGTAAGCATCGATGGGGCTTTTGGGTTCTGTAATAAAATAGCGCTTACAAGATCACTCAGATGAACAAATCTTTCTAACATATAAAATGTGGAATTCCACCGAGTGCTCACATCTTGAACTAATTTTTGAACGCCTGAATCGTTGTGTTTTTGTATTTTTCTCAGTTCATCACTGGCATGTACACTTTGCTTGAAGTAAGTGACAATACTTTTTACTTTTGTTATTAGGGCCTCGAATCCAGCAGTCTCACTAATAGCCTTTTCAACAACCAAATTAAGGGTGTGGGCAAAACAAGGTAAATGTTTTTTTCTTCCAGCAAAATCATGAACAGCTTTGACCATGTTAGCACCATTGTCAGTAATGATTGCAAATATTTTGTCAATTTCAATGTTCCACTCGAAGCATAAGTTTTTTATATTAATTGCTAAATAGTCCGAAGTATGTCGGTCTTCCAATTCCTTTACACCTATCATAATTGAAATTAACTCATCGTTTTCAAGATAATGGCATGTTAATCCTAAATAACCTCTTGTATTCATGGTGTCAGTCCAAACGTCTGTGGTCAGGCATACACTCTTTGTCTCTTTTAATTTATTTTTTAAAATATTAGCTGCGCAATCATATTTTTCATCCAGTAACTTGGTAATTGTTTTTCTTCCTGGCATGGTATAATGTGGACATACAGTTTTCATTAAGTACTGAAGTCCTTTTTTATCCGTACTGTTTAATGGTAAATTATCAACAGCTATAAAATATAACAGTGCATTGGTGATTTTACCTTCATTGGGGCCTCCTGATTTAAACGATTGTATATTAGAAATAAGGTTGTCGATCTGAGGTTGTTTTACCCTTGTCATGCCAAGTACATGTAATGAACGTTTCGGAGTTGAGTGTGCAAATGATGTTGATGGCTCAGGTTCATTGTCACCTGTAGAACTTTGATTTACTATTGTTTCTTGCTCTAAAGCGATTTCTTGACTACTTTGATTCATACTATGCACCTAAAAAGAAAGTTTCATAAAACACTCAAAATAATAAAAACACGTTTACAATTACGCGGGTAATGACCTAACAGTAAATTAATTACAGGTTATGCTTCCTCAAAAGTTATCTAACGTTCTTCCTCAAGTAGCCTAATGTTATTTTTCACTTTTTTGTGAAATTACTCAACCTAAATTAATCTTAATTATATAAAAAAATAACCATATAAAAAAGCAAAAGGTCGCGCAAGTGAAGCCGCGGGCAAAAGTTAGTAAAATTTAAACGGGACCGACTTCCCTTTTTATCAAAAAAGAATCACATGAATAGTTCCACATATCGTAATATACAATCATACATAAAACAACAGATGAATTGTTAACCTCCTTCTAGTTTCAAGTCACTAAAAGATAAATAAACGAAAGAAAAAGAAATTTTCGGTAAATAGTACTTACAATTTCATTTCTGTATTTTTGTGGTGTCTTTGTATATGTTTGGCCAGATTTGTTGTGTTTCCTTTTGTTTTTACATCTAGGAAACATAATTTACACTTTCCTCCACTCGCCGTTTTCGTGAAAAACGACCAAACAGTTGATTTTTTTGGTGGAGCCATAATTATCACAATTAGTTGTTGTTGGCGGTTCAAGAGAGCAAAACGTAATACACAAAAATGAAATGATCTATCATCACAAGTAATCATGCTGAAAGGCAAAATTGATGTTATATTGAAATATAAGATACAATAACAACTGATCTAATAAAATCTACCGCCAGAGAAATATTTATGTTAGTGTAATATGAACCTGTTCGTTGTGGTAGGTAGACCATACTTTGTAGTTAAGGAACGCGGTATTAATGTTACGAATAAATATTATGGTTAAAGTTTGTTTATCTTTTTTAGAATTTAATTCTAATTGGTCCGATTTTTCGATCCGATCCTCATTGTACATGTATCGATCCACTAGCGGATCGAAAGCCATTGTATCGATACAAAAATCGGGTGGATCGTATTCCTTTGTATCGATACATACAAGTATCGGATCGGATCGAACATCCCTACATCGATCTGGGATTGCTTTCGTTTTTTTCCTAAAAATATAATGTTTTATACAGATTTCGTTGAACTTGCCCATGTGGGTGATGTTGGAAAGGTAAGAGGAAGAAATTTTGCGTCACGAGTATGCAATAATGCTCTTCCCGTCGCATCCCACTGCCTGTCAGTTTTCGTCCATTTTTCATTGCTGCTCCGCTCATTTTAATTGTAGCGTAATGTTATATAGCCTATAGCCTTCCTTAAAAAATGGGCTTCCCAACACAAAAAGAATTGTTCAATTCGGACCAGTAGTTCCTGAGATTACCGCGTTCAACCAAACAAACAAATTACAGCTTTAATATTAGTAAAGATAGATTATAATGGAATATCAGGTATTTGGTAGTTAAAAACACCACAAATTTACAGACTGCCCTTGTAACATATTACGCCTATGTATATGCATAGCTTAGTTACAAAATAATAATGTGGGGAAACAGTACAGATGCACCAACACTGTTTACCATTCAAACGAAATTTGCCTATATCATAGTAAATATACAACAGATAGATAGCTGCAAACCGCATTTTACAAAGCTAAATATTTTAACTCTGTCACTATACTTGAAATATGCTTTGCACATTAACACCAAGAATTTCACACTCAACGAGAAGACATACAAACAAGATACACACTCTGATACAAAACACGACTAAAACTGCCTAAAAATACATTCAATAAGCCCTCTGATAATATCAATAAATATATACAATAATTTACCCCAAACAATTGGAAATGAAAATAAACTCCATCTATTCACTAACAAATTAAAAAATCTATTAATAAGTAAATGTTATTACAGCATTAGCAAATATTTAAGTGATAAATACCTGAAACGCAATTAGAATACCCAAGCATGTTTTTTATTTATTTTGATTTTAGAATAAGTTAGATTATAAGTCCTCCTCTACCTACTATATTTCTTTTGCTGGGCCAGACAGGGTCCACAATTTTATTATAATTAAATCCAATGTTTACCACTTAAGCATATACATTCTGGAATGCAATAAAGTATTTAGTATTTGAATGGTTCATGAAATCAAAAAACAAATAATGGAACAAAGCATTTTTATTATTATAAGTATATCAATTTTAACATCAGACCACTTGAGAAGTAGATACTTAGTATTTCACCTATAATATATTAATATTGCATGCTGAACATTATAAGTACACAACAGCCAACAGTCAGCAGATCGAGCACGAGCAACTCTTGAGTCAGAAATTGATGTACGGGTGTACTAAGTAATGTTCCTGAAAAAATATATATTTATGTTAGAAGGGGCTAACTAATATTATTATTTTTCTCATCAGTGTGCTGGTACCCACTACATAATAATGTTTTTTCCCTGCGAACAGGACAGTATGTGTCTGTTTTGCAGATTGCCATGGAATGTAAATATTCCTGTATCCAGATCTCCATATTGAATAAACAGTTCAAATTCTTTCTTGCATCATCAATACACACTTTCCTCAAACTGCATCTAGATGGTTTTACTGAAGAAAGGGAAACATTCATAAGTTATTTCAAATCTGGAACAGTCTCGGGCAACATCTTCACACATTGTATTGAAATCTTACTGAACAGTTAACAGCACATTATTTTGCAGTATGCTGTACCATCTTGAAGATTCAATTTTCATAATAACCCTTCAAATACACACATGAAAACTGAAATATCAATTTCGTGCAATTAGAAAGAAACGGATTAACTACTCCCTCTCACAGAGAGGAGGCCTGTATCCCAGCAGTGGGAACATTATAGGCTGCTTCTATATCGCACACCTAGATGAAGGGTGGCACAACTCAAAATAATACAAAATCGAGTTATTGCGATTATCGGAATCAGCGTCGAAAACTACACTAACCACAAAGACACCTGTGTACAAAGTCCATTCATAAAAAACTAGATGGTTTTGTGAGTCAGTCTTTTTGATTAGCCCACGGTCACCCTCCACCAACAACAGTAACGCATCACCAGTTACGACATGTCAGCCGCAGGGGAAGTTGCTGTCAATACGCACAAAGAGTAAATTTATTTTCACTTAGTTTTGTATTCGTGGCTAACCGCAGTAATCAAGCGTGAATTATTTTGAGTAGATTTTGTATTCGTGATTGCATCGGTCTTGTTTCTTAGGTGTTCTTCAAATTATTTCCACTTACCCCAGTAATAAGGAATCAATTTCAGTTGATAAAAATATTAAACAATGATTTAGTCACGATTACTAATATAACACGAAAAATAATAATAAAAAAGTTATACGTGTATTTGAAGGTAAGTAATTGAGCAAATTAATATCTTAGTAAAATAATATACAGCATCATACACCAATAATTTAAACCGGTCAAATAGAAAACGAGTAAAACGTTTTTCGCACTTCCTGAAAAGAGAGGTATTTTGAGTTGTGCTACTCTTTATCTAGGTGTGCGATATGTATGTTAAGAGGAATAAAAGTATTAATTAAAGCAATTAAAACTCTTTGAACAAAAGTAAATAAAGTGTGTTGCTGTCACTTGACAGTTGACACTTGTCTTTCAGCTATGTCAGATAGTGGTGCGATTCGATTTTGTTTAACTCGTTACTCGAGTAACTAAAGGCTCGAGATCATTTTATTTATTTATTTTCTCACGCGTTGTCATGTCACTCGGTGTAGTCGTGTTTAGATAAGTATCACGGAGTCTTCAACTACACCAATTCATAATTCAATATTAATAATATCTTGTAACAATCTGTCAGAATAATGTGATGTACTGAATCACGGATGTTTTAAATAAGAGTGATTATGCATTGCATTATTCTGTAAGTACTAGTCAGTTGATAACGTGTAGGTAATTTGCCATCATATTGCATTGAGTTAAATAACTAGAGATGCAAACCTCAATAAAATGTGTCAAAAAACTGTTACCACTATTTAAACGCGATGACGTAGCTTTGACACTACTAAACATTTAAACGTAAACATATATCTGTCTCACTCACACAAGTCGCAAGAATAATACTGGCGCTTAGATTAGAAAAAGATCGCAATATAAACATGCAATGGCGGGATGGGGTTGCCTACCCATATGAAATTTTACCCAACTTTTAAGCCATAAAACGTTTAATGAAACGTTATTCCTAAAATTATTTTTAAAATTTTTTAATTATGTATTTCTTATTGAATGTGCGTCAGAAGTTTATCTCTAATGAAAATAATTAAGACATTTTCTTTTTGGATATGTTTTATTTATTAAATAATAGTGAAATCATACTCCGCTATGTAACATTAGTTTTGTATATTATTGCCTTTTAGACTCTTTTTTTGTTTTTTTGTAAGTGAATAATTTGGTTTATTTGACGATTTTATAATATTATTGCAACGATTTTATTATTTAAAAAAATATTTTAAATCCTTTATTCAATAAATTAAAAACTCCCACAAATGTGGGAAACTAAAACTACGTTTTTAGTGGTAACACTGAACCTAATTTACAAAATTTTACATTTTATTGCGTTTTTACTTTGATATAAACACTGAAACAATAAACTTACGTGTGGAAAGTAATTCCGGTTAATTTATTATGTTTTAGAGATCTTGAATCACACTCTTTCACAACGCATTTACCCATTTTGGGGATATTTTCTGTCACGTGTCACTCGGTTGGCGTCACATAGAGCACTGAACTGACGTCAGCTACGCATAAGGCTGTGGCCTTATGTCCAGTGGCAACGCTTTGACGCGGTAATTGCTAATCTAGTGTAACATATATATCAATGTCATATTGTCATTATTTAACATATTGCCAGTGGAATGTGAGAAGGAGAAAATGCTCCCCGAACAGCAAGAGTCGATTGTAGCCCCAATATTGATCGGATGCCGCATTTTGAATTTTTCTATGATTATTTTCGTTTTAAATTATTATTTAATGTCTCGTTTTTAACTAACAAAGCTGCTAGAAACGTCTCTAAAGGGAGGTACCTACCTTAGATTCAACTTGAATTAAATTGAGAAAATCAGTGCCTGACGATTTATAACTAGTAGTAGTAACATCACTAGTCAAACTGACAAGCCACCAAAAACTCCAATCCGTTTCACGATGATTTTTAAACCACTTTATGCGAGAGTAAGCGAACTTAAAAACGGGATTAAACACCTGCACCGTCAACAGTATTTTTTTTTAATCAAAACAGATTTGGTTAGGTAAAATACGATTAATAGAAGTTCCCTTCGAGTCTTTAACATAACCGAAAGGTTTGATTTCACAGCTTTAGCTAGTTAGGGACGTAGAAAGAAACGTTCTTCTGAGTTTTTGTTATTCGTAAGTTAAAATGTTCTATTTTTGTAACAATAAAATATCAGCACAAAACTATAATTATGGTCAAGATATTTTTTATATTAGAAAATCCTTTAGTGCCATTTATTCGTGTTTAGTGACATTTTTAGATTCAACTTTTTTCTTTGTGGTAATAATAAAACATACTATTTGGCATGTTGGTAACACCGGAAGCCCACCCGTATGTTCCCGTTACGACTCAGTTGCGATCGGGTTTAAGTATAGTTGCCCTTGTGCTTAAAAATAGCAGAATGACTTTATAAGACATATCGACCTGCGATCGAAATCTCACTGTTGCCGAAACACAATTGAACGTGTAACTTTGCAAATTAGTAGAATCGCCCCCCAGATGTGGAGTTGCGGACACTAGCCCATTTTACCTATTACCTATTCTAAAGCTGCAGAGTTTGTTTGTGTAGTTGAATGCGCTAATCTCAGGAACTACTCGTTTCAATTAAACAATGATTTTATTATTGGATAGCCCATATGAAGAGGAAGGCAATAGATTATTATAACATCACGCTGGGACCCTTAGGAGCCGAGAAAAAAGAAACAAAGTCACGAATACGAAGACCTCACGACCTCGAACAAGAAATCTGACGCGGGCAGAAGCTAGTTTACTATAAGACCAACCAATAAAAACCAAAAATAAACATCAGGAAATTGCCCTAAACAAACTAGAAACCCCGCCAAGAGGGAATATCTACATATCCACTCCAGTATATCTACACCAGTCCACTGTTGAATATAGGCTTCTCCAATTGCACGCCATTTAACTAGATTCTCAGCAACTCTCATCCAGTTGCTACCAGCCGCCCTGCGGGCGCCTTACCTTACGTTCACCGATTCACGGTGTCCACTCAAGAACACGTCTATGTCGACAATTTTGTAGCCTGCTGGATCACCTCATTCCGGATTCTATCTCTTAGAGATACGCTAAGCATAGGTCTTTCCATAGCTCGTTGAGCGACTTTGAATTTATGGACTAGCTGTACCATGAGATCCACGTTTCGGTTCCGTAGCTCATAACAGACAGGACGCTCTGGTTGATGACTTTAGTCTTAAGGCTTGGCAAAATACGCGAAGACTCGACGAAGCTTCCCAAACGTTACCCAGCCCAGCTGAATTCTTCTGTTAGCCTCCTTCTAAAAGTTGTTCTTACAAAACTGCAGAGTTTACGGAGGTAACGTATTCTTGAACAACCTTAAGAGCACCGCCATCGACAGCAATCGGTCCCCGAGTAACATGTATATTGAACTTAACCTGAGTTTTATCCAAGTTCATCTGGACACCAATGCGTACAGAAGAATCAACTGAGTGGCAGTCTCTGCGCCCTCACGTCCCTAGCCGCCGCAGGAGGAGACGCTCCGGGCGTCGGGAGTCAATAGCGGACTCCCGGCCACCGTGGGCGCGAGCTTGCGGGTGGCGAGCAATGGGTAGCTCGCCGCCCGGTAAGGACCAGGCTCGGGTCGACGGCGCGTAGTGTTCCACGCGCGCCTCAAAGAGATGTCAGCAATCCTGAAGGGGTCTGCTAGGACCGATGCCTGCCAGGGTCGCGAGATTGTTCGAAAGAGATACCGTGACCCTGGCACATGGGCAACTGAAGAAACACGGGTGGGTATTAGTCAGTAAAAGTCTGACACGCCCTCCCACTCCGCCCAGAGCGGGAGAAGTCATTTGATGATTTCTCATCCAAAAAAAAAAAGCCCTGCAGGGTTTCAGCTAGTATGACGATGTCGTCTGCAAATCTCAAGCGTGACATGTACTCGCCGTTGACGTTAATACCGCGGTCTCCCCAGTTCGTCTTGAACACATGCTCCAATGCGTTAGAGAACTATTTTGTTAATAACGTCCCTTTATGTCACTCCTCGGCGCAGGGGATATGTTCAGTTCGCTGGTCCTGAGTTTGGACGGTCGTTGTAGCGTTTTCTTAAAGACATATCAGCACTTGGATGTATCAGGCCAGTACACGTCCCGATAGAGTCAAAAGCCTTCTCAAAGTCCACAAACGCTAGAGACGGCGGACGAATATACTCTTCGGACTGTATAATTTGCCGCACTTTGTGGACGTCGACTATGGTCCTGTACCCTCCTCATTAATGCATACTGTCCCTAACTAGTTGACCATGTATGATTGTATTTGGAACGGGTAAAGGTGACCAATTCACTACCTACTAATTAGTCTTAATCATAATATATAACACTAGCTTCTGCCCGCGACTTCGGCCGCGTCAAATTTTTGCTCCCCTGAGACCTTCCCTTCGCATCGAATTGCCTGCCAGTTTTCATCCATTTTTCGTTGCTGCTCAGCGGAGCGCCTTTTGATCGTAGCGTGATGTTATAAAAGCCTTCCTCGATAAATGGGCTATCCAACATTTAACATAGTTCCTGAGATTTGTACGTTCAACCAAACAATCTCTTCAGCTTAATAATATTAGTTTAGAGATAGTAAAGTATTTAGATTTGATTACAATTAAAAGAGTTATAGTGAGTCAACCTTAAAAGATAGACATATGCACTCGCGGACTTTTTTTTAGAACTTTTTAAGAAGAATAATTCCGTCATACATGATTGTTGCGATACTTTGACCGTTTACGCAGCGCACGCAACGGAAACTCTAAAAAGGAATAAATTTTCCCCGTTTTTGCAACATTTTTCATTGCTGCTCCGCTCCTTTTAATTATAGCGTGATGGTATATAGCCTATAACCTTTCTCGATAAATGGGCTACTCAATACAAAAAGAATTTTTCAATTCGAATCAGTCGTTCCTGAGATTAGCGCGTTCAATCAAACAAACAAACTCTTCAGTTTTATAATATTAGATAAGGATCAGCCCCTCTAGCCAAGTTACAACCGTTTCGTGTCGATTTCCGTTCTCCAATCGGTAACGCCTCGGTGTCAGCAATTGTAGAAAACGATAAGTTGGTAGCCATGTTGACGCGCCTGAGGCGGCCGCTCGTTCTACAATGTCTTTAGAAAAACGACACATTATAACAAAGGATTTAGCGTTGAACATTGTAGAAACGATAAAAAATCATTTTATCATTTTGAACGATGTGAACTTGGCTACGAATTTTCTATTCGTTTGTTCTAACCACGTGACCTAACGTTGAGCGACTAGCGTTAACGAGTGCAGATTAGCAACTTGCCTAGAGGTGCAGATTAGGTAACAGTTATCGAAAACATATTTGTCATAAACACTGCAGCAGCTGCTTTAATTGTGAGAATTCCTCTTGCACAATGTTTAATAATGATATAATGTTCTATTTCAGATTCGTTCATCATTCTCTGAAATTTCGTCCAAGTTGAGTTCAGTGAAGGGAGTCGCATTAAATGTAGCAAATAGGGTGTATGTACAGGAGGGTCCTTATGACCTACAGCCTGAGTTGAAAGAAGATGCAGTTAAGGTGTTTAATGCTGCCATAGAGAAGCTGGACTTTAGTACTGGAGCAGCTGCCGCCGATGTTATCAATCAATGGGTAAGTGGCCAAAGGTGCTTATAAAAATCACCTGCAAAACTATGCTGCATACTTTATGTTTGAAAAAAAAGATAATAATCATATTGGGTCGTATTTTCAGGTTGAAAGCCAGACCAATCACAAGATTAAAAATCTACTCAGTTCAGGCAGTGTGAATGGTGACACTCGTCTAGTTCTTATTAATGCTCTCTACTTCAAAGTAGGTCTGTTTTTATAATTATAATTTCTTACATTACCAATAAATTCCATTTAAATTCTTACCAATTTCTATTTAACGGTTTTTATAGGGTACATGGCAGAAGCCGTTTCATCCTGCAAAAACGATAGACCAACCATTCCACATTACTACCAACTCCTCAGTGGACGTGCCTATGATGTACAAACAGGATGAATATTTGTATGGTGATAGCGGCGACCTTCAGGCTCAGGTATAAATATAGTCTAGAGTAGAAACACGCCAATGTGTGTAATGTAATTCACACTACACTTGTTATGTTTGTTTTAAAAATAAAAAGATAGGAATACCTCGAGACCAGTTAACATTACATTTCAGAATAATATTTACGTCTGTGGATTACGCGAATACCTACGCTACACCGAGAATATTCTATTTGAAACATTGCCTGCAAATCTGGCAAATAACCGCATTATCGTGTTTGCATTATGATATGAAATTATAATTAATTTCATCACTCGCGTTTTAAGGAAAATTATTGATCGGTCCTTGAGCTGTGTATGAGTGCCCTTGACCTGAAAAATCCACAATCTTCAATTATATTGTATTGCAAACGTTACAATTAATGGTTTTTATATTTCAGCTGTTAGAAATGCCTTACCAAGGCGGAGAAACGTCGATGCTCATCGTGCTACCAAATGAAATCGAAGGTCTTGATAGTGTTTTGTCCAAACTGGCCAGTGGCTTTGACCTCTTGTCGGAGGTGGATAAGATGTGCAAAACTAAAGTGCAAGTAACTATTCCAAAGTTCAAGATTGAAACAGAAATTGATCTGAATGAACTGCTCCCCAAGGTTTGTATATTTTTTGCTCGCGACTTCGCCCAATCCAAATTATGAATTTAAACCATCCTCAGACCTAGTTAAACACACAAAAACTTGAATAAAATTGGCCCTGCCGTTTAGTAGGAGTTCAGTGACATACACACGTACTTACAGAATAATTATGTAGATAAAGATTACAATCGCAAAAAACGATATGTCATAACCGCACTGCTTATCTGGAATTAATGAAGGTCATATTTCACATAATGTCAACAGTGGCGTCATGTGACACGGGCGGCTTAGATAGCAACTTCAAATTATAGAGTCTTTAATACTCAATTGTTTGCTCTAGCTCGGAATACAAGCGATCTTTAGCAAAGAAAATTCGGGTCTGACTAAGATTTTGAATATCGAGGAACCTCTATATGTCTCGAAGGCAGTGCAGAAAGCCTTCATTGAAGTGAACGAGGAAGGTGCAGAGGCCGCCGCGGCTACCCGTAAGAATGATCATATTTTATAGTCCTACTTGTCTTAGTGATTGGTTGTGCTATAGAAAAATTCTTCCAACATTACTCTTAAGTAATGTTGGAAGTATTTTTCTATAGCACTAAAACATTAATTCGATGTTAGTAATCAAAGTAAAGATAAGTCTTTACTTTGATTACTAACATCGAATTTATGTTGAAATGACTTAGCATTGGTCAGTGATATGATAATACGTGGGACACTCAGAAAGTTTTGCGTAAATAAAAAGAAGCGTTCTAAAGGTAAATATTTTTTTATTAAATCTTTTCAAAATACCCTCCACTAGCCTTTATGCAAAGTTTCATGCGTCTGAACCAGTTTTCGAAACACATTTTCCAGTTCGCCGCAGACACTTCGTTTACAGCCTGCTCGAACGCTGACAGCGCATCTTCCGGCGACGAAAATTGTATCCCTTTGAGCTGATATTTAATTTTTGGGAATAAAAAGAAGTCACACGGTGCTAGGTCAGGGCTGCAAGGAGGGTGACCCAGAAGTTTGACCGGCGTGCTGTCGAAGAAGTCCCTCGTTTTGAGGGCGGTGTGCGTGGGCGCGTTGTCGTGGTGGAGCAGTAGCCCGCGGAGCCCTGTGTTTGGTCACTTGTTGCTCACAACAGAGAAAACTTCTGCCAAGCATTTGGTAGTATACCATTCGGCGTTGATGCTTCATTGGTTCCGTAAAGGGATTGACACCAAGTAGCCAGCCAAATTGAAAAAGCTCGCGATCAAAATCTTCCGTCCGCTTCTAGATCGCTTCACTTTGGTAGGCGTTGATTAGTTTTGAAACACCCAAACCGTCAACTGGCGCTTCGTTTCTGGATCGTATTGATAAATCCAGGACTCATCACCTGTAATCATGTCGTAAACACGCCGAGACGAGCCTGCTTCAAATTTGTTTATCATATCACGGCACCATTTCACCGGGCCTGCTTTTGAGTATCGGTGAGGTTGTGCGGCACCCAGCGTGAAACTATCCTCCTCACGCGAAGATGCACGTGTAGAATCTCGTGAAGGTTTCCCGATACAATCTGCAGTATGTGTTGAATCTCCTGATACGTAATTCGCCTATTGTCTTGGATTAAATTTTTCACTGCTAGTAGGTTTTCCTTCTTTTTTCATCCCCCAAAGTTAGTCGACCACATTTGAATTCGTTATACCAACGATGCACAGTTGCCTTGGAAGGGCCTTCATCCATGAATGCAATTGAATGGCCAAGTTCAAGATGTCCCTAAGTCCACTTAGGGATTTTATGCACTAGCAACGTAGCTGATAAAGCTGGTCATTGTCTATGGTTTTATCTATTTCTGACGTTTGTAAGTTGTCCCTAAGTGTGTTTTTTTTTATTCACTTATTAGCCTAAGTCCAGTAATTCCAGTTCAAAAAATCCCTAAGTGTCAAAAGTCCCTTAGTCCATGACTTTTTATTGAAATGTCACTAAGTTGTCAGAAACCATAATTTTTCAAAATAATTTTCTTAACGAACTAACGTTTTAGTGTTTTTAATAAGTTTTACTCGATTTTTCAACATGGACGAAGATAAGTTGCAACGGTTGATAGAAGAAGCTGGAATACAACAGTTGGATGAAGAATCAGATGAAGAAGTAAGCAATAATATTGTGATTTCCTCATTGCCTACTATCAGATTGTGTAATGAAAAATATGGTGCTTCCGCAAAAGTTACTGAATTGGATGCAGACGGTGAGGGTTTTACTTTGCATGCTGATGGTGATTTTCTTGGTTTAAATGGCTTAGAATCTTCGATAACTGTCGGTTTACATGATCAAACTGCTGTATCTGGTACTTCCGCAGAAGATATTATTTTTGAAATTAATGCAGACGGTGGCGATGTTGCTTTGGCTGTTGAAGACGATTGTTTCGCTTTTAATGCAGAACTCGAAAGTAATCGTTTGCTTAATTTTACAACTGGGTGTTTCGAAGATGGTGATGGCAATAGTGAGAATAATGTTACTTGTCATGACAACGCAACTTTTCTTATTAATCCTGCAACTGGCCTTTTAGAAAATATTTTAGAGGAAGGGTTTGCTCAAACATCACGTGGGTTACAACTTATTAACCCTACTACTGGTGTATTAGAAGACGTAACTGATTGTTCAGAACCTGATCAACCTGCTGAAGAAAAAAGGGCCAAAAAGTGGAAACGAAACCCCGCCACTTGGGACAGGAATAAAAAAAAAATTAATAATTTGAAAAATCATGTGATGCGTGCCATACCACATTGTAGATGTAAATGCAGAGAGAAATTGAATAAAAGTGAATGTAAAGATATTTTTAATAAATTTATTAACTTGGCAAATCATACAGAACAAAATATTTACCTACAAGGGTGCCTTTTCGACGATGTTCCCAATAGATTTAGACCACGAAAGAAGAGAGACAATGCTAGAAACCGGCGAGTATTCAAATATAACGTAAAGACTGGCGACCGAACAGTAGCTGTTTGCCAGCAAATATTTTTGGCAATTCATGGAATTCAAAGAGATAGGTTGCGGCGTAAAGTAATGCACAAAGAAAAGGATATACAAGACGGAAGAGGAAAGCACAATAATCACCCAACTTGTGAGCAAGAGACTATAGAAAAAGTTCATAGATTCCTTGTCAACCTGCCTGCTAGAGAATCTCATTACTCCAGGTCCTCAAACAAACATAAAAAATATTTAGATTCACACCTCAGTATTTCAGAACTGCATAGAAAATTCTTAAAAGACAACCCTGGAAACCAAATTAAATATGATAAATTTAGAGAAATATTCAATTTTGACTTTAATTACGCCTTTGGCCAGCCCCGGAAAGACATTTGTCATACATGTGAAAAGTTTAAAGTAAAAATAGACGCTGCGATAGCCTGTAACAGTCAAGAAGAAAAGCACACGTTAGAAAGGGATCAAGAGTTGCATTTGAGAAAAGCACAAGTATTTTTAGAGAGATTAAGCAAAGCAGAAAATGAAGCAGATAAAACAAAAATGTCATTGTGCTTTGACTATCAAAAGAATCTACCGCTACCTGTTACTAACGTAGGAAACGAATATTACTTGCGACAACTTTGGATGCATAACTTTGGAGTTCATAACTTAAGAGAAAAAACTGCAACAATGTATGTATATACAGAAAATTATGCTCTTAAAGGCCCGAATGAAGTTCTTACAGCCTTGGAAGACTATATCCAGAAAAACAAAAAACCACATCAAACACACCTCGAACTGTTCTGTGATAATTGTTACAGCCAAAATAAAAACAGGTATTTGTTCGCATTTCTTGACCAAATGTGTGCTAAAGGAATATTTGAAACAGCGACAATCTTTTATCCGATACCAGGGCACTCAATGATGCCTATTGACAGAGATTTTGCTCTCATAGAAAGAAAGCGAATCAAAAATGACAAAATTTTTACGCCAGATTTTTACATTAATCTTATAGTAAACAGCAAAGTAACAAATAAATTCCAAATTGTATGCTTACAAAATAACCTTTCTAGCGAAGGCATTGTGGACAGGGTTGTAACAGTTAAAGATTTTAAAGCATTTTACGATGGTCGCATAAAAACGACAGTTCCGGGAATATCAACCTGTCGACAAGTTCAATTTCGTAAAAATGGTAAGCCGGGGATGTCACAGTCGATGACAAGTCAGAACTTTAGCCAGTTCGCTTTATACCGAACAGGAATAGCGAGAATTATTCAAAGAGGAGAGCTCGTTGATTGTTATCATGGTCAAATAAAGTTGAAAGAAGCTAAAATCAGAGACATAGTAAAACTTTTAGAATACGTGCCATTGGAAGCCAGACCATTTTACGATAGTATTATTAATTATAATGAAGAATGTGGTGATCATGCGGCTGAAGATGTAGCAAATGAAGCGGAAGAGGAAGAAGAACAGGAAGAGTAGGTATGAGGTTAAAACAAAACAAAAAAATTAGGTACCTAACTTTATCTCGTAACTCTTCAACTTACTGTTAAAATGAATAGAACAGGCATTTCAATTTTTTATTTCATCATTTTAGTTTATAAGGAGAACAATGGAAAAGTACACTGTAATAGTGTTGATTTAATAATAACTTTATTTTCGATTAAAGTAACATCTTGTATAATTTTATTGTTTATAATGCCCCGAAGTCCAAAATATTATCTATTAAAAGCCCTAAGTCCAGTTAAAAAGTCCCTAAGTCCATTTAAAAGTCCCTAAGTCCATCGGCTAAGAGACTTAGGCTAAACCATTTATATCGATTTACTCAATATTAACTCATTGGATTTAAATCCTACATCGTTTAAATAAAAGAGACATCTAAGTTATATTTTTTGACCAATATTCGCGATTAAAAGTATGTCGGTGTCGTTTCAAAGTCAAATTGAAACTTTACCGGCGCCATTTCTGTGACCTAAGAAAACGGACTTAGGGACATCTTGAACTTGGCCATTCAATTTTAAGTCTATCGTATGATTCGTCCGGTTTCAGGCGACACTTGAAATCGTAAAAAGTCATAGCGCGAAAATCTTCCTGGCGCAAATCCATTTTCCAATGAGACACGATAATTGAATTAGCTCGCAAAAAATGTGGAAGGAAATTTTGAAATTGGAACGTACCTATTTTTACTTATTAATAATCATTATTTTTATAACAGTTTATAACTGGCCAGTCTCTCATACAAAAAACTTTTTTTCGCATTAGTTTCTGAGTGGCCTGGTATTTGATAACCGACTTTCCTTGATTGATTAGTGACTGGGCAGGGCACAAGATAAATTATTCCAAATACTATTGAAGCCTTTATAAGGTTCATGATTATCAAGCCATTTTGGCATTAGTTGTAATTTTTTTCGTGATTTGGAGCAAAGAAAAAATTAAACAACTGTTAAAATACTTAATTATTATAAGGAAAGTAAACAGCATGGCTTACTCCACCTTGCTCAATAGCGTTATTAACATTGACTGGTTAAGTATTTTATTCAAAAAATATGTTTCCATAACATTCCTTTCCATGTTTCTGCTTCTTACCGACTCTCAATGCACATATGTAGTTCTAAAATAGAGGCTCATAATTCGTGATTGGCAGCCATCTAATATCTGCTTAAAATCGACCTACCTTGTGATGTGGCGTTGTATTAGTTTGTTATGCTTTGTGGTGTGCTCTTGCTGGGCTGTTGCGTTGTGTCGTCGTGGCTCGTTTGACTGTGTCGTGTGGTGTGTGGATGTGCAGCGATGGCATCGCGTCGCGTGCGCTCGCTGCCGACGGTTTTCGCGGTGAACCGGCCGGCGCTGTGGCTGGTGTGTGTGGCGCTGCTGGCGAGCTACCGGCCGAGCGCGAGCGCGTCCCGTTCCTCGCGCGATGAATTATAGTGGTGTGTGTGTCGCAGGCATGGCGATTACGAAGCGGCGCGGTCCCCCACCGATGCCGTGCTTCCGCGCCGACCGCCCGTTCCTTTACCTGCTGCTCGGCTCCGATCGCGCCCCGCTCTTCATCGGAACATATTGTGGCAACAACTAGCGAGTACGAGTAACACTGGAATTTCGCTCAAGGCATTTCGTGGCACAAAATATTTACTCGAAATTAAATCAATCCAAATGGTATCTATAACTGATTTTCAAAAAGCACAGATACTTTATCTATAGTTATGTAAAACACTGGCTAAGTCTTTGACACCGCGATTAGAAGTGGGCAACCTATCCTGGAAACATTTACACAAGATTTACCAATAGGTCCGTTATAGACATCATTTCGGTTTGATCACACATACGCAGTTTTAATAATCATTTTTTTTCATTATTAAATCAGTTCGCTTTTATTTTCAAACCTGAAGCTGTCAAAAGCATATTTGACTACACTTAGAAAAAATCTGTATTAATTAACTAACTACTCTCGAATAGCAATACAGTATCTTTTAAGAGCTAACACAATGTATAAAAATGATTAATATTGACCCATCTCAGGAGAGTTTAAAATTTGTTGTATAATACTAATGAGCAGATTTTATTAAAGTTTAATCTTTTTATATATATTTTTTTAATTCACTGTAAAATACATTTTAGTGGTAACATTATCACTTAAGGTTCCTTGAGAGTACTTGCTATACTGTAACTAGCTGTGTCCCGGCTATGGGGCACTGCTAGTGATTTCAGACTCTCTCGCATGGCCGAGAGAGTCTGGAAACACCAGCTGTCTGTAATGTAACACACCATCAAATACTAGCTGTGTGAGTCTGAAAACATATAAACAACCCCAACCGTTTCATTATTCACTGCACCTTTATTTAACCATCCACCAATCATCAAAAGCAATTTTATTTACGCATAATGATGTCATAACCCAATTTATTTCGACGATTGGAAAAAATCCATTTCTCCTGAAGCAGATAATACATAACATATTTGTTTTAAACATAGTTGATTGTAAACATATCTGGGTTTTAGCCCTGTTATGAGCATGTGTTAGATTAAGCAGTAAATAACTATATGTGTATATATAAACCAATTATCAAGCTTTGAATGTCAGAATGGTAACGGCTTATTTACTGTGTATAGGAAAGGTTTTCAATAAGTAAAGCACAGAAAGACAAGACTAGACATTTATTTCAATTAGGCTTGTCAGCAATTAATCAGAAAGCTAGTCGTCCGTTCCAAAACTAGGTCTTCATGGAGAAGAAGGACAAGAAACTCCATGGAAACAGTACTGAAGTATTATATCAACACATTTCTTATATTGTCATAAATTGTCATTATCTTAAATATGTCGGCGTCACATTGTAAGCAGCACGTGCATTGGGCTACGCGATAGCGCCGTAGCGTCGTAGCACGCTACGCCATTCCCCTACCTCCTCGCTGATGGGCGGAGTTAGTGCGCGCTACGTCGTAGCGTGCTACGTCGTTGTCCCACCTCCAATACTACCGTATAAAAGGCTCCGCACAGCGGCGAATTAGCACCCGGCTGGAGGTCTAAGGCCCGAGTTCACCAACTACAACATAACCGTTGGTTACGTAACCGTTCTGTTAGTATTTAACAGATGTTTACACAAGCTGCGTTTTTTTCGAGTTCACCATTCAGTTCCAACCAACGGTTAAATAACCGAACGTTTTTGAATGAGTGTGTCGAAAATGACCGAATGATCGAATGGTTTAACAATATTTTGTGAATATTGAATGTCAACGTCAATCAGTTTTTATTGTCAGTGTGTGTGTGTGTGATTTTTTTTGTGATGAAACTAAATTTCTAAGTTTATTGTCGTGTCGTGTTATTTTTCTTTGAATATAATTAGTGAATATTGAAGTTAAATACAAACGTACTGTAAATTTTACCAGTGACGAGAAATCAGTACTAATGGAAGTCGTGATAAAGTACAGAGACTTAATAGAAAATACACAAAAACAAAATCATCTAACGCATCACTCTTCAAATATATAATACAAAGCTTCTTGCATCTGTATTTCGTTACTAAAAGTGATGCACAATGCAAATCTTCACGTTAGGAAGCATTAACCGAGATGGTTAAACTGACTTGACTAGTTCGTTTAAGCTAATCGTTCGATTACAGCACTTAACCAATGGTTAGTGCATGGTGAACAGCAAAATTTTGTTAAACAGCCGTTTATGGTGTAAACAAATGTTTTAAATTTAACCATCTGTTGGTGAACTCGGGTCTAAAAAGTTTAACCGAGCAAAAATCCGTTTAAGTAGTCAGAATCTTTTCAGATTAACTACGAGATGTCCCACCAAAAAAAAGGCGAATTGGCATTCTAAGTTCAGGCGTGACCCGGTGCACAGGTCGTATTGCTCTCAACCATTATAACTCTGCCTCACTGTATTGATACTCTTTTGTATGAACTGTAATGCTATAACTGTATTACTGGGTGTCATGTCTATTTTAATAAGGTGTTAAATTAATAATTATGGAAACTGATTAAGTGCAGTTTCGTGTAAGGTCTATTGATTAAATAATTTCTTAATATTGAAAGAACCTCTTTTATTTTACAATATGACCCTCTGCCTTCAAATACATTAATTCTATCTGAACTTAGAATAATATCAACACAATCACAATAATAACAATATCTAGGAAAAGAATACGAATATTCCATTTATATGATTTAAAACATTAGCAATATTGGCAACAATATAAACAGTACAAAAACATTGTCATAATATGCAATAATTAGAATATAATATCAATTACTAAACTTACGGGACCTCTGGTCGATCCTTTCCACACAACAACAGCACTAGAACTAACCAACTGAACATCTACTGAGTAACTGACTATTCCATTTTTTTTTTTTGTAGTTCGTAGTTAGACTATTCCATTTTTTTTTTCGTAGTTAATCTAAAAAAGATTCTGACTACTTAAACGGATTTTTGCCCAGCAATTTCTAAAAAGTTAAACTTTTTAGACCTCCAGGCGGGCCATAGGTAAAATGAAAAACTAAAGCGAAAGTCCTAAGGGTAACCCCGAGGGGGGTTCGCACCTCGGCTTAGGCGATCACTGAGGGAGGGCAGCAAGGGACAGGCTGGATCTGGGTTATATTATTTAGGGGCTAATTTAAAGCTACAGACGCAGCATCGCGGGCTTGCTCATGCAAGGGTCGGGAGGGACTATTAAGTCGGGGTCGCGACGACGGACCTAGGCGGCGAGGTCGGTACGCTGACTATGCCACTGTGGCTCCAGTCTTTTATATCCGTTAACGAAACAAGTATGATTCAAAAGTGGACCCTGTTAAATAGAATAGATCCAACCAGCAATTTGTCGAAAATCGAGTTATATATAATAGTGTTTATAATTTCTTTTTAATTCCGCTAAAAACTAAAATACAGATATACTAAAATAAATAACGAACTATACAAATAAATGCAAAAACAAAGGACACTTAGGCGTCGAAATACTCTTCCGCATCACTGTCACCTGGAAACGTGCCCAGAAGACTGGCAGCGTTCCCACGTTGAATGGCAATGCTAATTCTTTGGCCAAAGAATGACCCAGCCCTCTGGTCACGTGAAGTGTCGACTAGTCGATGAGAAATTTCCTTAAAAAGGAGGCGTGCACTCGGGCCCCATGACCCGAGCGTTTCAACCCCGGAAGAGTACTACGACGCCGAAGTGTCCTTTGTATTTTTATTTATTTGAATAGTTAGTTATTTATTTTATATATAGTTAGAATCTACACATCGAACTTTATATACTCAAAAAAAATATCTAAGCAGTCTGATCACTTTCAACAGACAGACCTCTATGACACTACATGTACCAAAACACATTTAACGTTTTAAAAGAAAAGCAAAACTGATCCATGACTCTTGAATCTCAAAAAAATGAAATGTATTACATTTTCCTTTTAGATCGATTGTGGATTAGACTTGATTAGTTGTACACACCCTATCAAGATTTCAATTAAAATTAAAACTTACGGAACTATCGCGTTTTATTTGCTTTCACTTTATCAATTATTTATGCTAAAATTTCGGACAATATTTACGATCCTTTGTCACGGGGCAAGTGTCCGAAACGTCGGGCTACAAAAAACTTTTTAACAAAAAAATTTGAGTCGCCGCTGAAAAATCAATGAACAAAGCTCACTCAAAGCGCCCCGACTCATAATTTTAAGGTTTATTATTTTTTGCTTTTCAGTGTATTCGGCGGTTTTATTTTTTGTTATTTTTTTAATGTACTAATAATACTTGGCAAAGTATACCCTATCCAATGAAAAAAGAATTATCTAAATCGGACTACTCTGTATAAAGTTATGCGTGGTTATACATTACAATCAGTGAGTGAACAATCAATCATCCCTTGTTTTCTGACCCTTACGGTTCGATTTTGTTTTCCAAATTTATATGGGACTACCTTCGGAGTATACCCTTTCCAATAAAAAAATAATTATCACAATCGGACTACTATGTAAAAAGTTATGCGTGATCATATTTTCGTCGGTAAAAAATAAAGTAAAAGTAACTAAAAAATATGTGTTCCCTTTATTAAAGATTTTTAAACCTTCATATATTTTATATTTGGATCCCCCGTGTAAAGATGTTACCGACAATTTCCTTTTTTGCGTAAAAGATCCACAGGTAGTTTTTTAAGAAAATCAGGAAAACTGTGTTCAACTTACCTGTGGCGGTACATTTCAAATAATGCTAATTTACTGTGTTACCATTACTAACTTTCCGTTTTTGTTGCTTGCTTGTTAGTTTTATATTAACTCCTAAACTTCAAATCGTATTTACTCAAAAGCCACAAAATGTTGGTTGGATCTTTTCTGCTTAACAGGGTCCAAGTGACAGGTGAGTCAAATCAGTGTTTGACTTATAGAAAAATACGTTTATTATAAAAATCATTTACTAAATTCAATAATTCAATATTAAACACATAATAATTATATGTATATATCACAGCCATACTGACAAGTACTTCTCTCTCGAAGTACATTATGTACCTTTCTTCTACAATTGTAATTTACTTTTGTTTTTTTTTCCTTTTGTTTTGACTTCTTTTGTTTTGCCATGTGCTTAGACGTGCCAAGTTCCTTCCACCCGCTGCTAGTGGGATAGACTTGCACCAAGCAAAAGACCGACCACCGGAAACAAATTTTATCGGTTGCTTCGTCATGCAAGTCCCATTCACCCGCTGCTGGTGAGATAAACAAGCACCAAGTAAACAATAGCCCAACGAATCTTTACTTTTTTTTACTTTTCGTTTTGTTTCTCATTTCAGGTTCTCTAAACTTAATAAAACGAATGACGACCTATGTATCGAAACCTTTTATTTTTTTTCTTTACCTCCCTAGTGTAATAGAAACAGGTTAAGTACTTTAACAATTTTGACAAATAATGAATCGTTTATCGGTATAATTTAGTTTACAAAACAATTGTTGTAGAAATAATTCAAAAAGCCATTCATATTCAAGAATCGTTGTATCAAAACACTAGGCAGTGATCATGAAAAAGATTACAATAATTCATCGCTCGGTCAATCTGACAATATTACCGAAAACCGTATTCAATAAACATACTTATTTACTATTTTTTCACAAATTTTTGACTTTGTAGCAATAACACATTTTTGAAGTACATATAGAATTTACTAAGGCGTCAGTCAATAGCGGAGTAACATTTGTACGGGATCTTATACGAAATGGCGCAAGGACATAGTTTATTTCATTTAAAGATCGTTTTATATCTTAGTTCGCAAATTCATTACAGCGTTTTCGCCATACAAAACATATTTCTACTGGTGTTGTAGTTTACAAATTTTTACTTGACTAGCAACGATTGCCAAATCATGATTTGTCGTTTCATCAACAACAACATTCAACAAGTTTGTCAAATAATTTAATTCACTTAAAAAAAATATTATCCAATGAACTATTTTTTAATAACGACAAACTATTCTTTTTTTTTGTCATTTTATCTTATTTATAAAACAACGTTTGGAATAAAAAGTCTGTCAGTCATTAGGCAATTTAGATTGTGGTTTTTCTTTAAGTCTTGAAATACACTTCGGGGCAGATCCGACATGGTTTGGGGCAGGGCTTTGAATAACGTTAAAAATTTGGTATCGTTACTTTCATCGAACGGAGGTAACGTTATTAGTAGAGGTAACGTTATGCTTGGTAACGATACTTGGCATATGTTTTACCGGTAAACTGACTTAACGTTATCGAAGATTTTATCGGTAAATGTAACGTTACCATCGCCATAACGTTACCAAATGCATACTGTTATAGGTTTAAGGTTCAAATTTGCTTGTGGGAATTCTGGGTAATAGAAATACCTACGTGGTTTCTTTATGCTGATTTATTTACGACTAACTTTAAACGATAGCTTCTTATTGATATTATGGCAACGCACACATGCATTCGTACTTACTTAACTCTTTCACACATACATACGATTCTATCTCAACATACCGCCCACCAAAGGGTCTATTTGCCCTTTCACAATGTTTCGTATAGATAATAACAATTTACTCGTACAACAAAATATAGGTAGGTTAATTTAACAGTTACATTGCATTATTAGGTCGCATACAAAATCAAGGTTCAATGTCTATTGGTAAATAACATAACTTATTAAATGACCTTTGTACTACACTATCACCACTTTTCACAGAATATACCCGTGTGACACCGTCAGCACCCGGGTGTTTCTCAACAATACGTCCTATCATCCATTTACCCGGAGGCAAATTATCTGCCTTTATTAGAACAATGTGTCCTAGGTCAAGCTCTTTGACCTTGTGATGCCATTTCGAACGTTGTTGCATTCGTGACAGGTATTCTTGTTGCCATCTGTGCCAGAAGTCAGTCCGAACCAGTCAGTCAGAACCTTTGCTGATGCTGCCATCTTGATAAATGACTCATCGGGATATCTCGGAGGTCTGGTGTCGGAACAGTGATGGGTGTTTCACCGATAAGGAAGTGACCAGGGGTTAGTGGTTGTAGGTGGTCTCTGTCCGTGTCATCTATTATAGTTAGCGGCCGTGAGTTTAAAAAAGCCTCAATTTGACATAATAACGTGCTCATCTCTTCGTAGGTCATATGGTTGGTCATGATCCGTTTTAGGTGATGTTTCATCGCTTTCACACCAGCTTCCCAAAGTCCGCCCATGTGAGGGCTATAGGCTGGTATAAAATGGCACTTTGTTCCGTCTACTGCTAACTTCTCAGCGATTGGACCCTCGAATTGTAATTTTGCTTCAGTCCAATCTGCGACCAGTTGTCTGTTTGCACCGACGAAGTTACGTCCTTGGTCGCTCCATATCTGAGCGCATCTTCCACGTCTTGCTACAAACCTTCGGAAAGCTGCGATGAAGGCATCTGACGTGAGATCTCCTACCAATTCCAAGTGAATCGCCTTTGTCGACATACAGACAAAGACAGCGATGTATGCCTTGTGAGTTTTGTGCTCCCCTGCCTCTCGACATCAAGACCTGATATGGGCCTGCAAAGTCAATACCTGTGTTCCAGAAAGGCTTTGCAGGTGTTACTCGAACTCTAGGTAAGTCTCCCATTTGCTGTGACTTTGCCGTAGCATTTAATTTAACACAAATCAGACATTTTCTGATCTTCGCTTTGACTAATGTCCTTGCTTTCAGGATCCAGTATCTAGTTCGTAAAAAGCAGAGCATTACTTGAACTCCACCGTGCAGCGTTTGACGGTGAGCATCGGTGACGAGGAGAGTGGTAAGATTGTTGTCACGATCAAGAATAATCGGGTGTTTGCCATCTTCGTTTAGGTTAGAGTGACGCAGTCTTCCGCCCACCCTGAGGAGGCCATTATCATCAAGGTAAGGTTTTAAATTGTTTAGTTTACTCTTTCTTTTAATTTGTAATTTTGATTTCAGGTGCTGTATTTCTTCTTCAAAGTCATTCTTCTGTGCTATTTTTAAGCAAGTTTACACAATTACCTTAAGTAGCTCTTGTAATGTATCACAATCTTGAAATTTTGTAGTTATACCTTTCTCATTGTCAATTGTTAGGTTAACTTGTATTTTTTCCTTTCTTTCCAGGTCTGTAATCATCATGTTTGGTCTGCTGCATTGGATTTCTCCTTCTCTTAGCCAATCTGGGCCCCTCCACCATAGTTCGTCGTCTTTTAGGTCTAGTAAGGATGTTCCACGTGAAGCAGTATCAGCTGGGTTTTCTGGTGATTTGACATGATACCAATTATGATTTCCGATGTTGTACAGTTTTTCAATTACTCTGTTTCTAACGTACGTGTTCCATCTAGCAGGATCACCGAATAGCCAGGAAAGTACAATAGTAGAGTCAGTCCATGCGAATATCTGACAGGTTGGTATATTCATAGCTTCCTTTATCTGCTTCAAGAGTCCAGCAAGCAGAACAGCTCCACTCAGTTCTAGACGAGGTAAGGATTGGGGTTTAGTCGGTGCTACCTTTGTTTTAGCAGCGATGATTGAGGTCTTTACGGTACCCATGGATGTCCGTACTCTAAGATAGGCTACTTTTAGCGTAAGCTCTCGTGGACGCATCACAGAAGCCGTGGATACTGATGTTATTCTTGTTAGTTTCAGTAGTGTGTAGCCATCTGTCTATCTCGATACAGGGTAAGTATAGATGAAATGATTCTCGTAAATTATTCCACTCTGTAGCTATGGTATCCTCTACTTCTTCATCCCATGGTATGCCTTGGAGCCATAATCTTTGAATCAGAAGTTTTGCCGGCAAAATAGATGGAGCCAGCCAGCCTAGTGGATCAAATAATCTTTGTAGTTCAGCCAGAATCGTTCTCTTCGTAGTGGGATTTGACGTACCAGGTAAGTTTGGGCTGTATTGAAAAAGATCATTACCCATGTTCCATTGTAATCCCAAAGCTCGTGTCCATCTAAGGTTAGGTTCAACTTTACATTAGAGCTTCTTTCGGATTCTTTGAATTCTTTAAGAAAATCAGCGTCATTGGAACACCACTTCTTTAATTGGAACCCGCCTCTCTTGAGTATGACGTCTATTTCCTTGGTCACCTTCAATGCGTCTGTTACATTGTCTTTACCCGACATCATGTCATCCATAAAGTAGTCGCGTCTTATTATTTCCGCAGCTTCAGGATAGTTTCGTCCTTCATCTTTGGCTACTTGATGCAAAGTCCTTACTGCCAAGTAAGGAGCAGAAGCAGTTCCGAACGTGACTCTTGTAAGACGGTAGTCTTTGACAGGTGCTTGATCATCATTTCTCCACAATATTCGTTGCAGATCTCGGTCTTATTCTTTAACAAGGATTTGCAGGTACATTTTTTGAATATCAGCTACGAAACAAACTTTCTTCATCCGCTATCGCATGATCAGACTTCTCATGTCGTCTTGTAACTGTGGTCCAACCATCAGTTCATCATTGAGTGAGACATTATTGGTTCCTTTTTGAGATGCGTTAAAAACAGTTCTCAATTTGTTTGTCTCTTTTTCTTCTTTAATCACAGCGTGATGAGGTACATACACAGAAAGATTTGTTATTTCTTGTTCTGGTACTTCTTTCATGTAATTTGATTCATATTCTTTCATGACTGTAACATAGTCGTTTTTGAGTTTTGGGTTATTTTTGAATCTTTGTTCCAATTGATATAATCTCTTTAAAGCTATTGCTCTTGTATTTCGTTCTTTAGATAATAGCAGGTTTGCTTTCTTTGGTAAGGTTACTGTATACCGTCCCTCTTTATTTCTCGTAGTCGTGGTCTCATAGATTTCCTCGCACCTTCGTTCTTCAGCAGAGGGTTGTCTTTGGTCATATGGGTCTTGGTCCCACATTCGTTTCAGCATATCATTCAGATCAAGATTGAGGTGCATGACGATAATCTCCTTTTCTGGTAGGTTGTGTTCCACGTTTCCAAATAGAATCCAACCCAGGGTGGTGTTTTGAGCACATGGTGTTCCTGGGGGACCTTTGATAACTTCACCCTTCATGATTTGGGCACATACGTCAACACCCAGTAATAAATCTACTCGTCCTGATTTACTGAAGCTTGGATCCGCCAGAGCGAGTCCTTGCAGGTGCGGCCAGGTGTTGGTGGAGATGGTTCGTGACGGTAATTTGGTAGTGAGTCGCGTAGACATGATATATGTTTTGACCTTGAGGTTGAAACAAGCATCGTGCCTGGATAGTAGTTCGATTTCTGCTGCATGTTTGACATTTGTTTTGGTTGAGCCGACGCCAGTGATGGTGCCGTTGACAGGCGTTCTCTTCACTCGTAACATCTGGGCCGCTCTTTCGCTCATGAACGTTGCTTGGGAGCCGTGGTCAATCAAAGCACGGAGCACTGTCACTTGTCCCGATTCAGGTTTTCTTACTGGTACTAGGGCTGTGGCCAGCAATGCGGTGGACAAATTAGCAGCGACATGCGATGAAAGTGTAACGTTGGTTTCGGCTGGTCTTGCAGAATCTTGATTGGTTTGGTTGACTGTGTCTTGTTGGTTCTTGTTGTCTGGTTGGTTTGGTGACGTCACCGGCGTGGATTGATGCGTGAGCGTGTGATGACGTTTGTGACATTTTCGGCAGGACATCTTCAGGCGAGATTTATAAGCGGAGTGTCCCGGGGCCAGACAATAATAGCATAATTTGTGTTGTTTTACGTACTCACACCTCTCTGCTGGATTCAGTTTTATGAACTCCTCACAATGGCACAATGTGTGATCCTTTTCGCACATAGCGCAGCATCTCGGTTTTGATGAGGTAGTACTTGACGTGGACACGTGAACAGCGTATTCCTTTCCTCTGGATGTAGGCTTTTCTTTAGTCGAAGGCGTGATAAGCTCGAGCGTGCGGAACTTCGACTGTAGGAACTTGCTCAATGCATCCCATTTAGGTAACTGGTCGTCAGTGTCATCGTACGCAACTTCTTCCCATTCACGATGCGTGTCTGGGTCCAATTTATGAACGACTAAGAATACAATGAGTGAGTGGATGAGTGGATCCCATGAGCTGGTTGACAGTTTCAGGTTCGTAAGTGCGTCCAGACATTCAGTAGTCGTATCCAAAATCGATTTGATGTTACTTTCAGTTTGTGACGTTATCTTCTTTTGTGTAAACAATCTTTTCAATATGGAGTTGGCAATAATGCGTTTGTTACCAAAACGTGCTTTAAGCATACTAAACGCGTCGTCGTAGTTAACCTCTGTAACTTGCACGTGCTTCAATAGCGACAGGGCTTCTCCCGTTAGACTGCTTTTTAAATAATGCAACTTTTGTACTTTACTCAATGCTGGATTGTCGTGCACTAATGATATATATAGATCTTGATAAGCAGGCCACTCATCGTAAATACCTGAGAAAGTTGGTAGTTGAATCCTCGATAATTTGACTTGTACTTCCATAAAACCACTGTTGTTATGGTCAGCTTGCATAGGAACCGGCGACGACTTGTTGTATGAACTCAATAAATCACTAAGATCGGCTAGTAAACAAGTATATAAGTCTTCCTGCACAAAGTAATCTTCATTAACAAAATATGGAATGTCTTGTCGATTTGCTTTAGGAAGGCATTTCACTAGTTCTATATGTGCATTTTTATACGTAGACCAATATTCTTCAATGTTCTTAATGCGAGTTTCGATATATCCTTTTGTTAAGCGTTGTTTCGGACATTTCTTGAGATTTGATTGGGTTTTTCCTAACAACATAGCTGTATCATCCAACACATTTAACAATTGTTCCACTGTATTTGCCATATTTGTTGAAATAAGCCTTTTTTCGTTATAAAACAAAAACAGAACGTTTCTTTGTATCTTCGTAGTTAAAAAACTTGTTTTGATCACCTTCACTATTCACTAATGAGTTTGTTTTGCACGTATATTTTTTTATGATAAATTCTTTCTATTGTTCCTCGCTCGCCGCTCGATCCTTCCTTTTGCATTGCGCTCAGTGAGTAAAACGTCGTAAGTCGAACAGATATCCGGCTCGAAGGACCAAAATGTTATAGGTTTAAGGTTCTAATTTGATTGTGGGAATTCTGGGTAATGGAAATACGTGGTTTCTTTATGCTGATTTATTTACGACTAACTTTAAACGATAGTTTCTTATTGATATTATGGCGACGCACACATGCATTCGTACTTACTTAACTCTTTCACACATACATACGATTCTATCTCAACACATACGAAAAGTACCGTTAAATAACGTTATTATCTTTCATCTCTTTCTTTCGTCTACATTAATGCAGTACTGGTTTAGTTGATCGCGTTGGTATTCAAATCAAAAACACTTGCGCTGCGCAACGTTTTCGGAATTACGTACATTATTTTACTATATTAAAATGTCAAAAAGGGTACCTAATTTTGCTCCAGAAACCGAAACGGACACGGAAGAATATTTTCGCCGTCATTGTAATGATAATAGTGGATCTGATTCATGATCCTGATGTAAATAAATCCTATACCTACCTAAATTTTTCTTTAACCTTCTATTGCATGCCATACGTCATACATTTTTTGCTCATATATCATATTATGTTTAATATTTGTGGCTTTGCGGTCTAGTTAATGGGCGGCAGTAAGGAGGGTAATACTTTTCGAGCGTTTGTGTGTTTGGGGTGTAAAGGGGAGCACACAACAACCGGACTCCCCAAAAGTCAACCTCACCTGCACGCGGTACAACCCTGCCATTGAAAGACAAAGCGCTGGCGACCAGCTAATGGCGGTATAACCATCCAACAAGCCAACCTAAATCTTCCAGAGCGATGGCGGGCAGCAGCGTCATCGCTGCGAAAGGATTGGCTCTGCGGTCACCATCTCGCATGCCCAGCGTGGTGACTACACATTAAACCTCACCATGGATAAAGTGCCAAAATAACGTCAGTTGCCAAATGCCAGTACCCGGTGGTCCCGCTATTCCTGGTCAAGGTAGTGGTCACGGTAACGGCGGGACGGGGGGTACGAAGTATCTCCGGGTTACGGCAGGCTACCAACGACCCCCCCCCCCCCTAGTGGGTTCCCACATTGTCGAGGCGGGGGGGCTCAGTAGCCGTGGTTTGGACACCCACCGTGAAGCTAAGAGGAACCCGAGGAGGGGCCGCTCGTCAGGGCTTTTCCTCCCAAAGCCGACGACGTAGCGGCCAACACGTAGGTTGCGGTGTCGTTTGTCGACATCGCAATTGAGGTGGGCCGTGATGTACTAGTATCTGCGGCATCGCGGCTGAGGGTTGGAGGCCGCGGTGGAAGAGGAGTGTTGGTATTGAGGTGCGCGACTCTCCCTACCTTCCGCGGCCTGAACGGGGTCGCCACCGTCCGATGGCGGACGCGGTGGGGCCGCAGGGGAGGAGGAGTGTTGGTATAGCGTTGGCCACTCTCCCTATCCTTTGCGGCCGAAAGTGGTAGGCGGCAGGGCCACAGTCCGGACTCGTCGCAGGGGGACCAAGGGTGCCATGCACGGAGTCGTCTGGCGGCAATGTGCTTATTGGCCCCTGAGGTGGTCACGGCGTGCTATGTGTGTTCTGGCGCGCCGTAAATAGGGGTACCTTATCCCCCAGAGGAGGGTCCGGTGACGGACAGCCGCGGCAGGTTCGCGGAAAAATTACGTGCCCGTGTTCCCGCTACAAGCAGCACAGGAGGATACCGTGGAGTTTTAGTGGGTTGTAGTCCCACATAACTGCACTATCTCCCCGTGGTAGTGCAGTAAGCATGAGCATGTCTCCACGTTAAAAAAAGGCTACCAACGACGATACATCTGATTACGTATAATGGACGTTCGATGAGGCTAGATCATCGCCTTGCCGAACTAGAGGTAGAGTTAGGGCGCATTAACTGGCATATTCTGGGGTTATCTGATGTCCGAAGACAGGGGGAGGATACGATAACTCTGGAGTCAGGCCACCTACTCTGCTTCCGCGAGCTCTCCCAAGGTGGTGTCGGCTTTCTGGTCAACAAGGAACTCACTAACAGCGTTGTGGAAATCAGTAGTGTGTCGACACGGGTAGCGTACCTTGTACTAAAACTCACTGACAGGTACTACCTGAAAGTGATACAGGTATATACGCTGAGTTCAACATGCTCTGACGACACAGCTGAGGTCATGTACGAGGATATTGCCAACGCAATGCACTGTGCAACTAAGGCCCACTACAACGTTGTTATGGGGGACTTCAAGGCCAAAGTGGGATTACAGAAACGTGGCGAATCGAGAGTCGGACCCTTCAGTGTAGGGCGCAGAAATCACAGGGGACAAATGCTGGTCCACTTTCTAGAGTCGCAGGGGCTCTATTTGATGAATTCGTTCTTCGAAAAGAAACCCCATAGGAAGTGGACCTGGCAGAGCCCCGATAACGTGACAAGGAACGAGACAAACTTCATCATGACGGATAAGAAGCACATATTTAGAGATGTCTCCGTGATCAGTAGGTTTAATACCGGAAGCGATCACAGACTTGTCCGAGGCAATCTAAATATCAATTTTCGAGCTGAGAGAATCCGCATGATGAGGCCTACTCTCCGACCTACGTTGCTCCAAGCCGCTCTAGGATCCGAAAAGTTCCAATTGGAACTTCAAAATGGATTCGCCCTACTGGAAACGACTGGCACTGTTGACGAAGGCTGACGGGTTGGTCAAGGCACTACGAGACGTTTCCCGCAGAGTTTTCTCGTCGCAGCGGAAAATGAAGGTGTCCAAACTTTCCTCGGAGACTCTCGGACTTATTAGGGAAAGACGAGAGTTGCCATCCACGCAGCCGTCTTCGTCAGATAAGAGGGCCTTAAACTTAAAGATCAGAAAACTGACGCGACGCGACCTTCGGTGCTCCAACACCCGCGATATTGAGGTCGCGATTGAGCAGAACCAAAGGTCGAAAGTGTTCGCTCAGCAACTGAGAAGGTCCTATCTGACGAAACTTAGAACTGGGGATGGCAGGATCGTGACTTCGAAGTCCGAGATACTCGCGGAAGTCGAGGATTTTTACAGGCACCTATACTTAACACGGACGGCAAAACAAGTGGAACATAGTGCGGATGACCATCGAGCCGAACTAACGCGCCACTACACGGAGGATATCCCGGATGTCGACCAGTGCGAGATTAGGGCGGCTAAAGAACAACAAGGCACTTAGGGATGACAGAATAACGACAGAGCTCCTGGGCTCCTGGGGCTCCAGTCTTGAGAGAGCTCGCGAGTCTCTTTAACTCCGTCATCCAAGAGGGTACAAGTACAACGCCCGAAGCGTGGAGCAGAGGTGCGGTAGTTCTGTTCTTCAAAAAAGGTGACAAAACCTTGTTGAAGAACTACAGACCCATCCCACTTCGACCCACGTGTTCAAGTTGTTCTCGAGAGTCGTCATGAACCGTCACGCCAGGAGACTTGACGAGTTCCAGCCGCCAGAACAAGCCGGTTTTCGAAAAGGCTTTAGTATCGTAGACCACATCCATAGTATTCGGGAAATTGTACAGAAGACCGAGGAGTACAACCAGCCGCTGTGTAAGGCATTTATGGACTACGAGGAAGCCTTCGACTCCATTGAAATATGGGCAGTTCTGGCCTCTTTACAACGATGTCGAATTGACTGGCGCTGACTAGGGGGCAGCACCCTTAGCCAAGTTGATAATCTGTAATCGTTAACCATTCAACCGCTTGTGTCGCATATATGCGACAAATATTTCCGTGCCCCTAGCGCTCATGTCGTATTTCTGCGACAGAGAACATGCATGATTTTTTCGGTCAATTTTCGTCCTATTAACAGCGTGGTACAACTAAAGCCATTACTAAATAGAGATATTAAACAATTACTTAAAATTATGTCTCGTCGCTCTAAGTTTTGAAAAAGCTTAAACAAAAAACGTAATTGGCAGCTTGAAATTTTCTGCGGTGTGTAGCGCGCGTGTCGCATATATATGACCATAGGGGTGGGATACAATGCAATGCGGTTTTTGAAAAACTAAATAACAAACAGTTAAATAATCGGGTATAATGCTTCATTCAGCATAAAATAAACAGTGTCATACGAAATAAAGTTTATTTAATATAATTATTGCCTTGTGTTATGAATTCTTTTCCTTGTTTTTCATAAGAAAAATATTCCTCAGGAAGTTTGTATTAAATAAGAACATTTGACGTTAATTCCCATCCCTAGACGCTTATGTTTGCAACGCATTTCTCTAGTTAGTCTAGCGCGGCTTTCGTATTAATGCGACCACTGCCTACGTCACAAGCGGATCACACGAATGAAAATTTCTATTAATGTTGTTCGTGAGTACACGCATTGTCGATAAAATATTCACTTTTCAACAATGACGACTACTGAAGAGTTAAAAAGAATATTAAAAGGTGACGACAAAGCGGAATTATTCGAATCTGTCGAAGAAAGTGGAAGTGATTGAGAGGCAAGTAGGTACCTATTTCAATTACTTCTTAGGTGCACATTATTCAGTAGGTATAGGTATAAATAAGAGATCCGTTAGGTTTAGGTAACTCTTTGATGAATCGAAATAGTTTTTTTAAATATTGCGATGTAATTCTGTTATTTATTATATTACTTATCTACATATCCTATTGATTGTTCAAGTTTGGAACCGTGTTGAATGTTGTCCTTACCATTAAAAAGGTACTGTGACAGTGGTGCCGATTCAGTTGTCACAAAATTCTCTAAACTAAAAATCACATAAATTTGGTTTATTCCTGTCAAATGACGTTTTCCTATTCTGAAATAGACTAAAATGACACAACTATATTTTAATTTTACAGTACTAAGATTGCACTGAGTTATTACTTAGTTTAGTGAAAATGAAAATTTTGCTATTCTGAGTTTGCCGGTTTACACCCAAAATTTTGACTATAATAATTTATTTTAACTAAATTTGACTATTTTTAATCGTGATTAAAAAGGTATGGAATAATACTAGTGGTCATGAACTAAAATTCAACCAACGCCTCGCCTCACCTTTACGTGCAATAACAGTACTGTATTTTTTATTTTTTCTTTTGCTTATATCTCGAAAATGGCGTGTCCTATCGCAAAAATAATGAAATTTTCGACCCCCTTTGTTAACCCTGGAACATATAAATCTCAACATGTGGGTAATATTTTTTTTATATTTTTAAACAAAAAGTGAAAAATTCCATATAAAACACGTCCAGGCTGCCCCATTGCGCGCGCCTTCGTCTCTAAAAAATTAATTGCGTAGCGCATACAAGTACCACGTTGCTAAACCAAAAGAAAAAAAATCATGTGACAAAAAAGCATGTGGACGAAGGGATTAAATTTTCAATGATACAGTATGTATAATATAGTAGGTAAATAAACGAACCAAATCATTGTAATGGGCAAGTGTTTAATGAATAATTATTTATAAGAAGATTATAAGGAAATGTAGCATCAAAATGAAAAGTTATGAGACTTCCTATTTCGATTTATTAAAAAAAAGTCTTCGTATAACTTAAAATATATAATTCGTTATTGAAATGGTTTGTGATTAATAGACAGATTTAATGCTTACATTTTATTCTATTACAGTCACATTTCAAACAATTTCAATGCTGATTTATACGATTCATCATATTCAAGTAAGTACACCTATACATATATGTTGGATGTTTTATCACATCTAAATTTAAGTCATTGTGGAAGCACTGTTGTTAAATTACATATAAAGATAATATATTCGATTTATTTTTATCAGTGAATCAAAATTACTGAGACTAAATCCGTTACCTACCGCACGCCTCGTTTGTGAAACCGTACTGCGCATTTAGTTTAAATTTTAGTTGCAACTAGCTTGCATCGTTTGATTGGCGATGTTGCCGTTCCGTAGAGCACCGCCGCCGCCCGCGCCGCGGCGCGCCTCTTAGGTTGCGCGGGTTGACAACAACGCATTAGGTAACGATAAAATTATCGATACTTGTATAACGTTAATTGGTAACGTTATTTTATTGATTCGATACCAAAGTATCGTTACCCGTGTTACCGTTAAAAATTTAACTTTATGAAAATAACGTTACTTAACGATACTTATAGTGTGAATTTGGTAACGTTACCAAGCCCTGGTTTGGGGAGGTTAGGTTAGTTTAAAACTGTGACCTCCTACGCACGAGCCGAGCGAGCGAAGCGAGCGGTGCCCGGGCAGCGGCCGGCGAGTTCCTGAAACGACTAGATTTTAGGGAGGTAGTTCTATAAATTATGCAAAATAATACCGTCATGATCACTTTGTGACTGGTTTAGAAAATGCTATACTATAATATTATAAAGCTGAAGAGTTTGTTTGTGTGTTTGAACGCGCTAATCTCAGGAACTACTGGTTCGATTTGAAAAATTATTTTTGTGTTGGGTAGCCTATTTATCGAGGAAGGCTATATAACATCACGCTACAACCAAGAGGAGTGGAGCAGTAATTAAAAATGTTGCAAAAACGGGAAAAATCGCACGGGTAGGCCATTCGACGCGACGGGAAAGGTCGGGGAACAAGAAATTTAACGCGGACGAAGTCGCAGGCAGAAGCTAGTTTAGTATACACGTCATTTTTTCAAAAGAATCTAAATAGGACATGAAAAGTGCATAAATGATTTAATATCATCCGACACATTTGTTAAGAGAAACATTTGCCAAATAAATGTTTGAAAAGCGAGTGTTTATAAAATAAAACATTTTCGGAATAAGCTGTTTGTAAAATGAATAGTAAACGAAACGTTGGTTGTAAACTAAAAATTTATCAATGATGTTTTGGTGAAACATTAGTGAACCGTTTCTACTACTGCCACCATTCAAGTAAAATGTAATGGCTTTGTTTTTTATCGCCGAGCAACATGGTGTCCATTAAATAGCAAGGACGTCACCGAGTCAGAAGTATCGAATTTGTAGACAATAAAATAGTTCATCATAATCAGCCTATATTGTTCCCACTGCTGGAACACAGGTCCCGACTCGGTGAGAGGGAGTCGACTGTAATCTACCACCCGGGCCCAGTGCGGGTTGGTCGTAGAAAATAGTGTAGTAGTACGTAATAATGTCTGTGGTCACAATTTCTCGGTGTGTAAACAATCATTCTTGTTTGACGATTTGATGTGTTGTCTGTCTGTCTGTCTGTCTCGCTTTCCTGCTAAAACTACTGAACCGATTTAAATGAAATTTGGTACACAGATAGTTTAGAGCCTGAGAAAGGACATAGGCTACTTTTTATTGCGGAAAAGTGGTTTTCAGGGGTTGAAAGGGAGGATAAAAGGTTGTAGGGAAGTATTGTCATTTTTAAAATTAGAATGATGAAACTTTTTTATTTGGATTTTATTTAATAAAATGTATTTTTGTATTATATTTAAAGTTTGTTAAATTTTTACCCTTAACGGGGTAAAATAACAATAGGTAATAGGGGATGAAAGTTTGTTTTACATTTTACATATAAAATAATAAAGACACTTTGCTGTCTGTCCCTATGTATGCTTATATCTTTAAAACTACGCAACGGATTTTGACGCAGGTTTTTATAATAGATAGAATGATTCAAGAGAAAGGTTTATATGCATATAACATGCATAATATAGTAAAGAAACGCTGATAATTTTAGAGGTTTCTAATGTGATGTCACAAATAAACTCATTTTTTTGCGCTTACATTGCGAACGCTGGCTGAACCCTACAAAACAGATCAAAATAATGTACTACAGTATTGTACCCCTTAAAAAGGTCTACAAAAAAATCCACGATGGTATGTGTATCTCTTAGGGATAACCCACAATAGCCATTTTTATCCTTTACTTTTTACGAGAAATAATGGCTTATTTACGAAGCGATTTTAAGCAATATAGCATTAATCCTTATCCAATAAAGTACCTTAAATATATTGTGCATTTAATATAGATCCATATGGCCCTTGACAGCATGTAATTTAAATGAATATCTTAGAAGATATCAGAGATTTAAAAAGCGGGGGCGGAGTCCGTCCCGGTTGGTAGCGGTCGGGTAGTGCAGGATAAGTAGGATTGTAATTCATATTACTTAGGCTTCAAAGTAAATGCGAAAATCATGTGTGTTCGTTATACTCAAAATAAACCTAATAGTATTATTCCAAGTAAGAGTCCGCGAAGTATGGCTTAGATGTTTAGATTTTTGGATGAATTTGGATTTCTGGTTCTCCTTGATACTTACCATATAGGTGGTAAGTATATATTATCCCGGTAGTAGGTTCCCAGGTAATATTTTTCGACAGCTATACGGGCGAAGCCACTGGAAAAACGACTGTTCCTATAATTCCTATGATCGATTTGGTGTCTGGTAAATGATTGAGTGTCTGTATAGTTAGAATACGAGCGTTAAGAAAAACCAGGAAGACTTATATTCAACTAAACCAAGCCCTATGCCGCAGTCTTCTTACTCTTACTCTGAATACTATTAGTTTTATTTACACACATGATATTCTCATAAACTATGAATCCGAAGTAACATGAATTATAATCCTACTTACTACAAATTATGTGAAAATATTTATGAGGTGTTTGTTTCTCAATCACGTAAAAATGGCTGAATGGATCTGGATCGAAAATGGCACACAGAGTATATATTACCTATATAACCTGGATTAATACATTCTTACCGCAGTAGTACGTCCTCCTGCGTTAATTTCCGACATCCACGCGGGCGAAGCCGCGGGCAAAAGCTAGTTTTGTATAATTACCAAAGCAATAATAATTGATAGTTAATTAGAAATAAATGAAATACAAGTGGAAACTTAACACAATACAATACAATCCTTTATTTCAGGCTACTAAGGCCCATAAAAAACTATACATAAATAATATACAAACAATAACAGCTATAAAATAATACATATTCCATAAAACTAAACCTAACTAAAACTGTCACTAAACACGTAATGACGGCGGCGCGGCGTCGTGTTCCGCTGCGTGGTGTCGCGTAACCGTCCTCGGAAACGTCGATATACGACACCTTTTGGCTGAAAGTCCTCTCTTAAGTAGGTCTGTAGATGGTCGGTTGGAACTCGTACCATGAACGACTTAAAGTTGATGTTGTGGCGCGATTCCAACCTTTCGACTCTCAGAGTCCAGTTGGACTTCACTTTCAAATACTGCACGACTTCCTCAATTATCGTGGAGTAGTGCAGACGTGAAATGTACAGCTGTGTCGTAGGCACAGCAAGGCGCAGCAGCATGTTGGGTCCACTCAGACCGGTACCACATTGGGTTCGTGAAGAGGGCTTCTTCTTCTTCGTTTGTTTCACACATTAGTTTCGTGAACTGCAACTTGTCGGGTATATTAGCATTCCCTTCTGAACATCTGTTTTCTCTAGCTGGAAATACTTTGACAGATAGCCGTAATAGGCTCCAGTGCGTCCGTCCAAATGATTAATTTTGACAAGTTTGAATGTAAACAGCTGGAATCTGTTTTGTGTAAAACATCTTATAAACTGTTCAAAATTAACAATTAAATAGAGAAAACAAACGTTCGGAAGGGAATGCTAAATGATAAATGATTTTATTTTTATAAGTAGGTTTGTACAAACACTTTTACACGTCAATTAAATATTTTTTAAACTAGATGAGATCGGTATTTCCTAACTGACTACTCTGAGAACAAAGGCCGAAACAACATACCCGACTGGGCAGGACACATTGCTCGTAGCTGATGGCTGATGGGGCCGAAAGATTCTAGAGTAGCGACCGCGTACCGGATGAATCAGAGTAAGATGGCCTCCCACAAGGTGGACTGATGATCTTGTAAAGACCGCAAGAATGCTCTGGATGGGGAAAGCACAATACCGATGAAAGTGGCGGGAGCTTTGGGGAGGCCTATGTCCAGCAGTGGACGTCTTTCAGCTGAAATAATGATGATGATGAACTTTTCTCAATTTCGCTCCTTTTGACTTTTGGGATGGAACCTGTTTGTTTACCCTCTGCTACATGTATGATACTATCTTCTCCTTCATTATCATCTGCTTCTTGAGATTTCGCCATTAAATCCAAATCCTGGTCTGCAATTATTTCTGTAAATGTTGGATTAAGTTCACTGCTTTCACATTTTTCATCTGCAATTCTTCGTTGGCTGCTTTTTTTCTTTTGACTGATCTATAGGTATGTCCGTGTTCTCAATTCAAAGTAGTCTGGATTCTAGTATTAATGTATCTTTGGCTTTGTTTGCCTTAGTATTGCAATCTAGTATTTTTCTAAAGCGTTTGTTTTTAACACATCTAGATTTGCTTTTTCGGGTTTTGGGATTCTTCTTTCACATGTTCGCACACAACTGCCTCTCGCTTCTGGCGGGTGATTCATGCGCCAGCGCGGGGGAATATCTCGTAACATGCACAATACTTCATATCACGCTACACTATTTTCTTTAACTGACTTAGGTATTTGATATTTATTACTTTGCGATGTGTCAAGTAACTCGATTTTTCAACTTCGATTAGGGTAAATGTTACCTATGTAATATTTCACACTAATATAGCCTTAATTCGGAATGTGTCAATACATATAAAAAATGAAGAAGCTAAATGGTTCAAGCGACTGTAAATATTATTCTGGTGGTATTCAAATTGTTTCAAGTGACATAGCCTTCTATTCTGGTGTGATGCAAATTGTTTCAAGCGACACAACCAAGTATTTATACGAAAAGCCAAATATTTTAACGCACATAATATTCTTAGGAAAAACGGTTCAACGGACGAATGACATTAAATTGGAAGAAGGTCAAAATAGCTAAAGTAACCTCTTACCTAAAGTGGTTGTTGTGATGTCGCTTGGCACACCGGTCTTCGAAATGAGAGGTATTTAAGGATATGGTTCAAGCGCCAAAAAAAATCTCATAAAAATTTGAATCCTAGATCAAAAGACGTAGAAAAAAATCGCTGATTCCAAATATGTATATAACTCAATATTGCAAAAAATGTCGCTTAGACCAAATAGCCTTTCAACCGTCGAAATTATTGTCTATGTACAAAAAAAAAAAATCCTACTTATTTTACCTGGATGTATTGTTCAAAGTTTCCACCGTCACACTCCAGGCGCAGTCTAGAACGACGTTGCTGATTTTCCTTCAGCTTACGTAGGTAACACAAACACATTCGTTTTTATTGTGTCGAAAGCACTGATTACTTTTGCACTAGTTGGGTAACATTGGTGATTTCGTCTGTGTATTTTAATCTTTTAACGTCTCCCCACAGATAAAAGTCCAGGGGCGTGAGGTCCGGAGAACGCGGAAGCCAAGCCACTGGACCACCGCGACCAATCCAGTGGATGCCAAACCTGTCACTCAAATACTCACATACTTGCCGACCATAGTGAGGAGGTGCATCGTCCTGCTGGAAGTACATGTTGCGATGCACTGCCAGGGGAACTTCATCCAACATGTCCTCGACGACGTGTTGCAACATCTCCAGATATGTGGCACTAGTGAGGTGACCATCGATAAAATATCATTAATCATCATTTCAGCCGTAAGACGTCCACTGCTGGACTTAGGCCTCCCCTAATTTGGGGGGGTTTGCCATAATCGCCACGCTTGGCAGGCGGGTTGGCGATCGCAGTATGGTGATAAAATGCATAGAGAACGCTGCTGCCCATTCTCTAGTAAGTCCCTTAGTCGCCTTTTACGACACCCACAGGAAGAAATGGGGTGGTGTTATTCTTTACGATTTCGATCTCGATCATCTTTTCGATAAAATAGGGTCCAAGCAATCGATCCCCTATTATGCCAGCCCACACATGCCACACTGTGGATTGGTGCACTCCAAACCGTCGACCAGCCTCCCGCGTGCTTGCCAGGATATCTTCCTGCAAGGCGGCAGGCAGGCCTTCGTTGCCGCGACCTTCAGCATGCTGGGGAACGTCGAACTGCCGATGATCGCGCAGTCTCTGCGAAGCAGCCAGCATTAGGGCGCATACACATAGAACGGCCGATTTTACAGGATCCTTTTTAACTGATCCGTCGCTACTGGAGGTAATATTCACACAGCATTTACAGGACCGATTTTAACAGATCCGACGATAGTGGACTTTCGTTCTTCAGTGTATCGCCTACTTTCTACGAGGATGGACATTGTCGTGTTGTATTGGTACTATCGTCGTCTGCGTCGTAGGAAGACCCGGCGTTATTGGATACATCCATTTTTAAGGCAAAGATTTTATTTCCGTTGTGCGTGAGATTTTTTACTGGATCCGGAATACTGTCATGTGTGTGAACTGGCTCATACAACTACATACGCTAATATTATTTACGTTTAAACGGACCTGTAAAACGGATTGCTGGTTATTTTGTCGGATCGGTATTTTTTACTGGATCCGGAATACTGTATTCTGTGTGAACTCGCTCATACAACTACATACGCTAATAACATATACGTTTAAACGGCCCTGTAAAACGGACGTTCTATGTGTAGGTACGCGCCCTTACCCTGTGTGAGAGACGTTGCCGATTGGGGAATAACTCCGCGAACATTTCGATGGCTCGAGATACTTTGTCTCCACTGATGACATACAAGCGGACGATCTGCACCAACTCTATATTGGAGTATTGGTCCGTCATCTTTACAACTAAGTAGTAGGTACCTAACGCGACCGTTAATCGAAGGCGCACTTGAGCAACTGGGCAACTGAAGGAACACGGGTGGGTTTTAGTCAGTAAAAGTCTGACACGCCCTCCCGCTCCGCCCAGAGCGGGAGAAGTCATTTGATGATTGCAAACGTATGCACACGCCGCGCGCTAGCGCCATCAGTCACACTAATAAATTGATAAAATTGACCCGATTTATGTGCTTGCAATGGCCGCGGGGGCGTGGCTAGTGGGAGTGGGGTAGTAGGTGCTTTGGATCTATGAAAGAAATGTCGGTTGCGTTTGTTTGTGTCTGTGAAAGCGCAGTTTAAGGACACGTACAGTCTGGCCGCGTTAAAAGGGAAGTTCACACTTACCGATTTCCGTAAATAATAATAAATTGAAGAAAAAAAAATACCTGCCCATTTTATTGTTGATTCGGGTCGAAAATCACTAACATAATTACCTCCTAAAATGTTTTGCAGATCCAAAACTGCACCTTGTATTTTGCATACCTATGTGCGGCGGGTTCCAACCCTAAACAGCCTCTCAACGGCCTCTTTATTGAATATATTTTAGCCTTGTCGGATCTTCATTAATAAGACTTTTCAACATTTTACTTTCAATTTTGTCTTGGGCCCTGAGGGGCAGCCTTTTTTTTTTTTTTTTTGATCACGAGGTGGAAATCCTCATGGATGTTCTCCGCCCTGGGGTGGGCGGAGGGGTCTGTCAGACTCTTACTGACTAAAACCACCCCGGTGTTCCGTCCCACACCTACGTCGGGGACCACGGGAACCAATATGTCTTCCGCGATCCCCGACTGGTGCCGGCCCGCCTTTGCGGGCCTCCTCACGTTGGGGGGAGTGAGGTGTTAAACTCCCCATACATCACAGAAAGGCGCGCTTGGAACACTACGCGCCACCATCTCGGGTCCGTAGCAATAGGGGGCGACGGATGTCCCCAGATCCGTCGCCCCTGGACCCATTTAGGGGGGCTGGAAGAGGGCGTTGGCCGCCCTCCGCCGACGCCCGGTGCGCCTGCTGCGGGCTGGGTGAGCGGAAGATATCTCCCGCTCCCTTTCCGCAGTCTCCTTCTGCGACATGACTGATTCGCTGAAGGATACCACCGCGTCCCAGGACTCCTCGCTGCCAACCATGGACTCGACCACGGCCGGCAGCGATAGGTCACTGCCTACTTCTGAGACGAGGACACGATGCGGCTCCTCCCAAGCGGCACAATCTGCCAGCGTATGCTGCGCCGCATCCTCCCGGCAGTCGACGCAGTGGTGACACCGGGCGTCCGGCTCCCTGTTTATGCGACACAGGTACTTCCCGAAGCAACCATGCCCCGAGAGCACCTGCGTCGCCCGAAACGACAGGGAGCCGTGCCTCCTCCCGAGCCAGGGCCCGAGTACTGGCCGGACCGCCTCGACGGTGGCGAGGCCGGCGGTAGGGCGTGAAAGCCTGTCCTGCCAGCTCGCCACCAGGGCTGCGCGGAGCTGCGACCGACGAAGCTCCATGTGTCGCTCCGTCAGTCGCTCGCCTCGCTCCCGCGCTTCCTCGCGCCACCGATACACTGACGCGAGTACTTTCGCCTCGAGCTGAGGGGTAGCCTAACCTTTTTTTTTTTTTTTTTTGATCACGAGGTGGAAATCCTCATGGATGTCCTCCGCCCTGGGGTGGGCGGAGGGGTCTGTCAGACTCTTACTGACTAAAACCACCCCGGTGTTCCGTCCCACACCTACGTCGGGGACCACGGGAACCAATATGTCTTCCGCGATCCCCGACTGGTGCCGGCCCGCCTTCGCGGGCCTCCTCACGTTGGGGGGGAGTGAGGTGTTAAACTCCCCCCCATACATCACAGAGAGGCGCGCGTGGAACACTACGCGCCACCATCTCGGGTCCGTACAATAGGGGGCGACGGATATCCCCAGATCCGTCGCCCCTGGACCCATTTAGGGGGGCTGGAAGAGGGCGTTATCCGCCCTCCGCCGACGCCCGGTGCGCCTGCTGCGGGCAGGGTGCGCGGAAGATATCTCCCGCTCCCTTTCCGCAGCCTCCTTCTGCGACATGACTGTTTCGCAGAAGGATACCACCGCGTCCCAGGACCCCTCGCTGCCGACCATCGACTCGACCACGGCCGGCAGCGATAGGTCACTGCCTACTTCTGAGACGAGGACATGACGCGGCTCCTCCTAAGCGGCACATTCTGCCAGCGTATGCCGCGCCGTGTCCTCCCGGCAAGGGGTAGCCTAACCTAACCTAACTCCGCTGCTGGTACCTTTTAACCCCCAAACGGCTATAAGATTTAACAACCAATCTTATATTTTAGGCGACGGTTACACGTAAGGTATTTACTGTGATCCGTCAATATAGTATTTGTTGATGGATTTCAGTTTTTACTGATGGATTAATACACCAGCCTACACGTTCAGTATTTATTACGTTAGTATTGTGTACGGTCTCCTGCTGTTTAAACGTCTAAAATGGCCACAGAGCTGAAAATTAAAGGTTGCGTGCAATGATATTTTATTAAAATATCATTGGTTGCGTGGCTATTATTTTAGCACTTAGTTTAAATAAAAAGGTCAAGCGAAAGCGATGGCCAAAAAATTGGTAACAACAAAGGGAAAGGTTCAGAAATTAAATTACAATGGTGAAATGGATGATTACGAGAATTATTTTCGAATGCCTGAACCCTGCTTTGAAGAACTTTTGACAATAGTAACACCTTTTTTAACCAAACAAGATACCGCGATGAAAAAATCTATTACCCCGAGAGAAAAATTAGCGTTTACTTTGCATTACCTAGCAACGGGACGGAACTTTAAAGATATAAGGTTTTCGGCTATAATGTCACCGGCTTCAATATGCTAGACAGTCATGGATACTTGCGAAACATTGATATATGTTCTTCGAGACAGGGGCTCAGGTTATAAATTCCCAGAAATTCAACAGTGACTTTTGTCCAGCTAGCTTGTTCTACGCGAACCATAGTGCGACGGTGCGTCCGCCGCCACAAGATCCGAAAAGTCGTCCTCCTCCATTGCTAGCGTAACGCGTACTGACGTGATAAATATTGACGCGAGGCTACACGATCAATATTTATCATAATCCGACGGATCATCAATACAGAATCAAGAAATCTAGAAATCCATGAATAAATAATGACATACATCAATACATTAGGTTACACGTTAATTAAATACCACGATACGTCATTATTTACTGATGGATCACAGTAAATACCTTACGTGTAACCGTCGCCTAACCAATCTCATATTTGTGCCGTATGAAGTTAGGACTGCCGCTCTTCCATAGCTCGCCATGTTGAAAATGGAATGGGGGTGAAAACGTAAAATTCTCTGGTTGGCTATGGTTGAATAAGTCAATCAACGACAAATCTGTGCGACAAATGCAGCAAACGAAACGTCAAAGTGACATGACGTTATTTTGTAAATATTGGATTGAAACATGTTTTGCAATTTTGTATTCTTGAAATAAACTAGTAAATCTTTTCTTATTGTAATGCCATTTTAGACTGTCTGAACTCCATCTAAAACATAATTATATTTGGTACTTCGTGTAACCTCTAAAAGAATTTTGCAACACGAATGTGTAGTGATTTTACGATTTACTTTACCCACTTCAGGAATGTATTTGTATGTTAATGATAAAATAAAAACGTAGGATTGGTCAACAGTTATCTTTTGAAAGTATTAAGTAATTTTGTACTGTAATGCGAAGGCTATGTTGCTATCTAGATAGTGTTAGTTTTCATAGTTATCGATGTGGGATTTACTGCGTACTATAAGTGAGTTATAGATTATTTATTTTTTCTATTACTTGGAGTTACCTGCATGATGCGTAGTTTTATAAATAACCTTGAATACTCTGCCTTGAATGCGGTATCCCCTCCAATAATAGGGTGATTCATTCGGCGATGGTGAGGCGACCAGCGATGCAAGGCCGGTTGCCCGGCGTTCGGCGCCGCGCCGGCAAATGATGTCATAAACTCTCTGGTAGTGTTTGTGTGCGGTAGTCGCCGTCAGTACAAGCTCTAAGCACTTAACATATTATTTTATTGTTACAGTTTTATTACTTTCGGTGTTCAAAGTTAACAATACCAGTGAAAAAATGGATTCAAAAACACTTTCTTCTGCTATTGCCCAATTCTCAGCCAAATTCTGTGTTGTAAGTATTCATTTCAGTATAACTATTGATTTTACATCTACCTCCTTCAAAATATCATAGTGAAATAAACAGTGTATTTATAATCCTGTATGTAAATATCTTTCTAAAATGCTACAATGGCTTGTAATTACAATATTTTCAGTATTTAGATATTAGTTACAACTATTTTTAGGAATACCTCAATACAGTTTTATGGTATTCTATTTATAGTTTCAAACATCCACCCACTAATAAATTGATTATTTTGAGATGAAATGGTTGGATTAATGTTCTTTACTATTATGAGCATTTGAGAATTTATTAACTGTGTATCAATAATTCTTTTATAACAAGATACCGTACTAAGATGAGATCTCTTGTTACACTAAGGAAAGTATTTTCATTTTAATATTTTGCCCCTATCCCAATCCATTCACAGACTTAAGACTATATAATATGTACTCAACACAATTATTTGTATACAATCATTACATTTAATCAATTTTACACTAAGTGCTTTAGTGAGTACTCAGAAAAAAATGCAATGATAATGATAAATTCTGATAAACCTATGATGAGTCCTCGATAGCAACTAGGGTTGCCACCTTTTTTTCATGCAATTAAAGTACTTTGGTTACTTTAGGTAAGAAAAAAAAAGTACATGGTACAAAAATAAAGTACGATTTATTTTTCTTTGTTATTATATTTCAAAACATATTTTTTATTGCTTTTTCCAGTTTGCATGAAATACATTTCAAGTTGCAAAAAGTATTTACGACTAATCTTTTCAAAATCCCAAAGAAATCAAATCTTGAAAAATAAAGTATTTTCGTGTACTTTATTTTTCTCATAAAGTATAGAGTACATTCATGTGAAATAACGTACAATACTTTATTATAAAGTACAGGTGGCAACCCTAATAGCAACTGCTGAAACCAAAAAAAAATTTTTCGATATAAATCATGGAAACCTCAGACCTAGAGCCTCATTTTACAAAAAAGAAAAGAAGAATTAATTGGGTGTTTCTACATTTTAATAATTATTCATTCAAAAAATATGAAACATAATATTTATTCTTTTTCTCATAATTATATATGATAATCAGCCTATAAATTCCCACTACTGGGACACTGTCCTCTGTGTGAGGATATTTCTTCTCTATCCCATATTTGACTACAGCAAATTGATTTTACTAATTACTGAGGCCTAAAACTCTCCCCATTATGTATTTAATATGTTGAATGCATTAATTCCCTAGGAACTAGAGAAAGGAAAGAGTGTGGTATCATCACCCCTGTCAGCGGAGTTTGTACTAGCTCTACTGACTTTGGGCACCACTGAACCAGCGCATAGTGAGCTACTAACAGCACTTGGGTTCCCTGATGACAAATCTGTAAGTATTTTATAATATGTAACATTAATACATTCACAAAATTAATACCTACTAAAAATATACTTTCTAGAATATCTGTAGGTCTATACTAACTACAATAATATAATATTATAAAGCTGCAGAGTTGTTTGTGTGGTTGAATGCGCTAATCTCAGAAACCAATGGTTCTAAATTTAAAAACTATTTTAGTATAGAATAGCCCATTTATGAAGAGCAAGGCTATAGACTATATAACATTATGTTAGAACCCTTAGCAGCGGAGCAAAAAGAAACAAAGCCACGAAAACGAAGACCACACATGGGCAGGCGATTCGATGCGACAGGGTGGGTTGGAGCAAGAAATTTGACGTGGGTAGAAGCTAGTGTAGTATATGACCAACCAATAAAAAACATATCTACATAATCATTTGGCTGTGGCCGACAGGGTCCATATGATCTAATTATAAGTTTACCACCTAAAAATACATGTGGAATGCAATAAAAGTATTGAGTATCAGCAAATTGCCCTAAATAAAATAGAAACCCTGCCAAGAAGCAATATTTTAATTAATTCATCATTCATCATTATAGCCTACACCAGCCCACTGCTGGAAATATAGTCTTCTCCAATTGTTCGCCATTCAACTCCATTCTCGGCAACTCTTATCCAGCCACCCTGCGAAGATCGTCGCTCCACCTAGACTTAGGGCGCCCTACCTTAAGTTTGCCGATTCACGGTCTCCACTCAAGAACACGTCTACCGCAACAGTCATCGGTTCTACGGCTAATGTGGCCGCCCCATTGCCACTTTAGCTTGATAATTCTGTGAGCTTTGTCGACAACTTTGTTTTCTGCTTGATCACCTTATTCCGGATTCTATCCCTCAAAGATACTCCAAGCATAGCTCTTTACCAGCTGTACCGCGAGTATCCACGTTTGGGCTCCGTAGGTCATAACAGACAGGACGCTCTGGTTGAAGACTTGTCTTAAGGCTTGGCAAAATACGCGAAGCCTCGACGAAGCTTCCCAAACGCTACCCAGCCCAGCTGAATTCTTCCGTTAGCCTCCTTCTCAAAGTTGTTCTTACCAAACTGCAGAGTTTACCGAGGTAAACGTATTCTCGAACAAACTTAACCTTCCGTGCACCACGTGGGGTTTAATAAACCCCAGCGAGACAAAAATCGTCGGTCTCAAAAAAGTACTATTTTTGTTACAATGCCTATAGATATTTTATTAACTTAACAAATTTATTTTATTTCTATCCCCTAATAGTCCAAAAACAATATAAATAATGTATAAAATAAACTTTAAAAATATATTCTCTATATATAGATAGAATGATGTTGGGGTATAGGAAACCCCACATAGTGCAGGACGTAACTTTTGCCCACGTGGTTTACGGAAAGTTAAGAGCACGGCCATTGCCAGCAATCGGTCCCGGAGTGAGTGAGTTACTTAGCAGTTCAAGTTATATTTAAATTACTTATTAGCTAATAGGCTAGATTGTCATGTGAATAAAGTATCATTAAATGTGATATTTTATAAAGCAAAAAAATAATAAAAAATATCGGTCCCGGCGTTAAGTGTTCATTGAACATAACCTGAGTTTTGTCCAAGTTCATCCGGAGAACAATGCGTACAGAAGAATTAACTATGTCGTCCTGCATCTGCTGCAAGTCCTGCAGAGTTTCAGCTGGTATGACGATGCCGTCTGCAAATCTCAAGCATGACATGTAATCGCCGTTGACGTTAGTTAATACCGCGTCCTCCCCAGTTCATCGTCTTGAACACATCCTCCAATGTGTTATAGAACTATTTTGAAAATTACGTTCCCTTGTTTCACTCCTCGGCGCAACATATCCCATGTTCAGTTCGCTGGTCCTGAGTTTGGACGATCATTGTCGCGTTTTCATAAAAACTTATCAGCACTTGGATGTATCAGGCCAGTTCAGGTCTCCATAGAGTCAAAAGCCTTTTCATATTCCACAGACACAAGACACGGCGGCCAATTATACTCTTCGGACTGTATAATTTGCAGCACTGTGTGGCTGTTGTCTATGGTCCTGTATCCTCCTAGTTAATTCATACTGTCTCTAATTAGTAGTCCATGCATGATTGTATTTGGAACGGGTAAAGGTGACCAATACATTAACTACTAATTAGTCATAATACATGACATGAATCAGATTAGGTGTTGTGGACAACATATTTGTCATGAACACTGCAGCAGCTGCCTTAATTGTGAGAATTCCTCGTGCACAATGTTTAATGATAAAATGTTCTATTTCAGATTCGTTCGTCATTCGCTGAAGTGTCGTCCAAGTTGAGGTCGGTGAAGGGAGTCACATTAAATGTAGCAAATAGGGTGTATGTACAGGAGGGTCCTTATGACCTAGAGCCTAAGTTGAAAGAAGATGCAATTAAGGTGTTTAATGCTGCCATAGAGAAGTTGGACTTTAATACTGGAGCAGCTGCTGCCGATGTTATCAACCAATGGGTAAGCGGCCAAAGGTGCTTATAAAAATCACCTGCAAAACTATGCTGCATACTTTATGTTAGAAAAAAAGATAATAATCATATTGGGTCGTATTTTCAGGTTGAAAGCCAGACCAATCACAAGATTAAAGATCTACTCAGTTCAGACAGTGTGGATGGTGACACTCGTCTAGTTCTTATTAATGCTCTCTACTTCAAAGTAAGTCTATTTTTAAATAATTTCTTACAGTATCAATAAAATCCATTTTAATTCTTACCAATTTCTATCTAACGGTTTTTAAAGGGTACATGGAAGAAGCAGTTTGATCCCGCAAACACCATTGACCAACCATTCCACATTACTACCAACTCCTCAGTGGACGTGCCTATGATGTACAAAGAGGATGAATATTTGTATGGTGATAGCGGCGACCTTCAGGCTCAGGTATAAATATAGCCTAGAGTATAAACACGCCAATATGTCTCATGTAATTCACACTACCCTTGTTATGCCTGTTTAAAAAATAAAAAGATAGCAATACTTCGAGATTAGTTAACATTTACATTTCAGAATAATATTTACGTCTGTGGATTCCGCAAATACCTACGCTACTCCGAGAATGTTCTGTTTTAAACATTGCCTGCAATTCTGGCAAATAACACCATTATCGCGTTTGCATTATGATATGAAATTATAATTAATTACAACACTCAGTTTTTTAAGGAAAATTATTGATCGGTCCTTGAGCCGTGTATGAGTTCCCTTGACCTGTCACAATATATAACCTTCAACTATAATGTATTGCAAACGTTACAATTAATGGTTTTTATATTTCAGCTGTTAGAAATGCCTTACCAAGGCGGAGAAACGTCGATGCTCGTCGTGCTACCAAATGAAATCGAAGGTCTTGATAGTGTTTTGTCCAAACTGGCCAGTGGCTTTGATCTCATGTCGGAGGTGGATAAGATGTACAGAACTAAAGTGCAAGTAACTATTCCCAAGTTCAAGATTGAAACAGAAATTGATCTGACTGAACTGCTCCCCAAGGTTCGTATCTGTTTTACTCGCGACTTCGACCGCTCCACCTATCCATCAATCCAATTGTGCATCAAAATTGGTCCTACCGTTTAGGAGGAGTTCAGTGACATATACACGTACTTACAGAATAATTATATAGATAAAGATTCGAATCGCAAAAGTGATTTGTCACACAATACTTGGAATCATTTAATACCCGCATTTTTTTGTGACAACAGCTTATCTGGGATTAATGTAGGTCATATTTCATTGTCAACAGTGGACATGACGCGGGCGGCTTAGATTGCAACTTCAAATTATAGAGTCTTTAATACTCAATTGTTTGTTCTAGCTCGGAATACAAGCGATCTTTAGCAAAGAAAATTCGGGTCTGACTAAGATTTTGAATGTCGAGGAACCTCTGTATGTTTCGAAGGCAGTGCAGAAAGCCTTCATTGAAGTGAACGAGGAAGGCGCGGAGGCCGCTGCGGCTACCGGTAAGCGTGACAATATTTACAATCCTACTTGTCTTAGTGCTATAGAAAGATATTTCCAACATTATTTTTATCTTTACTTTGATTATTAACATCGAATTTACGTTGAAATGACTTAGCATTGGTCAGTGATATGATTATATTTGATAACAGACTTTCCTTGACTGATTAGTGACTGGCCTGCCCAGTACAAGATAAATTAATGTATTCGAGGTATCTTCAATTGCTCTGCTATATAGTATTGTAATTTTTCAATATAATTTTATGACTTGGGTTCATATTACATTTTCCCGAAAAAAATACAATAACAGAAAATGTGTGTAAAATAATTACACTGCACATTTTTCATTGGGTTGCAAAGAAGTAAACTGGCAATCATAATCTAACTGATATCTATTTAGTCCCAGTTTGTTTTTAACCAAGTTATAATAATAACTTTGTATTATCTTAATATTCTAAATACGATTGAAGCTTTTATAAGGTTCATGCTTATCAAGCCATCATTTTGGCATCAGTAGTAATTTTTTTCCGTGTTTTGGATCAAAGAAAAGTAAATAAAAATTAATCAACTTAAAATACTTAATAATAAGAAAAGTAAACAGCATGGCTTACTCCACCCTGCTCTATAGCGTTATTTACATTGACTGGTAATGTATTTTATTTAAACATGTTTCCATAACTTTCCATGTTTCTGCTTCTTACTAACTCTCAATGCACGTAGTTCTAAATAGAGGCTCATAATACGGGATTGGCAGCCATCTACTATCTGCCGAAAATCTACCTCTACCTTGTGATGTGGCGTTGTGTTAGTTCTTTATGCTTTGTGGTGTGGTATTGCTGGGCTGTTGCGTTGTGTCGTCGTGGATCGTTTGACTGTGTCGTGTGGTGTGTGGATGTGCAGCGATGGCGACGCGTCGCGCGCGCTCGCTGCCGACGGTTTTCACGGCGAACCGGCCGGCGCTGTGGCTGGTGTGTGCGGCGCGCCATGTGGCGCTGCTGGCGAGCTACCGGCCGAGCGCGTCCAGTTCCTCCTCGCGCGATGAATTATAGTGGTGTGTGTGGCGCAGGCATGGTGATGATGCTGCGCTGCGCTCGCCCGCCGTCGCCGCGCTTCCGCGCCGACCGCCCGTTCCTCTACCTGCTGCTCGGCTCCGATCACGCCCCGCTCTTCATCGGAACATATTGCGGCAACAACTAGCGCGTACGAGTAACTAAAAATTCGCTCTAGGCATTTCGTGGCACATAGTAAACTCGAAATTAAATCAATCCAAATGGTATCTATAACTGATTTTCAAAAAGCACAGATACTTTATCTAGAGTCATGTAAAACACTGGCAAAGTTATTGACACCGCGATTAGAAGGGGGTAACCTATCCTGGAAAGATTTACACAAGATTTGACAATAGGTCCGTTATAGACAGCATTTCGGTTTGATCACACATACGCGGTTTTAATAACCAATTATTTTTTAAGATATTGAATCTGTTCGCTTTTATTTTCAAACCTGAAGCAGTCATAAATATATTTTACTATACTTAGAAAAAATCTGAATCAATTAACTAACTTGTTTCTAAATAATAAATACTCTCGAATAGCAATACAGTATCTTTTAACAGTTAACACCGTGTATAAAAATGAATAATGTTGACCCATTTCAGGAGAATTTAAAATTTGTTGTATGATATTGATGAGCAAGATTTTATTAAATTTTAATCTTTTTATATATTTTTTTTAATTCACCGTAAACCAATACACACAAAAATACATTTTAGTGGTAACATTATCACATAAGGTTCCTTGAAAGTACTTGCTATACTGTAACTAGCTGTGTTCCGGGCATGGGGCACAGCTGGGCAGACTGTCTGAGTCTCAAAACATATACACAACTCCAACCGTTTCATTATTCACTGCACCTTAGTTTAACCTTCCACCAATCACCATTGTACAGCACTTGTCTCCTGTTAACAGCCAATCAATAATAAACACTATCACAACACAATAAATACCATGGTAAAAAGGGAATCCTCCTCTGGCACAAAATTGTACGGCATAATGTTGTTTGGCATAACGTTTTCGCATAACTTTTATTAGCATAATAATACTGTGCCATAAAAATTCTTTATGATAGGGTTATTCTGATAGGGTAACTGTTATTTGGCCTATTTTTTTGGCATAATTTGGAGTTGCGTCAATTATGGATCAGAAAAAAAAAACTATTTATGTACTTACATTATCCCTGCTTAATATTATAAATGTAAATGCAAGTTTATTTGTTACGTTTCACGCGAAAACTACTAACCGATCATCATGAAAATTTGTATATACATATTTTTGGTGGTATTAGAAGTGACATAGGATATTTTTTATAAAAAAAAAAAACAAAAAAAACTATATTTATTGTTATTATTAACGCGAGCATAGCTGCGGGCAAAAACAAGTTTATTATAATTTGGGAATTACTCTATTGGATTAAGTTACGGTGCGGCAACCCAGGAGCTGCGAACACGTTTTTTTTGATATTTTAGTCTATAAATAAATATCATTATGCGCTTATATCATTATGATTCATTACACAGGCCAACAATTAATGGGGTCATGTCAGTTGTTGAAAAGTGGAGGGTCATTTCCGAAGTAATTTTTTGCGTAGAATCCGAATCCGGAGTCAGAATTGGCCCATCACGTCAGGATTTTGAGATATTTGAGCTTATTATACCCAGAAAATAGCGTTTTTGGCTACTTTTGAGGTTATGTACAGAAGACACAGAACTTTTTGGGGTTTTTTCTTTAGTTGTATCATATAGTACTACTCTTCTTCTTCTTCAATTAAAGAGTCGCAGAGTTCAATTACGATTTTTTTGCACCAAGTTACGCCAATTTCAAATTAAAAAAATATTTTCTCTTGAAAATTTGTATTCGGGGGTGTTCGAGGTTACCAATTACGAATTTGAAATCGAGATATTAAAGATTTAGGAAATAACCAGTAGAAAACGTCTGTTTCAAATTTTTTAATGCAAATAAATACTCATGACATTAATGGGACATATCTCGTAATTTGAAATTTGGCGTAACTTGGTGAAGAAAAATCGTAATTGAACCCTGCAACTCTCCAATTGAAGAGAAAGAGTAGTACTATATGATACAACTAAAAAAAACCCCAAAAAATTCTGTGTCTTCTGTATATAACTTCAAAAGTAGCCAAAAACGCTATTTTTTGGGTTTATAACCTCAAACATCTCGAAATCCTGACGTGATGGGCCAATTCTGACTCCGGATTCGGATTCTACGCAAAAAATTACTTCAGAAATGACCCTCCACTTTCCAACAACAAAACCATGTTGGCCTGTGAATTATTATTATGCCAACAGTATTTATGGCAAAGCATTTATGCCTAATAAAATTATGTGTAATGATCAGTATGCTGAATTTCGTTCTCTGCTTTGTTTGGAACTGCATACAATGCATTCTGATATTTCTGATAACCTTGTTTAGACCTATATGAATGGAAAGAATAATGGCATGTTAAATACGTCTCATCGCCCTTTCTTCTCACGATTGTTCAAATACTTATTTCAGTAGTAGAACTGACGTAGATCAGTTCACCTTAATTGGTGAAAACTACAAATAAATCATTTGTCGGAGGATCAAGTAGAATTCTCTTTTGGCATATGTAGGAAGAAACGACACCGAATAAATTAAATGTAGCTGTAACAAAGTTATCGTCCAATTCTTCGGTATTCCTGTGTCTTATTTTTAGGTTTTCAAAATTGTGTTCTGTGTTACGACCTCGAAATTCTCTGCAGGTATCTAGCCTTGAAAGTTAAAAATTAAAACCACAGACAAAAATTTAAGAAAATAAAAGTCCGGTAACAAATCTCCTCGTAATATGTTTCGAAAACAGAAAAATCTTACTTTTTGATTATTTTTCTGTTCCAAAATCTAGCGGGCTAATCACTTGTTTTAGTTAAATTACGAGACCAAAAATAACACATTTCTACAGAATTACATGTTCAGTCCAGTCTGTCCATCCGGGACAGCAAGTATCGCTGTAGGACGACTTAGGCGCTGTTACGTCTAACGCAACCTTACCATAAGTGTTTTGGGTAACACATAGGTACGAACAGCTACACTTCAAGTTATACATTTCCACTATAAGCTGACTTCTCATTGTATGGCATATGTATACAATACGAGCTCAGCTAAAACTGGAAATGTATATCTTGAGGTGTAGCCGTGTGTACCTAAAAAGTAATAAAAAGAACTCCTTATTCAAACTGCACGGTGAACTGCATGTAAGCGTGTAATTTTGTGCTCGACTGCTGGTTGATCCACTTTAGACGCTAAATCATTTTTTTGTCCATGGAATTGGTGCTGCTTCTAAAAGGTCGTGATGCACTTTGTAATTGTATTTCATTAATGGTCATGCGCTTGTAATCTCAGAGGTTGGACTTGCCTCCCGTCCGCTTCGCAGACCGGCCCTTTCTGGTGTCCATCGTAGTTGGGAAGGTCTCTCATTTCATGGCGGCGTACTGCAGCAACAAACATTGATAAGCAACATGGCATGGACTTTAAAAAAAGTGGAACCTAAACTATTTACTCAGTATGTGATTGTATGAAGATCTTTAGACATATTTTCGTAAAATTCAATAGCGCTCTGTGTTTTTTTGTAAGTCCCAAGTCCTTTAAACAAAGGCTACGTGGCATGACTTTCCAGAAATTTAAGGAAACTGTTAGGTACCTACTTAATCATGGTCGGCTTAACCAAAGCTTCTTCCTTAACTTGATGTGGTTAGTCTTGCGCTTCAGCCTTGATTCGGCTTTTAACGTAAGTTGTTTGTTGTTTGAATACGTCACTAAATGTGGTCTTGAAATCTGTGGTTCTTCGAAAATAGTATGACACATCTGATTATCTAGTTATCTACTGTGTTCCAGCCTTTGGAGTTTGTGCGTTGTCGGCTATGGTGAACCTAGCGCCGGTGCCAAATTTCGTGGCTGACCGGCCCTTCCTGGTAGCCGTTCTTGTTGGAAGAACTCCTCAATTCGTCGCAACATACTGTGGAAATGAAGAATAACAATGGCACGGTAACTTACGTTACTCTGCGGTTATTTAACGCTCCCAAAGTTTTTACTTTTATACCGTTTTCAATTTAAGATAAAGTAATATACTGGGTGACATTTTTTAACGTCTTGAAAAAAAATGGGGGTAATAGGTGAACGGAGTAGAAGCCTTTGGCATAGAAATTTTTGATATTTTTATTTTTGAACAACATGTAATGAAATTGATCTAGCAATAAATACTACACATTTAAAGTAACATTTTCATACTAGAACAACAAAACAACAAATTTGGAAAAAAAAAAACAATTAAAAACCTATCAAAACTCAAATCACACGCACCCTACTCCTTGCACGGCATGTATCAATGATTTCGTAGCGCGGTCCTACCCTTTGAAGCCGGTCGATAGGCGGCCTCATTGATCTTTCGCAGGCGCACGAGCCGCACACGCATCCCTTTCCGCCCGTGTCCCGCGCTCCTTTAGTCACCTACGATGAATCTGAAGGCCTTCCTGCCTTCTATTCTAGTTACACAACACACCATATGAAGGTCGAGACGGTAAAAAATGTCATCCAGTATTTAACCATATTTACATTATTAAATAAAACATTGTTGGTCTCAATAATTAAAAAATATTTTTAACTTGATTGCTTTTTTTTCCATAATAATTTGAATAAGATCGAACAGTATATTGTTGGCCACGCAGCAACTTAATTATCTCAGCTCCACACACAGGTTTTGAAATCGCTAGCCACAAAACTACTGTGAAACTCTGCTTACATGAATTGTTTGTTACTTCTTTTAGTTAAATCTCGAGAACAAATAGCACATTATTACATATCGGTTTATATCCAGAAGAACAGGTATTACTGTATGCGCTGGTACGTCTAACACAATCTTACTCCTACGGTCTTATTCATAAAAAGTTATTGAACATCTAAACACCAGCTAAGAAAAGTGTTATTCATTAACACATTTTTGAACTTAGACGTTCTATAAATCTTCTGTAAAGTTATAAAAGCCAGAACCCTGGTCGGCCATCATACACACTCTCTACAACAGCTGATTATTAAAAAAATACATTTTACGGACACATGTTGTGAGACAGCAAATGTCAATTTTGCTTGACCAGTTGACAGTTACAAATTCAAATCATTGACAAAGGAGATAACATTTGCTTTTTTTTGGTGACTTCAGTAATAATCTATATATATAAAAATGAATCCCTATTCCCCTTGGTCACGCCATCACGCGTGAAAGGCTGGACTGATTTCACTTTTTTTGTTGTTGTTGTGTTTGTAATTGTCAGGAGAAGGTTCTTATGAAAGAAAAAAATTAAAAAATTGCGCGGAAAATTATAAAATTTAAGAACACTTATTTAAGAATACTTAACAACCATATAACAGCACAATGCAAACTTTTTAAATGTAACATTATGACATTTGACATAGAATTGACAGAATGCGTGCTTAAATATCATCAAAGAGACTGGACAACGTCTGTCGGGTCAGCTAGTCACATATATAATGCAAAGTCCACCTAGAACGCATTATTTGTTACTAAAGCGTCAAAGTCAATAGCGGAATAATAATCGTTAAGGATCTTACAAAATTGGCGGTAGGACATAATTTATTTCATTTAAAGATCGTTTTATTCTTTGTTCGCAAATTAATTACAGCAGCGTTGTCGCCTTATAAAGACATGTTTCTGCTACTGCCACCATTCAAATAAAATATAATTTGTTTCTGACCGCCGAGGTTTTATTATTCCAAATCGCAGTGATATCCTTAAATAGCAATGACGTCACCGCCTCAGATGTTCAAAACTTAATGTAATAATGTCTAATGTCCCAATTATTCGATATCTAGACGGACATTTTCGTTTGATGATTCGCCGTTGGTCAATTTGTTGGATGACTTCATTATAATGGAAACATTTTAATGATTGATTAATAAATAACATTAATTTTTATACGTTTATGAATAAAAATGTTATGAAAGGTTTTGAGACCTATAGGCTTAGGCATTTTAAATAATCTTTTGTCTTAAATTTTCGATAAGCTTTTTTATGAATAATACCGTGTTTTATTTTTTTTGTTTTAGGTAACACTTAGATAGATAGATAATTACTTAAAAAGTAATGAAAATACTACCTTATTTAAACTGCATGGTGAATTGCATCTAAGTGTTGCACAGCTAACAGAACACTAACACTACTATTAATACTACCTACTTACTGCAAGATAAGTCATTTACTGATATTCCAGCGATGCTTGTTTTGGTTTTGTTTGTCACGTCTGTCCCCGTTATTACCGTACTGAACAACGATGAGACGATGTATTCAGGTTTACCTCCGTATAGGTAGGTAATACTTATGTTAAACAAGCTCTACACTACTGTAGCTCAAGGTAATGACAACTTGTTCATTCGTTTGTCGTTCAGGGTATTTTGATATCCTTCAGCTTCAATTTTGTGCTCCACTGCTTGTTGATCCGCTTTAGCCGCTGAATCATTTTGTTGTCCATGGTAATAGAATTGGTGCTACTTCTAAAAGCTCGTGATGCACATTGTAATTGTATTTCAGCAATGGGCATCAGCATGTGTTGTGCGATGTTGAACGAGCCACCCGTTCCTCGCTTCGTCGCAGACCGGCCCTTCCTGGTGTCGATCGTAGTCGGGAGGGTCCCTTATTTCATGGCGGCGTACTGCGGCAACGAATAATGATAGATGCTCCATGAGATGGGCTTTTAAAAAAGTGAAACCTGTTAAGGAAAATGTATCTCTACGTAAATAAAATTTAAGTTTACTGAAAATACCTTTGATTTTGATTAGCATGTTTTATCCCTAGACTATTGGTGGAAGGCGGTTGAATGAAGACTATTAAATAATTATTTGTTTATTTGGGCAGGTACACATTCACACGCTGCGAGTTGTCCACACATAGATATTGCAATCGCTAGCCACAAATCTACTGTGACAATCTGTTTACTTCGTTTGTTTGTATTTCTTTTAGTTAATCACGGGAACAAATAGCAAATAACGTGTCAGTTTTTATATGCAGCCAGCGACCTACCCGTTCAATATAATAATGCACAGAGAGTGCTGCTGCGGCTGCCGTGGCGTAGTAGTGCGTCAGGGATGTTTGCAGATAATAATATTGATGGTTTTGCCGCCATTATTAGAAATAGATGTGCTTTCTTGATAACTCGTGTTCGCGGCAGCACCAACAGTATTCTCAGTGTATTTGCAGATCGGTGGAATTCCCCTATGCTGCGGAGGTGGATGCGGCCCCGCGCTAAATTTTGATTGTATATTTTTAACTGTATCTGGAACCTAATAACACTAGAAGATAAGAAAAATCGTTAATAACCCTATGGACTCCAGTTCCAGTCTGAAATAAAAACGTTCTATTCTATATTCAGGAGAGCAAGTACTGCTGTAGGATGACTTAAGCGCTGGTACGTCTAACGCAACCTTACCATAAGTGTTTTTATATATTTTTGGGTAACACGTAGGTAGGTAGGTACCTAAAAAGTAATAAAAAGAACTCCTTATTCAAACTGCACGGTAAATTGCATGTAAGCGTGTAATTCGCATGTAATTGCATGTGTTACGTTAAGGGTATTTTGATGTAGGTAGTAGGTACAGTTTTGTGCTCGACTGCTTGTTGATCCACTTTGGCCGCGAAATTATTTTGCTGTGCATGGTTATGAAATTGGTGCTACTTTCAAAAGATCGTGATGAACTTTATAATTGTATTTCAGCAATGGTTATGCGCTTGTTATGTGCGAGGTTGAACGAGCCACCCGTCCCCCGTTTCGTCGCAGACCGGCCCTTCTTGGTGTCGATCGTAGTTGGGAGGGTCCCTCATTTCATGGCGGCATACTGCGGCAACGAGCAATGATAGGCAACAGGGCATGAGCTTTTAAATAAGTGAAATTTATAAAAGAAAACGAATCTCTACGTAAATAAAATTAAAGTTTACTGAAATTACCTTTGATTTTGATTAGCATGTCATATCCCTAGACTATTTAATTAATAGGTGGTTGTATGAAGATTATTAGAGATATTCTCGAAAAATTCAGTAGCATCCTGTGTTTTATGTAAGTCCTCTAAAGAGAGGCTACGTGATATGACACTTCAGAAATCTAAGAAAACTGTTAGGTAGATAATCTTCGTCAGTTTAATGAATGTTTTTTCCTTATCTTGATGTTGTGGTTTACTACGCTTCTGCCTTGATTCGGCTTTTAACCTAAGTTTTCAATTTGTCACTAAATGTTATCTTGAAATCTGTGGTCGTTCAAAAATAGCTTGATATATCTGATTATCTGCCTGCTGTATTCCAGCGCTTGGAGTTTGTGCTTTTACTGGCATGGTGAAACTGACGCCGCGCGCCGGTGCTATGCTTCGTGGCTGATCAGCCATTCCTGGCAGACGCACTATGGGAAAAAGTACAGAATGTGGGATGTCCTAGTAGTCCATACTCCTCCAACTTTCTCTGTTCAGAGTTAAAGTTTGCCAATGTTGGGAATGCAACGAAAAAAAAAAATAAGAAAAAATGACCCGAAATCACGCGTATATTTCAAATTAATTTAATAAAATGGCAGGTTTTGCTAAATTGTAAAAAAAATACGTGTATCATTGAATGTTCTTCCATGAAACATGTAATGTTGGTTTGGAAATTAAAAAAAAAAAAAGTAATAGGTTAAAAAACACGCTTTCATAGAAAACTAAAAGTAGCATATAATGGGAGGTATTTTTAAATTGATATCAAGCACCCCACGTTGTTTTGCACATTTTAACTGACTGAATTTAGTATACGTTTAATATACATAACGACAGATAGGGCATGTCTTCGCTACCTTGTTGGTCGGTCATGATGGAACGTGGAGTCCGACGTGACATAATACACAGGCACTGTTCGGTACACTAAACTTTACTGTTTAGAACACTTTACAAAAAATAACAAAAAATTGAAGAACTATTCTCGGATTGAAATAAAATAAAATGGAATGTAGTGAGTTTAACCAAGTCAACCGTTCGTCGCCACGATTAAAATTTGAATGTTTCAACTGCACAAGTCTACCGCCTTGTTATTCACATAAAAAATGACCAACGATAACTTTAATCGACTAAACACACTCAAGCATTGCCATACAGGGCACGCCACAATTGCGGCGGTAAGTCCCCTCTTTGAGGCGTGGATAGAGAGACGCCACGGCGTCCTCACCTTCCGCCTGACACAGGTTCTCACCGGGCATGGGTGCTTCGGTGGGTTCCTGTTCAGGATAAAGCGGGAGGAAACGTCCGGGTGTTTCCATTGTGAGGATCGTCTAGAGGACACGGTGGAGCATACGGTGGAAGTGTGCCCTGCCTGGGCGGAGCACCGCCGTGTCCTCGTGGAGGCGATCGGTGGCGGTGACCTCTCGCGTCCGGCCCTGGTGCGAGTCATTGTACGGAGCGAGAGGGCATGGGAAGCCGTCACCTCCTTCTGCGAAGCAGTAATGCTCGCGAAGGAGGAGGCGGGGCGCGTGAGGGAGTGGCAGTCTCTGCGCCCTCACGTCCCTAGCCGCCGCAGGAGGAGACGCCCCGGGCGCCGGGAGTCGATTGCGGACTCCCGGCCACCGTAGGCGCGAGCTTGCGGGTGGCGAGCAATGGGTAGCTCGCTGCCCGGTAAGGACCAAGCTCGGGTCGACGGCGCGTAGTGTTCCACGCGCGCCTCAAAGAGATGTCAGCAGTACTGAAGGGGTCTGCTAGGACCGATGCCTGCCGGGGCACATGGGCAACTGAAGGAACACGGGTGGGTTTTAGTCAGTAAAAGTCTGAGACGCCCTCCCGCTCCGCCCAGAGCGGGAGAAGTCATTTGATGATTTCCCATCCAAAAAAAAAAAAAAAAGCATTGCCATACCAAAAATCAAATCAAATTAAACTAAATTAAAAAAACGCTTGACATTCCATTATGGGATCTGCGACATACATATGTCTTAACGATTTATTGGCCGTTTTCCGTACTTTTCTCATAATGAGGCGTCCGTATTGCAAGAACTCCTAATTTCACCTAATATACTACGGAAATGAAAAATAAGCATGACACGATTGACACGAATACTTAAGTAACTCTGCGGCAATTTAAATCTCCCAGTATTTTTACTTTTATACCGTTTTCAATTTAATATAATATACAATATTAACCATATTTAAATTCACATATTTAAATTATTTGTAATTATAGTATTGCTATTGAACAGAATAATGTTAAGAACACATACGCCGACTGACTCGCTGGTGACTGCAGTCTCAAGTCCAGCATGTGTAGCATGACCACCGTAGAAAAGGGTTTTGTCGACGGAAGAATAGACAAAATTAGAGATTGTAGAAAGATTAAAGACAGAATTAAAGATTGTAAAAAGATTTGTACCGTTTTATGCTGGCGTAGCATGAAAGTTCTATCTCTGTTGTAAATAGACAACAGACAAAGTTCTTTCTATGGAGGTCATGCTTCGCGTGCAGATATAGATGTAGATATCGATAGCCATAAAATCACTGTATGGACGTGAGATTTTGAAATCGTCAGCGAGTCGCCACGTATTTAGGTACCTACTTACACTACCTACCTAGCGTTTGGTACTAGTTCAAATTGAGTTGGAAGATTGCAAGCAAACCAATGACGATGTATACGTTTTTATAAAAGGGCCAGCGAAAGAACACACACTAATGAGGTTGGCTACTATCCTTCCTTCTGGCAGGTGCATTATTTTTGACGACGAAAGAGATTAATTACGTCGATAGTAATTTTACTGCTAGTAGAAGGTCTAAAATATTCTTACTTAACTAGGTACATATTCTTTCCAACTCCAGATATGGTGATACAACTACTTGTAACAATAGGTAATGTAATTTTGTGGAAGGTCCTTGAAACCGAATAAAAATAAACGAGCCACAATACTTAAAACACCTACACTCTACTGCTATTTGAATGTCGTGACCGTAATCATACTTGACCCCACTGACCTAATTACGACTGTACACAAAATGACTCAGTTCGGTGCTATAGGTATTGTACGGCTCAGAGCGGTCAAGTTGCAGTGAGGTGAGTTGACGAAAACCACAGACTTCACGATCCCGAGTAGTTTAATGTAAAGTTACAAAATTATGTTGGATGCTAATCCGTGGTATTATCGCTAAGGTAGCTAATGGTCAACTAACGTTTGGTATAATAAAAGTATATAAAATGAATTAAAGAAAGTAGGTCGCGGCGTCAGCGACTTACTGGCCTGTACGTAAACCGTACATGCTCCCGAGGGAAAAGTGGGATGAGCATCCATTACAAACAGTAGTAAAAAAAATAAATGTTAAAGTAAACAATTCATGTAAAGTAAATAGTTAAAAGTTAAATAGTAAACAATAGTAAATGTGTAAAAGTATAGTTATAACATTCAATTTAGTTCGTCAAAGTGAAATGCTTTCTTCGGCTGTCTTGCTTCGCTGTAGACGGGCTCCGCTGTTGTCGAATGTATTTCTTGTAGCTCGATGTCCTCTCCAAAGTTATCCCTTCCTCTAGGTGTCACTCCTGTTTTAGCAGAGAGTGTTTTGACGCCTTTCTTTGTTTCGCACCATCGTTTAGTTATAATATAGAGGGCAAGCACAGCGATTCCTCCCAACAACAAAGATGTAACCGAGTAGAGATAGATGTCGTGACCTGACATGTCAGACGCCTTCGGTAATATCTCTCTGTTCTTCTGGAATTCCAACTGCTGGTCTATTTTTCTTATTTCTACTGCGGTTGGCGTTTCTTGTTCGTTCATATTTAATTTTGCGTTCTTCCAGCCAAGGTCAAAGATGTTATTAATTGTTGAATTTATGGTCGGTATTTCTATCTCTGGTTCCATGTTAAAACTACTTCCCAGCTGATTGTGTGTAAATATTGTGGCGTCCTTTTTCTGCAGTAAGCACTTTGATTTCAAGGAAATCACTCCAGTCCCGTCAATGACCGCTGGCGTAACTTGATCGTTACATATGACGCGCATCAGCTGTTTTCCGCACAATGTAAATAGCCACATGTTCGATTTGTGAAGTTTTGTCCAGGTTTCTTTGCATGTTACGTCATTGAGGACGCATGATAAAGACTCTTGTTGGTTGAAGACTTGGGCCTCACATGGGGCGTCTTTATCGTGCATGTTGTAGACCGGACTAAGTGCGACACAAATGAATTCGTCTTCTCCGTATGAAGTACATTGGCGCATGTCTTGGCTGGAAGAACCGATAAAGTTTTTCTACATCTGCCGTAAAGACGTATCTGTATGTTCTCCAATTAATTAGTAGTGACAGTATATCCTTTTGTAAGTTCGGACCGCAGTACATTTGATCGTTGAGACTGCTGTCCCCCTTTGTCTTGTACGACGCGTTGAACACTACTCTTAGTTTTGTGGTAGTGGACTCAGCTCTCAGCACGCCATGGTGAGGTAGGTAGACTTGGCCCCTACTTCCTCCTGTGACTGGTTTCATGTGTCCCATAGCGATGTATTCGTTCATAAAACGCCTGTACTCGTAACTGAGCTCTTTGTTTTTTAGCATTTTCCTTTCCAGTTGAAGGAACTGTGCTAATGCTTGTGACCTTGCATTTCTTAAGTGTGTTTCGAAGTTAGGCTTCATAGGCATTTGTACCACATATTGTCCGTTCGTCAATCTTGTGGTGGTTGCGCTGTAATATTCCTCACAGTATTGTTCCTCACTAGTTGATGCGGACTTCTCTGGAATTTCCTCGGTTTCCCAAAATCTTGCCATGTTTTCGAAGTCGTTAAGTGTCACCAAGCAGTTGAATGTCTTTACATTCCCGCATAGAATCCAGCCCACTTTGGTTTGTTGAGCTACTGGGTATCTGTTATCACTCCTGATGACGCCGTTAAGGATAAGTTCAGAGTAGATATCTGCGCCCAGTAGCAGATCGATCGGGCCTGATTGGTTGAACTGTGGATCCGCTAGTTTTAAGTTTTCTAAATAGTCCCAGTTGCTGATTGAAAACGATGCGGTAGGTAAGTTGCTTATGAGTTTTTTCATAATTAATGCTTCAAAGTGAAATTTGTAGTCTGAATGTATTGACTGACATTCTAAGTTCATTGCCCCTTTGCAGTTGCCGCTAAGGGTTCCGACACCCGATACAACGGCGCTCACTTTACGTCGCTGTAATCGGAGACGCTGTGCAGCGTTTTCCGTTATTAGGCTCACTTGGGAGCCTTGGTCAAGTAGACCTCTCAAGTTGATGAAGTTTCCATCAATTGTTCTGACTTTCAGAAGTGCAGTTGTCAACAACACTTCCTTTTCTTCGTTCGTTATGTTGTTGACCCCATAAGAAGTCGAAGAGGTCGACGATGGGTTTTCCTCCCTTGTTGCTAGTTTGTCGCTAGATAGTTCAGTTTCAGCTTCATGCATAAGTGTGTGGTGTGCCTTATGACACAATTTACACGTCTTTCGTGATTTGCATTGCTTTTCTCCGTGACTGTATAGGCAGTTTTTGCAAATATGCAAGTTGCGAATTGCGTCATCGCGCTTGTTTGCGTTCATAGCCAGGAATTGTTCGCAATTCATCAAAACGTGATTAGTTTTGCATATTGGGCATGTTTTTGCTGTCGTGAGAAGGCCTTTGGTGAGTTTTGTGACTTGTTAAAGTACGATGACCCCTGCGTTTTATTCTTGTAGTTGTTATTTCGGTTTTCTGATCCCTTAGGAGGCTGCTTTTCCGATTTCCATGGTTTGTTTGATGACAATAATTTTTGGCTATTTCCCTGAAGAGCTTCCAGTGACATGAATTTTGATTCTAGAAACTCGGCGAACTCTTCCAGGTCGGGAAAATCTCTGGGGTGTTTGATCTCCTTTACATATTCGTTATACGTAACGCTATCTAGTTTTTGAACTAATAGGTGAACCACGATCGGATCCCAATTGGTTATGTCTAGCCCGATGTTTTTGAGCCCGTTCAAGCACTCCATCATGACGTCGTGAAGCTTCCGTATGCTTGCAGCTGTTGGTTGCTGAACACTAGGTTGATTCAGGAGCGTGTTCATGTATGATGTGAATAACAGCCGTTTGTTATCGTAGCGGTGGGTCAACATCTCCCAGCAAGATGCGTAGTTCTCAGCACTGATGCCAAGATGCTGAACCAGTTTCTCCGCCTCACCCTTCAGTTTTGTTTTCAAGTGTTGCATTTTTTGAGCCTTCGAAAGTGTCGGATTGTTGTGTACACTTTCGAGGTAGAGGTCTCTAAAAGTCAACCACTGATTATAGTTGCCATGAAAATCCGGTATTTGCATTCTTGGCGTAGATTTCTCATAATGTGCATTGTTCCAGATGTTGTGTTGTATCTTCCTTTTTAGGTCATCGTAAAGGCTTTCTGCTGTGTTGTATTTTTGTTGATAAATTGAGTCCTCATCTTGTAGTATGTAGTCTAGTTCCCAATTTGCCTTCTCTATATGCTCCCATTTAGTTCTCAGGGTGCTTAAGTTGTCTTCTAATTCCCATTTCTCCATGGGTACCGTCGATGTTATGTTTATCTTCTCCACAGTGCGTTCGAATGCTCTAAAATTGCAGTATTGTTGACGCAAAAGATCTTGTTGCTTTTCCGTCGACTCGCTTGTTCCTCGAGGAGGTATGTGGAATTTGATGTCGTCGAAAGTAAATTTTGATTGTTCCCTACCTTGCTTAGGCGTCGCAGGTGGTTGTTCCGTCTTACTAGTAGATGCAGACGGCAGTTCCGATTTACGTTTCAACATGTCTTGCAGCACTTCTTCATACATCTTCTTCGTACTGCTGAAAATGTCGTCGTTGAAGTATTGAAGGTCTGTTGTTCCAGACTCTTCCAGTAGTTGGTGGTTGTAAACAAACTTCTCCCAGTTATTGTTCAGCCGAGAAAGAAGCTCCTCCAGGTACGCCAAGTTCTTCCTGATGGGGCTATCCTTCTTGTAATTTGTGCAAATTAGCTTCAAGTCTCGGAAGATAGTTTCTTGACGGCTTATCAGTTCTGCAACACTCTGAACCATTGTTGCTAGTTATAGCTTCGACCGTTGGTAGAACAGAGTTGTGTCACCAATGGTACTAGTTCGTAGATAGTTGTGGATAAGTGTGTTCGCACTCTACTAACGCTATGTGCGCCTTCTCAATCCAGCTGGGGCGACCCGCTTGTGGGAGACCAACTAGACCGATTCGCTAACGTTATAGTAATAGAGACACTGCACACTGTTTATCCGGTTCGAAGGACCACTTCTTATGTACGGCTCAGAGCGGTCAAGTTGCAGTGAGGTGAGTTGACGAAAACCACAGACTTCACGATCCCGAGTAGTTTAATGTAAAGTTACAAAATTATGTTGGATGCTAATCCGTGGTATTATCGCTAAGGTAGCTAATGGTCAACTAACGTTTGGTATAATAAAAGTATATAAAATGAATTAAAGAAAGTAGGTCGCGGCGTCAGCGACTTACTGGCCTGTACGTAAACCGTACAGGTATATTGTAATTTGCATACCAGATTATACTTACTTACTTACCGAAATCCAGATTACAATGTAGGTATCTGGGGATCTAACTCTTTTTTTTTTTGGATGGGAAATCATCAAATAACTTCTCTCGCTCGTCGTGTCAGACTTTTACTGAATAAAACCCACCCGCGTTCCTTCAGTTGCCCATGTGCCAGGGTCACCGTATCTCTTTCGAACAATCTCGTGACCCTGGCAGGGGGATCTAATTCTTCAATTGCATTTGAATCAGGTAGGTATTCCTTAGTTCCAGACCTAATGAAAAAGTCAATAATTAGACAAATATAATAAGAAATCGTAATTTACATTAATTTGAAACACTTGCAGCGGTTGGCATATTGAGAATGAATGCGGAAATGAGCCTGGAGTTCTTCGGGGACCATCCACTATTATTCGTGATTTTCCGAAAGAAATACCCAGTATTTTTGGCTTCCTATAGAGGTGACGTTGGAGAAGATGACGAGTGGTAGTACGTGGGTAAGCACGTTTATTTACCTTTCTTAACCTAAGTACATGTCTTTACGTGGTTTTTTATTATGCTGCCTGAATACAGACAACATTAAGATGCCACCGAGGAGCTTTAAATAAATTAGAGCGATTACCAAACATCTGTATACGTTTTGTTCATGTTTCCAACTTTCGAAAGACACTCAAATAGCTACCCATTCGACTGAGCAGGAACTCTCGGATATCGTGTCTGCTATTCAACCTTCTTCACAATACTAAAACGCCATTTTATCTGGAGGACCGTTTGTCTCACGCCGTCCTTCAGATGCGCCTTGCAGGTTGCATCTTAGAAACCTCCGTAAGTCCCCTCCCCACTCCACTGACTTCTACTCCTTCACTGAGCACGCGGTGCGGTTGTGGAATGCACTTCCGCCCAACATTAGCGACTGCCAAACTATTTCAGTTTTTAAAAGAAGAGTAAATGAACACTATCTGTCCATATTGTCATAGTTGTGTATGTATTTTTTATATGTTTATACATAAATGGTTAAATAGATAACACCCGTATATCCAAAAAGGGTAATAAACAGCCATAGTAGGGGAGTTAAAGCCGTAAGGAGTCTGTGAGCTAAAGTAGAAAACGTACAAAATAATCATTTCCTCGGTAGGTATACAATTGTATTATTGTATTTCTTTCTTTTTCTACCATTACATCATCATCTATAATTATTTTGAAACAAATATCATCATCATCATTTCAGCCGAAAGACGTCCACTGCTAGACATAGGCCTCCCGCAATTTGGGTGGGCTTGCCATAATCGCCACGTTTGGCAGGCGGATTGGCGATCGCAGTAGGTGGTAAAATGTATAGAGAACGCTGCTTTCCATTCTCCCCTCATCCCTTACTCGCCTCTTACGACGGGAAGAAATGGGATCGTGCTATTCTTTATGTCCTGCACCTCACGGAACATATTATGACAGCTATAAAACTGATTTACATTCGTACCACGTCGTCGTAATATAAGATCCAGTTGAAAACCAGCGTCAGGCACTAGAGGTCTGGCATTTATGCTGAACTGGGCCTATTGGGCGTAGCCTTAAAGCACACAATATTATTTTAAGTTTTTTGTGTTAATATTGTGTGCTTTAACCTGGATCAAGTGTATTTTCTTTCTTTCTAATGTTCACTAAAAATTAAGGAAGTCGAAAACATAAACCTACAATCAGACGTTTTCTAGCTATTCAGCATTTTCTTGAGAAAATCTTTGTAAAGTCGATTGTTTTGTCGGTTTATCTTCACGCTCTTAATCAATAAATGTTTGATTAATTACGTGAAGGTACATGCAAGGCGCACTTTAAACTTAAGCAATAATCTTCAAAGTAAAAGATAACACGTAGTCAGTACAACTGTATATAGAGACCTAGTCACATGTAATCGTAATTTACGTACAAACATAAATGCCCAAGTATTGTTTTACTTGTAGTCTGAACTTATACCAAAACAAAATTCAGCTAATACGTCTTTCCCTATAGTTTGTGGCTTCCACAAACTTAGGTAATAAGCATAGTTGCCACGTACCTCATACGAAAGAATTTTCACATGGTTAAAAAATACGAATCCAGGTGAATTGTTATCTTTTTTACACGCTTTATATTAGCTTCACTTGTGTGTTTGTTTGTAACCGACTCCATAAAGCGCGATTTTGACCCACTTTGAACGACCAGATTTCATTTAAACTCTGTAGACTTATCAAGGACCGATGACAATACTATAATTCCATAAATTTGTGCCATTATCCTTGCCAGGGTTACCAGGACAGCAAAAAAACTGTCTTCGAAAACTACGCTCACATACGTCACAAACTACGCTGACATACGTCTCAAAATTCGAAACACCCTAAAAAATAGAAAATATATAATAGTTTAAAAAAAAGCTTCCTGGCTTTCTATGAAAGCGTGTTTTTTAGTTTTTTTAAACTATTATTTAGGTAAAACCCATGAACCCTGTTTCTTACCAATCACCTACATAGTGTTCCTCTAACCAGCATCCTTATTGCATAACCCATTATATATCAGTCAGAATCTGAATAATTTTGGTGGATTTAACTAATCCATTGCATTCATATCGCACCTCCGATCAAATAATGTAATAACTTGAAAAATTCCAATTACGTGTTTTTATAATAAGAAATATCGCCATTTCTCACTTTACACTCTCAAAAAGACTCACAGCTGTAACTTCACTAATTCACCAATAGATTACAGTTAGCACAGTATTCCATTGCAATGAAGTTGTATGCACAGCGTTCGGAAGTGTTCTCAGTTGTGTGACATTACACGTTGTGACAGGTACCCGTTCTTTTAGTTGGTAAGCTTTTGGTAAGATAGTGTAATAAATCGAAATAATACTATACAAGTTGACTGGTGAGTACACCTTTATTATATATTTGTTATCAAATACAGTTATCATTTGAAATGTTACTGTATTTGACATAATTTTAACTAATAATACTATTAAAGTGATTTTGATTACGGCATCATTTCCAAATATAACAGTATTTTAGAAACATTGCAGTAATAAAACATTATTTTTTAATACAATACAGTCTCAAGTTGAATAGTTACTATGTATGATTTATTGAAATGTATTATATGTGTAATTTATACATTCTATTCCCAGAATCGAGAACAACTACTTCAGTAATCAGACTAGTAGAGAATTTATTGAGGATGGAAAGACTGTATTAAATTTACATCGTGACTATAAGGAAGATTGTATTAAAAGGAATGAACCTTATGCTAATTATGTTATGTATGCGATTTTTTTAAATACAGAGTTTAATTTACGTTTTTTCACGCCCAAAAAGGATCGTTGTGAATTATGTGTTGCCTATGAGAATGCTAAAGATGATGAGAAGCTAAAATTAGAACAGAAATATCTACTTCATCAACAACAGAAAGTACTGTCACGTCAAGAGAAACAAAGAGACAAAGATCGGTAGAGATGTGATCTGAAGAGTTCTGACAAGAATCTAGTGGCCGTATATGATTTACAAGCCGTGTTACCAATATCAAAGGGAGATATTTCTGTGTTCTATTATAAAAGTAAATTAAATTGCTTCAAATTCACGATCACGGACATAAAAACAAAAAAACCGAATGTTACTTTTGGCACGAATGTGCAGGTAATCGAGGATCTGATGAATTAGCTGTTTACTCAAATACATTGAAAAAGCTGTTTGTACAGCTAATGAAGATGATAATTATAACAAAATTTTATTCAGATAATTGTTCAGGGCAAAATAAAAATAAATTTATTGTAATCCTTTGTTTACTATGACTTAAAATTCAAAAATCTAAATTCAATGTTACACAAATATTTGATACCTGGCCATACGCAAAACGAAGTGCACTCGGTTATAGAACAAAAACATTAAACGAAACTTAAAATCGGGCCCCATCAGTGTCATCCCAATACGCACAAATAATAAGATCAGAGGAAAAAAACTGGCGACCAGTACTACAACGTAAATGAACTTTCATTTCAGGATTTAATATCATTAAAAAAAAAAGTGAACTGATATTCTAATGACTATTGGTATAATATGAAATATAACGAAGTAAAAGTTTTGAAATATTAAAAAAAAAAAACACGGGATGTACTTTATTATAAAAAATCTTATGACGACAACACTTTTTCGGAGACTAAGGTTTGGCGTAAATCACCTCGATCATTACCCGAGTTAAAGGCTGCGTATGATAGACCTATGCAGATAAATGAAACGATTTATTAAGTTTGGTGAACAATAATGACGTACCCCAGTTTTATTCGCCATTTTATCAACATGTTTGTCAAGTGTTGCCCTAAAAGAGCAATGGTTCGATTTATAGAAATTCGATGAAACGGGAAGATTTTACTACTGTAGTATGTACAGTAAAATCTTCCCGTTTCATCGAATTTCTTTAACTTTGTTGTTAGTTTTTTTACCTTAGGGATACTAAATGACGTACGTTATTATTAAGGTTCATTTTGCGTAATTTTAATTGATAGTTGTTCCTATAAACCATTTCATTAGTGCTTTAGGGCTGTTCTACCAGTCTGATACAAATTACCAAAAAAGAAGCTACATATTTTTTTTTTATTAAGATATATTCAATGTAAAATTGTTATTTTTGTTTCGAATCCTTGGTTTTACAGAAAATGTAACTATTATATTATTTTAGTTAACAGATACTGATTCGTGTTCTTATATTAAACTTTATTTTATAGTTGATTGTATAAGCATCTTAAAAATGACTAGTGTTTACAAGATAAAAATCTTAAATATATTTTTCTAGATAAGGACTTTCGAATTTCGTTCCTAGTTTTTGATTTTATAGTTTATTTTCGTGAAAATAAAGAATGTTACAACATGAATACAACATTTTATTTCACATTATATTATAATCTTCGATAAAATAGTGTAACAAGTTAAAAAAAATATTTAAAAAAATAGTGATATATAATAATTAATTATTCCATTAAATAACACCTTTTAAAAGCTTTTCATAAATGTATAACATGTATGTATTACTTTTAAAAAATGCATGGTTTTCGATTTGAAATAAAATACGTTGATAAATTTTGCTCCTCCTGAAAATTTCAACTTTTTGAGTTGTTACACTATTTTATCGGAGGTGCGATATGCTCAAAAAATTACGTAAATAACGCAATGAATGTTGAAATGTCAAACTGAAACCCATTCTCTGTGTGTCTCTTACTGTTGCGTGTTTAGAAAACGTGGTGTGCACAGGCCCTTAGTGTATTACGCAATTACCCTGCAAGTTTGTCGTAAGGTGCGCGAATTGGTCGCATATTCCGAATAGTTGTCCACTTGAGGGACTAAGTACAACTACCAAATACCTAATGCCAGAAGCTGCAATGAAAAATTGATAAATATTTTTTTCCGAACTTGGACAGCTTGTATGTTATCATCAAAGTAGGTTATCAAAAAATGGCTAGTAGCCAGCCTTTATTTTCTTATACTATCCATATTTCAACAGAACCGTTAAAGTAGGACATTCAGTGAATACTTTGAGTTGTTGCCAAAATTGGTAGATTCCAGACTACCTAATGCTATTTTTTTTTCCATTCTATGATGTGGCGATATAGTATTAGTAGGGATAGGGAGTAGTAATCTGACCTTTAAGTTCTGACCTCTGTAAAGAAGGATGTAGATGGAGATAGTATTTTCCGTCAGCTAAGTGATCGTTCAGTTGTGTACCGAGAACTGTACCTACTTACTGAAGTGAATAACCCATGATCACATATCAAATCCATTTTGTTTTTAAATCATAGATTGATTGCGTTAGATTTATACAAACTACATAGGTAGCAAAACAGTTAATTGGGAATAAAACATTTGTTTCCGCGCTACTGTAATTTCTTAACGTTCGTCACACAGATTCGTATTTGTGTTCGTATAAAGTGGTGTTATCGAATAATTCCGGATTAATTACTCCCATTAATTCGGCGTTAAGTGCTTACTTAGTTCAGTGTTATGCGGAACTGACTGTTTTTGCTACAGATATGGCAGAGCGTTCACAGTATCGTCATAACTCTCGGTTCGTGCAGTTTTTAACGAGCTATCTCGTGTTAGCTTCATCCTCTGGTCGTGATTTTAATGTGATAATCATGTGCTGACACCTCTATTTCACTGTCTCGCTAATTAAATAGTTACTAAGATTATTATTCCTAGCTACAATTATTGCGTCATTGTAAGATAATATTATTTTTCAGTGAAAAGCAGACGCGTCCAAATCAGAAGCATGAAAGCATATTATGTTTTGGCATCTCACTGAAACAAAATTGGACGTTATTGAGAAATTGGTCTCATGTTGGTAGTAAGATATGATTCAAAAATGTGCATTTATTATATTCTTCTTACAAATTAATTTAGTGCCTGTAAAACCCAACGAGATACCAATTTATAATCTTCGGCATGTAAGCCATATCAAACCTCACTCTCTCCTAACGAGTCTTGAAAGTTTGAACAAACAGTATTGTCTTTTTAACAAAAAATGGCTAGAATGCGCAGCAATACACAATGTTTATGATACTATGAACATTATCACCAAAAAAATAATTGGAGAAAAGTTTTTACCGCATAATAGAATACGGGAATTAAACTCCATCATAAACTCACATCTGCCCGAGCCACAACCGGTGTACAGGCGGCTTTACATGACGAGTCCTACTGGAATGATGAACATGAGGCCATTGTCGGATTCACATGGCTCAGTGCCTGCTAAGCCATTCCCAACGTATCACGCAGGACTGCTTAATCCATTGCCGAGACCTGATGTGAAGCAAAGTACAAACACTGCGTGGAATACACCCCTACACTCGCATACTACTAGCGGACAAAGTTCGCCGGCGCAAACTACTCAGGTTAATAGTTCGAGTTTTGTTTCTCATAACCGACTGAAGCCGCCAGTGACGATGACGAAGGCTATTTCTGGCGTTCCAAAACAAATGATTGAGCCTAAAAACTTGTCTTCCATTAACAAATTTACCCAAAGCCTTGATGACTTTGAACGCCAATTTTATAAGGTAAGTTTTTCTACATACCTTCCTAGTAGAAACTTCATTATTCATTAGTACCTAAAAACTTAGATAAACAACATTAAGTTGGATAAAATTAAAGACACATCTCAGACTTTATCTCATTGGTATAATGTTAGGAATTACTATACCTCAATACAACTACTTATAAGCCAACACATATACCATAATTATAATATCGATTCATTGGTCATCAATGGAAACTGGCGCATACAAAACCGATTATTTTCCATCAAGGCCACGTGGATAATAAAAGTGCATTGTGGCAAGAGTGACTCTCGTTGAGGACTATTCAGCTTGCTAAATTTCTAATATATCTACCTGCACGAAATACTGCCCAGACTGACAGCGGCAGTGCTCTGAGCTTGAGTCCGAAAGACGACAAAATGTCCGGGTACATCCTATATACAGGGTCCTGAAACACCGTCATCAACACTGGATGCAGGTCTGTTATACAGATATGGCCTGCGACACCGATTGACCTGTGTTGTTTCTTGTCACACCAGACCATCATCAATCTACTTTTTAATTCATGAACCATTAAACATTGACACTAAACACGGATTTATGATTGAACTTGAACTGAATTTCACTGAGGTATAGAGGCACTGTTTTTAACAGTAAGTAATTATGGGACCGTGTCACGAATCCTGCCCCGTTGTAACAATAAGCACCTCTACACAGCAATATTATTATACATATAAAACACAATTTCATTAAATATTAAGTGAGGTGCTGTGACCAAAGTGGACTTACAGTCGTGAAACACATAAAATGTGATTTGTTGTTTGTTATTGAAACTAGTTGCAAGGCAATAGATTAATTCCGACCGCACTGTATGGTTATCAGTACCGGTGTGGTTATAAAATTGGAATTCAGTGTACTGTAATATCAATTGGAATTGAAATAATGTTAAGCCGTCTATATCTTTGATCATTGACCTGAGTTTAATGTAGGTCATGCAGTCATGCTCCTCCACATAGGTACCAGTCATTATAATCAAATCATAAATAATCGTTAGAAATCAATTATATATCATTTTAATATTTCATGCCAACTAATTTATAACACTAAAGATTCAGTAGTAGGTTGACTCGAGTTCTTTATTAAACTTTTAGACGATAATTTCCAAGGCCGGTAAAAATTGACGGCATTGTTGCAGATAACATTCACGAAGCTAACAGCTATAAGTCCTGTAGATCGACAAGAAAATGGAATGAGCTTCGTCCAATCCGGCTTCTTCTTACTTTTGACCCTGATGGCTCTCTGGAAAGAAGTTGACCCTGATACCAGGACTCAAATCGACCAATGCATTGGATTTAGTGTTTCAGACATGGTATTTATTCTATCTAACTACGAACTTACCTGTGGTCAACTTGAGGTCACCTTTGGTATTCAACATAGTTTAGTAATTTAGTATTTGTAAGAAAATGTAATTAAGCCAGCTGAGGTTGCCTGTCTATTACCGAACTACATAAAGTAATGGCTGAAACAAATCTAGGTACTACTATCCCTATGATTCGTTCCCCTCCTATTTTATATGCGTGTATATATTACTATAGTAATAGAAAAAAAAGAAATAGAAAAAAAGAAAACAATATTAAAAAAAATATTGCAAAAAACTTTAGAGGTGTCAAGGGACACCCGGATGGAACGAAGTTCCTTTCCAGGATTCATAATTGTTATAATTTTTTTATTATTTATTATGTACAAAAAACCTGTATACAGTCAACAAAAATATTCTCTCTCTCTCCCACTCGCTCTCTCTCCCTCTCTCTCTCTTTCTCTCTTCTCTCTCCCTCTCTCCCTCTCTCCCTCCCTCTCTCTCCACAACAAAAAAAAACAACAACATACAAACAAAAAAATATATACGGTCGAATTGAGAAACCTCGTCCTTTTTTTGAAGTCGGTTAAAAAGTGTCGTTACAACTTTTCGTGAGGATTTTTTCCGTCTAGGCACAACGCGCGATAAGGAACTTCATTCCAAAAATATAGAATTTATAAAAAAGTGGATATATTACATTAGCTTATAAATAATTTCAATATTTTAACGTAACAATAAAAAATGTAAGATAGGTAGGTAAAAATAAAACTAGTACCAACTACATTCATCGATCTGTTTGCTCGCCGTAGTCATTAAGGCTATACCAACACTTAAAAATAGATCACAGTGATGGATATTGTGTAGGAAACTAAGTGAGTACGTCAACATGATCATTTCAGTTATAGACGGCCTGAACCTTTTCTAAAAAAGCCACAACGATCTTGTCCAACTCTGCCTCCACCTAGGATCTGTTTTTTAAACAGTTTTATTCACAACTAGCTGTGTCCGCGGCTTCGCCCGGGTGGTTTTTGGAAATGATCACACAGGGAGGTGCTACTCAGACAAAAAGTATTAGCCTATGTTACTCATTATAACATCAGCTATCTGCCAGTGAAAGTTCCGTCAAAATCGGTCCAATCATTTCAGAGATTACCCGGAACAGACAGACAGACAAAAGTTTTAAAAATGGATTTTTTGATGTAAGTAACGTAAGTATATATTTTCATATGCGTTTAGTAAGCTGATAATTTGAAATTACAGACAGACACTTCAGTTTTATTTATAATTACACGCTTTATATTAGCTTCACTTGTATGTTTGTTTGTAACCGACTCCTTATAGCGCGATTTTGACACACTTTAAACGACCAGATTTCATTTAAACTCTGTAGACTTATCGAGGACCGATGACAATACTATAATTTCATAAATTTGTGCCATTATCCTTGCCAGTGTTACCAGGACAGCAAAAAAACTGTCTTCGAAAATTCGAAACACCCTAAAAAATAGAAAATAAATAATAGTTAAAAAAAAACTAAAAATCACGCTTCCATATAAAACCTAACTAAAAAGTAGAAAATAATGGAAAAAAGCGTGGGGTGCTTTTTAAGGTATTTTTATATTGATATCAGGCATAGTTTTTTTTTTTTTTGTATATGTACAGCATGGTGGCCACAGGTTACTTTTCAGACAGAAAAATGAATTTTTCCCATAAACTTAAAGAACATATTTCGTATAACAAATGAGGATAGCCATATATAATCTTGCTTACCAGGATAGCGTTGGTCTTGTGAGACATTTCATATCAACGTTGCCGAATTCATCGGACAAGCTGAAATTAAGACAGTCTTCGCGCCTGTTGCTTTGGCCGGGGAGAGAAGTGAGCCCAGGGTTCCAGACAGGCGCAGCCGCGGCGTTGAAGCTCCAAGTAGAGCGGTTCAATGGCACAGAAACATCCGACACAATCGCTGCCATACTTAACCAAAAGGTAACGTGTTTCTAAACTTACATTAAAGAGTAATAAAGGGTGTGTACTACCTACGCCTCGCTTCATAACATTCTATTATAAAACAGTTTGGCCCAATCATAATGAATGTAATGTGAAATGTATAGGTGGAAATTGACTCCGGTGGTGCGATACACGACACATTCGATGAGGATGACGTGTCAGGGGGCGTCACTGCGGTGCTTGTGAGCACGCTGTACGTGCGCGGGCGCTGGCGGGCCGCCCCTACTGTGCTCAACGGCACGAGGCCCTTCCGCGACGCTGACGGCGCTCCTAACCGTACAGTACGCATGATCAGGATCAACGACGTCATGAACTATGCAGACCTAAGTGAGTGGGATGCTCAGGTTAGTCACCAAACTACGCCTCTGGTTAAAAAGTATTTTTATTTAAAATCAATTTTCGTTAACAGAAAGTTGAAATGAGAATTAAAGATGTTGTCTCCCGCACAAAGTGATTAACATTAAAAGTAGGTAGATTGAACATATTAACGAGCCTGTAAGTTACTTAGTCATCACGCGGAATGTAAGTACCAATCAGCACAATATAAACGAATACCACCACAACAAGGTTAAGTCTGTTCAGTATATGAGCGAATTGTATCCAGTCGAAGGTCGGAGGTGGCTTGTCAGCAGTAATATCCGAGCTATGGCCAGTCAGCTCTTTAGTGTCCATAGCGTCGCTTGGATCGAATTCGGTGAATACCACGTACTTGCCGGGACCATTAGCCACCAATCGGTTCACTGTCACAATAAAATTAGGCGCTGGTATCTTTCGCCTTCTCAAAAACATTAAAAATATGGTTTCTATGATCCCAACCAATGTCACTATCATGGAATCACGAAGGAAAAGTAATATTATCGGCGTGTCCGCACTGTGTTTTGGAATATCGTAACCAATTTCGGTAAGAAACATGAAATGTCCATACAAACTGAAGCAGATCAACATCAGTCGCGTGTTATCCTTAGCATCCATTGCTAGAGATATCAGAGTGAGCAACACGATGACGATGGAAGGCACCACGACGATTGCTGCTGGTCCTGCTGCTATTCTCTTCATTACGAATGTATATTTCAACATTGGATATGTGCTGTTAGGACAACAACTGTACTTTCCTGACAAACGTGTGTTGACCACATGCAACAATTTCCAGCCTGGGCCATCTTGGAAGTCGTCCTTCACAACAGGTTGCTTTGCATAAAATGTGAAGTTAACTTGTTCCCCTGTGTTCATCCACGATCCGAAGTACAAAGTACAGTTCTGTACATCGTAAGGCCAGCTCCGCAACGACGTGCGACATATTCCGGAATGCGCTACGTGAGGTACACACGTGACCGTGCCATTACTGCTTAGCAAGCAAGTCGTGTAGATCTGGTCCGACTGGTACATACTAGCATCCGCGTTGAACAGTGCCATCCTCGGAGTCCAGATTTCGTGGGTTTCCATTTGTGTTTCTTCTATATTACCATAATCTTCTGGTCTCCAAGTTAAAAGTTCGTCCTGCCATGTCAGGGCTACCCAGCTGTGAAGTGTGAAAGTTTCTTCTAAAGTATCGAAGCTTATATATTTTATCGCAAAGCGTACTTTCACAGTGACAGTTTGTTTGTGATCCTTCACTGGTCGGAAATCATAATTGTACGCACAGAGTAAATCCTTATGGAGCTTCGCCTCATTATGAGTGACTTCTTCGCGATCTGGAGGACAGTCACTACTGACGAGGGTACCAGTGAGCGCTAAAAGAGCACAGAGCGCGAAAAGAGTACCGCGCGTCAACATGATTGAAGCCACAATGTAAGCCCTCATCAACAGAGACCAACACTTTTTCACTGGAAACCTAATACTGTGAGCCGCCCCCTGCGATAAATGTTGATACCCGCCAGATGACAGCTGTGACTTGGTACCATTTGCTCTATTTAGTGTTATCTAATATCTACCTACGAGTAGGATATATTGTAGGTACTGTATAATGATCAATGATCAGTATCAAATTCTCATAACAGATAGGTAACGCGGATCACGGGTCTTTGTGTCTGTGAAGATATACCAGCTGGTAGTCTTTGCGTATATTTCTTCGGAAGTAGAAAAAAATGCCTTATATGTCGAAGAAAACGGTGTCAGGCATTAAACAATGCTATGAGTGCACAACCTCCTAATTTTTGAAAGTCCGTATTAAATGAGAAATTCTATCTACAAATAATACATGAATATTTCTTATGTAAAACATTTCTTTACGGCCCGCGTAGTTGCGCTACGCGACAACACTAGAGTTACGCGACTACGCAAGTATGCTACGCGCTACGCTGACAAGTTACGCACCTACGCGAGCGATGTGTAGCCCACGTAATTGCGCTACGTGACTACGCAAGCAAGCGATACTTGAGTAGTAGATTCCTATTCAGTCCATCTTCAGTAAAAGATATATATTACTAACCAACGAAAACAAAAAGCCCTCCTTTTTAACCGGCTTCAAAAAAAGGAGGAGGTTTCTCAATTCGACTGTATTATATTTTTTTTTAAATGTTTTTTCACCGATAACTTCCTCGTTTATGAACCAATTTTGATGATTCTTTTTTTGTTGGAAAGGAGATATCCCAAGGGTGGTCCCATGATGAGGAAACCAGTATCTGATGATGGTGTCCCAGAGAAGTCGAAGGGAACCTTCGAAAATTGTAGTGGCGACTAGTGCGTTTTTTTATTTCTTTCATTAATTATCTTAAACAAAAGTAAATCGTACTATTTAATGAAGGTTTGAAGTTGCTCTGATGATGAAGCCGAAAGACAGTCGAGGGAACTCTTCAACGACTTACAGCAATTACCCGGTGTTTGGACTTAATTCATTTAAGGTCCGGAGTTGATCTGATGTTGGAGCCGAAAGACAATCGAGGGAACTCCTCAACGATTTACAGCAATTACCTGGTGTTTGAACTTAATTCATTTCTATTGATGAGAAAGCTCCCATAAGGCTTATAAGTACCAATACAGGTCTGATGATGGAGACCATAGACAGGCAGTCGATGGAATTCCTCAACGATTTACAGCAGTAGTAAAGTATTAAATTTCACCTGGTAATTAGTGGTATAGGAATTAGAGCGGGGTAGATATCATAACTAAAAACTGAAAACTTTTTTACAAAAAAAAAAAACCGACTTCCTCAAAAACACTAGAAAGTGAAAATTAACTTTAATTTCGGAAGTAGGTGGCAAAAAACTCAAATACAGATCATAAGACATCGACTTCCGAAATTAAAGTTATTTTTCACTTTCTAGTGTTTTTGAGGAAGCCGGTTTTTTTTTTTTGTAAAAAAGTTTTGTTTTCGTCGGTTAGTTCTTAAGTCGACGCGTATTTTTTTTTTAATGTATGTATAGAGTAGTGCGATATTGAAAAATCCTTAAAGAAAAAACATAAATAGATTAACAATATTCCGTGCCATCAAGCGTAGCGTATCTTATAAGTTTAAAAGTATGTAACATTATAACAACTTTTACATAGCATTTTTGTCATAACAAACATAGGTACAACATTTCCTAGGTTGTAGCGTGTTTACTAATGCTTAAGTCATACATAACGTACAGTGCAGCACAAAAACTTTTATTTAAATATTGAACGAGTTCATTTGTTGTGTCCTTAGGCAGTTTATCACAAAAGTTGGCCTCTTCCCTCAGACAGGCGTTTTTTTTTTTTACTATCCTACGCTGTCCCACTTATGGACGTAGGCCTTCCTCCACTCTTTCCATATTTCAAAATCAATCAAAATATTTTTATTTCACATAAACCTACATGGGCACTTAAGAAACGTCAGAAGCTAGGTACACGGTTCCAATTTGTTGATTCCTCAACAAATTAGAACCGTGCTCCTAGCTACTTATGGAGAAGAACCGGCAAGAAACTCCATGGTTACTCTTTTAAAAATAATTGGTGTTAATAAGTATGGGAGGAGCAGTGGGAACATTGTAGGCTGACACTAAAGTTCGATGTTTCAAAAGGTACAAGTCGCTTTCGGAATTGTACCTTATGAGACATCGAACTTTAGTGTTGTTGTACAAAATCAGCCTACAATGTTCCCACTGCTGGGACACAGACTAGGGAGTAGGCCGTTATCCACCACGCGGACCCTGTCCGGGTCGGTGGATGTCCTTCTTAAAATTGTTGGTTTTCATATGCTGGTTTCGTCACGATGTTTTCCTTCATCGTTTTGATAGCAGTGGTGATAAAAACAAACAAATGTTACACAAAGTAAAGGGCCTTGACGGATCGTGTTCGAAACACAATACTGCGCTCCGAAACAAAGCCAGCTGACGTGACTCAAAAGGCTTCCCAACTTAAATTGGACTTGGCAGTATATGTCTGCCGCATGCTGGACAAACTGTGAGCCAAAATAGCACTGAATTGGTGCCCTGAAACAGTAAGGCGGGGTCGCGGCAGACCACGTAGGAAATAGCGGGACGAGCTAAATAGGTTTCGTCAACATTGAAAATGAGAACGCGCAAGCTCGTGAAAGATGCAACAGTGGAGGAAGGCCTTGCACAGGAGTGGGACAGCGTAGACTGGTTAAGCAAATGCCCCTATCTGGATCTGAAGTTTCGAACCTACTACCTACGACTCGTAAATCGGCTGCTCGCAGTTGTTGTACGTTTCACGTACGTGTAGTTAACTTACTTACGTGTCGTCCTCGTGGAAATGCTGTGCTGCAGTGGAGTAGCGGCTTAATATTAGGATACACCGTGGGCACTCTGCCTAGTAAACAACACTCGGATCATAGATCCGACCCACTATCTCGCCTTTTAACTCGCCCAAGCACTCGGTGATGTGTTTACACGCACCGAACATTCGGCCGAGAGGACTGTACCGCTCACCTTGTCTGTACGTGTGATCAAAGGATTAATAGCACGCTACAAGATATCGGTGCGTGTACATTATAATATTATGGAACTGTTATTTAAAATGCATGTTTATTTACAGGCCTTAGAAATTTCTTATGCAACTCCGGGCCTCAGTCTCCTGATGTTGATACCTCGCAGTAACTCGCTGAAAGCTCTGGTGCAACACGTAAGCAACACAAGTCTCGGAGACATAACAGCGAAGATGAAAACCATGAGGGTGGCCGCCATTGTACCGATCTACACTTTGCGCATGACCTTGTTGCTGCCTAATAAATTGCAGGCCGTATGTCTACCTCATTTTGTTTTTTTAAGTTAAAGTTTATCATTTGTACTGTTGTGCACAGTCGTACTGCAACCATAATAATATAACATAACCTAGTTCTAACTTTCCTACATTCAATAACGCATATGTAAAAGTAATGGAAATGGGTGATTATAGGTATATTGCTAATATTTCAATTGTTTAGTTTATGAATGCTGGAATCTTCGTATATCGTGGTATCTTTTGTCCAGCGGCATACTTACAGCGCTAAGTAGAGTTGGATGGGTTATTCTTATTAGAGAACAAGCCAAGCCTTGTTACAAAAGCAAACTAGGCAACTTGATTCAAAGCTTTTTGATGATATGCTACATTTCTTGTTTCCGTGTCTCGGGACATCCTTCTTCGTTTTCTCTACATACATACATAATATCACGCTTACAATACCGAAAGGGTTAGGCAAAAGTGTATTATGTACACTCACGTTTCACAAATGTAATAGGGGGCGAGCCTATTGACATCAACTGGGCACAAATCCAGACTCTGAGTTGCTACTGAGAAATTTCTGATGAAAACCCCCACAAACGCTGCCGGACCTGAGAATAGAAACTCAGCAGTAGCACTTGCGACCACTGGACCAACGAGCCAGTTGTTTTATTTCACTCAGTATCTAGACTTAATATTCGAGTTAACTTATCGATTCCTTGTTATCAGTTGGGAATACCAAGACTAGTAGACGTCAGCAACGTGACTCAAGCCAGTTCCTTGAGGCTATCACATGCTGTACAACGGATCATGTTCTGGGCGGAGGCTGGGCGCAACGCATATAAAGATGACGGTGGGTACCTACATAAGTACATTTATTCATATTCACTCTTCTCACTCATATTTGCAGTCGTACTTATCGTGTAACAAATTAAAATAAATGAGCTTATTTCAATGAAACGTCGAGATAAGACGATAGATAAGTAGAAAGACTAAGTGATAAGCTTGAGTCACGGGTTTTGTTCCCAAACTGTGATAAAAATGTTTATCACAGTTTGGGAACAACACCCATGATAATATGCGTGACTCAAACCTATCATAGAGGTCGTGTTCGGCCCGCAGGGGTGCACCTGTGTGTGCCAAATGAACGCTCTACGAAAGCGAACTTTTTCTGACACTCAATCAAACGGACAATCACACCAAACTCAATATTAAAACGGACTTCGATGGTATTCTATTGTAACAACAAAATGGCCGTTTTCCCCGGAGGGATAATATAACCTCTCTATTAGTTACCTCATAGGCGGAATATTAGCGTCCGCTTTTGCCATTTGGGTAGGTAAAAAACTAATTTTGAAATGTATTAATTTCACTTCAACCTTTTGTATCGCAAATATCATCAGCGTTGTGGCACCCTGTGATTGATATATCCAGAGGTTAAACAATAAATCTGAAATCTTGTTTGTCAATAATGAGGTATTGTTATTATTTTCCGTGGGAGCAGTGGTGGCCCAGTGGCAACGGCTGCGACTTACGAGTAGGTCGTGAGTTCGAACCCAAGCAGGCGCTTTACTTTGTGTAAATTATTTCATCACCACTGCTCTCAAAACGGTGAAGGAAAACGTGAGGATACCGACATGTCTTAGAACCATAAATTGGAAGACATGTGACATCTACCAACCCGCACTGGGCCCGCGTGGTGGATTATGGCCCACTCCCTCTCGCCGAGAGGAGGCCTATGTATGTCCCAGCAGTGGGAACATTATAGGCTGCTGATCATGTTATCATTTTCTATTATCTACTATATCATCATCATCATCATTTCAGCCGTAAGAAGTCCACTGCTGGACATGAGCCTCCTCCATGCACCGCCAATTTGACCGGTACATTTTTGGGGGGATTTGCCATAATCGTCACGCTTGGCAGGCGGCTTGGCGATCACAGTTTGGTGGTAAAATGCATAGAGAACGCAGCTGCCCATTCCCTAGTAAGTCCTTTAGTCGCCTCTTACGACACCCACGGGAAGAAACGGGGTGGTGTTATTCTTTACGTCCGGCACGTCCGGTTACTATATTATGATAGATATCAAACTTTGTACACACTTTATTATTTAGGTAACTGAAAAACTGGATCAATTTATTAACAGCATATAATCTCAAATGGTGGTGGTCAACGTACCTATTCATACTCACACATTGCACAGTTTTAGATAAGGCCACCTATCAATTAACTATTATCTCGAACGATATCGCATTGCGAGTGTTTGTATGTTCATTCTGATAATAATATTGATTACATATGTTTTCAGGTATCGAGTGGGACCAAGCGCCAGAGTTAGAAGCCGTTGTGGACAGGCCCTACATATTTTTCGTTCGCTGGCGCAACGTAACCCTTATAAATGGAAATTTTGTACTGTAATATACAAAAGGATTAATATAAAATAAAAACTCGATTTTCAAACACAAACGGACGGTTTTTTTCCTTCTAGTACCTACTTCTAAACTGGAACGGGCGTGGATACAATGCTTGCTGCTATTAGTTATTTTTCTTGATTTGATTTAAGCTGATTTTATGATGTCCTATGGGGTTGTCCTGTGGCTCGCATAGCAGACGTCCGTGCGTTTGTACCGTGACCCCGCTGCGGTGGAACATGGCGCTCAGTTCCTGCGTGCTCGGCCAGTAGGGTGCGCGCGCGAACGCCGCGACGGTGTCGCCGTAGCACCCACGGATTATCAACACTTCATTCCCACGACGACCGAATATCGCCCATTGATCTGCACTCTGGTCTAGTAACGAGTATTTACCTGCTTACAGATTTAATGATTAAATAATAGATATAGGCAGTTTAAATGCGTGATTAGGTAGGTTTAATGAAACTTGAGCACTCTATCAGCTGTTTATCTAGCAAAGTTAGGGGGTTTACTAAAAAGTGTTACTATCAAGATAGGTATGTGCATGACTATTTTCTGTTTACTACTGATGAGTCAAGCTGGTATCAGCTTAACAGGAAGTTTTTGCTTAGATAAGATTCGCCTACTTATCTTGCACACTCGCTATGTCCTGCTTTAAGTCTTCGGTATAGTTATAATGTCGGTATAAGTAGGAGGTACATAGTTGCTTTACCGTATTCCTTCTCCGTGATGATAATATTTTCCATTAGTCCTGATTCTGTACCGTCGCCCATTAAAAAGTGTTTCCCCAGCGGAGTCTCCACTTGCAACAGGCAAAGATTCCATACCACGCGACCATTAAAATCACCATACTTCGTGATGTATTGTTCTCGTTCCTACATATTCAATAGATATTATTTAATACAAAACAAGTGCACATCATCTGATTCACCTGTGAACGCAAATAACACCAACTTCGTCTAGATATTATTCAAATTAGAAATAGGTACCTTCTACGATTAAACTGGATGATAAAAGAATAGGGGAGTCTATTTTTATCACATATCTTATAATGTGTAGGGTAACATCATGAAAATTAAGGTTTACTATTATTAAAAATCCAAATACCACCATGTATCACCATAGGATAGGCTTCAGTGGTGATTCTGATTAGGGTTAGATTAGTACGCAAAATACGCGCTTTGACGTGGAGCTGCGGACACCAGCCCATATTACCCACCTATTAGGGTTAGATTAGTATGTACAATACCTAGATCTGGAAGTGTTAACTAGTTTGAGCTCGCAGTACATTACTCATTATTTAGTAAGTAGATACCTACCAATTCCATAGTAGCTCTAACATGAAATTTAAAACAGTCTAGACCCTTCGGTTGTGTGTAAACGGTCATCCAGCTTCCAACTACGTCTTGAACGTTTAAACGATGCCCCTTTTTATATGAAGGGCAAATATCATACTTCGATATATTACGCGTTTGCACTAAATTATCACCACTTGCCACAAACAAAATAATCAAATTAATTAAACATTTAATATTCATTATTCAAATATAACTCGTTTACTCGCCGAGTCTGCTTTACGAGAAGTAAAGATTGTGGTATTAATCTCGACGAGTCAAGCTTGTTTTAAGAATATCTTATTAAAATATTTCAATATTGAAATTATCTTTACTACAAACCATTGAAATTTGATTAAAGATTATCAAACACATGAATGAAAATATTTAACCATCCACCTCAGTACCTACTCCGTACGGTCTTTGTAATTTACATTAACTGCCAGTAATTATGCATAATAAAAAAAACGCCTTTCTCTGTGGTACGTAGACTGGCCGCCACAGCCCATCATATATTACAAGATAACTGGCAACGTTTTATATAAGTAGGTAGTTCGCTATTCCTGTTATCCGTCAATCTAGTAGAGACATCTACTGTGATGACTTTTTATCGATTGTACAATAATTAGTAACAAGGTCGTATTGATGTGTAATATTATATTTTATTTACATAATCAGTACGGAATATAATTAAGACAAAAGTGTGAACGGTATACAATATCATCGATGCGTTTACAGCCAGTAACAATCTACAAGCAAATGCCATCTAAGCAGGAAGCCCTGGACGAAACTTTAAAGAGTATTTTTTCGATTATATATTAATAAGTAGTTAACATTATACATAATAATCTACAATAGTTTTCTACAGTACATATTTCATTGAACTATTCATAATTTCATAACAACGATGTATATTTGATAACTATTGATTATTTTTCATAATGTGTGATGCAAGAATAGGATATAGACACATACGAATATCTACATGAACATACATAGGTACATAATAATTACTTTATATGGCTTTTAAAAATATAAATTATTCTCTAAATAAAAAATAGTACCTAACCATCACCAAATTTAAAAAATATTACGGCAAGAATTGAATGACATTACCGATAATTTATAAAATTATAATCATCATTAATCAAGAAAAACAATGTTACGTTGTATAATATATTTTAAAGCGAAAATTATAAAGTATCGTAATAAACGTATAAAAATATTTAATATGATGAACAATAAGTTTAATTAGGCTTACATATCTCTGTACCTATGTTCATTGCTGGTGATTATACAAGTACGTTCCTCTTTTCTCTTACAAAATAATGTTAGACTAGTTGTAAATACTTCATGTGTATTTTGGAATACTGCTTCCTGGAAACAAGGAAAAAATACAAATTAACATTATTACGAGTTTTCAAAATCATATATTTGTTTTGTGAGCTTACAACTAAAATGAGAGGTATCGGTTATTTCAATAATAGATTTAACGTTTCTTATGTAGATTTTTATTTAATTGAAAGTTTATAAGTGTAGATACATTTTAACATTCTTATTTCTTGACATTGTCGTTATAAATACTCGTTGACTAGTACCATAACTTTATAATAATACACATTAGACATAACAAGTACTCCATTTTCCTGCTCGCAGCCGCGCTACTGGGTGAGCCAGTGGAACATTAACGAAATCTAATCATTTTCAAACGGTCACAACAACTACAATAATTTACAGTTACACACACATTGGAAACTAATGCAATATAGGTCATATTTAGTCAAAAAGTTAACAGTGTAATATTAAAATGTGTAGCATAAGTATTCATTAAAATGTTGTAAATCATCAAGCTGCCATAACTGGCCGTGGCTTACAAAGTGGATCTTATGTTACTCCATCAATATCTATCATTTTCATATTATAACAAACGATCGATTTAATTCATATTATTCTTACTTATAATAGCATAAATTTTATATCAAGCAAGACAAGATTAAGTAATGTTATGGTATAAATACTAGGTAAGGTAAAAGTTACATGAATCTGGATGGCAAAAAGGGTGCTGTATACAATTAGCACAATCAAATGTCTATAGATACATACATCATGTTCGCATTAGCACAGTACCTAATAATAACTAGATTTCACATTATAACGTTCAGTATGCGCAGGAAACTTCAATGGATTCTCTTATTCCAGCTCACACGTAAGCGTAAATAACATTGCCTTGGTAAAAAACATTTAAAGCTCACAAAAATCCTTTCAGAACTAGATCAGAAATAACGAAGCTACAGTTTTATGTTAACATTTTCGAAGGAAGATTGAAAAAGCGTGACCAATACACCTAGCCTTAAGACTCGAATTGAATTGTCGTCATTTCTACTACCTTACAAATTACCTCATAAGTTTCATTTTGGTCGACAACTAGATAATTATGCTAAAAATAATTTTGCTTATGAAAAATAATTAAAACCCCCAAAATATACGTTGGAAGACTAATCAAAGCAATACATTTACGATACATAGATAAAAGGTACTGTAAATTAATAAAACCAAATTGGTACAATATTAATAGATACATGTACACCTAAAATATACATTGTCGATAAAAATCACGAAAACTAATGACCAATATGTTAGGTACATAAAACAGGATTAGTACTTACACCAAATTACACTATGATAGTAATAATAATTTACTGTCCTAAATTCAACCATGCTAAAAGCCAAGAAAATCTGACTCATCTAGCTAATGGTGCCAGCATCTGTTCAGCCCTAATTTAATATAAAGGCATAATTTCACGCGTGTATAAATGTCATGGACAGAAACTGCAGGAAATCTAAGAATCACTGCCTCTGCTATGGCTATATTTCATAATACAGTTCTATTTGTTGTATTTAGGTAAATTGGGTCAGAGGATGGATTTTGATGGGCACCTAAATCATAAGCTGTACTAAGATTTTTATGCGCATAGCAGAATAATACAAAGAAGAGAAAATATAGTTGTGTAGACAATAGCATCAATATAGCCGATATCAGACGCTTCTATAATTTTGTTAGTATCGTGTGAACTGGAATGAAACAAAAAGTGAATCGTCTGATATCTGCTTAGGTTATAATTATATCGGGAGTGCTACACATCTGTTCAGGTTGGCAATTCGGAATTATCTACCACAGCCGGTTGGTAAAATCGAATATATTATGTTCGGGCAAAGGCCGCTCGGCTTAGCCGCATGTACTTAAACGGGCGGTAAAAAAATGTAACATGCAAATTGAGGGATGATATGCTGAACGGAGATTGCCGATCGGCACAAGCCCAATAAAAGCGGAATATATGTAGTAGGTAATTGCTAGGGGTCATCGGTTTCTTGTTCAACAAAATATTAGCGAATCAAATCTGGCACCCGAAGTGTTTATCACGCCTCACAATAGGTACTCCGCAGTGGTAGTGATCCTTTTGATAAGATGGATGAGGACCGGATGAGGATTTCAATGATAAATTTCATATAAATACAGTATGTTCCTATTACACATTTTATAACACGGCTTTTAATTATGTTTACGTTTGGTAAAATCTACGAGTTACCAAATTAACAATTATGTTCAATTTGTATCTTAGTGGACATAGCGAGCTCGCGACTAAAATCAACTACTTACCTTATTAATATTACAGTGCTATATCAAAAAGTCCTACTTACCGGTCGACAAAATTGTTTTATTGAATGAGATCACTATCTAGGTTCCAACAGCAGGCCGTGTTTGTAATTTTTTTACTCAATTTATGACATCGTCCATCCCAACAATAGGAGGTCAATTGTTTGTATAGTGTGGGGTCATACATCAATGAAATATTTTTTACAACTAGGCTGGAATGTTAGTGTAAAAATGTTGCAAGATTCTATAAAATAAATAAATTTTAGAATCACTCCTATTTCGGATCTTTAGACCTCAGTGTAGGCATATTTTTGAATAACTTGCCAACTTACATCCTACGCAAAATATATGCACGAAGTTATGCTATTTTTTTCACATATTGACACACGTTATTTTAATCATTTTAGTTTTAAAGTAAGAAAGCGCGTTATATCTTACTGGTTTGTCTGGATGAAAATATACCTAAAAGAAAAACTAGATCTCCTATTCTTGTCTGAGCAATCCCCAACGACCTAATTCAACATATGACATAGAACATTATTGTATAATTAATATAACGATGACCCAAAGTAATTTCAAACAAGTATTGAGTTCAAATAACCCATCAATACAAAATAAGTAATTTTTCCCATAAAACATAAAACGTCAAAATTACACTTTCATGGTACCCACGTCACGCGATTAAATTGATTTGAGGAGTTTAATACAGGTTAGTTTTTGATGGTGGACCGCATGGTGCATATACCAACCGGACGTGGTCCATGGATGGGAGCGTGGAACGACAACACACGTCGTTTTGGGAGAAGTGATGGTTGCAAAACTCGCAAAAGAGACGGCGGAAAATGTTCGAGTTATACAGTGCCCCCTGCCAGAACTAGTTGGAAGAACACCAGTTGGTTTTAGTCGGGGAGTGTGTGACAAACCCCTCCAAACGTCTCAGCACGAAAGACATTAGAATTTTAACACGAGAAAAAAAAGGCGTACGAAATTTAATTTTAAATGTTCATCCAGATTTCAAGTTTGACATGGGAACTTTATTTGAGTCCGTCCGTACTCGTTTTTTTTTAATCATTTAGAATTTTTGGTCAAACATGACCTTTGTAAGTGTGCTGAAATAAGTTCAATTTATTGAGTAGGAGTAAAGTTACATACCAATATGTGGATCTATTTTAAAGAGCATATTTGTTATTATTATTATGTAGGACTGATGAATTAATCTCATCTCTCTTATTAGTCCGTTTGGAGCTCTAGTGCTCTAAATATGACGAAAATTACATTTTAATTCTTATGTCATAGGTAGAGATTGAATATTCAGATACATATTCACCTAAAGTTGATATGTTGGCTAATATGGAATGCGCGTTTTTACCGTGTTTTGTGTGTTGTTTTAACTAACACATACCACCCTACACACATATGTATTTGCATCTGGGGTTAAACATTAATTTTAAATAAATATGATCCAAGAAACCTGGCTTTAATAAAAAATACGAAGCCGTTTCCGTGCTTTCACAGCTAAATAGTAACATTAGGTAAATATGCATCAAAATATCCGATCACTGGTCATAAGCTAAGTAAATATCTTTTAACGATAAGGTGCTTTATAATCAGCATCGATCTTTATGATGTTCACTGATATAAGTAGGCCTCCTACTTATATCAGTAAAGATCATAAAGTGCAGCCCTATTTTAGGTGTTGTTGGTGTATTATAATGCAAGTGTTTTGGTGTTTGGGTTTTATGAAAAGCTTACTACATAAATTACTGAGTACATGAAATTCAACGTAGCATTAACATTATCAGCCTATAATGTTGCCACTGCCAACACACGGGCCTCCTCTCTGAGAGAGAGTGGGCCGTAATCCACCACCTGGGCCCAGTGCAGGTTGGATTAAGGAGTTTGAATGGAAATTCAAAGTCCTACCACAATTTTAATCAACCTACAACCACCATTTTGGACACTGTAACTCAGTAAAAAATTGGCTACTACCTGAGAAAAAAATTGTAATAACAAATTTTCTCCTTAAAATCTATCCATTGGTTAATATAGGAGGACAGGATGATCTTATGATGATCCTGTGACTCCAAAGATTACTATGACTATTTTGCTTTGATGAAATCCTTAAGATTTTGCATTATACATACATATATAAACTCACCCTTTTTCCCATGCGAGTAGGTAGAAACTGATGATTATTGTTATCTAAAGGTTTGTACCTACACCAACATTTCTACTAGATACTGACAATGTCATTACACCTGTGCCCTGTGCGAATGGTGATTGCTAAGGTGAAAATATCCGATTAAAACTTGACAGCATTATTATTCATAAAACCTCCCATAAATTATGCACAAGTCAAGTAATGCCATCCTCAAACTGAGTTACTAGTAAAGTTAAGTGACTTTACTATTAACTAGAGGCGAAAGTTCACCTCTTAATAATCTACCTTTAAAATGTATAACTTGAGTTTATAAATACTGTAATTAACAATTTTTCAAAGGAAATACGTACCATCAACCAAATTCCTAATCTTTATACTCTACCACAAACCGAAATGAATTGCACATAGTTAATACCAAATTACAAACATGTGAGGTAAACATAAAGGCACATGGCTTATATTGGGCAATTATCGATACTGATTTTTTGCCACTATTATACTCTCTGAGTTTATGTTAACATCTCATCATTATCTTATGATTTCATTTTTAAAAGTTAACTTCATTAAATACTACACAATCTCCAATTGACTACAAATATTTGTCCAAAAACTAGCTTTACTCTTATATATTACAGTTAGGTGGATATTTTAAGGCCAAATTGAAGTATTTTTTTAAATAATTATTATCAGTATGCATGATTGCTAAAGTATTATTAGTTTGATAATGCAAGAGCAGTGGAAAAAGACCAGTACCAACACCATGAGAGTACATCATGCAAGATACATATTAAACTCACTTTAATAATTATGTCACATGGAAATAGTAATTATGGAAACATTCTATACAATTGGCTACACTGTGTTCCACAAACATTACAATGGGAACATCACAAATTTCTTCAAATTTTGAAGTATTTCTTAGCTTTTAATAAAACAAACTTCATAATCCCTGATTACTATAGGCCTGGTCAGACTGAATCCAGTTTGGTTAACATATTGGAAAAAACAAATGCAATAATGTCTCTACACACACAAAGGATGTTTTTTTAAACACTTCCTCTTCGTTGGTTAATTTTATGTTCCCAACTTGCATTTAATATATTGGTATTTAAAAATCAAGGTCCAATTATTCTTGGTGTATATTTAAAATAACAAATTTCATGTAATGCTGCTTGATGTGATTGTAATCATTGAAGCCCACTCAATCTTTGAGAAGAACCATTAGAACACTAGCCTGCATATAAGTAGAGAAACAAGTTTATTAATTTATGTTTATTGGTAATTATATATCAAGTTTTATAGCTAACTAGTTGGACATAAAACTTTATTTTGATATTTAATGAAAAAGGTATTGTGTTTATCTATATGACATGAAGTAGAGTTTATGAATATTATTTTTATTCTTATTATATAACAATGTAATGATCAAATAAATATATATCTTACCCATATTAAATGATTAAATATTTGCATAGAGAGTATAGCTATTTCCCGACAACCATTCTGTTTTTTTTTTTTAACAATGGATATGAAAGTAATACAGAATAATAAGTCACTGAATGTCTACCTATTTTGTTAATATTATAACTGAAAGTTATTTTGAAGATGCATAAAGGTACTTAAATAAGGGGTTGACATTTGATGTAGTACTGTTTTTGCTAGTTTAATTTGAAATTCCATAATTGACCCCACCTGTGTTCAAACCGGTGTTTTCTGAAGCTCCAGTCGGAGCAGGTGCAGGCATGGCGATGGGAGGCGCCATCTCTCCCTTGGGACGGCCTTCTCCAGCCGGCTGCGCAGTCACAGCAGGCACGCCGTCTGAGTCATCCCTCTCCAGCGTGTGGTAATCTCCGGACTCCTCTGGAGGGCGAGGCTTGCACTTCCCGAAGCAGCAGTTGCAACAACAGCATAGGCAACAGCAGAAATAGCATCCGGTCAAAATGCCGCATACGATAAACAGGGCCTTGCACCAAGTGCTTGTCACTACGAAATAGGCGTTGACGTTTTCTTCTCCGAATTGCTCAGCGATATAAAGCCCGAGAGATCCATAGTTATCATATATGTTCCGTTTCGTAGCATCACTTAGAATCGTATGTGCTCTGTTCACTTCTTTAAATTTATCGGCAGCTTCAGGATTGTTAGGATTTTTATCGGGATGATATTTTAACGCTAATTTCCGATAGCTTTTCTTGACGTCGTCTTGTGTAGCAGTTTTTGGAACTTGTAGTATTAAATACAGGCTGTCCCCCGCAGTCGATAGTTTCCTTTTATCCATTTCAATAGTCCAATTTAGTAAATGGGTGAACGAGAAATTACAATGCAAAACTAAGACAATCCCTGAAGAATTTAAGAATTACGATAACACGAACATCTCACTCTCCCGTCAGTGTTGCCAGTTGTGATTTTTAATAAAATTAAAAATATTTTAAATGTGTGTCTAGCTAAATGGCGTAAGGTACTAAGGTAAGTCTAGACTTAAGATCTCGTATCTGTGAATCCTCTGTACTATTTTTAGTGTGTACAGACAATTTTATATAATCGAAACTGAAATAGACCTAATACTGAGAAATGTTTCTAATACCATCCGAATTCTAATCTAAAAGCTAGTCCACATACAAACTTATGTCTATACAGTCACAATGATCTCGTATCACTTGTTTGGGCAACAAACTATATAACGACTTGATGACGTTCACGCGTTTTATTTTTTCAGTTTGTGCGAACTTTTTTGTGCGCAAAAATACTGCGCCAACATTTGTTGGATCTAAAACTACTCTGTGGTTGTACCGGATATGCCACCACTAGACTAGAATTTAATATGCATAGCTGGGCATTAACTCGTTAATCCGTTAATCGTTAATTAACGAAGTTAACATTTTGATTAACGGATTAACTTTTAAGTTAACTTTTAAAAATGTTAACGGACACGTTAACTTCCGTTAATATGCAGTAGTCCGTTAATCGTTAATCCAATGCCTACTATTTTTACCGCACAGCACCGCGCCACGGCGCGAAAAACTGGCTTAGACAAGTATGAAACGACAAAGATATTTTAACACCAAAACGAGCCTCGCTTTCAGACGAGAACTTCAACATGTTAATGTTTATGAAGGGGATTATGCACCTTAGGCCCGACGATTAAATCACACATTTGAATTATACAAGTATTTTGTTTTGTTCCTAACCTGTTAACTTCCAGATCCTAAACCAACATGTTTTATTAGTTCACTAACGCAACGATATAAAAATGCAATTTTACACATATTAACGGATTAACGATTAACGTTAACTTGCGTTAATTCTTCCGAAATGTAACGGTTTAACGTTTAACGAAGCTAACTTTTTTTGTAGCGGATTAACGATTAACGAAGTTAACTATTTGATTAACGGTGCCCAGCTATGTTAATATGCTATAACGGCCCATAAGCTAGATGTGATATAATCTAAGGGTGGGCCTATACGTAGTATCTATATCCGTACCAGGCGTGAATAGGTTGATAAGTCGATTGTCGAAGAATTGTTTTATTCATAGGGTGAACAAATGACTGAAAGTCAATGGGTTTGTTTTACCGCACCTAGTAAACATGTGAAAACTCAAAACAAATGAATTACATTCAGATAAAAAAAAAATTAATAACATAAAATCAGAATTTACAGATAAAACTTAAACTTAAAAATGGCTGCCCTGAAAAATGTGCATTTTCGATTTGTTAAGTTATTCACGCCTGGTACGGATATATAGTCTGTGGTTCCCCGTTACTGTTACTTTACGCATAACTACGGAATAAGTATGTACTATAAAACACAAAAAAAAAGCAAAACTGGTGACTATTGATCCAAATTTTGGCGTTCCGCGCATAAAGGTACCAGTAGGGAGGTATTGAGTTAAGGTCAGAAGTAGAATCTAGAAGAATCCCTTTATTATACTGATTACAAAAAAAAAAAAAAGTTTTCTAGTACCACTTTTTTTGTAACAGACATCCAAAGTTGAAATTCTGTTTAAACTAGTTTCGAGAAAATGGAGTTTGAAAGTTAAAGTTACAAAAAACTGGCCAAGTGCGAGTCGGACTCGCACATCGAGGGTTCCGTACAAACCTGCAGGAATTCACGGTTTATACATAAGGTTTATGTGTATGAAATTAAATGGTTTTTTTTAATTTTTATATTTGAGTTGACTGAATGAAAGGTAAATTGTGGTTTACGATTTATGACGTATTAAAAAAAAACTACTTACTAGATCTCGTTCAAACCAATTTTCGGTGGAAGTTTACATGATAATGTACATCATATATATCTTTTTTAGTTTTATCATTCCCTTATTTTAGAAGTTACGGGGGGGGGGGGACACACATTTTACCACTTTGGAAGTGTCTCTCGCGCAAACTATTCAGTTTAGAAAAAAATGATATTAGAAACCTCAATATCATTTTTGAAGACCTATCCATAGATACCCCACACATATGGGTTTGATGAAAAAAAAAAAATTTGTGTTTCAGTTCTATGTATGGGGAGCCCCAAATATTATTGTTTTTTTTTTCTATTTTTGTGTGAAAATTTTAATGCGGTTTACAGAATACATCTACTTACCAAGTTTCAACAGCATAGCTCTTATAGTTTCGGAAAAAAATGGCTGTGACATACTCGGACAGACAGACAGACAGACATGACGAATCTATAAGGGTTCCGTTTTTTGCCATTTGGCAACGGAACCCTAAAAACAATGTTCTACTCGTTTGTTACATAGATTTTTCCACATAGATCCCAACACATTATATGCATCAATGTATTTCTAAAATAACCGATACTGTACTGCCAATATACAAATAGTATTAAAATTCAAAAACTTAACATAATAATTATGAAAATATCGACATTTTATAAAACCTACCGACATCTGGTACCTTTTTGCTAAACAATTCCTTCTAAAAAAAAATGTGCTTAGAAATGTTGTCTGTAGATGTTAATTGTATCAAATTATAGCAAATTTGTTGTGGAACAATAATCAGTAAAAGTAAAAAAAAATGCCATATTTTCACCCGATTTTACAAAAACGCAAATAACTCTGAACAAAATGCCGACATCTATTACCTATAAGCGTGGAACGCCACAATTAGGCGTTGTGCAACCAGTGTTCACAACTTGAAGCAAGGCAACTATCGTACCAGGTAGCGTAGAATTATCGTACGTGGAGCAAAATTATCGTACTTTTTAACCGACTTCAAAAATAGGAGGAGGTTATCAATTCGGCTGTATTTTTTTTTATGTTTGTTACCTCATAACTTTTGACTGGGTGAACCGATTTTGATGATTTTTTTTTTTGAAGGCTGGTGCTTCCCGATTGGTCTCATTTTAATTTGGTTCCATTCGGACAATGGGATCCATGTGAAAACCATATAAGTCTTAAAAGTATTTGCGCCACAAATGAACGAATAACGCGATTAGATTAGTGCGGGGTATCTACCATAACTAAAAAGTTAAAAATAAAAACTTTTTACAATAAAATAACAACAGACTTCCTTAAAAAAAAAACACTACAAAGTGAAAAATAACTTTAATTTCGGAAGTCGGTGGCAAAAAAAAAATAGATCCTAAGACACCGAATTCCGAAATTAAAGTAATTTTTGACTTTGTAGTGTTTTTCTTTTTAAGGAAGTCGGTTGTGCAACTGCATTCTTCAGGTCCAAGACTAGTTTACGGTAAATAATTTGGTAATTAATAAAAATAAAAAAAACCAAGTGCATTAGATTTCAATTGCCTAATGTCAGAGGTAGCGAATGTGACATCTTATTGAATGGGGAAAAACTGAAATTTATTAATCAAACGGATTTCCTAGGAATCACGCTAGACGAAAAATTACAATGGGGACTTCATATGACATCTCTTGCGGGGCGGCTAAACTCGGCCGCTTATGCTGTTAGAAAGATAAGACAGTTAACAAATGTAGAAACCACGCGTTTGGTCTATTTTAGCTACTTCCACAGCACTATGTCGTAATGGCATTTTACTGTGGGGTAGAGCTACTGACATTGAATCCATTTTTATTTTGCAAAAAAGAGGTGTCAGAGCCATTTATAATCTCATTCGCCGCGAATCTCTCAGGGAACTATTTAAAATAATTAATATTGTTACGTAGATCGTGAAGTCTAGAAACATCACGCTAACTTCATCTCAGAAAGAGGCAGTGTTACGTAGATCGAAAAGTCTAGAAACGTCACACTAACTGCATCTAAGGATGGGGCAGTGTTCGAAACTACTAGAAAGGACACGCTAAAGCAATCTGTTATCAAGTAGCAAGTACTACGAACAATAGTACGTAGGCGCCACCGCCATCAATTGTCGAATAGCGGAATTAAACAGTAAATAGTTTGCTCTCATAAGGACTGGAAGCTTCTACACTACCTGGAACTGTGGCACAGTATCGAATGTTCGCGAATGTTCTGTTCGGGATATAAATAGCGGATTGTCGGGCTGACTGGCAGTTCGGCTACAGCAGATGTGATCGAATACGATTCAAGAGACAAGCAAAAAAAGTGATTCCTTGTGACGTTTCTTGTTGTTACGATATTTGTGTTTATTTAATTAAACAGTTTTTTTTGTGTGTTTCGGTAATATTGGTTTTAATTAATTTATCCCGAACCCCAGCACGTAACAATATTATGACGGTACCTTGCCAATTCATTTATGAAAATAAATAATAGTTAAAAAAAAAAACTAAAAAACACGCTTCCATTGAAAACCAAAAAAAGCGTGGGGTGCTTTTTAAGGTATTTTTTTATTGATATCAGACACCCCACGCTTTTTTTGGTTTTCAATGGAAGCGTGTTTTTTAGTTTTTTTTAACTATTATTTATTTTTTATTTTTTAGGGTGTTTCGAATTTTGAGACGTATGTCAGCGTAGTTTGTGACAGTTTTTTTGCTGTCCTGTTAACCCTGGCAAGGATAATGGCACAAATTTATGAAATTATTGCATTGTCATCGGTCCTTGACAGGTGTGCAAAGTTTGAATGAAATCTGGTCGTTTAAAGTGGGTCAAAATCGCGCTATAAGGAGTCGGTTACAAACAAACATACAAACATACAAATATACAAACATACAAACATACAAGTGAAGCTAATATAAAGCGTGTAATATTATGTCATTAGCATCATCATCATCATTTCAGCCTTACGACGTCCACTGCTGGACTTAGGCCTAATGCATATTAAAAGTATGTATACTTGGTAAACGAGCTTATTAAAAAACTTTTTACAAAAAAACAACAACCGACTTCCTTAAAAAAAACACTACAAAGTCAAAAATATCTTTAATTTTGGAAGTCGGTGTCTTAGGATCTGTATTTACGGTATTTTTGCCACCGACTTCCGAAATTAAAGTTATTTTTGACTTTGTAGTGTTTTTTTTAGAAGTCGGAAGTCGGTTGTTATTTTTTTGTAAAAAGTTTTTATTTTTAACTTTTTAGCTATGGTTGCCCCGCACAATCTAATCGCGTTATTCGTTCATTTGTCGCGCAAATACTTAATGCAAATTTAAGACTTATATGGTTTTTACATGGATCCCATTGTCCGAATGAAACCAAATTAAAATGGGACCATTCGGGAAGCACCAGCTTTCAAATAAAAAAAGAATTTAAAAAATCGGCTCACCCAGTCAAAAGTTCTGACGTAACAAACATTAAAAAATATATAGACGAATTGATAACCTCCTCCTTTTTTTGAAATCGGTTAAAAATTAGAAGATTACATCCAAGATATGAACGCTTGGAAACATGCTGGACTCGCTCCATAGGTCAGTCTTTAGAATTTATCAAACTGGGTTGCTACTTATCTTAATTGTGTAGATGAGATTTGTTTTTTTTTTCTTCTATGACACTGATTCACTGACTTGTAACTTGTACAAATATTAGGAAATTTATATTCTTGCCTTTGCAATGTTTTTGTAAAAATGTGAGCACAATGAGTTCATTGCTTCATTTTCAGTTCGTTTACCTGTTGTGGCATGGTAATTTTTATTTTAGGTGCATCGTCTTCACATAAAATAATTATATAAATCCATACTAATATTGTAAATGGGAAAGTGTGTGTGTCTGTTTATCCGTCTTTCAAGGCAAAACGGAGCGACGAATTGACGTGATTTCTTAAGTGGAGATAGTTCAAGGAATGGAGAGTGACATAGGCTACTTTTGTCTCTTTCTAACCCCCACTTCCCTAAAATGGGGGGTGGAAGGCGCTAATCTCAGGAACTACTGGTTCGGATTGAAAAAATTTTTGTGTCGGGTAGCCTATTTATTGAAGAAGGCTATATAACATCACGCTACGATCAAAAGGAGCGGAAAAGCAACAAAAAATGGACGAAAACTGGCAGGCTGCGATGCGACCTACCAGATGCTCTTGGTAGAGTAGTTTCTACTTTAGCAGATCTGAATTGTCTGTTGTCATTCGAATACTGCACCAAGAGAATTCTTTGGTGTGTGAACGGGCCATTTTAACGCCCAAAACTGAAGAGCTGCAGTGAGCAATCCCAGCATTCTCTAGTAAATTGAAGTAGGTGAAGTTAAATACACCTCCATCCACATCCACACTGTTGTGCACTCGACTTTGAGCCAGGTTCAGTTACACAGATTCGGCAGAGTTTAGTTCCGAAGGAGCCAAATCAAGTCACCAACTTTCAACTGAATAATGTGCGTCGGAAACCCTCGGAAACCCACTTGCCGTTAGCGAATTCAGACATTATAATTGCGTCATCTTGCTCTACAACAGTATGGATATGAATGAAGGTATGCATAGAGTGACAATTAAACGCCGACTGATACTACGCCGCACTGTGGATCGAAAATCGCCTCTAGAAGACATAGAGATTTCAATTTGCAAGTGCCGGATTTTTTGCCGGTTATCGCTTCTATTAGTTATTACTTTATTCAAAAATGACACCCGAGTTAATTCTGCACAAAAACGAAGGAATTATAATTTTTTTACGAAAAATTTGTATGAAGCTAGTATGAAAAAGTTAATTATCTCGTAAACAGCCAAGAAAACCGTAATATCCTCACAGGTGGTTATAGTACTAATTATTTATGATTTTTTGACATATGTCATATAACGGTTATCGCTGCTGATTTTTTTTTTAAATCGTCAAAATATTTTTATTTATTTTTACATATGAAACGGTTCCTTTTAGTGACTAAATTAAGACCATTGTTAATTATGAAGAATTTTACTGACCCAAATATTAAGAATATATAAAACGAGATAAATATTTAAAAAAATAGAAAAAAATAAATCATATATTATTCATTTTCCTTATCTTTGTCGTTGTCGGACTCCAATTCTGAGTCAGAATCCAGATTGGATATATCTAAAAACTCGAACTCACTTTCCTGAAACTGAATTAAGTCTAGAGTTTCAGCAAAAAAGCTCTGCTTTCTCTTGGCATCTAACTTAGTCCTTTGTGCACTTAGGAAAGGATCCGAAGAAACAACAAGCATATTTAAGATATCTTGATTAGAATCTTGCCTGCTTCTTTTCCGCGAATGATGTTCTCGGAACCTCCTAAAATCTTTGTTTCGAGACTCTGAAGCTTCTTCCGAGAGAGTCCCAATCGGCACAATATCAATTTTCTCGATTATGTCAGCCCCGTGTATTGATAATTTATGTACGGTTGACGACATGTAGTACCAGTCGTACAATTCCACGTACTTTTCTGCTGTTTTGCGGGCAAAGTTAATAAGATCTTCGTCCAACCCGGTAATAGCTGCAGTTTTATTGGGAAACTCGAAAAACTTTCTTGCGGTATTCCCGTCATTGGTAGTTCCCGAGCTCTGTTTCACAATATCAATCAACAGATTGAGCTGATCTTTAATTTATTTTGAATACATTGTTTTCTGTTCTGCAACATTTCTGTGTCCTAATTACTTCTCGGTGCCCACCGTTTGAAGTCGAGCCTGTATGCAATATGTAACAGACATTCCATACAATTTATGCGTGCGTGTAGGGATGACAAGCCAAATTTGTGTATGTCAGCACACACAGTCTTTGATGTTACAACATCTAAGCGGTTCATTTCCCTAGGTTTTGCTAAGCACAGGTAGCACGAGGCATTTGATCTGGCCTCAGAAAGGTTCGTGCAGACTTTGGCGTCGATCATTGTCATCATTAGTTGATGAGTCACCATGTTATTATTACTGCACTCTGTGGGGATAAGGGCCTCAATTTCATCATCCATTTGTCTTTTGAGACCAATGACAACCGCTTCGCTCTCCTTTACAAAAGTAAACTGAACTGGACGATAATACAAAGTTGAGCATGGTTTTGGGTTCGTCCATACAGTATTATCTCCATCTGTCAGTTTTAGTGGCACCAAGGAGGTCATGAAAATGCTTGCATCATCTTGCTCACCCTCCATTTTCTGCTTGTATCGGCTTTGGTTGGAAGCACCATCAAATCCCCACTTGGATATCAGCTTTAGCGGCTTATTTTGCACATCGGCATAGTCAGAAAGACTTTGAAGGATCCTCGTCACCATGATGTCAAGTAAAGCTTGAAGTGTAATCCTAGCCGAGGAATCCGTAACTGACACTGATTGCTTTGGAGGGTAGCAATTAAGCTTAGTTTGTTGCACTTTATAGTAGTATAGATACATATCCTTAGCACCTTCCCGAATAGCAGCCTCTCGCAAAGTAATATATTGCCACTTTGACAGTTTTAGTGAAAGAAGCAATCCAAGCGCTTTCTCTGGTGTAAATATGACTGTTTTCACTGGTTTCTTAAGCGTTTCTTTAATTTTTACGGCTGATTCAGGATTATTCATCATGTATTCAATCACAGATGCGATATCCTCATGCCCTTCTTCTTTTAAACGCGCTGCAGCTGCATATGCCAATTCACTTGAGTTTTCACCTGTATGATCATCAAATCTTCTCTTTTTCTGTTTACTTCCCAAATCTTCGAATGGTTTTCGGCACCTTTTTGTCATTGTTCCAACGGAAGATAATGACGACGGTGCTTGAGAGTCTGATCGTGCTCTTGGTATCTCATCAACAGTTGGTTCTTGATTAACTAAAGTTTGCACACAACTTGGCCAATCAATATTTGCCTGCAGCCAATTTCCGTAGAGTCTTCTGAAGTGATCAAGGAATCGGTTGGATTTCTGCCACCTCTGTAAAGCAGCTCGCGTGAATTTCCGACAAATTTCTTTGAGAGTTACTCAATCTTCGGCAGAAAGGCAATCGCCTATGCGGGATCCAACTGCACCAAACAATACTTCATGATTAAATGAAGTACTCTCACTTTTTAGAAGAACAAACAAGTGTAAATTGGTGATTAAACTTTCCATTTTAAGATGTTATAGTCGCAGAGCAAAAATTTGGTGTTAGCAGTTACACAGTTGAGAACAATCTAAATTATAAAGCAAAATGTTAGCGCTTTTATTGCAAAACATCGATAATTAGTTAACTTAAACCTCATTAGAGTTTTAAAAGATGTGTTAATGAAAATTTATAAACGTCAAAAACATTTCTTAGAACTCAACACAACTAATCAACAAATTAGCTGACTTATCAGAAATCATTAACAATAATTTAATCACCAATTCAGACTTATTAGAAGACTAAATCATTGTAATTACTTAATCACTTATTTTCAGACTCACTAGAAGACTAAACCATTTGTTATTTGGTATTTTGGTTGTATGTAAAGTTTTAAAACTCATTTTGTATTGATAAATATCTAGCTCAAACATAGTTGTCTAAGTGTGGATGTACTATAAACCTCTGACTACTCCTTCGGGAATATAGGGGTGATGCTATTTTATCTTACGTGTTGTTAAAAGTCTGTGTTCCTCAACTTAAACACTAAAAGGAACCGTTGGATATGTAAAAATAAATAAAAATATTTTGACGATTTAAAAAAAAATCAGCAGCGAGAACCGTTATATGATATATGTCAAAAAATCATAAATAATTAGTACTATAACCACCTGTGAGGATATTACGGTTTTCCTGGCTGTTTACGAGATAATTAACTTTTTCATACTAGCTTCATACAAATTTTTCGTAAAAAAATTATAATTCCTTCGTTTTTGTGCAGAATTAACTCGGGTGTCATTTTTTAATAAAGTAATAACTAATAGAAGCGATAACCGGCAAAAAATCTGGCACTTGCAAATAGGGTATTTTCCACTTTTATAAAAACTATTTAATTTTGAAGACTGTGAAGGAATATTTAACAGAAAAATATTTTTTTTGTAATTAATCTCCATTTTCTGCATTAGAAGTGATTAAAATCTAATTTATTTTCAATGGTTTTGAATTTACCGCCAAAACGCTCCGTACGATAACGTGACGTCATCTTTGTGTAAACACGTTGTAAACAGTATTTCGATCAAGTAATTTCGTATCTCAAATGGATAGAAAATGTTATTACTGGTGTGTGGTGCCTCTGTGTACAAATACTTTTAAAAATGCGCCACATAAACTATTTACCTACTCCGTAGCACAAAAATCGGGGTTGTTTGCAAAGAAATTTCCAACTATAAAAACATCTACTGTGGGCAGATTTGCACTATCGGCTTTTATAAAACCAGCTTCCATTGTATTTCCATTAATCCATTCCAAAAATCCTAAATATATCCTAAATCCACTCCGAGATTTACAGATCGAGCACAGATCACATACCTAAGTCAAAATTCAATACACACAAAAGTGACGTCACACGGTAAACGTCAGCGCACCGAGCGTTTTGGCGGTAAATTCAAAACCATTAAAACAAATTAGATTTTTTTCACTTCTAACGCGTAAAATGGACATTGATAAGATAAATTTTATTTTTCTGTTGAATATTTCTTCCCAGTCTTCAAAAAGAAACTGTTTTTAAAAAAACGGAAAATACCCTATTGAAATCCCTATGTCTTCTAGAGGCGATTTTCGATCCACAGTGCGCCGACAGATTGAACGCCGACAGACTTTACTTTGACCTGTTACAACATCGACCGCCGACCTCATCTAGTTTAAAAAATATGTTTGACGTGTAAAAGTGTTTGGAGAACCCTACCTGCAGAAATAAAATCATTGATCACACCACTCGACGCGACGACGCGGACGTCTTGGTGTTAAACAGACAGAACGCCGACAACAATGTAGCATCATTCATAATACAATTTTTTTTTTTTGCTTTTGCTCAGGCAACTCAGTTTTGCCGTCAACGACTTGTCAATGTCAATAGTGAAATTCGACCTGTGATTTCTGATTTCCTCTGTTTTCGTTATTTCAATTTATTAGCTGCAAAGTCGTGAAGAAAAGTTAACATAACGCGGTATTGGGGTAAATTCAATCGGTCAACTGGTCAGATCTATCCAATACAATAACGCCCATGGATCGATTAAGTTAACCTACGAGCTGAATAATTTGAACCCATAAATATTTCTTGAAACAGTTCATGTCTGTCTTAGTTATTTTTGATATATGAATGTGTGAGAACTTAAGCAATTATGAATTTGCGTTGTATATTTAAATTGTACCAAGACGTTTTACGCAGAAGACCATTCTTAGTACAAGCTGTACAAACTGGAGCTCTGATGGGCTCGGGTGATTTAATTAGTCAGACCTTCATCGAGCGCAAAACCTTCACAAATGTAGATGTTATGAGAACTTTAAAGTTTTCTTCTATAGGCTTTTTTGTAGGGGTAAGTAACCAATTCAAGGACAGTTTTTAAAACTTCATTTCTAGTCATGCTTTTGCGACATCGAAATACGGTGCTTATTAAAATAAAATATTGGTCCATTCAAACAAGAAATATTTGTTGATATTGTACTATTAGTTCTGTTATAGCGTCTAGAACTCGAGACCAATTACTTGTCCTTTATTTCTTTTATATGTAGGTTGAATCCTGACTGTAATGCCACTGCCTTATTGCTGTCTGTACAATGTAATGAATCAGAATTCATTTTAGGCTATGGAATATTCTATACTGACATAATAACGCGGAACTAGTCGTTTTTTTTTTTGTCTACACCCAATTTCTGGAAATACTAGTCAGATTGGATAAAATCTTTTTGCATTGGACAGCCGAATTCTTGGGAGTCGGTTATAGGCAGTTATCTATTTAACATCACACCACAACTGGGACCCATACAAGCCCAGTAAAAAGAAAAAAAAACTTGTATTCTCTGGGAATTTCTTCTGACTTTGGGAAAGACTTCTAAGTGAAAAGTAGGTAGTTGAAAAAAAAATGTTGCATTGCATCACTCACGCTATGGGCGATGCGATGCGACACGGTGTGTGGGGGGCTATTATTTTATTGTATCATGTAACTTACAACTTCCACTAACAAAGAACAAAGTCATGGGCAGAAGCAAGTAATTAATTAGTGTCATGAATAAGACTACAGACTTCTGTGGCTTAAAATATAAAGCATCAGTTTTCAACCAATTGCATTGCAATAAACATATTAAAATTGCACAGCACAAGGTTGCAGTAACATGGCAGTAAGGATGCAACTTATAATTTATCTAAACCTTTATGAACACTTAATTGTCAAGGCTTGTCCAGGAGGTTAAGCTGTCTATGAAAAATGCTGATGTTTCTAACAGTTTAACACTTTACATTTGCTTTATCATTTTAGGGACCTGCATTGCGTGTTTGGTATGGAGCATTGTACAAGTACGTAGGTTCCAGTGGCAAAACTGTAGCCTTGAAGAAAGTGTTCATTGATCAGATTGTATTTGCACCATTATTTTTATTTGCTATTCTTAGTGCTGTAGCATTAATGCAAGGTAAGGACTCTGATAAAATTATCAGTGATTTAGAAGCTAATTACTTAGACATTTTAAAGTCAAACTATTTATTGTGGCCATGGGTACAGATAGTAAATTTTACCTATGTTCCCCTCCAATATCAAGTTTTATTAGTTCAAATAGTTGCTCTGTTCTGGAATACATATTTGTCTTGGAAAACAAACAAACATGAGTGATTGAATAATAGTTGGCATTAAAACACAAACCAATTATTTTTCAATTTCTCTCAATCATGTAATTTTTTAAGTTCAATTACTTGTAGATCATAAAATTGTATTAAATACCTATATTAAGTTAGACATTTTTTTTCTTTAAATATAGCACACTAAACGCAATCTCAATAATGTTTATTAAGCATATTTTCTTTCTTGTTTATTAAATAATGGTATGGTAGAAATATAGTGTGTTTTATTTAACATTTCACCCTGACCTGAGATAATGTTATCAGATGGTGAAGCATGAGTTCGTGACACACTATCTAATACCACTGTCATCTAACACAACTGCACACAATTAAACAAAATTTATAAATAGAAACATACAAAGTAGTTACTTAAGATGAGTAGAACAATATCAATTTATTGGTACTCATAGTGTACAGCAAAAAAATCAAATAAGTACACACATCAAAAAAGTTTGTAATCTCTTTGAAAAATCGAAATCTTTTTTGTTACGGTAGATTATATTATGATTTCTTCTTCTTTCTAGATTGTTTATTTAAAAATATAGATTGAGAATATAAAACAATAAAACAGTCCAAATGTTTTTCCATATAAAAAGGCTTTCAGTTCAGTCCTAGCTTACCAAAGCTTACGCTCATTTAGAAATCTGATTTACACAATTTTAACGGATTTAAAACACTTTTTCGCGGAAAGTTGTGATTGAAAAAATGCCAATAGGATTATCAGAAGTCTTACGAGCAAGAATAATAAGTTTGAGTGAAGAAGGTTCCACCACGAGAGAAATAGCACGCTGAGTTGCTTTATCCCAACCCTGTGTCGTGACCATATTGCAGAGGTACCACGGGATGGGTAATTTTACTTACCGACCCCACAGTGGTCACCCAACTGTTTTGACTGCTGCCCAAAAGCGCTATTTAGATTGCTGGCAGCCCGTGACCTACCAATCAACGCTAATAAATAAAGCAGAAATTCGGGCCGCCTCTGAGCTTGAAGTTAGCACTCAGACCATTCGGACCATTCTGCTTGCACCAGGCTGGATTACGAGCACGGAGGTCTTAGCGAGCTCCCCTGAATTCCCGGCAACGGCTATGACGGAGATTGTAGTGGGCTAGACTTCGGCAAAATGAAGAAGCAAACATTTGGCAAAACTTGCTCTTCGTTGACGAATCGCGAATCAGTAGGTAAGTACTCATCCAGATAACCAACGTGTCCGTGTCTGGAAAAGACCAGGACACCGTGAAAGGCAAAGAAGGTATCGAGGCTTCATGACAGCAGACATGTATAGAGCAGTTGCTATTGATGTAATTATCAGACCATTCCGAGTAAACCATGGGCACCAATATATAGGTACTGGTCGATGATAATGCGCCCGCCCATCGAAATCAACGAGTCAATGCTGCTCTCCGAGAATACGACATCACAAGGTTAGACTGACCTGCCGGGTCGCCTGACTTAAACCCAATAGAGCACGCATGGGATGCTCTTAAGCGAGCTGTTTGGAACCATCAGCCACGTCCCCAGACAGTGCCAGAGCTCAGGGAAGCCGCTATTCAAGAATGGGACAGGTTACCCCAAGAAATGGTGGATAGCTTGATTCTCAGCATGCCCAGGAGGATCACCGCATGTGTTCGAGCCAGGGGAGGAGTTATATTGAATATAAAACTTTTATAAATTGTTGTTTAAGTTTGGTTAAACAGTAGGTAGGTACTTTTCTTTCTATCAAATTTCTGTTACAATTACATTATGATTAAATCAGCTTATGATAGTGATCACAAACTTTTTTGATGTGTGTAGGTATGTAAGCAAACGGCAAACATACAAGCTTGAATTTTCCGTATTTTCTTAGACTAAACCCACGGTAAATTCCAACCAACCAAAGAAGTTCCACGGTAACAAGTGGCAGTGTGGAACTGTTTTATTATAGTTAACAACATTCCCACAAATACCCTCCTAGTCCTGGAGCGTGGCAAATAGAAAGTTGTAGAAAGCCAGCTGATGTTAAGGTGAATAGTCCAACCGGCCCGCAAAATTCAAATTTTCTTACGTTTTTTTGCAATTTGCAGGCCAGTACTAGGTTGTATGTTGATTAAAATATTTTTCGCGGCTGTAAGACATACCTATGTAGTTTCAGAATTATAATCATCAAAATCATGAATACAACGCTCAAGTTCATAAAGCTGTAGGTAGGTATGACTTTTTCTGTTTTGTTTTTGTTCGTACGCCAAATGGCGTTGAATTTGCGCGAATATCTTTTTTCATCATCGAGAAATTTGATTTTGAAAATTTCTAATTTTTACATGAATTGTATGAAAAAACGCCATTTGAAAGAGCAATGCTTATTCTTTAAAGCAGGGCTGTGCAAGCTACATATCTTCGCGGGCTAATTAAATTTACTACAAAAGCTGGAGGGCCGCAGAAAAATATTTTCAGTTTTCAAGTAAAAAAAAATACAGGGTAACCATTTCTTTATACGTTTATTGGTTCTTAATTAATTAATTTATCTAATAATAGTAATCCAGACAACTGCCCGCGGGCCGTTGGCTGGACAGCCCTGCTTTAAAGCATTGTGTGTATTTTTTCGATAGCTTAATTTGTCGCGATTAGAGATGGGCAATGTGTTTCTGCCCGGCAGGAAAATAAGGAAAAAACCCGGCATTTTAGGCAAAAATTTATAACTGCCAATAAATGCACAATAGCAGGGCAAAAAAATATGGGGTCGTTAAAAGTGATTTAATTTAGTTTTTCATGTAAAAAAGTACTTAATAAAGAAATAAAAGAAGAAATTTTAATGATTGATCACATTTTTATTATAAAATAATAACATTAATTTACTTTTCCATGTGAAAATTAATGGATCTCTTGATGACTGATGATACTCTTGCTTTGGTTGAGAAAAGACGGGATATGAAGGCGAAAGGAACAGACATCCGGGCTATAAATGGTATGTCTGTGAAGGGGTATGGGATAAAAAGCACCTTTTATAGCAGTAAAGTATATTTATTAAGGATAATCATTACAACGATGTTAGCGGCGCGAACGCGGAACCGAACGACTAACACTTGCGAATAACTAATGATAGGTGGCACTGCTCACGCACTTCGTATTACATTAACACCTCCCCTCGAAGTAGTGAGCATGTATCTATGACATTCACATACATTCATCCATCATACCTAAATTACGTAGGCATTCATGATGCTTTGTTCCACTCAAGCCTTTGGTCAAAACATCAGCAGGCATTCGGTCAGTACACAAATATCTTAAATCAATTACATCTCGTTCGCACATATCTCGAACAAAGTGGTGCCGCACATCGATATGCTTCGTTCGTGGATGATAATTCCTACTTTGAGCAAGTTTAATCGCACCCTGATTGTCGTTAAATAGCGTCACACACTCACACTCAATCCCTATGGTACTTAAAACATCTCGTAAATACATTGCCTCTTTAGTAGCTTCGGAAATGGCCATGTATTCTGCTTCGGTGCTTGATAAGGCAATGGTACGTTGCTTTCGCGCCTCCCAGCTAATAGGAGCACCGCCCAAAATAAATGCGAAACCGGAATAGGATCTACGATCTATAGCATTCCCTCCCCAGTCAGCATCTACCACACCAAAAAGAGGCAAACCTGTTCTTTCATACACTAATCCGTAATCTGATGTACCTTTCAAGTATCTCAGCACACGTTTAGCAGCCTTCCAATGTTCAATAGCGTAATTTGTATTGAATTGGCTTAAATAGTTGACGGCGTACGTGATCTCTGGTCTCGTTGATACGGCCAGATGCATCAAGGCACCTATCAAACTTTGATACGGATACTGTTCCATTATATCACATCTGATACACTCAGGTTTCTCTAATTTAACATTTACATCTATAGGCGTGACAACAGATTTACACTCGCTCATACTAAAACGATCTAACAGTTTATCTATATATGATTTTTGACTTAAATATACTCTATTTTCGTCATCACGACTAAATTCAATACCTAAGCAAGTTGATATCTTGCCCATATCTTTCATTTCAAAGGCATTCGATAACTGTTTCTTAATATCTTGCATCCATACATCATCATTTGTTGCAATAATCATATCATCAACACACATAAATACCAATTAACATCATTCGCTCACCTTTCTGTGCAATAAACACACAAGGATCCTGCAGCAGCGCTTCAAAACCAATATCACTCAACTTTCTCACTAACTCTTTATACCACTGCAACCCGGATTGACGCAAGCCATATAAAGATTTTCTTAACAAACACACACTATCCACACATTCATTAAGAGCCTTATTCCAGCATTTAGCTGTTTGAAGTATGTTCGTTTCTGTTATTATTTTCTTCTGTGAACCAATCTTTTCTTTAGCGAGTACTCGGTCTAGAACATCGCTTAACTGATCTGGAATTTCCATAAATACCTCTTCATCGAGTGAACCATTAAGGTGCGCTGTTACCACATCCATTTGATGGATTTCCAATCCAAATTCAGCCGATAAAGCCGCTATGAGCCTTATTGATGACGATCTCACAACCGGGGATGAGGTTTCGCGAAAATCCTCCCCTGGCCGTTGTGAACATCCTTTTGCCACGAGGCGTACTTTCTTGCTAGTACTTTTGGTACTAAACACAAACCTACTCCCAATAACTTTTCGTTGTTTTGGTCGTGGTACAATCTCCCAGGTTTTATTCTTTATTTGTGACAAATACTCATCTTCTAGAGCAAATTTCCATAAATTCACGTCACTTCTCTTTTCTACATCTTTCCACATCATTGGTTCTATCATTGCTATCCCTGCACTTATCTGTTCATTTGGTTTATCTGATTCATTTTCACTATCTGTAGTTTTCTCTGTTACTGTATGATATTCTTTGCGCGGTCTACCCGCCATACCAGTACGAATTAAACGAGGTCTTCCTCTTCCTCTTTTAGAAGGTTCTATTAAATTTTCCCACGAAACAGTTGAGTTCCTCTTTCTATGTAATTGACCTCTATCTCTGTCTTCCTCTGGTTCATGAACTCTTTCTATCGATCTTCTTGATCTACTACCATCTCTTCTGGTTCTCAGTATCTTCCGGTTATCTTCTTCTCTTTCATTATTCGCGTTAGATACTTTCAATTCTACTCTTATTTGTTCTTCATTAGTGTCTTCTTGTTCATTAAATATCTCTTCATATTCATGTCTAAACGCTGTCTCATTCATAAACTTCACGTCACGACTCACGATTATTTTTCTTTTCGTAGGGTCATGTATCCTATATGCCTTAGATTGAATATCGTAATCCACAAATATTCCTAATTGCGAACGAGACTCAAATTTTCCTTTCGACCCGAAACTTTTGACCCGAACACGTGCATATATATCACAGTGGGTTTCTTCCCTTTCCATAGCGTAAACGGTATTTGACCATTTAACGCTGTAGTTGGGCACCGGTTTCTTACATAATTGGCAGTATTTATTGCTTCTGCCCAGAAAGAAGGAGGACTGCCTGCTTGGCGCATCATACACCGTGCCATCTCAACCAATGTCCTGTTCTTTCTTTCAGCGATCCCATTCTGTTGGGGGGTATACGGGGCTGTCAATCTTCTTCTAATTCCAGCCTTTTTCAATAAATCATCAAATTCATTGTTTACAAACTCACGTCCGTTATCAGACTGAAGGTACTTTATCGTCCTTCCTGTTAAATTCTCTGCATAGGCTTTAAAGGTTTTAAATGCATTTAGAACATCACTTTTATTTGCTAAAAAGTAAACTTCACACCATCTGGACTTGTCGTCGATAAAAGTAACAAAATATTTTTTACCGCCACAAGACTGATGTTTCATGGGGCCACAAACATCGCTATGCACTATTTCTAGTAAATCGCTAGTACGATCATCCGTATTCCTTGGAAAAGGCTTGCAAGTCTGTTTCTCACTTATACAGATCTCACATTCAGACAACTTTTCGTCATCTTTGAATGTTAGCCCGTGTACTAAACTATTCTTCGCCATAGCCTTCAAGTCGCGTTCGTTTAGATGACCAAGCCGTTGGTGCCACGTGTCTATTGAATTATTCACAGCTTGAACATTATTGGCACGATTCTGACTCGTCCGAACATGGTATAGGTTACCAACACGGTCTGCCCGCATATGAATTTTATTATCATTATCAATCACGATTGCATCATTCTTCCTGAAACGAACCTCGAACCCGCGATCAGTCATCTTGGCCACTGATAGTAAGTTTGTTCGTAAATCGGATACGTAGAACACTTTTTCTATATCAACTTGGCGTTCTTCACTGCCAGTGTCTACCAAAATCTTTACCTTACCAGCGCCGGTAATTTGTGTTCTGCCGCTATTAGCTTAATTTAGTTCGGAGTCCAGCCGCGTAAAATCCTCAATCATTTTCTTCTCGTTACACATATGCATCCACTGTCAATGCACCAAATAGGATTTAGTTTCTCGCTCAACATAACCTCTTCGGTAGTACTCAATAACATTGTTGTCCTTTGCTCGTTGTCTTTACTGCATTCTAACTTTTGTGCGCTTTTCTTATGCTTGTTGATGTTTTTAGTCTTGCACTCTCTCGCTAAATGCCCGCGACGACCACATCGATAACATTCAAAATTATTTTTATGGCCTTCATTATCATTATCATTCTTCTTCAGATTGGCATTTTTCGTTTTATTGATACGTTTGACGAACATAGCCCCTTGGTCTATTGTTTTGGACTTACGAGCTTCGTAATCCTCGATAATCTTGACCTTTAACGTTTCCGTTGATGGCAAATCATCGCGCGATTCCATTGCCGTCCTAAACATGGCGAACGAATTCGGCAAACTATACAACAATAAAATGGCTAGTAATTCGTCAATAACAATCAAACCGATTTCTTTGAGTTTTTTAACTGCATCAAAAAAATCCGCGATGTGCTTCTTCAAATCATCATCTTCCTGCATACGAGTAATCACCAACCTTTTTAATAACGAAGCTTTTCTAGCAGGTCCGCTCGACTGATACATAGATTTCAGCTTATCCCATATAGCTTTGGAACTTCCCAAACCATCTAATGCGGCCAACTCACTTGGACTTACCGCCAACAATATGTCTGACTCGGCTTTTCTGTCCGTTTTCATCCAGTCAGCATATTTCGAATCACCTAAATGTGGTTTTGGTAACGCTCCCGATACATATTCCCATAGATCGTTCTTGATCAGAACTGCTCGCATGTGTATCTTCCATGCATCATAGTTATCACCAGTAAGTCGATCAATCTTAACTGATGTAGCCATATCGAAGTTTCTTCAACTCCAAATAAACAACAATGCAGATAAAAAAACTTCGTAACAACTTAATTACTTGTAGTAAACAAACTGCAAACGTAAACTTGCAAGTCCGCGTTACACTAATCACTTAGAAACATTAAACATTAACTCGCGTAGACGCGTTTATTACTTTGATTAAGACGAACTGTTTTAGTTCAAATCACTGCAATTATTCACTTATCAGTTTTGATTTCACTCACTGGCAAAGCCTGGGCCCATAACCTGAAGGGGTATGGGATAAAAAGCACCTTTTATAGCAGTAAAGTATATTTATTAAGGATAATCATTACAACGATGTTAGCGGCGCGAACGCGGAACCGAACGACTAACACTTGCGAATAACTAATGATAGGTGGCACTGCTCACGCACTTCGTATTACATTAACAGTCTGCCCAAATGTAGACGGTATGCCGTAAAGACCAAAACGCCTACTATCAGAGAATATGTCAGGAAATAGAAGTACACTCGGGCCGCTGTGAATCGCGAGACTTTTACCATAAGATCCGTTCCCTAACCACATAACTGACATCTAAAGCTTGGGCAATTGAAGACAGCAATGGTGTTATCGTGACAGAACTTGACCAAATTTCTGAGACTTGGAAGAATTACTGTCAGTCTTTATTTCACGATCCCCAATCACAAAATTACCCTACAACCGTGCCCAATGAACTGGAACCAAACATACTGAAGTCGGAAGTTAGAGCAGCAATTAAGCACCTGAAGAACGGCAAAGCTACAGATAGAGATGCAGTTCCCATTGAGACTATAAAAGCCTTAGGAGAGCAGGGAGTTGATATCTTCTTCGAAATAAGTAACGAGGTATGGAGGACTGGAATTTGGCCTACTGATTGGACCCATACAGTCTTTACACCGTTGCATAAAAAGGGCTCCACTAAGATATGTAGCAATTACCGCCTTAATGCACTCATCTCACACGCTAGCAAAATACTGCTTCATTTCTTAACGAACGTCTAAAGGCTTACTTATCCAAAGAGACTGCGCTGGAATAAACTGGATTCGTGAATGAGAAAGGCTCCCGCGAACAAATATTTATTGTTCGTTAGGTTGTTGAGAAAGACCGAGATTTCAACAAGCCGACCTATATCTGCTTTGTGGATTTCTCCAAGGCGTTCGATTCAGTAAAATGGTCAATGTTGTGGAAAACCTTACTGGAAATGGGCACGCCGAAACACCTAGTGCATCTGTTAAGAATGCTAAACGAAACAGGTACAGATTCAGTTTGAACCGATAGAATCTTGTCGAACAATCTCCATCCTAGTGCAGGTGTACGTCAAGGTTGCATAATATCACCGCTCTTTTTCAATGTTTACACCGAACTCATCATGCGCATCATGTAGAGTACAGGAGGACTGGACAGACGGTGTCTCTATCGGTGGCTACAGAATTGCAACTTTGCGTTACGCTGATGACACCACGCTGCCGCAAAACATCTACAAAAACGACTTCGTAGAATGGAGAGCGTGAGCATCGCATTCGGACTAAAGATTAACCGCAAAAAAGCAAAAGTGATGAACGTGGACCGCGGAAAAAAACTCGCCCGAAGTCTCTAAAATTGCGAACTGCGACGTGGTCCAGTCCTATATTTATCGTGGAGCGTTAATCTCGAACGGAGGTGGGTGCTTTGACGAAATTATGCGACGTATGGCAATAACCAAATCATCAATGGACACTCTGAAAAAGGTCTGGAGGAACAGAGATCTAACAAAACCCACCAAGGTCCGGCTTGTTCAAACACTGGTTTTCCCTATTTTCCTATACGCGGCTGAGACGTGGACGGTTCGCGACATTGAGAAGCAAAAGATAGACGCTCTGAAAATGTTACGCTGGAGAAAAATGCTTGGGGTATCGTGGAACGAGTTTCGTACCAACACCTCGATACGCCAAGCGCTCAATATCAAAAACCGTCTATCTGATCTGGTCACGCGCATACTAAAATACTTCGGACACGTCTCGAGGCGTGACGGTGACTCTTTAGAACGCCTTGTCGTGCAAGGTAGAGTGGAGGGCACTAGACGACGTGGACAGTCACCCATGAGATGGACTCACAAAATAAAATCCGCAGTGGGCGACCCATTATATAAGTGCACCCACAATTCCAAAAATCGCATTGGATGGCGATAAATTGTGAGGTGAATCACATCAGCCCCTAGTCAACAAATTTCGTGAGGACCACGACCGCTCTGACAAGACTGTTACGAAGAAGTATTAATAAGAAGAAGAAGAAACTCAACAAATTAAGTCACCTTTTCCCAATTTGCCAAAAATGCCCGGGCATTTGCCCATCTCTAGTCGCGATGCTACATAACCGTGAAAACACGCTATAATCGTGTATTTTGTAAAGGTTAGGATATCTAAAAAATGTGAAAGGATGGAGCAATTCCGAGGCCGAATTTGAATTCAGTGACCCAAAATCTACTGGGAATGACTACTTTCATTCAAGGAGCAAGAGTCACTTCGGGCTGTGTTATCTGTGATTCACAAATACTGTACTAATTGCCTCAGTCTTTTAAATTATTTTTAATCAAAAACATTGTTCACTCTTACTCAGAAAAGTTATTAAAACATTTTAACAATCCGTGAAATCTCTTATTGAGATCCCCATTACTGCATTTTGACTCTCGGTCTACAGCGGAACGAGTGGGAAATAAAGAGTTCCAATCGTCACCACTGGGGAGGAACGAAACTTTTTTTCCCAGTCGTACCCAGTGGGGACGACGGGGTGGGGTCGACCGGGAATAAAGAAAGAAAGAAAGAAAGAAAAATAGTTTATTCTGCACAAACAAAACGCACAACATGAAATAAAAAATTGTTACAAAAAAAGAAAGAAAAATGCGTACAAGGTAGCCAAAAGCCACGTATTCAAGATAAAAAACGTTGTAGAATGTTAAGGTGTCTTCACACAGCGAGCGGGGCGTGACGTGACGCGACGTGGCGGGGCGCCGGCGCGACGCCGGCGCGGCGCGAGCCTTCACACTGCGGGCGCGATCACGTCCCGTCCCGCCGGCGCACAGTGGATCGTCCCCATACAAGAGGTCGGACATAGAATCAAAAATTGAAAAAATATTTAATTTAAAAAAAAAAAAAAAAAATATACAGTTGCATTTCTCTATTAAAGAACAATACACATGTGCAAAACACACAAAAATAACTATAACTAGCAATGAATTTGATAAGCTAATTATGACATGAGCCAATCACACTGCAGAGCTTAAGGGCTGTGAACATAGTAATTACAATAACTAATTAGATTAAGCAAGTACTGGTAGTCGTTACTTAATGACTCATTAACGCTTTTGTTATGTTGCCACAAAAGCGTTCATAAGTCATTAAAGTCCTCAAAAATGCACCTGCTATTTAAGGAACTACTTAGTGATGACTAATTCTCAGTAATAAGTATACTTAATGTACCTCCATTCCATCAGTAATACACATACAAAGATAGTTACTATAGGCAAAATATATCGGTAGGGGCACTCTGGGGGCACCATGTGTCCTTGAAGAAAATGTGACATAAAATGGGTAAATAACAGTAGTGAAATCCACAAGTCGAACAAAGAGGGAATCATGAGATACATACATTTGTGTGTTCGTTTCCATACAAAAATAAAAGTTTTCATCGAATAGCGCCTAAAGTGCTGGTCAAATAAAAAAAGCGTACAACAATTTTTGTTGTTCTTTAATAGAGAAATGCAACTGTATATTTTGTTTTTTTTTTTTTAAATTAGATACTTTTTCAATTTTTGATTCTATGTCCGACCTCTTGTATGGGGACGATCCACTGAGCGGCGCCGCGCCGCGATTCATTCATTGAAAAAATGTTGAGCGATTCAGACGTGGAAACGCTCTTGCTCTTATTTTTTAATGAAGTATCTAACTAATATCACAGGTCAGCATATCATCGACCCGTGCGGCTGTTGTAACTTAGCCTCAAGCGCTTTACAAAATTATAAATTTTAATCGTATTAGTAGCCCTTATACTTTGAAATTGACTGAGGCATTTTACGTACCTTATTCTAAATCTTTTGCGATCTTATGAGGTTTGGCTTAATTTGTCAAACCGTACTCCATGCCTTTCATGCGAGATTCAGAAGGATGCCGGAGGTTTGAAAATCTGTCTCGGTAAATCCACAAAGCAAAAGGAATAGCTTTGCCACGGGCTTCTAAACACATCAACATGTTACCGTTTTCACGACCACTGTACACGTATTCAGGCATTGTTTATCACAACAAAATCAATAAAAACAAAACACTAAAAACGTAATAATAACAACAAGACACAATTTTAAACTAAAGTGTTAAATGCGACCCAATATCTATCAATCAGTTGCACGTACCACTTTCGCTCACGAACTCAGTCGGACAGGAACTAACTAGAGGACTAACACAATATCAAAGATACCGCCTGCACGTGGAGCCGACAAAAGCACCACCGTGCCGGGCGGCGGCGCCGCGCTGGCGGGCGGCGCCGACGTACGGTGGGCTGCATATCGCCTTTCATAGACATAGAGACTCGAATTTTGAAGGGTCTTTTTTTTGGCTAGAAATGGATTCTGCTGATCATTACTATTCTATAAAATTTCGTATGGGGCAATTGCGTGTAAAAATGAAGGAGTTATAATTTTTTAAACAAAAACAATGTACGGTGCTGACATGAAAAATTATTCTATCTCTGGAATTATAAGGTTCGCCATTATATCCTTAAACACAGATAGTACCATTTATTTTTAATTTTTTGACATACTTCATATTGCGCCACCATTTGTGGCTTTTTTAAAATCCTCAAAATTAAAAAAAAAAAAATAATGTTGATGATTAATGTTATGGTTAAATGCTTTAAATATGAGTATGCTTAGTCAAGTTCACAATATTTTTTTATACTATAAGCCAAGACAGTCTAAAAATCACAAAATTTCGTTTCACTAAATTGAAATCACATGGTAATTATGAATTACCTTTCTTATCTCGCGATTTGCAACCCACTGTGCGGCGCCGCGCTGTCTTGTCATGTGAATGATCTAAAAGTTACAGAGACAAAACAGAAAACCAAATCATTTCAATTGTTAGGAAATTGGTCCTATGCTTTATACCGAACTGTTTTAATTTTTTTGACTTTTCAATAAGATTTAACGGGTTTCTTAGATTAAATGTATCAAATTATTCAGTTTAAATTAATTGAGTTTACTTACTAAATAAAGGATACAGTCATTGTAATAAACAAGCTTGCGTCGTGTGACTCTAATCACATTAGCATAAAGTTCAAATTCAATTGATTCACGTGCGCTAGTTGTTTGAAACTGTACTCGTAATGAAAATGTTTTAGTCAATCACAGCTAATGTCGGCGATCGCTCACTTTCATTCACTATCCATTACTCGTATCAGCTAACATACAAAACTGTTATTAAATGTAAGACGCAGTCAATCAATTTAAAACTTGTGATACTTCTGCAATTTATCGCCGTCCTGCCGACGCTGCGCTCGCGCCCCGCTCGCGGCACGCCGGCCTCTGAGTTGTATTCCGACTCGGCGCGGCGGCGGCGTGGCGCGTCGCGCCGAGCGCTCTGTGTGAAGTCGTCCATACTATCTAGTACATTACAACTACTCAGCGTCGCGTCGCCGCCCGGTCCCGCCGCGTCGCGCCCGCTGTCTGAAGACACCTTTACCTATGGCTCATTGATGTCACGGCTACGGACCAAAGACAATACAAATCGTATATCTGCGTTATGACACTGAGAGTAATTATATAATAAAAAACAAAAACAAACTTGCCGGATGCAGAGTGCATTTCTAGCTAGTTTTGTGACAAAAATACCACACAAATAAGAACACACGTTAACACGGAATAAACGTTATAAAGGTTTAACCATGGCCGCGCGGTCGGCACATGGAGAACCGCGCGGCCACGTCCCCAGACCCAGTCCCCCTCTTTGAGGAGTGGATAGAGAGACGCGATAGCGTCCTCACCTTCCGCCTTACGCAGGTCCTCACCGGGCATGGGTGCTTTGGGAAGTTCCTGTTCCAAATAAGGCGGGAGGAAACGCCCGGGTGTTGCCATTGCGTGGATCGTCTGGAGGACACGGTGGAGGTGTGCCCTGCCTGGGTGGAGCACCGCCGTGTGCTCGTGGAGGTGATGGCGGCGGCGACCTCTCGTGTTCGGCCTTGGTGCGAGCCTTGGTACGGAGCGAGAGGGAATGGGAAGCCATCACCTCCTTCTGCGAAGCAGTAATGCTCGTGAAGGAGGAGGCGGGGCGCGTGAGGGAGAGGCTAGCTAGGAGACGCCCCGGGCGTCAGGACTCAATTGTAGACTCCCGGCCACCGTAGGCGCGGGCTTGTGGGCGGCGAGCAATGGCTAGCTCACCGCCCGATAAGGACCAGGCCCGTGACGACGGCGCGTAGTGTTCCACGCACGCCTCAAAGAGATGTCAGCAAAACTAGAAGGGGTCCGCTAGGACCGATGCTTGCGAGGTTAACGAGATTTGTTCGAAAGAGATAGCGTGGTCCTGGCATATGGGCAACTGAAGGAACAGGGGTGGGTTTTAGTCAGAAAAAGTCTGACACGCCCTCCCGCTCCGCCCAGAGTAGGAGACGTCATTTTATGATTTCCAATCCACAACAAAAGGACTTTATTCTTACTATCTACATTTTCTACGAAATCGTATCAGTGGTTAGCAAAAAGAATATGACCTCTACCAAGCTCCGTGCGTGGCTGCACGGTTCTCCCTGTGCCGACCGCGCGGCCATAGCATTTAAGTTCTGTAGGCCGTGAAGTACAAACATTAGGGCTTTATTCTTACTATTTACATTTTCTACGAAATAGTATTAGTGGTTAGCAAAAAGAATGGGACCTGTACTAAGCTCTGTTTAAGAGAACTGCGTAGCCGCACGGTTCTTGATGTGCCTACCGCGCGGCCATGAATAATCCCTCTTAACTTTCTGAATATCAGTTCTTAGGACACCATTTGAGGTGTCCGTTTCGGCTGCTCGGGCATAGTGTTGTAGAAGAAAAACTACTTCGTCAACATTACGAAGGAATTTCTAAAACACTAACAGTGAAAGTCACAAATTCGTAGATCCAATATTCTGAAAGTTATAAAGGTTTAACAATGGCCGCGCGAAACATGGAGAACCGTGTGGCCATGCATTTATCTTAAGCGGAGCTTAGTAGAGGTCCCATTCTTTTTGCTAACCACTGATACGATTTCTGCGAAAATGTAGACCGTATGAATAAAGCCCTAATGTCTGGACTTCACGGCACTACAGAACTTAAATGCTATTGCCGCGCGGTTGAAACTTTGAGAACCGCATTCTTTTTGCCAATCACTGATACGGTTTCGAAGAAAATGTAGACAGTATGAATAAAACCCTAATGTTCTCCGGGTTACAATATTGATCTGATAAGATGCTTTCACTGATGTGGACAGGGTCACTCAATGTGTGTAGTTCTTTCCTTAAAAGATCATTTCAGAGACACCAATACACATGGTCTTCACATGATCCAGACATTAAATAATTTATTTACAAATCTCTTTGATATGATCTGCCCAAGATTATGCCTGGACTTTAAAAGAGATTGTGACCTCTGACTTTGTTATGGCCTTTCTTCTCAGAGTAGAAATGTAAGAAACACCGACCTCGTCTAGTTATAAAAATATGATTGACGTGCAAAAGACTTTCTACAAAAATACTAGCAGAAATAAAATCATTTGTCGTGGCTCCATATCGATGCATTTTTTTTTTCAGTTTAGATGCAGAAATTATAATGGTTTTGTTAAAACGCTATTACGAATTTTACTTTTATAACAGGAATCCGGATTGACAATTGATTTTTTTCAAAATTTAAAAAACATGTTCCTAGTACAGCGCGCGGCGGGCTGTGCTGGCGCCGCTGCTACGGCTGCTGAAACCCTCAAGCAGCGAAAATACTGTAACCTTATAGGCTAACCTAACTACAGTTTTGAACCGTTTGGGATTGAAACCCTCGGGTCATGGGGCCCGAATTTCTCGTCGTCGAAATTTCTCATCAACTGGTCGACACTTCACGTGATCAGAGGGCTGGGTTATTCTTTGGCCAAAGAATTAGCATTGCCTTTCAACGTGGCAATGCCGCCAATCTTCTGGGCGCGTTTCCGGATGACAGTGATGCGGACGAGTACTTCGACGCCTAAGTGTCCATTGTATTTAATGTATCATCATCATCATTTCAGCCGTAAGACGTCCACTGCTGGACTTAGGCCCCCCCCCCCAAAAAAAAATACGTTCATGTTCACTAAAAACACACAATAACGATCCAAAAAATTTATTACAATAATCCTCAGTTGCCGCGGGACTCTAAAACGTAATTGATCCCTAAACACTTTTGATATGTGTACTTGTGCTCGGAAGTCTGTGACGTGTTAGTAATTAGTATTGGCATATGTAGGGCCCTTTTCCACTGGTTCCCTTTGGAACTGGCAAGGTGACCGCCCAGAATAAAAAGATTGAGTTACCTATTGAATAAAAACCGTCACTCAAATCGAAAACGCCACTGGAAAGCTGTCGCCAAAATGTAATATATAAAAATCTGCCGGACAGTCTATAAGGTAATCGTTGCAGACTGGATCGTTGGTCGTCGTTTGTCGTTCGGTAAACGCTCGAATCAACACACAAGACTGCATTCAATTTCTCTGAGCATAAAAAAGAAAAGAATTCAGAGAATGTTGTCTTTAGATGTCACAGTTTATTATGGCACTGTCCCAAAGAGGGACGAAAAGAACCAAAAAAAATTATTATGGCACTACATCTGTCACTTAGATGTCAATCAGGATGTCAGTGTCAAATGTCACTTTATTATAACCTTAAATTCTACTTCAGTTCAATGAGATAATTTGGTACTTTGAGAAATACATGTCATTCTCATTCAGTCGATGTAGTTCAGTGGTTCTGGAAGGAAATATTGGTGTTCACGCACTTGCAATCGCTTTTCGTCCCATTTGGAGCTCAATTAATTTAGTGTCTCAATTTCGCTCGACACGAACAAGGCAGGTAATCCCAGAAAGTTTATGAAAATGTTTTACCCGTAACTTAGCCGGTATCATAATATTCGTACCCGTAACTTAGGCGGTATCATATTTAACTTAGCTGGTATCATGTATTAAAGTTTGACCGGTGGATACCGTCTTATCGAGGCTTACGTCACGGTGAGATTTTTTCACACAAAGTGGCGAATATGTAGCTGAACCTAATGTTAATTATTATTTATTTCTTAGTTGATGCAAGTCATGGTCTCTTTTATTAGATATACCTGGTTAGTCGCTAATTATCTACCTATACAAGAATATTTATTTCGTGTAACAATAAAAAATATTACAACTTGTTGGATGACTGTAATTTATGTATCTACATGACATGCTTCAAGGCACAAGTTGTTATTTCTATGACATCTTTATTAATTACTGACGACCACCACACCCCTGTTTCACACAGTTTTTATGAGTTTAAGAAACAGAGATTTCTTTATTTTAATTCAATATTAATAATTATAATATACAACATACCTTTAAGAATAAATGGTCTAAAATTCAGAGCATTTCCGCTGTGAAATATCAAAACCCAGTATCTGCATAAAACTAAACTTTACAGGAGAGCCGAAAAACGATCTTTGTATAAAAGCTTCAGTGATACCTTTGCTGAGGTTTTTATACTAACCACTTATCAGTATTTGCGAAAAATTTAAGGTTGATAATAAAGTGTGAAATTTTCACATTAAGTAAAATATTTTTAAGACTCGGTTAGAAGTTCTGAAATCTTTCTCAAAAGACTAGCTGATAGCTTTTGGTAGGCCAATTCAAATGAGTTGGCAATCCATGTGGTGGCCCACGGACCAAGGGTTGCGGAGCCTTGATCTAGAGTCTAGATGGTATTGAAAAACATAGTGAAGTTTAGAAGATTTTACACACAGACATGAAAATCAACTTTGTTGAAATGACTATTTATTGAAACAGGATAAATAAATACAATTTGAACTAATAGTTTGGATCAAAGATAAAGATATATTTATTTGTATAAACATGTGTAACATGATACATAAATATGCACATATGGATGGAAGAGTTTAAAATTGCTGGTTCAACATGTTTTGCCATATTCGGCATACAAAATAGTTATAGTAGGAAATAAATGTCAAAATTTAATCAATTCAAATACATAATTACAGTCAATTACAAAAATATAGTGTAGAAATTCAAAATAATTAAAACAATAAAATTAAAATAACCAAAACAATAAAATTGAAATATTTAGTACAATAAAATTACTTCAACTAAAATAAAACACAATATTAAATTATGATCAATCAAAATTTGTCATTCAAGAACTCCGTAACATTATAATATTCCTTACTAATTACCATTTTTTTTTAGTTCTCTCTTGAATGAATTAATATTCATAATTTTTATAGTATTAGGTATTTTATTATATATTAATGGGGCCATGCATATTACACTTTTCTTTAAATATGTTGTTTTGCAGGGACTGATTGCACCCAAAGTCTGTACTTCTCACGTCTATTTCTATCTGAATACTTGGTCAATAAGGGAAACAAATGAGGATTAGTTTTTACAAACAGCGATATGTCTAATATGTAAAGTGACAGAAGTGTTAGAATTCTGTTCAAATTTCGTCAGATTATCATTGTATTTACTAAAGTTAGTCAGAAGACATGTTGCGCCAACCCTAAATAAATTGGGTTAACATTAGGAGAATAATGATTTACTAAAGTTAGTTAGTACACCCAAAGTAATTTTTTCATCTAATAATTTTGAACATTCCCCTCTGCCATCATCATCCATACAGGTATGTAATGCTACTTTTATTATTTCAGAAAGCCACCATGGAAGGTTTATCATTAGTTTCATCAAATAAGATATTTGGGGGTCACCAAAAGGTTTACTCTCACGAGTCTTCTGAACTAAAATGTAAGATGAACTTCTCAGTATACCTACCGCCCCAGGCGGAGTGTGGTGATGTTAAGTTGCCTGTCATATTTTACCTCTCTGGACTGACTTGCAGTGAGCAGAACTTCATCACTAAATCAGGGTTCCAAAGGTAATTCTTTTTAATTTGTTACTGATGCCTAGGGAAGGCTTCACCTTTCTGCCCTCGTTTACCTATTACAGGGTAAGGGAAACAGCCACAGCTCAGGCTAGAGCAGATGAGGTTGATTCGCGCTATATTGCAACACCTTTAAAAATCATCTTAGTTTGCTAGCTTTCATGCAAAATGACTTATGAGCCCATATCATTTGTGTGAGAAGCGAAGCGACAAAGAGATCTGACACCAACATGAAAGACGTGTGGAAAGGGCCATACATCACTTTATTACATTTTGTATTCAGAATCATTGTGTACTACAGATTTAAATAAATAATAGTTTAAAAAAACTAAAAAACACGCTTCCATGGAAAACCAAACTAAAAAGTACAAAATAATGGAAAAAAAGCGTGGGGTGCTTTTAAGGTATTTTTTTATTGATATCATGCACCCCACGCTTTTTTCCATTATTTTGTGCTTTTTAGTTTGGTTTTCCATGGAAGCGTGTTTTTTAGTTTTTTTAAACTATTATTTATTTTCTATTTTTTAGGGTATTTCGAATTTTGAGACGTATGTCAGCGTAGTTTGTGACAGTTTTTTTGCTGTCCTGGTAACCCTGGCAAGGATAATGGCACAAAGGACATTGCCCGCCAATGGGCCCCTTATTTTTGGTGCCGGGCAGAGACTATTTACTTCTCAAAAATTAAGTCGTAATTTTATAAGTCCAATTTTATTTTATCAACATTTCTTTCACCCTAGCATTAGAAAACGTAATTAATCATTATGTTATTGAATCAAAGGAAGTTCTGCCATTAAAACTTAACCTGAATGTTGCCAAGATAGACCACAGATTATGTCAATTAAATGGTAATCGATTGAAAATATCGATATATTACTATTCAGCCGACTAAAAGTATCGGAGAAGTTTACAATAACTTTTCTCCGGTCTTAATCTAGGTCTCATGTAACTGATTAGACGTATATTCAAATCGCGTTTTAAAACAGGCAGCGGGCGCGCTAAAATAAAATAAAAAATAGAAATCGGTATTAAATAAACTAAAACACGAAAGAATTATAATCTGAGAATATATATGTCGTGGTCAGATCGTAGAACTAATCACTTTATAATGTGACTAGCCATTTCATGAATTAGTTGTATTTCATGATATGGCCAACTAAAACTGGCTAGATCGTATAAAAATTAACGTTTGGTGATAAAATCGATAATCGACGTTTGGCCATTTAAATTAATGTACACTTTCAATGATAATAAAAGGTCTAAATAAAGTAGGAACTTACGCAATGCTCTGTAAGAACAAACATAAGCTAACAATTAAAACTTAAATAAAAAAAACTAAAACTCTCCATTCAAATCAAAAGCTAATTGCAATTAAAAGAGATATTTTAAACTGTGCATCAAACTTAAAATACTAAATAATAGACTTTTACAATTATTGAGGGAGTTGGGGCATCCCGACTCAGATAGGTTACGTTAGAATGGGATGATGGGGTCTAGTGAACATTTCTTATGAGGTAATTTTATTTTAAAAGCTCGATAAAGCATATTTTAGTGCACAATCAGTTTTTTTTATGGAGCAAAGGCATGTTTTGTAGTAGAAACAGTAATAAATTGATGAACAGTTAAATAGTACTCCAACTCAAATCGTATTTACTGTTGTCGGTGGCAAAACTGCACCATAGCTGCATTAAGTTATTTACATCAAACATTGCAGCTTTGTGTCGTAATTATATTTCACTACACTTCTATCTTCGATTTGAAATTATTCACTTTTAGTAAAGAATATAAATCATTTTCAAAAGTATCTCTTTAATTATGTAAATAGAAAGCATTAAAAAAATAAAGAGAAACTGTTTACAACTGTTGCACAAACAAAACGGTCACACCACAATTCTTAAATGATATTACCTACTTTTATCAAATCGATTTGGTAAATCGATCAACAAATTATTTCACATGGCCACACCTACCCCGCGTTCCGAATCACAATAAATAACATCGCTGTTAGCGTGTCAAGAAATCGCCACGCTTTTCGGAAGGATTGTTTGGCGCGCTTATATTATAGATTTTGCGTAACTCGGAACGCAAGCCTAGACTAGACAGATTAACCTGTCAAATCAATACATCATTCAAATTCAATTCAAATTGTTTTTTTTAGTGATATGTGAGCAAAATATTGACTCTATTTAGTTTAAGTGAGCTTTGGACTCTTGTTTTAGTGATAAGTGAGCAAATTGACTCGTTTTCTATATTCTTGCTTTACTCCTGAAAAATGTCTGCACCTGGTAGAGATCGGGTAAACTACTCTTTATCTCGCCGGTGCAGCCACAGGGTGCAGCGGTGTGTCATTGCTCTTTATGTCTGGCGCCTAATCTTCGTAGACGTCAAATCGAAGAATTAGATGAACCAATGCTTATCCTTCTGAGATCCTGGGTAACATCTACATTGGTAAGTTTATATGTCATTTACAATATATATATATGAATACTTACGATGCCTACCTGGTCAATCAAGGAGTCATCGTCTGACAAAACAGGTAAATATTCAGGCAGCTAACTTCCAATTCGTTTTAAGCAATGTTAGAAGTGTGCTTTCTATGAAAAGACAGCAGCTTTCTGTGTCCTATCGTTACTAAGCCATTGTGCACACAATAGTAATAGATATAGTGTAAAAAGTAAGATTTATGTCTGCATACTTGAACTTTTTATGTTATCATACATATAATTTCATTTATAAACAAAATGTCATTATCATGTATTCGTCTCAGACCTATCCTCTAGATATACGGCTTAACTATTCCCTTGTTATAATTAAAGATTTACAATATAATCTATCATTTGTGGTAAAACTATTTTGTAATTAATTTTAAGCTCATGAATTAATATACTTAGGAATTCACAGATTTTTTTTTTTTGTTATTTTTTCAGATATTTTCTGATGACATCCTGTGTGCAGAAGGTTTTGTATTATTAGTAAACCACACATCATCTAATACAAGTCTATCCCTTGTATACCCTGCTCTTGGACACCTAAACATATGTTTTGCATGTGGCTTGTCAATTGCAAGTCGCAGAACTCACAGTTAGTCAAGATTGTCCTCTAAGGAATGTTATACTAAGATGGACATGTAAGTGTTTAATCTTATTTATTTATATAAACTTAATGTTCATAGTAATTGAATAACAATTTATCGTATAAATATAATATTTTTGTTTTTAGGTCTTGCATTTGGAATGAGTTTGTCATCCTTGTTGGGAAGCTGCATCAAGAGTAGCACAGAGGCCACCCATTGCTGGCAGTAAGCAACCCACTGTGGAGTCTGCACCAGTGTTTGATAACATAGACAGTAACATCATTGCAGATGTTGTGATTCCTTTACCAATTATAGCCCCAGTGCAATTTCTAGATGATACATTCCTTGAAGAATAAATGTCTATTGTTGTTATTGATTATTTTACTAATTAAACAGCTGTATAGCAGCATACTGTATTTTAACCTCCTCTATAATTAAACAGCTGTATAGCAGCATACTGCATCTTAACCTCCTCTATATTAAACAGGTGTATAGAAGCTTACTGTATTTTATCCTCCATAATTAAGCCCGTCCTACATAAACTACAGCTAATCATGAGTGGCACAGTGAACTCAATAGGAAGCGGGATAGTGATTTTACTATGTTGCTATCGCTCACAGAAGATGCTGTGTAGCTTTAGTCATCATCAACCTAGCATTTTTTCAACTATGTTGAGGTTGGCTTCTAGTCTAACCGATGCAGCTGCATACAGTATTGCTCAAAGAATGACTGCACATCTGACCTCCACAGCCGATACACAAGTTTATAACATATTACTTCTTGGTAAGAGATTATCACACTTGCGGAATTGGCTACTCATAATGAGTATCTAACGTTTAAATATAGCATGCAGAACCAACAGCTTGAATGTATTAACAGCCACTCAGGAGGAATTAATATGTAATGGATGGTCACCCATTCGCAGTCTGACCAAGCATTGCTTAACTTGAGATAGATCTGTGCGGTTATTGTAACAGCCACGAGCTCCTCTAACCGAAGGTTTTAGCCGTTGGTAAGTATTTATTTTTAATAAGTGGTTAAGGCACAGCCCAGTTAATGCTGACTGCCGGGTGGTCAGTCCAACATAATATCTAGCAACAGAAGATGCTATGTAGTAGAACGGGCTGGTGTCTGCAACTCCACGACTGAGCGCGTATTTTGCGTACGGAAGATGCTATGTAATGTTTTTATTTAATTCTGGAAACAATATTAATACATAAACAATATTATTATTTTAATTTCAAATATTTTTATAAAAAATATTGTTTTATAACCTCAATTTCATCATCTTTAAAAAAATGAATTTCTCTGAAACTAGGGTGAAAATCTGAAAATTGTTTTCAGGATCTGAAAGGTAATTGTTGTTCTTCAAAACCAAGTTTAAACCACCGTTGCCCGCGTTGTTTTTCTAGGGGCCCAAATCTCCTAACAAAACGGGCATTGTCCTTTATGAAATTATTGCATTGTCATCAGTCCTTGACAGGTGTGCAAAGTTTGAATGAAATCTGGTCGTTTAAAGTGGGTCAAAATCGCACTATAAGGAGTCGGTTACAAACAAACATACAAATATACAAACATACAAGTGAAGCTAATATAAAGCGTGTAAAAAAATATTAAAATGCTATGTGGCCCATTTCAGATGTTATTTGAGCTTAACTTTACGTACATTTAGTATATTCCCTAGGTAAATTTATGAATACCTACCTATTTTAACATATAACAGGCCAGCCCATTACAAAGACATAAAAAAAGTGTTTATGTGGCTTTTTGAACTTGTGCAGATTATAAAACTGTATGTTAATTACAACCATAACTTGCTAATTATTGTCCTTATCAAAAATATTACGAAGCTTATCATTATCACTAGCCATTATAATACTTATTTTTTCGTAGTGAGACAAGACCACAATTGTATCAGGACATGCTTGACATAAATATATGATAACATTTTATAGGTATGCAGCAGAGCATGGAATCATAGTTGTGGGCCCAGACACATCTCCCAGAGGTGTGAAGATTCCTGGTGACGATGATTCCTGGGATTTTGGAGTAGCTGCTGGATTTTACATTGATGCCACTAAAGAGCCATGGTCAAAGAATTACAGAATGGGCAGTTATGTTAATAAGGAGCTGTATGAATTAGTACTGCATGCATTTAGCAATGTGGTTGATGCTGAGAGGATTGGCATTATGGGACACAGGTAAATGTATAAAATATATCTACTTATGTACTTATTATTGTAACCAATTCGATTTTATACCCCCAAGTATTTTTTTGCTATGGATGCATTGTCGCGAAATGTAGTTCGCGTTATCGCGACAATACAGGATTTTTTTTAACCCGTGCGCAAAAAAATTTTGTGGTTCAATATCAGTAATGGAACACATTTCAATTTTTTTTTTAAATACTTTTTTTTATATTTATCCGACCTTAAATCAGTAAACTGTGGACACCCTACATATTTCTTAATATGATATCGACAATAGGAATACGTCACTAACCGCGCGCCGGCGTAGGTACTTCGAACTTCTTAGAATTTTGACCGATCGAACACCAGTTCGACCGACCGTAGCTACAAGTATCTAGGTACTAAGATACTTGTAGCTACGCTCGGTCGTTCACCTTCGCCGCCGCGTAGATACTTCGAACTTCTTAGAATCTTGACCGATCGAACTGGTAGGTACTTGTAGCTACGTTCGGTCGTTCACCTTCGCCGCCGCGCCGGCGCCGAGCTCAAGTTACCATAAAAACCAGTTTCAAAATAAACATCTTTCGTTAACGATAACTTAATTTTTATACACTAAGATATATCAAAATAAAAATTGCATGGTTGCTCGTTTAATTTGTAAAAATTTGCGCACTGGTTATAAAACTTATCCTGTTACCATGAGACAAATTATATTTTAAGACGAAATAATAGCATATTGTGGTTGAGCTACTAACCCGATCTGCATATAAACCCTCCAGATCAGATAAACCCGTCTGTAAATCCAGGCACAACTTTAAATACTCAATATTGCCATAAACCTACTTACTTATTGTGCATGTTGAGATGAGGGAGAGAAGACGTCAACTATTTATAACCCTACAGCGTAATAATTATGTAAACACATCATCAGCAGCATATAATGTTCCCTCTGCTGGGACACAGGCCTCCTCTCGGTGAGAGGGAGTAGGCCATAATCCACCACGCCGGCCCAGTGCGGATTGGTAGATGTCACGTCTTCGAATTTTTGGTTCTAAGACATGACGGTTTCCTTACGACGTTTTCCTTCACCGTTTTGAGAGCAGTGGTGATGAAATAATTTGCACAAAGTAAAGCGCCTGCTTGGGTTCGAACTCACTATCTCACGACTCGTAAGTCGCGGCCGTTACCACTGGGCCGCCACTGCTCAATGTGCGGAACCCTCGTTAATACACTGGCTAAGCAATTAACCTTACCTAGCTGGTGATAATTAATTAGTAGGTATTCAAATAAATCCGCGTCCATTTGAGTGTGAATTTTTCCGGGGCATAAACACAAAAATGTGTGACTTGTAAAAATCGGCCCTAAAGCAAATGGCTTGTGTAAAATTAATCGGTATCTCATGATCTTCTATGTAACCTTCTTAACTAGCTGAAGAAGCCTAAGCAGATTGGGGCAGGACCTATCGAGGGCCATTTAATGAAACTCACTAACAAAAAGATACCTACCACTAAGAATTAGGGACGGTATCAGTAACGATATCGATCGCAGAGGGATAATTACAGTAAAACCTTGAATGGAGTGTCATGACGTAAACAAGTTGTTAATTGTAGTAAGTGCTTTTTTCACTTTTGTTTGCCAGCGTTATGGAACAATTCTAAGTACCTATCTCTGAATATCATTTAGAACAGTATGGGCTGGTCGGATGGCTCATCAAATGAGGATTTAAAAAAAATAAATAACTCTGTTTCGTTTCTAGAGTATCCCGACGATGTTCTAATTTTGCTACGTAACTTTTAATCGTTACTTTTAGGTGTTTAGTGTTTTGATACCCAAAAATCTTCACAAACCGGTCAGCTTCAAATTAAACAGTAATCAAAGATTACTTAATTTAGTGATAAATGCAAAATTAAGACCACTTTAGGTACTTCTCTGAACTAAGTAGATGTCAGAATTGACAAATGGACGGGTCCGTTAGATATTTAAATTACATTAAATTTATTTTCTTATCACAAATGTTGCAGGTAGGTACATAAAGTGCTTAAACTAATTAAAAATATATAATAACATTTGTGAGAACATAACGTGTAACATTTGTTTTGCTCGAAGAAGGCATTGAATACCTGTGTTACGGGTCACGAGGCCCCCCAATTCTTACAGTTAGACTTGTATATTATAAGATCAAAACAAGTATGAACTAAATGTGTGATGGAGTTTGGACTGTTTATTTTGTGATATAAAAGGAATATATATTAAAAAAAAAAACGATTAAATAATGGATATGAGATTTATGTGTGTTTGTTTTAAGTACCATCCGAGGACGTGCGTATGAATACACAAGGCACGACCGAGGACCTTTTCAAAGCGAGGACCTTTTCGAGGGTCCTCGGTTTGATTTGACCAAAGATTCGTATTCCGCAAGCGATTTTGAGCCTTTCTGTATACTTAATAGGAAAAAGTTGTCTGAACCTCGGTTTGATCAAAATTTTTCATAATCTTACACACGCATTGTGTATCCACCAGGTGGCGCCTGTGTCACCTCATACACAGCATCTTTACACTCTTTTCACGTTGGTTGTATTATTCGAGGACTTTTGTGTTAAATTTAACACAAAGGACCTCGGTTAGGTAGCTTTTCCAAACAATGTGTATTTGAGACCTCGGTTTGCTAGATTTTCCGAACAATGTGTATTCTAGTCCTCGTTTAGACAGTTTTCCTCGTGTGTAGAAGACGAGTTATGTGCTATCATTTAAATAAAATTATGGAGGAAGAAATCGAAGGTATACTGAACCCTTAAGCAAATCGTTAGTACCTAGCTACTTGGCGCACGAGGAATAAGGAGGCTTCTTCTGCTGTTTGTGCTAACTACCTAGGCATTCTAGATTACACAACATTATGATTTCAGCCATAAAATATTTTACGGTCATGGGACACAAACAACAAGTTGAAGTAAACAAGTACAACGAAATAAAGAAAGTTTTATTTTAAAATCAAACAAACTATTCGACTCAAACAAAACGACTTACAGAGAAAATAATTAGATCGACATAATTTGGACTAAAAACTTAACATAACATTAAGTAACACAATGTTTATTTAGAAAACAATAAAGAAATATTATCAAGTGAGATCAAAATAATTTGGGAAGCATGAAAACTTAATAGCTAGCTATAAAACTATTAAAGATAAATCACATATTATATGCCAGTCAAATTCAAAATTTCTTGCTTTTTTCGCAAATTAAAGCGATAAAAAGGATTAATTGTTGTATCATCAGTTTTCATCAATACTTTTATTAGTTACTAGCGAAAAACGCAAGAAAAGAATGTAGGTTAAAGAATTAATGATTTTTGGAACAACACCCTATTGGTTACAATCATCACCATTCATAAAAAAAAACATCCTTTGGGATAATCAATACCATTCAGTTTTCTTTTTAGAGAGAGAGAGGGAGAGAGAGGGAGAGGGAGAGGGAGAGAGAGAGAGAGGGAGAGAGGGAGATAGGGAGAGAGAGAGAGAGAGAGAGATAGATAGAGAGAAGGAGAGAGAGAGAGAGATAGATAGAGAGACGGAGAGAGATAGAGAGAGGGAGAGAGAGAGAGAGAGAGAGAGATAGAGAGAGGGAGAGAGAGAGAGAGAGAGCGAGGTAGAGAGAGGGAGAGAGGGAGAGACGGAGGGTGGAATTATCTGAATTCCTTTCTAAGTGCTCATTATTTTAAGCTATAATAGAACTCTGCAAATTTCAAAATGCTAAGTCCAGTGGTTTCTTCATCAATCTTTACCTGTATGGTGTGTATATAAAAAGTAGCCCTATGTCCTTCCCCGGGCTTGAGATTATCCTATCCAGCACAAACGGATTACTAAACACTGACTAATAAACAGGTCGGATCAATGTTACTTGCATTTAATCACTACATAGTATAAAACAAAGTAGCTTTCTTTGTCCCTATGTATGCTTAAATTTTTAAAACTACGCAACGGATTTTGATGCGGTTTTTTTAATAGATTTTGTAATAAGTAAAGAATTATGTGGTATATAACTGGAATAGGTGAACATCTGTGTTAATTTATCTGTGTTTTTACTGCAATATACTCCTGTATGCTATGTTATTTGATTTTTTTTGTTCAGCGTAAATATGTAGGTTTTGGGATTTAGATACACGTGAGCAAGCTACGTATAGCTGCCCATGGGAAAAACAGAGCGTGCCTCAATGTATCCCCGCTACCTACAAAGTTTGCCCTTGCGATTTATTAATAGTCATAGAAAATGCAACTTTAAGTGGGAACTGTAAACGTTTGAAATTGAAGGGTAAGTTATTGGGTATTATTGGGATGCGTGGAATAAGAACATTTTCACCCTTAGCTTCTCCAGTTAAAATTGTGGCCTTAACAAAATGCCTGCCTAGTTCAATGACTCGCAATCTAGTGCCATTACATAGTCTCGGGGCGTCCAAGTTGCGCATTAACAAAACGGGTATACCGACTTTTAATTCGAGCTTATGTGATGGCACCCCAGATAGCTCCAAAGAGTTAAGAAACTCCACGGGGTAGCTCGTACAGTCTTCAGATGACATGACTGTGTCGATGGAGTTGTAGGTTGTTGCATCGCTGGTTACTTGGTCCAAGATAATTTTGTTGATTTTCGCAACTGTCTCATTTCTGGGTGCTAGTATAGATCTTTCACATAACCAACTTTCATCGTGGATGTTCTGTTGCAAAGTTGCAAAAACTTGAGCAATGAGTGCGTCTTCCGAATCCACAACGTGACAAAATTGATTAGTGAATAGAACCATACCTTCTTCGTCAGTTTCGATTCGACCTTTAGGCGCTCCGTTCAAGTCAATCATAGTATCGTGATAACTTTTAAACTATTCGGCCAAATTACTTAGTGTGAAAGACAAAGTTTAACTACATTAAATACTTAATGCGAGAAATGTATTCATTTTGATAAGAGTTTGATAATTATATACTATGTGTGCATTGTAAAATAGTAAATTAAATTTATGGTTCACAATTTTGGTCGTACTGGCGTGCACATAAAAGGTAGATATATGCTGTCGCAGATTTTTATTTAGATCTACTTAAGACAAACAATCCTGCGGTACATCATCTTTATGTAACTCCATTGGTTTAGGCAGCGCACGCCAAGATAGCTCTCAGATGGAAGATTTTTTTACGGCTTAATTGACACGTATCGTTATATTATGACCAAAATTACATAAAATCATTATAAATTGTAGCCTATGTGTTATTCTGATGAATAACCTATATTACTGTAAAGTTTCGTCCAAATCCGTTCAGTAGTTTTGTCGTGAAAGGGTAAGAAACATACACATACATCCATCCTCACAAACTTTCGCATTTATAATAGTAGTAGGATAATGTTAGAGAAAAGAGACTTTCCGTGAAAATATTGTGTAAATAAACATTGAATCGTAACATAACATCAAGCCTTATTTCCCCGAAGGGTTGGGTAGAGGTATACCAAAAGTACACCTACGTTTCGCCAGTTATATTGATATAACATAATACTTTGAAAAGCGCCTACAAACGTAAAGATAATCGACTCGTCCTCGCTTGGTACTTCATTTTTAGAAAATGTGTGTAAGGAATAATTCGGAACATTCTACTTACATTAATAAATTATCTAATGGTATTTAGGTAGGAAGTTTTTTCATGTCCTCGCTGTGTTCAAGTTCTACTCGGAAAACTGTCCTCAGTTTAGTGATATAAAGTGTAACACAGCGTCCGCAGTTAGTACAAGATATAAGAAATATTGTGTAAAAATACGTCCTCGGAAGGGTGTCGCAGGGCTGACTTAAGGGGTCCTCGGTTGGCATACACAAAGTCCTCGTATGTGCATCGCTGGTCACATTTGGCTGTGTATTTCAGGTCCTCGGTATGATAGCCGGAATTCATACAGAAAAATGTTGAGATAGCATTATGCCAATAAGCTTATCACTATATATTTAGTCATCTGTCTCTTTCTATCTTATTCAAAAAGGCCAACGAAGTATTAAAACCAGTTTTTTGGAGGGTCCTCGGTACGGTCAAGAACTACCAAGGTCCTCGTAAGGGTGTCTGTACAAACAAGGGTGTGTGTACGAGTGTATGTCAGTGAGTGAGTGTATGTGTGAGATGTGTGAGTTTGTGTGGGTAGGTACAGGTATACAAGTGTTTGAGGATATAAAAGGGAGGTTGATGTGATGGAAGAGATGTAGGTTAGCGGATTGGAATCAGCAGACTTTGTTTATTCACTATGAGGAAAATGACTATAACTTTTATAACTATATCACCGACTAGTAACTTTTATTCGTGCGGGTACCCTGTAAAAGAATGTCTAAATAAAAATTCTGGAAGTAGATTTTGTAAAAGCCCACAATATCTTCGTCCGATTTGCCTATATAATCGTTTGGAGGCCCCGTACGATGAGCCGAAAATCAACGGCGGTAAACATCCCGTCATTTTTATCATTTTGACATAGAAAGCGGGCCCCTATCTCAAACGACGTGATTACACGTCCCGTCTACTTAGCTAGGTATCAAGTTTAGGTGTTAAATATGAACACTGATAAAGTATCCCCTTTCCACAACCTGTGCGAATTAACCGAACTTTCCGAACCTCGCGGGAATGCGGCTTCTCCTGCTTACCGCGCGGAGTCCCGCGTTTGCCTTGTGCATTCAGGGTGCGTAGTTAACTTGCACGGGTTGTATAAGTGAACATACATAGTATCCATTCTGTATTTATCATATTAAACAGTGGGTATATCTTTTGAGAGATCATAAATAACTACCTACCGAATTATTACATTTTCAGCATGGGGGGTCATGGAGCCTTAGTATCCACCCTTAGAAACCCTGGCTTGTACAAATCAGTGAGTGCATTTGCACCTATATGCAACCCTATGGAATGCCCATGGGGTATCAAGGTCTTCAATGGATATTTGGGAGAAGACAAATCGAAGTGGGCTGAGTGGGATGCGACAGAGTTAGTCAAGAAATATGATGGACCTCCACTCACTTTACTTCTTGATCAGGTAAGATTAGTTAATAAAATTAATGGAATCAAAATCTTTTAAGAAGACTTCTATTTCATATCAAGACATTAATCTCTTTTTTCATTTTGGGCTATCAAAGTAAGAAAAAAAAAATAAGTCCCAAAAATATTTTTTTATGCAAAAATAACTATAGGTTCTGGTTGTTCCCAAAGCTAGGCTTTTTTTTAACGAAGTGGTCATAGGGGACAATCGCCCACCGTTACTTACTAAAATAAAATTGAAAATGTTTTGTTTCTTTTTTCAGGGGGCTAGTGACAAATTTTACTTGGAGAAGCAATTACTCCCTGAAAACTTGGTGGAAGCGTGTCGGTCAGTCGGTGTGCCAGTCATACTAAATTTACGCGAAGGTTATGACCACTCGTACTACTACATCTCCACTTTCATCGGCGAACATTTCGACTTCCACGCCAAAATACTGAAGGCTTAATTAAGAAAACCATATTATTGACATAGTCAATATTGTGAAATGCATTTTTAATCATATCTGTTTTTATTTTTACAGTAAAGTTGTTATTATAAATAATACATTTCTTTCTATACACTTACATTTTCTTCACATATTAAGGCTAATTTAATTTCTATCACCATCCATCAATGAAAACAAAATTTATTTTTCAAACATTAACATATAATTTGTCAGTTTACATTTTTAAAATTTCTTAACAAATTTTTATACTATGTCTTTGCCAATTCGTCAAGTTGCTACCTTCCCGTGTCGTTTTTCCTAAGAGTATGGTAATACTGCAGGAATTTATCTCTGTTCCCCCATATGCTGGTGGTACCCCAGTGACACCAACCCCTGGAAATGAAATTGACGTTGAGGATACAGATACGTAGGATAGATGCTTTGACTACGCGATAAGTTTTTAACTTCGGTCCAATAAGTAGGTACGGGCGTTACAGTCCGATCGTCGAAATTATGCATTCCTGCACGCGTAGCATAACCACCGTAGAAATGTGTTTTGTCGACGGACGAATAGACAAAGTAACGTTTCGGGTACACAGTACGACAGCAGCAAAGTAGAAAGAGTCAACTGCACTTTTGATGTGAAACATCTATAGGCGAGGGTAAACCTAAATTTTGGCATGGCGACGCACAGTGGGCCCATACTGAAAATTAGTGGACTTAGGCAACAAAGTTTCAATATAGATGCGATTTTTTTTGATGTCATAATTAACATATAAACATAAAATTAATACGTTATTTTTTATTATAACATATTTATTTGTTTTCGTAAAGCATGGTTTATAAATATTATCTTTACAAAATATTTTTTTGTTTTGCCTTGTGTCGCAGGTTCGCTAGGTTAAGATGCATTTCGCAAGGTCAGCCTTGGGATGGGTGACCATTTAGTTTTTGTTTTGCCTTCTGTCGCATCTTCTAAAGTATGCTTTAAAAAATAATTTCGATGTTTCACATCTGCCAGGCGTCCCGCGACGGCTCACTTTTTTTTAAATAAAATTAACTCTTCGACATGATTCGGCTCAGAATCATTTTAACACGTTGAGTGCCGATCACGCGATATCGCGTGAATAGTCGGCTCTGCATTATGGCCGATCACGCGGTATCGCGTGCTTGCTACTTACAATTTTGTATGCGCTCTAAATCTGTGGCCATATGGGATTTACCATCAATCTATGTTCGGCACTCAACGTGTTAACCGACTTCAAAAAAAGGAGGAGGTTCTCAATTCGACTGTATTTTTTAAAATGTTTGTTACCTCATAACTTTCGACTGCGTGAACTATCGGTATACGGCCGGTGTCTTAGGATCTGTATTTAGGTAAGTTTTTTGCCACCGACTTCCGAAATTAACGTTATTTTTCACTTTGTAGTGTTTTTAAGGAAGTCGGTTGTTTTTTTTTTTGTAAAAAGTTTTTATTTTGAACTTTTTAGTTATGGTATCTACCCGCATTAATTCCTATACCTCTACTGGCCAGGTGAAAATTAAGACTTATATGGTTTTCTCATGGATGTCACTGTCTGAACTGAACCTAATTAATACGAGACCACACGGAAAGCACCAGCTTTCAAATAAAAGAAGAATCATCAAAATCTGTTCACCCAGTCGAAAGTTATGAGACTTATGAGGTAACAAACATTAAAAAAAAATACAGTCGAATTGAGAACCTCCTCCTTTGTTTGAAGTCGGTAAAAAAATAGAGTCGAAGAGTAAATGTTATAAAAAGTGCAGTTGACTCTTTCTACTTTGCTGCCATCGTACTGTGTACCCAAAACGTTACTTTGTCAATTCGTCTGTCGACAAAACCCCTTTCTACGGTGGTCATGCTACGCGTGCAGAAACTTGTAAGTGCGACAATTCTTGGAACTAATAAGGATCAAATTCGCAAAATACGTATTCGTTTATATGAAATTGACGGGTGTCAAGAAGTGTTTCTCTCGTCGGCCGGACTATAAGTATGACGCATCGAGTTTTAAGGTTTCCACGGACTGTACTGTAACGACACAAATAATTTCGAGTTATCACCCAGAACATCGTCGCACAGCACGGCATCGCATACGATGTGCGAGTCCGGAGGCGCGACTCGCGATCATCAAAATAAGTTCCGTTTCATAACCCAGACACACAGCCAGATCAGTTAGACCCTCCACACGACGATCCATATTCTCCTCCATATCTTTCCTGGACAAAGAGATGACGGTCGCACTGCCCAGTCAACACCACATCATTGGTAACAATTTGACGGTGATAGTGCCTTCATGTCATAGCAGCAAGGGCGGTTTTCGTAGTGAAAGTTAGCTTGCACTACGTAAATCCATTTAACAGTACAAAGTTGTATATGGAATCTATAACATTCCCACTGCTAGGACACAGGCCTCCTCATTGAGAGAAAGATCAGGCCGTAATCTACCATGCGGGCCCAGTGCGGGTTGTTAGATGTCACATGCCTTCGAACTTTTTGTTCTAGGCTATGCCGGTTTCCTCTCGATGTTTTTCTGGCCTGTTAGTCTAGTGGTTATTGACCCTGACTGATAAGACTGAGGTCGTGGGTTCGATTCCCACCCAGGACAAATCTTTGTGTGATGAGCACAATCATTTGTTCTGTGTCTGGGTGTAATTTATCTATAATATGTATATATTTAGAAATATATAAGTATGTTTATCAGTTTTCTGGTTGCCATAGTACAGGCTCTGCCTACTTTGGATCAGATAACGTTGTGTTGGTTGTCCTAAGATATTATTATTTTATTTTCTTCACCGTTTTGAGAGCAGTGGTGATGAAATTAAATACACAAAGTAAAGTGCCTGGCTGGGTGCGAACTCACGACCTGCAACTCGTAAGTCGGGGCCGATACCACTCGGCCACCACTGCTCTCCAAAGTATTGCTATTTTCCTTAAACTCGATCATCATCATCATCATCATTTCAGCCGTAAGACGTCCACGGCTGGACTTAGGCCTCCCCCAATTTGGGGGGCTTTGCCATAATCGCCACGCTTGGCAGGTGGGTTGGCGATCGCAGTATGGTGGTAAAATGCATAGAGAACGCTGCTGCCCATTCTCTAGTAAGTCGCCTTTTACGACACCCACGGGAAGAAATGGGGTGGTGTTATTCTTTACGTCCGGCACCACACGGTACGCCATAAACTCGATACGCCATATTAACAGCCGCATACTGTACAGTGTACATACCTACTCTTTCTTGAAATAAAAATATTACCAGTTTCGTCAAAATTTATAGGAGAAATTAAATTAATTTCTACCTAATGCCACTATTTTTTAAATCGGAGTTGTAAGACAACCTACCTTCTACAACCAGTATGTATTACCGTCTTCTCAGTTTACGTCCTTTTAATATTCTTGTACACAAACTGTCGTAAACAATATTTCAGTGTTATTATTATCTAATACATCGTTTTGCCATTATCTAGAACGGACATGTTAGTTACTATACTCACATTCCAAATAAAGCACCACCAAGATGCGCCGCGTGGTCAAAGAATTTCCATCCAAAAACCACGCCAGCTAAGTCAACGCTCATTATTACCTTTATAGCCTGCAATATAAACATCAAAATATTTACATAAGTAAAGTAAAGACAGTAGTATAGGCAATGAAAAGTCGTGTTGTGTGTTTACCGTGCCAGCAGCGAATGTGTACATAGGCAAAAAGATTATGCTAAGTCTGGTGTCAGGATATTGAACACACACGTATGCTAAAACAGACATAATTGCACCCGACTGAAAAAAAGAAAAGAGGAACATTAATTTTATTACAGGATTTAGAAATCAAGTATACAATATCAATAATTATTAAAATTAGAGATATCGTATACTTGATTTCTAATGATGCAGTAAATTCGTTTTATCGGTTATCCATCTGTCCTGCGACTGCGAGCGAGGTGGACCATCGACTTAATAACGGTTGCGGTATTGTGCTGGATGCGCTACTGTCAAAAATGATCCAGACAATTATGAAAATTAAACTTTATTTCAATGACACATGGTGTGATTCAGAATAATCACAGTACACGATAATTTTGTCATTTTGTTAACTCGATCAAATTGAGATTAAGTTTAATTTGTTTAGTTGTTCAGCAGGCTAATTATCTAACACACTAACAGTAGCCACAGCTTTCATTTTGAAAAATCACCAACATCAAATAGACAGATTAAATGTCTACAAGCTTTTTAATACATACACACATCAGCTTATTAGGTGCTATACTCCATTTGTTTAGGTAGTTAACTAAATGTAAACAATCTTAACATGTCTTTTATCTAAAAAACTGTCTAAAAATTGAATCTAAAAATGTTTACAATTAGGTATTTACTTAAACCGATGTTAGGTAAGTAACTTAATTTAAATAATATTTGTTGGTCTTTTATACGATTTATTTTATATAAAAAGACATATCAAGATTGTTTACCTTTAGTTAACTACCTAAACAAATGGAGTATAGTGTGTCAAACCAAATAATAATTATTAATTATGTTATGTACATTGGTGAGCAGAAATTTTTTTCAGCATTATGAAGCTATAGTTTAGCAATATCCTTCAAAACTTAAGTGGCAGTGGACAGGGCACATTGCTTGCAGAACAGATTGCCGTTGGGGCCGTAAGGTTCTGTAGTGACGACCGCGTACCGGAAGACGTAGAGTTGGAGGGCCTCCCACAAGGTGGACCGATAAACTTGTGAAGGCCGCAGGAATCCGCAAGATGCGGGAAGCTCAAAACCAGTCGGAACTGGTGGAGCTTGGGAGGCCTATGCTCAGCAGTGAACGTCTTTCGGCTGAAATGATGATGATGATGATTCAAAATGATTCAGATTGTCATAGATACTGTGTTTGTTTGTTCTTGTTTATGTGATGCTGATGATAGTAGCGGGTTGTTTTTTCCTTATTGAACTATTAAAGTATACTTACCGCACCAAGACTAAGACCAGGTTGGTTTAGTAGAACCTTGTACAGGAAACTGGCAAAGCTGCTAATTACACCAGCACTCAAGTACATGGCGACGAATTGTTCCTTTCCTAATGAAGCTACTGCAGCTGTTTGGAGAAAAAATATGTGTAAATTATCATTCTTTCAGAAACCCCATTTCTTTTTGTGGCTTTCAACCTTAAAAAGTTCATCTATGTATGTAAAAACACAGATAAAATGCAATTTAGAAAGTTAGTGAAAGTTGGACAACTTTGTTTTATTTCTGTGTTAGGTCAATATTACACCAATAACTGAAGGTTTCGCTCAACTATCCTGATCTGTAACAATTTCTTTGACTGCGAAGCATACATTTTCGGTCAGATTATGGAACATGATATTGGGTTAGGACATTTAGAATTAAAATTCTACATAATTAATTTCTTTACCTTGGATGCTGAATGAATGCATTAGAAGGAAACATGAATTGAAAAGTTTTCTGTAAGGAAATCACATAGATTTCAGAAATTCTCTTGGTTTTTAACAGTACAGATATAATGCATATAATACCTTTAAACGAGTAATTCTTGTATATATATACATAATCTGAATCTCGGAAACGGCTCCAACGATTTTCTTCCAATTTAGTATACAGGGGGTTTCGGGGGCGATAAATCGATCTAGCTAGGATTCATTTTTAGAAAATGTCTTTTTACAAAAAAAAAAAAAACCGAGCAGAGCTCGGGCATCCAGGTACTGCATAATAATATCGACGGTTGAAAGGCGTTAAAGTTTTATATTTCGAAAAAAAAAAATCCTTTTAAAAGAACAAGTGAGTGGATTTTCGTAAATATAATTCAGTTTTTCCAAAATCCACTAACTAGTTCTTTTATAATGTTTTTGTTTTTCGAAAAATAAAACTTTGAATCACTCTCCTGCAACTTTCAAAAAATGTCGCTTAGATCAAATAGCCTTACAACCGTCGATATGTGTATGGAGGTAGGGTACTCACCTGGCATGAAGCTGTATAGAACATACATATTAGCAGCCAAGTGCATTGCTGAGTAATGGCTGAATGTAGACAACAACATTGGAAGACATCTTGAACCTGAAATCAAAATTAATTAATTTATTGACTTTTACCATTCACCAACCATACATGATCCTCATTGCTTCAATCAAATAGAAACTTACTTCCTGATGGGTTTGAACAGAAGTATTTGATCATATAGGGCTGCAGTGCCCTCACCCGCCAGGCGCCAAACACCAATAAATTAGCAGCCAATATTGGATAAAACACTTTCTCACTATCTCTTAGTGACCTCCACCATTTGGTTATTGGTCCTGGCTCAGCTTTTTGCTAAAACATAATTCAATATCTAATTGGTTTGTCCACTAACCTGCATGAACATTCAGTTTATTTTGTTATATACATGGAGATTTTGTCTGGCATCAAACTGTTATTTTTAATACTATTTCAAACTTTGATACATACTAAATGTGTCTTAAATTTTTTTTGCTGAGCACTCAACCAGCTGCTTGGTTTGTTGAGAAATGATGAGGCATGTGCACGTAGAGTCTCATATTCCCAAATCACGCAGCCAGTTAGACTTATTGTTGTCACCTAGGAATGATAACAAGTATTTTTTATTTTATTTAGAAATGTAGCTACTGCTTTCAATATTGGCATGCAGTTCTCATCAATAACTATTTTTAAATAATGAATTTTTACTTATGATAAGTATCATTCTCACCCCAACTGTAAAAAAGAAGGGTTTCCAAAGCGCCCTAGCATATAGAGGTCCGGATTCTATTTGTATTTGTGACAATGGATCGGGCTCGAGGACTGTCCGCCGACCGCCTCGCCGACTGTTGTGAATAGAGTTGCGGACCACCAACCGCACATTGCTGGGACAACCACGGCCTTGCTGGAGCAACGGTCTACTAAAATGTGTGAAAACCAAATTAAATTTCAATTTATCACGAATTTAACCAATGATTATAAATTTTTCATACCAACTATTCGTCATCTCGGCCGCACACCAAACATTTCTTAAGAACATTATATTGTTTTTTTTTGCTAAAGTTATTCTGTTACATTATTAGAAAACCAACGTAGTTATTTTGTATGTTATGCAAATGTATTACAAAACATTTAGGAAAAATTTCAAATTGAATACCTTTTTGACAACGACAATGACAATTTGACAAATTATTTAAAAATGACAATGACACTCCACTGACAGTAATGACAGAAGCTCCCGCTAGTGCAAAGCGGGAGTACTAGTCTTTTACTTTACTCTTTGTTTTCCTTATTCAAGAGGATGACTCTTGCATGCTGTCTGCCCATATCTTACCTTGTCTATTTGGGGTTAGCATAGCATATCTGAAGTCACTTGGAAATAAAATATATTCTTATGATTTTTTCTCTGATCGTTTTTAATAAAAATAGCTTTGTTATATTGCACTCCGCTATTCTATGCTACGCTTAGTAGTACACTTCAGAGGTTTTACTCAGAAATCGTCCTTTGGCTTCCTTGTTCCCGTGAGGGAGTGTGTTTATACAACCTTTGTTTTTGTTTAAAAACCCCTTAAATCTCAAGGTCATTATACTCATCATTATGAACAACTTTTATTCAGGATCTGCGAAAAAAGTCAGCTGTTTCAGTGAATCTAAAAAGTACTTGAACTGTTTTTTCCGGTTGGTCCAATAACATCTGAAAAGCGTGTAAATCTCAAAGGTGGGTCAAGGTTTTTTGCAAATAGCTGCGCTATTACGTAAAACAGTGCTTCAATTTTCGAAAAACCTGCTAAAGAAATATTGCAGTATATTAAAACTTTTAAGGATAAACAAAAAGGTTGTGCACACAGGGAAAAGTTTTTCTACGCTTGAATTACGTACATACATAGTTACCTCAGCACTAGTGATGGATTAATTAGCATTCGCATTCATTGTTAGCATGCGAATGCTCATTTAGCATTTAGCAAATTAAATGTAGTTGCGAAATTCTGTGAAGTGCGAAGTGAATTTATCGCTTCGTAATTTCATACTATCATATTACGTCAAAGCGTCGACGCACGCAGCGGTAGTGTTCGCTCTCCGTCGCACCCACGGGAAGTCCGGAATACTAATCTATCGGTTTCACGTGAACGAGACTTCGCGTGTGAAAATTATTAGCAGGTCCTGCGAACTTGCGAAGAATGGGTTAAGCAATTGTTATCTTATTAACTTTGATTTGCGCGTACTTAGGGTTTAATATTGAATGAACGCTTGTGATTGTTTAATTTATTTAAATTATTAGCATTAGCAGGGTGGTGCGAAGAATGAAATTTAGCAATTATTACCTTACAGTCTTTGATTTGCTCGTACTTAGAGTCGTGTATTGATTGAATGAATGCGTGTTTGTTTATTTAATAATAATTTGTTTGGCACGTGCGTGGTGCGCGTCTTTTTGTTTAATATATTTAATTATGTGATCAATCTAATCACATTAAATATGCATGTGTGTCAGCATTAATAAAACGTTATCGGCAAGTACGTAACGGTAAACTAAACGCTCGCTAGGAGACGTCCTAAGGCGAACGCGCTTTTTAATTCGCATATTAACAAAATTCACATAATTCATTATTAGCAATTATCGTCATATTAGCAAATAGCATAGCAATAGCAATTAGCATGCTAAGACTCAAGAATTCACATGCTAATGAAATTTATGCGAAATCGCATTAATTGACATTACTACTCAGCACCACAGAGCATCTACAGAGCAAATAATCTGTGACCGCGAGACTTTATAGAAGGAGGTAGCTGCTTCGCGTAACTATCGTGATAAAAAGATTTATATCATACCGTCGTTTCAAATGTATCATTCTGCTTTAGGACGTTTGAACCATTATGATACTTTTCTTTTTACATTTAATTTGTCAATGATTATGTGTACCAACTGCCAACAATGTAATTTTTGATCTTTCTCGGATTACGAGACTTTTTTTAGGTTACGAGAATTTTAATTGATTAACCTAAAACGTAATTTTGAATAATATATTGTAAAACGGATATATTGTATCCATAGTTATTTACCTTTTTAACCGACTTCAAAAAGGAGGAGGTTTTCAATTCGGATGTTTATATATATATATTTTTTTTTATGTATGTTCGGCCATAACTCCGTCATATATAGACGGATTTGCAAAATTCTTTTTTTGTTTGAAAGGGGTTTATTCCGAAATGGTCCCATATAAATTTCATATAGATCTGATGATGAGTTCCAGAGACAGACACTCGGAACTCTTTAAAAAATGACAGCAAATCAACCGCGATTTCTGCAATCGCATAAATATGCATTGTTTGTTTGGAATTAGTGCGGGGTGGATACCACAACTAAAAATTTAAAAATAAAAACTTTTTTACAAAAAAAAAACGACCGACTTCCTTAAAAACACTACATAGTGAAAAATAACTTTAATTTCGGAAGTCGGTGGCAAAAAAACCATAAATACAGATCTTAAGACACCGACTTCCGAAATTAAAAACCTCCTCCTTTTTGTCAAATTGTTACCGTTTCTGAAAAATAACTGTTGACGCCCCTTAAACTCCAACACTTATTTTTCAGAAATGGTAACGACGCAATAACTTTAGAAGTGTAATTTAAGATTTGTTTTATTTAAACATTAAAATAGTTCATAATATTATGCAGGGACGAGAAAAAAATTTAACAGGAGTTCAAATGTATTCAAAAATAACTTTAAATCGACATTCCTGTTTGTTTTGTAATGTCAATTTTTGTTTGCTATATTGTTTGTTTTGTTTAAGCTTACGGAAATACTTAGTAATTACTTCGCCCATTTATGCGGAAAAGCGTTTACTTTATGATGTAAGACCTAGCGCGCAATGCCATGTGTTTTTTAACCGTAACCGTATAATCTGTGAAGTATGAAATGTCATACAAATGTGCGCTATGCACTGCGATGAAAAAAGCATACGGTTGAATCAGAGTGCCCCCCTCCCGCTGCAAATTTGCAACGAGTCCACCTCATGTATCTTAATACAAGTTATATGAAGTGTACCGCGCACTGCAGTGAAAAAACCGCACTGAGAAACCGACTAAGTAGTACTATCCGATTTTTTTTTTTATTTACGCCTATAAATATTTATATCTTACGCAAAAGTAGACCTAAATAGGCATTAAGGCCATTTAGGGAAGGTCCATAAACAGTAAGGTAAAAAACGTGCCTGTTTTTCACATGAGCCGTGATTACGTATACGTTGTAACCGTACGGCAGAAATAACGCACCGCGATTCACCACACCGCAGTGCACGCTAGCCCTAAAGGGGCCTTTACACGAAACGATTAGTCGTTTCGAGTTTCGATCAATTGTCAAGAAAATCGAACCATCTTTTGATTTCAAGTCGCTCACAATCCTCAACTTTCGTCTACGAAATTGGATACGATATTCCCACACACGTACATTTGGCTACATATCAATGCTATACATTTCCAATTTTAGTTGAGCTTGCATTGTATAGATTTTTCGTACAAGCTAGAGTGAGCTTATACTGGAAATGTATAGCTTGATTTGTCACCGTGCGTACAATCCGACGTTCGATTTAAGGACGCTATAACATTTTTGAATCGCTCAAGTTTAGGTATCTGAGTCGGCACACAACAACATTACGGGCACGCACACACTGAAACCATTGACTGCTCGATTTTAAACATTACTTAACTAATCTTGATACTCGAAGGTATTATTTATTTTAATTTACTAGCAGTGTTGAGTAAAATTAGTACCTAGTAAACTAACTTGACTTTCTGCATTTGGAGACAATTACTAAGTTTTATTACCATGATCATTATGATTTTTGGGATAACGTATAATTTGTCAATTCAAAAAAAAAAAAAACGAGGTGTAACAATAAAAAACTTTCATAATATTTTTCGATAATAAACAAATATAACGGATTGTGAGCATAGACTATCGTTGAAAATATACAAGATATTCCCTAAAGAAAACTAAGCAAAAATTGTGTGACGCCCAAACCCTCACATTTGAAATTGGAGCGCGTATTCAGAATGTTTAATACACAATAGGAAAATGTTTTCATTTTTGTATGAGGGCTGTTTTTGTAGTCTATTATGTATTTATATTATAATTCGAAATGACTTTGACATTTTGGAGAGATGATGATTAACTACATGATTTTCAATGTATGTAAATAATGAAAGTTACGTACATCCGCCATTTTAAATTAAAATAGTTTAAAAAAACTAAAAAACATGCTTCCATTGAAAACCAAACTAAAAAGTACAAAATAATGGAAAAAAATCGTGAAGTGCTTTTTAAGGTATTTTTATTGATATCAGGCACCCCACGCTTTTTCTCCATTATTTTATACTTTTTAGTTTGGTTTTCAATGGAAGCGTGTTTTTTAGTTTTTTTTTAACTATTGTTTATTTTCTATTTTTTAGGGTGTTTCGAATTTTGAGACGTATGTCAGCGTAGTTTGTGACGTATGTTAGCGTAGTTTGTGACGTATGTCAGCGTAGTTTGTGTCGTATGCAGCGTAGTTTGTGACGTATGTCAGCGTAGTTTTCGAAGACAGTTATTTTGCTGTCCTGGTAACTCTGGCAAGGATAATGGCACAAATTTATGAAATTATTGCATTGTCATCGGTCCTTGACAAGTGTGCAAAGTTTGAATGAAATCTGGTCGTTAAAAGTGGGTCAAAATCGCGCTATAAGGAGTCGGTTACAAACAAACATACAAACATACAAGTAAAGCTAAAATAAAGCGTGTAAAATCGATGATTTCATAATCCCTACCCCCAATATGGATAATAATCTTTTTATAAAAAAACAATACCCGCCGTATTTGGATCAAATTTGGATGAAACATTCGTAATCACTATTCTAAAATTACCCAAAGTTGATATCTATGCCCACTTTTTATTTAAATAAATTAAAATATTCGTCGTTTTGAAATAAACAGTTGTGGGGTTGGGGGATATCCCGTCATGAAGTATGTTCCTTAGTCTTTTTTGACTCCGAATGTAATTTGTATGGAGTTTTACGGCTTCAGCACCTTCGAAAATCTTGAAAACGACACCCATGATGGAAAATTTTCGCAACCGCCATTTTTTATTTTGACCTCACAATCGGCTTCAGCACCCTTGTTTACCCTTACCAAAAGCTGCATTAAAGAATTTCGTTCCAAAAATGGACGACACTTGCATAATTTAATCACCACATTGAAAGCAGATGTTCATATAACTTTTTATTGAATAATCATCCGCCATCTTGAATTTTTGTAAATGAATACATATTCATAATAATCACTACCTTCATAATTTCTAAAAGAATTTAAGTTATTTATTTCTAAACCAAGTTCTGGTATTAAGTTTAGTACTCTTACTTTTGGCCCGAAAAGTATCAAAATTTTTCAACCACAGTATACAGTACCGCACTCACTTTATTATTATTTTGATCGTATTTATTTCGTACAAAAAAGCGATACACCCGTGCTTCCTAGGGCGCGTCTGAGCGCGGAATGACAAGTCGCGAGTAGAAAATGTATGAAGAAATATGAGAGCGTTCTTTATTTTTCTCATAAATAAAAAAGTTATGTATTTAATTACAAAATATGCAGGCAAAACGTAGAAGATTATATTAGCCACAATTTCTTGTCATTTTGAAGTTAAAATATGCAGTTAATCTCACTATACAGGTACCTTTTCAGACCCCCATTATTTTTCATTTTCTACGATTATTGCGGTGGAGAAAACGTATTTTTGTGAAAATATTGTATGGGACTATACAATTTTTATGGTTCCATCATGGAGATGATTAAATTATCTTTAATTTAAACCATAATTGACCTCGCAATTGTGATTCCTCTTGACTTATTTGGTACCGGAAAACCACCGATATTTGTAGAAAAATGTTATAGCGTCCTTAAAATTTCTGAGGTAACAAACATAAAAAAAACATACAGTCGAATTGAGAACGTCCTCCTTTTTTGAAGTCGCTTAAAAATATTAACCCTTACCTGCATAATGATGTAATATTACATCAGTTTACTTTTCGTCGAATATATTTTTATCTAGCAACCCTACCTACTTGCTTTTTTTTTAATTATTGTCAAAGGTCTAATTGACACGTGTAAACGCACCTTATCGCCATAGACATTTTTTTTCTTACATGACATTGACGTGAAAAGTTTTTTGGCGCCAAATTGCAAATCTCGGTCTTCGACACAGTTGCAGTGGATGTTTTTTTTGCAAAAAATCTGAATTATAATAAACAAAAATAGTTTCCAGCATCACACAGGTATGTAGAAATGGTATTGTATTAGCATTTTGTAAATAGCATTGTAACTTGCTGAAAATAATCATTTTTGTTTATGATGTAGTACTACATCATCATGGAAATTGGCATAAAATATTATTAGTATGGAATAAGTATGATTTTTTTTCCTGACCTTTTTTCGTCTGTTTTGCTATAATATAACTATAATGAATGTATTATGTACGTTTTATTGTTAGTAATGGGTATTTTTTCACTATATAATCACGATTTCAATGGTTTGAAGCTGTTGCAAAACGTTTCACACTTGGTGGTGGTTCTTTTTTTCATGCATGTATATTCTTTTAGCGCAATGTCACGAAGCCAGGTGAGAGATGATGACATTGAAAGGATATTGAAGGAGTTGGAAGACGGCAACGTCTCAGAAGACGGCCTAGAAGATGACGATGACGATGAAGAGAATTTTTATGCCAATGCTCAGCAACTCGTACAGGACTTGATCTCAGATGATATGGAAGATTTGGGTCCCGAATGTGAGGATCCTATTCCACATGACGAAGATGACCCTCCCTTAGTTCAAGATGCTGATCCAGGGCCAAGTTCAGGTGCATGTATCTTCAATAGCTTCGATAAGCGTCAGATTATATGGAAAAATGGTAGCATGACGTTCGATGAGCGCAAAATTGTACATGAGCCCACATCTACACTAGATACTGAAATAGTCAACTTAGATACACCCTACAAATGTTTTCTGCACTATTTTACACCAGATTTCCTACAAAAGATAGTAGATGAGTCTAACTTATATTCAGTGCAAGAAAATGTTGCCAATCCCATTACTATCACTGTTGCAGACCTCAAAAAGTATATTGGATCTTTGTTATTCATGTCTGTGCAGCATTTTCAAAGCGTGCGGTCATACTGGCACGACAAGTTTGGATACCCGCCGATAAAAGCCACGATGTCGATAAACAGATTTGAGGCAATCAGGTCAGTCTTGCATTTCAATAATAATGAGCATCATTTACCGAAGGAACACCCAGATCACGACCGCCTCCATAAGATACGTCCGGTAATAGACCACCTGAACAAGACTTTTTCATCGATACCTGTAGACCAGCGCCTCTCCATAGACGAGCAAATGTGTGCAACAAAAATATCTCATTTCCTCAAACAATACCTTCGACCTCGCCGTCATCAACTCGTGGGTTCTCTTCAAGAAAAACATGACTGCAAAAGGTACCCCCAAAAAGCAACTGCCAAATCTAGGAGAGTTCCGAAATGAATTGGCAGATGCCCTGTGCAATGTGGGAACAAGCAACGGTAGCAAAAGAGGTCGGCCAAGCAACAGCTGCTTAGAAGAACAAGCTAAGAAACGAAGAGGACCAGCTCATCCGCTTCCTTGTAAGGACGTGCGTTCAGATGGTGTTGCGCACTGGCCCATTTTTTCAAAGCGTTTACGCTGTAAACTGCCACAATGTAAAGGCACAACCCAATGGGCATGCTCAAAATGCAATATCCCTCTATGTTTGAACGGAACTAACAACTGTTTCACAGATTTTCATACTACTCCTTAGTATGATCATTTAAGAGGATTTTGCATGATGAAGTAATATTACATCAATAAATTAAAAAAAAAAAAAAACACAAAAAACTGTAGTTTGATTTTTTTCATTATTTTTCCTTTAATGTACACCTCATTTAGGACCCCTGAGATTTTTCTCGGCCCAAAATAAAAAATCATGCAGTTAAGGGTTAAATTTATATTATAATATATTATGCCTTAGTCTTATACAACCGTAAATAATACTACTAGTTATAAATAGTTAAAAATACTAAATAATAATAATATTATAAAGAGGAAAGATTTGATGTTTGTTTGTATTGAATAGGCTCCGAAAGTACTGGTCCGAATTGAAAAAATATTTTTGTGTTGGGTAGCTTATTCATTGAGGAAGGCTAAAGGTTATATAACATCACGCTACGATCAAAAGGAGTGGAGCAGCAACGAAAAATGGACGATAACTGGCAGGCAATTCGGTGCGACGGGAAGGCTTAGGGGAGTAAAAATTTGACGCGGACGAAGTCGCGGGCAGAAGCTAGTGATAAATAATGGTACTTATAAATAATTCTAGCAAGATAGAAAGAGACAGAGTCTGAGAGGGACACAAACAACGGAGCACGATTGAGATGAATGTGTAATGGCAGCCGAACATTTTAACTGTCAGTTCGAAGAAAAACACCTGAACGTGGACTTGAATTAAATGGGTTTGATTAATCGTAGGATTCCTGATTCAATTCAAACTTTGCACACCTGTCAAAGACCGATTGACAATACTATAATTTCATTATCCTTGACAGGGTTACCAGGACAGCAAAAAAACTGTCTGCGAAAACTACGCTGATATACGTCACAAACTACGCTGACATACGTCTCAAAATACGAAACACCCTAAAAAATAGAAAATAAATTAAAAGTTAAAAAAAAACTAAAAAACATCTTTCCATAGAAAACTAAACTAAAAAGTAGAAAATAATGGAAAAAAAGTGTGGGGTGCTTTTTAAGGTATTTTTTTATTAATATCAGGCATCCCACGCTTTTTCCCATTATTTTCTACTTTTTAGTTTAGTTTTCTATAAGGTGTTTTTTAGTTTTTTTTTTTTTAAAGCTGATTAGGCTCCTGAGGTGAGAAGTTACAAAAATGGGAAATCCCATCGGGGAATCGGGCATTCAACTTGTGTATCAATATTTTTACATGAAGGAAGGTAACCACACATCAGTGGACTTGTATTCCGAAAATCGCCCTTACTGCTTAGAACATAAGGTGAATGCTAAATTGTTTCCACTGAAGCACGTTTGACATTGAAAAATGAATGTCATGCATGATTATGAATATTTATGAGGTTAACCTCAACAATCGATTTTATTACGAAAATCTAAAACTTTGTTCGGTGCGTGCTTACTGCTTCGTGCGATAGAGCGATTCATTCATTCTGTTCTGATTTGTCATCGCTGATGACAGACGTGTAGCGGGAACAAATAAAAATTCATTTTACCGTATTATCAGTGCAAGATAAAAGCCGGTACCTACTACAAAGTGCATAAGTAAAAAGTTTCCATTTAAAAATGTCGCGTTTAGACCTGGTGATATTTGGAGCCACTGGCTTCACAGGCAAGCAGGCTGTGATCCACATGGTAAATTTCGCCAAGAAGTATGAGCTTGGATCCTGGGGAGTCGCTGGTCGCTCTGAGACGAAACTTGGTGCCTTAATGACGGAAGTGTCTAAAAAGACAGGGGAAAATCTCTCTAGCGTCAAAGTCATAGTAGCAGACATAGATGACGAGAAGGCCCTTAAAGATATGTGTGCTCAAACAAAAATGATAGTGAACTGCTGTGGCCCTTATCGTTTGTACGGAGAGCCTGTAGTTAAAGCGGCGGTGGAGAATAAGACTAACTACGTGGATGTCAGTGGTGAACCTCAGTTCATGGAATTAATGCAGCTCCGGTATGACGAGCAAGCACGCGATGCGGGAGTTTTCATTGTTAGCGCGTGTGGTTGGGACAGCATCCCGTGCGACATGGGTGTCATTTTCTTGAAACAACACTTTGCAGGCACACTCAACTCAGTGGAGTCGTACCTTAAGAATTATATACCACCGGAGATTGCAGCAGAGTCACGGGAGCGTGGCCTCATCAACTATGGCACTTGGGAGTCACTTGTCTATGGTATTGCTCACCATAATGAGCTTCCAGCTTTGAGAAAGAAGCTGTACCCAGAGCCTTTGCCACGCTTGAAGCCTAAGCTGGAACGACAAAAACTACTAAAGAAAGATAACAACTGGTATCTTCCATTTCTTGGGGCAGATGAATCAGTGGTTTATCGCACCCAGCGCTACTTATACCATAAGGAACAGCAGCGTCCAATCCAGTTCAAAGCATATTTCAAATCTGGAAGTCTGGCACAGTCAATCTTTGCCATCTTTGGTGCAATTTTACTATTCATCATGACGAAATTCACATTTACAAGAAATATTTTGCTTAAGTATCCGAAGGTTTGTTCCTTGGGCATGGTGACAAGGGAGGGTCCAACCGACAATGTAATGAATAATACCCACTTCACATTTGAGCTTGTTGGAAAGGGATGGGAGAGTGGTGCTGATGTGGAGAACACAAAGCCAAATAAGACCATTGTTGCTAAGGTGTTTGGAACTAACCCAGGATACGGTGCCACAGTGGTAGCACTTTTAATGGCAGCAGTCACCATCCTTAAGGAGAGAGAGAACTTGCCTAGGACTGGTGGGGTTTTTACCCCAGGTGCAGTTTTTAAGGACACCAAAATTATCCAAAAACTCATTGAAAACAAACTGAATTATGAAATAATTGGGAGCAAATAATTTTGTAACTTTTGATGTATTATTTTTACTGGGGCCATTATAAGTGAAATAAGTTTAGTTAGTGAAGTTTATTTTTATTTTCGTGTGATGCTGTGTAACATCATAAAATTAAATATGTACATGTTTATAATTATGTAGGTATGTTTTTAAACATTATAGTTAACGGACAGGTGATTGGCATTGGTTCAATAGGCTAAACTATGATTAATAAAAGTAAAGGTGATGGTCACCTTATGATATTCTTGATTTATGAACTTTAAAACAAGTAACTAATAATATTTTATAATAATTATGTTGTTGTCCAATAAATTACATAATTAATTTTTTTATATTATGTTTTTTGTTTGGGTTGCTGCTGTGCTTAAATGGAAGGTATTTTATTTTTGTAATCTTTTTGACTACGAATTCAATTTAACATCACGGCTCTTAGGAGCAAAGTAAAGGATAAAAACAAATACTCCCATGTCGACCCCACATGGATTGCCAATGGCTGGCAATCAGGAATGAAATTCCCAGTTGCCACCGGGTGGTAGCTACATGTATAATACTGGTATTTAGCTGCATCTGGTTAGATCCACCCCAACATGGTTTGGAAAAAGCTAGGCAGATGATGGTGTTGAATATGTAGGTATAGGTAACTTTATTGATAAAACAATTATTGTAAATAGGTAATTTGATTATGTGTGACTGATGACTAGCTTTGATAGGTAAAGTAAGTAAAGTACCTACTTTGATTAGCGAGGGCACCTTCACGAGAACTCTGGAATATCATAGTCAAGCAGTAGGTACAAGGGCTCCTTCAACACAACACATACCAAATACACTATAATAACCAGGTAAGCAAAACAGAGGTTGCCAGAACCCGGACCGTGGCGCCATGCTCCAGCTAAGACAGTCCTAAAAAAATTGTAGTTCAACGATACATCACGTTGCACGTTGTTATCAGCATGTTGAAATAGCAGTGGGCTGGCCATGTTTGTCGAAGGACCGATGGCCGATGGAGCAGACGAGTCCTGGAGTGGAGACCGCGTATCGGCAAGGGTAGTGTGGGATGCCCCACAGCTAGATGGACTGACGCCCACAAAAAGGTGGCTGGGACAGACTGGATACGGAAGACAGGGTGTTGTTGCGCATCATGGGAGAGGCCTATGTCAAGCAGTGGACTGCGATAGGCTGAGTTGATTGATTGATTGACATGCATATTGATGCCTTATTTCACAATTTTAACACTATATTGTTGTTTCAAATAATCATATTTTTCCTGCATCTAATAATGAGAGGACTGGAGGAGAGGCAAAAGGAGTGTTTAAGAGATCGTAGCAGGTGGCGTTCCGTGGTTTCTGCCTACCCCCGTGGGAAAAAGGCGTGAGTTTATGTATGTACCTATGTATCTAATAATGAAAATCAATGGTATGTATACATACAGACAGGGTGGCAGGGACATCGACGCTAAAACTGTAACCGTGGATTCAGGTCATGATTCTGAACACCATTGCAACTTGAAATTACTGGTCGCCTAGTAAAAAAATGGCTGATCCCCATACCCAATGGATGATTTTGATCGCGTAGGCATTACACTTTTAGCTGACATTTTTATTGATAATCGCCGAAAAAATTGTGTGTACACTAGTGGTCTAGAATCATGGAGGTACCTTCTGAATAATGGTTACAGTTTACGCGTCGATGTAAACCTCTGTAACCCTGTTTAAAAAAGATTAATAGAATTTTGGGCGAATGCTACTATTGGAAGAAGAATAGGATTGACCTTTTGCCGTAAACTGACTGTCCGCTAGTCACGCTATTAATAAAAATATGCAGCGATCAGCGAACGAATGAGTCTGGTCAAGGTCGTTCTTATTATTTCTTATTGTTTTTGCGTAGTAGTAGGCACCTACTTGTAGAGTTTGGATGAGCGTTTCAATGTGAACCACGTATTCCAATGAAATTGTTGGGTAAAGTAAAACACTCGATGCGAAGGTATAGTTTTCTCGAGTTCACGCTACGATGCACACTGGTCTCGAGTAGTCACGAATTGAGAGGCCGGCGCTGACTATCTGGCCAAGTGGTGCGCAACAGACAGTATAACCTCGCCCCCCTCCCATGCTTTATGGAAACTAGACTGTAAATGTACTGCACTTTACTTAGGTAACAATTCGAACTTGTTTTGCATCTCATTCGCTCACAGACGCTGTTCCTGTGTACTCCAGAGCAATCGAGTATGGATCTTATTGACTGCAGAATAGAACTCTTGCACCTTGAATTTGAAAGAAGCTCAGAAGTAGTTCTCGTTTTTATTTAAAGAGATTATATGATATTTAACACTGGTGGATGTGTCATGTTTATCTTATTACCAACTTCTTTGTGCATAATTTTGCTTTTCTGGTACCAGCACTTGTTAGGTGCATGGTAACGGTACCCAGCTACCAAAATGGCATTGATACTAAGTACCGATATCGAACCTGTACGTACTTTTGGTACTGGTTTCAAGCCCTGCTTGAGAGTATAGGTACGCTGAAATATCCACCATATACCATATAAACTTAAAAAAGGCAGGTAATGAACAAAACAAAGTAAACAAAAGTAAGAAATAAGCAAGTTATTTAGAGTTTTTAAAAGGAGTCATTTGTTAGAATTAATTAAGACTGCTTTTGTCTTCCGTTATCTTCTGAAGACTTGTGAGAAATCAATACCCAGTCGTAGCACTTACAGCACTAAAGTTCTCTGTCCAGCTAACTATCATAGGGCGATCACAGAGAGGTCCGGACGGAGAGTTCCAGAAACGTTTATCTGGAAGGTGGTGCACCACCATCTCCGGAGTATCTACTTAGATTGGTACACAGTACAAAACATTAAACCTAAAATCGTAAATAAATAGGTACTAATGTTATAAAACTGAAGAGTTTGTTTGTTTGTTTGGTTGAACGCGGTAATCTCAGGAACGACTGGTCCGAATTGAAAAATTCTTTTTGTGTTGGCTTTTTAGTTTTTGTATTTTATTTTATATCATTTTTTACCTATTTAAAATTGTATTTTGTTGCACTTACTTTGTGTTTTCCTATATTGATATTAGTGTCTAAGACAAATAAAATGGGAGAGGGCGCTGACTCCTGACATACAGGTACACCTAGATCAGGAGTCAGAGGCTTCAAATATTTATGTAAACAAATATGTCAATAAAGAATTACGAATTACGAACCTCTTTATTGAGGAAAGCTATAGGCTGTATACATCACGCTACGATAAAAAGGAGCGGAGCAGCAACGAAAAATGGACGAAAACTAGCAGGCAATTTCGTTTATTCCCGTTGTCCCCGTATGCCATATCCCCGTCACGGGGACAGCGGGACGTGATTAAATTTATTTCCAGTTGTCCCCGTAACGTATATTCGACGAACGGGGACAACGGGAAGTAAACTTTTCACGAGTCGTTGTCCTCTTAAATCTGCATTGTTTAAGCTTATCATAGTTACTAGAAAACTTAATTTGGAATGTACGATACATTTCAAACAATAAACATGTAATAAAATCGATTAAATTTATAAAAAAATACTACTTGAAAACAAGGTCTAAATCCCTAATATTAATCTACCGCGTACCAAGACCAATCTACCAATATTTCCATACACTTTGTTTGTTGGGTAAAAGATGCTAACGCACACATTCATAATACTACAGAAAAATGAAAAAACGGGGACTGTGGGCAATAATTTTTACTTATTTTATTCAACTATATTAACGGGGACAGTGTACGGGGACAACGGGAAGTATTTTTAAATATTTAATTGAAGTACCGCTGTCCCCGTAGGACGGGGACAGTGTACGGGGACAACGGGAAGTATTTTTAAATATTTAATTGAAGTACCGCTGTCCCCATAGGACGGGGACACGGTGTACGGGGACAACGGGAATAAACCTTCTTATCGACCGTCACCTGTGAACAGTGAGTGACAAATAAAACAACATATTTTTAATTTATATTATTCTACTAATAATGTAAAAACCAGTTTGCTTAATATGACTGCAGTATTCAGATCTTCAGAGTTTATATGAAGATTTGAGGACCAATCGTCCGATTGGTCCTAATTGGTCTTGGTCATAAAGTAGACACCAATAATCGACAACAGTTTATGAATATAGCGCATCGCAACTTTAGAGATTAAACATTTTTTTTACTTAGTAATGAGATCAATGAGATTCGAAATGACACGCCACGGACATACGGTAACTCCGACACAAATTGCCTAAAATAAAATCTATGACAAAAGTATTAAATAAATGAAAAGGTCAAATATTAAAACCGCTACAGGGTGGCGGAATCCGATCCTTATACGCAAATTTTAATGGGTTAACATTGGCTTTATTAAGCCGGTTCCTCAGTTGAATACAATTGGTAACGTTAAGGGCTCTTTTGCTACGGAACAAACATTTTTATTGTGTTCGCGTCTGAATAGGGGGGTTGGAGTGGGGTGAGTAGGGCCCTACGCGCATGCTCCATTCAGTTGGCGACCCGGTGCGACCCTCCTCAACTTCAGTCCACACCTGAGGAGCTCAAGGCGAACCCTCGCACTTCTTCACTACAAACGATTTTAGGACTATAAAATCCTACCTTTTCAAAAGTAAGTGATAACGTTATTCCTATATTTTGATTGAAACATGTTTGATTGCCTAACTGAATCGCAAGTGTATCGTCTAATTAGATTTTCATTGAGGTGACATGGTGTTTAGTACGTATCGACACGTGTTATACGATAGCTGTGACATGAGCTGACACTTTAAAAATATACAACGATGATGGAAACTGAGGACGCATATGACGCAATTGCGATCCGATTTTTTCTACGAGCTCCTTTCAGAAGAAAACGAAGCACTAAGTAGTTTATCAGTGTTCATTTTGTGTTGGTTACAATATCGTAGTGATGGTTGTTTAGTTAGATTTTAATAAATCAAATGGCGACGAATCGATATCGTGAAAACATGTGGACAACCATTTTGGACGCTCGCTCTCATTTATTATGTGTGATGAATGGGATACACTATAATAAAGTCTAGAATAAGGTCTGGCTATGTTCCTATTTGAATCGTATAAGAAAACATACTGTTTAATGACTCGGTAGTTCTATAAGGGTTTTGATTTGTGATCAGTCGTTTAAAAAAAAACTTTGGTGAAGTGAACTGTCAAAACTATTAATCCTTAGCATCACGTGGAAGGCGTTTAGGTACCTTATTTCCATTACTTCAAGCTTCAGTTAAGTTTTCACCGTGAGATTTAAATAGAACTAGCTTTTGCTAGCGGTTTAGCCCGCGCGCGGATGTCGAAAATTAGCCCACGGGAACGTATTACCGGGATATATGTGTCCTATGTGTTAAGGTCTATGTTAAATCTATCAGACTTATGATCTAAGCTTCTCATTATTTTTATTTGTTTTACAGAAATGATGAAGCCAAAATTAACGAGCCATCGTCATCTATACGAAATACTATTTAAACATCAAACATTGTGACGCACAACCACAACATAAGTTTCGAATTCCTTTATTTCTAAATATTTAAACATTTATAACTGGTTTTGAAGTCGTAACTAATAAATACTTATAATTAAATCTTTAGCTAATACACATTCTATAGTTATTTTTCTATAAAGGAATGGAAATTCGACTGTTTGTAGTTAAGAAGGGATTGTTTTCAAGAAGAGTTAAGGAATTAATATAGATATAGAGCCAAGCTTATTGTTAACTATGGTAATATTTGCGTTTGGTTAGGTGCTACAGAAATGTTCTTTTTTAACAAAATTGTTTAGTAGAATTAGATAACTGGAAAGGCATAATAATGGAACCGTTTTCTGATGATTTGCTATGGCTTGTGGTTAGTGGGTTTGTGGTAGCGTTCGTATTGGCTTTCGGCATTGGTGCCAACGATGTGGCCAACTCGTTCGGCACCAGCGTCGGCTCCAAGGTGCTGACGCTCACGCAGGCTTGCATCCTTGCGACTATCTTCGAGATTGCCGGCGCAGTGCTTATAGGTGAGTCTAATTAACATCTTATACCAGTAATTACTAAGTCAAAATGAACTTTTGATTAAAAACTTAAAAATCGTTTAAACGAACTGACCTTATTAGCTGTCCCTATAACCTGTGGGAGGGATTCTACTAAAGTGGTATTTAGTGATCCCTTATAGTTATAAGTAACGTGTAACTCATTGCTCACTATGAGTCGTGAGGTGAGTTTTTATCCATTATTATATGAACCCTAATAAACAAACCAACAAATAATGCCTTGGGAGCACTAGACAACTAAACATTTGAGTAATTTTAATATTTTTAGCTCACGCTTCTTATCTTCACAGGATATAAGGTGTCGGACACAATGCGTAAAGGCATTTTGGACGTGTCTTTATATGCTGACGGTGGCGAGAAGTTGTTGGCTGCTGGTTGTCTGTCGGCGCTGATATCGGGTGCCATCTGGCTGATCGTGGCTACGGCACTGCGGCTGCCTGTCTCCGGTACGCACTCCATGGTCGGGGCTACTGTGGGTTTCACGCTCACAGCAAAAGGCCCCATCGGTGTGCGCTGGTCTACTCTCGGAGCTATTGGTAAGTCACTCTTTACCTTTCGACACTTGCAGCAAGGATGGCTTAGGCAAAAAAATCAAAACGTGGCAATTACCTAAATAAAATTCTAGAATATTCTGCTAAAAAAATCAAAGCAAATTCACCTCTTCTATATTTAATATTAAATCCAGAAACTAATTCTCGTCGATTAGCTCGTTTCAGGCGAGTATGTTATTTGTTGGTTAGATACCTACCCTGATCAAAAGTAAAAACATGTTTTTACCTAACTTATATAGCTGATTATTGTCTGACTGAGACAAAATTAGAGAGAGACTCATGAAAATACGCTGGCTTCGTTTGATATCTTTGGATTTATGACCCATTTGCTTGATTATTCAGTACCTACCTATTTGTAAGTACGCCTATTGTTCGATGTTTTCAGTTCAAGGCTATCAAATGGTTTGCGAGGGATGTTTTATGTACCGGAATACAGTCAATTTCTAAGTGACAAAATGGGATATTTTTTTTTTTAACACTGGCATACTGTAGGTATGCCACACACATACATTTCAACATCACGCCTGAATTCCCGAAGGGATAGGCAGAGGTAGGGTTGCCAGGTCATCAAACCGAAAAGCCGGACAGACCTGTCAGTTTAGCCGGACATTTAGGTAAAAAGGCCGGACATCTTTAATTATTTAGTCTTAGACTAATGAACTAAATACCTACATTTTAAAATCTTTTTATAAAATAACATAAAGGAATTCATATTTTTTGGTTGGCAGACACCTTTATAAGCTCATTTTATATTCATACAGTCAATTTCTAAGTGACAAAATGGGATAATTTTTTTTTTAACACTGGCATACTGTAGGTATGCCACACACATACATTTTAACATCACGCCTGAATTCCCGAAGGGATAGGCAGAGGTAGGGTTGCCAGGTCATCAAACCGAAAAGCCGGACAGACCTGTCAGTTTAGCCGGACATTTAAGTAAAAAGGCCGGACATCTTTAATTTTTTAGTCTTAAAATAAGACTAATGAACTAAATACCTACATTTTAAAATCTTTTTATAAAATAACATAAAGGAATTCATATTTTTTGGTTGGCAGACACCATTAAAAGCTCATTTTTCTTTAAAATTAAGTAGTAATAACGCGGAAAGGACAGTGCTAGTTCGTTCACTTGCGCTAGCGATACAAGATGAGGCGGATGAAGAAAAAAATGATCATATCTAAAAAGCCGGACAACAACTAATTTAGCCGGACATGCAACTAAAAAGCCTGACTGTGTCCGGCTTTATCCGGACGCCTGGCAACCCTAGGCAGAGGTGTACCTTTAGTAACCCACATTTCGCCAGTTATGAAAGTCAGTGATTAGTGCTTCGCTCGTTAAGAGTTTTCCATTTTCAAGAACTTATGTGGTCAGTTCATTAATCTAGATAGCGTTATTAAGCCAGCAAACTGAAATTGGATAAGTACCTATCTACATTCTACTCGTATTCTGAGAAAGCTATTAACATGAGCATCATGTTCAATGTGGGTATATAGGTATATACTTGGGTTTCATTATAATGGCTGTAAGTAGGAACGTTTGTGTTGCTTAACCTTGTGCTTAATTGTGTCGGATCATAAAGGGTATTTACTTAGTCTCTCGCGCGGTCAAAGGAAGCGGTGTGGCCTTGAGTTCCCGGGTTCAATTAAAAGAACGATATTAACGAAGTACCTTCTTACGTACATTTACGTAACGGTATTGTACTTTTTTTGAAAACGAATAAAATCAATGTTTGCTTTCTTTCATCTGTGTCGTAGCAACCGTAGCAATCGTGTGTATTTATTTATTTATTTATTTTTTATCTACTCATTTTTCGTCTAATAAATTATATTTATAATTTATAATACAAAGTACTGCATGCAAAGGTGTTAAGTATATAAATCAAAACATAAAGAGATGTTCAGTCGTAGATTAAAATGAAAAAGAGTTTTGCGTAGCGGTCCGCCCAGCAGTAGCACTTTCTAGACCTTCGTAGACACATCTTAATTCTTATGTATCGTCCTTTGTCCTCAGTGGCGTCGTGGTTCATATCGCCGGCACTCAGCGGTACCGCATCAGCACTTCTGTACTGGTTTGTGCGTCGGTTCATCCTGAAGTCGCCGCAGCCCATCAAATCTGGCCTCAAAGCGTTGCCATTCTTCTACGGAGCTACTGTGTCCGTGAACGTGCTGAGCGTGGTGCATGATGGACCTAAGTGTAAGCAGGCTCTTACAAAAAAATTAACTTTGAATAAACTTCAAAGATTAAGCGAAGTACGTATATTTCGGTTATTTCTAGAATTCGTAGCCCTTGCGTAGCAAATTGCTACGAAACGGCTACGAATTCTAAAAAGCAAAGTATCGATTGAGAATTTTGCGTTGTAGCTCTTTAGATACTTTTCTATGTCAAATACAAATTTGAATGCGCCGTCGTAACATTCCTAGATGGTACAGAATAACAGTACGCATGATAACAATTATAAATAACCGTCTATTTTTCCAGTACTGGCAATGGACAACATCCCACTGTGGCTGGCTCTAGTGTCCTCGATGGCTATTGGTGCGTTGGTTGCTGTCTGCGTTCGCGCATTCCTTGTGCCCTACTACAAGCGGCGGCTTGTCGCGCCTCCTGTCAACTTTTCGCTTGGATTATCAAATGGTGGGGATTATTTATTTCAGATATATAAGAGTCTAATTCTGATTAGTATGATTTGATTGTTATCAAATTGTCCATAATTAACCTTGTAATATAATATCACAGAAACAACTCCAGCGAATACTCCAACGCACTCCAATAAAAGCAGCGTCGCGCAACGTCCAACGTCCCTCCTGTCTGAAGATGGCAAAGTGCTCGAGGCAATTGAGGAGAGTGCGGAGATGGTCACACTGAGCGACGCAGACAAGACCTCCGTCGGGTTGATGAACGCCAGAAACCGCGCACTTCTAGCCACCATGGACGACTGCAGCATACTGTCCAGGAGTCTCAGCCCACCAAACAAGTCACGGTTACAACTCATAGATGCAGATCCTCAGATTAACACCTTGAAATATATAGACGAGACGTTGAGTTGTTGTAAAAGTTTGGACTCTGCGCAAATGGCCGGTATGGGCGAGAGCTATGACTCCAGGAATGGTTTCCTGGGGTCTTGCGACACTATAGCTCGCGGAGAGTTCGACAGGCTGGCGGCCGCGAGGGCCACACACTGCGTGGAATTTGAAACACCACCACCGCGACTTGACAAGGTGAGCTTATCATGTAACTACTTAACGTGTTGTCTGTCTGCAAACCCCTAAACTTATATCGTTATAATCTGGTGCATAATTACTTGAGCAGAGGTGTACTGTGAGCAGTGGTGACCCAGTGGTAGCGGCCGCGACTTAATAGAAAATTATTTCATCACCACTGCTTTTAAAACAGTGAAGGAAAAAATCGTGAGGAAACTCCACCCACCCTCTCCCCTCTCATACACCACACCACACCACACCACACCACACCACACTCCATCCCAATTCTCATCCCATCCCTCACACACATACTCACACATACATATAGCAAATCAGGTCATTATGGGTTTATTGTTAGAATCACACTAATAAAAAAAGGTTTATTTTGTATACGTAGTAACTAGTAGAACACTGACTCCTAGGTCACAGGGTTTCCCTAGTTTAGGAGGCAGGGTTTTCCACTATTTGTGCAGCCTTTTTCCAAAAACCAATTTAACTACCTATGTGAATTGTTATTGTTATTGTATACAAAGGTTTTTTGTGTCAATAAAGTTTTTTTTTTTTTTTTTTAACTAGAATGTAGAACCAAACATTCGAACCACGTGACATCTACCAACTCGCACTGGGTAGTGGATGACGGCATACTCCCTGTCACCGAAAGGACGCCTGTGTCCCAGCTGTGGGAACATTATAGGATATCTATACTAATACAATCCGCGTCACTTGAATAGGACCACATTATTTTTCTAAAGTATTTAAGATATGAAACAATTTAATTATTTAAGAATAGTAAGTATATACATCTATAAGCATGAGGCATTAAAATATAAACAGTTGACATCACAACATCCAGCACAGCCGCTCAAGTACTGTTGGTGTAGGCAAAGGGATGCGTCACTTGAATACGACCAACGAATTATAACCCCCCGCACGACCTCATTTGTTTTTCAACTGCGAAACGGTGAACACGTATTGCATCTATTCAGTGAGGACTACGTCACGCACTGGCTAGATTCTCAAAACATTCGTCGTCAAAAGAGTTAAGTCCAGAAGAAATAGGGAAAATAAAAGTTCTTAGTGAAGAAGGCTATTCTTTAAGAAAAATCGCTGATAGAATAGGACATTCGCACCAGGTCGTAAGTAATTTTCTAAAAGATCCTGAAAATAACGGTAAGCGATTTAAAATATGTACAAAACTAACTACAACTAATAGAGAACGTCGTGCAATATTACGCGAAGCGTCGAATTCTACCTTATCAGCAAGACAAATAGCCCACAATGTTGGTACTGAAGCATCTATACGAAGAGTTCAAAGGATTTTAAGGAATTGTCTGCATTTAAAACGTTTAAAAATTATGCGAAAGTCATGTTTGAAAGAACATCACTGTAGAGAACGTCTTCAGTTTGCTCGGAATAAAATGCATTACACGACAGAATAGCATCAAATTATAATGAGTGACGAAAAAAAAAAAATTTGATTGCCCCGATGGTTATTCTTACTATTTCCATGATTTAAGAAAAAATAAATTGATTTTATCACGGCGGCGAAATAATGTTGGTGCAGTCATGGTCTGAGGTGCGATATCATACAATGGACCTGTTGATTTAGTGGTAAATAAAAGGTAAACAAAACTTCATCGATTATATCAAGCTTCTAGAAAATGAAAATCACAAGTTTACCAGTATTTTAGACAGTAAGAGTTTTATTTTTCATCATGATAATGCGAGCATTCATAGTGCACGTATCGTTCGTGAGTGGTTTCAACAAAATAAAATCAATGTTATCATTGGCCATCACTCTCGCCTGACTTAAACATTATTGAAAATGTGTGGGGATGGATGTCACGCGAAGTTTATAAGAATAGTACACAATATAACAGCAAGCACGAACTCGAGGAGGGTATACAGAAGTGTTGGAGCAAACTGCCTATTGAATACATAAGACGTCTTTATAATTCAATGCCATCTCGGATTTTTTATTTAATTCAATAAAATGGAAAAAGCATCGATTATTAATTAATGTATATGTTTATTTATATAATTTAATAACAATATTTTTTGCATTTTATTTAATGGTCGTATTCAAGTGACGCATCCCTTTGCCTACACCAACAGTACTTGAGCGGCATTGCTGGATGTTGTGATGTCAACTGTTTATATTTCAATGCCTCATGCTTAAAGATGTAATACCTACTATTCTTGTATAATTAAAGTGTTTCATATCTTAAATACTTAAGAAAAATAATCTGGTCCTATTCAAGTGGCGCGGAGTGTATTATAAAGCTGAAGAGTTTTTTGGTTGAACGCGCTAATTTCATTCGAATTGAAAAATTCTTTTAGTGTTTGCTAGCCCATTTATCGAGGAAGGCTATAGACTATGTAACATCACGCTAGGACCGCTTAGGAGCCGAGCAAAAAGAAAAATCGTCACGAATACGAACGTGGTGTTCTGGCAGCACGGGCAGGCGATTCGATGCGACGGGGTGGGTCGGGGGAGCAAAAAATTTAAAGCGGACGAATTCGCGGGCAGAAGCTTGTTTTTGATATATTTACTTATATAAAATAATATCGTTTATAATATCGTTTATTTATAAAAAGGGGCACATTTACAAAGTAACTTATAATTAAAATAGGGCACAGTTGCTCATTTGCCTGAACTAGGTTGAACCTGTGCTTCAGGCTAGTGAGTGCATAAATACTTAATTTAATAAATTAACAATGAGTATAAAGTAAAAACTAAATTAAAATTAAGAAAATAAAAGTAAAATAGCATATTATGTTAGTCGATCTATTTGCAGACAACAAGTAGATCTTCCGTCTGTGCATAATCGATGGTTAGTAAATATTTAAGTATAATAGAATTTGTTTACAGATAAAGTTATTTAATTTAAAGATACTTAGTTTTCTATTTAACCTATTGTACAGGAAAGGGCCTAAGAATGTAAAAAATCTTTCTACAAAAACATGTTTTGAGGTTGCATTAGATGTGCATACTATATCATTCCGCCTTTTGTTAGTATTGTCAGCAGTGTAGGTATGAAGGGGTCTGCTAGGACCGATGCCTGCCAGGGTCGCGAGATTGTTCGAAAGAGATACCGTGTCCCTGGCACATGGGCAACTGAAGGAACACGGGTGGGTTTTAGTCAGTAAAAGTCTGACATGCCCTCCCGCTCCGCCCAGAGCGGGAGAAGTCATGTGACGATTTCCCATCCAAAAAAAAAAAAAAAAGGAGTGTAGGTAAGCATGGTGTGCTGTTTTAAGACTAAGTGCATTATGAAAAGTTGGCGCGCAGACAGCACGTTGCAGGATTTATATAGCAAATCTGTGGGAAAGAAAAATGGATGTAAGTTTGCTACCTTTAAAGTTGCTCTCTGAGCTCTTTCAAGAGGAAGCAGGTTAGTTTTTGGTGGGCCCCCCTATGATGTGATACAGTACTGAATTATTGATTGACATAGAGCCAAATAAACTTGTGTGATTAGTTTTGAATCAGCGAATGTACGTAATTTTTTTTAAACATATATTAATTTGCCCACTCTTTTAACTAGACTTTCGATATGTATTCTGGAAGACAGAGTGTCGTCTATTATTACGCCAAGGTATTTTATGTTGCTCGTTTTGAGGATAAAAGGACAATTACACATGTTGACTGAACTGTTACCACATTGATGGGCATATAGATAAGGGTTAGCAAACTTAAGTTGGGGCTTGCGCATGGAGAAGTGAATAAATTTTGTTTTCTCAGCATTAAATGTTAGTAAATTTCTTTGAAGCCAATTAGTCACAATATTAATACCTAGTTGTGCGATTTCGAAGAGTTCGGTACTGGTTTTAGCGCTAAATATTAACGCCGTGTCGTCTGCATATGATATAATTTTGCCGTCTTTCAATCAAATCAAATCAAATCAAAATATTTTTATTTCATATAAACCTACATGGGCACTTATGAAACGTCAGAAGCTAGGTGCACGGTTCCAAATAGTTGGTTCCTATGGAGAAGAGCCGGCAAGAAACTCCACGGTTACTCTTTTAAAAATAATTAGTTTTTACAATTGTTTCAAATTACAGTGTTAATGGGTATGGGAGGACGGTGTAGGCCTGTCAACAAGTACCAGGTACTGAATAAGATAGAAAATTGTCTACAGTCTACAAGGACTACAACGTTCTCACATTCACAAAGTATAAAATAATCTACATAAATAATATTATTTCATAAATAAGACATATTACACTATTTAAACCAAATGTCATTATTGCCATGACAATTAATATGAAAGAGTACAATGTACAATTGTAGGTATATAATTTCAAAAATGAGTAAATGTGAAAGAATGTAAAAACTGAAAAACTTGAATACAAAATGTACATCGTCATTCGGGAGCAGTTAATAGACGCAGGTCATCCTGTAATGAGCTACCAGGGAAGCCACTTTAATATTAAGGTTACACAGGTCGTTAATATAAATCAGGAAGAGTGTTGAGGCCAGGATACTTCCCTGAGGAACACCAAAACCCGTACATTTCTGCTCATTGCTCAAGGTTGTATCTATTCTAACGCATTGGTATCGGTCATGTAAATAGTCAGCAAATAGTTTTAGTGGTGTTCCCCTTATTCCTATATTATGTCATTTATCCAGAAGAACAGAAACAGACACTGTGTCAAAGGCCTTGGCTAAATCAAGGAAGACACCCAGAGTCTTCCTTGATTTAGCCAAGTTATGTTACTATTCTCCGTATTCTCCAGGGCCCAGACGGTGGCAGCGCGTGGAGCATCGAGCGCTGCACGGCGGCGGAGGTGGCCAGCCGCGCGGCCATGACGCCCAACTCCAGCGCCGCGCCGCTGCTGCGCGCCGTGTCCCCGCCGCCTGAGCCCGCGCCGGCCCCGCCGCCCGACGAGCTGCGGCTCTTCTCCTTCCTGCAGGTCCTCACCGCCACGTTTGGTGCGTTTGCGCACGGTGGCAATGACGTCAGGTAAAAAGCGCTCTTAATATGCTGATACCTTTACAGCTACACCAATATGTAACGGATTGGCATTGTAACGGATCATAGAACTACTAAAGGTGCCCGTCAAAATATTACCGGTTCAGCAGACAACCCATAGTTGGCGTAATTGTTAGATACCTGCATACTGCAATAATACTTTTGATGAATTAATTTGCAAAAAAATAAATATTACACATTTCTTTTGGTCCACAGTAACGCGATCGGTCCTCTGGTGGCTCTCTGGCTTTTATACTCTGAAGGGGGCGCCCACTCCCGCGCGGAGACTCCTCTAGCCATCCTAGTGTTCGGCGGCGTGGGCATCGCGATGGGGCTGTGGCTGTGGGGCCGCCGCGTCATCCGCACCGTCGGGGAAGACCTCACCAGTATCACACCTGACACGTTAGTCGAGCTTCTACTAATTTTGTGTAAAGAATAGGTACTTGATGGCATGCGATTTTGCGACAAAGAATGGTCTTGCAAACACAATATTAGTGGTTAAATGATTCTTTTCTTAAGCTCATTATATGCATGATTAGATATCTACCTGTAACCCTTTAAAAATGTGCTTAAATCCTTTCCTAGTTATTTCATCGGATTTCAAAGTCAGAGATTTATGTCAATTGTATTGAATACAGCAATAATATTTTTGGCACACAGGGGCTTTACGATCGAGCTCGGGGCCGCGCTGACGGTGCTGGTGGCGAGCAAGGCCGGTCTGCCGGTCTCCACCACACACTGTAAGGTCGGCTCTGTCGTCTGTATTGGCTACTTCTCCGACAAGCCAGTCGATTGGAGTTTATTCCGGTATGTATATACAGATTTCTTGCTTCTCGCTTGTAAATAGAAAGTATAGTGCTGCGGGGTAATTTCGTAACACACTAACAGTGGGTAGCTTTCGTTTTGACAGTTCAAAAACATACATTGCGTTATTTACGTTGTTGATCAGACAAGTTTTTCGAACATATGAAGCAATGGATTGGCAATAACATTAAAAATGATTCGATTCTTATTAATGTGTTACGCAATATAGTTGCTGGTGCTGGCTCTAACTGTTTACACCATGTTGTAGTAAGCAAAAATGACTGAATTTGACTAATAGTTGGCAGGGGGCGTCCTTTGATTAAACTCAAGCCGAATCTCACTCTGTCTCACGTGGGGGAGAGGAGGGTCTTGGCAATTGAGCCAAATCTCACGACATCTCATCAAGGGGGGTAGGGGGTTCGAAAAATCGCCACGTAATTTTTTGAACCTCCTCCTCCTCTATTGCCTCACATAATTAATCGACGCCTCCTTACTGTTTATAATGATTATTACTCGTGTTGTTTAGGTACACAGATTGTAATATTATTAATTTCATCCCATGTATGTTATCAATTTGTGAGTAATGTCATCATTTCTATAACAGGAACATAATATTCGCGTGGGTGGTGACTGTTCCTGTCGTTGCGGGCATCGCAGCTCTCGCCATGTTGGCCCTAGAGGCGTTTGTCGTATAGATTACTTATGCGTTGACGTGTCATGTAATAGGTAAATATGTACCTAGAAACTAACAATAATACACACCTGTCTAGTTTTCCTCCTCAATGTATTGAAGCATAGTACTGAGATAAACTTGTTATGTGGCCACGCTTGGATCAATAAATAATTTACGGAAGTTGAGTGAAAACTTTAACATTTAATAGCCGAATTTTTGAGGACGGATATTCGACCTGCCCGCGATGTAGAGTTGGGGGGCAAAAATTGCACGTGGATGAAATCGCGGGGAAGAAGCTAGTGCAAGTATAAAATGCCGCCTTTTTGAACACGAAATACAGAGTTTAAGATTTAGGGAATCATTCAAAACACATTAACTTACGAATTGCAAATGTTAATTGAGCGGGCGTGGCTTCAAACATGTGCTGCGGGCCTGTAGCGTATTCCGGAACGAACTAAGGAAAACGCAAATAAATCTGTTTCTAAATAATAGTCCAAGTATTTGTCTCACATAGAAGTTCACGAGTAATGTTGTTTTTCTTCTTGTTACAACTTACTACAGCGTAATAGTTGTAAGACTAATTAATAACTACTGTTTAGTCCTAGGACTTATTGGATTTTCCTCTCTGCACATTTCCCGATACAGTTATCAAGTTCTAATTTTAAATTTTTATTTAGTATGTGTACTTAATTGACTGTGATTAAAATCTACTTAAAAATCTAGATATCGATACCTACTTAACTACCTATATAAGTACCTAGTTACAAGTGCAAATGAATCTAACTGTCTGTCATCTAATTTATTTAAGAATTGGAAATTTTTAAATCGTAGAGATCAATCGTCAACAAGGACTTTCATTGTTGTGTTGTATGGAATTGTTTTATAATTCCCGTTGTAAGATACTTGCTATAGAGGCTTTGATAGAATTGTCAAAATGTTATTTTATTTATACATTTAAATCGAAAGTGTCTTTGTGAGCGAGCCAAATTAAAAATATTATGTTAGTTGCCCGTGTGATGTTTAGCGAATATTTGATCAAAATGTAATAACTCCGTAAGCGTAGGTAATGAAAGCCTTTTACTTCTGTAGGTACCTGATTGTACGTTAATACTCCACGCATGCGCTCTCGGAGGTGGCGCAGACGCTAGTCTTAGGATTTACTTGCATGCGAGCTATGGTTGTACCAGTTGCACTGGCCTATTTTATGAACGGTTTGTATTTTCACGTAAATAGAGGACTGACTGTTAGATAGTTGTAGAATGGGGCTTAGAAGGGTGATTGCGAACTGTAATCTTGATTTGATCTTACCTACTACAATGTACATTCTAATTGTCAACCTGTCTGCATGTTGAGTTGTTTAAAATTGTCGAATACCTTGTTATAAATGTTGACGTCAAGTACGTCAAGATTTAACTATCACTGGCATGCCTAACTATGTTACACCCAAGGTTACACCAAACATTAGTAGGTATTTGCAGATTGAATTTGGAATTCTTAATGCCATAGATGTTAACTTTTTTCATGATAAATAAACAAAAAGGTAGAGAGTATAGAGTTTGTGTAAAGTAGGAGCAGAATAACCTCTATGAGAAATGTCAATTGTCTTGTGCTGTTGTGTGCACAGCTTTACAAAACTTCTGTTTGGTCCTTTCCTTTCATGAATTTACATTTTTTTAACTACAAGTTCAACTCATCGTCATCTGCCTAGCGTTTTCGCAAATGGGGTCGGCTTCCTGTCTAACCGGATCTAGCTGAATACAAGTATTTTACATGGAGCGACTGCCTATCTGATCTCCACAACCTAACTAGGTAATGGTGCCGATTCTGTTGTACACCGAACTAAACTAACTAAACTATCTCTAAAATTCCTTACTTTTGGCTATGAGGATTTTAACGCTATTGACGCAAGGAAAAATCTCTATATTTAAACATTATTTTAACACGACTAAAAACGAATTTGACAATCAATGTGGTTTTTTTTTTGTTTTGGTTTCGCAACGTGGTACCTACTTGTGTACGCTACGAAATGATTTTTTTACAGACGAAGGCGCGCGCAAGGGGGCAGCCTGGACGTGTTTTGTATGGAATTTTTCACTTTTTGTTTAAAAAAAAAAAAATATTACCCACGTGTTGAGATTTATATGTTCCGGGCTTAACAAAGGGGGTCGAAAATTTCATTATTTTTGCGATAGGACACGCCATTTTCGTGATATAAGCAAAAGAAAAAATAAAAAATACAGCACTGTTTTTGCACGTGAAGGCGAGACGTTGGTGTGAATTTTTGTTCATGACCACTAGTTTTATTCCACACCTTTTTAATCGCGATTAAAAATAGTCAGATTTAGTCAAAATAAATTATTATAGTCTAAATTTTTGGTGAAAACCGGCAAACTCAGAATAGCAAAATTGTCATTTTCACAAAACTAATACTCAGTGCAATCTTAGTGCTGTCAAACTAAAATATAGTTAAGTTGTGTCACTTTAGTCTATTTCAGAATAGGAAATCGTCGTTTGACAGGAATAAACCAAATTTTAGTGATTTTTAGTTTAGTTTAGAGAATTTTCTACAACAGAATCGGCACCATTATCCAGTAACTACTGGATAATAAGATACCCAACTTCAAGTGTACGATTCAAAAACTATTCTTTAAATTCTGTTCCAGTTTTTTACTAAACATAGTTTGACAGTCTGCTTGTCTTACTATGAAAATGTTATCTAAATAAGAAAGTGTTACATCAGTATTGCATCGCGTTTTTATAAACAACTTAATGTGTTGCATATAAATTACAAATTAATTAACAATAGGCGATATTATTGTTGAATAAACATAGTTGAAAATATCGTGTTTTATTTTGTCCCTTTATTGTTTTCCTAGCCTAACCATATGTAGGTACCTACTCAAGAAAATCTTAGCAGATCTAACTAAAAGATTGATTTTTCCTGTCTACGTTAGGTCGACGGTAGCTTGTTAAAATCCAATTTTCTTAGGTAGGTACCTACGTTTTTTGCAATCAGCAGGTCAGTACAAGGCAGGCGCGGTCGCAGCCTAATATTTTGGGGAGGGTCACCATGAGTACTGAAGAATATTTTAGGAAGGTAAATCCTCTTTGGTCTATTAGTCGCAAGCGATACTGATCAGAATGCTGTCCCGGGTTATAATCTTTTTGCAAATGTCCATCGGAGTCTCCGTGGCTCAAGTGAGAACAATTTTAAGATAGTAAGACAGGCAAGTCGTTCAGGGTTTCGACAGAATGACTGTCTTTGGGGGGGGTCATGACCCCTAGAACCCCCCCTCTCGGACCGCGCCTGGTACAAGGTTGTACTCTACGTTGATAAAAATATGATTCTCGGCCGTTACATGTATCATCATAATCAGCCCATGGCACTCCACTGCTGGACATAGGCCACAGTAAGACCGTAACACGTAATTATATACTTTTTGACAATTATAATCATTAAAACCAATACAACCCTCTTAGTTCATTTAATTCAATTGCATGGCTCCTTTGTGAAAAGTCATTGTCATTAAAAGGATTAAATTAGAACGTAACAAATACGACTTAACATAATTATAATTTAATAATAAAGTACTTATGTAGATATAATTTTATAAAGTCATATTTTTTACGGTCCCGAATCGTATTTTGTTCAACATACAGCTTGACCACGGTAATACCTATACTCCATTTGTTTAGGTAGTTAACTAAAGGTAAACAATCTTGATATGTCTTTTTTATATAAAATAAATCGTATAAAAGACCAACAAATATTATTTAAATTAAGTTACTTACCTAACATCGGTTTAAGTAAATACCTAATTGTAAACATTTTTAGATTCAATTTTTAGACAGTTTTTTAGATAAAAGACATGTTAAGATTGTTTACATTTAGTTAACTACCTAAACAAATGGAGTATAATATCTATTATTACCGTAGCTTGACACTAACCTGCAAAGTGCAATCAACGTAAGAAAATTTACATTTCGCGGGCGAGCTCTAGAGCTTTCACCTTAAATCAATACACTAGGTAGGTACCTATAGAAGTCTATTTGCGACACTCTCATGTGCACTTACACAAGGAAATAACGTATGTACCTACATTACGTAGGGGCCTACCTAGGCAAGCACCTACTTGTAGCAGACTGGTTCTTGAGTCCATAATTCTATACTTAATATTATAAAGCTGAAGAGTTTGTTTGTTTGATTGAACGCGCTAATCTCAGGAACTACTGGTCCGAATTGAAAAATTATTTTGTGTTGGGTAGCCCATTTATCGAGAAAGGCTATATAATATAGGCTATATAGCATCACGCTACAACCAAGAGGAGCGGAGCAGTAATGAAAAATGTTGCAAAAACGGGGAAAATAGGACGGGTAGGCGATTCGACGCGACGGGAAGGGTCGGGGGAACAAGAAATTTAACGCGGACGAAGTCGCGGGCAGAAGCTAGTAAGTCTATATTTAGATGGTAAAAATCACTACCAAAGTATTTTATCGTCTGGCCTTGGATTTATGAAGAATCGAAAACTGTTTGATTGAAGGACTGAGTGGCCGCAAGTGGTCTTTAAATTATTACAAGTATTTTTAATTTGCCACCCAACAGCATATTATTGAATATTGTTTGCTGGAGAGCCGGTAGACCCATAATAAATCTATGTGGTAAATAGATGACAAATATTCAAGACTGCTCCATAGCAACTAAACAACACGCTTAAAATGTATCTGGGGAATTTCCCGAACTGGCAACTGATAAACCGTTAGTCGTACATGCAACCGACCTCCTTTGTGCGAATTCTTACAGAGTGAGAGAAAATATGCCATAAGGATACCTAGATAACCGACAGGTTCATCATCATTTCAGCCGTAAGACGTCCACTGCTGGACTTAGGCCTCCCCCAATTTGGGGGGCTTTGCAATAATCGCCACGCTTGGCAGGCGGGTTGGCGATTGCAGTATGGTGGTAAAATGCATAGAGAACGCTGTTGCCCATTCCCTAGTAAGTCCCTCAGTCGCCTTTTACGACACCCACGGGAAGAAATGGGGTGGTGTTATTCTTTACGTCCGGCACCACACGGTACCCGACAGGTTATCTCGGTTTATTAGGAAACTTAAAAAATCTTTTGAGAATCGACGAATCCTTTTTTAAGCAATAACATCAAATCGACAGTTACCTAACTGTTTCTTAGACATTTATTATTCGATCTCAAAAATGGATATATAATAATATCAAGAGCAGGCAAATACGGCCTCTAAGCTGACCTGTAGATACGAACCATGAACCAGCATGGCTTTTTAAGACTTCCCGTTCCCGAAAGTTTATTTTTTTATTGTCGATGTACAATATGCATGGTCTGGACCTATAGCATTAGTAAATTATTTATAAAAACTAATTTACGACTCACGCATGACCGAGCGAACTTGTAATTTCTAGGATCCGTAGAAAGTGCCTAAATGGGTGTTGCCATAGCTTCGACAAAAGCTGGGAATGTTGGTACTTGGCTGTAGAACTAGGATTGTTTTTTTTTTTTTTTTTAGAATGCGGGTGTACACTGTACAGTGTACGATATTAGTTACAGCTCAGCCTAACACTTCGGGAATTCCAGGCGTGATGTTATGTGTATGTATGTAGCAGTAACTTTAATTGCACAATCAACGTCATATAAAATTAAAGGTTCATTCATACTAAGTACGTACTATTAAAAACATAAATAGGTACCTAATGGTTGATGATCAAGTCTAGACAGAATTATAACTATTATAAGCTGCTATGACATCATTATCATTTTGGTAGGGAATATCAAAAGATCGTTCGGTAAAGTCCGGATGAGTTCGGATCGATTCGAGTCAGACGCTTTTTTTTTATTTAGGCTTTGTTCAAAAGAACTTTGCAGTTTGTTGACCGTCCATTCGTAGCTTGCGCGTTGCGTCTGGCAGACTGGTGCGAGCGGTCGCTTCGTGAATCGAATAATTCCTATCTTGTTAGTCCGGTTTGCATTGGTGTCGTAAACAAAATTTTTATTAATTCCAAAACCAGTTTTCGTCTCGCATCGGATCAATGCAAAGGTAAGATGAGTTTTGTTGACTGCGTAGTTTTAACACTTGACCTTGAGACTTTGACAGGGAACGACCGGGTTAAAAATAGTGTTTGTTTCTTAGCAGAGTCCTGAATGTACAGGCCACGTTCAATGTTTTAATTAGGTAGCACTTAAAAAAACTGCAGGTTCTTAGAAGACGCGCTTGATGTTTTGCATGTGCGCATAACTAGTTTTCTAAGTATGTTTTAATTTTATGAGGTGCAAAGATTGTGTGACATGGGTTTGCTTTTCAAAATACGCGTGTTTGAAATACTTGACTCGACATGTTGGCGTTTTGTTATCAAATTGGATGAATGTATTTGAATAAATGTAATGTATTTTGGTATTTACTAACAGGAAGCACCCAAGTAGCACATTAGTGAATTTTGCAACTAATTTTATAGCGTGTAAATGAGTGGTTTAACAGTGATTGATAAAACTTATATCTAACTTTAAATGCTACTTATTTGTGTTTATAAGTTCCTTCTATCACTCGTACTTAGTTGTTTATCATTTATTTTGTTTCTACTTTATTTCTTATGGTTGCATAAAGTAGATTTTATTACTTAAAGTTGAAAACGGGTTTTAATTGTTACTGATTGAGAAGCAACGGTAGTTTATAAGGCCTAAAAATAATTTGTAAGCAACTGTTATTTATAAGCGGTACCCTACCATTACTTTAAACTTCAATTTCCAAATGAGCAGTATAGGACCTGTAGTGGCTAAAGGGACGATTTTGCAGCACCTTTGTAACCTATCTTGATTGCAAAGCATCATTGCTTTAGGGCCAATATTGTCCTCTAATATGCCACTCCAACGCGTAACTTTGTTTCAATAGCTGCTTGTTCTTGCAAAGCATAAGTATCTATTTCTACTTACATATTTAAAACCTCTAACTATTGCATAAGTGAAAATTAAAAATATGAGATCTCATAAGCAATGATTGGTTTATAAAATAAAGTCCCCAAAAATATTTTGTTTTGAACAGTGTTTAATGATACTAACGTATAATCACTGAGTTTTGTTAATAGGGAAGATGCAAATATAATATTTATGAAAATTTTATGATTAAAATGTTAAAAAAGTATAAAAGAAGGGCCACTGCAATGTTTTTATGTTACATAATGTTCATTTTTAACAATAATTACGAGTTAAAAATGACTTGAAACAAAACGTATTTCAAAACACCAATCAGCGTTTATAACAAGAGTGACGTCACCTCACTCCTGTTATGACAACTTATTGAGGCTATGGATGTAAAAGTTAATATTATTTTATGGGAATATTAATTGCATTTTTATTGTAAAAAAAGGAAGGTACGTTTATAAAAGCAGATTCCAGGAATTTACTAAGAGTTATTTTTCAGAAAAAGTTTTCCTCCACCCATTTTAAACTTTAATCCAATTTTTGACGTCATTCTCCAACTATAAATGTAATACATGTTATAGACAAGTTTGTAAGTATTAGGTAGGTTACTAACGTGTTTTCACGTACAAGCACATTTACTAAACATATAACAAGTAAATTCGCTGACTTATTACGTCAAAGTGATCTTCACAGTTCACAGCATCGAATAATGCAAAAAGGAAAGAAAGCTATGCAATGAAGAATGAATGATGCATGATGATGATGTGATGTATTGTGGATTGCAATAAAGTTTTGAGTATTGAAATGGTGTTTGGAGAAAACTGAAATTTCTTTTCGCAGCTTGAAACCAACTTTTTCTCAGTTTTGGGTCTCAAGGTCCAGTCAAAAACAATTTATTTGGAAACTTTGTTTAAGTATACACGGACTCACTGGCTGGATTATTAGTGGTATTGTTATGATCACCTGATGTTGACGGATAGTCCATTTTAAATTTTTCAAAAAAAAACTATCTCAAAAGTCGAAAAAATATGCAAAAGTATGAAAACCGACCAACAAATACAACCAGTGACAGACAAGAATGACGTCATCGGAACTATAGGTCCGTTTTCGCGGGAAAATTTAAACTGTCAATTTAAAACCTCATTTTTTCCGATAAATTACAATATTTTAATTTTTTTATATATTTGTGGTCTATTCTACATGGAATTCTTTAAAGTGAAAACAAAAATAAAAATATTGCATGTTGCCTATTGTAACTAACGCACTGTGAGTCTGTGACATTATACTTAGTCTAAGATCAATATGTTAAGTTTTTAACAGTTTTACTGTTATAGTAATAATTCTTAATTGATTTTACCACACTTTGTTTTATGCTCTTGATGAAATCGAAGGGGCTTCAAAATTTACAAAGAAATCAAACTAAAGTTTTAGAGTAACAAAACTTTCGCAAGGATTTTATGGTAGAAGTGAAGTTTTAATACGTGAGTCTAAAATTAAAATGGCTGATCACAATACAAATTCAAAGAACGTAACTTGACTTACTACTCAAAAGAACTTTGGCGTCTCATTTATCACTCAATGCCTGAATTGAAATGTCTTATCGTTCATCAATTGCGTTTTCTGCACAACTTAATCCATAGTTCTTATTGCCACTAAGAGATGATCGTGAGAATTCCCGGTTGCATCCTTTCAGAGCCCGGGGTCCGCTTTCCTACTCTTAATCCTCCATTTCGGACGCTCTTCTGCATCCCTTAGGTGAGTCTGTTGGTACGCAGGTCCTCCACTACGACGTCAAGCCAGCACTTTTTGGGTGTTCCCCTTTTGCTGGGGCCCGGCGGAGGCGGCATGGCCAGGCATTTGTTCCCCACATAGCTTGCAGGTTTCCGTAAAACGTGCCTGTACCAACGTAAGCGGCACTCCTGCAATTTGTTTGCTATGTCACGGATATGTTGGCTGCCATGAATGCGTGAGTTCTTGACGCGGTCTCTCCGCGTAACCCCGGACATCCAGCGCAACATTTTCATTTCCGTGACACGCAGTTCTTGCTTGTGCCGCTCAAGTACGGGCCACGTTTCACTGCTAAATAATAGGACAGGCCTAATGATGGATTGATAGACTTGCATCTTGGGGTCACAAATGACACCAAACACCTCACGCCATTTGGTGTCCACGCTGCAGCGATGCGTGCCTTGACGTCGCAGTTGCTGCCACCAGACGCGTGGAGTACACATTCTAAGTAAACTGATCCGTGCGCTTAGTTGCGTTTTCTGCACAACTTAATCCATAGTTCTTATTGCCACTAAGCGATGATCGTGAGAATTCCTATGGATTCCATTTGGAACCAATAAAACGCTGCAATTTTTCTCTCGTGGTTCTATAATATTTGCATAAGGCTTCTCTCTACAGTTATATGTAGAACTTAATCATGGCTGTATATGTCACCCAAGTTTACAAATAGATATAATATAGAGCTATTTTACCACCCAGTTTTGCTTTGGCAGTTACTTGGGCAGTTAAGCTGATTTCACCAAGCGAAGGCTGGAGATATTAAATTGATAACGTATTGACGAAAAAGAGAATTCTGCAATTTTATTGAATAAAACGTATCAGATTGTTCAGTTTGACTTAATCTCTCGTCATCGTGGATTTGTGAAATAAGAAATTTCTCTACCTATCCGTTTTATAAAATGTGAAATAATGTGTTGATTGTACCCTTCCTATTTTGATCTACTTATTTGTGGAATCAGGCCCTCGTAAGTAGGACTCACGGAAATAGGTATTGTACTTGAGTCCGGCTGAGGCACAGGGCCTACTCAATTAAGTCTCCCATTTTGATCGAACATTTATTATACATCCTCAATTCATCATTCGTCATTTTGTTCATTTATACATTCATACCACTATATCATCATTCTCTTGCTCTTATTCTAATTTATTTAGGATTGGCGCTACAAGTATTTTCCTTCCAACGTCTACTAGGACTCATCTCGGTAGTCACCATTGTTTCTTTGGTCCTCCCCTACTCTTATAACTATCCTCATAAAATTTTCCTTACGACGTTTTCCTCATTCCTCCGCATCACATGCCCATATCATAATAACCGCAATCCACACTTTCAGTCATTCACTATACCACATAATATAATTAATTACATAACTATTAATATCGTATCTTGGTAACCAGAGGGTAATTGTGTAACACTAACAGTAAGAATAACGTGACAGTTCAACAACATTCATTACGTTATTTACGTCATTGAGCAGACAATTTTTTCGAATATATGTACCAATGGATTAGCAATATGCTTCAGATTCAGATTGATAGTGTGTTTCGCAATTAGGCTACAAGAGGACTTCCCTATATCTAAAGTTTTATTATTTTTTATAAGATATAAGTCATAATATATAGGTATGTTCGTTATTTCCTTTCCATACATTTAGATAAGACATTATTGTTGGTTACGCTATAAGGTAAATTAAGTGTCCGCAATAATATACCTTACTTGTTGTTACTGTATGTTCTGTTCCCATAGACATACCGTGAAAACGGCTGTGCGGGGAAAAGTTTTAAGGTTAAGATTGTATAAACTTCAACAACAACTTCAACTTAAATAATAATCTACAACCTACTTACGTTACTATAGTTATACGTTGCTATAGTATACGTTACGCAATTAGGCTACAAGAGGACTTCCCTATATCTAAAGTTTTATTATTTTTTATAAGATATAAGTCATAATATATAGGTATGTTCGTTATTTCCTTTCCATACATTTAGATAAAACATTATTGTTGGTTACGCTATAAGTGTAAATTAAGTGTCCGCAATAATATACCTTACTTGTTGTTACTGTTTGTTCTGTTCCCATAGACATACCGTGAAAACGGCTGTGCGGGGAAAAGTTTTAAGGTTAAGATTGTATAAACTTCAATAACAACTTCAACTTAAATAATAATCTACAACCTACTTACGTTACTATAGGTACTTAAGAATAAGAATGAAAAAAATAAATAAAGCGAGAAGCGTGTTTTTTAGTTTTTTTAAACTAATATTTTTTTTTTTTTTTTTAGGGTGTTTCGAATTTTCAGACGTATGTCAGCGTAGTTTGTGACGTATGTTAGCGTAGTTTTCGAAGACAGTTTTTTTTGCTGTCCTGGTAACCCTGGCAAGGATAATGGCACAAATTAGTTTGTGACGTATGTCAGCGTAGTTTTCGAAGACAGTTTTTTTGCTGTCCTGCACCCTAATTGCGAAACGCACAATTTATCAGAATCTGAATGGGATTGAAGATTATTTCTAAACCATTGCGTCATTTGTTCGAATAAATTGTCGGCTCAGCAACGTATATAACGCAATGAATGTTGTTTAACTATGAATATTAAACCAATTCCTACCGATAAAAAGTTCCGCAATTACCCCTCTGGTAACCCTGGCAAGGATAATGGCACAAATGTATGAAATTATTGCATTGTCATCGTTTCTTGACAGGTGTGCAAAGTTTGAGTGAAATCTGGTCGTTTAAAGTGGGTCAAAATCGCGCTATAAGGAGTCGGTCACAAACAAACATACAAACAAACAAGTGCAGCTAATATAAAGCGTGTAAAGAGGCTACACTAAAAATAGCTTATCTTTAACCACCTTGGCATTTCGTTCAACATTAAATGCGTCCATTTTCCTCCTTGGGGACTGGACTCGAGATATAACTGGGATATGGAAATTCCTACACAAAGAACGTACGTAAGCACTGGATGCGTAAGCGCACTCGATTACGCACTCTTGAGGCTATTAGGCGTAATAATGTAATGATTTTATAAATATGATTATTTCATTGTATATGTATTAATAATTGTGTAATTAATATCTTAAATGAACTGTAATATCAATCTTTGGATCACAAAATAATACCTAATTAGGTAGTGATCCAAAGATGGCGCAAAACAAATAAGGAAAACCTAGAAGCTAATAGTTATAATTAAATACACCTACTTGCCATTTTTTCCGGGCGTGCAAATTAAATATGTGGTTAGGTAGATACTTTGTCTTCATTGTTTTTTTTTCGGCAGTGGTTCTTCGAATGATATAATTTGTTTACTTTGAACTCACTAACAATAAATTATTAAGCTTTTTCTATGCTATATACATATGTGTTCTTTGAACATTTGAGCAGTGGTGGCCCAGTGGTCACAGCCGCGACTTACAAGTTGTAGGTCGTGAGTTCGAATCCAGGCAGGCGCTTTACTTCATGTAAATTATTTGATCACCACTGTTCTCAAAAATGTGAACGAAAACATCTTGAGGAAACCGGCATGTCCTAGAACTAAAAATTCGAAGACATCTACCAAACCGCACTGAGAGGAGGCCTGTGTCCCAGCAGTGGGAACGGTATAGGCTGATATTTAGGCCCATTTAGGTCATATGCATTGTTTAGTACATACCTACCTAATGTGTGAGTAATGCAGATCCAGATAGAAATTTAATCCGAAATTATGCACTCGCACGGTACCATTGCATGAGAACAACGCGATAGTAACATGATATTGCTAGTTTGCTGCATGTTTGGTATCATAATTAAACACATTATGTAGTTCGATATAAAATGCAGTGATTGAGTAAATAATATACAGGATCCGATTAAATCAGCTGGCTATACTTTACCCACATGTATGTGTATCGTTATCGAAAACTGATAAACTAACCAAAAATTGGTTCAAAACGATTAATGACACTTTTAAAGTTAAAGAACTGAAATGATATAGTTTTTGGAAATTCGTTAAAAATATTTTAGTTTCACGAAAAATTACAAAACCAGCTGACCGGTTACGGTCATTGACCTTGTCAACTCAACCTATTGCAGTCCACTGTTGGACATAGGCCTCTCCCATGCTGCGCCACAACACCGGGCGGATGCGGAAGGCGGAGGACAGGGTATTGTGCAGCATTGACCTTCGCCCAAAGATTATTTTATTTTATTTCTCCATTAGTTATTGATATCGAAACCCCTAACGTGGGTAAAGTATTGCTATTTAGAGCCCGATTCAATCTTTATGGCGGCTCAGAACATGAGGCGTTTCGCTGCGCAGTTATAAATTTATGTGTCGGGTACTGCGCAGGAAATACGCACTTCATAGTGGCAATTCCCGTAATTTAAAATTACAGGAATTGTCCTTATGAAGTGCATACGAACGTTCAGTCTGATCTCAGTGTCAGTCTGCCAAAAATACCGCGAGTTGCCATACATTTTTGACAAGTGTTTGGCATTATCGTGTCGCTGAGATGAAATTGCGACTAGATTTTGAAGGTTTTTAATTACGATAATAATAATTGGCTTTCAGAGCTGCCATAAAGTTTGAATGGAACTATACCTATAGTTTTGTAACCGCAGAAGGCCACATCTGCTCAACAGTCAGTGTCTGTTCCAGTATCAATGTTCGCACGGCAGCAGGGCAAGCTATACATTTCCAGTATAAGCTTACTTCTCATGGCACGTACAATCTACACAATGCGAGATCAGCTAAAACTGGAAATGTATAGCTTGATGTGTACATAGGAGAGAGAACTCACCATGTGGCCCTTACGTTAGCAGCTAGTAAGGCAATACAAATTAAGTCATTGAATGAATGAATATTAATCTATACATCTATACATACAAATAAATAAAATTGGAGTGTCTGTTTTTAATATTAAGATAACCACTTTTTACTAAGTGTATAAGGATGTATACACGATACATATACCAAAACAACATTTTTTACAATTTTTGTCTGTCTGTCTGTCTGTCTGTTCGTTCCCGCTAATCTCTGAAATGGCTGGACCGATTTTGACGGGACTTTCACTGGCAGATAGCTGATGTAACAAGGAGTAACTTAGGCTATTTTTATTTTAGAAAGATTCTTTTATTTTAGAAAAAAAATAACTATCTTCGAAAACTACGCTGACATACGTCTCAAAATTCGAAAAACCCTGGCTGAATCCTACAAAATAGATCAAAATAATGTACTACAGTATTGTACACCTTAAAAAGGCCTACAAAAATGTCCTCAATGGTATATGTCTATCTCTTAGGGATAACCCACAATAACCATATTTTATCTTTTACTTTTTACGAGAAATAAGGGCTTATTTACGAAGCGATTTTAAGCAATACAGCATTAATCCTTATCCAATTAAGTACCTTAAATACATTGTGCATTCAATATAGATCAATATGGCCCTTTACAGCATGTAATTTAAATAAATATCTTAGAAGATATTAGAGATTTAAAAAGTGGGGGCAGAGCGCGTTGGCAGGGGCCGGGTAGTACAGGATAAGTAGGATTGTAATTCATATTACTTTGGCTTCATAGTAATTGCGAATATCATGTGTGTTCATTATACTCAAAATAAACCTAATAGTATTATTCCAAGTAAGAGACCGCGAAATGGCTTAGATGTTTAGATTTTTGGATGTTTGTTTCTCAATGATGCAAAGACGGCCAAACGGATTTAGATCGAATTTGGCACAAAGATATAGGTATTATTATATCATGGATACGTAACAGATAGGATACCTACTTTATCCCGGTAGTAGGTTCCCGGGTGATATTTTCCGACAGCTATACGGGCCAAGCCACTGGCAAAAGTACTATTCCTATAATTATGTTCGGTGTCTGGTAAATGATTGAGTGTCTGTATAGGTAAAATAGGAGCGTTAAGAAAAACCAGGAAGACTTATATTCAACTAAACCAAGCCCTATGTCACAGTCTTCTTACTCTGAATACTATTACTTTTATTTTAAAAACACCAAGACACATGATGTTCTCATAAACTATGAATCCTAAGTAATATGAGTTATAATCCTACTACTAATAATATTATAAATGTGAAAATATGTATGATTGGGTGTTTGTGTCTCAATCACGCAAAAATGGCTGAATGGATCTGGATCGAAAATAGCACACAGAGTCTATATTACCTATATAACCTGGAATAACACATTCTTATCGCGGTAGTACGTCCTCTTGCATTCATTTCCGACAACCACGCGGGCGAAGCCGCGGGCAAAAGCTAGTAGATATATAAAATTCTCGTGTCACAGTTTTCGTTGCCATACTCCTCCGAAACGGCTTGACCGATTTTGATGAAATTTTTTGTGCTTACCCGGTATCTAAGAGAATCGGCCAACATCTATTTTTCATCCCCCTAAATGTTAGGGGTAGTCCACCCCTAAATTTTTATTTTTATTTTTTTGAATTTTTTAAAAACTTTTATTTTATTATGATTGAGCATTGAAAAATACATACATCTATAAATGTTCACTCTTTTTCACCCGGCAAAACAACGTTTGCCGGGTCAGCTAGTAAAAAATAAAAATGTATAGCTTGATGTGTAGCCGTGTGTATAGGAGAGCAAACTCACCATGTGGCTCCTGTTAGTAGCTAGTAAGGCAATATTAAGTAATTGACTAAATGAAGACTAATAAAAAATAAGGACCAACAACGTCCGGTGTCCAGAAAGATTTATTAAAACTGTCTGCGCGACGACGACAGCGACGCTTCGACTGTTTCCATTGTCAAGACTTGTTCGATTAAATTTTTATCTGGCATTTTAAACAAGGCATACTTACTAATCTATGTGTGGTTGGTTTATTGACGAAGGCCAAAGGACGAATCCATCAACTAAATTAATTGTTTTTTTTTTACAGACCGGGCATGGACAGCGACGGACTCCCTCTGTATCAATCGGAGTTCGATAACCAAGTTCAGGTAATTTAGAATAATAATTGTTTCTGGTAGTTTTACACATCATTGAGTCGTTGTACAGTCAATTGCACGTTAGTGGTAACACTTGCACTTGGAACATAGTCTTTACTGCTACGACATAAAGGCGCTGTCAGTGTCAAATTGGAATCACTCATGTGCGATTGACAGTACGGTCAGCAATGAAAGTTAATCATCACAATCCTTACCGTGGCCACACACAGTACAATAGTATATATCGTGGCCCTGGCATATAGGTAGGAAACTGCTCTTCTTAAAACGTAGAGTACTGCTGACTTTTTAGGGTTCCGTTGCCAAATGGCAAAAAACGGAATCCTTATAGATTCGTCATGTCTGTCTGTCTGTCCGAGTATGTCACAGCCATTTTTTCCGAAACTATAAGAGCTATGCTGTTGAAACTTGGTAAGTAGATGTATTCTGTGAACCGCATTAAGATTTTCACACAAAAATAGAAAAAAAAAACAATAATATTTGGGGTTCCCCATACATAGAACTGAAACTCAAAAATTTTTTTTTCATCAAACCCATACGTGTGGGGTATCTATGGATAGGTCTTCAAATATGATATTGAGGTTTCTAGTATCATTTTTTTCTAAACTGAATAGTTTGTGCGAGAGACACTTCCAAAGTGGTAAAATGTGTGTCCCCGTAACTTCTAAAATAAGGGAATGATAAAACTAAAAAAAATATATGATGTACATTACCATGTAAACTTCCAGCGAAAATTGGTTTGAACGAGATCTAGTAAGTATTTTTTTTTTAATACGTCATAAATCGTAAACCACAATTTACCTTTCATTCAGTCAACTCAAATATTACTCAAATATTAAAAAAAAAAACATTTAATTTCATAAACATAAACCTTATGCATAAACCGTGAATACCTGCAGGTTTGTACGGAACCCTCGGTGCGCGAGTCCGACTCGCACTTGGCCAGTTTTTTAATGATATTGTTACGTAGGTCGTAAAGTCTAGAAACATCGTGCTAACTCCATCTCAGAAAGGGACAACATTGCGTAGATCGAAAAGTCTAGAAACGTCACGCTAATTCCATCTAAGGATGGGGCAGTGTTGAAACTTCTAGATACGACACGCTAACGCCATCTGTTATCAAGTAGCAAGTACTACGAACAATTGTACGTAGACGCCACCGCCATCTATTGTTGAGTAGCGGGATTAAACAGTAAATAGATGTCTGTGGAAGGTTCTCGAAGTTTCGAATCAACTTGTAAATTGTGGAAAAGTGTTGAATGTTCGCGAATGTTCTGCTCGGGATATAAATAGCGGATTGTCGGCCCGATAGGCAGTTCGATTTCGGAAGCGAGCGAATACGAATCAAGCGATACAGTACAAGCGAAACAAGTGACTCTGTTTGACTATTGCGATATTGTGATTGTTTAATTAAACTGTGGAGTGTTTCGATAATTTTGGCTTAAATTAATTTATCCCGAACCCCAGCTCGTAACATTTGGTGTCAGAAGTAAGGGATAAATTATGCCAGTTTTACCGAAGGAGGACACGGAGGGTATTCGTACCAGGAGTCAGCGCCAGCAGGAGCTGGATCAGAGGCGATTTGAAGGACCTTCAAGACAGACATCTGGGGGTAATCAGCCGACGACGGAGCCAGTTTCCCAAGCGTCTGGTGTTCCTACAGCATCACCAGCCATGGATCTTTCTGCTCTGATGGCGATGCTGCAGGAGCAGGCCCGCCGACAGGAAGAACAGGCCCGCCGCCTACAGGAACAGCTGCAGCAGGACAAGGAGGAACATGCTCGCCGACAAGAAGAACAGGCCCGTCGACAGGAAGAACAGGCCCGTCGACAGGAAGAACAGGCCCGTCGACAGGAAGAACAGGCCCGCCGCCTACAGGAACAGCTGCAGCAGGACAAGGAGGAACATGCTCGCCGACAGGAAGAACAGGCTCGTCGACAGGAAGAACAGGCCCGTCGACAGGAAGAACAGGCCCGCCGCCTACAGGAACAGCTGCAGCAGGGTAAAGAGGAGCAGGTTCTCCTTTTGAAAGATCTACACGCGACATTTGGCAAGGACATCAAAGCCATGAAGGAGACTGTTCAGGTACATGAAAATCGTATCTCCGAGGCCGAAGTCCAGATCGCTGATATAAGAAAAGCGGTTGGAGTTCTGAAAGCTGGAGACCGGACTACGGCTCCGATAGTTGCTGCACCTTCCGTGCGCGGGTTTAAAGTGCCACCCTTCGACGGAACATCTTCCTGGTCGGCATACAAAATTCAATTTGAAGCTGTCATGAATGCAAATGGGTGGACAAAAGAGCAGGCCATGACCGCGCTTACTTTGGCCCTTCGTGATCAGGCCTTAACCGTGTTAGAGGCTCTCGGCAAAAATGTTACCTACGAGCAGCTCGTTGAGGCATTAGAGGCCAGATACGGTGACGCGCACCTGGAACACGTTTTTCGTGCGCAGTTGAAGGATCGTGTGCAGCGCAGTGGTGAAAACCTGCAGCAGTGGGCCCTAGAAATAGAAAAGCTGGTTCGAAAAGCGTACCAGTCTGCGCCTGCACTCATGGATGGGACTCTGACTCAAGCATTCATAGATGGCATACGGGACCTGGAAGTAAGGGCTACTGTAAGACTTGGACACCACGAGACACTCAAGGATGCCTTGGCCCATGCATTGGAGGTGGAGGCAGTGAGGCAAGATCATCGAGCCCATCGCATCAGGGAGGTTGCAGCATCACCTGTCCGTGACCGTCCGAGGTACAGCCCTAAGTGCTACACTTGCGGAGAAAAAGGTCACCTTCGGTCAAGTTGCCCGAAGCGAAACACAGCTAACGAAAACCAGACCCAAGAAAGAAAGGCGGCAGATATCACCGCCCAGCAGCAGGAAAACTAGTCAAAGCCAGGACTGCGGGGCGGGTGCTGGCTGGTGTTAAATTAGCCCCAAGAATTTCGGTCTCACAAGCCCATGATGGGAACACCCTAGTCATAAAAGGTGAAGTGAACGGAAGACCATGTAAGCTGACATTGGATACTGGAGCTTCTCGCACGGTTGTCAGTTCCCAACTAGCGAATCGTTTTCTTGGGGACTTCTTCGGTAAGCATGACGGCGTAAAATTAGTAACAGCTACCGGTCAGCACATAACCGTCCGTGGTGAGAAGGAAGTGGAGTTAAAACTGGGAAACACTATCTACCGGCATAAGGTCATCATGGCTGACATAGTGGACGACTGCATCTTAGGTTTGGACTTCATGCGGCAGCACTGTTGCGAGATCGACGTTAATCAAGGAGTCCTTAAATGTGGGTCAGAAGAAGTCTTCATGGAAGGTGCACCATCAGGGAAAGTGTACTGCTTGAAGAAGATTGTTCTTTCTCCCCGATCGGAAACAATAGTTCCAGTTAGGCTCCCACATAATTCCGGGCAGAAGAACCGATGTATTCTCATTGAAGGATTGGATGAAAACCTTCCATGGAAAATTGCGCGGACCTTGGTAAAGGCAATTGACGTTGCAGCCGTACGCATACTGAACCCAAGTGAAAAGGAGCAAGTAATCAAGAAGGGTGCGTTGATGGGTTCCTGTGGGGAAGTAGCTTGGATGCGTGAATGTCAATATCAGCCTTCTCAAAATAACACCCAATCTGCAAGATTTAACGTGTTAAATCTTTTGGAAGACTGTCGTAAAGATTTATCGGAAGAAGAAAGAGAGAAGGCTAGGAAGATGCTACTTCAGTATGCAGACATATTCTCCAGAAATGATGCTGACATAGGGAAGACTGGATTAGTTCAACACAGAATTAATACCGGAAATGAGTTGCCAATACGACAGCGACCCAGAAGACTACCAGTGGCAAGAGAAAAGGAGGTAGATACCATGATTAAAGGGATGGTAAAGGATGGAGTTATAGAGCCTTCGTCTAGTCCTTGGTGTTCTCCTGTGGTCCTGGTGAAAAAGAAAGATGGCAGCATGCGGTTTTGTGTAGACTATCGTCGATTGAATGACGTCACTAAGAAAGACAGCTATCCACTGCCCCGGATCGACGACACACTGGACACGCTGTCAGGAATGAAGTGGTTTACCACGTTAGACCTAAAAAGTGCTACTGGCAAGTGGAAATAGACCCTAAAGACAAGGAGAAAACCGCATTTTCTACGGGAAAGGGATTGTGGCAGTTTAACGTCATGCCATTCGGATTGTGCAATGCTCCTGCAACATTTGAAAGGCTAATGGAGCTAGTTCTCACGGGACTAATTGGAGACGCCTGCCTTGTCTATTTAGATGACATCATCATCGTGGGCCGCACATTCGAAGACCACCTTCAGAATTTGGAACGTGTTCTATCAAAAATCCGAGGAGCCAATCTCAAGCTAAGTCCAAAGAAGTGCTCATTCTTCAGACAGCAAGTAAGCTTTTTGGGGCACGTGGTTTCGAAGGAAGGAGTCCAAACAGACCCTGAGAAAATCATCGCCGTTAAGGAATGGCCAGTCCCGAAAGACAAGACGCAGGTCAGGGCATTTTTGGGTTTGTGCTCGTACTATCGACGGTTTGTCAAGAATTTTGCTGACATTGCCAAACCTCTTCACAAGCTTACTGAGGAGAAGAGACCGTTCTGTTGGGATGAGAATTGCGACATAGCATTCCGAGATTTAAAGGAACGTTTGTGCAATACCCCAATTTTGGGCTACCCTGACACAGAAAATAAATTTATAGTTGACACGGACGCAAGTAATACTGGAATTGGCGGTGTGTTATCTCAACGGAAAGGAGATTATGAAGTTGTGATAGCTTACTTCAGCAAATCTTTATCAAAGCCAGAAAGAAATTATTGTGTCACGAGACGTGAACTTCTTGCCGTAGTAAAGACATTGCAGCATTTCAGCAAATACTTGCTTGGACGTAAATTCCACCTGCGAACTGATCATGCTGCATTAAAGTGGTTGTTGCAGTTTAAGAATCCAGAAGGACAAGTGGCGAGATGGATTGAACTGCTACAAGAGTATAACTTCGCAATTGAACATCGTAGTGGGAAGTCTCACGGTAACGCGGACGCTTTATCAAGAAGACCTTGTCCTGAAGACTGCAAGCATTGTGTCAGGCAAGAAGCTAAGGAAACAGTACCTGTCAGGATGCTAAGAACGGACCTTAGTGACGAATGGAAGGAAACCCTACAGCATGCTCAGCAAAGTGACACAGTTATCAGGCCAATTTTCGAGTGGATTAAAGCTAATGCTCCCAAACCGAAATGGTGTGATGTTGCAGCGATGAGTACCACCACAAAAAGTTATTGGGCACAGTGGGAGAGCTTGGTGATCCAGGATGGTGTCTTGTGCCGAAAATGGGAAAATGCTCGAGGGAATAGCTGTCACTTGCAAATGGTAGTCCCAAAAACAAAGGTACCAGAAGTTCTACAGCTCTACCACAATGGTTCTTCAGGAGGTCATATGGGAGTAAGAAGGACTCTGTTAAAGATCCGAGAAAGATTTTACTGGATCCATTGTCGAGAGGATGTGGAGGACTGGTGTCGCAGATGTACCAGTTGTGCAGCGGTAAAAGGACCACACACACGCAGCAGGGGTGCATTGAAAGTGTACAACGTAGGAGCCCCCTGGGAACGAATAGCACTAGATGTCGCTGGGCCATTTCCCGAAAGTGAAAGTGGAAATAAATATTTCATGGTTGTCATGGATTACTTCACCAAGTGGCCGGAAGTCTTCGCCATCCCTAATCAAGAAGCTTCAACAGTCGCTGATAAATTAGTCCACGAAGTCTTCTGTCGGTTTGGGGTACCCTTGGAAATCCACAGCGATCAAGGAAGGAATTTCGAGTCTCAAGTGTTTCAGGAAACATGTCGGGTTATGGGTACTCACAAAACCAGAACCACTTCATACCACCCACAATCTGACGGAATGGTGGAAAGATTTAATCAGACGTTGGAAAGATATCTGGCAAAAGTTGTAGCAAGCAGACAAAAGGATTGGGACAAGCACATACAACCGTTTCTTCTGTCATACCGAAGTGCAGTTCACGAGAGTACAACTGTGACGCCAGCCTTCGCGAACTTTGGAAGGGAGTTAAGGTTACCAGCTGATCTAATAACCGGCATTCCCCCTGATTCACCACGCAGTATAACAGATTATGCAAATGATCTGCGCAACAAGATGAATGACGTATATGAGCATGTCAGAGAATCAGGCCAACAGATGTCCGAGAGAATGAAAACTCGTTATGATCGAAAGATGAACAATACTGGCTTCGACGAAGGTTCGCTAGTGTGGTTGCATAACCCAGTGCGCAGCAAAGGGAAGTCCCCTAAACTACAGGCAAAATGGGACGGGCCGTACCGGATTGTGACCAAGATCAATGACGTCACTTACCGAATACAAAAGGGTATGCGAACTGCGCCTAAAATTGTTCATGTAGATCGATTGGCACGATATTACGGGAATAATGATGCTCGGGACGAGCATCTCTAAGGAGGGGGCAGTGTTACGTAGGTCGTAAAGTCTAGAAACATCGTGCTAACTCCATCTCAGAAAGGGACAACATTGCGTAGATCGAAAAGTCTAGAAACGTCACGCTAATTCCATCTAAGGATGGGGCAGTGTTGAAACTTCTAGATACGACACGCTAACGCCATCTGTTATCAAGTAGCAAGTACTACGAACAATTGTACGTAGACGCCACCGCCATCTATTGTTGAGTAGCGGGATTAAACAGTAAATAGATGTCTGTGGAAGGTTCTCGAAGTTTCGAATCAACTTGTAAATTGTGGAAAAGTGTTGAATGTTCGCGAATGTTCTGCTCGGGATATAAATAGCGGATTGTCGGCCCGATAGGCAGTTCGATTTCGGAAGCGAGCGAATACGAATCAAGCGATACAGTACAAGCGAAACAAGTGACTCTGTTTGACTATTGCGATATTGTGATTGTTTAATTAAACTGTGGAGTGTTTCGATAATTTTGGCTTAAATTAATTTATCCCGAACCCCAGCTCGTAACAATATGTTTTGCTAGATGGGAAACCCCACCGGGCACACGGAATGTCCTATTGTTATTTTAAATTGAAAAAAATATCCGATTAACTGATTCACGGAAGTTAAAGGTTATCTGTACCGATAAAAAATGTTTTCAACATTTCCTAGTGACTAAGGTGTTAATAGACATTTGATGCTTACTGAACATAGAAGAGGATATAACGATTAGCACATAATCATCATCATTTCAAGCAAATGACGTCCCTTGCTGGACTTAGGCGTCCCTAATTTGGGAGGGTACGCCGTAATCGCCACGCGTGGCTAGCGGGTTGGCGATCGCAAGTATGGTATCGTGGAAAAATGCATAGAGAACGCTGCTGCCCATTCTCTAGTAAGTCGCTTCATCGCCTTTTATGACACCCACTGGAAGAAACGAGTTGGTGCTATTCTTTACGTCCTGCACGACTTGGAACAGAACATAATACGTTAACTTTTTTACAATAGCACGTTCATGTCTACATAAAGAGCAATGACGCTGTAAGATTTAGACTCATGCGTCATTTTATTGTACTTAGAGTCTAAGTACTCTAAACAATAATGACGTTATGTCCTACGAATATAATAACTCTATTCTGAGGACCTGGTATCCCCGAGTAGGTATTTTTGATATTTTAACTTGTACTGTTTTTCCTTTAGAAAATATTCAGTAGCGTACCGCCATCTATTACATTGGTACTTATACAGGTTGCACCAGAATGGTGTGTTGAAATTACAGGATGTGGTATAGATCATCAAACTGAACAACTTTCTCAATGGGACCAACATCGTAATCGCGAAAAAATTATCAACTGTCCTATAAAAACCTTCAGTACCTATTCAACCCAAATGTATGTGTCGGCTGATAATTTTTACCGCACCTTATAATTTGACCACACCATTCTGGTACAGACGCCAGCACACAAAGCTACTACAATCTCAAATTTCTTTATCAGGTGTTCAACGTTATCGCTCAAATATTAGGTTCAAGATTGATTGGGAAAATTTGACATTTTCGGGTACAACCTGTATACAGGGTCAATTAAATTAGCACAAAATACTTTACCCCAGTGTTGGGTATTGATATCAAAAACTTTAAGAACAAACGAAAACAAAACAAATTTTGTTTTCATCACTCATTGGGCGAAGGACAATGCTCGTAATCGATCAGCTGTTAAAGTAATTTTTCGCGGAACATATTGTTTTTTGAAATTCCAAAAATCAAAAAATAAATTAAAAGTCGTTTGGTTTGTACAAAGTTGGAATGATGTTTTATTTTTTCATTACTTTTTGGTATCGATACCGAATCATTTAGAGAATTTTGTCCGCAGGGTTTATGTGTATAATACTTTTGCATTAAACTTAAGTGAAGTACAGCAATCTTGGTATTTTGACATACACAATATGATAGCAGTAGATCGCACTTTTGCGAAACAGGGGCGGGTCGCTAGTTAATGATACAGGTATTTAATCGAATTCTCTGTTCTCTTACAGATAAAGAAGTTTAACCCACAAGTCCCAGCCCCAGCGGCGGTGCAACAAATGCCAGAGCCAATTCCAGCAGCACCAGCGGTATTTACCAAAACATATTTCATACAGTTTGTTTACGTATATTTTACTTCCATATACATTTGTACGGTCACCAAAATATAAGTTACCATGGTCGTCGCATATAGTTGAAGTTTTGTAAGAAACCGATGGATGTTTCGAATAAAATGAATAGAAAACAAACAGTTCACTTATTATTAAATTGGTTTCCTACGCAACTTCAACTATATCCGACAATCCAGGTTACATATCTCTTTTGTGGACTGTACATCTATACAAATAAATAAAATTGGAGTGTCTGTTTTTAATATTAAGATAACCACTTTTTACTAAGTGTATATGGATGTATACACGGTACATATACCAAAACAACATTTTTTTACAATTTTTGTCTGTCTGTTTGTTCCGGCTAATCTCTGAAATGGCTGGACCGATTTTGACGGAACTTTCACTGGCAGATAGCTGATGTAACAAGGAGTAAATTAGGCTATTTTTATTTTAGAAAAAAAAATAGTTTAAAAAACTAAAAACACGCTGAATTTTGAGACGTATGTCAGCGTAGTTTTCAATGACAGTTTTTATGAAAAACTTTTTGTTAAATACCATGCGGACGAAGTCGCGGGTTACAGCTATTACCTATAATATAACCTGAATTAACACATCTTACCGCGGTAGTACGTCCTCCTGCGTTAATTTCCGACATCCACGCGGACGAAGCCGCGGGCAAAAGCTAGTAAGTTATAACAATGACATGAGAAGGACGACAAAAGGTGGAATATAAATGACTAGCGCGGGTACCGCATATAGAACGACATGTTTTGAATTATGTATTTTTGTAAATGCATGTTTCTATTCTCTCGAATCTTTTTCTGTCTGAGAAATCTGTAGGTTTAATAGTGCAAGGGACAGAGCCAACAATGATTTTGTTGTAGTGGCGGGGCTAACAGTAAGTATTGTTGTTTCAGATGCAGCTGCTGGGTCCTGAGAACACGGTGACCACTTGTCAGTTCTGCCACGCGTCAGTCAAGACTGCAGTCAAGTACACGACCACGTCGCGCACGCACATTGCCGGCGCACTCTGGGGCATGCTGTGGTATGTAAGCTACGATTCGTAATTTAGTTTCCGAATGCGGTTTCAGTAAAGTATCTTTCAAACCACGTTCGCGGTTCAAAAATATCGCGGTGAGAATTTTTCGCGCGCTGGAACTTTTACGCACTGCTTGAAGAAAGTTGTAAATCCAATAGCGTTTTTCGACGCGCTGGGAGGCACTGTTCGATTCTAAGTGCTCGTTGCAACACCGAGGGTTGAAAATCAATCAAATGCGCGATATAATCGATATAACGCTTACGCGGAGTAGAGGACCTACTAATCATATTGAAGACAACGTTATTTAAACGAGAGTAAAGTTGTATTTTTTTTGTTTTTCCAGTTGTTTGTGCTGTGTTCCGTATGGCGCTGAATCAGCTAAAAACTCCGACCACTACTGCCCCAACTGCCAGAGATACCTCGGTACTTATGTCAAGTAAATACAACGCTACAGTCCATGTATTCAGAACTTTTAATAATTTGACGATGTAAAGAAAAAAAAAAGGTTTATACAGAAAACTTCTCGTATATATTATGGATGGTTCAGTTAGATCTAATATAAACCAATCACAACGCCGCGAATCTCGTGCGTTGTTTATTTTGTTCATCCACATCGTTTCAAGATGCTTTTTGGGTCAATAACCGTTCACCATGAACTGTTATTTGCCCATAAAAGCATCAATAAGATAAAACTTTATAAGGAACTCGTTACTAAATGTATATCTGCATAATTAACCAACAGAATATAAATTTTGTACCAATGTAGGGGAAAAGAATGTGATAATTTGAAATGTTTAAAAACTCGATTGGCTCTCTAAACAGGAAAACGACTGATTTTTATGTAGATTGAAATTTGCTAATGTATGTATGTAAAAGACGTATAGAAACCTGTTAATTGATTTTACTGTGAAAGTTTGAAACGTCTTACTAGCAGGTCCAAGAGGAAAATAAGACAACTTCTATCTTACTGCGATATTTATCCGATACGTATCGATTTTACAACGTTTATGTCGTTTTGTTATCCTTATCATGTTAAAATATAAAAATAAAAGCGTAAACTATATGAAAAAAAAAACATAAGTTGTGGTTCTACAAGCAAAACTAAATTGAAGGATTTTGTGCCATACTTATTAGTAGGAAGTAAGACATATACTTATCCACATAACATCCAATTGATTTGACTAAATGGTATCCTCGATGAAATTAAAAAAAAAATGAATTAATCATTTGTTTCTATAAGATTGTCGTAATTTAACATCAATGGATTATATCATAATATTTCTTTACAAAATGTCGTTATAAAAGATAAGATTTGCCAAATGTGTGCCGGCAAGAAAAGTACGGACTTACGTGCCGTTACCGTTAATTACATGTTTGAAATGTATCTTATTTTTGTACCTATTTTAAATAAAGCATTTATTGTGAATACACACGTGTTTCAATCAATCAATCAACTCACCCTATCGTAGTCCACAGCTGGACATAGGCCTCTCCCATATTGCGCCACAACACCCTGTCATTCGCCTTCCGCATCCAGTTTGTCCCAGCCTTTTTTTAAGTCGTCGGTCCACCTAGCTGGAGGCGTCCCACGCTACGCTTGCCAATACGCGGTCTCCACTCCAGGACTCGTCTGCTCCATCGGCCATCGGTCCATCGACAGATATGGCCAGCCCACTGCCACTTCAGCTTGCTTACTCTGCGAGCTATGTCGGTAACTCCAGATAATTTCATTTCACACTTGTATAATTGTTATTTAATGAGAGGAGTGATGGACGACCTAATAAAACTTCAATTAGTTCATGATAATTTGGTATATTACACTTAACATCGTATCACAAGTAACGAGCTTATTAAAAAAAGAACGAATAAAAAAAAAATAAGTATTCGTTTGCGCAGTGTTCAGGCCACGTACTGGTTGGTGAGCGCAAGCAGTAGCCTGGCGCGGCGGATGGCGGCGGCCTCGCGCTGGATGTCCTCGCTGTTGTTGGCGTTGCGCTCTAGCGCGCCGGCCACCCTCGCGCTGTATGCGCAGTGTTCAGGCCACGTACTGGTTGGTGAGCGCACGCAGTAGCCTGGCGCGGCGGATGGCGGCGGCCTCGCGCTGTATGCGCAGTGTTCAGGCCACGTACTGGTTGGTGAGCGCACGCAGTAGCCTGGCGCGGCGGATGGCGGCGGCCTCGCGCTGGATGTCCTCGCTGTTGTTGGCGTTGAGCTCCAGCGCGCCGGCCGCACGCACGGCCCGCGCGCGCCGCCCCCCCTCCCCGCGCCGCGCGTGCAGCGCCACGCCCACCTCCAGCAGCGTGCCGTCCCACAGGCAGCCGTAGTAGCCGTCCATGGCATCCGCCGCCGTGCCCGTCTGTGGGACACAAAAACATAATTTGTAGCAGAAGCAACCTACATCCTACAGTGGATTATGTATAGGATCACAATATAATTTTTAAGTTATCTATCACAGACGCGTTAACACAACTGTTTTTCACAAAAAGCTTACTCTTTTGTTTACGCGAGGAGGACCTATAGTAGTCCCATATTTGGCCAGTTTTGTTGAGCCTAATGCCATCATTCAGCAACAAATCCAGACTCCTGGCTTTCCATTTAATTATGTTCATCGATACCTGCTAATCAAATAGTTGTACAGCAAGGTTTCTCCTTACCTTTTCTGCGAGACACTTGAAGGCGGTGGTGTAGTCGGGTTCATCGGGCAGTTGGCACAGCGCGGCGGCCTGCGTGGGCGCGTTGAGTGCCTGGCAGCAGCGAGCCGCGCGCCGCGCTATGCTGGGCTCGTCGGGCGCGCGCTTAGCGAAGTGCCACGAGCCTGCCGCAGCACCGCACAGGTACCGTCGCAGCGCTGCGCCCCAACGACTCTCGGCCATCTCCACGTCACCGTATAGACGGAGCCTGAAGAAGAACATTACGAGTGTACTACGTTGGCTAGCCATTGTAAGATCTGCCATGGTCGCGAGATTTATTCCAAAGAGTTACCGTGGCAATGGTGGAACAATCATATGGGCGGGTATTTAGATCGGCGGAAGGAACGAACTAATTCGGATAAGAGGCAATAACAATGCACAGATTTATTCTGAAACGAGTGTATCTGATATTGTCATTGCTTTGCGGTACCTTTTTGATACTTCATTTCTGCTTATGCATTATAATTAATATTGTACAAGCAGAAATGCTAGCAAGTTCGTCATGCTCCCTTAGATGTCAATGCTTTCGGTAGCGTCAGGGGTCGGGTTCAAGAAATAAGTTTAACTGGAGAGACAGCTGTGTTGGTAAGGAGTTTGTTGCGCCACTTCTTCTTCCCAGCTAAACCATTAGGAAGTGGTGAAGAGCGGGCGTTTTGGAGGACTGCCTTATGTAATGTTGACGTTTGAAAATTGCTGGCCTAATTTGAATAAATGACTTTTGATTTTGATTACATGATTACATTGGTACCGTGTGCTGCCGGACGTAAAGAATAACACCACCCCATTTCTTCCCGTGGGTGTCGTAAAAGGCGACTAAGGGACTTACTAGAGAATGGGCAGCAGCGTTATCTATGCATTTTACCACCATAATGCGATCGCCAACCCGCCTGCCAAGCGTGGCGATTATGGCAAAGCCCCCCAAATTGGGGGAGGCCTAAGTCCAGTAGAGGACGTCTTACGGCTGAAATGATGATGATGATGATGATTGGTAAATATATTCGCCGCAGCATTTTTTCAACGTCTTCCATAGTCTACTCAATCACCAGATTTGAATGCCATTGAGCTCGCAGGTGATATGCTTCAAAGAAGAGCTCTGCTAAATATGGACGCCGTACACACACCACAGAATCTTTTTCGCCTGTTACCTCGGATGTGGGCAGAGATTCCGAAACGTGATTTTGGATAAACTCATATTGAGTATGCCGAATCCCTGCGATTGTCTTTTGCGGAAATACGGACTACTAATTGTTTATTTTACACAATAAAAACCTTTAAAAACTTTTTTTTCTTTTTCACATTTCAATATGGATTAACTAAGGTGAAAAATCCATTATAAGCAAAAATCGCGAAGTCTTTATTAATGCAAAAGCAGAGAGTACTTCGTCGATCTACACATGTAAAAACATTTTATAATTTAATCTAAATAGACGTTTTTATTTAATTTCGATAGGGCAACAAAATATATTTAATTAATACCTTGATCCCTAGATACTTTTTATGTGTGTATCAACGTTAAGACGACTTGTGATTTTAATATAGAAAAGCTTTTAGAGGTATTTTTTATTGATATCAAGCACCCCAAGCTTTTTCCATTATTTTCTACTTTGTAGTTTAGTTTTCTATGGAAGCGTGTTTTTTAGTTTTTTTTTAAACTGTTATTTATTTTCAATTTTTTAGGGTGTTTCGAATGTAGTGACGTATGTCAGCGTAGTTTTCGAAGACAGTTTTTTTTTGCTATCCTGGTAATCCTGGCAAGGATAATAGCACAAATTGAAATTATTGTATTGTCATCGGTCCTTGATAAATATGCCGAATTTCGAGTTAATCCGACGTTTTGATGAGGATCATAATCATGTTCAAAGTTTCAGTTACATAGGCACATACTAACATACGTGTGAAGCTAAAAAAAGTGTGTTAAAAAGACGTTGGTTACATCATGCAATTTCAGGTACGAAATGGTGAGACTCAGTAAGAATAGTAGTATTCATTTAGAAAAGTATAACTCAGAAAATTTTACATATTATGTGCAAATGTTAGAACTTACCATGACGTATTATAAGGATACAGTTTCAAACTCCTTTCAAGAAGATCGGTCAGAGATTCCAGTACGAACTTAGCGTTATAGTTATTCACATTCGATATGTTATTCGGCCAGAGATTGGTATAATCCACCACAAGTTCTAAGGAGTTGTCATCTACTAGAACATTGTATATTCTGGCGAGGAGTGAGAGCATCACGCTGACGGCGAGGGGTTCTCTCAGGGTGGATAGGAATCCGTTGAAAGCATTCCGAGCTTCGGAGACGCCGGGCGCTTCGCGGGAATGTGTAGGGTTTCCACCTGCAGACCTCTTCACCGGAATGGGGCCGGTGCAGTACACAGCTACGGCTGAAATACAAGATCGGTAGAGATTAATTAAACCATGCCGTTACAAATCAAGGTAGCGCGTCATATAACCCATATGCTAATTCACAGATGGTTCAAGTTACAATGATATCAAATCGCTTTTAACTTTGTACGACTACAAAGACCAAAACAATAAGATAAGCCAGACATAAAAAGGCCTAATGTTAGAGTGAAATTTTGATTGAAACTATTCTTCGATGTATTTAAAATGGCACTTACCGAAATCCCACAATGGCCTAGGAAACTTCCTAGTGGCTTTCCCTCGCTGCAACTCAAAGCAGGCCGCACAAAGATCTGCGGCAACCTCGCCGGGCCCTGTCGTGCTACCCACTCCTTCCCACTCACAAGCATTTACCAAACAAATCCAACACGCTTCGATTACCTAAGGATAAACAGAAGTCATTCATGTAATATCAGAAAAAAAAAAATTAAAATAAAAGGTTATGGGAAAGAAATTGTTTATCTCTCTCACCTGTGCTCTAGGGACAACGACGTCTCCGGAAGTCACGGTAGCGATACAAGCTTTGCATTTGTTTGCCAACACAGTCAAATTAATTCTGTGGTGTGGCCATTCGCTCAACATAACATTAATTTGTAGCAGAAGAACCTCCCAGGACAGTTGCCGACATAACCGGTATAGTGTGGGATCGTTGCCAGAGCCCAATTGACTGCGAGCCTCGCCTTCTAGTACTGAGAGCAACGATAGAGCCGCGCGGGCGCACCCAGCTTCAGCTCTCGCTCGCGCCGCCCCAGAGACAACGTAACCAAAGTCTTGCAAGAATCCTCTCGGCAAAGATATCAAGGCATTACGCAACTCTCCCGCTGGCTTCCACGATGGGCTTATCTTCCACAAAGGTGACGCTGGAGCCATCATCGCCAACTTCACCAAACACATTCGAACTTCGTCGGCCGTCGAAGCCTCAATAAGGCGCTTCTTGAGTCTTCCCAACTCTAACTCTGGCACAGACTTAAAATCAAAGTCTGGTGTTTCCCAATCATCTGTAAGTAATTCGTGAGGAATATCCATATTTTCATCGTCGATGTTGACGGGATCATTGAGAATCGTTCTTAACTGCTCATCGGAAATTAACTTCTTTCTTATGATCTCTGCTGATTCACCAATGTGCTTTCTCAGATACTCATCAATTCTATCAATTGGGAGTCTACACTGTGATGTAGCTAAATGAAGGTAAAACGTTCTTAAATTTTCCCAGTCGGCTTCTGATAAATCAGACATTAAAACTGGGGCCAGTGCCCAGAACAAAAGATCAAAGAACTTTATGCCAACTGTTTTGAATTTGTTCAGGAAGTCTTGATGAGTAGAGGGCAACCCTCCTTCTAAGGCGTATCTGACGGCGTTCAGCGCCGACACTCTGTTTAGTAGATCACGTGCTACGGTGAAAGCGCCACTTGAGGCAGACCCTTGAATATCTAGCTCAGCAACTTGTCTATGAATCATTGGGATCTCCCGCGTCAAGTTATCAGCTTGTAAAACTGCGACAATCCCCGTGTAATGATTTGCTATGGAATCTTGAAGCTTTTGTAGCAATGAGGGCTCCTCGTTTAACACTTCATATCCCAAATTCAATGCCCTTATATATCCTAAGATATCATCTCTTGCCATGCTTGCATAGTGAAACTCTCCCCAGGGCATCACTCTGTGTGGACCATATCCATAGATTGATATTTCTCTCTCTAGCAGATTTGAATTTTCCCTACATCCTAGTATGTGCTTCTTGGCCAAACTATGTTGACCATAGAAAAAATAATTACAACACAAGTCAAAATGTATTTGCATTGCAAATTCATGCTGACTGATCAGAACGCCACCAGCATTCCAGTTATGGTCCATATCACAAGAGTTTTCAGTAAGATGTACAAAACTGTCACTCACAGGGACTTTAATCTTTTTGGATTCTTTACGACCAGTACTTGATGTTGGCTCATAATACGACAATATCTCATCTAAAAACAAAATACTTTGCAAACGAGAGGCTTCGCACATTCGCAAGATTTTTTCAAAGTTCTGATTTATAGGAGTGTAGGCGCTGTCCAGTTGCATGCCAGGTCTGTCATAATAAAAAGTGTGAATGTAGTAGGTGGAGCTAATAGTTGTATCAATACAGTTATAGGCAAAAACTAAAATAAAGATCCAAAAGCTTCGACTTCCCAAAATAAAGTTATATTTCGCGCTTTAATGTTTTTTGTTTTGTTTTATTTTTGTAAAAAAGTACTCTATTCATTAAAAAAGATTTTTCGAAGTCGATCCACAATTGCCAGAGATATCGTCAAACATACAAAAATATACATTATTATATGTAAATTATAAAAACAGATGAATTGAGAACCTCCTCCTTTTTGAGAAATTCATAGTTTTTCAATTCATTATAATAGAGAAACACAAAACTATTGACATTGGTTTTTTTTTAAAATATAATATGATTAGAATCAAAATATAGTACTTAAATTCATTAAATAAAAAAATATTATTCACGAAATTCGTAATAAAAAAACTTTTTTGCAAAAAAAAACAACCGACTTCCTTAAAAACACTACAAAGTGAAAAATAACTTTAATTTCGGTAGTCGGTGTCTTAGGATCTGTATTTATGGTTTTTTTGCCACCGACTTCCGAAATTAAAGTTATTTTTCACTTTGTAGTGTTTTTAAGGAAGTCGGTTGTTTTTTTTTGCAAAAAAGTTTTTATTTTTAAATTTTTATTAGTTGTGGTATTCACCCTGCACTAATTCCAAACAAACAATGCATATTTATGCGATAGCAGAAATCGCGGTTGATTTCCTGTCATTTTTTAAAGAGTTCCGGTGTCTGTCTCCCAAACTCATCATCAGATCTATATGAAAATTATATGGGACCATTTCGGAATAAACCCCTTTCGAACAAAAAAAGAATTTTGCAAATCCGTCTATATATGACGGAGTTATGGCCGAACATACATAAAAAAAAAAAAAAAAAAAAAGAACATATAAACATCCGAATTGATAACCTCCTCCTTTTTGAAGTCGGTTAATAAAATATAAATTTCTATAAATCAACAACTTACATGTGAATGTAAGACATTTTGTTTGACTTGGCATAAAGTGCTGCCTTCACTGGGAACCTTACTATCCATCTGTGATACAACACCAAAGCGAACTGCACCTGTGGCTGCTGCAGTAACTCGGGTGGTATTTCCTGTGAAAAGGATAGACTTTTATTTCATGGATTCCTTTCAGTCCTAGAAGTAATATATTATATTTACAGACGCCAGCACATCAAGCTACCCGAAACTGGCAAATTGTGCCAATCAAACTTCAGATAAAGTTGAAAATCTATTAAAGAAACTTGACAGATTGTAGTACCTTGATGTGGTGGCGTAGTGTTGCAAAGGACTCGAGTCCTCGAGTCGCAATTTTAAAGACTCGACTCAGTTATGCAAGACTCAGTAAGACTCGAGTCCTCTTTAAGACTCGAGTCCTTTTTAAGACTTTAATCTAGACTTCGAGCCTTTTGAGCACACTGAGTCTTGCATAATTGAGTCTAGTCTTTAAAATTACGACTGTACATTAAACCTTCAAGTGGGCGCGCGGATATAAAAAACCGATGTCTAAAAGACCGATGGGATATATCAGAGATAGACATTAATTAATCAACAATCATATATAACTTCATAATAAGATGTACTATCAGTATCTTAGGACAAAATTACTTTTACCATTATTGATGGGTTTAATAACTTGAACCTTTCGCTAATGTAAATAGAATTTTCAATAACAAACAAATACATAAATCTTTCTTCTTGTGTTTTCAACGTATGCGCCGCGACTAAATTAACTGCGATCCGTGCATTGACTGGGGCGTGGGGAGAGGCAATGCCAAGCTACTAAAATGGGAAACACATAGGACAAAAGATAATAAAGTTATAACCGAAAGTATATTAATTTCGGTTGATTTGATGTTGTGTAACTGTTTGAAAGTTAAAAGCAGTCCTAACCATAGCACTGGTTGTTTTAGTGTAGCTTGGGCAGGCGAAGGCCATTTCTAGAAGTGGTTTTTTATAAACTAGGTTTATTGATTGCTGTGCAGACATTTCTTAATGACGTAATGTTCTAGATAAATCCAGGACATAGTACTGGATTCAATTTATTACCTGTGGAGGCACAGCAAATGCTGCATCAGTTGACATGTACACCAGATCCTGCATTAACTGCTGCTGAATTTGAGGAGGGAGCTTATTCTCAAATACATCTGAAAATTTCATAGGAATACTTAGGTGTGAAGAAAAGAAAAGTTAGACTGGCAGACAGATTTCTCTCTTTACAAAAGAGAGAAATCTGTCAACAGACACAATAGAGAATACTGATAAAACAGAAATCTGAAAATAAAAATTTGAAAGGTCATTAACATAATTTGGGGCTCATTCAGTCAGGTCAGTAGCTACCCAATATAGTTAAAGTTAGTATTAGGTTGGTGCGTAGTAAACACCTTCAAAAAATGTATTCAATCTCGCTCTACGTTTTTAGCACAAGAATCAACAAACTACCAATAAAATGGGGAAAAAGCATATATAGCAATGGTACATATTTTCATTTATTAAATATACAAAATATTTAAGCTTACCTAAATTCCAATGTAAAGTAGAAGCAACTTTCAAAGCAAGGATCTTCAGTGCTAGTTGTTTCCGTGTGAAAATTGCTGGTGCAGGGGTGGTGGCCAATGGGGGGGTTGGTGGAGCATCCACATCCACCACACGCTCACTTGTGGGCTTGGAAGAGCCATTCTTGGTGTCAACTGATAGAAACTCCTCTATCAACTCACAAGCTGTAGGTTCTGTAAACATAGCACAGTAACAAAACAATTAGTATTTTTCAAATTAGTTGAATTTGAATTAAACAATTTAATATATTGCTGTCTACAATTCATTAGTAGTAGAAGTTTCTGGTAGCTGTTAGGTGAGACTGGTTTTTCCCTTTACAAAATAGAGAAATATAGCCTGAGAAAAAGTTTCTGGATAAGTAGTGTTTAGGAAATGAAGTCATGGTTACTAAAAAGATGGATTTTATACAACATTTTAAACATGTAATAATCATTGGTAAGTATGCCCTGCTTTTCAGTAACCAGTCAAATTCATTTTTAACATTTTAAATTTTTGTTTGTTGTTGTTATGATTTCTAGTAGATAACATTTATTACCTGGATTCGGTTTGCTGAGATGCTTCTTTAGTAAATTTGGGTCTAGAAGAAATTCAAACCACAGGATTGTGTCTGGAGAAATAGGCACGGTGCCTGGTCGTAGCAGGTCTACGTCCATTGCGTTGAGTTTATTTAATTATTATAACAATTTTCTCATTTTAGTAATACACACAATGTTGTGATCATTCAGAAGCTAGACATTTCTACATTTGGTTTCAGATATATTGTGAGTTGTTTATGATTTTTTTGGGTAATAAATGAAACAAAATGAGATTTATACCGACGAAGCCGCAATACAAGAATGACTTGACAGTTGCTTGAAAGTGACGGACTGTCACTGACAGTTTAGAAAAAATTGTTTTTTTTTTTTTTTTTTTGCTTTTGGCAATTGTAGAAAAAAAAATTGTTGTTGCCATGATAAAAAAATAAAATAGACAAACATCTACTTTTTTTAATTTATGGCTACTGGCCTATTTAGCATTGAATAATTTGTTTTATTCTTTGGGTTGATCTTGGACTATGAAACTGGGCTCGAGACAATTCTTAGACCATTTGAGGTTAAATAATAGAGACAAATAAAGGTGTAGGGACATTTTGCGTCAAACTAGCATTATATTATTTCGACCGAAAATGGTCGCCGTGGTTCAATCCTCCCCTATTATTTATTATACTCTTTGTTTCAGTCCTTCCGCGTTCGCTAGAGTCGTGCTCATAGAAGTCATAGATAACTACTACGACTTACTATTAAAACAATAGAAGAAGTTTAGTTGTTTTGAATATTTATAAGTCCCTATGTTTGTAATTAATAGAATTTGAATGAGTTTTTTTTTTGGTACAGAATGATAATACATTCAGGATTCGCTCTGAAAAGGAAGTGGGTTCTGGATGGCGGGTACTGCTAGTTATTTTAAATTATACTCTTCAGTGGGAAAGTTGGGATTATTACATTACAGCTCACTTGGGTAATTTATCATATATAAAGAAACAGAATTGAGTAAACTAATTTCTACCATATTTTAAATTATCCGTTAGATAAAGCTTTCTTTTTTCGTATCCAGAAACTTTCGTTTATAAAGACGATAAAAAAAATCAAAAACACATGTAGGATGTTTCATTTCAACACGTACAGTGTCCAGGAAAGTAATTACAGGTGTTTACTAAGAGAATAGCCTGTTTGATTTATATGCCTTATCTATCCGATAACCAATATCGGTGCTTCATTGATAAATATCATCGTGTTGGCAGACAACTTATTTTCTGAATACGGAGTTGGTGGTTGACCATTATAATAGAGGATCGAATAAAAACAATAACTACTATATAAATACGTTACGATTAATGTTTATCAATTAATCTTGAGTAGATCGCTCCTTGATTAGTAGTTTGTGTGGTAATCAAACATTCGTGCGTGCGTGAAGGATTTATCAGTGGTGACACTTGAACGTTATCACTCGCAGCGCATTTTCTAAACAACAAGTAAGTTTAATATTATTTATATTTTCCTTGTTATTTTTTCTAGTAGGTCAATCTAATTAGGTACATGAAAATATTAATGATAACTTATACTTTAAAGATAAAAGGATAACTTACCCCTGAATCCGACGCTACTGACTTTGTGCTTTGATTTTTTCGGTATTACACAATAAACTGAAAAAGCACCCGGTTGTCAGATTATTGAAACGTGAATTAGGTAGTTTTTAATGTGCATCAGATATTTTATATCTTTATTTACTTATTGGGTTAAGTAGGTATGTATTTGTACATAGCAAATACATACATCTAGATTTTGTTGCGAAAACCGCATCCATTTTCTTGGAATAAGATAATAAAAGTATCAAAACATGAGGTCTATCTTTATTTGTGTACCTATATGAGTCATTCATATCACTAACATATCAGAAAATAGGTTATAACAATATAATATTTTCTTGAAATTACTGCGAATTGGCCCGGTTGTCTTACGACTTAGGTAGTAAGACCCCATAAGCAAAGTATCAAAAAATTACGGGCATTTAAAAATTGTGCCGCTCTTTATTTTGTTTGCATTTTGAGGGTAGGTACCTATCAATTTCCATAAGCTGTTCATCGTCATCTCATTGGTATTATTTCCTGACATGTTTGTTACCCCGCAGTGGAGTCCAACGCGTATCATCAGATAGAGGATGCCGCGGGTATCGAGATGGAGCTGTTGCACGTCGGCTCCGAGCCAGTCGGCATGCGGTGCCCTTTCTGCTACGAAGATGTCATGACAAAAGCCCATTATAAAAATTCAAGATTAACGCACATAATCGCTTTAATTCTTGGCATATTCTTTTGGTGAGTGTTTTGATAATGTGATTATTTTTAACCTACATCTCATTTTCAATAAGATTGTCCTCAATACGATCCTCAGCATTATAAAGGGTTCAACGCCGAGCCGCGCCGCGCCGCCGCGCGCCGGCCTAGTAATACAATGACGTTACACTTATGCGTTAATTTAATTACACCGTCCTCCTTATTAGACCTTCACTACCAATTTCAGTTAATCTTATTGCACTAATTATATCGTGCATATAAACATGTTGGATTTAATATCGAGAACTTTGATTCATCCAGTCAAAGCTAAAGCTGTCAATAAAAGTTTTCGCATACATAAAGAACAATTAAATACAGATGCAATCTATTGAGATGTTGCTGATAGCAATGTTGCTGATAGCAACATCTCAGATAGGCTTATTCAGTCTACCTAGCCCAAATAAGTTGGGCTTAGTTTTCCCTTGTGTTTTTGTATATTGGGGTCGGCTTCCAGTATAACCGAATGCAGCTGAATATCCGTATTTTACATGGAGCGACTGACTATCTGAACTCCACCACCCTGTTACTGGGTAACACTATACCCCTTGGTCGTCAGACTTTGAGATTCTGACTATCCGTAACGACTGTCAAAGATCTACCCACGAACGACAACCGGAACTAACTATCAATGTCTCATTTTAATATGTGGAACGCTTCAAGAATTTTCGTGTCATCCTTGCGTACAGAAAAGCTTATCAGAAGAGCTTTTTTTTTTTGGTTGGGAAATCATCAAATAACTTCTCCCGCTCCGCCCAGAGCAGGGCGTGTCAGACTTTTACTGACTAAAACTCACCCGTGTTCCTTCAGTTACCCATATGCCAGGGCCACGGTATCTCGTTTGAACAATCTCGCGACCCTGGCAGGTGTCAGATGGGCTTATTATGTACCTTTTTCAAAACTAGTCTCTAAAGTATAACGGGTAACGTGCAGAGTTTCTCAGGGTAGTATTCTAGGTCTCTCTCGAAGCTAAAGTATAAATAACAAACTTGAGTTATTCAGTACAAAGTTTATAGCAAATAATGACCTTAACTTTAAGCACGACGACTGATCAAAAGGAGTTTTTGATCAATCGTTATATCGTTCGTGATCAATAGTTTTTGAGAAATTATAAATGACTGGCTTCTGATTGCGACTTGGTGCGCGTGAAATTTCTTCTCCCTCGACCCACACCGTCGCATTGCATCACCTGCAATGACTTCGTTTTCGTGTAGCATTGTCCTAAGGCTCCTTAGTATCCTAGGACTCTTAAGAACCTTAGGAGAACACTATCTTTCTGCATTGGATAGCCTAACATAACGCTAGCGTGATGTTATGGCTGGTAGTTCCAGAGATTACCGGTTTCAAACAAACAACCAAAAAAAAGAAGGTAATTCTTCAACTTTATTATTAACTAGCTTTTGCCCGCGGCAAATGCAAGAGGACGTACTACCGCGATAAGAATTTGTTATTCCAGGTTATATGGATAATTTAGACTCTGTGAGCTATTTTCGATCCAGATCCATTCAGCCATTTTTGCGTGATTGAGAAACAAACACCCAATCATACATATTTTCACATTTATAATATTAGTAGTAGTAGGATTATAATTCATATTACTTAGGATTCATAGTTTATGAGAACATCATGTGATTTATATTAAATACACAATGTATTTAAGATACTTAATTGGATAAGGATTAATGCTGTATTGCTTAAAATCGCTTCGTAAATAAGCCCTTATTTCTCGTAAAAGATAAAAAATGGTTATTGTGGGTTATCCCTTAGAGATAGACATATACCATTGCGACATTTTTGTAGGCCTTTTTAAGGTGCACAATACTGTAGTACATTATTTTGATCTATTTCGTAGGATTCAGCCAGGCTTTTTCGAATTTCGAGACGTATTTCAGCATAGTTTATGACGTATGTCACAGTAGTTTTCGAAGACAGTTATTTTTTTCTAAAATAAAAGAATCTTTCTAAAATAAAAGTAGCCTAAGTTACTCCTTGTTAAATCAGCTATCTGCCAGTGAAAGTCCTGTCAAAATTGGTCCAGCCATTTCAGAGATTAGCCGGAACAAACAGACAGACAGACAGACAAAAATTGTAAAAAATGTTGTTTTGTCATATGTACCGTGTATACATCCATATACACTTAGTAAAAAGTGGTTATCATAATATTAAAAATAGACACTCCAATTTTATTTATTTGTATGGATATGTATAGATATATAGATATGTAGATATATAATAGATATAAATTGGATTGATCGTTAAGGAAACTAAAAACATGTCATTTATTATGTGGTAGGCAGGGACTCAAACTTTTGTTGTTTTCCTTGAAACTCTAGTCTGTAACTACTTTTACCTGTAGCATATTTTACACTTGTTAATTTTATTTCCTCCAAGTGAAGTTTTATGGTATACTAGCTTCTGCCCGCGGCTTCAACCGCGTGGGTGTCGAAAAATTCACTAATTCAACCCCCCATTTCACCATCTTGGGGGGGGGGGGGATTAAAAAAAAACCCCCTTTCTTTGTTGATACCTGTTGTGTTGTTAATAAATGAAAGATACTGTTTAATACACTTGGTTTATTGAGACTAGGATCACAGTTTACACAGAGACATTTAGGTCGTGGTATTTCAGACGGGATCAGACATAGCAGTGCCGGAGTGACAGGTATGAACCGGAACCATAGATTACATCTAGTGGTACACAACAATACCTACTCTTCATAAAGAACACACCCTCCAAATTTCAAGTCTTTTTTCAAATTTCAATTCTCAAAGGACCAGTGGTTTAGGCTGTGCGTTGATATATCAGTCAGTCAGTCACTCAGGACTTTGAATTTTATATATATAGATACTAGCCTATGCCAGCGGCTTCACCCTGGAGCGCGTGATCTAAAAGTATCCTTTGTGTTAATCCAGGCTATAATCTAGCCGTGTGCCAAATTCCATCCAAATCCAATCAGCCGTTTTTGCGTGATTGAGTAACAAACATCCAAACATAAAAATATTCACGTTTACAATATTAGTAGGATAGGATAATTAAGAGTACAAAAGTATTCTATTCTTTCTGAATATTTTTGATTAAAGGAGTTCTAAACTGTTTCCAGGTGGTTGTGTTGCTGCATTATTCCGTACGTCACGAAGCGATGGAAAAACGTCGAACATTACTGCCCCAACTGCCGCCGGTATTTGGGCATGTATAGTAGGCGATCTGCTATATTGTAAGGTACTTCTGCCCTTGTAGTTTTTAACAGTTTTATTAGTTGTATGTTCCTAATATGTATTTGTATTAACATAACGCCTGTCGTTGGCAGTAGATGCGGTTTGTTTTCCCGGAAGGACTAGGCAGTGGTGTATAGACACATCCACATTTAATTAGCGAATCTACTTTTATGACGTAGGAATTATTTATACGGTGTAGATGTCATATAGGTATAAGAGAAAAATCAATGTTTTGCAATCAAGTCGTCACATAAAGGCGGGTATATACTAACGCGCGATGGGTTTCACATATTTGGAATGGAGGCGTGCACACCAGACTAACGAAGTGAGTGAGGAATATCTCCTTTATACAAAATCTACGTTCTCGGTCCGTATCGTGTGATGGCACGAGTGTATAAACTGTAACTGTGGTCAAACTTGTCAATTCAGTTTAGCCTTTTTGTCATCACATTAATTTAAACAATTAGTCAACCCTATTAATTTGTTGACAATCAATCAATCCGCCGAGCCTTTTCCCAACTATGCTGGGGTCGGCTTCCAATCTAACCGGAAGCAGCTGAATACCATTATTTTTAACCGACTTCAAAAAAAGGAGGAGGTTATATGTTCGACTGTATGTATTTTTTTTTTTTTTTTTTTTTTTTATGTATGTTCACCGATTTCTCCGCCAATTGTCAACCGATTTTGAAAATTCTTTTTTTATTCGTAAGGGTATACTCCTGAGGTGGTCCCATATTAATTTTGTGAAGATTTGATGTATACTTTGGGAGATAAACGAAGGAACTCCTCAAAAACAAACAGTACACGTAATGTGATTTGGATATTGTACTAAAGATCAAAAATAATTGCTGGTTCTATCTATCCATCCGTGGTGAACTAATTATAGTCTTCGAAGATACCGCATGGAACTCCTCATCGGTGAACAGTACATATAGGAACTTACAGTGAAAGGTTAGAAGGTTAGGGGATAATTCTTTGCATATTATAGGCACGTTTAGACCGTTACTTGTATTCTTATATTCCGTTGAGCTGATGATGGAAGGTACAACTCCTTATCGATCAGGAGTTAGAAGATATCTTGTCCTAGATAGACATACTCGTTGACATCGAGAATTGATTCCTCAGCAGACACTAGAGTGGGCTCTTACCCACTCTACTGTCTGCTTAATAAAAAAAAAAAGCAGCCTTAATCATTTTGGCCTGGCCATTTATTATATTTTTATACAAATTTACAATTGCCTTAATCGTTGCATTTCACGCAATGCTCTTTCGTCATGCGGTTTCTTGAGCAATTTGTTTGGCTCTAAGTCGCAAAGAGCAATACCATCCAGAGTCTTTACACGACTTAGCGCAACATAAACTTGGCCTTTAGCAAAATCCAGTAAGACCTATCGCATAAATATGCATTGTTTGTTTGGAATTAGTGCAGGGTGAATACCACAACTAAAAATTTAAAAATAAAAACTTTTTTACAAAAAAAAAAAACACCGACTTCCTTGAAAACACTACAAAGTGAAAAATAACTTTAATTTCGGAAGTCGGTGGCAAAAAACAATAAATACAGATCCTACCGACTTCCGAAATTAAAGTTATTTTTCACTTTGTAGTGTTTTCAAGGAAGTCGGTGTTTTTTTTTTTTGTAAAAAAGTTTTACATGATGCGATTGCCTATGTAAATTACAGAACCTGGTTACTGGGTAAGATACCTAGTGCTTGGTAAGACTGGTTGTCATAATTTCGGGCTCCTGACTACCCGCGTAACGACTGTCACTAATAATTATTATGTTACAAACACTTTGAAAAAGTATTTTGCATTTCACAAATTCAAAATATGTCCTGAAAACTATTTCAAATAAAATAGAAAAAGGTTTTCTAAAAAAGTATTTGAATACAAAGTTGAAACTGGAATTTTGCATTCCAAATTTTGAAATTGTCTCATCTCTGGTGATTAGGCATGGTTTCTTTTTAAGTAGCTGCTGTACTTGACCAGGGATAGCTGATTTCAGCTGATTTATTCAGTACTTAGTCGAATACTTAGATTATGGTTCTATGCAAAGCTGAAAAATAAATTGGCTTATTCCGCAAATATTAAGAAAATAAAAAATATTCTCGAACATTTATTTATTAATTAAATTATAAGTAGGTAGAAATCGTATAAAAGACCCTTGAAAAGTATATCACAGAATTAAATATACAACATTTTAATATATATGACATTGTCAGCGAAACTTTTTATCATAACTTATAATTTCGTAAAAAAATATACTTAATAGTTAGCTATGATCTAACACATAGAATAAATTATAAATTCGACAGATATTTGGTCAAACATGATCAAATACAAAATAATTATATTATTTATTTTATAATAAGCGACTTAAAATTAGCGTCGTTAAATTGTATTCAGATTTTTAGGAATTTTAGATGCCGCTTCATCATAGTAGATACATTATGAATTGATATGTACTTCGTTACCAACATAGTAGCTTTATGCGCTTCTGCGCTTAGGGTGCCAACACTGAAATGTCGATTTTGGCAACACGTGCATTATATTTAAAACATTTAGATGCTTAAAATTGTATTAGATGTTAAGTTATAAAATAATTTATGACAAGTTAAATGACAATGAATATAATTTTTTAGACCATTGGGTTTTTTTTTTAAGTCCTGAAGATTATATTATTGCTATTTATTAAACTATACATAGATAAGGTACTTAATATACGTCTTCGAGTGCAAGAAATTTGACATAAAAACATCTGGCAAAATGGGTTACTTATCTATATGAGAATTGAGATACATCACATGAGATTTTTATTGAGACAAGTATAACACCAAGTTCTTATTAATAAAGCCTTTCAAATTATGGAAAAATTGATGAAATACGAGAAAGAGGACGATTATGATGACGATGATTATGATCACGATGGCGTATAGGAACCAACGAACGCCTTGCACTGAGGACAATAGTGGTTGGCAGTCTTGCAAGACCGCATACAATACGGCACGAAACAGCCGCAGCAGCATCTGTTAACAATGGAATACAAATTTTATAATCGATCATATTTCTAATAATAGGTAAATAAGTTCTCTTTCCTTTTAAAAATGAGGTTAAGAGCACGGTTGATAATTCTGCCTATATATATAAGTATACTAGCTGACCCAGCGAACTTCGTATCGCCTCAGGGTAAATAAATGTTGTAATAAAACTACCAAGTTTGACAATCTGGTACGCGGTGGTGATCTGGTAAGCGTTTTCTAGCTGATACTCATATGTTTGGTTAGCTCCTACCAAGTTATGATAACCTGGTACTTCAAAGGCATAAAGCGTTATCTAGCTGACACTCCTTTGTTTGGTAAGCTCCTGCAAAGTTATGGTAACCTGGTACGTCGCGTCGTCGGCATAGAGCGTTTTTTACCTGACGCATACCCAGAGGGTACGTAATACACTATCACTAGGAATCCCTTTCATTTTGACAGTTCCACAAAATTCATGACGTTGTTTGCGTTGCTAAGGACAGGCAATTTTTTGGACCATATGAAAGAAAAGGAAGAAAGAAAGAAAAATATGAATGATGATGAGCAATAAATAACCTTCATAATGATTCAGATTCTGATTAATAGTGTGTTGCGCAATTAGGGTGAGGTTAGGCGACCTCCTACAGAATGATGACTACCTGGTACTTCGAAGGCATAAAGCGTTTTCTAGGTGACTCTTCTTTGTTTAGCGATTACAAAGATCAAAAAGCTCCTACCCAATTTATGGCAACCTGCTTCTTTGAAGGCATGAAGTGTTTTCTAGCTGACATTTTTTTTTTGTTGGAGGGCAGCCCACCCGTGTTCCATCAGTTGCCTATATGCCAGGGTCACGGTAACTCTTTCGAACAAATCTCGCGACCCTGGCAATCAGGTGAGGTGAGCTCCTACCGGGTTATGACAACCTGCTAATTCGAAGGCATAAAGCGTTTTCTAGATAACACTCCTATGTTTAGCAAGCTCCTTCCCAGTTATGACAACCTGGTACTTCGAAGGCATAAAACGTTATTTAGCTGACCATCAGGTTATGTGAGATCCTACCCAGTTATGGTTGTTGTATTTAAAGACAACGCGTTTGCTAGCTGATTCTCCTGTTTAATAATTAGCTCATACCTTACGCGCTCAGACGTGGGGTTGCGGAGACAGCCTGTTCTGCCTAGCTCATACCATACCAAGTTATGACTACCTTTTTTTTGGATGGGAAATCATCTAATCACGTCTCGCGCTCTGGGCGAAGGGGGAGGCCCGTGTCAGACTTTTATTAACTAAAATCCACCCATGTTCCTTCAGTTGGCTATGCCAGGGTGAGGGCTACGATAACTGTTTCGAACAAATCTCGCGATTCTGGCATGAAGTTATGACCACCTGGTACTTCGAAGGCATAAAACGTTTTCTGACTGACACTGCGGTTTGATAAGCTCATACCAAGTTATGACCACCTGGTACTTCGAAGGCATATGTGTGTATGTTTGTAATGAATAAATTCAAAAACTACTGTGCCGATTTCAATTAGACGTACCTACATACTTAAGTCACAGAACATGCCAGCAATTAGACGTACAAACTTAATTAAGTCGCAGAACTCAAGTATTCTTAAATAAGTGTTCTTAAATTTTCTAATTTTCCGCGCAATTTTTTAATTTTTTTCTTTCATAAGAACCTTCTCCTGACAATTACAAACACAACAACAACAAAATAAATTATAGTTTAAAAAAACTAAAAACACGCTTCCATTGAAAACCAAACTAAAAAGTACAAAATAATAGAAAAAAAGCGTGGGGTGCTTTTTAAGGTATTTTTTTTTTTTGATATCAGGCACCCCACGCTTTTTTTCTATTATTTTGTACTTTTTAGTTTGGTTTTCAATGGAAGCGTGTTTTTAGTTTTTTTAAACTATAATTTATTTTCAATTTTTTAGGGTGTTTCGAATTTTGAGACGTATGTCAGCGTAGTTTGTGACAGTTTTTCTGCTGTCCTGGTAACCCTGGCAAGGATAATGGCACAAATTTATGAAATTATTGCATTGTCATCGGTCCTTGGCAGGTGTGCAAAGTTTGAATGAACTATAATTTTGAGACGTATGTCAGCGTACTTAGTTTGTGACAGTTTTTCTGCTGTCCTGGTAACCCTGGCAAGGATAATGGCACAAATTAGCTAGATTTTTACCGCTCGAACGCGTCACAGCAGTACGTCAACTAACTAACTAGTGCCCTCTAGCGGACAACATACAAAAGACGCTCAGGCAAGTGAAGCCTGTCCTGGTAATCCTGGCAAGGATAATGGCACAAATTTATGAAATTATTGCATTGTCATCGGTCCTTGACAGGTGTGCAAAGTTTGAATGAAATCTGGTCGTTTAAAGTGGGTCAAAATCGCGCTATAAGGAGTCGGTTACAAACAAACATACAAACATACAAACTTACTAACATACTAACATACAAGTGAAGCTAATATAAAGCGTGTAAAAAGTGAAATCGGTCCAGCCGTTCACGTGTGATGGCGTGACCAAGGGAAATAGGGATTCATTTCTATATATATAGATGGTAGTTTTCCAATCGTGTGAATAGCGTCGTTGGAGCTACAAAGCGTACGCATGATTTCAATGAATCATCACTGGGATTGCCTATTGTAAATCTTCGTCGCTAATTAATAGAACATGATGTCATATCCATATAGGAACAGGATACATGCGTATTATCATTATTGGAATATGTCGAGACAGCTGTTTCTGCTTTATGCTCAACGGTTTTGTAGAGAGTTTTGTGAACTATCCTTATTATTTTCTCATGAGAGAAGCTTAATGTTATTTAAATACTGTTCCTACCATATTCAATCAGAAGGTGCATATATAAACTATAATATTTACATATTAAATAACCTAGCCGTCTTAAAATAATATCAACAACATTTACCTACATGTATGTAAAAAGAGGCAAAAGAATTACAGGGCTTAATAAAACTCGTCCGCATGGCTGTCAACAGGAAAATTACTCAAAAGGCTGGCAGCATTGCCACGTTGTATGACGACGCTGATTCATTGGTCAAAAAATAGGCCAGCCCTCTGATCACATGAAGAGTTGACTAACCGCTTGGCGATACCTCGAAAAACCTGGCCATCGGGCTCGCACCCCATGGCCCTGTTGTTTCAATCTCAAACGACTCGAAAATATTACTGCCAATAAGATTGGAATATCTTCGCCTGTTCCTACTTAATAATCTGACTACCAAAAACCCTTCATTCTCTACATTCTTCATAATTATCACGACCATGACAGTGTAATGTTGTCAAAGTTGACGTCGGAGGCGCCAACGAGGATCTTAGATCTTTCATATCAGTATGCAACGTCAGCTGTGGATTCTTTAGCCTTGTAAACAGGTGATTGCGGTTGTTATCAGAGTTTATTAATAGCATTCGTGTAGCTGTAGTTAAAATAATTTTACAGCTATTTGTCGTCGGTGTTGCGATATATTTTACTTGGTAATTTTAGTTTAGTAACAATGCCGTAGCAGCTAATACATACAACAACGTTTCTAATGAATTTATAACCATTAGTCATACGAGTACGGAAACTAGTTACGAAACTTGTCTACCAAAAACTAGTTCTTTGCGTCATGATTTGCGGTAAAAACAGAAGTTGTTTGGAATTTATAATCCAAAATGATGACAGTCGAAAATCTGATGAAACTAGAAAGAGTCGGTTCTTTATCAGTTGACCTCAAACACAAATACTATTGACGGACATTTGAACACAGTACTTAGTTGTTCTTGTAAATAGGGAATAAATTGTCTTATCGTGAAATAATATCATATTCTTGCTTACCCAGCTAAGACGCACAGCGCTGCTGAAATGATGTGTGTCCGGTTATTGGGGACATATTCAACTGTGGTCACGATAGTTTTGTTGCAAGTTGGGCAGTTTGTTCCTGAGGGTCCAGGACCCATCTTTCCAGGGCGGGCTCCTGGCAAGGGTGGTGGTGTTGTGATGACGGTGGTGCGTGGCCCTGGGGCCGGTGGAACCACCAAACCAGGTGGTGGCGGGGGATTGTCGCCAAAGTACGATGGTGGCGGTGCAGGGTTAGGTCTCGTTTGTTCGTATGGTGGCGGTAGTCCCATTTTGTTTTCCACTGAAATAAAGCGTTCAGAATTGTTAAGTTCTGTTGTCATATTCTATTTTGCGAAATGATTCTTGCGGTATTCGTGACGAATGGCAGCCCCATTAGGCAAACAAATATTACTGGGAGACAAATGTGATGCAAGTCATGCAAATGGTGTGCTTTTTGGGTCAAGTAAAATTTTCTAATGCAGATCTTGTCCATATTTTAGCTAAACAAGTTATTAGTAATCGTGTTAGCATCGTATTGAGATAAGCCATATCCAAAATAGGAGTTCGTGCTAAAAGGGTAACATGAATGATACCTATATTTTCGTTGCTAAGCATAAGCCGCAAAGCATTTTCGTCACCTAATTCACTCACTGAATGAGTCATGGGATTTATTTTAGAATTCGTGAATGCGAAACGGTTCAAACTCTAATCGATTTAAAGGTCGTGATTTTTAAGATTGTGGTTTTGGAGGCGCTCTTTCGTGACGCGCGTAACCACTTCGACATATTTTTCATAAAACCGCAAAAGTATTCTTTTTCGAGGCTTGAAATGATTAATTGAAGGAAGAATTGGTTCATGTCGGTTAATTGTACTGTCCTCACTGTCCTTTTTTGCTTACTCAGTTATGTTATTGACTAATTCTAATAAGTGTAACGAAAGACCTGAAAACTTAAGGAAAACTCTGTGATTTACAATTAACTAACTCTAATTAATCCATTTGTTGGAACTATATCGCCCTTCTAGGAGGCCGATGTAGGAAGCAGAAAACAACAAAGACTAAATTATGCGTACTGATGATTAACATGTAACACGAGGTGAATGAGTTGATAAAGTTTTATTGTATCGTCCGTTCGACAGATATTGTTCGTTTTCGCTCCGTCAGCTGGGGACGGTATGATGAAATTACAACTGGCGATATTCAGGGCGTGACTACACTGCTACAAGGCTTTACAAACGGAAAGTGATAATTGGGGCTGCCTAGAATTATAAGAAATAATGTGCGATTTAATAGAGCTCATTATTTAAACATTACTGGCGTACGGAACACGATTAAATACTCATTGTTGTTTTTGGGGGCTTTTTTGTTTTGCCTAAAGCAGGTTTCATTTATAAAATAGTAACAATAATTTAGGAGGAGGAAAACATTAAATGGTACCTGGCTACTTAGTACATCATTGATAAGAGCATGTTTACATTGACAAAGCTGATTTTCTAATTCTGTCTAGATCAAACATAGTACAACAAGACTAAGGAAAGTTTACGCATATTTTTGTAGGATGGAGAAATATGTAGTTGTTTTTTAATATCTTTATGTTTTTTTGTACGTTTAAAGTCGCGTTCGGGTTTTTACGGTTTTGTATATTTCTAAAACCAGTTTACTTACTTGTGGCGTCCATAGTGTGATGAAATTCAACCTTCGGCCGATTTCTTAATCCCTTATTAGAATATTAGCACAACACTTACAACTGGCTACAGTCTTTGTACCGACAACAACGTTTTTAATGTAACAATCTGTTTAGTTTCACACAATAATGAAAAAAATAACTTGATGGAATATCGTCTACGTTGTGATCTTGCGCGGTTTACGCTGTGAGTGAATGCACTCGAAGACTGCGCGGGCGCATTACGTCACGACTGAGGGACAGAGACCTCCCGCGATCTCTGACCAACGAGGGAGACAGAAGATGTATCGTCACGTAACTTGTTGTTTACTTCGTGAACTTACACGTTTGCCGCCTAATTACAATAGCAATAAATGCGCAGTGCCATTGTAACAAAGCCTATGTTTATCTGTATGTCACATCACAGGAGAGACCGCACCACTTGGCAACTGCACGGGATTTCTCGGGGTATTGTCTAGAGAGCGCCAGCATTGTTGATGCAGAATGGATCGTTAAACTTACCTATTTGGTATGCGCAGGCATTCAACAATTGACATCAACACTGGACCACCCACAAGGCAACATCGAGTCGAAATGTTTTATTTTAGTAATCGTCATTCATACTAGATTCAATGAGGGAAATAATTTATGCACTTCAGCGTTGGCATCACTTGAAGTTACGGGGACCGTTATTGTGATGTTTTTTTATTCAGGCGCTTGACAACCGTCTCGCTTGATGATTTCTTTGTAGGCGATGAACTGAAGACGCAAGTGGCGTAGAGTTGCATAATAACTTTTGAAGTCAGCTGACTGTGTCCAGATATACCATTTTAAGTTTAAAAAGCAGAAACATTGAATCATCATCATCATTTCAGCCGTAAGACGTCCACTGCTGGACTTAGGCCTCCCCCAATTTGGGGGGCTTTGCCATAATCGCCACGCTTGGCAGGCGGGGTGGCAATCGCAGTATGGTGGTAGAATGCATAGAGAACGCTGCTGCCCATTCTCTAGTAAGTCCCTTAGTCGCCTTTTACGACACCCACGGGAAGAAATGGGGTGGTGTTATTCTTTACGTCCGGCACCACACGGTGCAAACACGGTGCGGAAACATTGAATGAAAGACATTAATCACAGTACACCATAGTCACATTTACGGCATCTTTCTGTGTAGACATCTGCAGGCTATATTTCTCCTACTACTACTCCTACAGTATTCGCGGATGACATATCCTTATTACTCTCATTTCAAAACAACACAAACATAGAAGGAAAACTCAGTTCCACACTCACAAAAACATGTGACTGGATAAACTCACATAACTTAGAAATAAATTACAATAAAACTAAAATAATGACTTTTCACCTTCATCAAAAAGCTCCTCTACACTTAAATTTCAACTTTAATGGCACATTATTGGAGACTGTTCATGAATTTACATTACTTGGACTTACAATAGATAAACACATTAACTGGAAAACACATATACAAAAAACACGTTCAAAACTTTCAAGATTTTCATATGCCCTCCGCGAAATTAAAAAGACCACCAATTTTCAAACTGCCCTCACCACCTATTATGCGTATGCCAATGCATGGCTTAGCTACGGCATAACTCTCTGGGGAAATAGTACAGATGCACTGACACTCTTTACTCTACAAAAGAAATTAGTCAGAATCATGGTAAACATTGATCAAACCGACAGCTGCAAACCCCACTTTCAAAAACATAATATTTTAACACTACCCAGTATTTATATTCTAGAAACATGTAAATTTGTCCGCAAGTATCCAGAGTTCTACACAAAGCTCGAAGACATCCAGTCACAATACACACTTAGGCACCGATCAAGGCTAAACATCCATGCAGATATATAAATAAAAATCATATAAATTATGTTAATACATTTTATAGATAAATAAGCGATATATTGGTTTATTCTACGACATCAGTAGTAGTGATTCGCGGGTTCTGGCGCACCCATCGTAAAAAAAAAAAAAGGTTTTGGCGTGCTCTGATCTCAAATCTGCGGTCCATTTTAGCGTAGGATGCGTGGTTCTGGAGTTATGCAAATCAATTAACTGTTATCTCATTGATTTCCGGTGGTCCTGCACCCTCATTAGCATTCCATTGTTCGCCTAATCCTTTTATCTATTATACTTCGAACACCTCATTACGTTGCGCCAGAACCCGCGAATCTGTTGCCCTACGGTTGATTTGGCGTTCTTATCTATTACTCATTGTATGTCTGCTTTTCTATGTCATCAATAAAACACATTCATTTTTATTTCAATATTTTATTACTTTTTTCTACAAAATATGAGCGGAAGATCTCATCCACAAAAATATCATTGTACAGTGTGTTCCCTGTAAATATGTTCGTAAAACTATGCATTGAACATCCCTGAAACTTAAATAGCAAATACATTAAGCAATATTCACCACAAACTGAAGTCCAATCATTCTGAATCCTATCAACATTCCAGTCCCATCTCTTACAATTCCTTTTCAAAAACTGGAGATGATATCGCTCAGGTGTTCGTCCATATGAATCAAAATATTGACCGATACCATTCGTATCGATATGTACAGCTACCCAGTGTGAACCTGGTTTATCATCCGCATCCAAATTGCATATTATATACGTTGGTACATGTGTATACATAGGTAGTCTATTAGCAGCATAAACATTATTTTCTAGACTGGGATGAATCTTTTTCATATGTTTTTGTAATTCTAGTGTATCCATGATATTACTGTTATTAGCGGATTATTACAGTACCAATCTATTCAATGGTTGTCATAGGAATGTTCAATTATAGTGATTTGTAAATATTAAATCGCATTCTTTGTGGGAGTCACAAAGCAGGTTGATGCCTGTTGCGAAGGAACGTGAGATAAGTTTGTTGACTCATAGAATTACAATCAGTTTCGTTGTACTTAGTAATTTGCTTTAGATAAGAATGGTGCTATATAAGATCGAACAGTTGCAGTCATGCAGTCAGTCTATGGTCGTTTGACCACAGTGGATTGTATACGTCTACCAATACTACGTTTGTGTTACTTCAACGCATCAATGGCCATGGAGGTAAGTGTTTATTCTATTGACAAACTTACTTGTATTTCTGTTGTTGTTTCCTAACGTGTGTGATTAAGTGTAAACAAATTGATATTAACGTGATAACTCTGTTGTTGCAGAGATCATTCAGCTTCGCAGACGATAATGAAAATACCTATAAACAGTATTACTACTCGCCACTCTCTCCTCAACACGAAGAAGAGAGTGATGACATCGTCGTTAATAACACAGACGATGGTGGAAAAAGGAAATCGCAACCGATTGATCAATTTTTTGAAGTGGTACCAAAAATAAAAAGGAAGAAGCTGCTATCCTCGACTGTGACACGAGCTGCTAGAGATGGCGTATCATACATCTCTACAAATTCTGACGACGGAGACCAAGCGACGCATCTCATAAAAATTGAAATGTATGATATGAAGAAACTATCCAAGATTCCAACTAGTGATCACTGGAAGCACGCTACCACGAGGATTAAATATTACGTAAAGAATAATAAGGATAGCATCTACGACAACACAAACGGCCTCGTATACAATATTACAAAGACAATAGCAGAAAGTGAAAAAGTTAAAAAATACTTTTTTAACAATGACACTCATTAGTGGATTAGTGAATGTGATTCTGTTTACTTAAAGTACTTCTGTGTACTCATTAGATTTTACATGACTTTCCTAATCCTTTGCTAGACTATAAATATTGGACATTATTTGAAATTGGGTATCAGTTGCTCTACCAACACTTAACTGTTACTTACTGTGCTACATACTTTCTTCTTTATTATAAAGATGGAAAACTTCAGTGAAATGTGCACCAGTGCTTTCTTTTCCGCGCCCATTGAAGAGAATATAGAACCATCCAACAGCGAATTCAATCAGGAGCTGTCTAAAGTTTGTGATGAAATAGAGAAGCATGAACTGTTCGATTCATCGTAATGATGATGAGTTGTATAATCAATGTTTGATGGTTGAAACAAAGTTGATGTAAGTATTAGAAGTACAAACTCAATAAGAAATATTATTGTAGTAATGTTTTATTTTAAGATTTGTCTAATAATTTTCTTTTTGTTACAGTCAACAACAAGTTGGAAGAGGTATCAAACGAGGTATCACTACTGATGAAAATAAGGTTACCAAGAAAGCAAAATTTGATGAAGGAGCTTCTACATCATCAATTGAAACCAATGACGTGGACAACAATAAGGTGGAATGTGATACATATCATGTTTATATTAATAAAAGGTATCTAAACAACCATTAAAAAAGCAATTCACATAAAAATAATCTTTTAAAATCACATAATTCATTAACAAATGTTACAGTTGTTGAAACCGCTTTTGGCAATCGAATTTTAACATATAGAATTAATAGTAAAACACTTCAATCGGGACAATATTTTGAAACACCGGAATCGTTTTTAAATTCGCTAAAAATTGATATCTTATTTTTGATAAATGAATGTATTCAACAACATACAATTTTTAAAATAAACTTCATATTGCATGCTGATTTCATACAACAAACTAAAGATATTAAAAATACGTTTGATTTTCAAACGTTTAATTACATAATTTGTCAGGGAGATGACTTAAATATTTTTTATTCATCATTAATAGACACTGTAGTCGGTAAAATTTGTCAATTTGAAAAAAAAAGATAGTGGTTGGAGTCTTAATCAAATTAAATACATAGATATGAATGTTAACACATTCAACCCCCTACGTGGTAGTTCATATATCGACCTTCCTCAAGATATTAAATCAAAAAAAGCTAGATGAGTACACAGAAGTACTTTAAGTAAACAGAATCACATTCACTAATCCACTAATGAGTGTCATTGTTAAAAAAGTATTTTTTAACTTTTTCACTTTCTGCTATTGTCTTTGTAATATTGTATACGAGGCCGTTTGTGCTGTCGTAGATGCTATCCTTATTATTCTTTACGATTTTAATCCTCGTGGTAGCGTGCTTCCAGTGATCACTAGTTGGAATCTTGGATAGTTTCTTCATATCATACATTTCAATTTTTATGAGATGCGTCGCTTGGTCTCCGTCGTCAGAATTTGTAGAGATGTATGATACGCCATCTCTAGCAGCTCGTGTCACAGTCGAGGATAGCAGCTTCTTCCTTTTTATTTTTGGTACCACTTCAAAAAATTGATCAATCGGTTGGGATTTCCTTTTTCCACCATCGTCTGTGTTATTAACGACGATGTCATCACTCTCTTCTTCGTGTTGAGGAGAGAGTGGCGAGTAGTAATACTGTTTATAGGTATTTTCATTATCGTCTGCGAAGCTGAATGATCTCTGCAACAACAGAGTTATCACGTTAATATCAATTTGTTTACACTTAATCACACACGTTAGGAAACAACAACAGAAATACAAGTAAGTTTGTCAATAGAATAAACACTTACCTCCATGGCCATTGATGCGTTTCACTTTTTAGTCAACTCGATGTTTATTTAAACCAAAAACTTGTATCACCACCTAATAATACCTATGCCTATCGAGCATACATGGAAACCCTTTTAAACTATGCTCCTGCTGCTAAACAATCTCATCTTACTTGTAGTCTTTGGTATGATGATACAGCAGGAAAAATGGGTTCCACAGATGGTAAAAACATAGGATTTGTTAAAAAACAGGAATTAGTTAATGAAAGCAGGGAAATAGAAATGATTGGTCATCTTCATGGTGACATTTTCAATCAAGATAAATTTTTAATTAATGGCGTTGAAATGAGTGTAAAATTAGTTCGGTCAAGAGAGAGTTTTAATTTAATTGCTGGGTCAAATGATGTAAAGTTTAAAGTTTGCATTACGGACGCAACTCTTATTGTTCGAAGAGCACGAATTAATCCAAGTGTATTACTCGCACATCAGAAAGTTTTAGCTTCTACCACTGCTAAATATCCTATTACTCGTGCTGAAGTTAAAGTTTTAACAATTGCATCGGGTGTTCAAGGAAAAACTCTTGATAATATATTCTTAGGACAGGTACCCAAAAGATGTATTATTGGTTTTGTGAATAATTCTGCATTTAATGGTTCACTTACTAAAAATCCATTTAACTTTGAAAACTATGGTATTAACTCTTTCAGCTTATATATTGATGGTCAACAAATACCTTCTAAAGCTTTGCAACCATCTTTTAATAATAATATATTTACATCAGCATATCATACTCTATTCTCGGGGACTGGTATTCACTTTCTTAATGAAGGAAATGCAATCTCTCGTGAACAGTATGCCAAAGGTTACTGTCTTTTAGCATTTGATTTAACTCCTGATTTATCAGCTAACTCATCAGCCCATTGGAATCTCATAAAGCATGGTAGTGTAAGATTAGAAGTACGATTTGAATCCTCACTAATACAAACAATTAACTGTATTGTTTATGCTGAGTTTGATAATATTATTGAAATAGATAAAAATAGAAATGTTACTGTAGACTATAGTAGTTAGGATTATAATGTGTGTTGTGTTTTAGATATATGTGTTATGCTTAATGCATTTTGTGTGTGTGTAACTAAAGGTAACATTATAAAATTAAATAAAACAAATTGTATGCAATATACTATTTTTTATTTCTTTATAAACCTCCCCTATTTAATCTTATACAAAACAGTGTTCGAGTTTAAACTTTACATAAGCACATACGAAACTGATTGTAACTCTATGAGTCAACAAACTTATCTCACGTTCCTTCGCAACAGGCATCAACCTGCTTTGTGACTCCCACAAAGAATGCGATTTAATATTTACAAATCACTATAATTGAACATTCCTATGACAATCATTGAATAGATTGGTACTGTAATAATCTGCTAATAACAGTAATATCATGGATACACTAGAATTACAAAAACATATGAAAAAGATTCATCCCAGTCTAGAAAATAATGTTTATGCTGCTAATAGACTACCTATGTATACACATGTACCAACGTATATAATATGCAATTTGGATGCGGATGATAAACCAGGTTCACACTGGGTAGCTGTACATATCGATACGAATGGTATCGGTCAATATTTTGATTCATATGGACGAACACCTGAGCGATATCATCTCCAGTTTTTGAAAAGGAATTGTAAGAGATGGGACTGGAATGTTGATAGGATTCAGAATGATTGGACTTCAGTTTGTGGTATGTATTTGCTATTTAAGTTTCAGGGATGTTCAATGCATAGTTTTACGAACATATTTATAGGGAACACACTGTACAATGATATTTTTGTGGATGAGATCTTCCGCTCATATTTTGTAGAAAAAAGTAATAAAATATTGAAATAAAAATGAATGTGTTTTATTGATGACATAGAAAAGCAGACATACAATGAGTAATAGATAAGAACGCCAAATCAACCGTAGGGCAACAGATTCGCGGGTTCTGGCGCAACGTAATGAGGTGTTCGAAGTATAATAGATAAAAGGATTAGGCGAACAATGGAATGCTAATGAGGGTGCAGGACCACCGGAAATCAATGAGATAACAGTTAATTGATTTGCATAACTCCAGAACCACGCATCCTACGCTAAAATGGACCGCAGATTTGAGATCAGAGCACGCCAAAACCTTTTTTTTTTTTTTTTTTTTTTTTTTTTTACTATGGGTGCGCCAGAACCCGCGGATCACTACTACTGACATCTCGTGACCAAATGATTTTCAAAAACAGAGCTTCTCTCCTATCCTTTTGCTGTGCCCTACAGGGTCCATAATGATCTAAATTATATAATTACCACCGAAGTTCACATTATGGTAAAGCAATAAAGATATTGAGTATTGAGTACTTGGATATTTATCGCTATCGAAACATATATGTTAGTTTGTTAAATGAATACCATAATTATAATATTTCATTCAGGTAAGTACATGAGGGACTTACAAAGTATGCATTATTAATTGCACGGTGTAGGTACAATAAATTGTTTGATGAATCGCTGCTCCCCTAGCTAGATCACTGAGAAATCTGTATCTAGGGGAGACAGTTACTCAGTAGACAGATAAGTACCTACTTAAATTGGGAGTCGAACTACCAATTTGAGTGTATCATTAATCATGTTATAAGCTTATAACATATTAAAAATTAATTAGAATGAGGAATGTTGTCGTGGTCGAGTATGGCAAATTTCAGAAGTAAAAAACATCATCTTCTGCCTATATAATGTTCCCACTGCTGGGGCACAGGCCTTCTCTCGGTGAGAGGGAGTGGGCCATAATCCACCACGCGGGTCCAGTGCGGGTTGGTAGATGTCACATGTCTTCGAATTTTTGGTTCTTAGACATGCCGGTTTCCTCACGATGTTTTCCTTCACCGTTTTGAGAGCTGTGGTGATGAAATAATTTACGCAATGTAAAGCGCCTGCTTGGGTTCGCACCGGCTCGTAAGTCACGGCCGTTACTACTGGGCCACCACTGCTCTAATTCGAATTGATAGAAACTGTATTTTAATGATTTATAATGATAACAGGATTGACAGGTAACCTAGTAATGTAACACTATGCACAGCTGGCGACTCTACACAACTCGTTAACCTAAGACAATGTGCTCATGCAATGCAATGACCCTATTTGTTAATTATAGTCAAACGTCACTGTTCCTAGAGACGTGCGACAGAGGCACGATCTGATAATTCGGAATGCCATTTTGGGAAGGCCTACCCTAATATGCTTACTAGTAGACTATCATTAGATATTCATGGTGCGTGTTGGACGTTCCAAACTGCATAATAATACTGATCTATTATTGAGAACTGAATCAAATGTATTACTTCCAACTGGACTGGGGACTTTTTGGTAGCCGTTACTTTGCTGAGACTTTCATAAAAAGGTGATCGTCTTCCACCTTTCTGTTTAGTTTTTTTTTGCCTTTTTTGTGAACAAAGATAACTGATGTCACCTGGATAGCTGCCACGCTAAAATGAAATTGGGCTGGACACATCTACCGCATCCCAGACGACCAGTAGGCCTAGCTTACGACCCAATAAGTCCCTTTTAAGGGCAAGCGACATTGCGGAAAGCCCTTACGGAGATGGCGGGAAACACTGGAGGCCTTCAAAAAGAACTGGTTGTTAGCAGATTTAAACAGAGAGAAGTGTAAGAAAGTATAAGCCTTTGCCCTGCAGTGGTAATCATCATTTTGCCAACTCTCCTAAGCTGTGGTTTTTAAGGGAATGTAGGCCTTAAAGACGCTACTTCCTCCAAATTCAGCGCGACGTATTTATTTACGATGCGCTGCTGACCATCTCGCGGAAAATTCATGCTACAGTATGACTTATTTACAGGCGATCAACTGAATTCGTTTTTCATGGATCCAATTTTGTTCTCAGGTAGATATACATTTTATGGTAGCCATGGTACGTGAAACGTTCTGTGTATCTATTAGGCGTTTTCCCATTGTCAGATAATAACACCAACCCGATACTGATATGTCGGCAGTTGTACCCTCACCGATTCACTACCGATAAAATCATTATTAGGTATTTACCTATGAAATTGCCGTTCTGCAGTACTGGCCATTTCAAATCAAAATAATTTTTGTTTGTCTAAGAATTCTAATTTCAAATTAATTTTATTTTAAAAACATGGAATTTTTTTTCCAAAAGTAGTCATTTGTTTATTGATTAGTGTTACATTTTCATCGCATTTCAATCTTTTGCGTCATCATGGATACGTTAAAAATTCGAGTAATTATGGAATATGAGTACCGTCGTGGCAGCTACGCGGCACAAGCGGCACGCAACATCAACGACGTTTACGGAGCTAACACTACAAACCAACGCACCACCTGTTATTGGTTTGCTCGCTTCCGTTCTGGAAATTTCGACCTGAAAAATGAACCTCGCGATCGTCCGAAGACTTTGGTCGACAATGACGAATTAAAGGCGATTGTGGAAGCTGATGATACACAATCTACGGCTGAATTAGCAGCAGCTTTCAACGTTAGCGTCAAAACAATATTGGTCCATTTGCGTCAAATTGGCAAGGTAAAAAAGCTTGACAAATGGGTGCTCCATGAACTCAATGATCGCCAGCGCGAAGTACGCGTCGAGACGTGCCTTGTACTGCTCAACAGACACACACATGAAGGAATTTTGAACCGCATTGTTACCTGCGATGAAAAATGGATTCTGTTTGATAACTGCAAGCTCTCAGCAAGTTGGTTGGATCCTGGTTCAGCACCTAAACAATGCCCTAAACGAAAACTTACCCCTAGAAATGTGATGGTTACTGTTTGGTGGTCTAGCGCCGGTGTGATTCATCACAGCTTCTTACCAAACGGGGTGAGCATTACTGCAGATGTGTACTGTGAAGAACTGAACTCAATGATGGAGAAGCTGGCACATCTCCAACCAGCATTGGTCAATCGCTCGTCTCCGCTGCTCCTGCACGACAACGCGTGACCTCATACTGCACAGCAGACGGTCTCCAAGTTGCAAGAACTGGGGTTGGAAGCTCTCCGTCATCCGCCCTACTCACCAGACCTTGCGCCTACCAGACTACTACTTTTTCCAGAATTTGGATAACTTCTTGGCGGGAAAAAATTCAATACCCGAGAGGCAGTACAAAATGCCTTTGAAGAATTTGTTGCCTCCCGTCCAGCTGATTTTTTTAAGAAGGGCATCAATAAACTGCCCCTGCGTTGGCAAAGATGCATTGATTGCGTGGGTGATTATTTCGATTAATACAAATAAAAAATACATGAAAAAAATTCGTTAAATTTTTTTCATACAAAACGGCATTTTCATAGGTAAAGACATATTATTAGCCAGATGATATTGGTGAATATCGATGGCCGTCGCGATCCACCATACGACGACAGTACTAAGTATCGACGTCTTGAAGTCGGCAATGTGGAAAAGTGTTCAAGTGAAAGAATGTTACTCTCACCCCACACTGTGTCTTCAACTCTTCACCGGTAGGTATCGTGCCGATATCAGTGTTGGTCGCTGTCTATGACGATATAGGTGATAATAACAACACAATGTAAAATCGGTTAGATGTTACTACACGTATGCGATTACCTGAACGCCGTCTGTCGATGTCGGATCGGTATCGTTAACGGCTTATGTGCAACGAATTTCAATAATAAATAAAATTAGGTTTTGCTTGCGGCTGCGTCGAGGAATATCTCTCTCGCTCGTGGAATAATACGAGATCCTATTCCCTAATCCAGGTCATAGTGAGCCATTTGTAATCGTAATCTGATTGAAAATGTAACAAACAGACAGAAATACATAATTATAGAGTTTCTTTACACATAATTAATTCGAATTTATATTATTAAATAATAATAAGTACTCATTTCTGCTCGCCGCTTTGTCTGCGTGAAATTATCCCCCGCCCTCGCTATAAGTACTTTTTTTTTTTTTTTTTTTTTTTTTTTGGATGGGAAATCATCAAATGACTTCTCCCGCTCTGGGCGGAGTGGGAGGGCGTGTCAGACTTTTACTGACTAAAACCCACCCGTGTTCCTTCAGTTGCCCATGTGCCAGAGTCACGGTATCTCTTTCGAACAATCTCGTGACCCTGGCAGGCATCGGTCCTAGCAGACCCCTACATTGCTGCTGACATCTCTTTGAGGCGCGCGTGGAACACTACGCGCCGTCGACCCGAGCCTGATCCTTACCGGGCGGCGAGCTACCCATTGCTCGCCACCCGCAAGCTCGCGCCTACGGTGGCCGGGAGTCCGCTATCGACTCCCGACGCCCGGGGCGTCTCCTCCTGCGGCGGCTAGGGACGTGAGGGTGCAGAGACTGCCACTCCCTCACGCGCCCCGCCTCCTCCTTCGCGAGCATTACTGCTTCGCAGAAGGAGGTGACGGCTTCCCATGCCCTCTCGCTCCGTACCATGGCTCGCACCAGGGCCGGACGCGAGAGGTCGCCGCCGCCGATCGCCTCCACGAGGACACGGCGGTGCTCCGCCCATGCAGGGCACACCTCCACTGTATGCTCCACCGTGTCCTCCAGACGATCCTCACAATGGAAACACCCGGACGTTTCCTCCCGCTTTATCCTGAACAGGAACCCACCGAAGCACCCATGCCCGGTGAGAACCTGCGTCAGGCGGAAGGTGAGGACGCCGTGGCGCCTCTCAATCCACTCCTCAAAGAGGGGACTTACCGCCGCAATTGTGGCGTGCCCACGCTATAAGTACTTCACGTCCGTTTAGTTTTGTTCATCCTGAGATATTCGAGTGTAAAACTGCGCCACTATCAACACAGTTACCGTAACGTGAGAAAAATTATGTTTACTTTTGGATTGCCAGAATCCACATGTTTTGAGTTAGGTAGTAGTATTGAGTTTTCTGCTTATTTTTTTATCTTATGAATAGTGCCATAGAACCTTTCAGGCAGTGATAAAATTATTAGTACTTGGACTTTAAATCATATTCCGTTATTTGACAGTTTGAGGGATGCCAGCCGATCTATTATGTAAGAATCTCACCGTGAAAACTTAGGTGAAGTGAGCTGTCAACGTAAGTCACACTGAAAGTTTTTAGAAAATAAAACACGGAATTATGTAAAAGCTTGTTAAATTTTATATTGGTTTTCGTATTAATCTTCGTTCCTTTCTAAGTACCACCGCATGCGATGGAACCTTTGACTGAATCCCACTTTTTAAGAAAGTAGAACAATTGTTCACGAAAGTGACAACCACATTCACCCTCCAAAAATAAATCTATATATATAACTTACAATACAATCTGAAATGGAGCTATGTTTAAAAAATATAGTGCAGAATATTACAACACTAGTAATAATAATACTTTATTTATTGACACAAAAAATATCTAGACACGCGGTAGCGTGTCAAGCCAAGTTCAAGTAACAGAACTGGCGAGCAGCACCCTGTGTAATATTACACGAACCATTTGGAGCCACTTTTGACCCCCTTATAACTCAAAAACTATTTCACATAAACGTGTCAAATTTGGCTCAAATATTGAGACTTGCGAGATACATATGTGCTCTAAATTTCATAAACACATCTCAAACGGTTATTTAGATATTAACGTCCAAAAATCGTCATTTTATCACTGACTGACCTATAGATCAAAACTCTAACCCAGTTCCAGATTACCTAGAAAGTTCAAATTTGGCATGCAGATAGGTAATTAGGTGTATACAAAGGAATAAATCAGAAACTGGTAAATTTTTATTATTTTATTATAATTTTTCACTTAATTGATTCTATTAGGAACACTAATATAGGTACTTAGTGCCTGTAATAACTATGTAAAAAAAAATAATGTAAGAATCAGCAATCAAAACTTATGACAGCCCGTCTTTATGTGGATATTAAGGTCTTCACGTGAATATATAAAGAGTTGAATACCACTCTTAATTTTTTTAAATCCAAATATTTCCGTTTTAATACTTATAACTAAGAATATAGGTGACTTTCGTGTTTATTACGTTATTAACTGGGATTTAGTATTGTTTCAATATTTAGCGCACATCAATAGATGGACAAAAAGTAATGATATCCCATCAAAAACATAAATGTGAAATTAGAGCCAAGTTCAATATTATGATATATGCCTTGGTTGTTGACTTCGACAACAAAAGAAGTGAGATCTAAATGGGTGCCGAGTTCAATGGTCAGTCCTGAAATTTATTTATAACTTCATAAAATATAATTTCTTCGTTTAACTTAGGATAATATATTGTAGCCTAAGGTCTGACTTGGCTAGTTCTCATATACGAGATGAGATGATTTCATTCCCATACATTTGATTAGTTTTCGACTAGCGTTAACGATTGCAGATTATGAAATGGGCTAGGGGTGCAGGTGGAATGATATAGTATTTGATATCAATCGTAGACAGGTTATTTAATAAAAATATTTTTAATAAATTTGGCAGAGAATACAATTTTTGGGATTTCTTCAAAATCAACTATTTCTATTTTCATCTTTCATTCTTTCTTTTAGTATGGTAACATTATTTTACTTCAAACTAATAAGTTGCTGAATACCACTTAAAGGCCAAGTATAGATATTAGTTCTGCTGCATGCACTGTAGGTTATGACAGGAAAACTTTGAAACAGGTTGGGAAATATGTTCTCTGATCCATTAAAACGGTAAAAGTTAACTTAAAATTGTGTAACGCCATCTATGGGTACTTCATTTCAACAGCTGCTACCAATACTTAGTAGCTTGCTGTTGGGCGGGCGGAAAATTGTTTGTGTCGCGAGAGGGCGGCTGCGGCGGCGGGCGGAACCTAAGGGTGCGCGCGCACCATTACATAACGGTAGCGGAGGCTTTGCGGGCGCGCGCAGCGGCGGGTGCGGGGCGCGGGGCGATCGATGCGCGCCCGGGGGGAGTCAGTCGAGCGGCGAGCGAGCGACATGGCGGCGCGCCCACCCCGCGCGGCGGCCCCGCGGCCCGGGCCGCGCGAGTAGGTCGCCATGCGCGATGCGGTATGAGGCAGCGCCGCGCCCGGCGGGCCGGCCCCCGCTAGCGGCGCCGCCCCCGCCATGCGAGCGCCGCCGCTGCTGCTGCTGCTGCTGATGGCGGCCGCGGGCTTGGCCGTGAGTCCGCTCGCGCGCCTCAACCCCTGGCTGAGCGCGTGCGACCTGGAGGAGGAGGGCGCGGGCAGCGTGCGCGAGTGCGGGGGCGCGGCGTGCGGCGGCGGCGGCGGCGCGCCCGACGTGCTTACTTTGCGCGACGTGCCGCACCTGTGCGCGCTGAGTTTGACTGCACGCGCGCGGCGCCTCTCCGAGTTGCGACTGCGCGCGTGCTGCGAGCGCTCGCCCGCCTCCGCGCTGGACCGCGGCGCGCGCGACAACGTGAACGCCGGTGGGGAGCGCTGTGAGCGCGCGCTGCACGACCTCCTCGGTCTCGACGCTATGGTTGCGCGCGTGCACTGCGATTTTGTCGACATCCTCAGAAGATACGATTGCGACCAGCCCTACTCCGTGCACACGTGTCACGAGTGCCAGGTGAGTGTCACCACCAGACGACACCGTGCGCTCATCAGTCTGTCTGTTCCCATGTGTAGAAACGTTTACAGTGGTCGCTGCAACTCTATCACAGTCATCTTTGAAGCTTACTGATCCATATAGACTAAAGTGTTTATGGTCCAAATAAGTAAAAAAAAACGCTCGTTTTCCAAAGGATGTCACTGTGTGGGTTACCCTCAAAGGATACGGAAATTTTCAAGTTTTTTTACGTGATTTAATTTCAATTGCTTATAAAAGATCATGGTAGTGATAAATCCCCAGTAAATTGCGTGAAATTGTTTCTCCGGTTAGACGATTATATGCGTGTATCGATCCAGTTGGGCAAGACACGTTTCTTAACCTAAGTATAGTGCGGGCAGAGCTGGAGGTCGCGTGGAGGCTGGCTGGTGTCAGTGTGTGTGATGGATCCGCCGCCCGACCATTTGTCAGCGCGTAGTGCGGGTGACTGGCGGCCGCAACCACGCCATTACTGTGTGTCTGCCGATGAAAACTACGGCACAACTAGCAATTGGATAATGTATAGGGATATTATACACATTAAGAAACATATTTTATAATGTTGTAGATATAGGCAATAGTTTGAATCGGATACAATAATAGAGATAAATTATAAACAAATATTATGCAGATGACATCCATCATGTTATCATCACACACACAATCATCAAGAAAATTGTCCTTAATCTATCCAATATTCATTAATACTACCATAAAGTTGTATTAGGACCATTTATTATCATCCTACGTTGCTATTATGTAGGAGGTTTTTCATAAATACGTAGGATGTCAAGATCCACACACTCTCAGATATAATATATTGTGTGTTAATGCAGGGTTAATGCGGGCGCCAGATACACGCCCCTGCCACTAGTGTAGTGCCTGAGGAGGAGGCTCCAACTAGGGTGGAACTGGTTAATCCCTCACCGAGATAACGCAGATCGGTGCTCCCGATACTGTCGCACAAGACCAACCAATTAAATTCAGGGAAACGTGAATGATTGCTGTCATAAATGACTCGATTCACCGGTAATGGCCGGCAGTTACTAAGAAAAAATATTCTTCGAGAAGTTATTGTACTGTCGTGTGACAACGTTTCTTTTGTAAAATAGTTGTTTCGTATTTATCAAAAAAGAAATATAAATGAATAAGGTTAGTAACCTACTCATTGAATTCCTACTAATATTATAAATTTGAAAATTTAAATGTTTGGTACTCAATCACGCAATAACGATGTAACAGATGTGGATGAAATTTGGCACACAGATAGTTTATAGTCTAGACTAAGATATAAGATATACTATTTATGCCGGAAGAACGCTCCCGTGTGAGAATTTCCGATCTCGACACGGGCGTAGCCGCTGGCAAAAGCTAGTCACTAATGTTTAGTATCACAGTCGTTCAACCTTTGTAATACCTATTTTTACGTTTTTCTCATAATGAAAATAGATACTAGATAACGTCACGCGATGAATCATAGATAGTAAACACACCATGAAGCATCCATTCAGCAGCAATATGACGTAGGATGGATACATAGCTTCTAAGCGAACCGATGGTCTGTTCAATCAAGGAATAATAAAAAAAATATTTATAGATGTGGCTGTTGTTCTCTGATATATTGGAGAGAACTGTAGGGGCTCATCTATATTTTTATTAATCTTTGCATATGACAAAAATACATGACACAAAGTATTGTAAATAAACAAAACACCTTTGTATATTTAATGGGGTTTCATCAGATAGTAACTGAAATATTTTATGGTATAAAATCACACTAAACATTAATTTTTTCTACCTATATCTCGAAAGTTGTTTACTGTTTAGCTCATTTCGTAAGGAAGCCTTTTCTTATAATAACTTAAAGTAAGCAGACCCCCGAACATTACGCAACGCTTGAAGACCTGTCGCCAATACGAATTAAAATAGACGTAATATTGCTAAATTGTTCTCGCTACATCCACTAAACAAGACCAGACTGGGTATGAACATAAACAAAGCTAAAGGTATGTATCGATCGTAGCAGGTGGCATTCTGTAGTTTCTGCCTACCTCTTGGGAAGAAGGCGTGAATTTGTTACATGAGAATACTTTCTAATTATTTTATTAGAAACTAGCTGTTGCCCATGATTTCGACTGTGATCGAGAATGAAAAGTAGCTTATATCCTTACACAGGCCATGGTCTATCTGTGTGCCAAATTAAATCAAACTCCGTTTAGCTGTTTTAGCGTGAAAGCGTAACAGACAAACTTACTTTCTTACGCATTTACGAGTATAATCTGAGGATAGTTAGGATGTTTTTAAACATAACTGTAACATATGCTCAATTTGATTGACAGATAAGGACTGTATCCCTACTCTAGCATTGGTTGTTTGTATATAAATACATATAGCTAAACAAGTCTGGTTTAACCCCTATATGAATGAAATCTGACGGGACATCAAAATAATAAACATAACAGGACATAATTCCTGTATATAACTATTGTTACTTGTCGTCAGAAGCTCAAAAGTCTGATGAAACGTTTTACCAAAGGGTATCTTATCATCCAGTTACGAGGTTGTGGAGATCAGATAGGCAGTCGCTCCATATAAAATACTGGTATTCAGCTGCATCAGGTTAGAATGGAAGCCGACCCCAACATACTTGGGAGAATACTAGGCAGATTGATTTATGTATTGTTAGTACCGTGTGGTGCCGGACGTAAAGAATAACACCACCCCATTTCTTCCCGTGGGTCTCGTAAAAGGCGACTAAGGGACTTACTAGAGAATGGGCAGCAGCGTTCTCTATGCATTTTACCACCATACTGCGATCGCCAACCCGCCTGCCAAGCGTGGCGATTATGGCAAAACCCCCAAATTGGGGGAGGACTAAGTCCAGCAGTGGACGTCTTACGGCTGTAATGATTGTTAGTTATGTGTTACTGCATTGTGGGATCCTAATGGGAGTGAACTTACCTTTCAGGCTCAAATCTATAGTCTGGGCTGCTTATGATAAATTCCTAATGAAAGACCATTTTTTTTTGGCTGGGAAATCATCATAAGACTTCTCCCGCTCTGGGCGGAGCGTGTCAGAGTTTTACTGACTAAAACCAACCCGTGTTCCTTTAGTTGCCCATGTGCCAGGGTCACGGTATCTCTTTCGAACAATCTCGCGACCCTGGCAGGTAAAGTAAGACCTCAATAATTCTTCGACCTATTTGATAATCAAACCCAGGAACGCTCAATTTAACAGTCGCACTTGCATCTATCGCGCTAGACATTGATTTTCTATAAACTTTCAACATATTAAAGATTTTCATGTCTCTCATGTCAGTCACCACTGCTGTATGTATATAGAGCAGTGGTGACCCAGTGGTATCAGCCCCGAATTACGAGTAGTAGGTCGTGGCTTTGAACAGAGGCAGGCGCTTTACTTTGTATAAATAATTTCATCACCACTGCTCTCAAAACGGTGAAGGAAAACATCGTGAGGAAACCGGCATGTCCTAGATACATATTCTTCCTCACGATGTTTTTTTGGTTGTAGACCAAAAATTTTAAAGCATGTGACATCTATAAGCCCGCACTGGGCCCGCGTGGTAGATTACGGCCCACTTCCTCGCACTGAGAGGAGGCCAGTGTCCCGGGAGTGGGAACAATATAGGCCTATAATGGATATTTAAAGTAAGTTATACAAGAAACATACATATATCTATGCAGGTAATCGCTTCGTGAAAAACTTTTCAAAAGCTGTTCTCTCCATTTCGCATAGTTTTGGTTTGGTCAACTTTGTTCGCTATTTATTTCGCTTCCCTAAGCTGCATGTATTTAGTTTTCCTTAATTGTCCCTAAGTTATTTTTCCTGTTTCGGAATTTTGTTTTCTTCATACATATAAAACCATATAATATTGCAGGTACAGGTTGGTTCCGTTATTGATCAATTACATACTTATCTATACTTATATAAAATTCAAAGTCCTGAGTGACTGACTGACTGATATATCAACGCACAGCCTAAACCGCTGGTCCTAGAGACAAGAAATTTAGAGGGTGTGTTCTTTGTGAGGAGTAGGTATCCATTAAGAAAGGGTTTTTTGAAATTCCATTTCTAAGAGGGTGAAATGGTGATCTTTTCGACATGCACGCGGGCGAAGCCGGGGGCAGAAGCTAGTGAATCTATAAAATCTTGTTCCGAGTGGTGCCGGACGTAAAGAATACCACCTTCACCAAGAAATGGTCTTTCCGTGGGTATCGTAAGAGGCGGCTAAGGGACTTACTAGAAAATGGGCAGCAGCGTTCTCTATTCATATAACCACCATAATGACAACCCGCCTGCCAAGCGTGGCGATTATGGTAACCCCCCCCCCCCCCCCCCAAATAGGGGAGACCTATGTCCAGCAGTGGACGTCTTTCTAACTTATAACAGAAGATTTTCAACTAATTCTCAATTTTTGTTGTGAATGTGACCAGAAATATAACATGATTTAATAATAGGCCACACTGTAACTTAATCATCCTTATAATAATTATCGTAAAGATTTTCAAAAATAATTATTTAAGACTGTTTTTCTCTTTAAGAAAAACAGATGTACAAAGATATTTCCTCAAGTATGATATACTCCGTGCCGCTAAGCGTAGTGATTATGCCAATACCTTACCAATACCCTCAGGACCATCTATTGTGGGTCAGGCGAACGTTCCAAAGTAGAGCTTTATGGGTTGTTATGTATAATATAGCTACCATCTCCAGCTCATTTTAATACACGCTATATTCTGGCAACAAATGATTATAGAGATACAAATACGTTAAATGATTTACTTAACAACAATTTTTTTTTTTGTAAATCTCTCTAATGATATTTCCTTTACTGTTGTCATTTCCATCAGGGTTTTATATTTTCTAACGAGACGATGTTATCGTAGACGTCAACGGCGTCACGATAACACGGGGAAGTAAAATGTTATAAAATTATGTGAATACGGATCAGGTTATAACGTAACGCTCTCGTAGCACACACTAAACCTTCCAAAATCTTGCAAAAGTGACGCTAAACGTCCACGTACAAGTTTTTCAAATATTTTTCGTGCACATTGACATCAATGGTTAAATGGTAGAGGTCAATGTTCACGACAAAGTGACCTGTAAGTTATGTTATTAAAGAGCACATTGCAGTGTTTATAAAAGCCACATAACCGCGGTACAATAAATTTATGTGGCCAAATTTCATTTTCAAACAAACTTCGTGAGTTAAAAAAGCCTGATGTGAAAAGAACATAACCTCTTTTAATAGCTTAACCTAACATAAAGCTGGCTGAAACCCTTTGAAAAATGTTAAGGATGCCACAAAATGAAAAAAATAAGTACATGTGTTTTTTTTAATTTAACTATTGGTAGTATATCTCTATGGGTGTATAGATTTCAGCCAGCTGGTTTTCAGGTTTTATAATAATTGAACTAAGGCAAGGAATGGGTACAATATTTGGTATAGAAATGAACATTTTACTACATGTTTACCAGTAGGTACTTAATAATAGGCTGATAATTATTTGTATTAAATGGAACTGTTAGATATTTTCATGTCAACGGTAGGTAAATCAAAATAAAGGATGTGTGTAGGTTACAGATATAGGTAAAATAGTCAATTTTACCTAAATGATTATAAAAATACATACAATAACAATATATTTTCTTAAATAAAGCAAATAATGTAGCTAGATATCTAGGTAAGTATTCAAAACTGCTTGCAATCAGTTTTTTTAATCCACGACATGGTTAATAGTTAATCTGTGTCAAGTTTCAGACTTATCCAGGACAGTCGAACATGATCGAGCTTATGAGATTATTAATTGAGTAGCAAACAGCTAAATATCCAAATCTTCATATCAACAGTGACAAAAGCCGATTTTCTTTGAGATGAAATGTTTATTTATGTAAGTAGATCTTTTAAGACAATTTACATGTCAATAACCGAATAGCGCTGGCATTTCTTAGCCCTTTGAAAAGAAATGCCAATACAAACTCAGAGGTCATGGTCTCTTTTAAAGTACAAACATTTTTTTTTTAAATTGAGTCTAACATTGCAGAGTAATTTTTGGAAGGGCCTTAAGCAGAAAGAGCCATAGCTGACCAATTTTAATCTGAAGTATTATGCTTCAACGTTGACTATTTTTTTGGTGAATATAGAATATGAATTTGTTTAAAAAGAACTAAAAATATACCAATAAGTTCATGTTATATACACTTTGCGCGATGGGTCGCACAGTGCGGTGGATTGGGGGGTGGAAATTCAGGACACTAGTAACTGTGAAGATAGACTGAGTTCACTGTGGACCATAGTGGAAGTACTTAAATAAAAATACAATATTCCATCATCAAAGGTAAATAAAGAGTATTGAAGTCTATTCAGCCTACTGTCTTTAGTATAAAGCTGTGGTTTCCTACGAAAGCGGTGAACGTTTACACATTAACGGTTGTCCAAATACAGAGCGTGTTTTTGACACCTTAATGTCAAAAACTGACAAATATAACAGATTTTTATGAGAGCCGCTAAAATATGACAGAACAGCTTGCTTAAGAAGGTGGTAGGTAAGTACCTCAGCACTGTCCACTGTTATTACTTTATTTTCTTTTATGTTATCTACGTTTATTAAGAGATGGTTGTCAAAGGATTGCCTGAAGGTGGCGTGTCGGTAGCCATTTCCTCTTAACGGCGATGTCACCTGCAGTTGAAACATCTGAAAGCTTTCAGCCGTTTGCCACTCCGTTAACCCCACCTATTTTTATTTTATTTGTAAAGTAATAAAATTCACCGGGAAGTAAGTGCCTGGATTTGTTTCGCTTAGCGGAGGTATATTTAAATAATAGATGCTAGAGGATATCGGATCTTTGACTGGATTTTTAAATCCAGAGGGATAATTGCGGAACTTTTTATCAGTAGGAATTGGTTTAATATTCATAGTTAAACAACATTCATTGCGTTATTTACGTTGCTGAGCCGACAATTTATTCGAACAAATGACGCAATGGTTTAGAAATAATCTTCAATCCCATTCAGATTCTGATAAATGGCGCGTTTCGGAATTAGGGTGCAGGATGGTTTACTTTTCAATATTATTATTATGAGAGGCGACTAGGCATTCTGTCTGGTGTCGGACGTAAAGAATAACACCATACCATTTCTTCCTAGAGAATGGGCAGCAGCGTTCTCTAAACATTTTACCACCATACTGCGATCGCCAACCCGCCTGCCAAGCGTGGCGATCATGGCAAACTCTCCCAAATTGGGGGAAGCCTATGTCCAGCAGTGGACTTCTTTCGGCTGAAATGATGATGATGATGATGACCAGGCGTTTGTTTCTTGATTGGGTAGTACATGAGTTGCCGTTCGGTTCATGAGTTCAACTCTCTGGACGTCGAACCCACGAACCAAAACGTCATGAACCCTGAAGATATAACACACTTTTTCAGTTAACAATAGAAACTATTATTGGAACGAAGTTCCTTATGGCGCGTTGCGAAAGGGGGCTAGACGGAAATTAAGAGAAAAAGTTGTAACGACACTTTTTAACCGACTTCAAAAAAAGGAGGAGGTTTCTCAATTCGATCGTATATATTTTGTTGTTTGTATTTGTTTTGTATGTTGTTGTTTTTTTGTTGTGAGTAGAGAGAGAGAGAGAGAGTGAGAGAGAGAATATTTTTGTTGAGTGTATACATGTTTTTTGTACATAATAAATAATAATAATAAATCCTGGAAAGGAACTTCGTTGCATCCGGGTGTCCCTTGACACCTCTAAAGTTTTTTTTTTCTCTGAATTTCTCTTGTTGCTTTCAATGCTACTGCCAATTTTGATTGAGTAAAAAACTATTTGTTATTTTCATTATTTTTATCACTTTATTACCAGCTTACTACTGGCCCACTGTAGGGTACAGACGTTTTCTTATACAAGGAAGGCACGCGTATTGATCAACACGTTTCCTCAAGTCGGATTTTGGTTCAGTCTTACCTACACCAATATTATAAAGGGGTAGAGCTTGTAAGTTTGTGAGTTTATTTGTAGGAAGTAATTTTGGAACTCCCAGTCAAATTTGAAAAATTCTTTTTACATTTGATAGCCCGAATCTTAAGGAAGGGTATACGCTATTTAACATCATGAAGCGACCCTTAGCAGTCGAGCAAAATAAAAAAAAACGTGGGAAAGTACGCTATGTAACGAAGACGCGACGGGTTGGGGCAAAATTTCACGCGTAAGAAGTGGCCAGCAGAAGCTAGTATTAAATATAAGTCCAGGTTCCCTCACTATGTTTTTCTGTACCGATGTCGGTGATATCCAAGATAAACTTACCAAGTATTGGTTGTCATGGCCACAGTAGTTAAGGCCTCGCCTCTCATGCACAAGGTTGTGGGTTCAAATCCACAAGTACCAATTTAACTTTTTCAATTCATCTTTATTACTTATCATCTGCCTAGCCTTTTCTGGTGGATAGTCTTCCAGTCAAAGCGGCTGCAGCTGCATATCCGTAATTGAGCGACTGATTATCTGACCTCCACAACCCAGTTGCTGAATAATACGGATATCCCTTGGTAAGAGTGGTTGTCAGACTTTCGGAATTATGACAAGCCATAACGACTGTCAAAGATTCATGAATGACAGACGACGCCAAAGGCCTAAAATGCTTTCTTTAATCCTACTTTAATATTATAAACGCGAAAGTTTTTATGTATGGATGTTTGGATGTTTGTTCCTCTTTCACGTAAAAAACTACTGACCTGATTTAAGTGAAATTTGGCACACAGTTAGTTTATAAACTGGAATAAGACATGTGGTACTTTTTATCCCGGTAGTATGTTCCCGTGGGATAATTTCCGACCTCTACGCGGGCGAAGCCGCTGGCAAAAGCTAGTAGTTTAAATATATTCTTTAAAAATAAAATTGTCTTTAATCGTAGGACTAAAGAAAATAATTTTGGTGGTAATATAGGTACGAACTAAATATGTAGAGTGCCTGTTTCATCCTTCATAAATGTTTTTCTCTTTTAAGATAACCCCTGTATATGCGGAATTACTCGTATGTATGTATTTACACGACATCTATCAAACCCAGACATCTCGCAGCGATAGAATCGTATTGTTGATTGATAGGAATTTTGTTTATCTTCAATACCACTCATGGTTATTGTAGGTAGTGTGCCTACATATTGTTTGGTAGAAATTGTTCTGTTTTCACTATCCTGTAACATCTTTTGTATCTCTGATTTGTTATTAAAATCGTGTCTTTTACTTCATTCTGCATACAGCAACATATGTACACTGCTGGATTATCCACCAGTGTAAGAAACAATATGAAGGTTGATTTGGATTTGGTTATAAAACAATATCTTTGTCGTATGTTTAGATGGTTTGGTCATGTTGAGAGGATGAATGAAGGGCAGCTAACAAAAGATATTTACAAGGCAGATGTGACTGGACACGCCGGCAAGGGATGCGTTATGAGGACGTATAGACCTTATTGATGATGTTCTTCAGAAGGGTCAGTTGCGTAGTACTGGTAACCGGCGTGCGTGTATGAGATGTATGAATTCAAACGAGGCAAAAGGAGTATGTAAGGATCGTAGCAGGTGCGTTCTGTAGTTTCTGCCTACCCCCATGGGGAAAAGGCATGAGTTTATGTAATGTTACTAAATCCTTACATTCTGTTCCTAGCTTAGGTAGGTAGGTAGGTATCTCGGTAATCCAGCGACAGATCGCACGACAACGTCACGAAAGAGAAAAGCAACCGAATAGAAAACAAACAGTTAATCTGTCAAATTATTTTTTATTCGAAAACATCTGTCGGTTTCTTACTAAATTTCAACAGTATCTGACGATCCTGGTAACTAATCCCTTTTTGTGACTGTACCTTCACCGTCGTATTTACCTAAATACAAAGGTGAAATATTCGCGACATTGTTATAACACTCGGTACCATCGTTGACAAAGTTTCAGAACAAAATTCCCTCTGTAATCATAATTCATGTTTGTTTGTTCGTCTGGTGTGAGAGTGCAGGTGTTTTCCGTGAATTAATTTAATATGTCAGGTAGCGATCCCGAGCCCATCCTGCGTAATCACGAACACAACGTATCCATTCTTGTGCCATTGTTTTGACACTAATGATTTAGCGTGAGTGTTAAGTTTCTTACTATTTGTTCTTGTATTTTATGTGTTATTTTCCTCTGAGTATTTAATTAGGGCGTTTGTTACGAGGAATTTATATTCGCAAAGATAAGTTAGCAAAATAAATTTGATGTATAAACTGTTTAATAATTATCTTTTGTTCAATCTGTACTGTCCCACTGCTGGGCCAAGATTTTCCCCACAGCTTTCCAATATTCCCTGTGTTTTGCTTTCTTCGGCTCTCCCATAAACACCTCTAAAACCACGTTCGCAAGGTCGTGAAAATATCGCGGTGGGATTTCATCACGCACTGGAATTTCGACTCTCGGTGTTAAACCGAGCATTGAGAATTCAACAGACTCTATCTCAGCGCGATGAAAGTACATACGATTTTCAACTCTCAGCACTAAGCAGTGTGCTGAAGATAGTTTTACGTCTATGCGACCGTGGACTTAGTTATCAGTGCAGTTTTTCCTCGGCCTCTCTAGGCGAGAAGTCCCGTCTTCCAGCCCCCATTGCCTGAATTGATTATCATCATGAATTAAAAATCATACCAATGTTATTGCTCTTGTATCTACATTAAAATTCTAAACTTCACTCGATATTATCTGTGGTCTGTTCACAGATAATATCAATTGCAGTTTTTCATCAGTTACGATTTTGAGACGTCGTCGGTTTAAACGAACCAATTCATACATCATTACTATGAATGCCTGGCGTTTTGCTTTTTCACACTCGATGTCTGAAAGTTGTCACTGGTCTCTGTACCACAAACAATGACTATGAACAATAAGTATGATGATGGAATATGTTGGATGGAATAGGTTGGCATATCTACAAGTATTCTGTTCAAGTCTATAAAACTTTACCGAGAATATATTCGCAATTTATAAGGACACTTTTGGATTAAGTTAAGGTCATATCGTTATTCAAAGCTAAATCAAGTAATTTCATTTAGTATATTTGAAAACTACAATATTTTTGAATTCACTTATTATGTGTTCTACCTACTTCTTGTCTTCTTAGGTACCTATATCCTTTTACCTATTGTGGTATAGATATTTTATCCTAGGAGCATCGTTTTTACATAATTATAATGATATAATTAAGGTCTTTGTATACAAAATATGGCGAAACATTTCAAAAGAGTGTCGGTGTAGTTTCTTGGCAATTCTTCTCAACTTTGGCTTGCCAAAATTATACATAATCGTATAAAACTCAAACAGTCTTTCATCCTATTATGTCTTTTTTCTGAAGTCCCAAACGTATTATCGTTCATTTATAATAAAGTCAATTAATTAATGATGAACCAATTATGTTATTAAAGTTAATTAATTCGCCAATATTGCATGCTTTTCCCTAATGGTCTACCATTTATCTACATGCATAGTGTATTAACTTAAAACCGCAAGAGTTAGTGCAATTGTTATGACTAAAGACGACTTCTAGGTAGATCTGTAGGTTCAGACGCCAGCACATCGAGCTACTACAATCTGTCAAATTTCTTTAATAGATTTTCAATTTTATCACTAAAGCATTAGGTTTCAAGGTTGATTGGGAGAATTTGACAGTTTCGGGTACCTTGATGTGCTGGCGTTTGTACTTAGGAGTCGTATCTGTTGCTTAGTCAACAACTGAGGTCACTTTTATTATTTCTGAAACGTTCGTATTACAATGCCATTTGTAGTATAGACAAAATGTTAAACAGCCCTATAAGAAGTAATAAAGGAGTCTGTGTCAAACCTCTTAAAAGGAAGAATGAAAATGGATGAATACAGTATTTTTAACCGCGGCGAGTTTCGATGAAAATTAACACAAATTTTTTAGATAACTACGTCATGGCTTAAATCTCTCTCTCGATTCTGTTAGTGATTCTGAACAAACTACTTTTAGATTGGCAGACGTATTAACGTAAACGAAGCAAACGGAGAATGTAAGGATTTAAGTAGGTGGCGTGTTGTAGTTTCTGCCTACCCCCATGGGAAGAAGGCGTGAATTTATATACGTATGTATTATACATGTGTTCTGTTAGGTTTACACTATACAAATATTGACGATGACTTATCTAAGCGTTGCCTTACTTTTCATTATAAACTATACATTTTATTCTACTACAATATCCGTTACGGTATGCAATCCCGTGCAATCAGTATCACAATCATTTAATTTGTAGTGGAAGGAGTTGCTAGCTGTCATGCGACGTCCGCGTCGGTGTGTGCCTGGCCGGAACCGGCAGTTGTTACATTCTGTATAGTGGGCGGATACCTTTTGTCGACCGTCTTCAGTTTCGCAGTGCTCTATAGAGAGCCTTTTATATTTTTCTCAGTGAATTGAATATCAATGAGAAGTTCAGATTTTTTTAAATAGACTAGAAATTAGGATATTTTTTTAGCTCATCGAAAAAAAATTGCTAAGAAATGTTATGAAAATGGAACATGAAATTTATTAGGGACTGCTTCTTTACGTGAGTTTTCTATGTAAGTGAGTATTTATATGGTGCAGGTAATTCCTTTACATATTAAAATTAGTTAAAATATTTATCCAAAGAATAAATATCTTTCTTATTGACTTCCCTTTGCTTATAATGTTTTATGTTAAAGTAAAAAATTCAGAGTTTCGAGTGAACCTCCTTCCCACTCGGTCTGTAATTGAAGCTTGCTTGCCGACTCGATACTTATGTTGTAGACGTACATTCGTAAGGTTAGATAAGTCGTCTCGAGTGCCGAAATCACCTAAAAGCAAAGTACGGTCGTGGGGGCCGGCTCCGAATGAAGTTTCATTCAAAAACATGCCTCGGATTGAGGTTAAGTGGCGGTGCGCATGCGTGCGGGCCGCGCATGCGTCCTAGGCCGCCGTCTCGCAATGATTTCACCTACCTTCCGTAGCATTTTGAATTTTACATATGTTCACTCTTGTCACAGATATCCCCAATTTATTTTTAATATAGTTCCAGCTTTGTGTCCATGTCACGCTATGGATCCTATCAGCAGCTTGCAAATGAAACGTTGTCACGACCCCACGAGCGTGGATAACCTGCGTCGACTCCAAGGCTTTATGTTATGTTTGAATATTGTCAAGTGTTTCATGTCAACGTGGACTTAGGCTACCGCGTTAATGATGTAAGGCAGATCATTATCAACGTTGTACTTTGTCATACATTTGTTAATTTAAACAAGATAAAAAGTTCTATTCTATTCTATTTTTTATTATGGCAAACAAAGCCGATGTCGACTATTCTGCCAATGTCTAAAGTGAATTGAGATAGCATGTGTGCGTGCTTAAATAGAAAAAAAAAAAAAATGTATATATATATAATCTCCGATGATACAGTTGGGCTTAATGTTGATCTTGTGGGGTTAGTACTGGACTGAAACAAACAAAAAATAGAAATAAGTAAATTACATAAATATTATAATTGTTAGAACATTAAATATAAATAAACCATATCCACATAGATTGGGAAAATAAATCATAATTTTATATTATTGTGGCGGATGAAAATCATCAACGCCAGAAGCAACTCAGGAGAGGAATAAGTTAGAAGGGAGGGGAAATTAATCGGAAGAGGAATCTTAAATTTAGTGAGCCGGTTATACAAATCTAGAGGTGGGACGTTGTTAGAGCATTCAAAAAATATGTGCTCAAGGGTGCCCTCCGCCAATCCGCACTCGCAGAGAGAAGAGTCGCGAACACGGATTTTGTGTAAAAAGACAGGAGTGCAACAAAAACCTAAGCGGATTCTACATATAACAGATACATTTACACATTTACGCAAAAAAAAATAGGTCCCAAAATATTAGAGTCGTCGACACGTAACCAGAGATTCGAGTGGTACTGTATCCGAGACAAAGGGAACAAAAGGCAGGGGAATTACGGTTTGAAGCCTTTAGGAGCGAAGTTCTGTGGAGCCTTCATTAAAATCTGCGCTTATGTAATTAGATATACTTACGGCTCTCAGTTTCCACACATGAATTAGCCGCGGGAGAGGTTGCCTCATAGAATCAGGTCACGATATTGATACTTGAGAATTTCGAGATGTCGAAAGGTGGTAGGCATTGAAAAAGATTATACAACTGCACTTAGCGTAGTGATAATTAATTATTTTGATGATAAACAACATCACGCCCGTAATTCTTAAAGGGTGAGGCAGAGGGGCACATCTTCACACTTCGCTAGTTATGTTTTAAGTCCCATGTGATAGGGGTCCAGCCTATTGCCATCAACCAAATCCAGACTCCGAGCTGCTACTATGAAAATCTTTGCCCGACCCGGGAGTAGAATCCAGGACCCCATCTTCAGCAGTCGCGCTTGCGACCACTAGATCAATGAGGCACATTTATTTTTGTAAATTGGTTAACCCATTCCATGCCAGCAACGCAATCGGGTGCGTTTTCTTGTTTTTTTTTGTTTGTGTGCCTACAACGCACCCTTATGGTTTATGTTTTTCTAATATTTATCAACATTTTTTTTTATTTGTTCTCATTATATCATGAATAATCTATTTACAACCTTAATACATAATAAAAACTGTTGGCACCTGGTGAACAATTTTTTAAAAGTGGTGGCATCAAATGGGTTAAAGAAAAGCAAAAATAACTTTTGTTTCAAAACCATGCGAGTTCGGTGTTTCCTATCCGACTACTCAGAGCAGAAACAAACTCAAAGATCATGTAGATTTTGTCTGAGATGGTCTTCTGAGGAATTAACCACTTAGATTTGAGTAGAGCTATTCAATCAGTGCATGTTGTGGCTCAGTTTAGGTTAGTGACTCTTGATAGCACCCTTTTTAGGTGACTGGGTAATACCACTCCCTGTATTATTACCCAGGTAGGGAAACCGACGCGCGAGCTGACAGCATGAATTCACCACATAGTTCAAGAACTACGCTATGCGCTAGCGTAGAGTTTTTCTTCGGTTATCATAAAAAAAAACTGTGTGCAATACCTACGCAGTCAAAATGGATGGCAAGTGGTTTCAGATTCATGCATTGCATCCATGGTAATAACTAAGTTGCGCGTCGACGTCCCTTCCAGCCTGTATTTTATAACGGCGTGATCTATTCTTCTATTGTGGCATAAGAGGGGCAGAGTTGTCAAATATTTCTTTTTAACCCTTGAAACAGCGCCGGACGTACTTGAGTGTCGTCACTCGCGGAGGCGGATCTTCAATGAATTATAATAGTGACCCTTGTATTTGCGAGACACAAAGTTATGTTTTAATTTAATGAATATACATTCTTTTAACAATATCGGATAGCAAAGTATACAACTGTATAACTTCGATACTATGGAAAAAAAATCCTTTACTGTGTTTTTTCCTATGTTAATAACTAATAGCCTGCTTCACCAAGTTGTTCATGAGATCCGGCTAATTTATCTGATAGATAACTGTGTCCAAATTCAGTAAAAAAAAATCCATTTATAGTATAGGTAGTGCCTGTTTGGTAGATATATGAATTTATATTTAGTAGTAGTTCCACGAAGCTCACATCCTATTATTATGTCGAGTTCTAAGTCGAGCACCTACGACAGTTCAGCACGTTAAATAAGGAATGTCAATGTCACTGCACAACACTTGTCTAGTTGTCTCTACATCCCGTGGACTGATTCTGTCGCTAGCTTCAGAACTACCATTAAATATGTAAATCGTGCTCTACATTAAAATCTTCACGCAGTATCTTGATGGGATAAATCTAGGGAAATGAGGGTGAATGAATCATGATTAATAAGAAATGATTTTATTTCAGCAAGTAGGTTTGTGCAAAAACTATTACACGTCAATCATATTTTTAAAACTATATGAGGTCGTCGTTAGCTATCTAACTATTCTGAGAAGAAAGGCCGAAACAAACTCAGAGGTCACAATCTCATTGAAACGTAACAGTGTGGCTAAATAATAAGTTTTTCATGGTTAAAAAACCTAACTGAGTTTTGAGCGAATGTTTCATAATTGATTTAGAAATAATTTTCCAACAACGGCAAGTAATTGGTCTGTAAAGTCTATGTACGCGTTGAGTTATCTATCATAAGTAGTCACAAAAGAAAACAAATAAAACATTATTCCGTCGGGTTAAAAGAAAATGAAAGTCCGAACTTTATACCACAGTGGGAATTTAAGGGTTAACCACGGGTCACATTTATTCGATTGTAGGCGTAACTAAGAACACTCGATCGGTATGATTGGCGTTCAGTAAAAAGGACTATAGTGGGATAAATTTTCCTGTTAGTAGAACGGTGATGAAGTCGGGTCGGCGCGGCCCGTCTCCGGCGCTCCGGCGCCCTGACCTACTTGCATTACGACCCACATTTACACACACATTCGGGAATTTTAATATGACTTGTCACCATTGAGGGAGACTCGTATTATAGAAGTAGTTAATATTAAAAATAACAGGCTGGTACTGGATATTGTTATTGTACTGACCGAAGATGTATGAGATTATATACAGACGAAAAGACGTGTACGTCTTTTCCCAATTGGGGAAGGCAGAAAATACAGAACACCACGTGGTACGTTCTTTGTTGATCATTTTGCTGCAATTCATCCCTTAAACTTCAGAGTTTTATTTTACTAGCCTACGTTGTCCCACTCCTGGGCAAAGGAAATTCATATCAGGTGCGTGGTTCACTATTTACTATTCTGGGAATTTTAACCAAAGTTACTTTCTCCACATTTTATATTAAGACAATTCTTAATAGTGTAAAGATAACTATTTCTAACTGATTGTTTCGTTGGCGTAGTGGTTGCAAGCGCTACCGTTGAGGTCCTAGGTCCGAGGTTCCTGAGTCGGAAAATAGAGATATTGAGTTTTTTAATTTAGTATTTCTCAATAGCATTAAACTTGTTGTTTAGATTTGTGCCCGGTTGATGGCTTTAAACTCGCCCTCTATTACATAGGACTTAAATATAACTGGAGAAATGTATGCACCTATAGAACACCCACATGTCTATCTCTACCCATTCCTTCAGAGAAATTAGGCGTGATGTTCTGATAAACTATTTCTACACTTCATACTTACACCTATATCTATCGATACCTTTAAACTCACTTTCTTAGTAGAAACGCAAATGGTAAAGTAGCTCTTCTTAAATGTGAAGTGAAGAGTCACTCCGGGCTTATTTGCATACCCGAGCATACGGCAAGTTCTCCGCAAATTAGTGCTCTTGTAATACTCGCCTCTAAAATATTAACTCTATACGTTTATCGTTGCCAACTTACACACACAAGTATGTACGCTACATTACTTGAACAGTTACCTCTGTGTTGTGGGAAGTTTGGGCGGCTATTAGTCCATATTACACGCATTTTGTTGGGTGGTTACTGCTGCCAGACTTTCTGATTCTGATCTTTATAGCAGGGAAGTGATGTCATAATTTTAATAACGTACGTAGAATTTGTGGTGCGTGTAAGATCATAAAATAATTACGTCACATTAATCATATCCAAATGTTCCTTTATGGGGGTGTAAAAGAATACATAGCCATACTTTCAGGTGAATAATCATCAGTATACGTCAATTCATTGTCAGCGTCATACTGTGAACATTCAAACGAATTATCGTCAAAAGTCTCGTCCAATAAATAAGCCGTAGTAAAGTAAATAATCCGTCAGATTGTCGCTGTATTGTGATGCAAGCCACTCAGTGCTGACGGGCCTCCCGAACTGCGTCAACGCGTTTACATAGTCATGTTTTATTAATGCGGAGCATAAATTACTTTGTGCAACGCTCGTTTAGTGAGGAAATTACTGAGCCTCATTCTTAGTGGAATACTTTGGATGGCTTCCATATTGACACGAGACCGCGAGGCGAGGCGCTTTGATTGTTAATTTACACTAGTAGGGCTTCGTAGGGCTTCCCGCACATCACTGGTTGATGTTTTCAAGACAATTGTTATAAAGTTGTTGTTGTTAAAGTTTTCAATAACTTTGCGAGCGATTGAATACAACTGTTGGGTGGACTTCAGTTTGAAAACTTTAATTGTTTCTAAAGATTTTTATGTTTCAGTATTTTATTTCTTTGTTAGGCATTAACAAAGAAATAAAAAAACTGCGTTTGAGCTCTTTTTAACCGACTTCAAAAAGGAGGAGGTTCTCAATTCGGATGTTTATATACTTATATATATATTTTTTATGTATGTTCGGCCATAGCTCCGTCATAATATAAACGGATTTGCAAAATTCTTTTTTTGTTTGAAAGGGGTTTATTCCGAAATGGTCCCATATAAATTTCATATAGATCTGATGATGAGTTCCAGAGATAGACACCGGAACTCTTTAAAAAATGACAGCAAATCAACCGCGATTTCTGCAATCGCATAAATATGCATTGTTTGTTTGGAATTAGTGCGGGGTGGATACCACAACTAAAAATTTAAAAATAAAAACTTTTTAACAAAAAAAAAAAACAACCGACTTCCTTAAAAACACTACAAAGTGAAAAATAACTTTAATTTCGGAAGTCGGTGGCAAAAAAACCATAAATACAGATCCTAAGACACCGACTTCCGAAATTAAAGTTATTTTTCACTTTGTGTTTTTAAGGAAGTCGGTTGTTTTTTTTTTGTAAAAAAGTTTTTATCCAGCACTTAGGATCATACAATAGTGTACCAAAACAGTACATACTTGCCTATCTCTTAATATCAACAGTCGTGATGTTTCAATTTATGTTTGAAAAGCAGCATTAGTTATACGTCAGGTGAATACGCCAGCCTCTGTGTTCGAGCATGTAGAATACGGCTTACGATACCTCGTAGCTTCAGCGAAATACTACGATAAATCAATATACGAGTAATTACTGGACAGACCGGACCTTGAAACACGTGCATATATACAAGTAGGTAGCTTTACGTTATGCAACGGGTTCAAGGACCTGCGGTCGACCTATCTAGGTGTATTATATCTATAAAGTTCGTTCGCTTTGCCTTACGCAAAATACGCGCAGTGACGTAGAGTTTCTGATAATACGGGCCGGTAATCACCAGCTCGTATTATCGTTAAAATCTCGGTTCAAAATCTAATTAACCTACTTAACAAAAATCTATAATTCATTCATTATTTCACTGACAGACAGCCCACAGCCTAAACAGTTGGATACAATGTCATAAAATTCTGCACAAAACTTCCTTACATACCTAACTAAGTATTTTGAAAATTCATTCCCTAAAGGGCTAATATGGGGGGGTGAACGGTTTTATGGATTTCGTAATTTTTGTCGATCCATTTATTTATTTATTTATCCTTTGTTTCCGGCTAGAAAGGGCCATATATTAGTACGAAAACAATAACTATAAACTAATACATCTTAGATACTATCTATATTAGTATTATGAAGCTAAAGAGCTTGTTTGTTCGGTTGAACGCGCTAATTTCAGGAACTACTGGTTCGAATTGAAAAAATATTTTTTGTGTTTGGTAGCCCATTTATCGAGGAAGGCTACAACAAAAAGGATCAGAGCATCAATTAAAAATGTTGCAAACACGGGGAATAGTTATTCATTTTGAGAGATTCTGTTGCGTGCGCTGCGTATACGGTTAAAGTAACGCAAAAATCACTTATAACGGATTTGTTCCTCTTAAACAGTTAAAAAAAAAGTCCACGATAGCATATGTTGGCTCACTATAACGTTTTTGTAATCAAATCTCAATATTATTAAGCTAAAGAGTTTGTTTGGTTGAACGTACTAATCTCAAGAACTATGTTTAGTGTTGGATAGCCCATTTATCGAGAAAGGCTATAGAATATATAACATCACACCCTAGCGAGAGAGTCCTAACTCTTAGGAGCCAAGCAAAAAGAAAAAAGTCACGAATACGAAGACCCTGCACTTGCAGGCGATTCGATGCGAGAGCCAGATATTTAACAGGGACGAACTCGCGGGCAAAAGCTAGTATTTAATAAAAGATTGCTGCTTGCTGGCTTGTTTTTCAATTATTGTGAGCTTTTATGATTTTTAACGTGAAAATATTGTCGTAGATGTCCACATCCCTGATATGTATGGAGATACGTGCAATTTATAATGTTGTCAAGGATGGTTTAAAAGAGTCTTCATATATTTCCATAAGTTTTTCTTCCCCTTGCTATCGTAAGGCCGTGATGTGGTCTTGGGCGTCCTAAGTAAAATTGTTACTTAAGTAATTATGAAAGCGCACATTGTATATCGATACGTTTGTCCGTTAATCCGAAGAAGATTTAAGGTAACCGACATAGCCCGATAAATTGCCAAACATTGTTCGCAGAAGAGATGACCGATGGGGCCGAAAGGTTCTGCAGTGGCGACCGCGTACCGGAAGACAGTAGTCTTACAAGCCCCCCCACAAGCTGGGCCGATGACATGGAGAAGGCCGCAGGAATCCTACAGAACCGGTCGAAGTGGTGGTTCTTCCGGAAGACCTATGTCCAGCACTGGACGTTATTTGGCAGAAGTGGTGATGAATGATAACATTCGTCATAAGGCAAAAATAAAAAAATAGGGCACAGTAACTGAATTACGTCAGATCTTTCGTTCAACACTCCATTGACCGAAAATGCTTCCACGGGTAACAGAGAAATACACGCCAACTGTAGCCTGTTAGGTAAACATTATAATACACACTATTGATAATGACAAAGAATAACAGCACTATATGCAGGCAAACACCGCCCGCCGTCCATTAATTTCATGAAGTGCACTTTAAACATATTAACTAAAAAGACCACAAAGTGTGTCCATACTTTAATATTTACGATCACTATGTATCATTTAGTTAACAGTCTGGGATATTTATTTATTTATTTAATACTTTACGCACTAAAAAACATATGTACAGAGGCGGACTTATGTGATAACTACTTCAATGTACCGTACATGGTAACATGCTGTATGTATAGTCTTACTTTTTTTTAATCCGGATAACCAACACAACGTTATCTGATCCCAAACTAGGCAGAGCCTGTACTATGGTAACCAGACAACTGATAAACATACTTATAAATTTCTAAATACATACATATTATAGATAAATTACACCCAGAACAAATGATTGTGCTCATCACACAATGATTTTGAAACTAAGTATACTATTTGGATAAACTGTTTTTTTGTATTATGTGTTTGCTATTCAATTTGATAATATTCTACCTGTTCACGTGTGGTGGGGTTGTCAATATTTTTTTCATTATACATATTAAATTGAACTCAAATTTTAGGTTACCTTAAAAAAAAATATTCCATTTGTAAAAAGTACCACACATTTTCTACATATATTTACGAAAAGAATTACAACCAAATCAAGGTCATAGACAATGGAAGCAAATTAATTTGTTTTCTCTATAAACCCGTGGAACCCTAAAAACTTTACGTTGAAAACAACGACTAACAGAGCTGTATGTAACACGAGCTAAGTTGCCGAAACTTTCTCGTTATAATTAGAGGGCGGCAGGTCTCGAAAATTAATACCCTCTCTTTTTGTGGCGGCTGCGAGTTGCGCCCGAGCCAGCCCGCTCGGGCTCATCTTAAAACATATAACATGTTCCCTCGCATCATTGTTGTGTTTAATTACCGTCCAGATTGCAACAAATTATGTCTATACTATGTTGTAATGTGTTCCTATAATATGTTAGAATAAGTTGGCAGCCAAGGTTGGTCGTAGCGCATCTACGAACAATGTAGTACAATATTTCTCGTAGCACTTCGTAGCCTCGTAGACGCAGACGTAGAATGAATCACTTCGTTTTGTAAAATAATTTTATGGCCTGCATCTGTATATTTGAGACAGTTGACTATGTGGGGGATTTTAGTGCAATTGTTCCCAATCATTATACAATACGTTTAGAATTTTTTTTGTTCAGTCATGAACAAAATTGTAAGCTACTTGATGTATTCGCAGTTATTAGTTTACTGAAACAAAAGAAGGATAGTCGCCAAGTTTTTTCATTTTATCCAACTGCGCCCCTCTTGCATAAAAGATGATATCACACACCTAATGGCATTCAGTAAATATTGACTAAACGCTATTAAATTAAACACCCGCGACAGTTTACATTATTTGCTAGAATCGAGTTAACGACGTTCCCTCTCGGATGCTAAACTGATAAAATATAATTGCTTTATATTTTCCGTGGCAAGCGATATGTGAAAATTGGTAGCACTGGTAAAAACGAAGCAATTATGTAACAACGTCAGCGAATTAGTGTTTGTGTTGGCGTGAAGCCAAGTGCACGCGGATGCAGCCCGACTGCGGCGCGCCGCGGAACTGTAGCGAGCGGCGGCTCACCCATGTTTGATCAAATAAACAGTTTATACTATTTATGTATTGTTGCACCCCACGGCGTGTGTGGGCCACACGCCGTCAGGTGGAAAAGGGTGCTATCCGTCTGTGACTTTGATCATCAATGTCAGATCCACTCATGATCAAAGCTTAGTGTTCACAGCTTCATTCTAATGTTGTCTGTGTTCTGTCGTTTCTAGAAAATAAGAGGCAATCCTCTTTATCAAAAGTTATCGTAATTGCAGATGTGGTGCAGTACCCTTCATTTATTTATGCTACGCATTATTACTAGTACCGTGTGGTGCCGGACGTAAAGAATAACACCACCCCATTTCTTCCCGTGGGTGTCGTAAAAGGCGACTAAGGGATTTACTAGAGAATGGGCAGCAGCGTTCTCTATGCATTTTACCAGCAAACTGCGATCGCCAACCCGCCTGCCAAGCGTGGCGATTATGGCAAAGCCTCCCAATTTGGGGGAGGCCTAAGTCCAGCAGTGGACGTCTTACGGCTGAAATGATGATGATGATGATGATGATGATTATTACTAAATGATTTTATTTCTGTAAGTAGGTTTGTACAAACACTTTTACACGTCAATCATATTTTTTTGAAACTAGATGAGATTTGACTGACTTTTGCTATCTAACTACTCTGAGAAGAAAGGGCGAAATGAACTCAGAGGACACAGCCTCTTTTAAAGTCCAGACATAATCTTGGTCACATCATGTGAGGACCTGTGCAGTCAGTGTACGCTTTTGTCACTAAACATGCACCTCAACTCAGACTAACTAGATTTGTATCTGGAGATAGTTACCAATTCATTTGATAGACGTTTCAAATCACATGTTCCTTTAGAAAATCCATAGCGGTAGACAAAGCTGTGTATGTATTATGCATATTACATACAATACGTATTTTTCTCGGGTAACTTTCAACTCGTGCGGGATGATAAACAAGTGCCTTGTTTTTATTCTTATCTGATTATCATGAAGACCATTAGATTAGGAAATTGTGTGGGATGTAAATAATGCTTGTTTCCTTCGTCATACCCGTTTTCCTTTAATGTATAGCAAATATTTCGTATACAGGTATGTATATAGATGTGAAAGTCCCGTTCCAAACACGTTTATATTCATGCCGCTGTGGAAACGGTCGCGACTTACGAGTTGTGGGATTTGGTGGTGGGCTCGAACCCTCTACTTTGTGTTAATTTTTTGATCACCACCACTGCTCTCAATACGGTGAAAGAAAACATCGTGATGAAACCGGCATGTCCTAGCGCCAAATTTCGAAATTATGTGACACGAAGTCTGACAACCAGTCTTACTAAAGGGTATCGTATTACCCAGTAATTGGACTGTGGAAGTCAGATAGGCAGTCGCTCCATGTAAAATATCGGTACTCAGCTGCATCCGGTCAAAATAGAAGCCTACCCCAAAATAGTTGGGAAGAGCTTAGGCAGACGATGATAATCTGCCAACCCACACTGGGCCCGCGTGGTGGATTACGGCCCACTCCCTCTCACAGAGAGGAGGCTTGTGCCCCAATTTATATTTTTAATTTCCAGCAAGTCATTTTCGGTACAGTTCAAACTAGCTGAACACATTAAACGCTCCGAAAGCGGTGCAGCTTTTCCTCGACATGTTTGCTTTTCTATGCCAGTGTTTACGAATTTAGCTATGCAAATCTCACTTGTTTTCAATGCAATTTGTTAATGAACATGTCGTTGCTTACTTTGTCGGACTTTGATCAATATCCATTCGAGGTTCCATACGTGGACGAAACAAGAGGAATATCGTTTATGACAGTTCAGTCTCAACTCGAAAGGTGAAATGGCCACGTGTATACACAGGTTTTTTCATGTTGGTTGAAATTTTTCAGGAAAAGAAAGAAAGAAAAGTAATGAAAATTCGTTTGTACAAATAAAATAATTCAAAAGTAATCCTTAGTAGTAGTCGGATCTTTCAGAATTATGAACAACTGAATAGTAAACCACTAAATTCTTCAGGTCTCGTTTCAAGCATTTATGTCAAAACTAGCTTTTGATATAAGTGTTAGAAACGAGACCAAAAGCTAGTTCGCGCATTTCAGAACCACACAAGAAGTGGTGTCATTCAGAATTTTATTACTGAGAAGTTATAAAAGTGGCTCGATTGAACATCGGTAAGTGAATAAATCGAGTAGTCAACTAGAGCGGTAACCTGTCGCGTGGTTGAACGGCTTACAGCCTTCCGCCCGCGCCCGCCGCGCGCCTCTAATTGGTAGCTTAATGTACCAAACCATGTGTAATGTCAACATAATTGGAACAGCCCACTTTTGCTATACACTGATTATGACTGGTCGTTCGCACCCGTCTCTCTTTTCTTCGATATTCCTGGGTTGAACGGTCTGGCGGTTTCATTGATTGCTTGAATCTTTAGGATTACAGTTTTACTACATACTTTTCTATTGCAAACTTTGCTGAAGCTATTTTGTTTTCGTGGAACGTCGTAGTTCGTTCGTTCGTTAAATAAGTTAAATACAATGCAATTACCTACGTGAGGATACTCTGAAAAGCTTTAAAGTTGAAAAAACGGTGTTCTATTTTTTTTTATGACATTCGCAGTTCTAACTATGAGGTTGTTGCCTGCTTAACCGTACTTGCCTGTGGCTACCTTAATAAATTAAGGCCTCTAGCCAGGGCTTAAAACTAGAGCAACTACTCGCTAAAAGCACCCCCTGTGGGGTACGGACCTTGGCTTAGGGCATCGATGGTAGAGGGCAGCAAGGGACGCGCGGGATCGGAATGAACGGTATACTATAGCAGTCTCGCTATTTTAATAGGAATGTACGAAGGTGTTTATCAGAATAATGTTGGCTAATTAATGGGTATATTCTCAAAATAGAAAATGGTCTAACGAGAAAACTATTATGAACATTTCTTAAAATTCTTCTAAATACGTCTTGCTTGAACTATTTTTACGTTCATACGTAACGATGGAAATTCCCACGTTGAAGACAAGATACTTACACAGCTGGAATAGAAACTATCAGTGTCTCAATATTACATTACCGCACAATTAAGTACTAGCTTTTAACCCACTCGTTCCTCCTATAATGTACTCACCACGTTTATATTCCTGCCCACAAACGACCCTGCTGAACTTGAACAGTGACCGAATTGACCGCTGATATTTGACACCATGTTGATATTGTCAAAACTGTCACCCGCACTAGGTACATTGTGACGTTATTGGTGAGCAGGTGTTGAATATCGGTGATACCGATAATAGAAGTTCACTCTATTCATCTACTTTATGTGAATGATGGCCTTAAAGAATACAAATTAAATCATTTGTAAACTCATAAACTAAATTACTGACCGCTTTATTACCATATATCAATTCTAATGAGAGGCTTGAAAAGTTGACTGCAGATAGTGGCACACATACACACGGTGACTGTGTGTGTGCGCTCGGCGGGCGCGTGGCTCGCCCGCTCTCCTGCACGCGCCACTTCTTCACGGTAAAAGAAACACTTGAAATTCGTCTACGCCGCTCGCCGCTCGCCGCTTGCCTCGCCTACTTTACTTTAGGCCCGTTCAGTTTAAAGCCGACTCGAGTTAGCTAGTCACGTTTCGATTTTTCTTACATATTTTCGTATACCCTCTTATGCCCACTTGTTTATAAAAAATGTATAGATATCGCGAAAATGTACGGTCATTCTTTCATCTGGTGAGCGCTCTATAGCCTATTTTATAATTAATGCGGACTGATGTCGCATTGTTTCGAACAGAGCGACTTTGATTTGTTTTGTACGAGTACTTTGGACCGTATCGATGTAAACAGTAGCGGACCAATTGGCACGATAGCGATAAGAGGCATAGAACAATCTCTAAAACCTTTTATGTTCAGGATTCTGTTCATTCCAACGATAATTCAACGCGGCTGCTGGAAATAACAGCGATTTACTGCGGAATAAATTACTGTAACACAACACAATCCGATTTTAGTATTAAAGATCAGCTAATCTAGTAACAGCCTACGTTTATTGAACTTTGCTTTTATTGAATAGTCTGAAATTAAGCATGCAATCGTACATTATGTGTGCGTTTCCCCCGTTTCGCACTTTACCGGTAACATTAAATAGGCCATCGTTCTGTTTGAGTTGAAATCATAAAAGTTGTTCTCGTCTATTAATCCGTGGAGCGGGTGTGGGCGCGGGGTGGCGGCGCGGCGGGGGACGGGTGGCGCCGATCAAACAGGCCGGGGAATCAATATGGCCGCCGCCCAGCTGATCCGTGACCTCCGCATCCCGCGCCCCCCGCGCCCCACACCCGCACACCCTCGCCGCCCGCAAACTTGACGCTTCTCTTTGCAAGTTTTCTCATGACGATCTCGATGTTGCTCACTGACTATGCTTATACCGCACTTATACCCTCTTATTATTTTTCCGCCTAAATGGGGAAAATAATTACTACCAAATTCCAGTGTTTCATATCATTACTGCCTACTGGCTATTGTTTCTTGGATACACAGACTATGTAACTAAATCTTTTTCGCAGCTCCAAATTGGTTTAGTTAAACATATGAAATATTATATATTTAAAAAAATATTTTGAACATTTTCGGTAGCAGTTTAATCCACTTTCCGCACAGATAATAGAAAAAATGTCATAATTAATTTTCATAAAGAACATTAATCAACAGAAAATAAATGTGTGCGTCGTAGCAGTTGGCTACGAGCGCTACGAAAGCTACGAAAAAGGGTTACGATTATGCTACGGGGTGATATCCTCAAAAATATTTAAATGGGGAATGGGTACTGCAGGTAAAGGGAGGGAGGAAGGGGAGTTACGCGTTGAGTCTAGTGTAACCGTTCTTGGGATTTCAGCACCGATGATACGCTGACCCGGTGCAACTGTATGAAGGTCATATATTGAATGAACGCTATATGTGTAGTGAATTCCGAGACACGGCATGACGTATACTGAATTCTAAGGATCAGACAGTTCCAGTTATACAGATAGATTGGTTCATTTTCTGAACATTTACGCCCCTACCTTATGGGGTTAGCAGGATAGTCCATTCATACATTTAAATCTAAATAATATGGACTATCCTGCTTTTGTGCTCTTCATTTATTTTATTAGACACATTTTACATAAATAGTTGGTTATTGTTTAGTAAATATTCATATCCATTTTTGAGCTTGAATATTTTTGATTAGTTAAGCAGATTATTATGCGCAGTTTTACTAAAACATCTGGCAAGAGATGTTCATGCTTATTATATTCATAATAGAAAATAAGCATGCCAATTTTTTTTTTTCTTAAGCACTGGAGCACTTTAATGTAAACCCAAGACAGGCATTAAAAGTCAAATTTTATTACGGTTTGTTGCTTAAAAACATTATAAAAATTAAACAATTTTCTCTTAAAGTTGAAACGTTATTGTCACGGCCACATTGTGATTTGGCCCCAAATCATATAAATTAAAATTATTTTTGTGCTCCATTCAAGCAGAAATCGCAATGACTAATTTACCCTGGTGAGAATTCAAGCAGTTTGCTAAAAAAATATATTTATTCACATGCCTTTTGAGGTCACTTCCGGCATTTTCGAAGACGCGTTTCGATATTGCTTTCTGTTCCACCAGAAAAAACGTAACATAAAATAAGAAATTATAAAATACGTAAGTAATGCATTAAAAATGTAAAAATACAGCGATTTCTTTCTCGACTCCTTTACAATGTATATTTTATTAATGATGTGTGGTGCCGGACGTAAAGGTACCGTGTGGTGCCGGACGTAAAGAATAACACCACCCCATTTCTTCCCGTGGGTGTCGTAAAAGGCGACTAAGGGACTTACTAGAGAATGGGCAGCAGCGTTCTCTATGCATTTTACCACCATACTGCGATCGCCAACCCGCCTGCCAAGCGTGGCGATTACGGCAATACCCCCCAAATTGGGGGAGGCCTAAGTCCAGCAGTGGACGTCTTATGGCTGAAATTATGATGATGATGATTTTATTAATGAAAGAGTTTTGATTCACATGCGTATCCTCTATTAATGATTGTCCTGATATCGGGACGTCATCTGCCGAACAGTGATGCATGAGGCTTGTCTCGTATCTACATACTCTATTTTGTTAGAGTCCACCCCAGATTTTACGAGTGGCAATTATGAATGAGCGTTGAAGCGTAAGACGATTAACAAGGTTAGTTTGTAAAGTGCGGTTAATTAAAAGTTATGGCTGGAACGGACAGCGGGCTGCATCGCTCCATAACCCTCCTCTGGGTTGTAAAAGTTGATGCTGGTGTAAGCACATAATGACGGTATGATGATAACATGTTTACTCTGAACTAAGGATTAATAATCACTGTTATTAGCTTAAAACTAGACAATGATCCGTTAACTGTTAGTGGCATTCTCATGAACAAATCACGGCCCATTTGATGTTCAAGCCATGTTGGAGCTGTCGAGTTCTGTTTCGGTGAGTGGGTAACATTATTGTAAGCTTCGAATTTGTCAATTCCGAAAATGTATCCATGGAGGTTTAATTTTCATGATTATTTGACACATTATCAGCATACGATGAAAACGGAAGGCCCCAGCCAACCTGCCGGGGTCGCGTGATTGTTCGAAAGAGATACCATGACCCTGGCACATGGGCAACTGAAGGAACACGGGTGGGTTTTAGTCAGTAAAAGTCTGACACTCCCTCCCACTCCGCCCAGAGCGGGAGAAGTCATTTGATGATTTCTCATCCAAAAAAAAAAGGCCCCAGCCAATGCTACCTCATTCAGATTATATTTTCCATTCGAGTTCAACATTTTACCGTTCAACTTCAAACACAGCTCCTTCTTTCACTCTTATCACTGCGTGTAACTTTTAAAATTGATGTTTTTCTTCCACTCAGTTGACGACTTTAGTTTTAAAATGTGTTTTCAAGCGGAGTAGTAGTGGTTTACGATTGCTGGCACTTAAATAATAAGTCTTCTTTGTAAGGTAGCATGTTTTCTATTATTTTATGCTGAATAGCTCTCATATTCCTATTCAAGATTTAGTATGCGTCATTAAAGATAAAGAGACAGCAGTGAAGAAGATTTTCTTTTTAAAATATTTATCGTTATCGAATGTGGTGGGATCAAAAAAGAAGATCTCTGACGGTCGTGCGGGACGTCTCAATGGATTGAATTACGCGGGATTGTGGGTAATCGATATGATGCCTATTTATTAGGGTGATTGTGTGTGTGTGTGTGCGTCTCCGTCGGGACGGGCCCTGGGGACTGCCCGCGTGCCCGGCTACACGTGCCCCGCGACCTCCACTGCCGGACACTCCACTGTTTTATACTACAATGACTAAACATGTGTTTCTTCTTACACATACTGCATTATTTAAATAAGGTTGTAAATCTAGACTCATTGTGAAACGTTTCGGATATGAATAAAATTCACAAATTCAGCTGCCGTGATTAAAGTATCTTAAGCCGTGGGTTTAACCACATCTGTTGTTATGTTTCCGCATAACTTACGCGAGAAAGTATAGTGGTGACAGGAGACAATATCAACTAATTAATTGCCAAATCGATCAGAAGACTGTTTTGGGGCGTCACTTGTTAGAAATTATCCAAGTACACGTCAGAGTATCAAATCGTTATCCGTATCCGCAGCATCGCAATTAATCCTAATAATATCTATTATTCCAATCAAAAACTTTGCTCGCGCCTTGTGTAAGAAGCAAATTCGTATAGCCGTGATTTGCGGCCAGGCACCGCCGCGCGTCGCCGCCCTCCCTAGTTAGCTTGAAATTCTCTCAAAGCGAAGGAGCGAACGGTTTAAATGCAAATAAGATTACAATTAGATATTTAGATCCCCTCACAACCCACTTATTTTGAAACAAGGTTTTTAATACCAGCCTTGTTTAATTAAGTATTTCATAGACGATACTGACAAACAAGGCTGTGTTAAAAAGGTAGCTTGATTAGAGATGGTTTCATTCAAATAGTAGTTGTTAAACCTACAGACAACGGGAAAGGAATATGAAGAGTGAATGACTGATGAGATTCAGTCCTTATAGTAGGATCCTTACTATTGTAGAGTATTGTAAGAACGAGTTATGGTACGTAATTATGAGTCTACGTATCTTTGTATAGTGCAGGAGTGCGGTAATACGCCTCGCAAAGTATGTGTCGGTTGCGTTGGCGAGGCCCTCGTGTCGTAATAACGGTGGAGTTCTCTCGAGGCACAATGCCTCGGCCGGATTACTCGTCAAACGGCTCGAGATGTCGAAATTCATAAAACTCACCTTTTTTGATACGCGCTCGAGAGGCTCGTCACGATGCCGCTCTCAACATCCTCCGCCGAATTGATTCCCACCCCTGTTTTATGTTTATTGCTATTTTTATTTTACTATAGCAACGATAACTTTCGATGACCCTGTACCTTATGTATGTTCTGCAGAAAGTTTCACTTTGCTGTCTTCAACTGCAATGTTTGCATGCATTGGAAGACTTGTTCTTCTACTTGTAACTAAATTTTATCACTTTCGTGATAGTTTCACATTTAAGTAAGTACTTTGGTATTGTTGGGATTGCTTGAGGCGTTAAATCTTTGAACGAACTCTGCTTTCATCACTAGTTGCATTAGTGTCACTATGCATTTATAAGATTTCACTTTAAAAGTGCACAACATTTTTTATAGCATTTTTTTTTAAAATTAATCCAATAAAATGAATCATCGAAGAACCGGCACAAAGTAAAGTTTAATTGTGAACTGATGAGTGATGTTCACATTAACTATTGTAATTGCTGTAACACTGAGCTGCACTTTATTCTGCGTACAAAGCGGTACAATATTTTACGAACACTCCAAGTCGTATCGAACAGCTGACTTAACTCAGTCTGGTGCAAGATACCGACTCGATACACTCTGGTTAAAAGCTTATACAAAGTCCTCGAATTATCGGGATTTCCCCGATACATTCTGTATAGTGAACATGCATTCAGTAAATTCCTGGATATAAGAGGGCAATCCCTAAAGCAGCAACACCGGTCACAACCCGCTTGACCCAAAAACCCGGTGGAGTGGCGCGGAGCGAACGATCGCGCCGATAGCGCGCGACTCGCCGCGTCGAAGCCTCAGCACTAACACATGACAACCGCATTGGCTCGTCTACCCACTCGACAACACACCTACATGTCTACTTTATTAATTAACAAGATACACTTACAAAGGCTTCAGCTGCATATACTGTACGTTGTACGATGAGGCCGGAATGCCATTAGTTTGTACCGGTTTTATCATCATCCGAAACTTAGCTTCGAAGCTTATGCAAGCTAAAAACACGGACTTTCATCTGTGTTTTTGATGATGCAATAACCTATAGATCCAAGTTAGTCTGTCGTTCGACCAAACAACGCTTGATTTTATTAATTGCCAATATTATTTATGTATCTGTCGATCGATCCGGTTAAGCTACGTTTGCGGGGGTTGGTCCGTGGTTGGTTGGGGGTTGGTGCGTGGGCTTTACATAATCAGATCTATCCGTGACTCGGAAAGTACGTTAAGCCGTTGGTCCCGGCTGGCATCTATAGATCTTTGACAGTCTTTACGGGGCGTCTGATGCCCGATAGTTTGGCAATCAGTCTTACCAAGAGGTATCGTATTACCTAGCCACTGGGTTCTGGAGGTCAGATAGGCAGTCGCTCCATGTAAAATACTGGTATTCAGCTACATCTGGTTAGACTTTCTAGTGTCATCAGGCTTCACATATAATGATGAATATGATTATGTATCTGTCGAATACATGTAAGCTTTATGTTAAAAAAAACTTTTTTACAAAAAGAAAAACAACCGACTTCCTTAAAAACACTACAAAGTGAAAAATAACTTTAATTTCGGAAGTCGGTGTCTTAGGATCTGTATTTATGGTTTTTTTGCCACCGACTTCCGAAATTAAAGTTATTTTTCACTTTGTAGTGTTTTTAAGGAAGTCGGTTGTTTTTTTTTTGTAAAAAAGTTTTTATTTTTAAATTTTAGTTGTGGTATTCACCCTGCACTAATTCCAAACAAACAATGCATATTTATGCGATAGCAGAAATCGCGGTTGATTTGCTGTCATTTTTTAAAGAGTTCCGGTGTCTGTCTCCCGAACTCATCATCAGATCTATATGAAAATTATATGGGACCATTTCGGAATAAACCCCTTTCGAACAAAAAAAGAATTTTGCAAATCTGTTTATATATGACGGAGTTATGGCCGAACATACATAAAAAAAAAAGAAACATATTAACATCCGAATTGAGAACCTCCTCCTTTTTGAAGTCGGTTAAAAACATCGAGCCTGTTCACACTATAGTATTTACGCCAACATTCAAAGAGCCCAAATCGTGTCTAAACATTTCATTATGCATCTGTTGTCTATTTGCTTTAGTTACACCTATACATAATAGTATTAATTCCGTGTATTCATGTCGTGACAAGCGCTGGCTCGCCCATCCACTTGACCAACACACTTACTCTGTCTGCACTTTACTAATTAACAGAATACAATTACAAAGGAATGTCAACCGTGTATCAGTTTCATCGCCGGGTGAAGTCGGCTTTCAGCTTCGTGCTTATTACTTGATTAATTAATAGCGCTACTTTGTCATGTATATACCTTATGATGGCACCAGATGTAGTAGGTTTTTACTTGTGAAGTCGCGATGTGGTAAACGAAGTTTGAGGTTTGATATTTTACACTTTGTCATTCGGTCTTGCAAGGTCGTTTGAATGACATTCTAATTTTTTAAGCTTATTTTAAATGTTTTATTGGTAATGATGCTGAAGAAAACTGACTAGTACAGTCATCCCCATCATCAAGATCCTCATCATCTGCTTAACTTTTTTCCAACTATGTTGGGGTCGGCTTCCAGTCTAACCGGATGCAACTGACTACTACTCTCATATGGTGTGACTATCTGACTTCCGCAACCCAGTTACTGGGTAATATGATACCCCTTGGTAAGATTTGTTTATCTCAAATACAGTCATCTCCATCATCATTCATCATCATTTCAGCCGAAAGACGTCCACTGCTGGACATAAGCCTACCCCAAGCTCCACCACTTCGACCGGTTCTGTGCCTCGCCTGTGTTCCAGCGGATTCCTGCGGCCTTCACAAGGTAATCGGCCCACCTTGTTGGAGGCCTTCCAACTCTACGTCTTCCGGTACGCGGTCGCCACTCCAGAACCTTTCAGCCCCATCGGCCATCTGTTCTGCGAGCAATGTGCCCTGCCCACCGCCACTTCAGTTTAGCTATTCTTCGGGCTATGTCGGTTACCTTGGTTCTCCTACGGATCTCTTCATTTCTGATTCGATCGCGTAGGTAAACTCCAAGCATAGCCCTCCCTCTCCTTTGGGTGACTTTCAGCCTTCTAATAAGGCCCATTGTGAGCGAACACTTTTCGGTTCCATAAGTCATCACCGGCAACATACACTGGTCAAAGACTTTCGTCTTGAGACACTGCGGTATGTGGGACGAGAAGATATTGCGTAGCTTCCCGAACGCTGCCCTGCCGAGTCGGAGTCGACGATTGACCTCTTTCTCGAAGTTGGACCTATCTAACTGGACAGTCTGTCCTAGGTATACATATTCGTCCACAACTTCGAGTGTAGCGCCTCCGATCTTCACTGGAGTGGGTATCACATGAGCATTGGACGTGACCTTTGTCTTGTCCATGTTCATCCTGAGACCCACTCTTTCGGAAGCTCTACTGAGGTCATCGAGCATTGTACTGAGGCCCGCCATAGTCTCAGCCATGACAACTATATCATCCGCAAACCGAAGGTGAGTGATGTACTCGCCATTGATGTTGATGCCAGCCCCTTTCCTATCCAGAACCTTGAAGACATCCTCCAGTGCAGCGGTGAACAGTTTCGGAGAAATAACGTCGCCCTGTCTCACCCCTCGCTGCAGAAGGATAGGTTTCGAGGTCTGGTCCTGAAGTCGGACTGACATAGTGGCGTTTTCGTACAGACACTTCAGCAACTCGATGTACCGATAGTCGATCTGGCACCGTTGAAGAGACTGCAGTACAGCCCAAGTTTCGACCGAAACAAAGGCTTTTTCGTAGTCCACAAATGCTGAGTAGATCATCTCCATATCAATGGACAAATGTACTGCGGAAATTGCCCTGATTGTTACGACATAAAGGCGCTGTCTATATCAAATTGTTACCATTGGTGTGCAGTTGATTGTAAAGCAAAAACTGAAGTTTTTATTAATTCGGTATAAGAATTTAGTTTCAATATTTCATTGTTATCTAAATATTCAATTCACTTTAGTTAGAGATTCATTAAAATGATGCATAGTAGAATAAAAGCTTCTTGAAATAGGTCAAAGTAATGGCTTTTCTGTTGAAAGTCGTAAAAGTGACAGACAAGGGAATTCATCCACGTGGATATTGAAAGCACGAGCATTCATAGTTTTACGGGTTTCTGTGTATTACCAGTAATTTGATAAAACAATGTATTATATACTAGTTTCTGTCTGCGACTTCATCCGCGTGATATTTTTCCTGTAGCATTTCGTCCGCCCGCAATATTCCTTCGTTTCTCTTAGCGTTCTATACGCTTCTGTATTTTTCTTTTTACACCAGTTGTTCAGGATTTTAAATCGCATATAACCTCCTTATGATTTGTGTTATCAAATGCATAAACATTTTATTTTTTTTCAATTCAAATGGTAGTTCCAGATTGCCTCAAACATAAAAACTTACAAATTTTACCTCGTTGTAACATAGATATTATGTTATAGTAAGTAAGTATAGAAATGTTTTTCTTATAGTAGCGAAGATCAAATTTTTGGTTCGACGTTAAGATCATATTTCGGGGAAACTCTCGTGGCAAAAATGAAAACGCAAACCCAAAGTTACCGATTTCCGAGGTTAAAATTATTTTCTATACTTAGTTGTTTTTTTTTGGAAATCGCTTGTATTTTTTGTAATAAGTTTTCATCTTTACTTTTTAGTTGTGGTACCTACCCCACAAAAGTTCGTATACAACTATTTGCTAAGTAAATATCAGTGACCGGAACTTATTATAATATCATAAACATACACTCAGAGAAACTACTAAGAAAAAAAAAAAACGTTTTATTGAAGCTTACTCTAAAACTACTTGAGAGAAGTTAATAAAACTAATAGGGGACCAGCAAAAAAACAAATTCAAAAGCTGTCCGGCTATTGCCGGACAGGTTTTGAATTTGTTTCGATTTGTTTGTTTTGTTTCGTGTTTGAATCGATATTTCGATTCACATTATATATTTATACAACGTGTTCCTATTGATATTCCATAACTCTAGGGTATTAATGATACCATGTCAAAGAATCAACGGCCATATTTAAAAAAAAATAAGTAATGGGTTTTTTTTCTTGAATTATTTCCCAGGTATTCATAACGACCCACTGCTACTTTCACGATGTTGACAGTGACTTCATTTCAAAAGTTTTCGACCGTTTCGGTTGAGTAATTCGTAAATTCATCGACTAAGCCACGTTATCGTATCACAACATAAAAATTGCAAATATTTTAACTACATAGTTACCGACATGAGCATAGTTAATGTTTGCTCGGACGAAACACGAAGTTATTTTATAGACACAAAATATTTTTAAGCTAAGGCTTTTATGTTACCAGTCGCTTTATTAAGATAAGTGTTGGTTTATTGAAATTAAAAAGTCTAGTTTTAGACGTCACAAGTATTTTCTTAGTTGGTACCGTGTGGTGCCAGACGTAAAGAATAACACCACCCCATTTCTTCCCGTGGGTGTCGTAAAAGGCGACTAAGGGACTTACTAGAGAATGGGCAGCAGCGTTCTCTATACATTTTACCACCATACTGCGATCGCCAACCCGCCTGCCAAGCGTGGTGATTATGGCAAAGCCCCCCAAATTGGGGCAGGCCTGAGTCCAGCAGTGGACGTCTTACGGCTGAAATGATGAAGTATTTTCATACATGTTAACCGAAGCTCCCGTGCTATATGTCTCTTGTTAATTTGACTAATAATTCTCTTTAATTTAGTTAAAAATACCACTTGTTTACATAGTTTAAATCAGTGTCTAATAGATAACTGATTGTTGGTGTAGATAATTGTTTGCTTCAGGTACCTAACCTGTAATTATCTACGGGTAATTATAGGTGTTGCCGTCTTCAATCTGTCTCTCTAATAACACAGTCTTTTTTTAAGGAATTTCTGAGTTAAATTACCAGACAGATTACCAGACAGCTTTTAACGTCATATTGTAGCGTTTTAAATCATAGTAATCGAAACAACTGACTTCCTACAAGAAAAACTACTGAAACTACGACTACTACAAACACTACAGAGTGAAAAATAAATTAAATTTCTGAAATCGGTGTCTTTGGTTTTTGTATTCTCGTTCTTTTGTCACCGACTTCCAATATTTAAGTAATTTTTTTAACTTAGTAGTTTTTTTTTGCAACTCGTTTTTCACTTTTTAGCTGTGGTAGGTACTGCTTACCCTACACAAATTCGTTTATAATATTCAGTTGCTAAGTATCATTAATAACAGTGATAGGTCATTCTTATGACATCATCAATATAAACGAAGTGGGAAACTTCTTTTACCTTTATTTAATTGTACATAACATATTTATTTTAGAGTTAGTTTGTACACTGTATTAAAGTTATAACCACACACAAAAAAAGTGGGAAATAAAATAAGTTTAATAAAAAACGGTCATTAAAAAAAAATTAAGGTGATAAAATAATTTTATTGTTTTTAAATTTTAACACAACTTTATTGAACCTTTCTAGAGTACAAAAGTATTTATTTTTTATTTTTTCCTTTCAAAATGGCGGCTCAGGTTAATTTTTTGTCAACTGCCTCCGACGCGAGGTCCCAAACTGCTCTATTTATCTGAATCAAAAAATCAAACATCAACCATTGATCTGAATCAAAAAATTAAAGGGTTTTCTTTTTAGGACATATTAACGGAAAGGATAAACCTCTAAAATTAGAAAAAAAGTATAAAATTCAATATAAAATGAGCCTTTGAAAAAAGGTCAGAATTTAGGGCTATTTTTTGACATTTCTGACCCCAAAAAAGTATTTTATCAACACAAAATAATAGGTTGGGGAAAAAGTTTCTTCGCATTTTTTAAGAAAATTCAAAACATTTTTTAATAAAGTTTATTTACATTTAACTAAAGTATGTAGGTACCATTTTGTTCGATAACTTTTTGCCATCTTGTAGGTAGTGACATGATCCCATTGCTATAGAAATTTTGGGACTTCTGGTCAAAATACCGCGACAAGTGGTTTTGGCAGTCCTCTCGTGATGTTAACCTGACACTGCCTAAAGAATTCTGAAGAGACCGAAACAGGTTGAAATCTGAAGGTGCAAGGTCAGGACTATACGGCGGATGCATTAACACCTCCCAGCCAAACTCTCTTAATTTTTGTTGGGTGGCTAAAGATGTGTGAGGTCTAGCGTTATCATGATGAAAAACCACACCCCTTCTGTTGATTAATTCCGGCCGCTTTCTCTCAACTTCTTGCTTTAATCTCATCAGTTGTTCGCAGTAGAGTTCAGAATCGATGGTCCTGCCTGGTGGTAACAGCTCATAATGAATATTGCCCTTCCAATCCCACCACACACACAGCATCACCTTGTTGCGAGTTAACCCGGGTTTCGCCACAGTCTGTGAAGCCTGACCGGCCTTTGACCACGACCTTTTTCGCACGTTCTTGTCATACGTGATCCACTTTTCATCACCAGTTATCAGCTTCTTCAAAAATGGTTCGGTTTCATTACGTCGTAATAAAGAATCACAAATGAGTACACGGTTCATTAGGTTTCTTTCTGTGAGCTCGTGAGGTACCCAAATGTCGAGCTTTTTTGTGTACCCAGTTTTTTTCAAATGCGCCAAAACTGTTTTGTGGTCAATTTCCAGTTCTTCAGCTACGTCGTAACTACTGGTATGCCGATCTTGCTCCACTTTTTCAAAAATGGCATCCATTTTATCCGTAATAGGGCGACCAGAGCGACGTGCATCTTTGACATCAAAATTTCCGGATTGAAAACGCTTAAACCAAATTTGTGCTACTCTCACAGACACTAGGTCCATAAACATCGCAAATTTTTTTCGCGGCTTGCGTTGCATTTTTACCTTTTTTGTAGTAAAATTTTAAAATGTATCGAATTTCTTCATTAGATTCACTCATCTTGACGGTACGAAAAACAAATGAAAATCACACATTTTCCTAATTTGAATTTGGAATTATGTTCTTTAAAATTTAATCTTTCAATGATACCAAAACCAGCCAGATACAAATAGTATAGCCAAAGAGATTTTATTACAAGTTCATACATACTATAATGCGAAAAGACTTTTTCCCCAACCTAATATTTGAAATTTTAGGTTTATCCTTCCGATAATAATGTAGAGAAAGGCCTCACCAAAGAACAGTGGCGAACTCCCAGACATTTGTTGTTTCCAAATTTTTGTTGACATTTTTTTTTTGCGTCTGCCTATGAAAAATATGTAAAAGTATATATATATATATTGAATTGCTGAACAGTTTTGTCTTCAGTTATACTTTTATAGAAAGTCAGGAATTAAAGATATTTTAGGTTGAAGTTTTAGAGGTTATGTCTCGTCAACACCAGACTTATCGAAAAGGATATATAGAAATACCTACTTATCGCTCAAAATATCATTGATAGAAATGCATTTTAAATGCAACAGAGTAGTCCGATTTTGATAATTCTTTATGCATTGGATAGGGTATATCTTGCCAAGTATTAAAAGTATATTAAAGTCACAAAAAAAATATAAAATAAAAACTTTTTACCAAAAAATTTAACCGCCGAAAAAACTGAAAAGCAAAAAATAATAAACCTTAAAATTATGAGTCGGCGCTGGAAAATCAATGAACAAAGATCAATCAAAGCTCTGACTCATAATTTTAAGGTTTATTATTTTTTGCTTTTCAGTTTTTTCGGCGGTTAAATTTTTTGGTAAAAAGTTTTTTAACATTTGTATTCTGATGCAGAAATAAATTTCCTAAGTATATTAATGCAATACGCAAAGCCACTGCGTATGTAACTTGACTGAGATTTATATTACATGGCCACATTAAAAGTATCGCTTAGCCAAAAGTCATGAAGTTAAGCAAGAAAGAAAAAGAACTAAGCCATGATTATTTATTATTGGCATCAAAAATCTAGTCAAATAAGCTATCTATTATGACGATTATTTTTTTTTAGACTTTGATAGTACTTATGTTTGATTTGATAAAACTTAGTAAATTATTTCATTGGTATCTAGTAGGGTGACATACGTAGACGCTTAAAAATTTCATCAACAATTCTGTCGCTGGTATCCTTTCAGACAAATCGGTCGATAACTTTTTGAGTTACAACACGAGCATTTAAAAAAAATACAGTTTCGAGATAATCGCGTTTAAAGTTTTAATACAGGAAAATGACCAGTTTTAGTTACTTACCGATTTATTTCAAATCTGTTGTTGATAAAAGGTCCTGAATTTATTATTTTATCACCACATGGACACGTGACAGCAATTTTAAAACTTAAATATTTTAAATTATTTTAATGTACGGGAACCTTTTACCTGAAGCTCTCCGATTACCTGGCTCGCTACTTTACAACATGCACTCCGGCCCACTCCATTATATTAGCTATAACTTCGTCAATATTCGAGATTTTCCTTTCGTCAGTACACGCTCAACACACTATATTTTAAGATTATCGAAAAAAAAAACATTTTTTTGAAAATTTCACATGGACATGTCCCCTTAAACGAAAGAAGAATTTTGCAAATCGGTATAAAAATATCGGTAGCAAACTTAAAAACCGGCAAAGTGCGAGTCGGACTCGCGCACCGAGGGTTCCGTATAAACCATATATTTTTTAGGTTTATCATTCTCTTATTTTAGAAGTTACAGGGACACACATTTTACCACTTTGGAAGTGTCTCTCGCGCAAACTATTCAGTTTAGAAAAAAATGATAGAAGAAACCTCAATATCATTTTTTAAGACCTATCCATAGATACCCGACACGTATGGGATCGATGAAAAAAAAAAAAAAATGAGTTTCAGTTCTAAGTATGGGGAACCGCAAAATTTATTGTTTTTTTTTCTATTTTTGTGTAAAAATCTTAATGCGGTTCACAGAATACATCTACTTATCAAGTTTCAACAGCATAGCTCTTATAGTTTCGGAAAAAAGTGGCTGTGACATAAGGACGGACAGACAGACAGACATGATGAATCCATAAGGGTTCCGTTTTTTGCCATTTGGCTGCGAAACCCTAAAAAGAAATACAACTGAATGTGGGCCTCTTCCTTTTTTTAAATAAAACCATGTAGGACAGATTACCAGTACTTTCCCTGAGATGACAAGGATTTAAACAAATTATCTGGATATTTCTACTCTTAACATAGCCTACTTATAAAATCATTGTGATATCGTGGCAGTAATAAGCACGGAATACCACCGCTAACGCTTCCAAGTTCGAAGAAGATGGATCCGAACCCCAGATCGAGAAAAAGTATAATTGAGTTTTACTGTAAGAAAATTTCTCGATTACGGTCCGGTATTGGAACTGTGCCCAATAAATAACGATAGGCGTGCCTTCTATCACATTGAGACCTAATACCGTCATTGGAAAACTGGGTTATATGCGATAGTACCCTTCTAACTATTCCGCCGGGCATTATAGGGGGAAAATGAAAGATCACTTCAATGAAAAATCAAGGTTTGATGTTCGCATTAAAGTTTTATATCCGTTTGTGCTTTATGAAAAACATGAGGAAGATTAACTCGTCCCGGCTTCGGTTTAAGTTCGGATATTTTATTTTGTTTATAACGTTAAAAGCGTAAACGTTAGTTTAAAGTTGTGTTGGCTTTAGAACTACTATTAAACTTTATGCTTTACGCGTTCCTATGAGTTTCATGAGTATTTCTCTATCAAGACAGTCATAGAAAAATTGAAAAAAGTGTCTTGCGCTTGTCTATTTAAAAGTTACAATGTCTTTAATACATGCGCAATAGTTGACACATAAATGAATATGGTATAATTATATTATCACTTCAGTTTTCCATTACTCAAGACAATTCTGAAAACCATTGAAATCCAAAACTTTAATAACGCCGGAATATAGGAACATTTTTGTTTTTTTTTTAAGATATGCTTGAATGGTTAGAATTCTATATTAGCGGGCGATTGTTATCTGCGAGTTTTCAATAAACATGTCAAGAAGACATATGGTGTGTACGGGCCCGCCCGGCTCTCTCGGCCGACAGCCTGCGATGTCCTCGCAGCCTCCGCCTGAGGGGTGCGCGGGGGCGCGGGGCCGATGACCTGCCCTTCATCCCTCACCTCACTTCCCTAGCGACTCCTAAAATACATGAACGTCAACCTTAAAACCACGGTCTTAAAGATAATTTTCCTAAAAGACATGTACATAAGTGAAGGTTTATCGGAAAAATTGTCATGCGCCATTCGCAATAGTATTTCGAGTGAGTTTGGTGTAAATTATTTCGTCAAAACAGGGTCTATTTGGATATAAGCTCTGACTTTTATTGTGCTGATTCCAATAGGAAAATAAAATTAGAATTTTTCACTGAATGACGAGAATATTTTTACTTTTGTTATATTGTTACATTTCATTGTCTGTTTTAATCAATAAGTTTCAGTTAGACTGATTGAAGTATTGTAGGAGCGTCTGTTTCCTTGGGAATAATAGGTAAGCTGAAGTTACGTAATAGATTTTCATGACAAGTTGTGTTCCAAGTTCATTCAGTCTCATCACGACATTATACCTCACGAAATAATGAGATTAAGCCAGAAGGCTTAAAAATGAACCTAATGTTAAGGAGCCGACATCAACATCTCAAAAAGGCCATCATAAATAATAGTAGTAGGTACTAGACACGTAGGTTTCCAATAGAATCAAATCCAACTAAAAGTCCGCATTTCACAGGAAGTCACTGGCATCTGACCTTCGTAAACTACCGGCGTCCCACGGTTCGGTTGTCAATTTTCGGGCTGTCAGTTGTCCGCCTGAGAGCCGGATCGATGTGGCTTAACATGTGCCCGGCCATCGAGGTGCGGCGATTACATGCGTAAACAACGGACACCCATTCAAGCTTAACCGCAGCAACATTGCTTGACCGCGACAATCGATCGATCTGAGTGTACCCCGTTGACATTAGTTATAAGCTCCTCAAGTCAAATGATGAATGAATAAAGTACTTTAAAATATCTGTAATTGACTATCGTCTTTAAAAAAAAACTTTCGTTAATTAATGGCTTAAGGCTCGTAAAGGCCACCATGTTAGTTGGCAGCGAGCTAAACTGTGTAGCAGCTAGGAAGTGGTCGTATATGATAATGGTATCATTTCGCGTTGCAATTTGCTAACTTCGCAATACTTTGGCTGTAGGAGTTGTCTGCTGGGTTACAGTTTTGCAGTATAGCTGGAGCATAATGACTGGTTCAGGCACACCACAGTGCATCCAATTTGCTGATTGTATTGGTTTCCTGTGATTGGTAACGAACCTTATATATGTTAAAGAGGTTTTATTCTAAGACAACTAAGGTAAGTCGGATTTTCCTGCATGCAGTTCGCTTTCTAACTCAAATGATTGATATAACTAACAAAATCCATTTGCAAATTGTAAGAGTTGCGGATTTAAAGTCCAGACCTCGTTTGGCAGCCGCGCATGCACTCGTAGTTGCAGCTTGTTTTGTTATTCTCTGATCGGCATTGGTTATCGCGATCGATAGAGGTGGTTATATGTCGGTGGCCACGTGCACCGGTCGTGCAGGCCCGCGCCTCCCCCCTGCCGCCCGCAACGTGACAAGCTCGCCACGTGAATTACGCTTTCACGATTAATCTAACCGCTATGGGCTTCTTTCATGCCTAGCTTTGTCGGCCGTCCGTCACCGCCAGCGTACCTACCCACTTTTCCCGTAACATCTTAAGGAAATTTTACAATGTTTTCCTCAATCAAATAATACACAATTGCCTGTTTATAACGATATTGTAAGACATCCGACTTAATTACTTGGTTACCGAGAAAGAGGTCATGCGGTGCGAGTTACTGATCAACATTAAAAATGAGTTGTGAACTACATACGAATGGAATTTTTGTACTTCCGTGTTACTTAGAACGTAAAAAGACGATTCATGTACATTACTTATAAGAACGACGTGGAACTCTGGGCCACTGCATCAAATGTGAATGAAATCCGAATTAACTATAATATCAAATACCGTATTTGGCACCCATCGCAATTCCTTACTAAATCTTTCGGTCGGTAAACGCATTTACGGCGTACAGACTACTTTTAATATTGTGAAGACACAGACAGTATACGTCTAGACAGCAAGCAAACGCAAATAATTCCTGCAAACGCTAAGTAAAATAGCTTACAGAAGGTTTACAAGCAGAACCAAAATAGTGTGAAACACATTAGACAGTTTCGGTGTTACGTCATGTGCCTGCTGTGTCGAGCTGTCAAAGTAGCATCGTGATATCCATTTGTGCTGTTGTGTCTAGGAGGTCGGAGCACGTTGCCCACTCGACGTGGGAAATGTGGTGCATATTTGATGGCTGGCAACCGTCGGCGCGCGCATCAACAATTTACGTCGTCGCTTACCTAACCGAGCCCGAGGCGATGCTTAACTACTCGACGCCCGAGTTGTCGATCGATGTTGCCGTTTAAATCAGAATTAAGCTTCTCTGATGAAGTGTTCTGCATTGTTTGAGTACAGCTGCTCCTCGGGGACACTCGCCTGCAATATTCAAGGCGTGTGATTGATCACGCCGCCCACTGTCGCGAGCCTGTCTCGTAAATGTTTAATTTTGATGGTTGTTAATTTCACGATAGGGTTGCGCCGATGCCGATTAAATAGAAGGAATCGATCCACAAGTCGTTGATTGAGATGTTCGCGGTGGAAAGTTAACTTATGGTGTTATGATATGCCCCCATCCTTCCGCGCCTTGTGACGCCCGACCGGCACCACGTGGTCTGAATCCACAATAGGATTTCGGAACATGTAGGGAATTATTTACGAGTATAACTGAAATCTATCACCGTCACACTTGTAATCCTTTAAGAAGCCACAATATATGTGTATTACAATGCAAAAGCAGTTTAGGCGTTCAAAGAAAATGGAATAACTGATCTCCGAAGCGTCTATTAGGCAATTTAAATCACATTGATTATGACTGAAAATTTTAATGAAAAATTAATTAATCATTCAGAGTTTAAAAGCCTCATTGTATTTATTAGAAATCTTTGCCTTTAACATAATTAATTATTCCGATGTCCGACAAGTGTCACGTTTCTTACATTTCAGCTGTTATTTAAGTTTATTGCCAACGTACCTTGAATCACAAAACAGCAACAAACAAATGAATAATAAAGTTCCCTAATACGAAAATAAAATCTCTATTCTTAAACTAAGTTACTAAAATTACTTGCAATAATCGCCACACCACACGATTCCTGTTTAAATAAACAATTTGATGTTAATGCCATACGTTACGGTTGTCGAGAAACAATTTTACGACATGCATTATTAAATTGCTTAGCTTCGAGTGAAGAGAAATTTTAATAAAGCTCCCGAGAGAGTTTCGTCAGTGTACTCAGTGCGACACTGGGTTGAGCTGATAGTGAAGTGCCAACAATTTTAGGCCGATTAACTAATTACTGTATATTCCGCTGTTGGCAAACGTTCATTATTTAGTGCACTGCATTGTCATAGCTGAGTGCTATTGATGCTGCTGATTCTGTATAATCCAGAATAATGTTGGTTGTAATGTGATGATTCTGGATTATTCTTGACTTTAGCTGTGAATAAGTGTTAGTCATCGATCCCATATGGTAGGGGAAAACTTTAATCAATAGAGACTGTTTTGATCTAATCATTCTAAGATCCAAAATGCGACCCTGTACGTCAAAATAGGTTATTATAATTTTTACGCAAAGATTGGTTTAATGTGGTTTAGCTTTGATATTTAATAATATAGCTACTGTTCTGATTTCAGACTTTACTAACTATTGAGAGTACTTTCTCAAAGACCACTACAGCAAAGGTTATCAAAGTTTTAATGAGAATTGCTTACAAAGATTTATTTATTAGATTGTATTTTGAACTTGTATGCTTATTACTGGTTAGGAAAAGAGAGAAAGCTACATCGAAACTAGGCGTATAATATTGGTCACTAAGTAGTTGAGTCTATAGTATAATCTAATAGCCTGATTTTGAGCTCGTTCTGAGCAAGTTTGATATTTTTATTTCAATGTCTACACTTATGCTTAAAAGACATAATAAATATTAAGTGTGGAGTGAACCCATCTCTTCCAGTAACTGTGAAAGTATTTCGCAAAGACAGTTGCCGTACTTTTGTTTATAATTAATTCAGTCAAGTTTCAGCTTAAAGACGCCTCGTCTCGCCTCGAGGACCCAAACTACGGGTTTGACTTATTTATTCACTTTCAACGTAGGTATATTTTACTTAACTTTTACTTACGCATAGTCGTTTAAACAGTCTAGAGATATGACAGCCTCGTTGGTGGAGGGAGCGCCAGCCCGTCAGCTGTGCGGGCCAGGCTTGGTTTCTCAGGCAGGTTTATTGTTGGATTTTATTAGTATCAGTTCGCAAAAGTGAATGCCCAAAAATGCATGGGCAATATACCCAGAGTATATAGTTTAAAAATAGTTATGCGGGTTTAAATAATTTCTTGTTTAAAAAAAGTAATTGTTTCTTTAAAAATTATCCATCATTAGCCATCTATTTTTTTTAATTGTAAGAAATTTTCATTTCTGAAAATCACATTCGTCGCTTTAAAAAAAAAAGTGCTATTAGTAGCACTCTCCGTACTTAATTTCGTTAGGTTATTTTGTGGTGGAATATGTGCAACATAACTGAAACTCTTTATTCGACGTTTGCAGTGTTCCCACTTTGTCAAACTGTGGCGCGGTGGTGATTATTTTGAGGGAAACTAGTCTCACATTTGCTGCTATCATGTTATGCCCTGTAATTATAAGTTTTTTTTGGGTATGTTCCTTTACTTTGTGACCAAACAATACCACTGTTAAATGAAACTTGTAGGTACGTAAATAAATACGAATATCTGCCTACCCCTTTTTGAATATGTGAAATGTTATGTTGCCAAAGAAATCAAAATCGTATATTTTTTATCAAGTCTTGCATAAGTTGTTTTTAGCCCGGTCGCGGTCTGTTGATTATCTGTCGAGATAACGGTAGAATACGGTTTGTAGTCCCTGTATCCCTAAGACCTATGCTTGTATCTATTGGGATTAGGGATTGAGAATAATATTTAAGTTGTTTATCTGAAGGGACTAAGCAATGTCAATATATAAATGCGATATTTGCGTATTAGAAAAAAAAAACTGTATAAAGGAGTCTATTTATTTTCTACTAATTTACCGTAGGGCAGTCACAAACATAATCTACAATAGACAGAAGTTATGATAACAATGAACTGCGGTAGTTTATAGAGTAACAAAATATAATTTTATATTGGTTTCTGCAGATCTCTCGCAACGGAAATGACATAACGTCACTTTGCGAAAAGGAAACCAGATCATGAATTCGATTTACACGGCTATTGCATCTATCTTGCAGAAAGTAACCGTCTCGATAGTAGAGTTAACAAATTGTTACAAATGGCGGCGTGGGCCGGGGTTCGTTCGACGGGCGGAACCGGCGCACAATAACATCTGCCGGCGGCGGCGGCGCTATTCACCCAAGAGGCTGCGGATGCGGCCCGGCGCGACCCGCCGCGAGCCCGCCGCGCCGCAGTCCTCTCCGTAGCCGCGTAGCCGACCGTAGCGCTACGGCTTCAGGCGTAGCAACATTTTCCGCTCTCAATTCCAATATTGTAGCGGAGTATTTTAAAAATAATGACTTCCTTGCATGGAGTATTTCAACTTTATTTCAAGTTTTGCGCTTAGCTAAACAAAGATTTTAATAACAATATACGCTCAAGTAATGAACAAATAATGACGCGATTTTGTTTGCATTTCAGTTATATGTTGTCTAGACGTATTCAATAATGATTTATGAGACACTGGCTGAGGAAAATCAATGCAGTATTACGATGAAATTTACAGTATGCAAAGGTAATTAAGATCTTTAACGCGATCATTAACAAAATCGATCTCAATAAGTAACTAATACTGTTCATTTGATACTCCGAAAAACTGGCACGTTTTAATGTCAAACTCAGGATCGAGTTCATTAATTTTAAGAAAGAAAAACTTTTTTGTTTTTCCTCAAATAATAGAATGAGGCCTTTTCTTAAACCCAAGGCTATTTGTTTTCTACTGAACTAACTGTGAAGAAAATATTCTTGAGACACAACTTAATTTTGGGAAAGTTGTGTATGTATGTATTTTTATTAGAAATTCGTTTTTTGTTAATTTAGATTTTTCGTTTATTAACAGCATTACGTTAACAGTTTTACTTTAAGTGTACAATTTAATTTCACTATAGATAACATAAAACTGAATTAAAAAGACAAATATTCCGACACGTTGGATGTCCTCCAAGAACAAATAGTAGTGGGTTGGCGCGGCCAGAGATAAAAGACGGATACAAATACATGTTTTGTTTTAAACGGCTTATCTTAGTTCCGAGTGGTTCCGACTACTTCCGACTGGTTCCGAGGCGGCGCGGCGCAGGTAACGGAAACAAAATGTCTGATCAACCGAGGCCGGGATAACGCGATAAGAGGATTACTCCACGCCAGTAGGCTACTGTTTGTTTGCTGTCTGTTTATTTTGTTAATTTTGCTCTTTATTTTGAAATGCTCGCTATTAATTTACGTCTATTTGACTCATTTGAGCGCTTTCACGGGCTTGAGATTGTCTTCGCTTCTTATTCTTGATTATTCGGTTTCTCGGTTCACATGTCGTTATTCCGTCTGCAATTGGTGATTGAATCGTTGCTAAGAAGTTATTCACAGTAGTGAGTAGGTATTGCTAACTAACATCAACAAGGTTGTTAATTATTGTTCCGTGTGGGGCCGGGTGTAAAGAATAGCACCATCCTATTTCTTCCCGTGGGTGCCGTAAGAGGCGACTAAGGGACTTACTACAGAATGGACAGCAGCGTGCTCTATGCATTTTACTAACATTTCTACTGTAATTGCCCACACGCCTGCCAAGCGTGGAGGCCCATCTCCAGCAGTGGACGTTTTTCGGCTGAAATGATGATGATGATTGCTAACTTGTTGAGGTAAAGCAACAGAACAGAAACTGTCAGAGACTAGGATCCACCATAAAAACAGCGTTGGGTGGTTTTCGCTGCCGAATTGGTAACAACATAGACAATAAATAAATGCCCGGGATTAATGAGTGATCAGTGGTTTTATTTAAAAATATTATTCAACAACTGATTTCATTCAAGCTTTGAACAAATTGCTGTTAATAATATCAGAATAAATAAGAGCTACACTTGATTCGATATTTAACTATCCGGTATATTTTTGTAAGGGATTTTTTAACTTCTTTATCCCTAATTACCTACGTTATGCTCGCATCGTTTCAAACGATTCAGAGCCTTATTTTATCATACAAATAAGGTTAAAGTTCGCTGGTACGCGGCGAACCAAATGTGGTATCTCAGTGACTTACAGGTTAAAATAATTTAATTCTTCTCTTTCAATTACTTCATTTGTTCTAGTATTGATAATGTGCCCACTGCTGGGACACAAACAGGTAGTGCGAGTCGATGGACGTCACATGTCTCGATGCTTGGGTTCCAGGACATTCCGGTTTCCTCACGATATTTTCCTTGATTGTTTTGAAAGCAGTGGTGATGAAATAATTTACACAAAGTTAAGCGCCTGTCTGAATTCGAACCTACAACCTAAAATTTGCAATTCGGGGCCGTTACCACTGGGCCACCACTGTTCTCAGATATAACTTAGACACAAATTGTTTGATCATATAAGGATGTACTTTTCTGCAAATTATGGATACAGATCTATCTGTATTTTCTTTTTCGGTGAAATAAATGTATTATTATTAAATAAATAAATAATATCTTAGGACAACCAACACAAACTTATCTGATCCCAAACTAGGCAGAGCCTGTATTATGGCAACCAGACAACTGACAAACATACTTATATATTTCTAAATACATACATATTATAGAAAAATTACACCCAGACACAGAACAAATGATTGTGCTCATCACACAAAGATTTGTCCTGGGTGGGAATCGAACCCACGACCTCAGTCTTAGCAGTCAGGGTCACTAACCACTAGACTAACAGGCCAGTCATTATTATCTGTATTGCATGCCCAAATTCCTGCATCTAAGATGCAGGCATAAGTTTGAAGCTGATATAGTTAAGATAACCATCGACACGCTTAGAAGAAACAATACGGAAAGATTTATAAATTTCATTTCCTAAATATTCCTTAAAAAGTGGTCCTAATAAAATATGATTATGAATTGATACATAACTCAGCGGGGCGGGTACTGAGCTGTTTGGCGGCACCGCTAATGGTAGCCCACATTATGAACGGAGCATGATTTGATAACCGTGAGTCGACACTTGTCCGGCCGCCTCATCCATCAGCCATGTCTGCTATAATTCCTACTAATACATTACACACCTTTCAGTATAAATATTTTTTACTTTGCTGGCCTGTTATATTCAATTTAAGTTAAGCTAAAGTGTTCAATAATGTTGCAGAACTAAATCGTTATAAAACATAGTTCGGCGTTCCAATTCTCATTCGTAAGTTAAATTTCCTGATTATCTGTTTAAATTATAGAACAAATTATAGCATTTTATCATTGTGTACGATGTTCATAACTTGTGGTTACAGTCTACGTTCCGGTACCGTATCTTTAAATCTCGGAAGAATGGGGAGCAAATATTTTACTCAAGACATATGTACTGCCCCAGTTTCAAAACTAAGATTCCCCATAGGTATCGTAAATATCCGAAACTCGGTCCTCGATATTTTTATAAGATTTCTAACGGTCTATGTATTTACTCTAAAACATTTTTATTTTGTATTGTTTTACTGCAGGAGCTCAAAGTGCAAGCTATTAGTTTAAAAACACTGATTATTCCTGGTAAAGCGTAAAACCTGTAAAGTTTTCGCATAACTTAGTGTGAGGTTAAGTTCTGCATAATTTCTTTCGTAGAATTGTGCAATTTTCATATTAACAACTTTATATTGAGAATGTTCTGAGAATAGTGTTCGTGCTTAGCTTTAATGTGTTAAGTACTAATTAAGTATTGAGTACTGATGTACTAAAATCTTACTCCTACCAATATAATAAATGTGAAAGTTTGTATGTTTTTTACTCAATCACGCAAAAACGGTTGAACAAATTTGTATCAAATTTGACACACATGTAGTTTATATCGTGGATTACTACATAGGATACTTTTTATTTCCGTAGTACGAACCCGTGGGATAATTTTCGACCTCTATGTGGGTGAAGCCGCTGACAAAACCTAGTATGTATAAAAACAGAAGCAATAAATTAATGTGGTCCAAACTGTCGAAAATACAGCTATATCAATCGCTAGTAGACGTCGCTAAAGGCCATAATCATTGTATTTATTATCAGCAATCCCACCATAATGAATGGGCAGCTAGTGCCAAGTATGCGTCAGTTAATGGTAATAGAACCATATAACTGTAAGGGTTGTGTATGTAGTGTTTACATGAGGCTTACAAACACAGTAAAGGTGATTCTATTTTAATATCTTAAAAAAATACACATTTTTTCACTAAATACTTGTTCATGGTGAATTAGTGTGTAATTTTATAATGTGTTTCTATATTAAAGAAGAAAAAAAAAGATAAGTCGGCGAAATATTCTCCTGTACCCCGAAGTAGATTTGATATTTTTTATGGTCACCAAAAGAGATAAGAACAATTTTATTTTACCCAAAAACATCCGTCGGCTGATGGATGTTTTTGGGTAAAATAAAATTGTGGTAATAGAAATCAAACGAAATTTCATTCGCATACATACATCGGTTTCGTACTAAACTTTAACTTTATGCAAAAACCCTGGATGCTTATCAGTCAGCTGCATCTGATTAGACTGGAAGCCAACCGAAACATACTTGGGAAAAGGCAGATGATGAGTCAACACAAAATTACTGATGCAGTTATTTTGTGTTCACTCACGAATGCAGCTGATCATACGCACATATAAATATGTAACCAGCTTTCATAATCCATCTTAACAACTTATCAGCGATAACTGAATGATACCATTAGTTTGAGGCCCTATTTCAAATGACCGAACACGGTGACCGCCTAAATTGTGATAAAGCATTCCAGTCGACCCTATCTTAATATACGAGTTATGTACATATATACAGTGAAGACACTGCCTATAACAACGTAATGTATTTATCATAGTGAGTGAGTCATCCGTCGCTATTGGCCTACAGTGTACACTATAGATGCGGCTGTTAATCGGCTTGCGAGGTCACTGGGCCGATAACCACACTGACTTGTACGACGTACGTGTGCCTATTAATCGCTAATGCTTTCATAATAAAATAATCTTCTTGTACTTTTGTATTGGAGTAAAATAAAAACATAAACAAACTATAATGTTCCCACTGCTGGGACACAGGCCTCCGTTCTTCGAGAGGGAGTGGGCTTTAATCTACTACGCGGGCCCATTGCGGTTTGGTAGATATCACATGTCTTCGAACTTTTGGTTCTAGGACTTTCCGGTTTCCTCCGATGTCTTCCTTCGCCGTTTTGATGAAATTTTTTACACAAAGTACTCTCCTGTCTGTAAGTCAGGGTCGTTATCACCACTTCACTCTAACTACTTTAAGAATGCGACGGATGTACTGTAGACAAGTCTTTTATACCTCCGTTAGTTTTTATTAGGTTTCCTTAATCAAGTCTGGAGAAATACCTACCTTTTAAAGCTGGGGCGTTGTGCTGACTATTGCTTTTAAAAAACTGTATTTAATAATTTGATAACAAAGATCAAAATAACGTGCAGCTTCGATCAATGTCGAGTTGACGTCAACTTAAATCCGCTTTAATGCCCTGCAAATTTTTGGAAAAAATAAACGTGTGCAGTCAGAAACGAGTTTCCTTACACGATACTCTTACGCACACGCACTTGTAAATAGTAGAAAGAGACTGAGGGAGAGTTTTTAACTCAGAGCTATCTAGAATAAGTTTTTGATGATCTTATAAAGCTTTCGCATGTTGAATATTAACTTCACTATTGGCTTCAGCACCCTCGAAAACCATCACGGGGATCAATCCATCCATCTGTCCACCGAATTATACCAATACCATTAATAGAAAGACACAAAGATGGAGAGAGAGAGAGAGGGAGTAGCATGGAGACAGAAATACGCTTTTTCGTTACGTGACGATTTCTACAAGTGTCGGCACTCCTACCGCGAGCCGCTTTAAAAAACTTGGTTTAAAAATGTCAAAGTCTAACAAGTGTCGAATAAACAATTGGGTCTAACATGTAAAGAAGATGGCTGAATTACATTCTGCGGTTTTGATATAACGGTGCACAGAATAGATTGTATCGTGCATTGAGCAGACAAAAATAACGGCAACGAACGTATTTTGGATGTGATTGTACGTACATTTCCGTGTCCGTGTATCGCCTACTTCACCCCTAGGTTCTAGGCTCAAGAAGCCTACTTCTTGAGTATAGGATGCAGAAGAAGAACCTCCATGGCCACTGGTTCTCTGTACTCTGGCTAGTCAGCTCCACCTGTCTACTTTGCTGTTAACTGGTAAGCTAATCATTTCACGACGACAGAATATATTTTTGTAGTAAAGTTTGTGACGACAAGAAAAATTGTATCGGAGGTCGCCTTAAACGGTTCCATTAATCCACAGCAATCTTTCCGGTTTAGGAGGAAAATAGTACAGAAAATATCAGTATCAATATCATATCTTAACAGTGGAATGAGGATTTTCTTTAGTTAACTTTCAACGTTAGTATATGGGGCCTGACGATATGATTGAAGGGCCACCATGAATGTTACTTACCTCCACTCCACCCTCCATTAACATTGTAGCTTATAAGTTTTAGTAGCTCCAGGTTAAATATTTCAAACAGCCTGTAAACGGATTTTTCGAAAAAAAAAAACATGTTTCAATTTAATTAAGGAAATAAAACCTAACCAAATCTATCGATTTTATAGTAAAAACAATTAGTATTAAATGTTATTTTTAGCTTTAATATTATCCCTAGAATAGGCGTGCTGTTCCGTAACACGTCAATAGACTCGTGGGGAGACTTTTGTCACTCATATTCATTATTAATTTTAGGTAAGAATACTGTGATTAAATTTATTTATTTTATTAAGTTTTCAAGAAAAGAAGAAAACTACATATAAGAAATTAAAAAAAAAATCTTATTGTGATTTTTTAGTTATTGTGACTTTTTTGTAGACTTGCTTAACTTATAATTAACTAAAATATCTTAGCGTGTCGTAGGCATCCCGCTTCTAGCTCCAAATCTTGTTACTTATATAGGTGCCAAGATTTACAATAAGTATGTGTCTAATATTAACATTCATGGCAAAATACCTGAAAACTATCCACTTTTTAAATCAAAATGTGTATGAAACATTTGTCAAATCTCGTAGCACGTCGTAGCATTTCGTAGCGCCTACGCTGTAGCCGTAGAAACAGGAAAACGTTCCCCTTTTTTACATTCACGGAAAGCCTTGTCCAAATATAACCGTATTGTGAATTTCGTACACTTATACAAAAATAAAACCCCTTCACGGAAAGTTAATACACAACCATAAATTTATTGACTCAAGAAAGTCACCGTTAGTTTTGTCTTGGCTTATTTAAAGGTAATAGTATAAACAGAAAGCACACATGGATGCGGTTATCGAGCGACACATCGCGCCCACTCTATGATTGATTGGATATAGGGTTGGAGGCACGTCCCCCCCACCTGCCCCCCCTCAGCCCCGCGGCGTTGGATCGAGGCAGCGACGCCCGCTGAGACGACGTTGCTTGACATGATGTTCATTTGTTCTGATTTGTTAGACACCCGGGCACACCGCGCGCCGCAACAGCCAACATTACGTGATTAGAAAATATTATTATGATGTACCTCCTGGGATACGTAGCGGATAGTGCGTGGTTCTATTGTTGTATCTATGTGATATTTAGTTTTTTTTCTTATACAAGAAACCGTTTTGTGATATCTAAGTCAGTTCAAACCCTTTTTGGCCCTCTTAAGACAAATTGCTAAAGTCAAGCGTGACTGAATCAAACTGGTTATGAACACGCAACCACTTTATTTATATTAGAAGTAGTTGCGTGATATGCAGATTCTTTTTTTTATGGAAAGTTATCGCTGCCTAATTTTCCTAATAGATATCTACTGTTGATAACTCGTCTATATCCGGCGCAAGCAAGGCATAATAAAAAAATCCGTTTTTTGAAAAGTGGATTTTCATAAACTTCAAAAATGACTTTACAGTCAGCTTTTGTTGCTTACGTCAAAAACTTTCAGCAAATATTTATCGACCAAATGCAGTGTCAACGAGCTATTAAATGAAGGAATGCTCGTAAAAGGGCATTGTATTGGATATTAAGCGATCGGGGTGTGTTAATTGGGGCATCCCCGACTAACGTGCAACATCAATTATGCGATACAACGAGGACATTACACCTTTATGCCGGGCGTTAACGGTTACACAATATTTGTATTACATTATACGTAATGTCATTAGTGTTTTGAGTATTAATTACGTCGATTAGGGGAGGTTAATTCAGTTTTAAATGCGGCTAATATCTAATTAGTTTATAACATATTTAGTTGGTATTGAAATTGAACTCCTGAACGGGAATATGCCAAGTTCAGCCTTCTAGCACATTAAAAAAAAGTGATTGGTTTGGGAAATCTGGCAACAGTTTAATATAAAAAAAACACTGTAAGAAAGGTAATTAAATTCAAGAAATCATACCACGACACTTCACTACAATTTACCAATCTACTTCTTTTAAATAACATCGCATACACATGTGGTGTCTTGATATGTTTTGTAAGAAATAGTTGAAAGCCAAAGGCCACTATTTACTACCGATTCCTATCGCCTGTATCTACTACACCATCTTCCTATCTAGCCGTCCTATTGTCACGCGCGCCAGAAAGCTCACTTGATTTACGATGACTGTTTGTTCCTCGTACCTACTAGGGGAGGTTTTCGCAATAACACTGCAGCCTACCTTTCATACATGCGCCGTGAATACCGCTTAGGCTTGATAACTAATTAATCACTAGCTTAGTGTGCGTGATTTCCTGCGGGAATGAAAAATGCTGTCACGATAAAAGTGAGAAGGGTCTTGCGGCACCACTAGCTGTCACCGCGACCGCTTGCACGATTCTAACTATAAGTACAGAAGCACTACAGAGTGTAATCTAGATTGTGAGGAAGACGATATTTATCTGATTGTTTAGTAGTTAATTATTTATAAAATCAAGCAAATCTTTACTTTAGATGCAAGTTTTGGATAAGTAGAATATAAGCCTCGTGGCAAGCTAAAAAGTTATCGACGATGTTTTAAAACTGAAAGTAAAGACGACATTTGGACCTCTGATTTGTCAGAAAAGTGTAGTAAAGTTAGGTAGATAAACAATTTCTAATACGATTAAAATGTTTCCTATATAGTGAGTGACATCGCCTAGTTTAGTCAGATTCAGGGCTGATACTCCCGGGTCCATTGCGCGTATCTCTACATCTATTAGATTGTCGATTACCGCTCCGTCTTCCAAATCGCAATCGCTTTACGGATCTTAGTGCCCGCAGATCTTCGTCGCGGTGCGCTTTAAAGCATTTATGATTCTATATCAAATCTTATTTGTCTGAATGTGAAGTGTTGCTTCGTCGTCCCTGACTTTTTAAGGTTAAGAATGCAATCTATAAACGTCGGTCCTATGTTAAAAGGTTTGCTTTCTGCACTTAGTCCTTCAGGTAGACAATTCACCATTGTGTTAATTAGGTACATCTCCGGGTCTGTTAAGACCTTTTGTGCATGTGCTGGGGTTTCTATCCTAATCTGGGTGGCGCCTGTGCATTCAAAGAGCACATGCGCAATGATTTCATCAACCTCCATACAAGCCCTGCATAGAGGACTGTCAGTCATGCCTGATGCGTGGAAGTGAGCAGTGTCCAATGATGGTTCCCGTCATCAGGCGCATGTTTGAGTTATTGGGTTATTTCAGCGCGTCGATAGTTCGGTCTTGATTTATTCAGTTCCTGGATTGGTCCTCTCACTCGCTCGATTGTAGGCTAAAATATGCTTAGCAATATGGATCGCCCCAACATGGATGTAAATTTGCGTTGGTGCGATCCAGCCAGCCCCGAGAACAGAAATTAATGGTTTTATTAACGTGTGTTTCAGGAGACTTATCGACGTTGGGCCTGCAGTACAATGGTGCCACTGTGGGTGGAAGAAGGGTCAGAAGAAGGCAGCGAGGAGGGCGGCAGGTCGCGGCGCGCGCCTGCCGAGCACGCGGCGCGGTGGCACGCGCGGCACCTGGAGCGTGTGGGGCACCTGGACCGGCGGCGCGGCGGCGCGGGCGGGGTGGTGGGCCGCTGGGTGCGCGCCGCCGCCGCGGGGCCCGGCCGGCCCATCGTCCGCCTCAAGCCTTGCCTTTCCGTCTGCCAGCTCGTCGAGCAACACTGCCCCTACTTCCTGCCGGCGGATCGCGCGCCCGCATACCCCACACAGTACGCCGGCGAGCCTACGTTCCTATGTCTCGGTGAGTTACCATTATTTGCCGACTGCAAACTAACTGCAGTTTAACCGTCAAAATTCAAATAGTCGAAGACGTTATCCTTATGTCAATCCAGTTTTTAACCATTTTCAGGGAACTGCCTGCTTGTGATTCATAGTCATATAATGAATAGGTCGGAGAGTACGTTTTTTAGTATTTTATAGGTATAAAGTAAAAGCTCTTTGGCTGTACTGTTTGTATCTGCTGGTTTTGATACTATTAAATAGGTGACATAAAAAAGTATAAAACGATTTCCTGGCATTTTTCAATAATGCACGTCATAATGGAATAAATTAATTAATACATAATTTAAAAAAAAAACATTCCTACTAAACTCTGGGCATTCGCAAATGGCACTTCTGACAGTTGATATAAGCAAGATGCTAAAAAACTACGGCCTTTTTTAAAACCTCTAGTTGACAAGAAAAAGTGGATAAAGTCGATAAATGGATGCACTCTAAGGATCTATTTATCGTGAAGACATGTTCAAAACAAATTCACTTAAACAATATCGCCTTCCTCTTTGCAGTGGTTTCTACAGTCAGGCAGACATTCATTTTCATCAGATAAAATTTAATTCAGGTTTAAAATAATTATTTTCTATGGGACCAGAAGTGATATACTTAATAAACCATTGTAGCATGAGAGAATGTACGAGGATTAGTCCGGGATGGGACAATTGCCCAGTTTGAAGAAGGAAAAGTGTAGGATTTCCGTGGAACTGCATTGAGCAATTTCATTCGTAGCTTAATAACATCTTAACAGTGACCATTATCGATTACGGTAAAACAAAATAAACATTATAGTTCGCAAGGCATTCTTCGATTCCTAAATTTAAAAAAATGAAGCATTAAATTCACAAAAATATGTAAATTAAATATTTAAATCTCCGACAGCAAATAAATCGAACTGTGAAGTACAGCTAACCTTTCAGTACATTATTAGTACATGAAACAGGTAAACCACGGTACGCAAGCCTTCGTTTTAATCCCCTGACGAGATGGTCTTCAATTTTTGAAAATTAATATTGCTGGAGGCACATAATCTTCCGTTAATTACACGTACGTTTAACGTTACTTTTAGTAGGAAAATCAAAACGTACGTACCCCGCCACTAGTCTCCAGCGGGGCTTTTTTAAAACTTCATCGGAAACGGGCTCATTGGTTTCTTTTTTTGTCCGCCAAAATTACTGCATCTAACGAAAAAAATCGATATATTTTGAAGTTTAATTACAAAAAAAAAGGAAAATGCGACACAAGCCGCAAAAAAAAATCGTGACATTTATGGAGTTAACGCAGTGTCAGTAAGATTTTCACAAAGTTTGTTCAAGTGTCTTTAGTTCAGGAATTTGGATGTCACCGATGTAGCTCGTTCTAGGAGGAGGTCTGTGTCCCAGCAGTGGGAATATTATAGGCTGCTGATAATGATGACTCGACCTTACTGAAATAAACCTACTGAATTGTGTACTCTTTTCGGATTCTCTACTGAAAGTCTGAAACGTAATGAAACCGAAACATTTGGAAAATATTGATCACCGGTGATGGAAAGTGGATCACCTACGACAACAACGTGCGAAAAAAAATATGGTTAAAGGGCAGTCAAGCTCCACTGACTTCAGCCAAACCCGGATTAACTTGCAATAAGGTGCTGCTGGCAGGAGTGGACTGCGATAGGCTGAGTTGATTGATTGAAGGTGCTGCTGTATACATACATATATGGTGGGAGTCGAAAGGCATCGCTCATTATGTGCTTTTACCGCCGGGCAAAATCATCTCGATCTCTACTGCCAGCAGGTGATGAGACGCAAGCAAGGAATTTAGAACAAACGACCGGAATTGATGAACAGAATGAATGTGGTTTCCATAATAATAACACCAGACCTCACAAAATGTAATAGTCAATAAAAATTGGGCGAGCTTGGTTGGGAAGTGTTAATGCATCCACCATGCGCCCTGACCTAGCACTCTCAGATTTCCATCTTTTTCAGTCTCATCAGAATTCTTTAGGCAGTGTTAGGTTAACATGAAGAGAGGACTGTCAAAACAAATTGTCTCTATTTTTGATGAGAAGTTCCAAAATTTCTACAGTAATGGAATTATGTCATCACCTACAAAATGGCAACAAATTATTGAACAAAATGACACATTGACATTGTAATGAAAAGTAAATAAACTATGAAAAAAAAATTATCTTAAATTTGTGTATGATAAACGAAAACTTTTCTCCCGACCTAATATTTATAGAAATAACCATAAACGTTGACAAAATAAAATCATTTGTCCAGTACAAGTATTTTTTTTAGCTTTCAAAAAGGAACCATTTTGCATTTAGCTAAGATTGACAAGTAAGTACTGTAATTGTTGTAGATACTGTTTAATATTGGCTGTGATAGGCCTTTTCATTCCTTCGATATGTATAGTTTATTATTCATTTTGGATATTGATTCTGTAATCTGTTACTAAGAAAAAAGATATCATCACTGACTGGTGCACTTAGAAGAATTGTCCGTTGTCTCCCACTACAAGTCAGATATATTATTTATAACTCTATGGTTAAACCACATCTTGATTACTTAATCGAAGTGTGGGGAAGTACTGCCAAAGCTCACCTTAAAAAACTACAAACATCTCAGAATAAAATTATTAAAGTCTTATTCAATTATGATTATTTTACATCTTCTGAAAAAGTTTTTAAAGAAACAAAATGAATGAATATTGATCAAATTTATAAATATAACACCTGCATACTTGTACGTAAAATAATTAATAAAGACATACATACACAAATAACATTTACAAAAAGAATACAAATCCAAAAGCGCATGACGAGGCAGGCTAACCATATAATTTTAAGAGCACCAAGGACTAACTACGGTAGAAGGACTGTCGTATCATCATCATCATCATTTCAGCCGTAAGACGTCCACTGCTGGACTTAGGCCTCCCCCAATTTGGGGGGCTTTGCCATAATCGCCACGCTTGGCATGCGGGTTGGCGATCGCAGTATGGTGGTAAAATGCATAGAGAACGCTGCTGCCCATTCTCTAGTAAGTCCCTTAGTCGCCTTTTACGACACCCACGGGAAGAAATGGGGTGGTGTTATTCTTTACGTCCGGCACCACACGGTACCTACGGACTCGGACTGTCGTATGAGGGGGCTGAACTCTATAAATCTATACCTAAAGAAATCAAGGAATCTAAATCACTTCCAACTTTTAAAAGGCTATTAAAACACCATCTGAAAAATGCATAAATTGTAAGTTTTTACCGTTTATATAATTATCTTAATTTTAGTTTATTACCAAGCAAAAGCGTCGCTTGTCTTATATATTAATTACTAGCTTTTGCCAGCGGCTTCGCCCGCGTGGAGATCGGAAAATATCCCGCGGGAACGTACTATCGGGATAAAAAGTAGCCTATGTCCTTTCTCAGGCTCTAAACTATCTGTGTACCAAATTTCATTTAAATCGGTTCAGTAGTTTTAGCAGGAAAGCGAGACAGACAGATAGACAGAGTTACTTTTGCATTTATAATATTAGTGTGGATTATGTTTTCCTCATAGAAGTGAATAATTGTATTCTTATTGAGCGAAATAAATTTCTCAAACCGTAATTATCTTACAATACCTACATAACTGAAATCCGTTTACGAGATATAATATGAATGAGATAATATTTCCGTATTCGGTGACGTAACAGTTAAAACAATAGTTAACTTCAGGATATTTTTATGAAATTCACGAACATTCTGCACACTTAAGTACGTTAAATGATCAACGGATTTCAAGATTAGGCGCAATTAGCCTTCCGCTTTGGCTTGGCCGCAGTTCAAACGATAGAGCACAAAGCAGACACCACCTCTGGCGAGTTGTGTGCTATGTACTTTATTTTTCTTTGTGCCCGTAGAAGTCTTTGTCTCCGAACAATTGTTGCTTTGCACTTTTCGTTTTAACGTTCCTTCCACTTTTAATTCTGGCATCAGTTAGGGTTCGTTTATTGGTCTGCTTGTGAAATAAACACGATTATACGCGTGCATTGTTCAGTTTACATTAGCAGTACAGCGAACTTAAAACTGGATTTTGTAAAAACATACTTAAAAAAAAGTGGCATCGAAAACCTTTAAATATATCCATAACTGACCGTAACGAAAAGGTTCCTAGGTATGCTCCAGTCACCACCGCAGGAGACGCCCCGGGCGTCGGGAGTCCATAGGGGGCTCCTGGCTACCGTAGGCGCAGGCTTGCGGGCAGCGAGCAATGAGGACCAGGCCCGGGTCGACGGTGCGTTGTGTTCCACGCGCGCCTCAAAGAGATGTCAGCACGTATTGAAGGGGTGCGCTAGGGTCGATGCCTGCCAGGGTTGCGGAGTTGTTCGAAAGAGTTACCGTGACCCTGGCACAGGCAACTGAAGGAACACGGGTGGGTTTTAGTCAGTAAAAGTCTGACACGTCTCTCCACTCCACTCAGAGCGGGAGACGTCATTTGATGGTTTGCCACCCAGAAAACTAAAAAATAAAAAAGGTTTGCTAAAGTCACAATAACGGGAAGGGCAAGTGACTCTCGGCTTCGCCAAGTGTCTTATCTATCTACTATCACCGTTTATAACGAGTGTAAACGGTGAAACTTGAATTTTTCACATTAATTGTAATATGCATAGGCTACATTACTCTCATTGCACACGCTCGAAATCTATGTAGGTATACTTAGAGCTCTTACACACGAGCAGCATGTTGCCAACGGCAGGTAACTGCAGCCGTCGACACGCGATGATGACGCTGATCTTTGAAGATGGCATGTCGCCGGCTGCCGTCGGCTGCCGCCGACACGTATCGACCGTAGCCGTAACCATTATCGTTGGCAACTTGCCGCTCGTGTGTAAGACCTCTTAGTGGCCAGAAACAAAAACAGTCACTATAGTCGAAATTGACGTGGAATCTTTTAGATTAGCGTTTGTGTAGCATGATATGGTCGTCTAATATACTGTGACTACTGATTTCAGACCCGCGCATCCCGGAGACGGGTGCGCAGGCGAACAAGTCCAACTACGGTCGGGACGAGTGCTGTTACTGGTATTGCGAGGGAAGGCTGTGTTACCGATGCGAGCTGCGGCTAAACGAGACGGCGCGGCCGGAAGCCGAGCGCTGCCCGCCGGTGGAGGAGCGCGGCGCCGGTTGCTCCGTCCCGTACGCGGCGACCGGCGCCGGCCCCCCACGCCCATCACCCCCGCGCGCCCTGCTCGCGCTGCTGCTGCTCGGCCTGGCCGCACTCGCACGGACCCACTGGACCGCCCCCACACGTTTAGTGAAAGTGCGCGATTCGAGGTTATAGTTTTACGTTCACGTGCGTCGCACCCGCGCGTCCCGCGATCGCCGGCCAGCGATCAGAACCTCTGTTAGTGCAGAACTTATTATAATGAATAGCGTGCGGTTACGAGACCGACGGGGGACGCGAGCCGCGGCGGCGGAGCGCGCGCCGCCGCACCGCCGCCGCCCGCTACATACACTCAGTTAATGTTTGTGTCCGCTCGTTGGTTACACCCGAAACATGGAAACACCAAATGTTCACTCATGAATTAATTTATGCATTTATCTCGTAAGCGCTGTTTGCCGATGTTCCGGCCAATATGTTAATATTTTTGGCACGATTTGTAAACAAAGATACATGTTTTGCGTTAAGCGAAGATGTTGCGTATATTTTACATAGTGTTTTACAGTTACATTGTTCATAAGGCACACAGTTTGAGTTCTGAATGCTGATCTAGTTTGTGTACCTTCATGAATAAAAGCAATATTTTACACAAAATTGTTAAGAAACATAATTCAATAAAGGTCGCTGATGAAGTTCCAACCAACGTACATATATAAGTACGTATGTACGAAGCGTACTTTGTTAGGTATCGTGTGATGATACTTTTATACTACATTATTATGTAGACCAGAGTCCTGATGCAATAAAATACTTATATATTACATACGCGCCATAATCGCAAGCTTTGACAGGTTGAGATTCTCAGCATCCTCATTCGCCGTGGGATAAAGAGTAGGCCTCGCGTCTAGGATCTCTTACCGTACCTTAGTTTGTACCTCCGACGCACAAAGTTAACGCGACAAGTTTCGGGAACACGATCCGGGCGAGAGAACTCTACTCTTTTGAACATGTGACAATAGGTAGGTATACTCGTACTGGAGGATGGTTTCTTAGAGAGTTATTTTTGTAATGTTGCACTAGTGCAGCGAGTGCGGGTCGAGGTAGCGGCGGCAGCGCGCGGGGCCGGCACAGCACGCCTCGCTCACACCGCCGCGGGGCTCCACGGAGCGCCGCGCCGCCGCTGCCGCCGCGACGACGCCCGCCCGTCCGCACGTCAGCGCCTAATTAATAGTGATTACATGATTATGTATAAATGAAATAATATAGGATTAATAAAGTAGTTGTTGTTTTGTAAGAAGTAAAATATTATGAATAATGCATATAATGAAAGTTATATGCAATATATTCCGTCTTATGATCTAACATTTTGGTAATACAGAATGGTTGAAAATGATTTTTATATGAATTGATTTTAATATATATTATTGTATATGTATATCGTGTCGACTATTGATAATGGTAAAATGACCTTCATCGTATTGTTGTTTCAACATTTATAGGTAACAACATTTGTTAGTTTTGTTTTATTTTTGAAGAATATTAGAAGAGTATCGTTAAACATTATGTGATGAAAAACATAATTTAATGGTTATTAAGACTTTATTGAATGAACATTTGTTGAGAATATTGCCCTCGGAAGGCATGTAGTTGTTGTATTCAAATAAATGATAATAATATTAAGTAAGTTATTTTTTACGTTTTTATCGTGTGTACATATGTCAAAACGGTTTGTTATTTCCACTCCCATACTTAATCGTCGTCACCGAAGGTGCTAAAGGTCTATTAACGCTTCTTAAGACTTGGTTTGTGTCAACTTCAATATGAGCTGATCTGTGTGTCTGTCTGTGTGATGCACGCGGGCAGCCTCGCGGTACTTCCCGCAGTCTCGCTGTACTGATGCCTCCACACTCATATCACTCGACGTTTACAAAACTTCGTCTACAACCCTATCAACTATTTTCATAGTATTTTCAAGTGAAAAAATCCCTTCAGTAAAGAGTTCACTATTTAGACTAGGTGTATTAGAAAGTGTGAGCAAGTCGTGACAATAGATCAGTGAGTCGTTATTGTTTCAGTCGAGTACGTTGTTCGCTCGTGCTCCTCAGTGCCTTCACGGCTTCACTGTGAAGTGAACGCGCCCCGCGCCGCATAGCAGTGCTGTCACGGAACATTGGACTCGCACGAAGTCCGCGTCGGACATTCGCACCACATAACTGAATGCGCGCATACCTACCCGTTTGTTTTAGCTAAATGCATCGGTTTATCACTCCTTGTATTGCCTTCATCTCGTAAAAGCTGTGACAGGGAAGGTTAGTGTAGTCTCTCCATCGCATCGTCATTACATTTGATAACCGCAGTTGAAAGTAAAATGTTAAAAATCATAGTGTTAGTCTCTTCAAGAGAGTTTATAGTAGGTATTAGAATTCGAGAGATGTTAACAATAAAAATTTTGAGATCGATTGTTTGCAATTAATTGACTACAGATGTTGTAACACTTGAATTGAAGTTCATGTCGAAAATTAATTTGTTTGATAAATTCACAAATATAAATAACTTTTAATTTCATATTAAATCTAAGAATCTAACTAGAATAACTTAATAGGGGAAGTTTCTGGTAAATTCATTTCAGAGAGTCAGGTCTTTATGCACATAAATTTATTAAATAAACAGCAACATTTTGCGAGTTGATCGTTGCCCTACTGCGTAGGTGCTCTTCCACGGTATCTACGTGTATCTATCTATATATAAATTAAATTATCAAATGTCTAAATTTAGTAATAGAAAATGAATTACTAGAACATAATTAATTGGATCAATTTCGAGCACTCGTTAAAACTTACACATTGACCGTGCATTTCTTCTTGTGAGTGTTGCCACTCTACACTATCGATGTCTTCACTCGTTCACTTTATTAGAGTAGATAGTGAAAGACCAAAAGAGAGGAGTTCGGTTCGGATGTTAAGTACTTTTACTTTGATTTGTCATCTGTTCAATAACAACAATCGCCCTACCACAGCCTTGCACGTATACTGAAAATTTGCTACAAATATATATGCTACACATGTTTTGTCTCAAATATACATACTTTACCCATACCCAAAAGACAACACACGAGCGCAACGAATAATATCAGTTTATAGCAGTCTCCACCTGTTCCCGAAATCGTTTTGATGCAGACATTGAATAATTTGAAGAAAATCTTCATTCTAAAGCCCGTGACGTGAGACAAGCGGTAACGATCGGTGCGCACGCGGCGCACGCTCACCTACCTACCTACACACACAATCGCGCGAACACACACAACGTGCCATTCTCTCTAGGTTTAATGTAACGGGTGTATTATTAATATTTCGTTAAACGTTTGGTGATAGTGTATACATTATGTTTTGAAATAATTAATATACGTATGTTTTGATGTACATAAATAACGTGTAAATGTTTAACGCACAAATAATATGACGACAAGCTGATGTAAAGCAGTGTACGAAAACGTATGTAATTAGCTGTAAAATGTAACTGGAAAGTAAAGATTAGGGAATAATGAACGTAGGAACTCCCATGCTCCGTCTGCTGTCGAGGTCTCGTTCGTTTTTCGGCCTTATCGTGGTTCTCTTGCTGACGTTCCGTTGTACTCCACTCTTTGCTCGTTTGTCAGTTCCCGACATCCGGCGCTCGCTGCCGCTCCTCGCGGTGAGGCAGCGAATTTTACCTCAACTCCATGTCCATATAAATTATTCGATAATCAGGAATTAACTAGTTGTACTGTTCTATATTTTAAGTCCCTCACCTTAGGTTGCGCGGCAACTCAGTTGACTGTCACACACACGCACAAAACAAACAGAAATATAGGCTTTCGGGGTCGTCCATCGATGATTAAGCATTATAAATGTGTATTTACGTACACTATTACCCTCAGAAGTACATATAGTGTAATATGTAAGCAAAACACCAAATTGTAGCCTTTACATTTTCAGCAGTTATCCACACATAGTAAGTAATAAACAAATCAATGTACGGAACGTTCCACATTATTTCAATCGCTGTGATATGTACTTGATTTCATATAACGATGTTATATTCGGTGAGTACTGATACATATGTATTGATGGTCGTACGATGTTTTTTCCGTAATGGTAATGTTAAAATATTGTGTACAACTTATGATTATTATTTTCGATGACTGCCATTAGCTGTCAACTATGCTTAGGGGTATTAAAAGTAAGATGTGGCTCAGCTGTGGTATTAAAATAAATGAGTAAATATAGAACTTTTATGTAAAGCGTGTTTTTAACTTCATGGCTTAACACAGAGGAGTTTCTGGTTTGGATAAACTAAATTAAATATAAAAAGCTTTGGAGTGGGAACGAAGTAGTACTCAAGAGTACTCTAGAGTTACGACTCACCACCAAGACTTATCGTATTTATATTTATTGTAATACCACATCCGAATCTTAAGAAACAACGAATATGATTCACGTTTGAAGATTTTGTAATGCATAGTATTGTTTTCATTTGTATTAGTGCAGTAAAATAATGTCGAGAAATATGCGGATTATTCAGTTTCTGTGTTGTATAATAAGCATCGGACATAAAATACGGAAAATTATGAAATAATAGACGTTTTTATTTGTGTTGTCAGTCTGATGTTGTGCGAATCCTCTGAAAAGTATTGTGATCGAAATCGGGTAGCTTTACGATTACCGACTACAAGTGACACGTTACGTTAAGGCCTTCAATTGTTTAGGCAAGAGTTAAGTAAATTAAGACACATTTGAAAATGTATCAAGTCTTATGAAGTTATAGTGTATCAATACATAATACATTTAAATAGATTTAACAATTTGTACGTTATTTTAAACTGAAGGTTCATAGGTAAGCGATTCATGTTTTTCAACCCCGAAAGTTTCTCTGTAGAGTACATTGTCTGAATCAAAATCGTTGGGTAATGTTATTTTTATTATTTCATTTAATCCAGTTTGGTTACAATACAAATATGTAGATAAATCTAAGTCATTTTTGGAATTATGCAGTAAAATAATATATTAAATATATTATTTTGGCAGTTTTTAAGGTACACGGGTAGGCAGTTAACATGACTTAAGGACATGCATGAAGTCAATTACTTTCGTGGATGTGAGCAATCAGCATGCAAAGCTATGGTGTGTGCACGCTGCTGGTAGATATACTTAGTGATTTTAATAGTGAAGGGAATTTTGAGTGAAATATGTGAGACAAGTCAAGTGGAGATTAAGATTTTCCCAGTTAAACGATTTTTTTTTCTTTACTAAACTTGTACTTTGTGAAAGTGAACGATAAATATAAGAACGTTTTCAGACCGCAAAATAAAATTAAATAATCAATTTGTTTACTTATTTTTATCAATGGGTTGAGATTAATGAAATAGTTTTTTTTATCAAACAAAAGCTTTGGTAAATATCAAAAACTCTTCTCCGCGGAAGGTAGTTAATATTGTACAATACTGCGTTCTATCTGCTTGTATAATATTATAATATTTCATTTAGTGCTTGTCAAAGTAACTTCGCCGCAATACTTTGACAAGATAGCCCTTAAGTTTACTCACGAATTTAGAAAACACTTAAAGTTAACTCAATCCCGAGACATTTTAAAATAAGAACGTCATTCATACAAAACAGAAAGTATTCAAACAAATTATTCATTCAAAAAATATTTTAAGTTCTGGTCTGAAAAATCTTTGCACAATAAATGAAATATTTGACGTTTAAAATCCACAATTTTTAATAGCAAAATAATCAATGTCGAAAATAACTGTCGACTCGTGTACTAGCAGTCAATTGTTAATAGAGACGTCACATGCCTGTATTTAATACACGTTTAGGAACATAGACGAATCTAGTGCTGTTGGAAGTTACGAAGGTGAAATGCCTGCGATCTATCTACTTATTTGTTACATTGAAAGGTCTGTTCATAAATTAGTATAAATATAATGAGTGTCATTAGTGTTATTTCCATTAAAAGTAAATGTTTTGTGTTAATTTGATAGCGTTACGTTGGCACTAGGTGAGACTTGTAGCCGTTCATCTAACCGTACCGTTTAGTTACTCTGTAAGTACGTTTTGTACTGTTTACACTGAACGTGTGGTTGCGTATTCGTATTTAGTTCTAATGTATTCTGTACAGAATCGCATCGGTCTCATTTATTCCTGATAAGTTCTAGATCATATAAATATATGTATGATTATGAGGACTTTAAAAGCACATGATATACAGAAGTTGAATGTTTATGTTAAATATCGTTTGGATAAACTATGTAGTTAGGATTGCACTGTTGATGAAAAGTACATTAAAATAATTGTCGATCTGTCATCAGGACTGCTTAAACATAATTTTAATCTCTATAAATAATATCATTAAATTGCCTAATTCATAGTGAGAAAGGTAGTGTAGAATAAAATCTTAACTCATAATGATAACAAGGGTAAGCACGTCGAGGGCGAGCGCGGCGCGCAGCGCGGGCGCGGGTGCGTCGCGGCGCCTTCTCTCACACGCGGGCTCAGATATATTGATATGATCTAGGATGTGTTTGTAGGTGTTTCTCGAGTAGTGATCGTGTAATAAGTCTTATGTTACGCCTTCTAAATGATTATAAACTGTTAGTGTGCGACGAGGGCTCGCAGGTGGCGGCGGCCGCCACTGCCGGCCGCTACGCCCGCCTACGCCGTAGGCGCGGCGTAGCAGCCGCGTAGTGCGTCGTGGGCCGCGCCACCGTCGCATGTAGACATCGTTCGACACTCGAAGTAAGATTAATCACGTTCGAATAATCGTAGACAGATTTTGAAATTTAATATTATTTGCATTTTCCTAAGAGTTTAGAACGATTGAGACAGTAGGTCGCACGACCGTGTTATGATGAATTGTGAAGATGTTTATTAAAAAAATGCGTTTATGAAAATGGAATAAAAACGAAAAATATTGTCATATTTAATAAAACTGTAATTAATAACTTAAGAAGAATTATTGGGAAAACAGAAAAACGTTAAATAAACCGATTAAAAATACAAACGCGAGTCTTATTTCTCCCTGAGGTGTTAAGGTTTCAAAAAAAAAGCAGAAATATGGTCACTTTAAATATTTTAATATAAAAATCGTCACTTACGTCAATATCACACACGAGCTTACATCATCTATTTATCTTAAGTATAAAAACTATGACTTCGCATTAAATTATCGTTCTCGCAGTATAAAAAGGCGCACTCGTCATCACAGCAGCGCATTCGCTATACACAATATACCGAACGCGTCCAGGCACACAGCACACATCACAGTCAGTGCCGCGTTCCGCGCGGCGCGGGCAGGGGCCGGGGGCCAGGGGCCTAGGGCCCAAGTGCCAGGGGCTAGGGGCCTAAGGGCCGAGGGCTATGAGGCCGGAGGGCGCTAGGCGCGCGGTTGAAGCGCCTGCGTCACCAACGCCACTAGCGTCGCCAGCGCCGCCAGCGACAGCGGCGTCAGTAGGCCGCGAGCGCTCGCCGCGCTGCGCCCGCTGTTGTCGCCAGAATCCGACCCATCTGCATACACAACACTTTATGCTTTACACGAACTATAACACTATGGAAACGTCCACTTTTCCCAGTCACTTGATCATGACGGGATGAATCTACTCCATTTTATTAATTCTGGTAGTTATTTTTTTGCTATTCATCTTGTTTACAGGCTAACTGAAGATTCATCCATACTTTGGACTGTCTGGGACAAGCGGACGTCCCCACTTTAAATCATGCAGCCGTGCTATTGTGCACTGTGAGGTTTACCAATCTTACATAAAGTGACAACTTAATAAACATGTGCATAAGGACATTTGACACATAACAAAATGAATACACAAAATGTAAAATGTGCGAATGTCTGATACTGTGAACGCCATTTCTCTCAAATGTAGTGATAATACCCGATCAGGACATTGACTAACAAATAATGAAAATCATCAAATAGGACATAATGTCCCCACGTAAACGTAATGCTTTAGACGAGAGCGTGTCTGTCGTATTTTAAACTTTATGTCAATGATATAAAAGCTAGTTACCGCTCACTCGGTGTTCATATCGACTATGAATGTGTTGAAATGGGTTAGTTTAATATTAAAAAACCAGAAGAAATGGAGTTGACAGTAGAAAATCAAAATGAAATTAAAATAAACCTACAGATGCGGATGAGTGAAGACGCGGCGGAGGTGGTGAAAGCCTCCTATTAAACAACGCGGCTCGGGGCCGCGAGTGAACCTCATGTTACAGTCTAGCGCCTGAAGACTGAACGCTCACCACTGAAACATCAACTTGCCTTTAGCAACATTACTTTCGATCCCCGACACCGGTACCACTAATATGTGCAACTACTACTAACTACGACACCATACTATTTACATGGTTGGTTTTTGTTGATACTTTCGTCTCTCAGTTCACATAGTTCAGTACACTATTCGTGAAATCAGAACACTATAGTTTAAATCAAAGATGTTGTACTATTTATAGTTAACAGCGTAATTACGGATACAATAGTCTTTTATCATTTGAAAAGCATATGACAACATTGAGTGCTTATGCATTGAATGCTTGACTTGTTATTTGTCAATTTAAAACGTCACTCCAAGAAGTGTATATGATTTCAAGAATAGTATTTTTTTTTATGCAAGTAAGACGAATCACACCATTAACTTGACTATAGACTCATGCATTACCTACTTCTATTCAAAGTTTGGCTCGATTCGGAAAGTTTTCCATCCAGGAACCATTTAGTAAATATATAACTAATTCTCTAATTTCAACATTCGGTTGTCTACCGTATTATTTTGTATCAAATAAATCTACTTTGATGTTAAAACATTAACTCGCTGTGTCACAGTGAGTTAGAGTCATGCTACACGCTTGTGTTAGTCACAAAAATAATCTATTACTATATTATGGACATGAGCATTTATGTCAACTGTAATAATTACAATCACTGTTCATTCTTCATGCAATTGTTATATTTTTTTATCTGTATGACGTATATCAGCAATACTAGGGATCCATTAACAATGTTTAATGTCAGTATTTTACCTATGTATTCAACATTTATCACAGATAAATAATTAGCTGTTATGCACAATCTTCATCGAAAGAACTTTAATTTATTTGTATGTGGTGTTATTATTTTGTAGATCTGTGATACACAGTGCTACCAACTCAAATCAAACGTGCTTTTATTTGCTGAATGCAGTTCATAAACTTTATCTTACACTGACACTGATCTTCGTCGAACCGACGAAAACATTCGCTGCAAGTTATTAAATGTTCAACACGACTACGTTTATTTTATGCTTGGGTACTCCTGGAAACCGATGAGTTTCATTTAAGGCATAGGTTTTGTTACACTATGTATTACCCTATCACCATTTTCGTGAGCAAAATTCAAATCTGTGTTCAAACTAATTGTACTTACTATAAAGTTAGTTCCTAAACCATAGTAAAAGATAACCTAGATCCCAAAATGCTGATGACTGGACTATACTTTCTTGGGTAGACAAACGACATAGGCAGCCGAGGACCATCTTATCGTAGAATGGCTGACTAGCCCACATTGCTATCCAGCCTGGCTGTCTAATGGTTTATCTACCTAAGAGCATAGATGAGTTACAATACAAGTAAAGTAAGTATGAGAAAGCAAAGCGTTATTATAATATTGTACAAAGCTGTATAAGGTGGCGTGATCGCCTTCACCACACGCAAGCACTAACTACCATGCTAAACATGCAAGTGAAATGAAAGTAACGTACAGGCAGCGCGCGACAAGCTCGCCGGTACTAAAATCACCGCTTATGTTCTATAATCTCACTGGTATTCTTATATTGTATGTAACTAATTGAGTCTTTGTTCTTTATGTAATTTTTCTATGTACAATATTCAGGAACACTCCACCGAGGCTATTTCCTGAACCAGAAGAACGATCTGGGAGCGGATGATTTTACACCTAGAAACAGAACACACACAAACATGGACACGTGAACACGCCCCAGCCACCGATATTTTAATTGACATTACAACACGGTGACTGATTGTTGTTGGTGACGTTATAACTAAGTGATTAAAACATTTAAAATTTGGTGCAAACACTCAACAAAAATAGTGAAAATTGAATCAACACAAATTTGGTATTTTTTATTTGCCGGATCGACGTTTATTATTTTATTAAATGTGATTAAGTAATGACTTTATTATTAAATAGCTCGAAGTTACGATGCATAGCTTCAGGCTATTTAAATGCGATACCTGAAACCGTGGAAAACAGATGGCTTCAACCCTTATTACCATGATCGATTCGACAAATATATTTCCATTATCAAAAGTGTAAAAATCTTTAAAACTGATTTACTGGTGCTAGTGCTAATAATTAACTGTGCTTGCATTGCAAAGTGAGACTAAATTAAATTTTTCACCGAAAACATCGCAACAAATCGACTGCGTTATAAAAACTGCGGCAAACTAGATGCAAAGAGTGATACTTTAATTTTGTTTTTGTGAGTTTGTCACAGTTTTTGACAACAGCAGGTAGGTTCGGATGCGCCCAGAAGCCGCGAAGTCGTCGAGGTCGAGGACCGGCCACCGTCAGCCACTGCACTCATTCAATAAGCCACCACACAGGCAACACCTCTCATTATTAGTTATATTGAGGCCATCTTAACCAATTGCTCATTTTTGTTAATAGGAAACTAAGCTGACTAGATTAATTCAGCCAGTACCAGGGTTATTTGCTTTTCAAATAAAAAATTAGCCGTTAATAAAGCTGAAAATTAGTCGATCTCTACGTAGTAAATCGATTAGTAAATGAAAAATCTAATTAATGTTATTGAGTTAGTAGGTACATGAAAACCGTTACCGAAATTAACGTAGAAGGTTATCAGAAATTACAACAATTAAATTGTAACAAAATCAATATAGAAGTAGGTATTGATTAACAATTCAGTTGGTTTTATAACAACACAATAATTATTGGACAACAGATTTACGAGAAGGTTTACAAAACAACTAATAGACAAACATTCACATAGACACAAGAGCAAACATGGAACAGTGGAGTTGACGAGTGGTTCGTCCCTAGTGTCATTAATTAATGAGTAGGTCAGCTCTCTTTATCACAGTCAAGGGAGTTTTATTCTAATTAAGGTCAGTGTATTATTTACGTCTGGGGGGCTGTCAGATTGAAATAAAGCATTTTATAGTACCTTAGTTCAAAACGCAGTAATGTTAAAACAGCGACATTGGCCAGTCAAAGCACATATGGCATAACTGCTGGTATTTCAAAATTATAACTTTATTCTGATGCTAAATTATTTCTTAGTAGGTAGATTTTGCACTATAGTTCACCAGAACATTTAATATAAGTACAAAAATAGAGGTTAATTCAATCTGAAAACTTGGTGTTTCCATTCGCTTTTTATTAGCCCACAAGTGCATTCAAAGCCTACTTGGAGTCGCGTTGAAGTCTTTTGTTGTGCGACCAAGACTCATATTTTTTAATCAAATTATATGTAATTTGAGCTTAAATCCAGCTGTCCTTGAAATCAAACAAAATCACTCAAAAATATTTTAAAAGACTTGAGTGGTTCGCACGGAATGTGCTTTCAGTCTGGAGCAAACTTTTGAAAGATATCAGAGCGTCATTGGTCAGGACGTCACGTCACAGTCACGCGGTCTGGGTGTCCGCCTACCTGCGTCGAACAGAATGTCTCCGACGTCGTCGTCGTCTTCCGTGTTGTCGGACAGGCGTGCGTTACCTCCCACGGTGCCGCGCGGCGCGCTACTGCAACCGAGCCACCAGAATGCAGTCGACCGCGGGAACGCTGGGTTGTCTGAGTCCACCTGAACATTCATAACATGTATTTTATAAGTATACTGAAAATTGCTAATGGCAATTGAACACACTACCATTATTTACGCTAAAATGTGGCAATCGTTATCACTTCAGGCGTGTATGTTTGACCACTTTACAGCATTTCAAGAAAAACAGAGGTCCCTTATAGCAGATAAGATGTAGCTTGTTCAATTGAGGTTTCTCAACACTGAGGTACTTACACTGAATGTTCTATCATTAAACCGCCAGTACGATCCTCCCTTGAAGAAGTACGTGTAACCGTTGGTATATTGTAGGGCAGCATCAATGCCGTCAGGGATGCCTTCCCAGTTGGAGAGGGGTTTAGGGTAGGTAGCCTTGACAGGCGGCCTCTGCGACGGGTCGAAACGCCAGAACTTTGAGCCTTTGTAGAAGTAGATCTTGCCATTGCCTGACCAGACTAGAGCAGCATCTAGGTTGTCTGGGATCCCAGTGAAACCTGAGCCAAAAAGTCATGTATTAGCGGATTTGTGTATGTTAGATTATGTTGACTTTGAACACGAAAGGGGAAACGATAGTACAAATAGTCAAAAAATACTACCGCACCTAAAATGTATGCAGGGCTCATAACATCCAACATATAAAAAAGGAAAACATACCTTCACTGATATCTTTAGGATAGTCCCCGTCGACCTTCTGTCCGTTGTACCTCCAGTACTTGGAACCCTTGAAGAAGTACGTCTTGCCGTTCTTGTAAGTGAATGCCGCGTCGATGTTCCCGGGCAGACCGGGCCATGCTCGGGAGATCAGGCGCGGGTAACCGGACGCGACGCCGTCCTCCGTAAGTCGCCAGTAATGCTCGCCTGGAAACGAAAGAGAGGAAGGTTTAGCCAGATATTTTTTTGTAAAACTTTAGCCAAATAATCTTTTGTAAAAGATAGAAATATTACAAAATAAGCCGAGTCATCCACAATGGTCAGCCTACTCTTTCAGAATTCGAGGATCCGGTGCCAGCAAACAGACAAGAAAAGTGACTACGATGCGAGTTCACTCAGACAATAATTGACGGTTGAGTTGTGTACCAATGTTTACCTTTTTCAAAATAGCTTGACTAGATAGATTGATAGTTTTTTTTTTTTCAAATGGTAATGGTTGAATAAAACTCCTCACAACATCGCTTCGTTGGCAAATTTATAGTACAATCAATCAATCCGAAAAGTTCTAACACGCCTAATTTCCATACCTTTGAATATGAAAGTGCCGCCGTCCGCAGAATTGAAGATGGTGTCGAACTTAGGGTCGCCACAGAGGGCAGGGTCCTCAGCTGAGGGTTGCTGCGTAGTCACGCGGGGCACAGAGGGCGCAGCAGGCACTGGGCCACCGATATCCGTCTGCGACTTGTGACCGTATAGAGCCTGTGGATAATAGGAATGTCAGTTATGAGTTTTGATTTGAGAGAAGACTTTTTTCTTCGTAGTTCTTGCCTTTTTGCAAGTAGAGTTATGTCTTGCTGGAGTAGGCGGTTTGCATAGCAGGACGACATGTCTTACAGGATTGTGAAAAAGCAGTATTAATTACTAGAAAAAACAACACACAATTGAGAAACTGAGAAGCTTTTCTTAATATGACATGTTAAAATTATTATCAGTATTTACCTGAATTCCTTGGATGTCATCCTGGTCAAGCTGGAAGGCAGGGTCGTATCCTCTGTAGAAGGGAGCCATGAGTGCTGAGCGCACGTCACTGTGGGACAACCCTAGTGAGTGACCGAACTCGTGCGCTGCGACCTGCGGATGGGACAATATGTTGAATGGACAAGTTTTGTATTCGGATAGGAAATAGTTTTCATATGCAAATCTTGTATATTCTGCCTATTTGTATTTTAGATACTAGGAGCAACGTTAAAAATATTACGGTAAGTTCTAAATTAAACACCTGAACTAAATCTGGAAGAGTTAAACCTAGGAATAAGTTACAAAATTCAACGAATTCAATTAAAAATCATAATAAGTCTATAAATTTCCATAAAACCAGGCAAATTTTAGTCAACTGATGTCCCATAATTACCTGGAAGAGATTGGTTCCTCGCCTTGAGTTGATGGACCACATCTCAGCGTCATCAAAGTGAGCATCGCCTCCGTACACCTGCACATACGAGCCATTGAGGAAAAATGGAAAATCAACATCATTATCGATGAATCAATAATTGTCATATTGTTATAAAACCTTAGCCAGCCGCACGTACAATTCTTGGTAGGTAATTACAGTGATTGATTCTGCAATAACTCATATTACATTTTCTTGTATAGAAACAAACGGCGTTTGTTAGACTATTAGTATGGTTTTAAGTTGTTCCAACTAACTTGCTATCGTTGTTTTTAAAAACTGACGATTGCTCTTTGTTTTTCGTTTGTGTGTTTAAAATCGCACTCTGTCAGGACTTTATCTACCCCCTCAACCTATTGAGACTTTTTCTAATGCTTGCCTTCATAATGCTATGAGTATGCATCTCATAGACAATCCTTTAAAGGTTAGGTATGACTTGTTCTAAAAACACCAATACTTGCGCAGCAACAGTTTCACATGATTTCTTATGTCAACAGTGTCTACCCAACAAAATGGATAAATGATATCCTACGTTTACTTTTCATATTAAGGCTAAGTCAGTCAGTAAACCACAGAGATTTTAACAGGTTTTTCTAACTATACAAATATTAACGTCTTTCACCGTAATTTTTGCAAAACTGACTTAAAAGAAAAGTCTGTGTTATTCAGTGTTTAGCGTCAGGCCCGGAACAAAATGAATGGAATAACAGAAATGGTTAGAGCACATTGTAGTAAACGGAACAAATATAATAATTTGTTTCGCACAATAAAACGTTTTATTATCCCATTATCAGCACAAAGGAACTTTCACTATTTAGGCGACAATCTGTTACATCCGTTATTTTTATTTGTAGCAACATAATGGGACATTCCATTTTGTTGTAAGTTCATGTTTTAGTTCAGCTGATAATATGGGAAATAATTGCTGGTTCCTAATGTAATCATTGAAAACCTTATTAAATCATTTGGTAACATTTTAATAGGCGAATTAGCAAGCACTGTTTATTTTTTTCTGTAGAGCCTATGATATTTAATACTTTCCATGGCTTAAATTACTTGATAAAAAAACTAACGGACAATAACGAAAAAAAAACAGTTAGATTCGTCAGACATTTCGTAAGGTACTCTACGATTAGCATCGTCACTTACAACGAATCGAGTAAAAAACTATGCTGGACAACCTATTATAATTCCAATTGTTTGTTGCGACACGGCCTGAATAGTAAAATATCATTTGACTAAATGCTATTTAATGTGGACACAAATAGCTTTATCCATGTTGAAAAGGAATTGACCGCGACGTACTTTAATATGACTTTTAAACCATAATATGCAGGGAGTAAAAAGAAGGCGTGCAACAACGTGTGGTTTTTTTATAATAAAAGAATACTTACGGGGAAGTAAGCGTGGGCAAGAGTTCCACCAGGACCGTCGAAAGGATCGCCGTCTCCGTGCTCTCCTTTCTCGAACCTACAGGGAAATAAATAGAAGTTATTAATTTATGTCTACAGCACTTGGAATACTAATTAACATAACACTGCGTACCCATGAGATAGCAGTGACAATCATTAGCAATAAAATGTTGTTTCCGATCAATGAACATTGGGGATCAGCAGTAACTTGCATTACTACAAGTAGTTACGCGTCCATTCAATGACAACCATTCACGTTACGCAACAAAGATTACCCGCGGATTGTGACCAAAAACCTATTATGAGTGATTCAAATAACCCTACGTACAATACGGGCGGCCACTGGCACGATTTCAATATCTGTGCACAGATCTAAACGATGCACGGTGGCCGCGTATACCACGAAACACTCATTTTATTCTAACTTCGTTTCGCACGAACAGTATTCTAATTTTTGAATAAACTTTCGATTAAGCACGTTACAATGCGAAATTGAACAGAAAGTCGCAGAACCAAAATGACGGATTACTTAAGACCAGACTGAACCAGAGTTACTTTAGCAACGTTTTTTTGTAGTTTTCTGTATTCAATGCCACCTGTTGAAATTTTGTATTAGTATAACCATAGAAATTGTATTAATAGGTGAAACGGACATACGAAACTAAATTTTGAACTTACTGTTATTTTTATGTAGTTATAAAACTTTCAATTTAATCTTTTTGTATAACCTCTACACGTTATTGAGAATTGGCATGCAATCTAAATCTAAAATCTAGTGTTACTTATCCGAGTACATAATGAACTTGCCTGATTTCAATGTGGACTTGTCCAGACCGCTTCTGTGTGAAGGTTAGGTCTGTGTAGTCCGACCACACTGAGAAGGCTTTGGCAAGTTCAGTGTCAACCTCAGCACGGTTCAGCTTAGATGGGTACTTCGAGATTCTGTAGGTGAGGTTCTTGACACGCCATCTTGAACCTAGACAAACGGTTTTTATCAATATTTAAAGTAAAGGCAGTTCACAGAAAATATGTGTTTGTTGAGGTTGATCATGGTCATGCACAAATTATTATTTGATTTAAACAAGAATGAATAATATTTATATGAAGCGACACTCACCCTGCAGCGCGTATCTTTTTGCTCGGCTCTCTCCGAAGCCTACTTTGTCTCGCACGCCGCATCTTGGCAATGACATTACTTTTGTCGTTTCCTCATCTAATTCACCTGTAAACGAACGTAAACACATTAGATTTAAAGATTTTGCTTCTGTGATTTGCGGCTTTACATCGCCATGACTAATATCATCTTTGTTCTGACTCCTATAGGTTAGCAGTTTAGGATCGTACGTTAGAACAGTTGAATTTCAATTATTATCTCATTTGCATCGTAAAACTGTGAGTGTCAAAGGACAAACATAGACTTTTTGTAACGAACGATGACAAGGAAGTAATTACAGAATCACATCGACCAAAACCGCACACGGAAACCGATGAATAATGAGGAACCATGGTCACCGCGACCGCTGATCAGCTGTGAGTTGGAATTCTACGGCGACGCGATCGATTTACATTCATAGTTACGGGGAATAACAATGTACTTGTTAAAATACGCCATAAGGAAAACTACTTCACATTTAATATCTGTATTGCAGGAAGAGGAATTAATGAACGCGTCAATAATATAAACGGACATTTACGTAGATGATGTTCTTAAGTTTCAGTTACGTTATAATTCCTGATATAAATTATTAAGTTCTAAGTGGACGTCATCATTAAATCTTAAAAGGCATCATAACGTAGTGTTTGTGACAAGCTCGTCCGAACTCGTGCAGTGACCGATAATGAATAATGTATTTATATGTGCCGTCTGTGCGTTATTTGCTTACATAAGAACACTGCCTTCAGTCATAGTCAAGACCAATAAACTACTTCTCGTGTCAAGGCACGTACGTGTACGAAGACGAACCGAGCTCTGCCCACATAATTCTAGCGTGTTTAAATAGTCGGTTGTGGAGATCGCAGACTTATAAATTGCTTCGTGGATGTGTGTGACTGTAATAACTGTGATGATCACCAAGGCTGCCCGACCAACTGTATAGAACTAACGACCGGCTAATTCAAGGGTTACCGTTCAAATGTTAATATTTGCAAATCTCATATTCAAAGCAAGTGTAGCGTAGCGTTATCGTCATAAATGATCACAAACGGTTTTGATCCGATCTGGTGTATAAAGTTAAAAAATGTCCATTGAGGAGTCGTAACTGGCTTCTGGCCAACTGACAACCCTGATTAAATGACAGGTTAGCGGATAGTTTCACTTGGAATTACAGTTTTGCAAGGTCAAGGTGGTCCGGAAGTGGGGTAACATCACATTCATTATGTCAACCTTTGTAATCCAAGAAACGCTTGGTCACTTACACGCACCTAGCCATAGTTCTCACCATTACATAAGCAGCTATAATAAATGATGCAGTTTTACATACGGTGTTGATTAACGATCTTTTTAATCCAATTATCATAATTGATTTAAACCAGTATTTAAAGATGGATAGAATTATAATTTATGAGAAAGAATTCTAATTGATGTGGCATACATTATCTTCTTATGATCTTGTGTGTTGATAGATGGCAATGTTTTTTATTGTTTGTTTGTTTTATTATCATAAATCAGTTCTATTTTCCCATCTGATCGATTGATACAATACGAATTTAATCAAAGTAACAGATCGTAATCATGGCTTACGCAAACTGTTTTACATTAAAATTTCAACAAAGTAATGATTGCAGCTTTCTTAGACCACAATTGATTGTCTCTTAATCAAAGTGTAATGATCCGTGAATATTTGAGGACGGCGGCACCTTCGGACAACATTTACTTAACTGAATCATTCCTCAGACATTAGCACAGGACACTATTTAATAAATAGGTTTTAACACGAGTCACAAAATAAATATATTAACCACTACTTCACCTACAACAAACCTACCCGTAGCTAATATTAATATAAGGTTATTTCCAATTTAAATTATTTAAATGAAGTTGGAAATTTTAACGTAAAATAATGATTAAAATTTATAAACCATACGTTCCCTAGACACATAATTATGCTTTCCTAACATTTATTACAAATGATTCATGTACCAGTTGGTAGTAAATTGTAGAATAATGACAGGCTATCAACCGATAAGCCGATGTATCTTTAGAAAGGCTTACCTGTAGCGTTGAGCCCGGCAAAGCTCTGGAACTCGGCGATAGCTCGGCGCCACGAGCCCTCGTCCATGATGTGCCCACTCGACGGATTCCTCACAGAGGGACTCAGATATCCGTATTGCGCTAAGTACATCTGAAAGTACACATCCCCTTCAGTCTGCCGTACCCAAGTTTGGAGTAGGCCTCTGTTCTCACACGAAAGATGTCTAGCTACTTGTTACATTGTGCTCAATAGTGTGCATAAGCTTCCGTTCGTGCTAGTCTAATGTGAATTAGGTTCTAAGTGCAGTCCTAAACTTCAGTCGAATGAAAACAGAGATCCATTAGCATTGATACATAAAGACAATAGAGCTGGCCGCTCTATGATTCACAATAAAGTTGTGTTTTTATTTAGGCGTTGAAATGGATTTCCCTACAAGTCATTTTAGGAATATAATTAACGAATATCATACAATGTTGCTCTCAACGTGGAGTGACGTGGTCTAAGCTACTAATTAGCTGGCAGAGCTCTCGTTTATCTCGTGCAAGTACTTACTGACGTTATATTATCTCACCTCACCGCAACAAGGTTACCCAGCCATTGTTTATTGTCAACGCGCTTGATAACGTGAACCACGTCGTTAGAGCAAATACATGGATAAGAAGATAATTTCTTATCCGACATGTAACTTAGTTCATTCCATTCATTTTGCAACGCGATAATCTCATTAAAGAAAACTATATTATACCTACTTTAGGTAGCAGATTTAAAGCTTTAAGTTCAGTATGTAAAGAAAGATTTCGTATATCGTTAGAAGCTGCATTCGCTTGTCGCGAATGGTATACGGAGACATGGCGACCTTGGGCAGTAGCGGAGCGCGTGCGCTGCATCGCAATGCGCGCACATATCTCCGCACACCAGCGCGAACGCCTGCAGGCTCTTTGTTCCCCCTCACGCCGGGGAATACTCACAACAATGTCACTGTTAATCCCGCAGTCAATACCCCCAAAAGCCCGTGTTTACTATTGTCTGTCCAATGCGTCCCATGCCACGAGAATACTAAACATATTTTCAAAGATTTCTACTATTTGTTAAGCAAATCAAACGTACGTTTTACAGATATCATCACGAATGAGTGATTGACCTCAGTAGGCATGAAATATACCTAGAAGTATTTGCGTTTCATTCTTTATTGCTCAGTATTCCAGTGTTTGTATCTGCTATTTCTACAAGTTAAATGATATGAAAAGCTCTATTATATGCCCATTACATAATTTATTACATTGTATCTTTAGTACTGAACCCAACGCATGCATTATTTTCAATGCAAATAAATCAATGTTTATTCGATGACTAACCGCGAGAGAATCGGTCAGTTTTTGGGTGCGTTGGGCCAGGCCATTGACACCGTGGCACAAAGTTGCAGCCTTTTGTTTGTTACACAAACCAAAACGCACACTTGTACGTCTCACCTCGTACCAATGTAAATATTGTAGCCTGCTATTTGGTCTACATATCGTATTGGTAACAATGTTCCTGAGCGAACTATTGTTCCTTACAGGTAAGAATTCTTTGGAAACACGCGGTGGTTTCAAGATACACAACGAGCATTGTCGGGCAACTGCAAAAAGTAGCGTCTTGCCGGTAAAGCATATTTATCTTAGGCTTATAAGTGAAAGGAATAAGAGCGACCTGTATTACAGCGGAAGGATTATTGATGGAGGCGTTTAAATAATGAATTCGTATGAGCATATCGGGGTCAGTGTGTCCCCATGAATAACGGGTACTGTCGGAGCCTGCGCCCGCGCTGATCTCACAGCGCAGCCTGCGGCGCTGTGCTCTACAGACCTACTTAACTCATGTAAATTTCTACAGCCTCGGGGAACGTCCAACGGCATGTATCACGCCTCATCGCTGTGTAACAATGCTAATTGGTAAAAATAACTCCAGTCCGATGTTTGACGTCTTAAACAACTATACATTTCTTACCAGCATAATGCAGGTAATGGTAATACCTGTAAAACCCACCTCATTTTGGACTGGTTTTAAATGCAATAATATTTAAAGGTTTTTTCAACGATTTGAACCGTTGCTGGTAATTTCCGCGTATTCAATTCCCCAAGTCTCAACGTAAATCACAGTGTTAGGTACCTACAGTTTGGGCTTTCACTTCAAGATTAAACTAATAGGAGCACGCTCCGACATACATAGGTAAGCTGTAAATCGCAAATTTAAACAACTGAACGTGAGTGTGATCATTCATGTAGACATTAAGGATGACGATATGTTATGCCAGTTATTTTCAATCGAAGTAACGGGTCGGTTGCGATTAACGGCATTTTCAAAAGAAAGGATAAGTAGGTACGTGTCGAGTTGTGAATCAAAATGTCCCAAACCACGTGCTGGCATTGAGTCATCATATAACTAATGCTTCTGCGTTTACTGCGAGCTTCGTATGACCCGACTAGTTGAATTAATGAAGTTTACAGAGCTCATTGCTACTACAGACGATGTTGTATTGTGACCTATTAAATAAAGACGAACAATGAGACTGAATCATTTGAATACTGAAAGTCTGTCTTATTTATTTACTTAATTAGTTTTTGCAATCAAATCTCGTATCGATTTACTAACTGGTATAGTATTTTTTGGCTAGCCGATTTTATACAGACAGTTTTACTGACATTTATTTGAATAGCTAGTTCACTAATCAGATTCAATCGAATTTTCAGTAAGTATATATATTTTCAGTAGACATACAGCAGTGTACCGTGTGGTGCCGGACGTAAAGAATAACACCACCCCATTTTTTCCCGTGGGTGTCGTAAAAGGCGACTAAGGGACTTACTAGAGAATGGGCAGCAGCGTTCTCTATGCATTTTACCACCATACTGCGATCGCCAACCCGCCTGCCAAGCGTGGCGATTATGGCAAAGCCCCCCAAATTGGGGGAGGCCTAAGTCCAGCAGTGGACGTCTGTCGGCTGAAATGATGATGATGATGATACAGCAGTGGTGGCCCAGGGACCTGTGGTGGCCCATTGGTAACGGCCACTGCCTATGAGCTGTAGGTCGTTTGTTCGAATCTGACCATGCCCTTTACTTTTCGTAATAAATTTCATCACCACTGCTCTAAAAACAGTGAAGGAAAACATCGTGAGGAAACGAACATGTCTTATAACCAAAAATTCAAGGACATATGATATCTAACAACCCGCACTGGATCCGTGGGGTAGATTACGGTCCATTCCCTCTCACTGAGCAGAGGTCTGTGTCCCAGCAGTGGGAACATTATAGGCTGACTATGATTATGGTACATATATTGGTGTAAAGAGGTGTTAATGATTTGGAACTTACTAATATATAACCTTCGCTAATTGTCTTCTTGCAAAGAAACAGTTGTGTCATTGACCGATTTATTTTATATCATGATTCATAATTCCCTCTGTTTGTAAAAATAAATGGGTAGGTTACTCATTACTAAAGCCTAATCTTACTCATACTGTGTTAGTAATATCCACTTCCGGTTCCTGACCTACCTTTTGTTTACTTAGTATGTCATTGTTTTAAGTATAGTTCCTACATTTTGTGATATGAGCTTATTTTATCAGAGATAGGAGTAGGAGATGTCCTTCCAATTTCATGGTCTTTAACACCTTGGTAGGTATATTAGTCACTGTACTCACTGCCCGAAAGATTCATCAAATATTATGCTTTATTAAACAAATAAACTTTTAAAACTTACAAGATAAACAGATATAAACGGTACTTAGATGTCAAGAAGTCAGATTATTCACTAACCCATATCGCCCACATAAACAGAAATTACTCATTCCTCTAAGTTCATTGTTAAACGATAGCGAAACTTTCATACGTATTTAAGATCGCACGCAAACACACAATAAAACTGCCAATAGAGCAAATATAATAATTACATTAGCATACGAAGTTACGTAACATAATGGAGTATGATAATCGTTATTAGTATTCAGAGAGGCACGACAAAAAGGCGCAATATGTACACATGTGCAGGAGAACGCCATGGGACGATTATCTATAGCCAAACGATTACAATGTAAACTATGCGGGCATTTAATGACACCTATGTATGATTGCGTACTTTACTTATTGTACCCGCTGACATTGGCTCGGATTCACGTGGAACCATCATTAAATTGCCCCTCCGGTATAATGGAAAAATTGAGAGCCGTCCATACAGTGCCATAATGTATTGTGTAACGATAAATCACCTTTAATTTGCATGAGAATTGCTTTTTTATCATGTTATAACTGGTCTGTTCGAGTCATGTCGATGATAATCGTGATCTTAGGAAACTATGTAGATGTTACTCAATCAAATGAGAATGCGTTTAAATAAATAACATCAAATTAACTATTATATAATTTAGTCTTATTAATGCATGGCCGATGGCAATTTAATATGAAATCATTTCATTTTTATTGCCTACTTTGTGCCACTGCACACTGTCAGCAGTGTAAAGGCCTCCACCATATCTGTTCAGGCATCCTTTTTTAAGGCCATCTCGCCACCTCTTCCTGAGCTGTCCTCCGCAGCGCAGTCTATCTTCAGGCACCCACCTTGTGAAGACTACTGCCCAGCGGTCACTGTGTATGCGACTGAAGTGAACCACCCAGTCCCATGTCAGGCAGCTTTTTTTCCAACGTCTATGATATCCATTTTGGAGCGCAGTGTGGTGTTTTGTATTTTGTCGGTAGGTTAAACCCCTGCATAAAATGCTGCGCTCCATTGCTCTTTGGCAAATCCCAAGGCGGAACTTTTGCGGCTAATAATAAAACTATAAATAACTTGCGTAAAATAAATTAATAATTAAATATTTATGAAACAGAAACACTGCAAGTGTTAATAAAACCAACAACCAAAGAAGGCGAAGTATAGAATAATTGACCACAAGCTTCTCACAGGTGTGAACGAAAGTTATGCTATCAACTCCAACCCTACCAAATAAAGGCCGTCCCTTATTAAGTTAGAAGCATGCAGTGCACATGTTCTAACAAATAAAACAGGTTGCTCATTACAAGCTATCACAATGGCCAGCTAATCATTATCAGTAGGACGAAGTGCTTAATAGGAGTTGTCGTAAATATGCCTCGGCAGTCACGCGAGCATGTTCCACGAAATGCATCTGCTCTCAGCGATCACTCAGATATGCCTTCCCGGGAAGATCTGACACGTGTAGGTATTCGTCAACACATCCCTGTACGCGTAATGCATGTGCCGAATATGCTGAGATGATATCTATGTCGCCTGGTGATAGCAGTTTTGCTTTGGCAAAGAAAGACACGTGCTAACTGTACCGAGATTGATTTTTCGTGTCTTTAGTCATTAATAACTAATTCAACCTGTTAAAAAGCTTGGTATTCTAGAGAAAAACAATCGAGCGTTGTTTGTTTTGTGTCAGACCTACTTCGGCACGTTTTTTTCAGTCATGTATTGCAACGTGTTTTTTGTATGATTTATTTTAAATTATCAAAAGCAAACACTTGATAAGATAGTGTGCATTAATCCTGAGAAGTCTAAGCAGGCAATAAATATAGTGCATTTATCTTGTTACAATGCTAACGACCCGCGCCGCCTACGCCATTTGTATTGCAGCACCTCTGTACATACCATCTGTTATTACAATAACGCGTTAAAACCTATACCACGCTCTTATACGGGATGTATTCAAATTAAGATGCAACAAAACACTTAGTGGTAGCAAAAAAGTAAAAAATATTTTGGTATATGTTTAATGAATGATGAAAAACGAGCAAAAATGTGTGGAGATCCATTTTAATTTTTCTTTATTTTATTTCTGTTGTTATAGCGTCAATAGAAGTACGTATTCTGTAAAAAAATTAACTGTCTACCTATTATGGTTCATAAGCCCGTTGACAGACAGACGGACGGAAAGACGAACTGCGGAGGTTTAGTAAAAGGGTTCCGTTGGAACACAGTGTGTATGGATCCCTAGAAATTAAGGGTAAATTATAACAGCACAAGTGTTTGTAGTGAGAACCTTTTACGAGAACGCCAACTACTAGAGAAGTATGGAGAAGAATACATTAATATATTGGGACAAGAGCATGATGATATTGCATTTGCAGAAAGTTAATATTCCACGATCTGCTTTTAATTTACACATTGTATAAACAGCGCAGCATCTTGCTTCTCATTGCACCATCTCGTATACATGTAATTAAATTAAACGTATGTATATGTATCACGCAGTTGCATGAATTAATACAAATTATGTTCTCGTTTGATAAACCACGTGGGGATATATAGGGTGACATGTTTTCTCCACTACGCCACCAACTACTCGTGGACTATATAAATTTAATTAGTTCACCTCTTGCAGTTATTTATTACCTATTAAGATCTTGACTTAATTATGCCTATTGATACCTATATGTCACATGTAATAAATATATATCACACGCATGATATGGAACGTGTCGCGATGCGCACGCTGCCGATGACGTCCCGCGCATCCTGTCAGTCAGTCGCGCACCCGCCTCGTCACGGGCGCATATAAAGGTGCTCTTTTAGATCCCCGCGTCTCTCGTTCGCTCCGCCCTTTTTTTCTGATTCACTTCTGTAGGTAATAAACATTGTAAATGCCGAACCAACGCAATCAATATTTATGCATGATGTTAGGAATCACCCATAGTAAATACCTAGTCTATAGAACTCAATCACAAATGACAGAAATTAATTACGTAATTACAGCTTAAGCTCGTTAATTCTTTTACAATGTTGACAATAACACTAAATATACGTGTACTAGGTATATTCAGTGTAATCGTAAGCGCATCGGAAAAATTGTTTTTCTGATGTCAATAAAATTACCATTCAATTCAAATCCGACACATTTGTTTGCATTTTTCTACGCGTTAATAACAATATTATGTAAACTTTTTTCTATTTACATGAATAATAAAATGGCGGTAAGCTTTGTACTCCTATCGTCTACATAATTAATCCATAATATATTATTTTTCTGTGATTGTAAGGCGTTTCAGGAATGTAGGAAAATACAACATAGATAAACAAACACATAGAGCCATCCATATATTTCTCATTTAAAAATACACATGTTGAAGATAAATGGCTCCCATACAAACGTAAGTTGAATAATTAATTTGGACCGACGACTATTATATAAGTTAAAACAACATGTTTGTTTGTCCATCCTGTCATCGTTTTATGTAAATCAATCACATTAAAATGCAACTTAATTGCTTTTTGCGTTATATTTTAATTTTTTCAGAGTAAACAACAGTAACATTGTACATGAAATTTTTATTACTTAGCTATTTATTACAGCTAGATGCTAGCATTTGCGATTTTAGCACATGATTGAAGACCCCGGCGGCGGCGTAGAAAATATTCGTTGCCTATAAAAAATAAATCTGCTATTACATACATTGAGTGTGTACGTTGTAAGTATTACACATTTGTATGAAACAGCAGTATTTTTTTTTCATCTACAATCATGTGCTGAATTCACGGTAACTTTTTGTGCATAGATATCCTTTACGCCCGGTATATAGCGTTCTCGGTGAACTATAAATAATGAACAATCTAAATAATTCAGGAAAACTATAAGCCAGTTATTATATAACCTTAGGTATACCTAACCTGTGGTTAAACACACTTGAGCTTGTATTCCTACCTATTGAAATATTGACAACTGATAAATTGCGGTTCAGCGATAGGCGCATTAAAGCTGCGCGCGCGGTCCGCCGACCGCACTTATTCATGCGCACGCGCAAAGGATAGATAATTACCTCGTAATTAGTTTCAATTACGTTGCGATTGACGAAAGATTAAAATAGAATTTATCGCGTGTGAAACACCACTTTTCCGTAGTAGAATGTAGAAAATGTTTTTTGCGGTAAAGTTAGCCCGCCCTTTGTGTGTGTGTCTTCGCGTTTGTCACGTGGACCACAGCACATTGTTTTACTTTTCAAATATAATAGACTTTGATCTGATGATTGCTTGCCAATCATCAGCGGTCCTCACGTGCAACGCGTCATGGTTTTTAAATACATCGGGTCAACCTACGAATGCACAGGATTCTTTTATTAATGAACGTTGAGACACCTATGTTACCTACTGCATTCCAATAAATTCTGAGAACATATAGATTACATGGCTTCAAGTTAAATGCTTGACCTTATCCTATGATAGGGTATTATTGTGGAATGTTAGTCTCAGTGTTAGACACCAATTATGTAACTCGACTAACATTACTTTGCCCGTTTTTTTTAATTCTTGCGATACTTTTTTTTTCCAAGCTAATGAAGCAATTATTCTTTTTCACGGGATCTGTGGCTGAAAAACTCTTTTCATCGATAATAAGCGACACGTGTAGGTAATTATTATTACTAATGAATTGACATAATATTAGCCACCTGTTTGAAGAACCGTCAATTAATAATGCTTTGAAAAAAGAATATAATTTTCATACATTTCAGACTCATGAAACAAAAATTCTTCCAAAACTAACTTTAAAGCCCAAATCCCTATTTTACTACTTTAAATAAGACGTAGGTAGTTCCGTAATGTGGGATGGATATGACAGTGAGATCAAATGTATGGTAGATCAGATGACAGTGATGACGACGTGAACAATAAGCAGTAGCGATCAGAGGACGGTGGCCGTGGCGCGCGTGCCGAAGGTCGCCGCGCGCTTCCTGCGTGCGTGACGCGCATGCGCGCCGACCTGCCACCACCACCACCAGCCACCACTCATCACTAACTCACTAATCATCACAAACTCATTTCCACAAATGCATACATGCATAAAGCACATAACAATCCCGTTACCAAAAAAGCAGTCCGTTCAGATTACGGTAATACAGAGGTGACCGGGTCGCTTTTTGTCTCCGCGGGCACAAGCTATTGTCCAAGCATTACACACGTCTCATTTATGCTATCGGCACGCTTCACCGTGTTAAACAAACGTCTCTTAACTTTAGCTTTTAGATAATAATTATATTATCTGTGTTTATTCCGCTCAAAATCTTAAAAATAGGCTAGTTACCGTTTACCTATCTTTAAGAGATCTGGCGACATCTCACAGTTCGTCATCGTATTTTTTGTCTTCATGTTCTGCGAAGTCCTAAAAAATATTTATTTCCCAGGATCGTGAATCGTGACCAGGGTTAAAATACTTGCGGTCGGTGGCACTGTACATTCAAAATATTTTGTTTTTGATCACGATCTCGAGAGCTTGTCGGTAGTCGGCAGGCTCCGGTGTGATCTTAAGATACTGAGATACGCATTTCCCAAAACGCATAACAAGGAGGCGGTCGAAACCTTGTTGACAGTTAAACATCCGCAAACAGCCGCAACGCGACAGCCTGACGCGATTCTCCTAGAAATCGTCCTACAACCGTCGCGTCCCGCCTGTCTGAAGAAGCCTTTAGATATGCACGAGGCATTTAAACTAACACAACATACTCTAAGTAGACTACTGCAGAGATAATATAACACGAAACGGCATAATCTTTTTTATAAATATTGAAACATTAATAAAACTTAAATGAGGCTCGTCAACGATTATATGTTTCATCGGTTCATTGTTCTAAACATTCAAAGGAAATTTTCCGAGAGATGTCCCCTCGTCGTGTGGGACACGCGTCGAATTTTTATATCGCATTAATCGAATCGAGTAGGAATGATAAAAACAAAGAACATCACAGGTTCTTGGCACTTTCTGGCTCGGCTATTGTTCTCCGGAGGAGCCTTAGACAGGAGAATGACCCTCCTTATATGGATACGTTTATCATAACAGTACCTGTTTCAAATGACAGGAAATGCCTGGCCCATGACAATGTGCCGACCATAACATCTTGGGTTTATCACGTGGGTAAGGTACAACGACCTACAAATACCTGCATCACATACTGCCTTACAAAAATACCTTATCGTGACTGAATTCGATGCTGAACGCACGACATTTGTCAGTGCGGAGCCGTCTCCTAGTAACGAATTCAGAATTTCAATATTTTGTGTACCGCTCGTTGCAGCCGGAACATTAGTTGGTTTCATGTTCTTTAAACGTAATTTATCTGATATTCTATTGTAGATACGGAATGAAACATGGGCTAATTTGCTACGGAACTATTATGACGAATGACATTTTTATTAGCGCAATTGAGAATGTAAACAAGTCTGGCGTGACAACGAGTTGGCGATGCTGTATTATATTTTATGGTTTTTCCATGTCAGCAAGTGTCGTACACTGTCAATTAAGAGTGGGTTTACCTATCTTTTAATCATCGGACCGGTCTTCATGGAAACGAATCAACGAAACCACAGCTTGCTCTTGACTTAAAACATAGGTATTAAGCCTAGATGAATGCTAAGCTAGTTTCTGAGATTTATAACGATTCAAATGAATGAAACCACATTGTTTTATTATAGGCTTTTCTTATCTCAGGTATCCCATTTATTAGTTGCGAGTTTTACTAAGTTACGCCACCATATTGTAGCTCTACATTCGTTCAGTCACATTGTCGACATTATTATGAATCCCGTATCAATAAAACGCCATGCTTTGTACTTTACAAGAGCAATCGATTTACTGTTATTGTTGCTGAAACGGAGGTTTTCCATTCAATTTTGATTTTTCATTGAGTAAAATCAGTTTTGTCTACGAAATTATTCATTACATAAATATCTTATTGAGGAGGTAAAATATTACTACAATCAAGTTAATATTTTTTGATAGAATCGATAACAATCCTAGAAATTAACAAACACTGCAGTACAGCCCAACAAAAACAGAGGTTCTATGTTTTTACGGTTTGGTTAATTTTTGCCTGTAAGACGCTCCGTGGTAATACTGACGCGCCTGATCTGCATACTATGCTGGTTCGCTTCTTTGTCTAGACAATTACTGCCGCTGCAGAAAGCACAGGCTATTTGCAGTACCTTCACGGTTGTGTGTGCTAAATCCCTAGTACCACCTACTTTGGCAGCACTTAATGATCTCTTGGACACCAACCCAATAAGCGATCTGTTTGCGGACCAATGGGCGAATATTTTATCGGCATAGTCAGAAGTAATGTTTTTGCGTTTTTACCTATTCTGATAATTTTATATAATTTTTCTTATTTGTGCATGTGCACCTACAAACTGTGGCTTTTATTTGTGTGTGTTTTAAACCGTATTAGGCACCGGTTAGGCTACCTCGCATTATTAACAAGAACCTGTGTTATTTCTTTGCTAGACATAAGATTTCGATTTCACACAGCCAATGAACAGCTGGGATTTTTCTACGTTACTTATAGGTATGTAAATAAACTAAGCCGCTGAAAATCGGCCGTCTTTTGTAGCAGTATTTAAAATATGAATATAATTACCCAAAGTTCGCCATACGAGTGGAAGCGGGTTAGTAGGACGCATATTAGCCTTGACATAATCACGGCTATTTTACACGGTTTTTCAGACCTTATCGTTAAATTGATTAGATTGTAATTTGGCGATTCGCAATTTTATTTAACTGCGAAATTACTTGTATGTTATTATCAGAAAGTATCTGTCACTCGTGGTGTGGGATGGACCCCCCGTTATATAGCCTAACGATTTTTGGAAGGCGGTTGGGTAAGAATGGATGAAGAAGGCAAGAAACTGAGGGGCAATTCTCATTAATTTTAAGAATGTTCACAGTCTGATCTCAACCTCAATCTGTCAAAAGTACCTCGAGCCTCCATACCTTTTTGACAAGTTTCTGACATTTGATTGTCGCTATGATGAGACTAGGTATTTAACGTTTTTAATTACCAGAATTGGCCGTCAGGTGATATAAGACAACATGGTAGAAGCCCATCTCCTACGGTGGAGATGCGAGTTGATTGTTCGTCAGATTATAGAAAATCTGACGAACAATCTACTATTATGTATGTAGGTATATCTATATTTAAGTAAAGCTTTGTCCAAGAATGTTAAGGAAATGCATCTTTATGCGCTAAGACTTTGGCGAGCCTCCATAACAAAACGTGATTGACTTTCAAATTCTTAAATCTTCTGCTATAACTTTCCTTTGTTGGCCTCAATCTTCAATAGTTATGGCATTCCTAGATATTCCCATTTATATAAGTGACTGTATGGAATGTAAATAATGACGTTGATTCATAATAAAAGGGCTTAGAACATCGTTTGTTTTATTTTATTGTAAGTACCTAAATCGATTACTTTTTATTGTATTGGACTTGTGGTTTCCGCGGTTACTTAACTTTCTTTTCTACTAGAACACTGAGAAAAAAAATACTTTTCCGGTGTTATATTTTTTCCACAATTAACACGCCCTGCTTCTTTATGCATTGAAATCAAACGTAACTGGCGAATTGTTTGTACACGCCTCTGCTCAACCCTTTAGAAAATACAAGTCTTTGAATATTTTGTATTAAAACTGTCTTTGTTTATAAATATTTTCAATAAAACAACAAGCCTGAACAACCGATAATGATAAAATAAATATTATAATAAGACACATTTATATTCTAACGAGTAATTTATTTAATATCGATATTGAATTCAAGACAGCTTACTAGAAATTATTAGCAATATATGACTGTAATAGGAATGTCTACTTATGCGGCATTAAGTTGTGAGTCGGATAAGGCTGTGCTTATAAGTCAGCAGGCAGCGAGGAGGGATGCGGGCATATCAAAGCATTACCATAGTTCCCACACCTGGAACACAGGCTTCGTCTCTGTGAGAAGGAGAGGGTAGTTATTCACCACGCGGGCCCAGTTAGGGTTCATAGCTGCCACATGTCTTAAAATGTTTGGTTAAAAGACATGCCGGTTTCCTTTCGATGTTTTCCTTCAAGTTTTGAGAGCACTGGCGATGAAAATAATTTTACACACAGTAATGCGCCTGTCGGGGTTTGAAGCTACTACCTACAACTCGTAAGTCACAGTGGTATGCGCTGGGCGCGGAGCGCGTGTTGTCATATAATATATGAATCTTAGCCCCTATTATACTAACTAATACACAGTTTTTTTTTACAAAACAATCACAGTCATGTCACCATCTGAATGTGTCTGAAAATACTCATAGTATTTAAAATGAAGATTAGATTTTTTGCCATCTTATCATTCTCTGCTATTGACATGCCATAAGCTAGCCCTAACGTCTTGGTAGAAGATAAAAACAGTTATTTGGGAAAATTATGTTGGTGCTCTTGGAAAAACTTCATTAAAAGCTTGACCGTGTTTACTTCCTTTTTCAGATATGTTCTTATTGATTTTAGTTCAATAAATAAAATATCTGAAAAAAGAAGTAGAATAGCGGGCGAGCCCATTGCCATTGGCTGGGACACTGGGATCTAGGCGCCGGGCTGTTGTGAAAGTCCTGATGGAAAACCGAATAAAACTACGCCTGACCTGGGAATCAAACCTTGGACCTTATGGTCAGCAGAAGTGTTTGCGAACACTAGACCAACGAGAGAATTTACATCTTCTCTAATATATCTTTCTTTAGTCGGTAGATGTACCGACTAAAACATCTCAACAGCCGTTCTCAGGGATCTCCGCTGAAAAGCTTCACAGGTTTTTTTTTTTTTCAAGAGAACCATAATGGCCCCCACACAATGGTCCCCGCCACGCTATCTACTCCTACATAAGCGCAGCCTTAGGATGTATAGTGGTGCGGGTATTGCGTTGCCGTGCGCTCGCCGGTCGCTGTGCTCTATGACCTAGAACTTGACGGCTAGCGAGCTCAACAACTCGTGGTGACTCAGGCACCCGCGCCGTATTCCGAGAAACGGTGAGATTTTATTATTTACGTGTATCCTCTAGAAACCCTTAGAAGTAATAATTCTTGCTGCATCGAGTGTGACTCAGTTCGTGATTAGAGGTTTATGTGCACTGTCCTTTTTGTGAGTACACTTTTATTTAAGTAGGTATCAAACATAGTATTGGTATGAGTTTCTTATTCGGATGGTGTTACTACGCATGACTAATGTTTTGACATTGCGAGTCTGATGACTTGATTGCTATATTTTCCGGAAGTTACAGTTTATGGGAAAATTGCGTTTGTTTTTATTTCTAACAATGTGTCTGTTGGTGTTGAATTCTGCGATTTTCTTTCATTTAAATCTGATTTTACATGCTGGTATAAAAATTTCAAGTGAACAACTGCAAACTGCAATTGTGAAGCAACTTTCTAGTGTAGGTATGACTGAAAAGATTTTTTGATTTTTTTTTAAGGTAAAACTTGGCTATATTTAATTCTCGTGTCAAATTAGTTAGTTATAGAAACACTTATAATTCAAGTAACTTTATTACAATATTACTTGATTCTACTTGAATTTCTATGAAATAATTTCCAATTCTTTTTCATTCTTTTTTAAGCATCTCTTTTTTCATTTTTATGAAAGATCAGAGCTTATTTCAGTTTCAAGAAACTGAAATAAGCTCTGATCTTTGATCTCTGATGAACCAAGGTTCATTATGAAAGACTAAGCAGAGTCTATGTAATGCAGTCGTCGTTGCTCTCATTTATAACTATTTACACAATATATGGCCACGTCTTATCAACCAAAATTACTTTATCTTAAAATACGTCACCAACAGACATCTTGATAACTCCTCTACATTTAAAATAGCAATTAGGACAAACAAACTATAATAATAATAATAATATTCCACAACTATCACACAACGCCATCTAGTCCCAAGCTAAGCAGAGCTTGTGTTATGGGTACTAGACAACTGATAAACATACTTATATATTTCTAAATACATACATATTATAGATAAATTACACCCAGACACAGAACAAATGATCGTGCTCATCACACAAACATTTGTCCTGGGTGGGAATCGAACCCACGACCTCCGGCATAGCAGTCAGGGTCACTAACCACTAGACCAACAGGCCTGTCAAACTCAACGTATATCTCGTGTTTGGAAAACCAACTATGTATTTACAAAGCATCAACATTTAAAAATATATTCAAGCGGGTAGTATCAGACCGGACTCGGAAAAAGGATGTTGATTCCATAATTAATTTATGGCCATTGATTCATACACAACATTAGCGTATTTTAAAAATACTACACAAATGACGTAATACCCATTGAAAGAGTATAATGACCAATATCTTGCTACACCCATACACACACACTTAACACACATGTCTTATATGGTGCGCGTGAGTCACAATCTGCGTTAAACAAACGAAATGAGAAGACAAACAAAATGTTCTAGTGTCGAAGCGAAAGGCGGGCCACTTATCTTAGCCGGACTACCTCGATTTATGAATGAACACGTTACTATAAACACCTACGAGTGTGTAACTCTACCTAGTATCAATGTATGAGACTCAGATTCAATTTAATTCAGAACGGCGTTCTGAGAAAAGTTGACTCAGCGACCGCTATGCGCACCCACGTATCATTTCCGATTCCGATGATAATAATTATCGATTATTAACAGGATGTAGAGGAAATGCGTATTACAAAAAATTCCTTAGTAATAACACTAACAAGTACTTTGACAAGTCTATTCATTGCTATCGTTATCTACAATGATTAAGCGAGATATTAAATTATATGCAGTTACAAAGAAAAATCCATTTCAACGCCAATATTTCTAAACTATTGCGCTAGAAGATGCAAAAACTGTAAAGTTCGATTTGCGAACGTTTTTCTTTTTATGCAAAAAAATGTAATCGACTTACCATCGCATTGTCTGCATTACCGAAGGTCGGCGCGGCGCTACTCCTGGTCAGGAACACCAGCGCCACCGTCGCCGTCCACAGTATCCTCAGACTACTCCTCAAACTGACGAACGCCATGTTTACTGGTGATATCCTTAATCTTCTACTAGATATGCTCATTTGATATTTCCTTATAATATAGTTTTGTAAAAATTATCTAAAGGACGGAATAATTGTCATTACTCTTGTGTCGTTTTCTTAACCTATTTGGTTTGTAAGTATAGTAAAGTATTGTCGTTGATATCTTCGAGCACCACGATGATATGTTATCTGGAACAAAGAATTTGTAACAATTATTATCGCGACATGTGAACAACCTAACTGTTTACGTCACCGTCTTGGGAATAAAAATGCATTCACGATTATTTAGATATATAGCTACAACTGATAACTTAATCTCAATATCGTAAGAAAACCGGTAATATACCAATTATTACAATACTTTTCGTTGGTTTGTGTCCCCGGAGGGACTTGGACGGGCAAACCAACGAAAAGTTTCTACGCTTTGGGGGTCTCTACGGGCGTCTAGATCATGTGCTGAATTCAAGATTACAGATTGTGCTTTCATAAAATATAGGCATGAATAATTTTATATTTTGTTTATAGCAGTAATCTATAGGTTAGGTAGAGGTTTTTGTAAAGGTCGGCTCTGCGTCATATCCGCGACATCGTTAATTGCTGTGAGTCAGTGGCCATCATCTGTACACTTATGTAAGACGTTTCTGGATTATCAAGACATGAGCTAAATACATAATAATTATTATTGTTTTACAAATATACCTACATTTAAATGATTACTCATACAGCGTAGCTTAAAAAGAACTACTGATATCTAATTACATTTTTAGTAAAAATTCAGGTGATTTCATATTATTTTATACGATTTTTCAAAAGGTCAAATACTCTTTAATAATTGTTAAACAGTTGTTGAAGCACAAACAACATTTATTTTATAATTTAAATTTTTGTATCGCAGTCTCATTCGCTAAGCATAAGTGATATAAGTAACAAAAAATGTATTTTTTTGCGGCGTATTCCTATGTATTATAATTATTGGACTTTGACTTAACTATTTACATGGCTTCAAATCAAAATTATCGTTATAACCTAGTGCTGTTGCCTATAAATGAGAAAGATAGCTCCATACTAATCAACATTGATTTCTCTTACACTACAGTCATTCATAGAAATAGGTCTGTCTGTCATACACCGCTAGATGACCTAAATATTTTTGACGTGAGTGGCGAAGGGCTTGTCAAACAAACACCTAGCATTATCTTCGTTAATGATAAATTGTTCGAAGCCAACGGTATAAAGTAGATATACAGCGAATACACAATGTGGGGAACTGATTAGATATTCAGCTGTATGTATTGCATGTCCGTATACTCAAGAGATTTGTGACTCACCACGGATTTATTTATTTGCTTTAACAAAGCAGAAGATTTAAAATATAAGCACAGATCGTTTTTCTCTATTGAGGAGCTTTATCATAATCAGCCTATATTGTTCCCACTGCTGGGACACAGGTCTCCTCTCGGTGAGAGGGAGTGGCCTACCACGCTGGCCCAGTGCGGGTTGGTAGATGTCACATGTCTTAGAATATTTGGTTCTAGGACATGCCGGTTTCCTCACGATGTTTTTCTTCACCGTTTTGAGAGCAGGATGACCATTGATTTAAAGCTAAGTAATAACAACCGTACGGTGCCATCGATTAGGTTAAGTGACGGTAAGTTGTGGTCCGAGGATACATGTTACTATTTACATATCAAGACCCTTCCGTGCCTTAGAAAGCACTTTAAGCCGTTGGTCTCGCCTGTCAGTCGTGGATCTCGGACAGTCGTTACGGGTCAAGAAGCCCGAAAGTCTGATTTCCAGTCTTATCGTATGTTATCTTATCATAATGGGATAGGGTCGGTAAGTATCGTATTATTCACTAATCAGGTCGTAGAGGTCAGATAGGAAATTAGTCAGCGTAAAATACTTCGAGCCGACCCCATCATTGTGGTGAAAAGGCTAGGCAGATGATGGGTTTTCTTTATTACTAGATATTCCCATTTTCTAGTCTTTCTAAAGTTGCTTGCTAACATAATCAGCCACTGACGTTCCTCCTACTTGGGTACAGGCCTTGCCTCTGAGAGAGGGAGCGGGCTGTAATTCCGTTCATAGACAAAGCTCTTCGAATTCTGGTTTCAGGTTGTAAGTTTAATAATTAAAGTTAATTTCGCACCCACAAACAAAAACAAAAAAAGGTTATAAGTTTCCTTTCCGACTTCGTACTATCCTATCCTGATATCCTGCTAATGTTATAATTGTGAAATTTTGTGTTTTTAGATGTTTGGATGAATGTTGCTTAATCACTCAGAAACATCTGAACGGATTTGGGTGAAATTTGGCGCACAGATGAAGTATAACCTGGATTAACACATAGAATCCTGTACTTTTTACCGCGTTTGTACATACCCGTGGAATAATTTCCGACCTCCACGTGGGCGAAGCCTCTGGCTAAAGCTAGTACTTTATAATTACGGACCTGTAAGCGTCTACGGTACCTTTACTAGAGCCCTATCGAGAGTTAATACTCAAGTGTGTCTGCAACATTTGAGACCGTTTTTATCTGTTCTGTGGAGAATACCAACTACTTCAACAACTTTCAGTAATGTTTCACGCATATTTTATGACCAAATTTCCTAATTACTTGTTTCCTTCCCCATGAGAAGAGGAAGGTAAACTGCTTAACATGTATCTCTACATAGACTGCTAAAATACAAGGACTTCAAGTAATGCCATAATAAACTTCTTAAAACTTTTTATACGAGAACTTGAAGTAGTTTTTTTCGAATAAAATTAATTAAACTAGAAACTCTTTAGTAAATTCTTGATTGGCCACTCTGTTTTTAGAATCCACAAAAAAAGTGCTGTACACACGTACATATTAAATAACCACATGCACTAGCATCAACATTTCCGGGTGTTAATTTATTAGCAAAAATTAATGGCAAAAAATTGCTACCTTCTAATAACAACCTTTGAATATCTGCTAAAGATATCAGATACATACTAAACTGTATCCGGTTGGACTAACGCCGACTCCTACATAGTTACTTTGTCAAAAGGCTAGACAGATTGTGATGATAATGATTCAGTATCAGAAAACTACATTTTACTATGTCATGTACCTATGTGATGGATTCAAACTCAATCGGCCCCGACATAAGAGTTGTAGGACGTTTGTTCGAACCCAGGCAGGCGCTTTCCTTTGCGTAAATAATTTCATCACCACTGCTCTCAAAACAATGAAGGAAATCATCGTGAGGAAACCGAAATGTCCTAGAACCAAAAATTCGGGCCCGCGTGGTAGATTACGGCCTGTCTCTTACCGAGAGGAGGCCTGTGTCCCAGCAGTGGGAACAACATAGGCTGGTGATGTATGTTATGTAGACGTGATATATCCGTCGGGTCAATCTCCACGACCGAAACCGAAAGCGCGGATCTATGAGAGGTGTCGCCAGCAATGTTCCGCTCACCGAAGCGTGACAGCGCGGAGGTGACGCTGCGCCCGCGCCGGTTTCACCGACATTGGATTCGAATCTCTTACCTAACATCATTTACTCCAACATTTTTTTTCTATAGCATCCAAACGATTGCATTCAAATATTTTTAGTTATCTTAGTGAAACTGATTAAATTTAATTACACTTTAATCGATCCGACCCCTACAGTAAAATTGCAATCGATAACCCGGACTGTGTAAATATGATGTCAAGCTCAATCATGTAATTGATAGATTAGTTCTAGCGTTCCAGAGCACTTGCTAAACTTAAATGGTTGCTTAGTAATAAAGATAATAAAGAAAGGTGGAATTAATAACTAAAACGAAGCATTATGTAGAGAGCACTATGAACTTGTGTTTACAAATAAGTTGTTTTATCCTATTCAGTGCAGCGTCAGTCAACATACTATTATGTAAAAGATTAACTATTTTCCTCATTTTAACCGCAATTTACAGGTTGTTGTTTACAATTTAATATAATGTTTATATTCTTTCACAAACTATACATACGTACGTCATTTGAAACAAAAATGTCAGAGAATCATTAGGACAAAGTGATTTAAAACCTGTTTGACTAACCATTCGTAGTATTGGAAATTATATTAAATGGTATTTCCAGCCTTTATTTCGTTTTATTTAAATCATGATTCATACATAGGTAAGTACCAAAAAACTTTGCACATTAATATTTTATACCTAATTTGCTTGCATGCTTTTAATATTAAGAATTAAAATATTTTTTCATTATTTTGCCTTTATGGCTGACCGTATAAAATGGCAGAGACAAATATGTTGCGCCGACCCCTAGTAACATGGGCAGACAGGAGAAGAATTGTCTAATTACATATGAAGTTACTCCAAAGAGATCCCAGTTTGAATCTCAATGTGAAAACGGTAATAAAACCGATAATTTTATGTGCCATACGAAACACGGAATTTCGCGAGCCTACCCGAAAGCCTTTAAAGTTCGTGATTGACATCATCGGTTCACTGTACATGTGATGACGGCAGGTGCGATTCTGAGATGCATCTCAATGAGAGCGCATGCGCCGTGTGGTCCCGCCTGACGTGCGCCCGCGCCGCTTCGCATTGACACGGCATTGGAACGCTTCCTGCTTCCGGATCCTCGTGGGCAATACTAATAACTTATCATTATCAAGATATCATGCTACTAACTTGTGTGTCTTGTTTGCTATATTCTTGTAATGGAAAATCTCTGTAATAATGTTTTACCAACGATTGAATATTCAATGTGTCGTTAGTTCAGTGGCTGCAAATGTGACTGCTGTCCGTACTGATATTAGCATCCAGTGAAACTAGAAGTCGACCTTTACATAGTTGTGAAAAGGCAGATGATGATAAAGTGGGACTGCATGGTTCGATTCTCAAGTGGTGTAAAGTGTATTGAGTATTACCATCAATCATTTCTCAATAGCAACCCTAAGTCTAGTGCAGTTCGTCTGATGGCAATGGGTTCGCCCCCTTATTAAAACATCGGACTTTAATATGTTTGTGGAAATGTGAGTGAACTACGCCTGTATCCTTTCGGGGAATAATAACACGGTTATGTTCCTTATCTTCCTACCTGCAATGTCTGTATTTCCCTTCAGTATTAATGATACTCTAAGTACCTCCTATTTTCCTTGTCATTCGTATTACATAAAACGGTAACAAATGGTGGAAACTGCCGAGGCATGAGTCAAACAATGTTTTGGTTGAATAAACCTCAGGGTCACAAGTGACTCCACATCACCCTTACGGACGTCAATTATTACGAACAGAGAATATTGTAAACATTACTAAGCCATAGCTTAGGTCATAATTATACGTGAATGTTAAACGAATCTGTGGTTTCCTATGCAAATGCATTTACATATTATCTATTTTTCTAACATCGTGTTAGCATAAAGGAAATCATTTCCTCGATGAGCACTTGTACATTTGTATGCGTATTTGTATCCATTATTGTTAATTGCGTTTTTATTAATCATTCATTAAACAAATAAGTGGGTAGTGTCTTGTGATACGTATCGACATAATATTAAAGCTTTGAATCACAGCCTGAAGCTTTTTGTGAACAAAGACACAGTTTTCAATCAGCTGCTCCGTATTAAACTTAATTGGAGTTTTTGGTTAATTAATTACGATAGTAATCGGTATTATTGTATTTCTTTAAGAACCAATACACGAACATGTATTAATAGTCATTATGTTTTCGCCCATTTTAAACGTTCGTGATTATATACAAATATAGCAAGTCTCATTTCTTATCCGCAAAATTTCGAAACAATTAAACTGTAACACGTTACCAAAGAAAGCAGTCCGAGGTTAAACTTTTCACGAACAGACGGAGAAAGGTTGTTTCTGTACTTCAACATTGAATTTAAGTAGTTACCACATGCATAATTAATGTGCCCATGCTTCCCAACATTTCGTGTCAAGTTCGGCGGCCCAACAACTAAGTGACTACACTGTGACTCACTACGGTCGCAGAACAAACTAACCGAACATGTTTGTTTACTCTACAACTTAGAGCACTCTTGCCATCCACTTTTATTAATTTAAAAAGGTACTAATGTTAATAATTGAGGACCTGTTATATCGACTTGGTCAGTTACCTATATGATATATTTTCTCACAATAAATATATGACCACCAAGCGTAGCCATTCTTATGACAAAATAAGAAAGTTTATACTTGAAGCTACACACGCTAAATTTATTTTAGAAAATTCAAAAAATGTTTGATCAAATAAATGTTAAGCAGTGAAGTGCAAAAGCACGAACTGTCCAACTGGCCCCAAAATTAATGTGGCATGCATGACTCATAAAGTCATAAGTGTTGAGGAACATAAAAACAAATTACCTACCTCGCAACAGGTATAAACAAACAACAAACTTTAAACGAACTAGAATCAAGTGAGAATGATAAAAAGTAATCAAACATTAACAGAAGTGACATATCGGAAACTCGTAAGTCAAATAAAGAAAAAGCCCTTCTGCAAAAACATTTTCTGATTGCACTGTATTATCAATAATTCAATTTATAAAGTTATCAATACATTCTTCAAACAACAAGTACAGTAAACTAAAGGAATGCTCAAAGAATGAGTTCATACAGATCTTAGTGTTATCAGGTAGATAATGTTTACGTCCTTATCCACGAAAATTATCTGATAAGGAGAGCGGCACGCACGCTTCACTTCTTTCTTTCAAACACTTGAATCTTTTAATGTTTGTTAGATGTTTTATAGCGTCTACAAATATTTTAAAAAGAAAGTGACTTTTCACATCAGTCAGAGGTAATCTTAGTAGTCTTATCAAACGACGACAATGTGATAAAAGTAATTCTATTGAGAGCATAGACAACGGTACATTCGGAAAATTGTTCATCCAAGGATTTTCTTATGTATAAACAAACATCGTGCCAGTTATAGAATAACTTTGATTGACAGTGAAACAAAGATATCAATGTACACGAGTTTAGAGGTAGGGGTCAACGAAGTTGTGAATAAAAGGTGTTCCTATTATTGGGTTAGACGATAGTGTACTACGTCGGAGCTAGTGTACCGTAGCATTACGACAATGTCAGCTGGTGACCATGACACCAAACCGGCAATACTCTAAATCACCAGATTTCAAATATTGCACAGATTTCATAGACTTCGTGAATTAACTTTACAGAAAGGTGAAGAGATCACGTGAAGCAGTTAGTTCCATAAAGTTATCTGTATGGGCCAGTTTAATCACCCAATGTTATCAAATTGATGAATGGTTATAAAGTTGACTTTAGTGGTACCATATGTGGTTATAGCTTATCAATAAACATGTTATGCTAGGTCTGGTTTGTTAGTTTTTCATAAGACTTGAATAACGTTATTGTGACGAGCAATAAAAATTAACTTTAATTATGACGTGCGGTAGTCAACGTATCAGGCGATCTGTCCTTTGTCCGTCTAATCACAGATACAAACACGGAAATTTTATAAACTAACCTGTTAGACTGGTCCAGTGCGAAGTTCACGCAATCCTCACTACTTGAAACGTTGATGTCTTCGTTTCACTAGTGCGATCACGTCTCGTACTTACTTCTATTACTACCGAAATTTGTAAAATATCGATAAAAAATAGAGTCTTTTCATGTATAAACAACAATCACAAGGCACTCTCGAGTCACCGAATGTCCCGCTTTGTTCACTTTTTTCTTTGCAATTGCACGAAATTTCAAAGAAAATGTGTTCGTTTCTGTGGCGGGAACGGCTGCGATCGTTGCGCCACCGCGTGACACGACCTACCGCAGACCGCGAGTTTGGCAGAGTGTGCGCCGCGCCGCCGCGCACTCCTTATAACGCACGCGCCCCCACCGCTCCCGCCCGCCGCGAAGCCTCCGCCCGCCCCTACGTACTGCAACTTTACAGGAAAACTTTATGCGCTTTCGTTGAATACTTTAACTTGTTTTTTTTTTGCAGCCGCTTCCAGTTTCCTCACATTTTTACCTGATATGCATGCATTATTAAGATGCATCACAAGAATTCGTAAAGTTCGATAACATCTAAAAAGTAGTATTACTCACGATTATATGCATCATTCCAACGTAATATTATGCTTAAGCAAAAGTAATCTAATCGTGCGGAAAACCGTTTTAAGCTATGAATCGTAACAACAATCCTCCTGAAAAGGTTCGCATCACCATAAGTACCTACTCATCACAGACATGGCTGAGGATATACAGCCTCAGTTTACAATGCATAACATTATTTTATGGCGAATATAATATTAATAAATCTTGTATTGTATTAAATTTTTTTCATTTGTTCGATGATTTTACTAATTGAAAACATTCATTTTCCTGTAGAAAACTGTAAGAAAAACGATCGAATTATAATTGAATTATCACCTAATTGAAAACAATGGACAGAGAAAATGTTAGACATAGCCGTAATTACATGTCGTTAGATGCGACGCAGGTTAAAAGGAAAATAACTACAAGTACATAAGCCGACCTCAGTTACATAAGATAGAGTCGTGCAACCATCTTGCCACGTTCCTTCATAATAATTTACAAGAAATATCGATATTTTCCATCAATTTATATTTCGGAAAACTTCAATAACAGTTATCTTAATTTCTTTTCAGACAATATAGGGCAATTGAAGGAGCTGTTCGTATACCCATCATTATTATCATCATTAGAAGATTATGTGGAAAAATACACCGGTCATTACAAAAACCAGAGACCAAAGTGTGTTTTGTATGCCTTGAACGTTCCTATAGTAATAGGAACATTCTACATCTATATATAAAATTCAAAGTCCTGAGTGACTGACTGACTGACTGATATATCAACGCACAGCCTAAACCGCTGGTTGTAGAGACATGAAATTTGTAGAGTGTGTTCTTTGTGAAGAGTAGATATCCACTAAGAAAGGGTTTTTTGAAATTCCATCCCTAAGAGGGTGAAATGGGGGTTGAATTTTTTGTGAAACTTTTTATTCTCTGGTTCGATTAACACGCGAACGAAGTCGCCGGCAGAAGCTAGTATGAGGTATAAAGTTCTTTGGGGAAGTCCAATGTTCAGTCAAGGAAACCAGCAGCTTCAAATGATTGTTCAAAACCCGCTGAAGTTTTTCCGTGGAAAATTATTTCCCATGAATATGTCAAATCACCTGTCAAATAAACGACAAACTGCGATTATTAATGTATTAGACCTCAATAATTACATTCATTATTACAATAAATGAGTACATAAGTGGAACCGCCGGTTCTTAGTAACAAAACCATTATTTGATTAATTCTTGCTATAGAATTTAAATGGTGAAATACCCATAGTAAATCACCTGGCGTACATTTGTAGTCCTACAAGTGGTATGAGTAATATGTAGTTCAAGTGGCTACCGATACTAAACAAAATATATTTATTTATCGTGTTTGTTATTGTGCATGTGCATCGGATAATATTTACACAATAAATATTAGTAGCTAACTGTCACAGGAAGTTTGAATAGTGTAATAGCGAAAGCAAAGGAGCTGAACTTTTGAGGGTTTTCGCACTGGCGGATTGTTCAGCTTAGTTAGTTCAGCGTAGTAGTTCAGGTAGAGGTCGCTGAGATGCTCGTAGACGCTCGTAAAAGCTGCGTAGAAGACGCGTAGGTCATTTGATAAGAGAACAGCTACAACCTGCAAGATGCAATAACAATAAGATGCTTTACCCATGCCCACTAAAAACTTGCATATGATCGTGAGCATCAAGCGATGTACGAAACTGCCAGTTATATCAAAATAAGAATAACTTGAATAATACCTATTAGCTTAAGGGTCTATCGGAAGACAAGGATAACTCAGTCAACAACAGGGATATGTCCGTCGTCGTTCAAAATGTGTCTGGGATTTTCTGATATGAAACTGTTTCTTTACTGTGTACTCGTGGTTGGCAGAGTGCCAACACCTCTGGTAATAAGTGATAATCGGAACCTGATACACATACATTTGCCAACTATAGGTACCTACGCACTACGTAGGTACTTAGCCCTTTACGAGCCACGCGTTACTCGTAACAATTACGTTAAAACGTGTCTCTGTACTTATAATAAGACCATTGACTCTTTAATAAAGGAAATTAAATCAATTCGTAATATTGTGAAGCTATTGCACCATAAGTAGATGAATATTCAACAACACTCGTGTACTTCGATAGTGCCAAGACGTACTACACCCTGTATCGTTGCATGATCTCCTTACTACGGAACCTTGGCGGTTTACTATGACATGTGCTACCTTGAAGCTAACTTTGCAGCTTTGAGTTTTAAAAGAAAATCTCTAACATGGAAAGGTTTTCATATTGTTGCAACTACAGTTTCATTTTTCATGTAAATTTATTACACAAAAGAAATCGTCGTAGGTTTTCAGTGGTAAGGCGATTCATTTATTTAATTTACCGTGTTTCAAACACAGGAAACTTTACGGGAACGCCCCATACTAACCACCGCGCACGTTCCAAAGTTAAAAGCGATAGCTTCCGACAACCAGTACTGATTCACGCGCATAAAACAAATGAATGCCCATATAGGTAAATTCATTGCTCAACCACATTCTAGGTACTATCAGGTATTGTACCCCTTTTCCCGGTAATCAGTCACCCATCGATACGGGTAACGTGGTATCGGGTAGGTACGTAATGTTAGTTCATCGGGCATGACAATACCGACCTTCGGAAGACCTGTGATGACACAGCTATTGTGTGTGGTGACTAAAGCTCGAGGGTGGTGGTTGGTGGTAGCTTCCCTTAGCCACGGTGAGTCGGTGAGGTGAAGGTCGTACATACGGTATTGTAGTGGCATCGTAGTCATAACAGGCGATACCGCCTTTGATGCCGTGCCAACTTTCTTTGTTATAACGTGGCGGTATTGTTTATTGTGTCACCTAGCTTTGCGAATGTTAGAGTAGTTTAGACTATTTACATGTTCCTTATGTTTTCCTTGCAGTGTATCGTTCGTTAATCTTAAATTATGCTTGTTCCTGCCAGGGTCGCGAGATTTGTTCGAAAGAGATACCGTGGCCCTGGCGCATGGGCAACTGAAGGAACACGGGTGGGTTTTAGTCAGTTAAAGTTTGACACGCCCTCCCGCTCCGCCCAAAAGCGGGCGACGTCATTTGATTGTTTCCCACCCACAAAAAAAAGATGTTATGCATGTTCTTATCTAGGAGCTTTTGATGGGATATAAGGGAGACAGATTTGCATATAATTTCTTTAAAATTTTCATACTGTTCATGGCTAGAGTTGTTTTTAGGTTTTATTTTAAATTCTATGAAATTATATGTTACTTGAGTCATTTTTATGACAGTAGGTACAGTAAATAAATAAAAGCTTAATATTACATATTCAGATTCAGTTTTTCAATCTTTCAAGGGGTGAAAACTTCTAAGATTATAATGCACATAAGTAGGTAAGTATTGCTTTTCCTTTTATACATTGTGTGTGTATCCTTTTCCCATCAAAATTCTGGAAAATAATTCTACAATGCGTAATGCCTATGAAATTCGTGACATTCAACTGTTCAAATGTTCTAATTTCCATGAAAAACGTAGAAATTTCTCAAGGCGAGCACAATAAACCAGCAATGAGTTTGTTCTGGGAAGCCAGCGCCGAATACACCGGGCTACGAGTCTACGATCGAGCCCGATTACGTTTGAGGCCGGTGATTCAATCCACCCCGGCTCACTCATACACTTAACCAGTATTTTACGACCCTATGTTTGAGGTTTTCCTAATAACAATTTTGATTCCTTTCCTTAACTGACGAACAAAAGACATTCTATTGTACTTAAGTTATATGGCCATTTCTTTGTGCGGTTGGAAGAATCAATCCAATATTTGAGTTTCCAGATGACTAATTCAGTTGATTTTCAATAGTTTTGATTTGGCCATAGTACAAATTTTTAAAATAAAAAAGATAAATCGCTTTGCTTTTACACTTACCAGGAAACTTGCGAAAAGTCAACATATTTTTTAACTTTTCTCGGATGTAACGTGGGTTTTTTTTTAATGCAAATAAAATTGTCATTCAGAACTTACATGCAAGGTTAGCAAAGAGCTCAATATATAAGTAGTAAGAAGGTAAGCATAATATATATGTACTGAGTTGTCGGATGTGGACATTACCTATACTTATTCTTCTTGGCTAGTAGCATAACTCAATAGAGCCGGCTGCCAAAGACATTGATTTGTCAGAACATCCCGCCATTATTTTTCTCTTTACAAGGCCTACAATAACCTACCTACATAATATAACCTACTTCTTGTTATGGATCAATGTAGGTACTCTGGTACATTTATAATCGGTCTAATTACCTCTTTCATCTCGAGTGACATAATAAACAACACTACAATAGCGTTACTTTAGTTCCCAGATCACCATTAAAATAATAGGCATAAACATACTCATTAAATTTTATGGCTTTACCTGGTTTTACGATTACACAATGCTGTGGTACTGGCTACTTAACGTGTCCCGATATTTTCCATACATTTTTTTTTTTTGCTACAGCCAAGCTTCGATCGATCATCATCTACCTAACCTTCTCCCGACTGTGTTGGGGTCAGCTTTCAATCTAACTGGATGCAGCTGAGTACCAGTATTTTACATGGAGCCCATTTGACCTCCTCAACCCAGAAACCGGGCAATACGTTACCCCTTGCTATTTATTTATTTATATAGGATCTCCAACAAAAGATATACGCACTACATTGACACATAAATAAAGGGCAACATCAGGTGGTGGTGCACTCCTTCACTTATTATAAGAGCACAGAATTCACGTAACGATGATTGTGACAAAGTAACACTGGTTGTCGGACTATCGGGCTTCTGACGGCCCGTAACTAAAGTCAAAATCCACAAATGACAGCCGGGACCAACGTCTAACGTGCTTTCTGAGGCACTGGGGGTCCTGGTTTGTGAAAATTTCACCCATCCACGGGCCAATCGTGGCAAGCGCAGCTTAACCCAATCGATCCACCCGAGCTGCTGTTATTACTTAGCCACAGGCTACTAGATCGATAATTGTTTAGTATAGTAATTATGATTTCAAGAAAAGGCGCTAATTGCTCAGTTCCTGCGTTGCTCAATCGCATGTTCTATCAAAGATAAGCTCCAACAACCGGGCCCTCTCTCTGATTGAATTGAATGGTTGCCGCTGACAGTGATTGATTCCAACAACAAAGTAACCATGTAACCTTCTTCTAATACGTTTTACTGCTTCTGATGCTATCAGTCTATAGACAAACAGAAAACCATATCTAGTCGAATTGTTTTTGAAGCTTCAACGTTACTCTAATAAATTGTTTTAGTGCGTTAATAAGTCCACACTAAAACAAATGAGCTTTGCATATAGCTACTTTAATATTTTTTTATTCGCAGATTCATTTAAATACGCGATAGGGTATGTATAAGATTAAGAACCTATGTAAGACATCACAATCCCTGCCAGGGTCGCGAGATTGTTCGAAAGAGATACCGTGACCCTGGCACATGGGCAACTGAAGGAACACGGCTAGGTTTTAGTCAGTAAAAGTCTGACACGCCCTCCCGCTCCGCCCAGAGCGGGAGAAGTGATTTGATGATTTCCCATCCAAAAAAAAAAAGACATCACAATCCACGATATTTGAAATTTTATTGAGTCTCAATAGTAGGCAAAGCGACTGATATTCGTTCTTCCTTGTCTTGACCTGATTAATGCGTACGTACCTACATCAAAATGTAGAAACAAAACTTACTTAAAATGCGTTATAAAAAAGGAGATCTAGACTTAACCACATCGTTCCAACGTCATCTATCAATCAATCTCCACCGTAGCAATGAAATCACACATATGCATGCATATCTCGCAGACAAACATAAACAATAATAAATGTAGCCTCAGCAGCGTTCTCATTTGTCTTCTTTAACGGCTGCCCTAGACTTAACAGCGTGGGACACATTCCGAACGTGTGTGGCGGTCCGTGGACGGGTAGTAAGCTCGACTGCAATGCCATTCATCGTGAAGACTGACTTTCGGTGTACTCGGTGAAGAATTGTCACTTGTAAGTCGCTACAAGGAAAGGGAGAGAAGCACAAACGTGCAAAATTTTGAAAACATTACAATTTTCTTTGTTAGTGTAAGAGGTTAAATGTACTGCAATTTATATTTTTTTTTTTTTTTTTTTGAGTGCAAAAATAATAACACATTCAAACTCATATTTATAAAGATCACTTTTACTGTCGAGTGAAAAAAAAACATTTTCTTGATATTATGACGTAATACGTGTATGTTTGTGTAGAGATCGTAGCAGGTGGCGTTCCGTGGTTTCTGCCTACCCCCATGGGAAAAAGGCGTGATTGTATGTACGTGTATGTATTTCTACCGGTTTTCGATTAATAAGGAAAACCCAAAAAAAACTTGATCATTAAAATACAACGTTTAAAAAACGTTATTCTACTTAGGTAAAACCCATCTGTGATACCTTCATATAGGTCTACGATACTAAAATTATATTATTATGATTACTAACTTTAAATCTATAAATACCCACACTATTCGGTTTAAACAAGTGACCACTTCGAAAAAAAAAATATTCAAACCACTGGGTAAAAAACGTTTTTCTTCATTAAATTGTTCGGCCTATTGACCTTTAAAACAAGTTTATATTTAACTGTATCAAGCCTTAATTATGCAGCAATGTTTAGTGCGCACTGGAAGCAGTTTGGCAAGAGATCCGTAGCTATTGCCAAGTTAGTCCAGCAGTCGGAACTGATGCGATTCACGCGCACTCTTGACACTTGCCAACGACCTTCCACTGTCAAGTCGATGAACTTCCATTGAAATCGCTTTTAATGTACCTAACCGTAAATATTTGACTTTGATAAATCAATTTCTGCATTGTTTGAGGAATAGGTACCTACCTAATGTGGTGCAAAGTGAACTTGCACCTTCAAACCAAACAATTATGATTCACTGTCTAAACGACTTGAAAAAAAAAAAGTTTCTAAAGCCCTTTTAATCTTTGAGTATAGTTTGAGGTTTTATTTAAAATACGAGTGAAAGTTTTTGTAGAAATTCTAGCCTACCGATGGTTTTAGTAAAGCGCAACATGTACCTAACTAATAGAATTCTGGTCGATCGTATTAGTCAACGGTCGAGTACTTACAAAAACAGATTCACCGAATTCTTGCACGAATTGAAGGTTTTTCAACTCGAAGCTTCGTCTGCATTACACCGCTCTGCATCTACTTAACATTTCGCACAAATTACCTAAAACGTGATATTCCACGCCCTTTAAATGACGTAACAATTACAAAAATTAAACAATGTCTTCACTTTAAGTATCACATATTACAAACATTCCTTTCATTTTTATATGTGAGTGTAACTCAGGGTAATGTCTTGTAGTGAATTTGAAAAGGCCATATTCCGAACGATAGTAGTAAATGCCACAACCACACGAATTCAAATCGACGTGTGCCGAGAATGCGTGAAACAAAACGATACTTTACAACTTGAAAAATATTTTAAATTGTTATCACAAAGCCCGTAAATCTCGCATACCAATAAAATAAATCGCGAAAGTAAATTGTTTACTCATAAAATAGACAAAATACCAGTTAAGCTTAATACATATTTATCTTCTAAATTCCTCGAAATCGCTGCATGCCATCGTTACTTACACTGCATTGCGCGAATCGACAGATCAATTTACATCGTTCGTTTCATCTAAGTAGCAGTTTACCTACACGTGTCATGAATTTATGTTATACATATAGTTTTCTGTAAGAGAATGAGAGCAAATGACAACTAAGTAACTGCATTGCTTTGTCGCGTGCGCACTATTCCACACATTAATCAAAGGTTTTCCATTAGGAGTATTAAGTTAAAACAAGTTGTTTACACAACAATTAGAAGCGCCATAATTTTCTGCATTAATTCATGTGTAAAAGTATAAACAATTTATTTGTATCGTACACAGTTCATCTTGGGTAACCAAAAACATGAATGACCTGAAAACCTTTATACAATAAAGTTTGTATGCATGTTTTCAGTGCTGTGTTTTGCTGTAACAAAGAAGACTGAAAATATTACGCTGAAGACTGACACTGTACAGTTAGTAACAGTTCAGTTATATAAAGAGCGGAATGGTTCTGTTTGGGGCAGACGTGAATCATAAGGAGCCGTTAGTGAACTTTACTCTAACAACCACTACCTAACTATGTACCTTACTGAAATTTACTTAGGTACCTATTGAAAGAGCGATTGTATTTTTTCAGGCATCATTAACATATTCTAATAAGGGATATGGTGAGTCCATAATTTTGCGTTAGGTAAGGCAGGTCCTGCAGTTATGTCCATATTGAGAATACGAGTAAGCTTTGTTCAACATTTTGATCATTTTTTCCTGTCTAACATTTCGCTTAAGCTGTAAAAGGTAAAACAATGCTTATCATGCAGTATGTGTGTGTGTTGTATGTAAGTACAGGTATGATTTAATACCCAGAACCATGGGGAACGACCCAACATTATGGATATTTTACACCATTTGAACAGGTATTCTAACTAATTAATAATCCCCTTCCTTCCTTCCTTGTGTAATCCTTTCATTTTTCAAATTATATCTGCCCCACTAAACAAGAGAACCGTTTTAAATAAATGACTAATTTGATCAAAGTGCGTCCCTGATTGATCCCAGCACAGTTGACAACTGGGTTTTCCTAAAAAAATCATATATGAATATTATTATAAAATGTTAAAAGTCCCCGTCATGATGTTTCCGGAAAGGTATGAGACGCGCTTCGTTATAAACTGTCACACTATTTAGGGCACGAGTCAGTGAGTCACGGTCTTTCTAAGTGACTGCTCTTAAAGTGAGCGTCCAAATTCAATAAAGTGTTCTCACACGCCCCACTATGATTGATGCATCATCGCTCCGCTGTTCGGCCGTAATAAAAATATCAAAGGAAATAGACACAGACACACCTTCCTGCCTAAATTGTAAGAGTCATCTAAGAGTTAAGAGCGTAGATAACGTAAAACACACTACACTGTGACTATACTGTATGTGCACACGCACATATAGTCCTGTCTCCATTTTCAGGAGTAAGGGAGCCCTAGTAATTTTCTCTAAGAAAGGTTCTTAGGTTGTCTTTAGGATATCTCCTTCACTAAAGCAAAAGTAACAGATCAGTTTCACTCTTTACAATTTAAAAAAATATGTTCCTATTTTAAACCTAGATAATAATTTCACGGACGTAATATCAAACCTTAATCTTATAGAATCACTAGCTGACCCAGCAAACGTTGTTTTGCCGGGTGAAAAAGAGTGAAAATTTAGAGTTGTATGTATTTTTCAATGCCAAATCATAATAAAATAAAAAATAAAAAAATTGTCAAAAACTTTAAAAAAAAATATTTAGGGGTGGGTCACGCTTATCATTTAGGGGTATGAAAAATAGATGTTAGCCGATTCTCAGATCTACCCGATATGCACACAAAATTTCATAAAAATCGGTCAAGCCGTTTCGGAGGAGTTTGGTAACAAACATTGCGACACGAGAATTTTATATATTAGATGTTATGTAATATATACGTAAAGTAAAAAAATGCATGTCAAATATTAAAAAAGCAAACACACAAGAGACATGAAATGTCAGATTAGTATCTGGGAAAAACGAACTTTATATACCTATAATTCAAAAGTAGCAGATCAAGTCACTCCTCCGGTAAATCCACATTCCAATATTACGCAGCTTCGTTCTGACATAATAGACCACCGAGGATCTATGATTAATTAACTATTTTTAATTCAGAATTATAATTATACCTACAGAAATGTATCGGGGAAACACATTTGAATATCATTTTGTTTTACAATATTTAACCGGAAGAGGAATGTGACACACAAAAATAGAACAATTAGAAAATTATAGTTTTAATTAACCCGCTTTTATTTAAACTTCTCGCACACAATAATGTACAGCGGAACTCGTAAGGCACTAAGCCTTAGAGTTTTATTATTGCTGGAAAAAATGTTATATTTTAGGAGTTTTATAATATAACCACCATTACCAAAACCCGTTGATTACTGTTATACATACATACAAAACTCACGTCTCCTTCCCATGGGAGTAGGCAGAGACTACAGAACGCCACCTGCTGCAGTCCTTACATACTCCCTTTGCCTCGTTAGTGTTTATACATCTGGTACACGCACGCCTGTCGCGATTATTGTTTACTTTCACTGTGGTCGAAATCGGCTAGATGGCACCACTATTATCATCGAATTCACAAAGATAAAGCAAAGCTTTAAATTCTAGAACGATGTTCTCTCTACGCCTATTAGATGCTGTCTACCTCTCATAAAAATTTCTAAAATGCCAATAGCTAAAATAATGATGATGTACCATTGATTTCAACGGTATATCATCATCATTTTAGCCGAAAATCGTCGACTGTCTGTCTATGTCCAGCCAGGTCAGTCTCGTACTGACAACGGCCAGCGGAGACGATGCAGGTAAGTTGGTACCTATACTTCGACTAAGACCACGTTTGCACGGACGTAAAAATACCGCGGCGGCATTTTATCGTGCACGGTACGATTTTCAACTCTCCACGCTAAGCAGTGCGTTGAAGAACCAGTGCGCTAATAAATACAACCGCGATATTTTGACGTCCATTCGAACGTGAACTAACCAGACAAATAGGTATACCTACCATCTCTAGATATATCTTATTTATAATAAGAATTCCAATTTCCCTAATTAACTTTTATATAACTAGATTTTTTTTTCGTATTTCATGCACTGACCCATATTCCTTTATATTTTAAAACAACAACAGTGTTCGATCCCTTCCTTCTTAAGGATACTCACAGTAAATCGTTCATGGGATTTGTGGTTTGCAATTAACGAGAACCAACGTGACGCCAATGAGACTGTCCTATAAAATTTAAACACAAATGTTTGTAGTAATAGATAGTACCGATGTCTCGTGCGTCAATACGAGCTTGACAACCTAAAAAAATCTCATGTGATTCACACCAATTAAAGCAAATGAATCACTTTCGGCCCAATTAATGACCTTTTCGTATGTTTTTGTATGGGAGTAAGCCCATTAGTGGATACAGGATAAAACGTATATGTTAAACATAACGAAGGGTTAAATCGAATGAAATTAACTAAATTACTCTGCGTGACGCCTGTGTATTCAAAGAGCACTGCCCAGCACTGAGCACTGTCTTCAATGACCAGTGTCCCGCGATGGACCCCGACACCAAGCGCAAGCCGTTCCTGTTCAGGCGTAATAGTAATAGTAATCAGCGCATGGCTAGCCTGAAATCTAAAGATGGCATTGCTTAGCTGGACTGCCTGCGGCCTGGTGTCGAGGTCCACCAGCTCTCCGTGTTCTCGCTCTTGTGTTTGTGTAAACTAAAACTAAACGTGCTGGATACTCTCCTAGCTAGTTCGTCAGCTGCGTTGTTACCTAGTGTACGGCTCGTTCTATTGCATTGTGCACAGTCTAGTGTTAATCTCGTGGGTTTTTTTTTTCTAATTGGTAGAAAACTGAGGCACCGTTTGGAGAGTATATAATTCCAAAACACTCCGACTTGTAGACGGTGTTGAACATTGTCAGCGGACTGGATATATTTATGTTAAGGTCGTGTGGGAAAACTCCGACTCCGCTTCCTGAGTCGATCTGTGATCCTTCGGTGTCTGCGCAAATCTCTCTAGTAGTTTCGAGGCTTTGTCCTAGGGAGATGCCAGCATTGGTTGGCGTCTGTTCGCTTCCTCCTTAATGAGTATGTGCTTGACTCTGGAGTCTTTGCTCAGAGTTCCTGATATATTGAGCATAAAGGTGACCAGGGCCGTTGTAGCTGTACTTATGAAATACATAATAATTTACACTATTATAAAGAGGTAAGGTAGGTAGGTTTGTAAATTTGTAAGTTTGTTTGTAGGAAGTCATCTCTGGAACAACCAAAAAATATTATTTTTGCATTTGTTAGCCCAATTATTGAGGTAGGTTAAAAGTTATTTAACTTAACATTACGACCCTAAGGAGCCGAGCGAAATGAAAAAAGTCGGAAGGAACGCTAAGTATAAACGAAGTAACGCCCGGGTGGGTAATGGGACGCGAACTAAATCGCGGGAAGAAGCTAGTAATAAATAAAATAATTAATTAGCGTGTTTGCAAATATAAGATAAGGAAGTGCGAGGAAAATGCGAACCAGAGGGGTAATTACGGAACTTTTTATCGGTAGGAATTGGTTCAATATTCATAGTTAAACAACATTCATTGCGTTATTTACATTGCTGAGCCAACAATTTATTCCAACAAATGACGCAATGGTTTAGAAATAATCTTCAATCCCATTCAGATTCTGATAAATTGTGCGTTTCGCAATTAGGGTACAGGTGCCACAATAAAGCAACGTACATCATGCTTAGATACAAATAGCACATAACGGCAAGTCGTCTTATGGTTGATATGTAAATACATTAAGAATGTGATTATTTATTTTAGTTTTAAAATACCAAAGGAATTCACAACCTTACCTCTTTAGGTAGCATTTTATATTATTGCACACTCGCAAAAGTAATTGTTCTCTCACCATTCTGAGTTCGCACTCGTAGTTGTAATATACCTATTCGGTTAGACAGGTGTGGATTGGATAATTTTACATGTGCCATATTATATAACAAAGGAAGACCAAAAATTAATACCAAACTAAGTTGTAAGAACCTATGTGGAATATTAATTGTTTCCTTTATTGGCTTTAATGAGTGTGACGCATAATTTCGTATCCATAAGTTGATTATTTATTATGAGATGCGCATGTCACCGGTAGAACAAAGCTTTGAAACCTCCACAAGTTGCCAAGGGCATGCTCAGTACTAAGTCTTAGTACATGTGCATTATTATAATTAATTACACTTCCTTGGCTTATGGCTACAGCACTACCGGAACCTACTCGAGTATTTAGCCAAATGTTACGATACATCATTCTATGATGACAATCATTTGTTTATTTATTCCTATAAAATAATGCATTGTCATCAGGGTATAACTTGCCTTGTTTTTGTACCTACCACTTATACCGGGTAAACATATTGTTAGATGAAGAGTAAAATGGTAAGGACAAAAGTCATTCACTAACACAAGCAGTGAGTCACCGGTAAACATAGTAATAACGGTGGAATGGACCGGTTCTCCGCCGGAGATCTTCGATAGTAGAGCTCACATATTCTGGGAACATCCTTGCTAAAAACACGGGGATTGGCCGCGCTTCCAAATACAAACAAAGAAGTTGCAGGATTATTTTGCACAAATAACGTTGGAACCTGCCAGGTATGCAAGTTATCGCATTAAGTAAACAAATTGTGTAAATATATGTTATTGAGCACATGAATACTAGTGGTATTCGCTATTGCTGGACGGCGGCCAGTGCTAGGGTGTACTAGGCACACATCCAGCGCTTCCTAGTACACTGACAGCATTACCTTCATATGTTTACGGAATACCTAGTGCCTTAGTGCAGTAGGGATGTATCACATTAGCACTCACCGCGCCGGCCGCACACTTATTGCACTATTCTGCGAAACAACAAGAGGCAATGACCTAACACACAGAAGGCTGCCGACATGCAGTGTCAAAGTACAATGCACGAGGAAAATAAGTTCCGCTTAACATCATCATCGTAATTAAACTATGCAAGATACTGCCCACCATACGCTCATTATCAAAATGTCCGGTATTTGGTACAAAAGTGTGTGGAATATAAACATAGTAATTACAAATCGCTTAAGATTCATGTGTTGTAGCTCGCGGACTTTGTACGAATCGATGGAGATGAACACGAAGGAGGAAGCGATAGACCATGACCGCTACTGCGACACGCGCAGTAGATACATAAAACTGTTGACGAACGATAACTAGTCGGTTAGTGTCGAGGCAGTCGATATCGTTGAGATATGGCGTTCATTGCTCTGTCTGGTCATTTGTGCATGCAGTAGATACGTTGACCATAGCAGTCGGGTGCACGTCGGGTCATCGTAGTAGTATCCGCCGGCACCGAATCGCCGGCAGGGCAAGGCCGTTGGAACTTTGCTTGTACGAGGTGTGTTTGCCTGCTCCGCATCTCGGACATGGCGCGCTAATTCCGCGCGCTCACACTGAATCACTAATCATCAGCAAGCAGCGAGCCCTATCAGTATTCCGGCGGCACGCCCGCCCGCTCCGTACGCTAGCAAATCGCTAAAAATACAAGATGGACAAGGGCACTTCATGGCCGATATGACCTTACCTGAATCACATAAAACAGCTATGTGAATATCATATTTACTTCCTGAAGAGTCAAATACAAACTCAACTTTATATAACGTCAAAACAAATGTTCGTTTTAAAGAATTTGGTCCTAGGAAAGCCGGCGAAACTTCAGGTTGTAGTTGGTAATAGTCACTTAATAACGCTAGTAGTAATACATTAATGTATAAAATAAATAGAGCTGTAATACTGTGTATAAATGCTTTATTCAACTCTTTATTTATGTACTTAACACACATAATATCTGGTAGCTTCACCAACAACAATTTTTACAAAAGAAACATCTTTGATTGATCTTCATACCTATAACACCGCGAACATGTACCCTATGGCATTATTAAGCTTAACACGAATGAAAGGCTTGCTTCAATCAGATAACCTGACAAATAAATAAACGCTGGTCACGACAGTGAATTTTTTAAGCCATGTCAATAAATAAACTCTAGGCTTAAAGCTATCTATACTATAGGAAGACATTTTATTTTGTATTACAATTGCTTAGTCATAATAAATCATATTAACTTTAACTGAGAAAGTTACATTAACCATACTACAGAAAATTCGTCTATTGTACATATCTACCTATTTCCAATCGAAGCGTAAATCAGTAAAATCTATAAACTTAATTAATATTACAAGCATCATCATTCGATGACAAACGTTACACAAAGCAATTCGTTACAGGCATAACTAAATAGGGCATCTAGGTAGGCAGTCAGTTTATTATCGAGTGATTCAAGCTTATATATGAGATGAGAGTATCAAATATAGAACCTATATTAGTAACAAAACATATGTGTGTCCCATATGCTTTTATTGACGGTCGTAACAATCATCGAATATTTTCAGACTAGTAGTTGTCAGGTAAGACGCCGCGTAGGCGCTGCGTAGCGTTACGTAGCGTTGCGTAGCGTTGCGTAGGCGCTGCGGTAACGCCGGGATCATTACAATTATTATCATTTCGATGCGAAACACTATTATTGGGTTGCATCTTGTACTTATACACGAGTAAACATCTAAAAAGCTATCAGAGAACCTATTGAATAAATTTCGATCAAATGAAAGTGTTTATTGTAAGCTCGTAAAAATAACATACGTAGGTGAGATAGCAACATATTATTATAAAATGTAGCATTAAACAGCAACTATGCATTATACAATGTTTTGCCAAAAATACCAAACAATCTTGTAATTACAGTACTCAAGGACAAGAAATGCTACTGAATCCAGGTACATCAATAATTCCTTGTTGGAAGACCTGAACGTCTTGGTTATCACGCATGCGCTCTGCGAGGGTCTTCTCGTGCGCGAGTGGGTGCCATGCACCGAGAGTGCACGCTGCGTCGTCGTGCGCGACGTGGTAGTGGCACCGGCGAGTCGCGCGCGCAGACGGCACGTACTCCAGCATGCGCACGCGGGTGCAACGGTGAAGTGCGAACCATAGACCTGAAAGGTAGCTATCTACTTAACACGAGACTGACAAAGAGATTCTCTGACTGAAAGACTTTTCTGTAATTGGCGTGCGGTGGTTAATTGAACGGTAAATAAGCTAACAATATAATTATTGTTAACTAGCTTCTGCCCGCGACTTCGTCTGCGTCAAATTTTTTATCCCCTGAACATTCCGCTTCTTTTGATCTTAGCGTGATGTTATATAGCCTATAGCTTTCCTCAATAAATAGGCTACCCAACACAAAAAGATTTTTTCAATTCGGATCTGCAGTTCCTGAGATTACCGCGTTCAAGCAAACAAACAAACTCTTCAGCTTTATAATAACCAACTTTTAAAAGGCTATTAAAGCACCATGTGAAAAATGCATAAATTGTAAGTTTTTACCGTTTATATATCCTAATTTTAGTTTATTACCAAGCGAAAGCGTCGCTTATCTTATATTAATTACTAGCTTCTGCCCGCGACTTCGTCCGCGTTAAATTTCTTGTTCCCCCGACCCGTCTCGTCGCGTCGAATCGCCTACCCGTGCGATTTTTCCCGTTTTTGCAACATTTTTCATTACTACTCCGCTCCTCTTGGCTGTAGCGTGATGTTATATAGTCTATAGCCTTCCTCGATAAATAGGCTACCCAACACAAAAAGAATTTTTCAATTCGGACCAGTAGTTTCTGAGATTAGCGCGTTCAATCAAACAAACATACAAACAAACAAACTCTTCAGTTTTATAATATTAGTATAGATTATGTTTTCCTCATAGAAGTGAATAATTGTATTCTTTTTGAGCAAAATAAATTTCTTAAACCGTAATATTAGTATAGAATTTCTTCTCACTTTATCTTAATTTTAAGTAATCTTGTAGTTTCAGTATTTCGTTATGAAGCTACAGAAAGGAACTTTTGGTATCGATGGATTCATGCAAATAATGTTAACTATTCCCCGAGAAACCTATTAAAAATCGAAACCTTTCGTAACAATTCATATTTTCAACAACTCACCTATAAAGCCTGATGACGGAGGGTTTCTTCGTAGGCGGTAAGGAGACGTGTCTTGAAGCACCGACCATAATGCCCATAGCACTTGGGGGTTCAGCAAATGAACATCTGCATTGGGATTTTGTTCAAGTAACCTGAAAAAATGAAAGGGCACGATTAATTAACAATTTTGGACAATAAAATAGTTTAAAAAAACTAAAAAACACGCTTCCATTGAAAACCAAACTAAAAAGTACAAAATAATGGGAAAAAAGCATGGGGTGCCTGATATCAATAAAAAAATACCTTAAAAAGCACCCCACGCTTTTTTCCCATTATTTTGTACTTTTTAGTTTTTTAGTTTTTTTAAACTATTATTTATTTTCTTTTTTTTAGGGTGTTTCGAATTTTGAGACGTATGTCAGCGTAGTTTTCGAAGACAGTTTTTTTTGCTGTCCTGGTAACCCTGGCAAGGATAATGGCACAAATTAGTTTGTGACGTATGTCAGCGTAGTTTTCGAAGACAGTGTTTTTGCTGTCCTGATAACCCTGGCAAGGGTATGAAATTATTGCATTGTCATCGGTCCTTGACAGGTGTGCAAAGTTTGAATGAAATCTGGTCGTTTAAAGTGGCTCAAAATCGCGCTATAACATACAAGTGAAGCTAATATAAAGCGTGTAAAAAAGAAGCTTTCGTATTCTCTTAGGATAAGCCAAACTTAAATTAAAAGTAAATCTGATATACCAGCGCTGGTAGCCAATTTGGATATTAAACTACACCTGCACTGGTTCTACCAGTGCAGGTGTAGTTTAATATCCGAATTAGTATGTAATATAGTATGCAAGATTGCCGGCATCGGCGGCGGCGTCTAAATAAGCTGCCGATGCCGGCAACACAGGCACACCCGAAAACTTAACTTACTTCTGATAAACCGGAAAGAGCGGATAATCGGGAGAGTGGTACCAATCATCCAGTGTTGATGAGTAGTTCGCCGGATCCCATATGAGAATGGACACATTCCGGAACAACGGATCTTCCAAAAAGTTAAATTCAGGCTTCGCGATCACCTGAAAGCAAAATGAAATTCTGTCAACGCCAAAAAATAGTTAATTTATAAAAATAAACCTTTGTGGTTATATTCGTGAATATTTAATCCGCTACTGGCAATTTGTAAAGAAAACCAGTGTGAAAGCCATTAGATGTTTTCTTTATCTTTTTTTTAAATTACTGAATACGGCGAAATTATTTTTTCACCTCCTATATCAGCCTGCCTATTATTATCACTGTAATACAACCTATATAGAACATATTAAACTGACAGCCAACTCGCTATGAAAAATAATAAATTTATTTTTATAATCAACATTCTTCTAATACGTACTTATTAGTAATTTTAGTGCATTTTATTAGTTTAGATACGTGCTTTACTAAATATTATTCAATTATTGTAATGTCTTTAAAGATATTTAGGGATATCCGTAAACATTTTCATCTGCTACTGGCTGCTGGCAAATAAAACCAGTGTGAAAAAGCCATTAGATATTCTTTTTTAGGGTTCCGTTGCCAAATGGCAAAAAACGGAACCCTTATAGATTCGTCATGTCTGTCTGTCCGAGTATGTCACAGCCATTTTTTTTTCGAAACTATAAGAGCTATGCTGTTGAAACTTGGTAAGTAGATGTATTCTGTAAACCGCATTAAGATTTTCACACAAAAATAGAAAAAAAACAATAACATTTGGGGTTCCCCATACATAGAACTGAAACTCAAAAATGGATAGGTCTTCAAAAATGATATTGAGGTTTCTAATATCATTTTTTTTTAAACAATAATATTTGGGGTTCCCCATACATAGAACTGAAACTCAAAAAAAAAAATTTCATCAAACCCATACGTGTGGGGTATCTATGAATAGGTCTTCAAAAATGATATTGAGGTTTCTAATATCATTTTTTTCTAAACTGAATGGTTTGCGCGAGAGACACTTCCAAAGTGGTAAAATGTGTGTGTCCCCCCCCCCCCGTAACTTCTAAAATAAGGGAATGATAAAACTAAAAAAAATATATGATGTACATTACCATGTAAACTTCCACCGAAAATTGGTTTGAACGAGATCTAGTAAGTAGTTTTTTTTTAATACGTCATAAATCGTAAACCACAATTTACCTTTCATTCAATCAACTCAAAAATAAAAATTTAAAAAAATAAATAAATTCAATAACAATAAACCTTATGCATAAACCGTGAATTCCTGCAGGTGTGTACGGAACCCTCGGTGCGCGAGTCCGACTCGCACTTGGCCAGTTTTTTATTTTTATTTTCTTTACTGAAAATGGCGTCATTATTTTTTCGCCTCCTAAATCAGCCTGACTCTTATTATCACTATAGTACAACCTCTATAGAACATAATAAACTGACAGCCCAGTTGCTATGAAAAATAATTATTTTATTTTTATAATCAACATTCTCCTAATAGGTACTTAATAATCATTTTAGTTAACTTTTTTTTAGTTTAAATACGTGTTTTAATATGTTGATGTAAAGATATTTAGGGATTCATGTGAAATTGACTATTTTATTGCATTTATAACGGTATCGGTATAGTAGCCAACCTACCTGTGAATTGAGCACTCTGAAGGTAGTCTTGGAGCCAACGCTCTCCGTATAATTTTCTGTGGGCGCGTTGTTGAATCTCAATACCATATCGTGAGAATCTGTTGAAATTAATAAGTTTAATTGTAAGGTCGTTCATCTGGAACCTACATATGTATCTCATCTGCTAAGTTCTGTACCTACCTATAAAGAGAATTAGCTAAGTTATGTAGGATTGTTATGTGAACTGTTAAACATAGGTAAGTAATACCCTAGTAATTAAAATCATAATTTTGGGCTCATACAATAGCTACAGTACCATTTATTTGAACTATTATAACTTAACTACTCAACTATAGGCATACGCACTTCCCGCTGTGTTATTCTATTATTTATATATTATATTATATATCTAAATATTCACATAATATATGTAAAGGTTATGAATGGGCCAAATCCAGTCATTGCCGAAAACTTACTTTAAAAAAAAATATACGCGTCGAATTGAGAACCCCCTCCGTTTTTTTTTTCGTCGGTTAAAAAGTAGGTAGGTGTATCATTTGGTATTTCGTTCTTTTCTTCCGGGTAATAATTAGACAGAGTCTACGACATACATTTGGTATGAAAAAAAAAATGATTGCGAATCGTGACCATAGATTATTGTCATAATAGTTATAATTCGTACAAGGCCTTGGCTCTTGTAATTCATACAATAACGATTGCAACGATCTTTACATTTATAAAATAACATTATCAGACCTTGTGGAGTGTTTCCGCTCCATTTCAGCAATTTTGAAACATTCATAGACAATATGAATTAGTGAAATCTTTTTTCTTTGTGTTCACTAAGTTTGAGCACCTGTACTATAGTGAAGTAGTAAGTAACGCCTACTCGTACAACGGTAATGCTACTCAAGCCTCACCTAAGTAACCAAATAGGTCCTATACTTGTTTGTAAAACACACGAGTTTGGAATTTCGAGCTCGGTAATTTGGATGTGATGTTGAGAGAGAAAAAGAAACAGAAGCCACCAGAACACATACTCTTTAGCAATCAACTATGGCAAATTATTACATAAGAATTATTCCATATAAAACAAAATTAAAACTATTTAGTCGAACGTTTTATTTTGAATCAAAAGAGTAAGAATTTAATTAATTAAAGGCATGTTGTATGAAAATGTTATGTCGGTAAGTAAGAATAAATCTAGGTAAGTTAATACATCTTTTTGGAGTGGAAGACATATTTTTAACACGCTTTTATTAGCTTCACCTGTATGTTTGTAACCGACTCCTTTGGACGCGACTTTGACCCATTTCAAACGGTCAAATTTCATTTAAACTTTGTAGACTTATCGAGGACCGATGACAATACAATAATTTCATAAATATTCATTATCCTTGCCAGGGTTACCAGGATGGCAAAAAAAAACTGTCTTCGAAAACTACGCTGACATGCGTTACAAAATTCGAAACACCCTAAAAAACTGAAAATAAATAATAGTTAAAAAAAAAAAAAACAAAAAAACACGCTTTTATAGAAAACCGAACTAAAAAGTAGAAAATAATGGGAAAACAAGCGTAGGGTGCTTAATACTTTATTAGATAACTATTATTTATTAATACTAGACATAAAGATCATCCATTTTTTAAATATTCTAAAGTACATTCCTCTTTTGAAGGGACATGTTAAATAATACAACAAAACACTTTGTGATACTTACGTACATATTTTCACTCACTCATATTACAAATTTATTATTGGATTATATCCAAGATTAGTAAGCTTGGAAACCAAATCAAACTGGTTGCTAATTTAATTACATAATTTATTGTTTTTTCTATCTTTAATTTGATATTCTGTAATTACTTTAATTTACACACTAACTTGTTAAAATGTTTGTAAATATTTCTAGACCACGTATCTATTACATTTCATTTATCTGTGAATTGATTATTATTTCATTTTTCATTCTTTTAACCTATTGTGGTATAGTAATTTTATTCTAGGTGAGATCGTCTTCATATTTAAGTAATAACATAATGAATGTACATATCTACATATTGTAAAACATTTTAAAAGAGTTTCTGCAAAACAAACTACATTTTAGAAGAGGCATTTTGACGTTCAGACTTGCTTTGTGCCTATCTACAATAATATTATGAAGAGAACAGGTTTGATTATTTGTAAAATTGTTTGTAATGGACAAATTCAAAAACGAATTAACCGATTTTTTTAAATTATTATTTTCCTTATGGAAAATTACATTATTCCGAAGTAACATCATACCTAATAATTAAAATTATAGCCTAGTAGCTAGGATCATACATGATAAATCGACGAGAGCGTCGTGCAATGATTGTTGATATCACTGTCCCTCATGACGAGAATCTCGTGAAAGCTGAGCAAGATAAAAAACCAAGTATCTTGACTTAGCACACGAGGTTGTCTACATGTGGTACATGGACTCTGCAATCATTGTACCGATAATCGTTACCGTAAATGGCCTAATAGCAAAGAGCCTCGACCAACAACTCAGGAGGCTATCATTGCGCGTCTGGGTCAAGGGCTTGATTCAGAAAGCAGTACTCCTGGACACGGCACGAATAGTCAGGAGGTTCCTCTCTCTAGAGCCCTGACGACCGGCACCTTGGATCCTGCTCCCGATGCCGATGGGCCACTATTTTTTATATTTTTTAATGTTTTTGAATGAATTTTTTTAAAATATTTTAAAATGTACTTAATATGCGAAAAAAACAATAAACGAAAAAAAAATATAGTAATTTCACGCGGACAAAGTCGCGGTTGAAGTTCTAGTTTAGAATAAATGCTTTGGGTTATGAAACTGTGGATGAAGTAATATTATTATTTTTAAGCCCAGCTTTATGCTGATCTGCCAATCAGCATTACGCTGGGCTTAAAAATAATATTACTAAGTCATCCACAGAAATACGTACAACATGCAATGTTCCGCACGCCACCTGGCGTTGCGATGGTCCATACATATAAGAAAGCGGAACAATAGAAGTAAACAACGACATTGATAATGATAGACTTGATAATTACACCTATTCTTCATCTGTAATTAAGTAAACGGTAACTTTTTCTGAGTTATTGGCGGATGTTTGTAGGTACCTACTGGTACCTATGTAGGTAGGTTCTTACTTGCTAACCTACGTTAGTAACAATTACCAAACTGAACACTAAAGACTTAGAATTAAATCATAAATTTGTATTTATGAAAATCAGTAGGGCTGGTCACGTGTTCACACTTCGAAAGCAGTTTTCTTTTGCGAGACAATACTATTTAATGGAATATAAAACTGATCAATAATGTATGTGGCAACAAGCGCCGCCCTTTTATGCTTTATCACAGCTACTGAATGCTTATTTTGCATTTTACTTAGTTTTGTTTAGTTGTGTATAAACGTGAGGGAAACAAACAGTACTGATTGGTCAAAAATCACTCTAATCCACAGAGGCAAATTAAAAAAAAATCAATTGAAGAAACCATTATGGGTGCTTACATATCCTGCATCTTCTCAATAATAAAAAATTACATCTACTTAATATTAAAAAAAAAAAACTACCTCGGTTGTCTATGAAAGGATAAGCTCACATTCCCTTGCACCGTTACTGCCAACATTATAATATAATACAAGCAATATAATGGCTCAGAGGAGCGCGGGAAGCTCCTTATTGCCGGCGTATTGTATGTTGGAAGCGCACAATGGTACAACATGAATTATGCACGCCCTTTACGTGTGGGTTGATGACACCACGCCAACAATACCACACGTATCCTGGCCAGCTTTTCTTTCATTGCTGCATAAAGTACCTATAGTTAGAACAACCTTGTTTTCGGACTTACGGTGTATTTACGCACCCTATTATTTACCGCAATTTCTCTTGAAAGAAACTTTTCTCTGACTGATAAATCAAAATGAGTACAAAACTTTGCCAAAATGGCGCGGTTTCGCCGTTTGAAGCCCGGTCATTTGTATAAATCATAAACCTCCCACTGTGTTTTGTACATACTTTGTTTTACTGCCCACTATCAAAATTACAAGAAAAATTAGATGAACGATTACGTAGTATCAACATAAACAAGTTATTACTGAGGTTACGATTTGTTCCTTGATAGCCTCAACTTGACGAAAATACAACGAAATCTTGGCTAAGGCCTTAGCCATCTGGCCATGGGCGTACCCAGGTTCTGGGCCAGGGGGGGGCAAATCAGATTTTTTATAAGCACTTACTATTTTAGAAGTAACTTTTAAGGGTCTTCAGGAAAACAGTTTGTGACATCTTTCATGAAATAATCGCCCATAGCGTTAACAAATTTATGTACACTGAGCATACAAAGCCTATTTAATCTACTTCAATTATGGTCGATCTTAGCTACGTTTTTACATGTCTAAGTGTGCTGAACCTTTCAAATGTAGCGGTGGAATAAGGTATTAATTGCCAGTAAAATTTCTAGGGCTGTCTTCACCTTCGGGTAAAAAGATTCTGCTATTCAATTATTAACTCTTTTATTCCATTACTTTCAAAGACCTGCTGCTGCTTATTCATTCAAAAAGTGCGCCATAGCTCGGCTTCAGATGTGATCCTTTCTAATTTATAAAATGTTGATACTTCCTCCATACATTTTTGTAATTTTGGAACTATAATTTTGATTATCTGAACAATGAAAGAGCAAATGCTGGTGAATGGTTTATGCCGAATCTCGCCTTAAGTGAAGATGATAACGCATCGAGCGACGAACGTAGGCAGCTGGTTGATTTGCCCTCTGTTGTTGGTGGCTTGCTGTCTTAGGTCAACGCAGCTCAAAGTTCAAAGCCGCAGTAATTTCTTCACCTGAATCGATGAATTTTTCAGTCCCTTCTTCCGCGGAACGCCTGTGTTCTGCACATTTTATTATGTCCAGCATTTTAGACTTGGGCACGCCACTATTGCGGCGGGTAGTTCCCTCTTTGAGGAGTTGCTAGAGAGGCGCCACGGTGTCCAAACCTTCCGCCTTACACAGGTCCTCACTGGACACGGCTGTTTCGGGAGTATGATTGTGTCTATCTGGTTCCTGTCCCGGATATGGTGGGAGGAAACGCCCTCGTGTTATCACTGCGTGGATCTCCTGTAGGACACGATGGAGAATACGGTGGAGGTGTGCCCTGCCTGAGCGGAGCACTACCGTGACCTCGTGGAGGCGATCGGCGGCGGCGACCTCTCGCGTCCGGCCCTGGTGCAGGCCATGGTATGGAGCTAGAGGGCATGGGAAGCCGTCACCTCTTTCTGCATAGTAGTAATGCTCGCGAAGGTGGAGGCGGAGCGTGTGAGGGAGAGGCAGTCTCTGCGCCCTCACGCCCCTAGCCACCGCAGGAAGAGACGCCCCGAATGTCGGGAGTAGACTCCAGACTCCCCGCCACCGTAGGCGCGGGCTTGTGGACGGCTAGCAATGGGTAGCTCGCCGCCCGGTAAGGACCCGTGTCGACGGCGCGTTGTGTACTACGCGCCCCTCAAAGAGATATCAGCAACACTGAAGGGGTCCGCTGGGACCACGGAATTGTTTGAAAGAGTTACTGTTGCCTTGGTATATGCAACTGAAGGAACCCGGGTGGGTTTTAGTTAATAAACGTTTGACACGCCCTTCCGCTCCACCTAGAGCGGCAGGGAATTGTATTTGTTAACCGACTTCAAAAAAGATGGTGGTTAAAGAACCAAGAAACAAAGTGGAACAAAGGTTCCACTTTGTTTTTTGTTTCTAACTGATTTAAAAAAAAATAGATAGATTATGCTTCAAGGTGCGAAAGGTCGATAAAATATATGGGACCACCATATAAATTTTATCGACTTTGCTTTGATAGTTTTTGCGTTGGCTTCGATAATACGTATTTGATCCACTTTGTTCAGCGTCATGATATTGTAATACTTCCTGTCACTGCTATTGACTTGCCGACTTCCGAAATTAAAGTTATTTTTGCTTGCAACGCTGCTAGCGAGTAGGTAGAAAGGGCGCATCGCACGATTTCAACACGCTTATATTAGTTTCATACGTATGTTAGTATGTGCGTATGTAACGGAAACTTTGAACATGATTTTGACCCCTTTTAAAATGTCGGATTAACTCAAAATTTGGCATACGTAGCAAGGACCTATGATAATACATTTTTTTTTAAATTCGTGCTCTTTTCCTTGCCGGGGTTACTAGGATAGCAAAACAAATCGTCTTCGAAAACTACACTGACATACGTCACAAAATTCGAAACACCCTAAAAAAATTGAAAATAAATAATAGTTGGAAAAACCACGCTTGCTTATATAAACTTTTTTAAAGTTTTATATTGTATTATGTATACAAATATCAAAAAGTTATTTTTGTTCATTTTTATCGACAAAAGTAAATAGTAGGGACGTTAACAAACTCCAGGGGGGGGCAGCTGCCCCCCTCTGCCCCCCCCTGGGTACGCCCATGCATCTGGCTTTACATCAGACATGATAATTATGGACCTCCATTAGCATTTGCTAGATAAAATAAGCCGAGCAGCCGTGAGAGCAGTGGTCGCCCAGTGGTAACAGACTTGACTTACGAGTTGTGAGTTATAAGTTCGACACCAAAATTTTTTTTGGGTGGGAAGTCATCTTCTGACGTCTCCCACTCTGGGTGAAGCGGAAGGGCGTGTCAGACTTTTACTGACGCCCGGAGCGTCACCTCCTTTCGAACCCAGACATGCGCTTTCGTTTGTGTAAAGTATTTCATCACCACTGCTCCCAAAACGGTGAAGGATAATATCTTGAGGAAACCGGCTTGTCCTAGAACCACAAATTCGAAGATATGTGACATCTATCAATCGAGCCCGTGTGATGGATTACGGCCCCTTTCACAGAGAAAATGCCTGTGTCTCCGCAGTATGGAAAATTATAGGCCGGTCATTGAGATAAGCTAATATAATACAATTATTATTGAGAATTCCTGGATGACAAAAAATATGTAAAGCAACCTACAGTAGTGTAAGTGATTATTCCAACACAAGAAAAATAACTTAAAACGAGTCTTGTCTGAACTCGACTCCAGCGAAGAAACGAGGGGGTGTGGCACCATACATTTCCATATCTGTCGCCACTCCCTTTCTTTAGCTCAGTCTGCCGCAGATGACCCGATATGAAGACGAATTTCAAGTTAGTTAAGCTCCGTCAAAAGATGCGGCAAAATGCTTTCCTCAGAAACAAGCTGTTTAATTTTATATTACCTACTTACTTACACTTGCGATACTTAAAGTTTCTTTGAAATGCGATGCATCTTTCTCGCTTTCTTGTGATTTTACATAGTCGTATTACTCTCGACATCGTTAAAGGCTGGAATTTTCCTGCGTAAGTTATGGTTTGTTTTGTTTTGCAGAATGTCAATAAACATTTTAAGCTTGGCTCTGTTGGCGGAGTTGTTGCATGTATGTATCTCAAGTTCGGCTTGGCTTGCTAACAGTGAGTCTGGAGAGAATATCTACAGCAAACACGTATATGTTTGTCTGGTCACAATATATTAAAACTGTAGACTAACAGAAGGTAGTTTAGTTAGGTACCTAATTCTAGGTTTGCGTAGTCCATCTGGGAAAATTATGTACTTCCCAGGTAGACAGTTTATCACAGTTCAATTCAGGACATTTAAGTCCTGCATTGAATTGTAATAAACTGGATTGATTTATTGATTGATACGTAGAGTTCTTTACGTCCTGCCAAGTACCTACCTAGGTGAAGGAAAACAGTACGCAAATCTTTAATAAACAATAAGTAAAGATGTCCTTACACGTGTCACCCCACTCGGAAGCATGTGTCATTGTCTGTTCCATGTCTGGGCTATAAAGTTATCAGCAGATTTTCGAGAAAGGACAAAGACATGTGGTTACTCAGTGACTAACGCAAATGCAATAAAATAATAATATTATTCGTTGCAATTGTGAATCATCAAATATTTTACCTTTGACATATTAGCATACGTGTTCAGGTGATTTTGAATATAAAAATGCTATTTTGTAAAAGAATTTGCATCACTTAAGGATCAAAACAGGAATATCTAGATTATTTGTGCGGTTACGTGGCTATTAAAAAAAAATAACTTACGAAAATAAATAGACAATACAACTATTATATGACTATTAGCATAGCTGATATACTTAAGTTGGATTTTCCGGTGCGGACGCGCTGGTTTTACAGAAGAGCGGCGCAGGCGCCGACGCAGGCGCCGGCGCCACTGGGCCAACCTATCATAGTTAACGCAATCGAATCAGCATATCAAACCATGCGTTTCTGTGTAAAACATAGATAGTGACATGAATAAATCAAAGCGTGATAACAGACTGTATAACGAGCACAGCAGTAGCCATTTGCGTGACAATAGTCTATATAGCGAGATATAGCCTAGGGCTGACCAGGAGAATCGCCATACACCAGACGGTACTCAAATTACCAACAATAATTTTTGTTATTCCCTGTGTAGGTAGAGGTACCAATATCACAAAACAGTGTCATAATCAGAAAATAAATATAAATTGGATACCTACCTATATGCCATGTACAGCTGCACACCTTTTTTTTTTTGGATGCGAAATCATCAAATCACGTCTCCCGCTCTGAGTGGAGCGGAAGGGCGTGTCAGACTTTTACTGACTAAAACCTACCGGTGTTCCTTCAGTTGCCCATATGCCAGGGCCACGGTACTTCTTTCGAACTAATCTCGCGAACCTGGCAGACAGCTGCACACCTTCCCTTAGGTTACTGTTGAGCTTGTATCGACTGTTGGCTTATTTGTTAAATTAGATCGAATATATATGTGGCGTCACGTATTGTGCATCTGTGAACGCACCTTACATTACGTGACGTCGCCTGAAGGTTGTTAGTTGTTAAGTGGCAACACCAAGCCATGACCCGGGACGCTACCCATAGCGTCTCTCCCTTGCTTCAACCGTAACGGGACGCGGACTATATTTTAAGTCATTAGTTTATTCTGTCCCTATTAGTTTAATTACTTATATAACTGTGTTAAATAGTTTTTGTAATTCCAAACTGTACTACGTGTGAGATAATTATATTATTATTACCTACAAGCAAGATTTTTACTTCCGGCTTCCACAACCTCACCTACAGTATACGTAAGAGGACACAGGTAGTACATTTCACCTATGTCCCCAAATATATATTACTACGTACGCACCTATGTTCTGTAACACCTAATCACAATCAGCTTTTACTGTTCCCACTGCTGGGACACGGACCTCCTCTCTGTGAGAGGGAGTGTGCCATAATCCACCACATAAATGTCACATGAAAACTGAATTGAATTGCCTGCCTGGGTTCGAAGTCGGGGCCGATACTTCGTGGTCACTACTATTCCACTTGGCCAACACCTACTCAAACAATACAAAATGGTGCATAACGCATTAAAACGCATTTAATTGAATTAAAAGTGAACACCTGCATTACATTACTTATGACATTACCATACATATTGGCAACAGCATACTAACTGCCATAATAATGTAGCTATTTAATCTGTTTCACTGAGTTATCAGTGAAGTTCCGTGGACAATAATTCGTGTAATTCGCATACGATTTGGGCCGTTCGCCGAAGAGGCCGGACTACGCATGTCAATGCGTTTCACAAAGCGAAGATCCGATGCGATAAGTGGCACAATACACGGTCGATCACCTACCTATACTGACCATACATACGTATTATAAAGTACACTCAACATACTATGGATACTCAACACATACGATAATGCTACATAGGTAAGAAAAGAGAAATAGCGGTCTGCTTCTCAAATTAATAAAACTAGTAACTAGGTACCACTACCAACCAATCCACCTGTGTACCTATCTATACTTTTCAAACCCTTAGGCACTCAACATTCCAGGGTCGCGAGATTGTCCAGGGTCGCGAGATTGTTCGAAAGAGATACCGTGACCCTGGCACATGGGCAACTGAAGGAACACGGGTGGGTTTTGGTCAGTAAAAGTCTGACACGCCCTCCCGCTCCGCCCAGAGCGGGAGAAGTCATTTGATGATTTCCAATCCAGACAAAAAAAAAGGTACTCAACATTAAAAAAAAATGATTTAACGTTAATTGGCTCATTACCGGTTTCTGACATACCTACCTAACAAGAAAAACAAATAATAAAGCTTTGTAACTAAAAGCACATTTGGGGCGATAACTGTAAATGGACTATCGACTTAGTAAGCATACCTACGTGCGGCTTAGAACACTCATACCACGGCCGACTCATGTGTATTGTGAATCACGCGCAGTGTACGCATCGCCTTAGAGGATTTGAAAATAGGTAACATCAATTTATACTAATAGGAAAGTACCGACATCGTAGGCAAATAGCAAGCTACTCATTCATATTTGCCAGAACTGTAACTATAAATAAATTAAAATAATCCACAGGAACATAACATTTTCATGCCGAATAAGTAGCAGGAGGGATGGAGACGTTATACCGGATTATATGGCGCTGTATGTCGAGATACAGGACACGTCCTAGTTCGACAACAGATGCTAACATGTTATGCACCACCAAGTAAGCCCATAAGTATGTATAATTCATTATATTTTCTTTTTTCGGTGAAATAAATGTATTTTTTTTTTAAATATTATACATGATTATATATTATACCGGATCCGGAATGAGTTCTGATAATCAGTCTTACCAAGGGATACCGTATTACTCAGTCACTGTGTTGTGGAGGTCAGATAGACAGTCGCTCCGTGTAAAATACTGGTATTCAACTGCATCCGACTAGACTGAAAACCGACCCTAAACTAGTTAGGAAAAGTCTAGGCAGATGATGACGATGATGATGAAGTAGCAGGAGGAATGGAGACTTAATAATATTTAACAGGATCCGGAGTGGGTTATTTTTAACCGGTTTCAAAAAAAGGAGGTGGTTATCAATTCGTTTCTTTTTTATGTTTGTTACCTCATAACTTTTGACTGGGTGAACCGATTTTGATTATTTTATTTGAAAGCTGGTGCTTCCCGAATGGTCCCATTTTAATTTGGTTCCATTCGGACAATGGGATCCATGTGAAAACTATATATGTCTTAAATTTGCATTAAGTATTTGCGCGACAAATGAACGAATAACGCGATTAGATTAGTGCAGGGAATCTACCATAACTAAAAAGTTAAAAATAAAAACTTTTTACAAAAAATAACAACCGACTTCCTTAAAAAAAACACTAGAAAGTCAAAAATAACTTTAATTTCGGAAGTCGGTGGCAAAAAAACCTTAAATACAGATCCTAAGACACCGACTTCCAAAATTAAAGTTATTTTTGACATTGTAGTGTTTTTTTAAGGAAGCCGGTTGTTATATTCACTGTACTGGGACACTGGCTGTGACAGATAAGCAACTGACTATAATTCTACATCCGAAAGTAGGTAAGAATTGGAACAAGTATATTCGTGGCTTACCTATAAATTTTCCTAATTGTGAGCCAAGCAACGCTCCAGCGCTTGTGACCACCGCACATGTGTTATAGTGCCGTCCCTCCTGCAGTGGTGCTCTTGGTATCCTATACCCGAGCCTCGCAAACGGTTCATCATCAGCTGTCACAGTCCGTAACTTCACACCTTTCAGGGCACACATCACCTCGTCTCTAGAACTCATCTTACGATTACTGCTATTATATTTAACATCATACGTATTGTGAGCGTCTAATCCCGATGTAAACACTTTGCTTTCCCCCATAAGGACTCTATGAAACTCTTTTAGCAACAGCTCTTTGAATTCTGCAGTTCGTTCTTCACAGTCTGTTGATAGTAAGTCGTCGCAAACATATTTATCGCTGTCGAACTCCAATAACGGCTTGTGTATGTTGGGGAACCTGGGACTGCCGTTACTTTTTCTCACTATGTTATTGGACGGAAAGCCATAGGAACCAGCAGTCTTGTTAGATGTTTGACTTGATCCACTGCTCCAGTAACCGCCAACTGCTGACCTTCGGTTTTTTCGAAGGAAATCGATTCTTAAAGTTGCGTTAAATGGTAATTTAAACTGTAATTTTTCCGCTGAGTACTTATCCTGGTAATTAACACCAGAAACCATTGTTTTTGGTGGGTTTTCTGACGTCCTGCTCGAATTTCTCTGCTTTTCGTCGTACATCCAGTACTGATACCAAATTAAATACAAGTAGCCGCACATACCGAAGCAAAGGATGTTAATAAATATCCAAACCGACATAGCAGCAGCTTTCATGTTTGTTGTAATTAAATTCCAAGAGCACAATTATACTTTGCAACACAAGACGATGATTTAAGAAAACAGTTAACTGTTATCTAACCTTGAATATAAAAATCACAACCGTAAAATAGAAGAGAACTGTTTCGGCTGAATCTGTATTCGTTGGGCGGAGTGCGATCAGCTGATAAGGCGTGCACTGCGCGTGCGTACGCTCGTCTGAAAACGCCGCAGCGCCCTTTGTCTTATTATTGTAGTAAGTTTATCGGCTTGAATCAAACCAGGAGGACTCCATAATAAATAAGAGAAACGTGTTATAATAATGCGAAATAAGAAACTACCCATCCGAACTTCATAAAAGAGTCAGAACGTTGTAGGCACCTACGCGATTATTAGGTTTGTTCTTTCAAATCCCGACTCCCGAACATGACTTTTACCTAATACGAGTGGATAGTATTATTTAAAGTTACGTACTAACTTGTTACCTACTGTTAGTGCATAATATAAAACACTCACAATTCAAATAGTCGCCATAGCCGAAATGGGCATGGGATGTATGATTATTTCTAGATACCTCGGACCCTGGTCGTTTGGAAGGCGTACAAGGGGCCGAAATCCCTTAGACAATTTTAATGAAATACAGCTCCAACCGACCATTATCCCTGTATGCACAAGCTAGTACACTCAAGCACCACCCCCAATTGGTGTATAACCTTGCCAGGATATGGAAAATATATATTGGACTATGGGTTTGGGTGGCTAAAATGGACTTTTTGCAAAGAACGATGGAATGGACTATGGCCCCTGCCTGATCAAAGTTTTATCTAGACACGGGCAGGGGGTATCTTGCACACTCAAGAATGGGCTCCCGGGAATTTTCGCTGGCACTTACGTAGGACACTCAGAAAGTTTTGCGAAAATAAAAAGAAGTGTTCTATAGATAAATATTTTTTTATTAAATCTTTTCAAAATACTCTCCACTAGACTCTATGCAAAGTTTCATGCGTCTGAACCAGTTTTCGAAACACTTTTTCCAGTCTGCCGCAGACACATCGTTTACAGCCTGCTCGAACGCTGACAGCGCATCTTCCGGCGACGAAAATTGTATCCCTTTGAGCTGATTCTTAATTTTTGGGAATATAAAGAAGTCACACGGTGCTAGGTCAGGTCTGTAAGGAGGGTGACCCAGAAGTTTGACCGGCGTGTTGTCCAAGAAGTCCCTCGTTTAGAGCGCGGTGTGCGTGGGCGCGTTGTTGTGGTGGAGCAGTAGCCCGCGGAGCCCTGTGTTTGGTCGCTTGTTACTCACAACAGAGAAAACTTCTGCCAAGTATTTGGTAGTATACCATTCGGCGTTGATGCTTCTTTGGATCTGTAAAGGGATTGACACCAAGTAGCCAGTCAAATTGAAATAGCTCGCAATCAAAATCTTCCGCCCGCTTCTAGATCGCTTCACTTTGGTAGGCGTTGATTCGTTTTGAAACACCTAAACCGTCGACTGGCGCCTCGTTTCTGGTTCGTATTGATAAATCCAGGACTCATCACCTGTAATAATGTCGTAAAAACGCCGAAACGAGCCTGCTTTAAATTTATTTATCATATCACGGCACCATTCCAACCTGGCCTGCTTCTGAGCATCGGTGAGGTTGTGCGGCACCCAGCGTGAAACTATCCTCACGCGAAGATGCACGTGTAGAATCTCGTGAAGGCTTCCCGATCCAATCTGGAGTATGTGTTGAATCTCCTGATACGTAATTCGCCTATTGTCTTGGATTACATTTTTCACTGCTACCACGTTTTCCTTCGTAACAGCCGTCAAAGGGCGACCACTTATTTCTTCATCCCTCAAAGTTAGTCGACCAAGTTTGAATTTGTTATACCAACGATACACAGTTGCCTTGGAAGGGCTTTCATCCATGAATGCAATTTGAAGTCTATCATATGATTCGTCCGGTTTCAGGCGACACTTGAAATCGTAAAAAATCATAGCGCAAAAATGTTCCCAGCGCAAATCCATTTTCCAATGAGACACGATAATTTAATTAGCTCGCAAAAATTGTGGAGGGAAATTTTGAAATTGGAACATACTTATTTTTACTTATAAATAATCATTATTTTTATAATAGTTTATAACTGGTCAGTCTCTCATACAAAAAAACTTTTTTTCGCAATACTTTTTGAGTGGCCTGGTATATACTTAGTCCTTCAGATCGTATTTCGGTCATGGCAGGACCAACGGCTAACGTGCTTTCCGAAGCACGGGGTTACACACTGCCAACTTCCAAAGTCCGGGCTGCGTGTTACAAAGAAATTCCTAAGGGAAAACCTAATAAAGTTTTGCCCGATCTAGGAATCGAATCCAGGACCCCACGCTCAACAATCGCGCTTGTAACCACGAGACAAACGGGGCAAACTGATGTAGCGATAAGGAAGCAACATGTCCTGAGGTGCTTGAGGAGTGGTCAGGTATTACCCGGCTATTAGAACAATCGCTGACCTCGGAAAGTGCTCAAGATCCCTACCGGTCCTTACTGGAATATGTCCTTCCTCCGAACATGTTTGTTTTTGCGAATCTCCAGCCCAAGGAAAGATGAGGTGGGGACCTGTTCTTCGTCAGGGTTCACTCCAGTCGGCCAATTAAGGCAAGACAGAGGTAAAGAACAAGATTCCTCCCGGGAGAGGATTCGTGGGATCGCTGCTGCCCAACAGCTCGCCACATGCTAATTGCTACCCTTTTGAGTTTCTGTATCTCTCGTGGTCTGGCTCCTCACCCAGACCTCGAGAAATACAGAAACTCAAAGGGCTTGACCTTCCGGCAAACTAATCTTTACAGACACAGACCTAGAGTTCAGTGCGCGCAAGCCCCACCACGACGTCAACGTAAAGATACGGCGGCGGTGGGCGTATGATTATTGTCCATTAGGATAGTTAAGTAAAAGAAATGCATATCGATCAGGAGTTTATTTTCAAAATAGTATTGCATATAAGTAAAGCAGATCTGATAGAAGCAGTTTTTCACAACCTGAGGGATTGATTCTATTTAATATTTAAGTAGTTCAGTGTAGTAAAATGAATAGGACAGTAAGTGAATTTGAAGTAGTTTAGTGTTATCTGTACGGTGATGCAGTATTGATAATTACATAAATACCCATAAGGTAAAAACTTTAGAACTAGGCTTATTTAGTAATTGGTTCACTTGTGTACCTTGTACAGGATATGGCATAGTCAAATACGAGTAGAATTCATAAAAAAATGAAATAACACCTCTAAATGCAGAGATGTCGCAATGGTATACAATAATTATTCAAGTGAATACAGTTCTGAACTGCTCAAAATATATTTGGCTCCAGCACAGAACAATGGACAGAATTATGGAGACGTAGGATAAACGGTCCTACATCTCCATAATTCCGTTGCCTGCTAAAAGAGAAGAGACCCATACTTTAGCATTCTGGTTAATTCCACCCTTCAAGGGTGATGCGATGCGACGAGGCAATTCAAATTTACTTAATTTTTTACAATTTTCAGGTCAGTGTGTATACGGATTAAAATATGATTCACGACCATTACAAAATATGGTTTAACAGAATTATAATCATAAGAATCAGCAATACGACACCTTATGGTAGAATTGGCCTCAAATGCCATGATTTCATGAAATAGTCATTTAATAAGGTAATAGTATAGATTATTTTATAATTATAATTCATACAACCTGATACAGATCTACAAAATGCAAAAAAAAAAAAAAATCGCAGGGTACCTTAGCGCATGCATTTTAAGGAAGCGACATAAGATAAATACTTGTCATTCCCGTGACGAAATCCATTCACTAATGGCCCCCGAGACAAGTTGATTCGGTCCTCTTTCGATGCAAAAAAAAGTAGACCCAAACAGCCAAAGTTTATGTAACAAAATCTCATTTAAAAAGTTTGTTAGGTTTGGACGTGGATCCACGTTTAGGCACACAACGGTAAAGATTTTTCGAACGTGGATCCACGTCTTAAACACACGAAGGGTTAAACTATACATTATTACAGTAGGTCAAAAATATGCATAGTCATTCATTTGCCCTACACGGTACACCTACTACGCCTTTAAAGCTAATAAAATCATTACCGTAAAACGGAATGAATAAGGATGCAGGAGTGAATGGGGACGAAACTTTAAAATGGATTTTAAGGCTCATCTAAAATAGTTTGTTGCCAACAAGGACACGTAATCGTTTATTATAATACAGTAAACACATTACGAGTAACAAATCATTTTTGGCAACAAACGATATTATTTCATTGTTAAAATCCGTTTTAAAATTTCGTCCCGATTCGCTCCTGCATCCCTATTCAAACCGTTTTACCGTATTTACTTATTGCACAAGATATAAAATATTAAATACGTCGTTATTTATTATGATGAGATTATTAATTATATTACAGTTTTATTATAACACTTTTTATTCCATTTTTAAATCTAACCTAGGGGGGCCAAAATACAGAAATTGACATTGTTGTATGATCTCTGTAGAAAGGTAATTAATAGGATAACGTTTATATTTATATACAATACATTAGCTACAGGATGTCTCTATTTTGTACGAATGCAATATCAATTCTACTTTAAGTACGAAGGTCTAGTTACAATCAGTCTACTTACAATATTAATAATTAGTTAAAAATATTCAGACTAGATATTTTGAGTAAGGATACCCATCACCAATTTTATACAAAATATCCTTTTTGCCACGATCAAAGCACAGCTCATCTTTTTGTACTTCTGATAGAAACCAGTTTTGCTTAAATTTCTATTTTCAATTCTTATTTTCCAATGTCACATACCTTTTATCCATATAATAATAATGACGTCACAATTTCAAAATGATTGCTTGGACAAAGATATCTGGCGCTAGAAAAATCTGCCCTAAGTCTACGGTTTCCTTGAAGAGCGCAGTGACAGCTGTAATGAAAGGGTGACAGCGGTAAAGATTTCTTTAATTACATTTGCTAACCGCGTCAAAGATAGTCGCGTTCCTTTTTGTTTTGACAACTCTGACACACACTGACTTAGCGGCATGACTTGGTTGTCATGAAAACTCTATTAATTAATGTATGAGCTTAATCTTCTCAGTATGGACACTTTTTCGTGTGACTGTACGGTGAGGACAAATCTAGTGATTTAAATCTTTGGGCTTTACGAAAGCACACCAATTTACCTTCATCAACGAGAAATCACCAAGGCAGCCCGCAAAATTCAAATTGACTTACGTTTTTTTGCAATTTGCAAGTCCGTGTCGGACTGTATATTGAACAAAATATGATTCTCAACCGTACCACGTGTGTATTTACAGATTTATGATCATTAAAATCATGAATACAACCCTCTATGTTCATCTGATCCCACTGAATGACTATTTTATGAAAAAATATTCAAAGGGATTATATGAGCTTATATGATTGATGATTTTTGCGAATCATATTTTAATCAAAGAAAAACCTGACATTGACCTGCAAATTGCAAAAATCGGAAGAAACTTTGAATTCCGAGGGCCACCGTAGCCCACCACCTTAATACCTTAGGTATACCACCTTAATAAGAAAGAAAGATAAAGTTTCAATGACGTCATTCGCCCGAATAAACGCGGACACTATGTGGTGGCTACCTCTTCTAGTAAACCCATAACTTAACCCGTAACCATACCAATCACCCAGGTATATTTCCATATTCAAAATAGTGTTTACTTGATTATCACAAAGCATCGAGGTCATACCATTGACTTTCAAATCCTTCCTTGTAAATCAAACAATTAATTACGAATTAACGTGAATCTCGATTTTAGCGACACCGGGCTCCGCCGAAGCTGGTTCTCATTAGCAGCTAGAATTTAGCTTTTGCCTGTATTGAGTAGATTCCATGTAGATTCATGTCAACGTAAGCCCCAAGAGTTTTGTTCAGTGAGGGTTGTTGTTCCATCTGTTGTATGGCGGGGGGTCGGGCGTGACGTCACGCCGCGACAGCAGCGTCGAGTAGTGCAGGAGAGGGACCATCGCACCGCCCAGCACCATGGCACCGAATGTCGGCTTGTGAACCAACCTATAATAAAGTAATATATCGTAAGAATATTATTTCCAGGCCTGTTTTATGACACCAATGGACTGAGAAAACTTAATATTTAAAGTAGCACAGATAAATATTTGAGTGCATAATACTTACCAAGGTATAGAAACGATGAATAACGTATACGAAAAAGACAGGACCAAGTTCACCCAAAACCTTGTACACCGCCTTAAATTACTTGATATCCACTGACATTGTAGAACTGAAAAAAAGATGACTTTATAATCATTCACATTAGGTTGAGCTTCAATTAGCGCTCAAAAGACGAGACAGCGCTCATTTTATTGACAGCAATCGAAATAGGATTTATTAATTTGGCAAATAGTACAAGGTCTTATTAAATGTGTCTCAAGGCGAACATCAAAGAGCCAGACAGCAATGATTAAGAAAATCCATTTATTTTTCTAATGATATTTTATAATACACCTTATTTTTTATAACACAAAGTGCAAAATCGTTCAAGCATCAAAGTACGGCAGTAACGGCGGAATCACGCTACGCTAGCGTGGGCTCGTTTCCGCTTGTGCGTTACAGTACGGTTAGCTATTGTACTTAAATGTTTCAACTTACGTAGTGTCACCCAATCAGGATGCAACGTCATAGCAGACGCAAAAACTTGTACAAATCCCAGAAGGCGATATTTCCATGTGTGTACATTTACATCTCTCCTCTCTAAGTCATGAAGCTGCGATAAAGTATAGGAACCTTTACGAAATAGACAAATGGGATCAGCAGTAGGGAACCTTCTTGGACTGTAAGCTTGCAGGGTGCCACCTTCGACTAAACCCACCGCTGTATACTGAAACAAAAAAATAATATATATATATTATGCACAAGGAGTGCAATACAAAGGAGGAGGGTAAAGATTAGAACATTTTTCGCCTATCATAGTCATGAAAATTCAAAGTATTTATTGACGACATGTCATTGTGTTCATGTGAAGTTTAGGTATCGACCTTTACATCTATTCTAAAATAGTAAGAAAAAATTGGCAAGTCATATAAAAAAACCGGCCAAGTGCGAGTCGGACTCGCGCACCGAGGGTTCCGTACAAACCTGTAGGTATATAAGTAAAAGTTCACCCATCACGACAATCGAGTCGTAGTTCTGTTCTGTTTCTTGGCTTGTTTTTATTTCTGTCTGTGTTTTGTTCCGTTTATTATATGATGTAACTAAAAATTTACGGTTTTCGCAATTTTTCCTTTATCGGTGCTATAAGACGTTGCTTCGTACCAAATTTCAAAATTCTATGTCGACTGGAAGTACCCTTTAGGTTTTGATTCCCTTGCGAGTTTCGAAAATTTGTAGAAATTTGCGGTATAACATATGCGTACGTATACGTAATAACATATTTTTTCACAGCTCCAAGGGACAGTAGACTTGAGTATTTGATATAAATTTCAGCTTGATACCTCCACGCGTTCCTGAGAAAAAGGGTCTTGACAGACAGACGGACGGACGGACGGACGGACGGACGGACGGACGGACGGACGGACGGACGGACAACAAGGACAACAAAGTGATCCTATAAGGGTTCCGCTTTTTCCTTTTAAGGTGCGGAACCCTAAAAATCATCAAACTTGGCAAATTCGTTGAAGTTTTGTTATTTTAAGTTCTTTTTCTAACTTTCTTCCTCCTTTTAACTGTGCCAAATTTCATAATCCTCCATCCGAGTCATTTTCGTAAAAATGGGTACAATGCTTTTGATTAATCTTACAATATCGTCTTCACGCCCTGCATACGAGAAGTGTATCCGAAGGTCACCTATCTCATGTTCCAAAGCACTCTCTCCATGGTAGTAGAAACCTGAATGTAGTTTGATGTCACTGCGCTCCGGTCTGGAGTCTGACCAAATCTCATAATAGTCGACTACTTTGCGCTTCACATCAATCCCTGAAAATAAAGTGAAAAGGAATGCTAAGTATAAATTATATTAATTTATGTATATTGGTTCAAAAACATTATAAGACGTCAATATTACATTATGTTTTAAAACCACACTAGGCTAGTGTTTTCTAAATGTCCACTCTAAGAAGAAAGACCGAAGAAAACTCAGAGGTCACAGTCTGTTTTAAAGTCATGACATTGCGCAACAACACGTCATAACTGCGTAAATTACGCCGCTATTTGACGTGGGGTTGCGGTTACTAGCCCGTTTTAACTATTTTATCCAGACATAATCTTGGTCATATGAGGTCCATGCAGATTAATGCCTGAGATGGTCTTTTGAGGACAGAACCATACAGATTGACTGGACCTGTCGGGTTGGTAAAAGCATTAGTCAGTAATTGTGTAGCTCAACTCAGAACTTAAGGAGCTAAATGACTCAACAAACAATACCAAAGAAAGGACATTTGGAAGGATCTTGTCAATCAATAAGTCATAATACTCATTTCCTACACATACATTGCACACAGCTGTTATCATTTTCATTACATACAGGTGAATGTATAAAGTAAACATGCATAAAGAATCAAAATCAAAAGTAATTTACTCAAATTAGGCCCTTTTCGAATGTCAAAATTACATAAGACAGTCCCTGAAAGAGCACAAGTATACCCAGCTTTACTCATAATAACAAACCCTACAGTTTATGAAAGGTTATTCCTTAATTTATCTCCTGTAGTGGAATGCTTGTTCTATGACAAAACGGTGGCTGCTTAGCTATGTTAAAAATAAAAAAAAATATATATCATACCTAAATAAAGCCATCCAATCTTGACATTTTCTGCAATATGAGTCTCACTGAACATGGGCATGGAAGGAGGGTTGTGATGGCCAGGTCTGATGTAAAACAGGGAGGACTCCACCACATAGTCCCGCCAATCTTTGTGGTACCAATATGTCTTGCGAGACTCCTCAGCTGGTTCACTTAGAAAATTCTCTTGTTCTCTAAAAATAATTATAGTATATTAAGCATATTCACTATGAAAGACTCCAGTTAGTTGGTTATGGGCCTGATTTGATTTTTACATCCACACAAAAATGTCTTTTAAACACAAACTAACAGCAGATAAAACTATCTACCATATTTTCACCATTTCAGCCATAAGACGCCCAATGCTGGACATTGGGCTCCCACAATTTGGGAGGGTTTGCCTTATTCGCCACACTTGGCAGGCGGGTTGGCGATCGTAGTATGGTGGTAAACTGCATGGAGAACGCTGCTGCCCATTCTCTAGTAAGTCCCTTAGTCCTGTCTTACAATACCCACGGGAAGAAATGGGATGGTCCTATTCATTACGTCCAGCACCACACAGAACAATAAATCTATGCCAAAACTTATTACAGCTTATATCAGTTGCTAAGTCATATTCCCACTCACGTAGTTTCTTCAATCCATTGATACATTTGTACTCTCTTCCGCAACTTAACTGCTTGTACTTGTATATTATAGTCTGGTTCAGATATTGGTTCTAATATTCTCAAGGGGCCCACAATGTGCACCACTCGGCCCTCATAGCGTGCCGCTTCGTCACTAGTATGAACGTCAATACTCTCAGCTGCCGACACTAGTTCCTCTAGCATCAGATTACTTTGAATTGTTTGGCTCTGAAAATAACAAAACGAAACACATAAGAATACTCTCTCTATTACTAACATTTCAGATCAATGCTGCTTTTCTGAAGTTGCTTACCTCTGCCCATAATAGAAAATATGTAACACCAGAAAACAAAATGAGACTCAGAATAGTAGTGACCCATGTTTGCTTGAACTGGTTTCTAACTGCTGTCCAGTCCATCTGAAATGAGCAGTAGTACTTCTAGGTTTCGAAAAGGTCGTCTTAGGGGCGATTAAAAAATGAGTATACTTGTATAGTTTAAATTATTATCATGTAATTACGAACACGGGAATAAACCTATATGCAAAAACTAACCTTCAGCCAGCTTTTATTAATCCTATAATCTAAAACATTTAAACACTTATTTAGGTCACGAAAATTGTGTTATGCAGAATATAAACTGATTGCTTTTAATTTCTTTCATAACATTGAGAAATAGAACACAAACTATTTAGCCGTTTAGCGAATTCACTTGCCCGTGACAAATTGACATTGACAATCTACAACTGTCAACATTGACAGATATTTATTGACAATGCGTGATTTTTTATTTCAGGTAATTTCATCCATTTTAACGATAGCCAATTAGCCTTGATAAGTAAAGGGATTCTTACCGGAACACTTTATACTTTATTACCTACTGCAATATAGGACTATTATAGCAGGTAATAAATTATAAGTGTTTTTTTTTTTTTGTAACAGTAGTTAATAATGTTAATTTTAAGATTTACAACATTTGTACCGGATGGATCGTCTAAAGTCTCCCATAGCCATACCAGCCAATGATCTGTCAATGTCATTTTGACAACAAAAAACCGTGTATGTTTGTTTATTTACATTTGTGAACGCAAAGAAAACGATTAAATAAAACTAAAATAATTAGACAAACGAATAATAGACTATAATATGCGGTCGTATATCAAAAGATTAAAATATTTAAGTGGCGGTGGTTTACATTTCTCTTATGTTTCTCAAATTACACCTAGAAAATTCCATCACAACTTACCGATTCTGGATTTCTACAAGAAAACTACAGGTGAAAAGTTTATTAAATAACATATAAAATGTAGCTATGAACAACTGCTGTGATTGTGACTCTTATACTTACTAGTTAATAGAGTAAACCAATAACAAGGTTATGTTTTTAACATGGGCGTACCCAGGGGGGGGCAGAGGGGGGCAGCTGCCCCCCCCTGGAGTTTGTGAATGTTCCTACTAACTATCTACATTTGTCGATAAAAATTAGTAAAAATAACATTTTTCTATTTGTAATACAATTTACAACTTTTAAAAATCATGCGACGCGCCCGTCCTACTCGCAAGCAGCGCTGCATACAAAAATAACTTTAATTTCGGTAGTCGGTGTCTTTGGATCTTTATTTTAGTTTTTTGACTGGCCTGTTAGTCTAGTGGTTAGTGACCCTGACTGCTAAGACTGAGGTCGTGGGTTCGATTCCCACCCAGGACAAATCTTTGTGTGATGAGCGCAATTATTTGTTCTGTGTTTGGGTGTAATTTATCTATAATATGTATGTATTTAGAAATATATAAGTATGTTTATCAGTTGTTTGGTTACCATAGTACAGGCTCTGCCTAGTTTGGGATCAGATAATGGTGTGTTGGTTGTCCTAAGATATTTATTTATTTACTGACTACCGAAATTAAACTTATTTTTCACTTTGTAGTGTTTTTTTTTTTGGAAGTCCGTTGTTTATTTTTTGTAATAACTTTTTTATCTACCCTGCACTAATTCGTATACCATTACTGGCCTAGTCAATAGCAGTGACAGGAGGTATTAGAATATCATCACGCTGAACAAAGTGAATTAAATACGAAATCTAAGTCAATAAAAATTATATGGTGGTCCCCTGAAGCATAACCTACCCAATAAAAATAATAGTTTGAGACATTTTTTAAACTATTATTTGTTTTTTATTTTTTAGTGTGTTTCGAATTTTGTGACGTATGTCAGCGTAGTTTTCGAAGACAGTTTTTTTGCTATCCTGATAAGGATAATAGCACAAATTTATAAAATTATTGTATTGTCATCGGTCTTTGATAAGTACGCCAAATTTCGAGTTTATTCAACGTTTTGAAGGGGGTCAAAATTATGTTCAAATTTTCCGTTACATAGGCACATACATATGTTTGAAGCTAATACAAGCGTGTTAAAAAAAGATTTTTATAGAAATGGGTCATAATCGACGGAGAAATTGTTTTGAAAAAAAAAATACAGTGGAACATAGAACCATCTCCTCTTTTGAAGTCGGTTAACAAATACAATTCGGTTCGTCGGTCGGTCGGATAACCAATACGGATAAGGCGGGAGGAAACGCCCGGGTGTTTCCATTGCGTGAATCGTTTGGAGGACACGGTGGAGCATACGGTGGAGTGCCCTGCCGGAGCTGAGCACCACCGTGACCTCGTGGAGGCGATCGGTGGCGGCCCTGGTACAAGCCATGGTACGGAGATGCCCTCTGGCATGAGAAGCCGTCACCTCCTTATGCGAAGCAGTAATGCTCACGGAGGAGGCGTAGCGCGTGAGGGAGAGCCAGTCTCTGCACCCTCTCGCCCTTTCGTGCTGCAGGAGGAGACGCTCCGGACCTCCCTAGAGTATATATGTTCTGTACCCCGAACGCCCAAGCCCGTGTCGACGGCGCGTTGTGTTCCACGCACACCTCAAAGAGATGTCAGCATAACTGAAGGGGTCGGCTAGAAGCGATGCCTCCAGAGTTGCGAGATTTGTTCGAAAGAGTTATCGTGACCCTGGCATATAGGCAACTGAAGGAACACGAGTGGGATTTAGTCAGTAAAAGTGTGATACGCCCTCCACACGTCATTTGATGATTTTCCACCCACAAAAAAAGGCATTCCGCGGAAGAAAGGAGTGAAGATTTAATCAAATCTGCTGAAAAAATTGCAAGCCGCCAAGAACAGAAGGCAAATCAACCAGCTGCATACTGTGGCCAGCCCCTTAGCGATTATTTTCGTCGCTCGTTTTGCATGCCCTATTTGGATTCGTTACTTCTTCATTAGAGGCGAGATACAGCAAAGACCATTCATCAGCGTTTACTCTTTCATTGTTGCACCCTGCTCAGATAATTGAAATTACAATTCCAAAATTACAAAACATTATGGAGGAAGTTTCTACATTTTATTATGAATTAGAAGAGATCACAACTGAAGCCGAACTTTTTGGATGAAGCAGGACTTTGAAAATATTGGAATAACAGAATTAATAACGGAGTAGCAGAATCTTTTTACCCGAAGGTGAAGACCGCCCTAGAAATTTTACTGGCAATGGTCCGATTCTGTTGTACACCGAACTAAACTAACTAAACTATCTCTAAAATTCCTTACTTTTGGCTATGAGAATTTTAACGCCATTCTGCAAGAAAAAATCTCTAAATTTAAAAATGATTTTGACACGCCTAAAAACGAATTTGACAATCAACGTGGTTTTTTTTTTTCTTTTGGTTTCGCAACGTGGTACTTGTATGCGCTACGCAATTATTTTTTTAGAGACGAAAGCGTGCGCAAGGGGGCAGCCTGGACGTGTTTTATATGGAATTTTTCACTTTTTGTTTGGAAAATAAAAAAAAATATTACTCACGTGTTGAGATTTAAATGTTCCGGGGTTTCATAGAGGGTGTCGAAAATTTCATTATTTTTGCGATAGGACACGCCATTTTCGAGATATAAGCAAAAGAAAAAATACAAAATACAGCACTGTTTTTGCACGTGAAGGCGAGGCGTTGATGTGATTTTTTGTTCATGACCACTAGTTTTATTCCACACCTTTTTAATCGCGATTAAAAATAGTCAGGTTTAGTCAAAATAAATTATTATAGTCAAAATTTTTGGTGAAAACCGGCAAACTCAGAATAGCAAAATTGTCATTTTCACTAAACTTATAACTCAGTGCAATCTTAGTGCTGTCAAACTAAAATATAGTTAAGTTGTGTCACTTTAGTCTATTTCAGAATAGGAAATCGTCATTTGACAGGAATAAACCAAATTTTAATGATTTTTAGTTTAGTTTAGAGAATTTTGTACAACAGAATCGGGACCAATGCCTCATTCAACCGCTACAATTGAACGGTCATTCAGCACACTCAGACGCGTACAAATGTAGTTAAGATCGACCATGATCGAAGTACATTAAATGGGCTTTGTATGCTCCGTATACATAGAATATTTGTTAACACTATGGGCGATTCTTTCATGAAAGACGTTATAAACCGTTTTACTGAAGACCCTCGAAAGTTACTTTTAAAATGACTATTGTATATTAAAAAAAAACGAATTTAAAAAAAGTTTAAAAAAAACCTCTTTTAATTTATGTTTATTTATTTGCTTATAAAAAATCTGATTTGCCCCCCCCTGGCCCAGAACCTGGGTACGCCCATGGTTTTTAATTAGAACTTAATTTGTTATTAAATGGTATCCCACTTCTTTTAGTAGCACTATCACAGACCATAGCTTTCAATTTATCTCAACTCCGTTATATATCCGTATATTTTATAAAATGATTTTTGTTCATGTTATAGGTCAATCAATAGCAGACGACCACCTAACCTTATTGAAGAAAAAACACCCACACATTGATGAAGTAACTGATGACCGCTTGCAGTGCACTCTGCAGATACTACAGAAATTTGGCATCACACATGCGGAGGCTTGCCGTAACCTGCATGTGTTTAGTATGAACCCAATCACTATGGACAACTATGGGGAAATACTTAGAGAGTGTGGTTTTATCAGTATTCCTGCTAAACATATCATAAAGTGAGTAGTGGGTTTAACCTCTCCCGTCCCACTGACGCGATATCGGGTCAACCAAAAAAAATGTCCTCTGCATCCCGAAGACTCTATATCGCGTCCTATGATTTCACAACCGAAAACACCATCCCGGCGTAGAAATGATAAATGCATATAGTCGCATAAAGTAGTATAGTCGCATAGGACGCAATATCGAGTCTTCTGGACCCTGTAGACATTTTTCGGCTGACCCGACATCACGTCAGTGGGACGGGAGAGGTTAAAACAAGTAATACATGGCAAAGATTTAAGTAGTAGAGACACAAAACAGTTATCATTATTTTGCACTGACTTTCAGATACCACACACTCGTTAGATCAAGAACAATAGCTCGGCTGAAAAAAGAAGGCTTGCTTCCTTCAGACTTTGAAATGGAACAAACAATATTAGACAAATTTCAAGAATGGCCTGCCAGTAGTAAAACATTACAAAACTTCTCTGATACTGATACATCTATATGTAAGTAAAATGCTACCATTTTATTTTTATTCATAATCATTTTGTTAGTTATAATGCCTGCACCTCATTTTAAAATAAATACTGATACTGTAGTGGATAAATCAAAAGCCTCTATAATAAACAATTACAATAAAAAAATTCTATACTAATATGCCTTTTTGACTATTTATTTACTAAGCAAAGCATATCAATAATATATTTACAAGGCTTTTTGCAAAAACGAATGTAAACTTTTGTATTAATTTAAATTTACATTAGTGTTTCCAATGATTTAGTTTATTAGAAGTTACAGTAGTAAAAGTATCAACAGAAAATTTTATGATTTCAGTAACAATCCGCATGAGTGTGCTAGAAAGATTTCTTCACTGGAAGCTCTCAGTGACACCAGAGGAATTTCAAAAATACTGTAAAAACTACCTACCACTAAAACACAAGCCAATGTCAGACATTCAAGAAGCAATCAACATCGCACTCAATGTAATAAAATACGACAATGCAAGCATTAGAAGAAATGGTTTTGTCTTATCTGCAGATCCTTTACACACTAAACTTATATTAGAGAAAGTTGGTACCCTGGCTGGTATGGACATTAAAGACGCTTTGAAAATAGAACCTGCTATATTGAAGAATAATTATAATTCTGTCATACAAGTTAGAGAAGTTTTAGAGGTACCTAATACAAATTATATTAACAACTTTACTAGACAGGCACCATTTAATACAAAATCCAATTTTATTAATTGGCAAAACAATACAGAATTTATTACTGTGAAGTTCTGTCAGTATAAATCAGTTCATAAGCTATTTTCTTTACATTGGACATTTTCTAAATGGGAATGTATTTTTATTTAAGGAGTACAGAATATCTTTGGAAGCTCAAAGGCGTTGTCTGAAGATATATTGTATGCGACCAGAGACAGTCCGCGAGCGACTAGAAGAGCTCAAGAACTCAAAAGAGTACCAAGTACTGTCCACAAATCCTAGGGTGAGAAATTTTTGATTCTGACGTGTTATTCGAAATTGGAACTTATGTTAACTTTTTTAAAGTTAATTTCAAATTAACACAATTATTGTTGAGGCAGCAAAAAGTATTTGCTGCCTACAAAAAGTAGATATTAGCAATAGAAACTGTACCTACTCAACTCTGTAGCCAAAGAAAGTTTGCGCATCATAAAGCACAATAATACTATTTTAAATAAAAAAAGAATTCTTTATATTGTCAATATTAATGGTATTGTTTTTGTGTCTCCAGATTCTTCTACTTGTAATACATAAGAAGAAAATGCTGAGCCGTCTTACCAAGATGGAGTCTGCAAAGAAACAATGCTACAGTCTGAATCACTTAGTTTCGTCCACAAAGGTGTTCAATGAGTGAGTAGATATTTTATACTGAGCTTTCCAAGAAAGATATGTTGATTTTATTGGTATAGTCCGATTCTAACTTCACGGTGGCTCGGAACATTAGGCGAGACGCTGCACAGTAACAAATCCTCGTGTCTGCTGTAGTCTTGCACAGTGAGTGGCGTACTTCAGAGCCGCCATAAATTTTGAATCGGAATAGTTTTGTCCACAACTCGTTCGCCCAACGATAATGATAACCTTGTCGATTGATTGATGGCGGTTTATATAATAATAATTTTCCTTCTACATACAATTGACATAATTCATAGGGGCAAAGTTTATATGATACTGGCAGTCACTGCTGCATCTGATCGATTCGTTGAATGTAATTTGCTATGGATATTTAGATTGTCGAACACAATGAAAACGACTCTAAAGATGAAAAATTAAAAAAAAAGCGCATTTTAACCTCACTATCGGCTTCCATATTCGAAAACCATTAAAACTATCTCTCTCTCTCTCTCTCTCTCTCTCTCTCTCTCTCTCTCTCTCTCTCTCTCTCTCTCTCTCTCTCTCTCTCTCTCTCTCTCTCTCTCTCTCTCTCTCTCTCTCTCTCTCTCGTTAGAGTAAACACAATAAAACGTCGCATCGGGTATAACGCTTTTTCGTATCTAGAATTCTCTACAAGTTTACTTCTACCGCAAACTACGTAAAGAACTTAGTTAAAAAGTAATCTTGCTATTGTATAAATTGTATAAAATAAAGCATAATTTATTATTCTTGTTTCCGTAGTTACATCAACAGTTTCGGCGACAAAGTATGCGGCAGAGACATAGCAATACTAATATCCTCGTCTCTCAACAACTTGCCGGCCCACAGCGATGGCGGCCAAGCAGCGCTCGTCAGCAGTGTGTTGATTCAACTGAGACGGCACAAGTACTGGCTACACGTCGCCATGATCGTTATTGCTGATAATATTCAGTATCTCAAGAAGAAATTCGATGATCAAATCATTCTTAATAATTGTTTGGTACTCTTGTATCCTGTGTAAGTATTATTTTGAATTCCGTATGTATTCCGAGTCCAAAATTCTTATGAGTTCTCAGAACATGTCTCTTTTAACTCCCGACGCAAAAAGAGGGGTGTTCTAAGTTTGACCACTATGTGTTTCTGTGGCACCGTGGCTCTTAAACGGGGACCCGATTTGGGTGCAGTTTTTATTTTATTTAAAAGTAGGCTTTCTACCAGTAGGTCTTAGTCCTGTTCTCTCAAAATCGGTTTGCCGTTTCGACACAACGATCCTTTGATCAAAATATTGAATTCAAAGTTAAAGGTATATTTTTTTTTTACTTTTCATGTTTTTGTTTTGGTCGAGGCTTTTAAAATTTTCAATTTAACTTTTCTTCTAAAACACCTCCAGTATTCGAATTTGGTCTAAAACTTTGTTCCTATAAACATTTTACGTAGGCATTTGATTAATAACATACTTTTTATTTCCAGTTCCGAAGTAAAATACTACATAGAAAACCTATTAAGCATGCGCGGAGGACGAGAAACTGATGAACAATTTAAAGAGGATCTAAACTACAACGTTCGTTTTCACAGCCTCACGGATGACCAGATCTTGAGCCTAGTGTTGTATACCATTGAAAAGAAATACCACTTTAGTGGTGACGGTATTTGGTCACGCCAGGACGGTGTTAGGGTTGTGACGCACACAGTGGCGTAGCTAGTCCTAAAGGGGCCCTGTATCAAGATTTGTTAGGGGCCCTTTTTTCCCAGACTGCTGCCAAGCTCAAAATGAAGACACTGTTTTTTTTTTTCAAAATAAAGAAAACAGCATCGCGAGTCGTGGTCTTATGCCGTCACTCGCCTATAATATTAAAAAAAATGTTTCATAATACGTCGGAGTTTGAGGGGGCCCTGTATGTTCGGGGCCCTGTATCATTGATACGGCGGTAGATACGCCCCTGGACGCACACAAATTGACGATATTGTGACGCGCGGACGCTATTAAGAGGTCACGCGACGAGAAAGTTCAATCATCAAACTGTGTCGAACGCAAATTGTTAGTATTGTTTAATAGACTATGTCTTTATTTATTGGTAGGCTCAAGTTGGGGTCTAAATAGATACTTATTTCTTATTTTTTATAATAATTGGTAGTGATTTTTTCTTTGGCTTAAACTGTAACCTCTGTCGAAAAGTATGTGATTGCTCCATTTTTAACAAAGCTTAGCAAGGTATACAGATTATCTTGTTGTATTTGTTTCATGTTACTAAAACCTTTATCTTCCTTACATAGTATAAAACAAAGTCGCATTTTGTGTTCGTACGCTTAGATCTTTTACACTACGCAACGGATTTAAATGCGGTTTTCATTAATAGATAGAGCGATTCAAGAGGAAGGTTTATAATTATGTATAATACGCGTACGAAGACGCTGGCAAATCTAGTAAATTATAAGCCATAGTACCCAATCGAGTCTCCTATCGGCAAAAATTATGAATTTCTGTACAAACATTCATCCGTTATTAAACAAAAATATCCCTTAGATATCGTTATATAAGGATCTCTTTTCAACTTTTGCTTCGAGACCGAACGGTTTACGCTGTGCGTTATCTGTCAGAGAATGATTTTAAGTTTTTTTTTAATGTAGATTTTGTACATATGAAAGTGTGTACTTGCGTGTACAAATGTATAAATGTAAGTAAAGAATAGTGGTACACAATTAAATAAAAAACTCACTTTAAGCACATGTGTATTATAATTTCTCGTCTTCCTTATAATTAAATATTACAAAATATCTAGCTTATTGCTCTCTTAACTTAACATAACTTATATAAATGCTCTATTTAACAATACACATGCAGAGGACACGTTTCATTTTATTTTACTATTTATCGTATACCCTGCTATATCATTTTTTAACTGTAAAATGTTAGCAGATCTTTATATTGCCGGCCGGTTTATATTGCTCACCCCCTATTAAATATGAGTTACGAAATGTAGGTACTTATTCATGAAAAATAAGTTGACCCTAGTCAATTTAAATTAGTTAGCCCAACTCCGGACATGTTAAAGGTCTCTCAATACCCATAACGTCTATGGAGTTTCGCTAGTTATCTAAATATGATAAACAAAAATAAAAAGATATGATGATGTTTTTGTTTTGGATCAATGGCCGTTGGTAGTGTAGTAAATTGAAGTCTGATTTGGGAAAATAAGTTACTTTTTGTTTTGTCGTGTTACCCATCACATCTGTGAAGTTTACACAAACAAACTATTGTTAAAACTGATATTTCAAGTAAATGCACTACCAGCTGTCGTTGATCCCAGAAATTAAATACATCAAATTAATTCGTTTTTTGTTTTATCATGTTTTGAGATCGATACCCAGTACGTCTGCGGAATATCGCTAGCTAATTTAATTCGACCCTGTAGATACACTTTTGTCAAACTCTTCACTAGCACAATGTTATGTTATTTTTTCCTGTTTTATTTAATATTTTATAAAACTTTGGCTCTTTTTTATTACAACGTAAATATAGATACTAATGTGTCTCCTTATGATACTAAATAACTATATTCAAATGGGCCACATTATCGATCTTCGATGAAGATTCAAGTTGTCGTATATAAGTAGTAGATAAAATAATTTATAAAAAATAAACCAATTTAAGCAAAATAATCTGCGATGACATATCCCTATTTAGGAGACGTCAACGCTTAAAACTATAATCACTTATCCTAAATACATACAATGATATAAAGAAATAATTAATCATATCTATTCACTACCTGGTAGCATAAGTAGAAAAGCTAATTGCTGCAGAATATTTTCTTCCACAGAATATTAATTAGAGCATTCGACATAAAAAACCCACATTACAGATAACTGTAGTCATGATAATATTCAACACCATTACACAGGCCAGAACTATACGTGACTGTAGGTTCTATGCCTTCAGCTTCCCGGATTCATCATCATTATCAGTAGCCTATAATGTTCCCACTGCTGGGAAACAGGCCTCCTCTCGGTGAGGGAGCGGGTCATAATCCACCACGGCACAGTGCGGATTGGTAGATGTCACATGTCTTCGAATTTTGGTTCTAAGACATGCCGGTTTCCTCACTATGTTTTTGTTCACCGTTTTGAAAGCAGTGGTGATGAAATAATTTACACAAAGTAAAGCGCCTTATCGCGAATGCGAATTAACGCGATGACCTTGTGAAGGCTGCAGGAATCCGCTGGATGCTGGAACCACAAAACCGGTCTACGTGGCGGAGCTTGGGGGAGGCCTATGTCCAGCAGTGGACGTCTTTCGGCTGAAATAATGATGATTATAAAAGCACCTGCTTGGGTTTAAACTCACGACTTACTACTCGTAAGTCGCGGCCGTTACCACTGCTCCACCACTGGTCCCAGATTCTGGATCTTATAAATAAAATATAATTAAAATTAATAAAATCTGGAAAAACATTTCTTGTAACTGGAGTCGAGTTGCCGTCTCGTATAGTTCAGTCCGATGCAACAAATTATCAAGTGCTATGAGTACCTAATGCAGTGCCCTCGTCGTGTCATTGACACTCCGACGCCCGTCCATACCATAGCGAAGGAACGCTCTCATTCTGTATGCAGAGATCAGTAGATATACACCGTGATATTTTAGTCGTCTTACAAAGGTTGTCCACTAAGAAAAAATAATAGTTTAAAAATAATAGTTTAAAAAAACTAAAAAACACGCTTCCATGGAAAACCAAACTAAAAAGTACAAAATAATGCTTTTAAGGTATTTTTTTATTGATATCAGGCACCCCACGCTTTTTTTCCATTATTTTGTACTTTTTAGTTTGGTTTTCAATGGAAGCGTGTTTTTTAGTTTTTTTAAACTATTATTTATTTTCAATTTTTTAGGGTGTTTCGAATTTTGAGACGTATGTCAGCGTAGTTTGTGACGTTTTTTTGCTGTCCTGGTAACCCTGGCAAGGATAATGGCACAAATTTATGAAATTATTGCATTGTCATCGGTCCTTGACAGGTGTGCAAAGTTTGAATGAAATCTGGTCGTTTATAGTGGGTCAAAATCGCGCTATAAGGAGTCGGTTACAAACAAACATACAAACATACAAGTGAAGCTAATATAAAGCGTGTAATAAATAATGCATTATAATTATGAAACATCATGTTAATAATGTTTTTTTTTTATATGTTTTGTGTTTGGTTACGTATCAGACGGTAGAGAACATACCTACCCAGCGCAAGAGTCGACTAAATCAATCCATCTCCATATACCATGAGACAAAATATCAGTTTAAAACTACGTCCTGCGTTATCATATAATGAATAATATTTTTATTTTTTAGTTATTCGAATGTTCATTTTTTTCTTACGGATGTGTAGTAGTCATTGGATATATGAAGTGGACTGCCGTTGTAAGACGATTAAAATGTCACGGTGTATAAGCTAATACGGCTTTACCTGTCTTGTGTTGAAAGAAACGTATTTCTTAGACGTATAAAGAAGCAAAGCATAGCATAATCAGCCTATATGTTCCCACTACTGGAACTACGGGGCTCCTAGAGAGGGATTGGGCGATAATCTATCACGCGGGCCCAGTAATTTAGACGTAGCATTAATTAAATGAGTTTTTCTTGAGTTTGGGATTAAAGACCAATAATTACCAATATCGTATATCGATTCTTGGGTCTTACATTTGAACTACTCTGTGCTCAACATGAAACTGTAGTGAAAATAATCAGGTTTATTTTACCATCCTACCCTGTGGAGTAAACTCTCACGAACTCTGTTAAACAACGAAAAGAAACAAGAATATTTTGTTACTAAAATAAATAAAAATTATAAACTATTCTAACTAATCTAAACTACTTAAACCTCGATCTCTAAATAAGCACCTATTGGATGCCGCGCCCTTGTCTGGGCGACTTACTTATTGATTAATTTTTGGCACAAACTGTTCACGTTTTCAAAACTTATTTACAAATTACTACATATCTAACGTATCATCTATCGCTTACTTAATTTTTTATTCAAGTGAATATGGTTCTATACATTACTATATTTTCTCGAATAAAAATATAGTTACGACTAATTAATATAAAAAGTTGCATGTATCAACGATAACAAGCACTCTCAAGATAAGGCACAAGGAATGCACGAGAAGCGAAGTCTACGAGTATTTTAACTCAATTAATAGTTTTAACTACCCGACAAAATACTAAGAAAACGGAGCTTTCAGAAATGTATTGCAAAGCCACCAAAGTCACTTTTATTCAGCTTTCAGGCAAGCATTGTCACACGATACTAATTCTAAGAATTCTCAATCTCAATAGCACTCTAACGGATAGTTCCTACTATTTGAAATTATAACTCTCACCAATATTTTGGGTCGCTCTGAAGTAAGCGCTTCGTTGCGTCTCGCACAGCATGTGCACGCCCGTCAACAGCAGAGGCAACTGCAGTCGCCGACACGTCTACGACTGCTGTCGACAACGTGTCACTCGTGTATTTGAGCACCGTACTCAAATACGGTTGGTGACCATCTGTGTCTCTGCCGTTGACGCATGCCGCTCGTGTTTGAGTACTAACATTCCCCTCTGATTGTCTACCGTGCAATATACGCCTCAATTTCAGAGCGGCTATAAACTATGGTGAGAGTTATACTAAATAATTATAGTAAGCTAATAAATTATACAAAACCTACAAATAAGTTAAACTTTAAAGAGGCACATTTATTTATGTCTAATTAAATTTAAATAAGTAATTATTTACATTATTGCAAAACTTTAAAACGTTTCTTAATTTTATAACTACAAAAATATAAAAAATATCTACCTACCTACTAATATCTATACTTAATCGCATACCAATTATGGAATTTATATCTTAGTACCTAGATAGTACTTATAGCTATATGTATAGTATACGTAATACTCTAATTATTATCCACTTTATATGAACTCATTACTGAATAAATATACCTAATCAGTGAATTAATTCATATGAAAGGCAGATAGCATCAAGCAACACTACTTTTAAACAATGAGAACAAAACAACGGTTAAGGAGAATTCTGATAATTTCCTACCCATCTGCTACATTCCTAGCTAATACTCCCTTTCGAAATTACTCTGGCTTAGAACACTAACGCTAGGATAATTTCGAAAAGGAGTATTTCAATTCAAAAAAGGAGGCAGCGTGGTGTACGCTTGCCCAGTGCTGGGCTCCATTTTGACGACGACGGGCTGCGTGAGGTCGGCGTGGCGCTCCATGTCGTAGTGCTTATCGTGCGCCGCGAGCGCGCACTTGTCGTAGTCTTCGGGCGGCGCGGTGTACCGCGGCGGCTCGTCCTGCAACGCACACGCTGAGTACTTGTCCTCGTGCTCGTGCGAACGGTACTCCAGCTTCTCATCGTGCGCGTGCGCCTCCATCTGCGGCGAGTGTGCCGCCATCATCGGGTAGTCGCGCACGCCCAGCGGAGGCGGACTACCCTCCCCGTACTCGTAAGAGTGCCGCGGCGCGAACATCTGCCCGTCGTGGCCATTGAGGACGGTCGTGTAAGAATACGCAGCTGGCTGTGCGTTGAAGCCCGGGTATCCACCGCTGCTAGATGACAGTAAATGATGCGAGGAGAGTTCATAAGAATGCTGGTACGACCAGGAGTCCGACGGGGCGGGTAGGCCGTTCTGCGGGAAGGCTGGCAAGTTGCCACCGATGCCGGAGAAGCCACCACCTAATGTTGTTGAACTCGGTGAACTGGAACCGATGTACCCTGTTTTGCGTGGAGGCTCTCGTTTACGCCATTTCGCTCTTCGGTTTTGGAACCAAACCTATTGAAAAGAATATTCATTAAAATACTGTATTTAATGTAGTAAGGGTCGGATGAAGCTCCAGCATCATGTCAATACATCAAGTAGGTAGTTTTGTTTACGAACCTGCACTCGTGATTCAGACAAGTTAAGTTTCAGAGCCAGTTCTTCTCTTGCGAACACATCGGGGTATGGTGCGCGCTCGAACGCTCGCTCTAGTTCCTCCAATTGATATGCCGTGAAAGTAGTTCTGAGGAAGAAAATGTATGTTTAAAACCTTAACAAGATACTTAGAAGTAAAATCATCCAAGCCTTTTTGAGATCTCACACTACACAGGGAAGATACTGTGTCGTTTCATGTAGGTAGGTGTAGTCAAAGCTCATGGGTAGTTTTCAAGCAAAAAACCACCCCCAGTTCTAAAATAGGTAACTTGTTATACTCTCAATTATACATTCACAAACAAAATTCTTATCTATCATTGCCGAGCACATCTACCATCTGACGCGTGCAATATGGCTGCGGGCCGCACGCGCAGAAATTGATTGAGCGTGAAACGAAATTCACCCCCGTTGCGCGCGAGCACCTCTAATTGCCTGCCAATTGACTTTAAACTTATAGTGGCATCGTGTTATTAATTGTTACACCACATTTTTATTTGATACTTTATTTCGACACATCATTGTAACCTATCATCGCGGTCATTAAAAAAAAATGGTTGCGAGAGTGGACACGTCAAAAAAAGTGTTGGGTACCCCCAAAAACTTATTTTTTGTAGGTAACTATGCTACATTGAATGTCTGAATCCTAACAGCGTAGTAACAAAATAATGCATTCTTCGATTCAAAGTGTTTTTCACTTACCTATAAACTAATACGTACGCATCTACTGCTGAATTAACAAAATACCTACAAATGGTTGGCATAGCTACAGTACCAACGATTTAATTCGCGTTGTAAATATTTAGAGATGAACTACATAATTGTTCCCGTACGCTATCAACGAAGCGATCACTGAGCTGGTGTTGCAACTACATTCATTAAGCGCTGTACCCTCCATTCAAGAGATGGTGAGATAAGGCAATTGACTCCCCGCGGTCATACGGGTAATTAATCCGAACGGAACATGTCGCCTTTGTAGTTTTATAGCAGTTATTGCAAGACGCCTGTATAAAGTGTTGTTACTTAGAAAAGGGTGCCGGCAGAGGTTTTGTCCATCATATTGGGGTTGAGCCGTTATGAATTATTATTTTCACGCGTTTTATCTTATCTGATTAATCTTAAACTTATTTGTTAAGTTACAAATACAAGTAATAATCTTTCTTTTTATCCCGCATGGGTGAAAAAGAAAGATTATTCCCGAAATTGTTTGGCGTTCTTGAACGAAAAGCAACAAACTGTCGATATGAATAATACCTAATAATCTACTGCCATTATTTTCCACAATAACTACGCTTGACATATATTATGATTGTTAACCGCAGTAGGTAAGTATTAGGAGTTTTACCTATCCATCATCTGCCGAGCCTTTTCCCATCTATGTTGGGGTCGGCTTCCAGTCTAACCGATTGCAGCTGAGTACCAGTATTTTACATGGAGCGACTGCCTATCTGACCTCCACAACCCAGTTACTGGGTAATACGATACCCCTTGGTAAGACTGGTTGTCAGACTTTCAGGCTTCTAACGACCCGTAACGACTGTCTATTAGTGTCTATGATCTACGAAAGACAGCCGGGACCAACGGCTTAACGTGCTTTCCGAGGCACGGAAGGGTCTTGGTATGTAAAGATGGTCACCCATCCACGGACCAACCGCGGCAAGCGTAGCTTAACCTGAACGATCAACCCATGCGGCTGTTATTACTTAGCCACAAGCCCTTCGAGTTTTACCTATCCATAGAGGAAAATAACCAATTCTTTTCCGTAAACCGTACGAACTTTATTCAAATTATATAGTTAAAATTTCACAAAACAGGAACAAACTAATATTTCTAAAAACATAAATAAACATTTAATAAACCACCATCCAGCCATATGGGTTTTATCACGTATTAAGAATCATCGTATTAGTTATGCAAATAATTGAGTAGACCAGGGGTGGTTCGCGACGATACGATACAGTTCAGGGAGGGTGCGCCTGCGCCCACCTGTGACAGCGGCGCGTGCCGATGCATGTGGAAACCGTGTGTGGAAATGATACCACTTCGAAACATAGATTTTATAAGTAGTTTGGATCCTCAGTATAAAAGTCAAACACTTCCTTTATTATTTTTTCATGCTCATCACTTTCCTTTCGATAATACAACTAAATTCGTTATTCGATAGACTATATTAATTTTTGTAAATGGGTTTTAACACGTCAAACACGTCAAAAAAACTATAAGCATGAGATCGTTCATCCCTATACGACTAATCTGAGACGAAATACTGAAACAAACTCAGAGGCCTCAGTCTCTTCAATGTGTTCATATGTTCAGACCAAGTCCAGTCCAGGAACTTTGCACAAAGCACGTGACTAATCGTGCCGCTTAACTTAAAACCTAATATTTGCTGGCACAATAAATCGACACCGGCTCAGCTGCCGAAAAATAATAAAAAATACTGGTAATGTTTTAGAATTGTTTTTGATAGGAAATAAAACGCAACTAATTGATGTGTGTCCAAAACAAAATCTTTACCATTTCGAGTCATCATCAGCAGCCTATAATGTTCCCACTGCTGGCACACAGGCCTTCTCTCGGTGAGAGGGAGTGGGCCATAATCCACCACGCGGGCCCTGTGCGGGATGGTAGATGTTACATAACTTCGAATTTTTGGTTCTAAGACAGGCCGAATTTCTCACGATGTTTCCTTCACCGTTTTGAGAGCAGAACCATTCCGAGTATATTACGCAGTTAGCGCATAGGTTGGTGGTTTCATTCTCGAATACCACATATTTGTATGGAATAATTATTGTTTGTGTGGATGTTTGATTGTACAGGAGAAATAGTTGTACGGGGCATTTATCGTATTTTCTTTTTGTAACAAGTTCGAACTGAATATCACCTTACGGTTATCTATTGATAAAAATAAAGAAATCACGACGTTAAAATATGTAGCTGGCAATTTCAAAGCGCCGCCATTACGTACTAACATTCGATACTATTAATTATAATTACCAAAATCATTTCGTTCTGTGGTTGTTATCAGACTTCTAGATCTATCATCCTCGTCCTCCTGCCACTATATCCCAAATTACTCGAGGTCTGCGCAGCATGTTTTCCTCTTCCACAGATCTCTATTAGCTGTCGTCTCAGCATCAGCCCCTTTCTAACAATATCTTTCACACAATCCATCTATCGCTTATGAGGCTTTCATCATCACAAAGACCTACAACTCCTCCACATTCATACCTACTCACGACATGTTCCTCATTCCTCCGCATTACATGCCCACACCATGACCAATGATTTTTCTCCCCACAACTTCTCAGTCACTGGCGGACTTCCGACTTTATAACTACTTATCGCTACAATCTATATTTCATCCATTCGACTAATACATGCTAAAATAGACATATTTTCAACATAAATAAACACTTAACAATCGTCTTATTAAAAGCTACAGAATTCAACGTAGCAATCTGCTACGAAAGTTCTACGAAGATCATATTCGTAGCTGACTTGCTACGCGCAAGACAGTCATCTGCGTAGCAAATAGAAAATTCGTAGCCACGTAGGCAAGTTCTATACGATTATTGTATTAAGATTTTAGTACTGCTTTAATTAGTAAGTTTATGTTTAACTTGTTATTATTCTTTACTCTGAAGGATTGTATAATTAAAATCAGAATAAACACTCACCTAGTTTTCTTCTTCTTGATTCCGTTGTTCTCGCTCTTCTTCTTGTCGCTCTTCTTGGAGGTGGTGGGTGGCGGCGGTGGGTGCGGGTGTGGCGCAGAGCTGGGCTCCGTCGCCTGCAGCAGCAGCGGCTCATCTTTGCGCTTGTGGTCGGAGGCGGCGGGCGCGAAGCCTGGCAGCTCGTCGCGGTACAGCTCGCCGATGTCACCCACCACCACCGCCACGTGCCGCTCCTTGCCAAACTCGCCGAACATGTGCTCGTCGAATGGCCCCTGCTCCATGTGCGGCCCCGGCTCGAAGGCGCACTCGTAGCGCGGCGCAGCCCCGGGCCCCTCGCACACGTACATGTAGCCGTCGGCGGCGGGCGGCGGTGGGCCCGCTACCTCGGCGCGCACCTCGCTCGGCTCCGTCGCGCCGCTGCTCAGCTCGACCACCGAACCGAACCCGAGACACAGATTTATCTATCTACTCCGATATTAAACAATTTGACTTCATTTAACCAAACCCCCGGGATCGACGAACGCTCGCGCCGTTCGTATCCTCGTGTCCGTCCCGGTTAAATGGCTTTAATCAACTTTAACGAACTAACCGAATTTGCTCTACGGTTGGTCAATTTATATTACCATAATACGTCGCTCGACGTAGGTTTTAAACCAATGAGTAGCGCGTCCGAGGCAGGCGAGAGCGCGGCTGCAAGTGCTATTCTCGCTCGTAGTGTGGGGCCGGAGGGGACAGATTCGACTACGTGGAGCGGGCGCTTAGGACCGTGGCGCGAGTGTACTGAGTAGCCAATCGCAGCGCAGTGCAGCCACTCCCACGGCGCGGCGCGGCGCGGCACTGCGGGCCCCCCTCGCGCGCTGGCTGCGGGCGCGCGCGGCCGCACCGCCGTCGTCGGCGCGCTATGCGGGATTCCCACAAACTCTCCCGATATTTGTTTGTATCGGTGCTATTGTAGGGCGCAAACGCCCACATCATTATTTTGAAAGTCCATAGTACTTTATTGTAAATCCGTATCAACACCACTCATATGTCTCTTACATGATTTATAGCCGTGGGAAAAGAATCAAATCCATTGCAAATAATAATCCTATTATCAATTTCACTATCCCAACACGTTTACCTACCTGTAGAAACGATTAGTATGGAAATTGCCTTCCATACTACTAGTTGATATTAAGGTTTGGTAAGTAACAACCTGTTTTAATGTTATGAACACTACCCCTACTCAACAATAAAAAATTGCTAAACCGAAACCAATGCAGCACAACAAACGTTACTGTATCACCGGTAGAACAAGGCTCGCACGGATGCAGCTGGTATGAATGCGAGCTACGTCGAGACAGCGACGCGGCGCACTAAAGCCGATCGGCGACACCATCGCTTAATTATTAATTAACAGTTATTGCTGGCTATTATTAATAAAACATTCGCCCTGACTATTGGCACTTAGATTAGCGTCGAGGGAGTAATGGCGCATTTCAACAATTTCGGTTGTTATTTAATTGAAGTCAATTTAGATGATCAGAGTCTATTTAGGTTGGTGCTGGCGCTCGCCAGCGGGATCTCTGCTTCATTGGGCTTATTGGTGACTTTCAGACAACACGAATTGCACTCGCTGATGCACTTCTCGTCGCGTTTGCAGTTTGTGTGCTTTAAAACAAATGGGTCACGGTCGAGCACATTCTTAGTGAGTGTGTTCATAGTATAGTCTTCAAGTTGCATTGGTTTGCTGAAAGTATTTTGCTGAAGATGGATTGTGTTTTGTGCCACAAAACTGTGATGATTGTGTAGTGTGGAAACTGAAGTGGGAAGTGTTATAACGATAGTAGTTGCGTGCTCTGTTCGGGGATTCTGTGTTGTCCACATCGGAACATTTCGTGCCGCCTGAAATTAACCGCTACTTACGTAGGCGCCCGAAAAGTTAGCGTAAAAACTTTAAGGAATTTATATAGGTATAGGTACCGTAAAAATCGTGAGCTTAGACTATAGATAAATTGCAGGTAAGTCATTTTAAAATTAATGGCAAAGCTACAGAGTTTGTAAAGTGCATTTTTTATTAGTTTTCTTGTTATGAACACTGTTCAAATTCATTTTTATACTAAGACAAGTCTTTTTTATTATCAGAATTCAGTTATTGTTTCTATACCTACTCAGTGTATAAAAATTAAGTGGGGCTTACTTTGGGAGACACATAACACACTCTAGGATAAAATGACATTAGTTGACTGAAATGAAGTTGCTAACCGTGCAATTACGGGACGATTCATAACACATAAGGCGCAATGCCTGTTTATTGTCAAAATCTACAGGAGAGGAAGAGAAATCCGTAGGCAGTACAATACCATAAAATTTATATGAGACGCTTCACTTTTTGTTCATTTTGCCAAAAGTCCGTAGTCGCGATAAATATTTACACGACAAGGATTTTTTCCTATTGTTTTTATCGACTGCAATAATAAGTTTGTATCTTAATATTTTTTCTATAAAATCCATGAAAACAAAGCTATTTCAGCAGTCTTAACCGAAAATATTTAACACAAACTTTGGACTTGAATAGCAAAATCACTAAGAAAATCACGCTTATGCTCCGCTCGATCCTCTCTGCCCTGCCCACAAAAGAAAGCGTAAAGTTATATTTATAGTTACACACAGTAGGACATTTATGTAGTGATAATACAAGGTTTATTCATGTACCTGGATTGAACTCGTATCCCTGCGATTGGATATCTTTACTTCCTCTTTGGCGGAATTCCAGAGGGTGACACTTAACCTATTGTCATCTGTTTAAATTGTAGCAATTCTGACTACATTGTTGTATTGGGTCCCCCCATATTTAAAAACAAATGTAAGTGGTAATATTAATTTTTTTTTAACTCTATTTCGATGGAATTTTAACGAAATTATAAATTTTCCAAGTACTAATAGGACTATTGCTCGTTAACTTGTAGAGCCTACTTAGCTGTGATACTTTCCCTTTTGAATTGTGAATAAATACATACTTAATCAGCCTATAATGTTCCCACTGCTGGGAGTGGGCTGTAATTCTCCACGCGGACCCAGTGTGGGTTGGTAGATGTACATGCCGGTTTCCTCACGATCTTTACCTTCACCGTTTTGAGAGCCGTGATGATGAAATAGTTTACACAAAGTAAAACGCCGGTCAGGGCTCGAACCTACGACTACAACTTGTAATTCGCTCTGAATTGTTTATACTTTGCACAAAACTAATAACAGCGGTTTAGTGAGGAGCCCCCTCTTCACCAGCTAATCGCTGTTTTAGGTTTGTACGTGTCCTCACAAGTGCCTGACTAAAAATGTCACTTGAAAGCTTAATATTTTTCCAAACGGATCTCTGAATCGATCCATGTTGATGGCGTACTTCCAATATGTTTGAAAGATTCACGTAATGACACCCATCATAATGGAATAAAGGAGTAAAAAAAACTTGAAAGGTGTCAAGGGACACCCGGAATCCCGGATGGAACGAAGTTCCTTTCCAGGATTCATTATTGTTATTTTTTTTTTTATTATTAACCTGTATACACTCAACAAAAATATTCTCTCTCTCTCTCTCTCTCTCTCTCTCTCTACTTACAACAAAAAAAACAACAACATACAAAACAAATAGAAACATCAAAATATATACGGTCGAATTGAGAAACCTCCTCCTTTTTTTGAAGTCGGTTAAAAAGTGTCGTTGCAACTTTTTCTCTTAATTTCCGTCTAGCCCCCTTTCGCAACGCGCCATAAGGAACTTCGTTCCAAAAACTATTCAAGATTTTAATCTATGTTACTTGTAGATTGGGTGAACCTGTCCTCACGCCCAACATTTTTTAAAGATGTTGCCCATGGATAGATAGGTAGAAAAGCCATGATTAAATTTTGACTTTAAAATAAAACTACAGGTTCATTATCACCACATATTGTAAGACAAAGTCCCCCGCCATGTCTATGTCTGTCTGAACTCAATAAACTCAAAATCTACCGAACAGATTTTTATACAGTTGTCACCAATGAACTGAGTGAATCATGAGGAAGGTTTTGGCGTAGATAGGTATAATTCATGTGTAAATTGGCTGAAATATGACCATGATTGTTAACGATGTTGGAAAAAGACTTGCCAACTGGGAGCTTTACTGGCGTGCGCCGGGTAAAACAAAGGAGTTATTTGAAAGCAATGGGTAAGTGCACGAGTGAATGAACAACTAAGCGATCGTCGAACTTCAAAAAATAATTACAGTATACTATGTTTCCTCTAAGACAAAGTCCAAAGCTATATTTTTTTTTACTATGAATATATTCAAAAATAGTTTTTAAGTTGGTTTTGCGACATGACTTGTATACTATCGAAGATATTTAGTATTCGATAGAAAAAAACCCTAAAGCCCTAATGAATGAACGATATTTTCCAGTAAATTAACTAAATAAAACCAGTGAATGAACACAATTTTGTTAAATTAAAAATACAGAAAAATCCTTATTATTATTACAAATGCAGACCAACAATCAACGAAATAAATAAACACAATTTCTCTGCCTCTGAATCTGTTACAAACATTACCAAATATATTCTTTATAAAGTAAAAGTCTTCAAACTCTTATCATTATATTCTTTAATAGGCCTAGCAGGCACTATACCTTATGATTAAAACATAGGTAGAACAAAATATATTTATATAAAAAACTTTATAATTGTTAATATAGACGTAAGTGATAGTACTAACTTAGCTACTGGCTAAGCGTTCTTCGTGCTTTTTAGAGTTACGCTTTCGTGAAAGTTTTCTTCTTTTTTTCTTTTAATTTGTTTCCTTCTTTTTTTTTCACCTCTTCTATTCTTTTCTTTTAATTTATTTTTCTCTTCTTCTATCTTATATGGATATACTACAGCTGGAGGAACGTTCTTTGAATGGAAGCAAAAGAACAAAGAACTGTTGAAAAATCGCACTAGGATTATTTTAAATATGTAAAGGAGAATGGAGGGCCCATTGTTCGATACAAGGAACGCTATAATTTTATTTATTATGTAGAATGGATTTTGGTAACTTAAAATAATTACTTCCTTTATTAATAGTGAATTCTTGACAAGCAATGGACCTAAGACCTCTTTTCAATGTACTCTGGGCAGGTATATCGAAACCCTTCACATTTATTTTAATTAGTAAGTATAGTAATCTAAAGGGACAATAAAAGAAAAATTAAATTAATAGAATAATAATATCTAGGTCTTAAAATGATAAAATCTAACTCAAAATATTGTCTGAACTTCATTTATTGGTTACATCTTTTTATCGGAATTAATATTTGAACATGATAAAAAATTTTAGTTCAACCTCGGATTTTATGAAATTGACGTTTGTCCGGTGAATGAACGTTTTTAGTTCCGATAGAAGCGATTTCAAGCGGTTTTTAGTTCCAATGCTGGACACCCTATATTTTACTTAAAACTGGATAAAATGGCAGTGTAATCGATTTGAGGTATATAGAATAACTATCCTGTATTCTAAATCATAAATATCTAATAGTACGTACTTCAATTACGGCTACAATGTGATAACAAAAAACATTGCGTCTCACCCGAGTCCTAACTTCTTGCCCGTACAAATACACAGATACATCAACACTGCAACTTTAAACGCTGACCATTTTAAAATAATTAGTGATTGATGAGAGTTACCCTAATAAGTTCCCGTGGAATATTTTCCGACATGCACGTGCCGAAGCAGCGAGAAATGCTAGTTATTTATAATATCAAAGATTGAGTTTTGTGCTAAGCTACCAACCACCTTAATCGAATCAAATGTGCTTATCTTTTCTCTCAGTTATATTATGTACAGTCACGAGTACTTATATGTATACATATAGCCAGAAACTAAACCGATTTTCTCTTTAAATAACGTTTGCAACTTTGAGATAAGACTTATTTCATAATAAACATCATCATCATCATCAGCAGTCTATAGCGTTCCCACTGCTGGGACACAGGCCTCCTCTCGATGAGAAGGAGCGAGCCATAATCCAACACTGTGCCACACCGAGCCCAGTGCGGGTTGTTGGTAGATGTCACATTTCTTCGATTTTTTGGTTCTAAGACATGCCGGTTTCCTCAAGATGTTTCACCGTTTTGAAAGCAGTGGTGACGAAATAATATACGTGGATTCCAAAATACTATCTTCGGAGTAATAATCAGGACAATAGGAGAAAATCTCTTTTAAAAGTGTATACATATTTGTACCCGTGACTGTAAACATATTATTAATGAAAGTAGCTGTGAGTGTTAGTCTCTGCGACCGCGTTGTTCTTCTAAATCACGCAACGGTTTACATGGTTTAAACCATCACTTAAATATGTCTCGATGATTTTCAGGTAATAAAAACCGTGCGAGCAGGGGAGGGTCCCTAGTTTTCACAGAAAGTTTTGCCAACTGCTTAACATTGACTTACACCTAAGAGTGACGATAGAAGAAATATTGTGATGGAACAATGCACGTCCGCCACACGTAGCACGATTTTGAAACTCAGAAAAAAAAAACATAAAATACGGTCACTTATCCGCAGGCGTCGTTACTCTGACCCCGGATCCCCGTAGTCATGCACTTAGCACCCCACACGGGCCCGAGCGATCCTGACCAGCCCCTCGGACCAAAATCATAACCGACTGGAGGAAAGTAGACGAAAGACTACAATCCGCGCCACGTCGCCTCACTTGGACTCCATTCCCGACCACATAGTGTTAGTTACAGACACGACGGCTGAAATCAACTCATTTACAGAACACGTACAATCCGTATTGATGGATTGTTCACGGGAAGTTCCGGTGATGGAAGACCATCGCTGAAAACTACCCGCTAACGTGCGTAAACTGATGACTGAGAAGAACGCGGCTATTCGTGCCTACGACTCGTTTCCATGTGACGCAAAAAAGCCCACATGTATCATTTACAGCGTGCTGTAAAGAAACGCATTGTAGAGCACCGTTCCGAGGGCTGGAATAAGATGCTCGGTGAACTCGAGCCCACCCACCAAGCCTTCTGGCATCTTCAGAGGAAACTTCGCACGTCTGAAGAGGTTTCCATGCCTCCTCTCACACGCCCCGATAATAGCATAGCCTTCGACCCGCAAGACAAGGCCAAATGACTAGCCGACAGCTTAGAGTTCCAATGTACAACCGGTTAACCGCGCGCACCTAGCCAAGGTGGACGCTGAAGTCGAACGGGCATTCCTCCCTCCTGTTAAAGACCCTGATGATCCTCTGCCTCTCGTCACTTCAGACGAAGTGCAAGACAATATAAAAGGGCTCCAAGCTAGGAAAGCCCACAGTTCGCATGGTATCACCAATAAGGTGTACTCTTTCTCCTCCCGCCCTTCTCATATTGCTCATGACCGCCATCTTCCATGGGGCCCGAAGCAACAACATAATCCCGCAAGCGTCGAAAGAAGCCACCGTCATCGGTATCCCAAAACCAGGCAAGCCTAAGTCTGAGCCCTCCAGCTACCGTTCCATCAGTCTCCTCAACGTTCTCGGCAAAATCTACGAAAGGCTTATTCATAAGCATCTCAAAGCCTATGCACATGACCACATCCCCAACTAGCAGTTTGGTTTCCAAACCCAACACTCGTGCGTCCAACAAACCCACCGCATCTGGCTTTTAGAGCACATAAGTGCTGGCTTCCAGCTTAATGCAATGACGGCGCGTTGTTCTTCGACAAAGCGAAGGCTTTTGACAAAGATGGCCACAATGTCTTATTATACAAGCTTTACCAACTAAGTGTGCCTGACCGTGTCGTGCTCATCCTACGAGACCTCTTATCGAACCGCACCTTCCGCTATCATATCGAAGGATCTGTCTCCTCCCCTCATCCTTTTCGCGCTGGAGTCCCCCAGGGCTCCGTGATATCTCCCCTCATCTTCAGGCTTGTCACCAGCGATATTCCGAAAATTAAAAAAGCCCAATTGCCCGTTGGCTCTATTTGCCGACGACACGTCATTTACTACACCGGTCGTCAGGACGCTATCGCTAATACTCTCCAAACCTCCGCAAACGTCTTAGGCGCTTGGTTCCAGAAATGGAGAATCAAGGTCACCTCGACAAGAGTCAGACGGTTCTCTGCTCGAAACCGCGTAAGCTACTTTCCCCCCCCCCCCCCCTCCCCATTCCGGTCACTATGTACGCTATGCCGATTCCTTGGGCGAAGCAAGCCCAATACTTAGGCGTGATCCTCGACCACGACCTTACCTTCAGGAAGCACATATCAACGGCTCGTTCGCGCGCCGCACTCGCTCTTGGTAGACTTCACTTCGTTCCAACCGCTCGTAGCAAATTAATAATAATAAAAATATATTTATTTAGGTACAGGGTTTTGTAGTACATAAGGGACTTAAAAAGAAAGCATTATTAATAAGGTATATGGTACAACGAATTCTTTGTTGAATCGCTACTCTCCTTAGACAGACCACTGAGTAATCTGTATTTCGGAGAGACAGTTTCCACTCCCAGTTTGGGTATTACAATAATCATGTTAGTAAGCTTTAGAGCTTATAATGTAGAACAAAACACAAAAGGAAAAATTTTAAAATTAAAATTACTAAACATCAAAAACTAAAATTGCCCCTTAGGTGCAAATTACTAAACATCAAAAACTAAAATTGCCCCTTAGGTGCAAATTGCGTATGTACACCGCGGTGATACGCCCCATTATGACTTATGCGTGCATCGTCTTCGTGCACTCTAAGCCACACCACATCCATAGGATGCAGACCCTCCAAAACCGTTTCCATAGAAAGGTTATGGGAGCCCCCTTCTATGTCCGAAACGAGAATATCCATCTAGATCTCAGATTGCCCAACATTCAGCAGTTCATGAAACGCCTTTCACAACGTTTCTTTGACTCTGCTGTCAAGCACCCCAATCCTCTGATCGCGGCAACCGCCCGCTACACTCCTTACCGCATTAGTACGATTTGCTGACCGAGGCATACCCTAACTATTCCCGATGACGCTACAACCGTTCTCCAGGAGAGTAGTAAACTAGCTAGCACACTCAAGACACCGATTCATAAATGGAATGTAGCAATTTTGTTTTCAACCTGTTAATTCAATCATATTCGTGAACTAAGTGCTAACAACTACATATTTTCGTACCTAAATATTATAGACTTTATCTACATGTTAAAAAACCTTAGTTATTAGTGTTTAAGTAAATTATAACATAATAAATTAACAAACTATATTACTTTTCTTAAAACTTAAGTTAAATATTGTTAAGACATCAGTTGACCTAATATAAACTGTAAGAACTCATGCCGCCTGTGATACAGGTTTATCCTAGTAGAGGCATCATACTTTGTACTACATTTATTTTATTCTAAGATTTATACTGTTATTTACCACCTTTTACTTTTGAATAAAAAAATATTATTATTATTACAGAGCGTCGTACTTCCGTCCTCGCCGCCGAGGCCCGCCGCGACGTTCCAATCCATATCTATCCCACGCCGCTGAGCCTGTAGCTTTAAATTCTCCAATCCACCCGTCCCTTGCTGCCCTCTACCAGCGATGGCCTATGCCGAGGTCCGTACCCCACAGGGGGTACCCTTAGCGAGTAGTCCCTCTTGTGTTAAGTTTTTTTAAACCCTAGCTGGAGGCCTTAATTTATTAATGTAGCCAAAGGCAAGTCCGGTTAAGCTGACGACAGCCTAATAGGTTGACCTGGAACTGTCATTAAAAAAAAGCAGTCGTTATACATAAATAGAATATCTGTTAAAAAAAATCTCACCTTTTAATCAAATCTTAGCTATAATCTTGGACTACCTATTTTGGAAAACCAGTTTATCACCATAACCAGCCGTTTACTAGGGACATTCACATTTCGCTAGTTAAGTTATGTTACGACATGTACATGTGTTTGGTACCTACTTTTGCTCTAGTTTGTCGTAATCGGGCACCAGAAATCCACACTCCAAACTGCTTATTGAAAATTTTCTAAATGGAAAACTCTATACCAGTCTGTCCAACCCGGTTCATACTGCGTGAAGCTTAGAGGCTTGATCCCTTGTGACCACTGCCTATATCTACTCCTTACGTCACGCTTATGACCAAAGTAGTAACAAGTAACGGAGCATTTCAGACTACTTAATTAAAGTCGTCACATTTTTATACTTTTTCATCGCTTTTCATTTAATGTAGTCTCGTAAAATTCTAAGTGGTCTCACATAAACACCAAATTCAAAATAAAATAGTGTTTATTAAATTTAAACATACATATAATAAAATAGTAGCGGAGTCAAATATGCAGACGGCTACTTAGTAACTATAGCAAGCTATACATTTCCAGTTTTATAAATATAAATTTTTCATACAATAAGAGATGAGCTTATGCTAGATATGTGTGCTGCCGGGGTCGCGAGATTCGTTCGAAAGAGTTACCGTAGCCCTGGCATATGGGCAACTGAAGGAACACGGGTAGGTTTTAGTCAGTAAAAGTCTGACACGCCCTTCCGCTCCGCCCAGAGCGGAAGAAGTCATTTGATGATTACATTTCCAAAAAACAAAAAAAAAATGCTAGATATGTATAGCGTGATATGTAGCCGTCCGTACATTGAATATTTTTGCAAAACGTAATTTCTACGAGCTCAGATAACAATCTTATGGCAATCGTTTTTAGAATATTCGCCTGATCGTGTGTTTATCTGTTTGTCTAAATGTATGTTCCAGTATCCCGCAAATACTACTCCTACTCTCTTCTTCTACTATTACACACGTTGTCTACATCTCTTTGTATATTCTCTCCTATTGCAGGTATGCTGGAAGAGATTTCTATAGAAATAAGCATTACCTTTGTACATATTTTTCTGTTCCTTTCTTCTTGTCTATTTATATGTGTGCATAAATGGTTAAATAAATAATAAATAAATAAATTCAAATTTTGTATAAATATAGGGAATATTTATAAGTCTGTGTAGTCTACAGAGTTTTAATTATTACGCGATTGTCTACGAGAGATGAGCAATTCATATTGTTGCAATTCGTATTGTTGTGTATCGCTTCATTACATGATGTTCGTGTTCTTTTACAGTTTACCGAAAATTGCAAAAAGTCAAGTCAAAAAGTTAGAAAATTGTAGGTAGTTACATATATATATACCCTTTTTTAGCCGTAACCTTTTTAATGATAATCATCACTCGATACTTTTATGGAGCTAACCAGTCAATTACTTATTTTATTATTTATGTACACACAGTAAAAAAACAGAGTGATAAGGCATATTAATACAATTGAGTACAAAGGTACTGCTTATTTCTTAAGAAATTATTATGGTACCTAACCAGGATGGATTTTTGAGACGGGTAGTCAAGGTAAGCTTATTTGAGATTGTGAGACTTTGATCTGCATTCACAGGCTTTAAAAGAAATGTGCTGCAGTCAACAAGACAATTTTACAAAATCTGTTTTCGTTGTCAGAATCGATCCTGTTTCTAATAAAAATCTAAAAAAATATTTTTGAAAAAATTGAGATTTCAGTACTAATAAAAAATTAAATTTAAAATTTAAAAAACCCCCGACACAAAAACCTAAGATCCCTTTAAAAAGTAAAAAATAATAAAAAAAACTCAATCTTAAAGTACCTAAGTATGTATTAATAATTCAAAAAAAAAAGTACGTCGCGTTGGGGGACCGCTCCAAACCTAACAATTTAATTACAAATAGTCTATTACCTAACTGAAGAAAACTTTTATAAAATTACTTCTCAATATTCCATTTAGGATACGACGGTCAACGACGTCTGCCCTCGCAGAGCGGTCCCCCAACGTAACGTATTTTTTTTTTTTAATTATTAATACATACTTTAAGATTGAGTTTTTTTTATTATTTTTTACTTTTTAAAGGGATCTTAGGTTTTTGTGTCGGGGGTTTTTTAAATTTTTAATTTAATTTTTAATTTTATACTTTTTATAGGTATACTTATTATAATGTAGATTTTGTTAAGTTGTAAATACATAGAACTTCGCCGTGGCCAACAGGAAGATGGGAAGCTTCCAAAAACAATATCAATTCAATTTGATGGTGCCACTATCGGCCGGAGTAGTGTTGACGAGTATGGATGGATTTTGATAAGGCCACATAATGTAACTTTTCAAGGTCTTAGAGGATATGGAAATATTGAAAAAACAATGTTTCCTATCATTTTATGTTGGGCGATTACAGCATATAAGTTGCAAGGGACGACAGTTGAAAAAGCTGTGGTTTACTTAGGTCAAAGTACTTTCGCAAAAGGTCAAGCCTATGTAGCCTTAAGTAGAGTATTTTTACTCTGCTTAAAGCTACATAGGCTTGGCCTTTTCCTTGGATGGTGTAGCAATTTGTGAGATCGACCAGAGAAAACTATTTAATAACCCATATGACAAATCATCTTTAGCAGAATTGCAAAGACTGAGATGTAGTCATTGATACTATCACGTGACAATCGGATTTCCATGTCCCAATTTTTCCACCACCAATTTTCTCATCAAGCGAAGCTAAGAACATTTTCGATTAAGTCATCAATATTCTCTTTCAGTGCGCTTTAATTTGAGGCCCCACTCGAGTATATTTGTAGACATTCGATTATTCTTCCCCACTTTCACCCCCCACAACTTTTAAACGGCTCAACCGATTTTCATCAAACATATTTAAGAACACTCGCACATAAGTCACCTTTAATACAAAAAAATAATAATTGAAATCGCTTCATCCGTTCGGGAGCTATGATGCCACAGACAGACAGACACACAGACAGACACACACACAGACAGACAGACACACAGACAGATAGACACGTCAAACTTATAACACCCCTCTTTTTCCGTCGGGGGTTAAAAATGTCAGAAATCGCAAAAATAAACCGTTCGTTTTTTTCGAACGTTTTAATGTAACATCGCGCTTTGATTCCCCAAAGGATTGCGCGATGGTGAAACTAGTACCTACACCAACACTTCGCCAGTTATGTTTGAGTCCCATGTAATAGAGGGCAAGCCTATTGCCATAAAAATAATATCTATGGGTAGATGACTGCTAATGTGACATTCCGTGTGTTCATAAACTCCGTCAACTATACGTCGTTTGCCCCCACGTCATCAGTCCCGACTCTTCTCATTCCAATATTTTTTTCTGTTGAGACCAAAACTACAAACTTAGCATACCTCAGAGATATTTTATAAAAATGTGGCTGTTATTTTAGTATATTGTTGTGTCTACAGAAATATGAAAAAGGTCTTACGAATTCCACGTGATCTAAACCGCGGGCAGAAGGTTGAAAATTAATAATATTCAAGTCTGAATATTATGCATTTTCAATTTCCATTCAAATATTTTGTGGGAATGTCAGTTCAGCCGTCGCTCGGTACATAACCGACGGAGTTTACTCATCGGCATGTACAAAATTCTTCCAAGTACTGAGGTCCTCAGCATGTACTTATCACAGCACCGACCTAAAACTTTTCCATGACAACACAATCTACATACTGCCGAGATGGCAATGGTACGTATACGTGTATACGTAGGTATAACCCACGAATCCTTCATTTAAATTCGAGTCCACACAGTTTATGTACTCAATTGCTATGTAAATATTCTGGTTAAATAGGAGCATGTTAGGAAAAGGCCAGGATGATGTGCAAGTGAGTCATGTGACGGTCGGCGCGTAGGCGCTTCACATAAAATCTCTCTGGCGACGGAGCACGCTGCACGACGCAGAATCTGCCGCCCGCTCAATTGGACTCAATTGCTTTAATTGATTTCAATTGAAATGACCTCGCGCACCGGCTCACGGCTCCCGCTCCTAGTCTGACACTTTTACATCTATCTTTTTTGGAACTGACATAAAAGCTCTAAGATAAATTTCATTGCTCCCAATAAAACGAGCCATTCGTTTGTCACTGCAATATCCTGTACATTTCATGTTTTGTGTCTATGTATTGAAGTAATAGCTGACTTCTCACTTTATCTTATACCTAACGGTTATTTTATGTACCTACCTAACTCCTTCACAATTAAAGTTTTGAAATACACAGTTCAAATATTTTTTGTTAATCATTGTGATGATTCTAGTTACCATAACTGAAAAGTTGACTTGTTTTATTTATTGTTGGTCACCAAATAAACATGTCGACGATTTGGAAGATATTAAACTTCCTCGGATATTCGTTCTTTACTAGGCAGAGTCTTAGTTCTTTAATAAACAGATCCCTTTCTAAGGGCTTTTCATAGATTCTTATTACACATTTTGAAGCAGAGCATTCTAGTTGTAGTTCTTTGTTTTATGAAAAACGAAAAAACAATGTACTTATAATCCAGTCATTTAAAACATCTTAATAAGTGTCAAATAGGGTGTTGTTAGAATAGATGCCAGTAGTGAAACACCAAATTGTAGCTTCGGAAGATGTGTGCTGACGTGGGACTCGAAACGTTACGCTGAAGTTTTGAGAAGATATCAAGGTGTAAAAAACTGAAAGAAATTCGAATACAGGGGTTTTCGAGAATCACGCAGTTAGCATAGATCTGTCAAAGCAGCAAACTTGGTTTTACACTACTGGAATCTACCCCAGCAACATCCCAAAAAAACCGGCCAAGTGCGAGTCGGACTCGCGCACCGAGGGTTCCGTACAAACCTGCAGGTCATCACCATCATCATTCGTCATCATCGTTTATGAAATTAAATGTTTTTTAATTTTTAGGGTTCCGTTGCCAAATGGCAAAAAACGGAACCCTTATAGATTCGCCATGTCTGTCTGTCTGTCTGTCTGTCTGTCCGAGTATGTCGCAGCCACTTTTCTCCGAAACTATAAGAGCTGTGCTATTGAAACTTGGTAAGTAGATGTATTCAGTGAACCGCATTAAGATTTTCACACAAAAATAGAAAAAAAACAATAATATTTGGGGTTCCCCATACATAGAACTGAAACTCAAAATTTTTTTTTTCATCAAACCCTTACGTGTGGGGTATCTATGGATAGGTCTTCAAAAATGATATTGACGTTTCTAATATCATTTTTTTTTAAAACAATAATATTTGGGGTTCCCCATACATAGAACTAAAACACAAAAAAAAAATTTCATCAAACCCTTACGTGTGGGTTATCTATGGATAGGTCTTCAAAAATGAAATTGAGGTTTCTAATATCATTTTTTTCTAAACTGAATAGTTTGCGCGAGAGACACTTCCAAAGTGGTAAAATGTGTGTCCCCCCCCCCGTAACTTCTAAAATAAGGGAATGATAAAACTAAAAAAAATATATGATGTACATTACCATGAAAACTACCAACGAAAATTGGTTTGAACGAGATCTAGTTAGTAGTTTTTTTTTAATACGTCATAAATCGTAAACCACAATTTACCTTTCATTCAGTCAACACAAATATAAAAATTAAAAAAAAAAAACATTTCATTTCATAAACGATGATGACGAATGATGATGATGATGACCTGCAGGTTTGTACGGAACCCTCGGTGCGCGAGTCCGACTCGCACTTGGCCGGTTTTTTTTATATTTGAGTTGACTGAATGAAAGGTAAATTGTGGTTTACGATTTATGACGTATTAAAAAAAACTACTTACTAGATCACTTTCAAACCAATTTTCGCTTGTAGTTTACATGGTAATGTACATCATATAATTTTTTTAGATTTATCATTCCCTTATTTTAGAAGTTACGGGGGGGGGTGACACACATTTTACCACTTTGGAAGTGTCTCTCGCGCAAACATATTCAGTTTAGAAAAAAATGATATTAGAAACCTCAATATCATTTTTGAAGACCTATCCATAAATACCCCACACGTATGGGTTTAATGAAAAAAAAATTTTTTGAGGTTCAGTTCTATGTATGGGGAACCCCAAATATTATTGTTTTTTTTCTATTTTTGTGTAAAAATCTTAATGCGGTTCACTGAATACAGCTACTTACCAAGTTTCAATAGCACAGCTCTTACAGTTTCGGAAAAAAGTGGCTGTGACATACTCGGACAGACAGACATGACGAATCTATAAGGGTTCCGTTTTTTGCCATTTAGCAACGGAACCCGGTACCGTGTGGTGCCGGACGTAAAGAATAACACCACCCCATTTCTTCCTGTGGGTGTCGTAAAAGGCGAATAAGGGACTTACTAGAGAATGGGCAGCAGCGTTCTCTATGTATTTTACCACCATACTGCGATCGCCAACCCGCCTGCCAAGCGTGGCGATTATGGCAAAGCCCCCCAAATTGGGGAGGCCTAAGTCCAGCAGTGGACGTCTTACAGCTGAAGTGAGTGAGTGAGTGAATTTCCGACCTCCATGCTCCACGCGAAACCAAAAAGAAAATTGTAAGTATCAGTGGTCTACGACAAGTTACAACAAACTGTTGTAACCGCGTCCAACCTCCAAATGAGCAGATGTTCATGCAAAATAATTGAATATTTTTAAAACTCATAATTAAAATTCAAAATAATGACAGTAGGTATAAACGATGACGGTATGGCATTAAAAAGACATCACACATTTTGGCACGTGTTCTATCCGGTGCACAATTGGTCTTAATTAGGAAATAGCGGCGCGGGCGCAGACGCCGCTGTACCGACCATCTTCAACCGACGCGCGACGTCAGCTCATACATAAATAATTACCTATATAGGTACATCTAAAAGTTTTTATTAAATTCAATAAAATATACAACTATTCACCAGTTTAGTTTGTGTTCATTACCATAACCTTTACTATAAAATGATGTAGTCGCTACATCATAGTTGACGTCCAAAATTACTTAAAAGCTTCCAGAATAAAAATCTAAGTTATATATTCAACGCAAATAAAGCTGCTGTGTCTTCTTTTTAGTTGGCTTTTTAGGTTTATTTTTACCGCTGCCCCAAAAGTACGATTTGAATTCCCTGTTTCCCGTACTACTGCTTGGTTCATCACCGTTATTATTTGATTCCATGTCGTCTAAGTGGACATTTTTTCCACCTCCATATACGACACTCCGCCGAAACCGCTGATCAGTTACAGTTTCATCTTCTACTACATCATCATCACTAACATGTATCGTCGTCATTTCTTCCTCAAATCTTAATTTCTTTCGAACAAGGCCAGCTTCTGGCTTTTTGTCACTTATTGCGCTTGAGGTTGCCATTACACTTACAGTCTCGGGTGAAATGAGGCTGTGGTCATATTCATGAATTTGAATTTCTTTCTCTTCTGTGTGAGGTAGGTACTTAGCTTGGATTTCAGCATTTTTTACCACATGCGATGATGACATTTGCATGGAAACTGATCTAGCACGTCTGAAAAAATGTAAAATGCTTAATTCGTCCGAAGGTTCTTTATATGTCATTTCCAAATCTAAAATTGATCTTCTATCCGCCGACGTTCGTCTACCTTCGTAGTGAGCCACTATATCTTCGCTATCTGAATCAAATTGAATCATTTGCTCGTTTATTATGGTTTTATCTATCATTTGCATTTCTAAACTTGATCCTGTTTGTACTGCGGCTTCGGTCACAAATGGAGATCCCATTTTACCTAATTCTACTTCAGCAAACGAGAAGAATCGTCGGTCTCCGGGTTCTATCGTACCATATTCTTCTTCAATAATTTGATCGCCTAAAATTTGTGACATTTTTTTCTTACGAAAACATCTGAAGAATCGGGAAAATCTACTGATAAAAGAGCCGACGGTCTTTGTCTGTATTCGCATATCCGTGCACTCCATATAATCTTGCATGGCAGCGCTGCGAAAAACATCTTTTGCATCTTCAGTATCATGTGGAGAACGCATAATAGGGTCCAAGTACAAACTGAAAACAAATTCTAATCTAAAGTTAAATGGTTATAATACGATCATTCAATCTGCAAATTCGCATTGCCGCGATAAACAGTCGGTCCTATAAATTACACAGATCAGACAATCAGACAATTTATGAATATTTACTTGCAGTATCTACCACTTGCCACTACTAAGTTGACCACCACATCAAAATAAATACAATAGTAAGGTCCTTGTTGTACAGAAAGTTAGCCGTTATGATAAGTCTGAACCGATCAAGTTAGTAGTTCGGAATAGGCTGTTATGGAGCGGCTATTCGATGCCGCACCTGTCACGTGTGTGAAATTTCACCAGTCATTTAAAAAGGCCCTACAGCTGCAAACGTTTGCTTTTACAAACAACACGTTGATTGTGTTTCTAGAGGCAAGCTAGGTAGGATACAACTTTACCTACATGTTAGAAAGATTTGCGATATTTTGTTCCAGACTTATTCCACGCAAAATCCATTCTCAACAATTCCGACAACGTACTGTTTATAAATAATGAAATCAACTCACACATTCTCCGCAGCGTCGGTGTATATGAAGAAAGCATCAGAAACTTTGGGAACACATCGCTTGAGCCAGTAGTGCACAGTGTACAGAATGGTAAGTAGCACCGCCAAGAACGTTATAGCTGCGAGACAAACGTTGTGTTGGAGCCCTGCCGAGCCTCCGCATGTCAGGCGGTCTTCATCGTATATGTCTGAATGAAAAGCAATATTCCTGATAAATGACTATCCGAAAATTGTCCTTTGTTGGTAACAGGGCCAATAAATCTTAGTTGGACAGAAAACACAAGTAGGTAAGTACCTACCAGCAGGGGGCGAAATCACTAGAAACAAAGATTTTTTAAACATCTTTCAAAAAACACATTACGAAGTGCAAAATTACTTTGATTTCGGAAGTCTATGTCTTTGGTTTTTTCTCTACTAGTGACCATATACACACACTGAAAGTTATCATCGAACGGTATATGGAATACGACCTCCCCTTATACGTGGCTTTTATAGATTACTCGAAAGCTTTTGACTCAATTTCACATGACTCCATATGGCGAGCTTTACACCAGCAAGGGCTAGACCATGACTACATAGAACTGATCAAAGCGATTTACTCGAGAAGTACAACAAGAGTACGTCTAGACACAAGAGGACCAACTTTTCATGTCGAGAGGGGGGTAAAGCAAGGCGATCCACTCTCCCCAAAGCTTTTCATCGCAGTCCTAGAATCCATATTCCAAAATATCGATTGGAGTGATATAGGAATAAACGTCAATGGCAAATACCTCTCCCACCTTAGGTTTGCGGATGACATAGTACTGCTGGCGGAAAATCCCCGAACACTGAACCATATGATAGAGTCCCTTAGTCGTCACAGCGAGACTGTAGGGCTACATATTAACTGGGATAAAACCAAAATTATGACTAATCGTGAAGAAATACCTATATCCATACAGTCTAAACCCATTGAATATGTCACTGAATATATCTACCTTGGACATCTAATCGCAACAAAATCTTGTACAGAAAAGGAAATCGATCGTAGAGTGAAGAATACGTGGAACAAGTACTGGGCTATGAAGGAAATTTTCAAAGGTAGCATACCCACAAAACTGAAAACGAAAGCGATGAACATCTGCCTAACACCGGTTCTTACCTACGCATGCCAGACATGGTCGCTCAAAAAATCACTTTACATAAAATCAGAAGCTGTCAAAGAGGAATAGAACGGAGCTACATGAACATCAAACTGAAAGACAAGGTCAAAAGTTCGCTCATTAGAAAAAGAACAAATGCGAGAGATGCGGTCAAACAGGTTCTGACATTAAAATGGAAATGGTCAGGCCATATTCAGAGAGCCATGGATGAAAGATGGTCACAAATAATTTCAACCTGGTACCCCAGAGATAAAAAAAGAAGGAAGGGTAGACCATCAAAAAGATGGAGTGACGACATCGTACAGATAGCAGGAAACTTATGGCCCAGACAGGCAAAAGACAGACACATCTGGAATGATTTGGAGGAGGCTTTCACCGCAATAGGCGGCCCTTACACCTAATAATACTAACCTTATTTAAGTACAAAACTAACATTACTAACAAATAAATAAATAAGTACGCATCATAAAATCATGTAAGGGATAAAAATAAAGCTAATAAATAAATAAATGTCTTTGGTTTTGTATTTCCCTGTTTTTGTCACCAACTTCCGAAAATAAAGTTGTTATACACACAAATTCGTAAACCTTCACTTGCTACATAAATAACAGTGACAGGAAAGAATTATAATTTCATCGACATAAACTAAGTGGTAAAATACGTAGTATGTAAAAATACGTAATAAAGCTAACTCAAAAATAACTTCAGAACAAATCAAAGAATCAAATCAAAACATGACTTTTAAATTGAACCACTTGGTAAGTATACCTATATCCCTTCCAAACCAAAGAATTTTTTTTTTTGAATCGGTTCATAAATGACGAAGTTATGAGGTAACAAACTTTAAAACGACTTGAAGACCAACCTTTGGTGAAGTCTGTTAAAAAGTCTTAAAGACAGGTCTTTAGCACAGGCTATGTACCGTATGAGCCACAATTTGGCACACCATCACAGGCGCTGAGCGAGTCGATGCAAACACGCGCGCCAGACACCTGGCACTCGAGGTGCGCGGTCGCGCAGCGCGCGTCACTCGTCAGCAGGGTGCGCGCAGGTGTCATCACCACTGTCATGCGCTCCAACTGTATACATAGGTACATCTTAAGTTCTTTCTCGTTTTACTTTGCTGATTCTCCTCTCGGACACAGTGTCCAATTCGGCAAGAGCCTAACTGTAAATGCATACCATGCACCACGAGTGTTCTCAGTGAGAACATGAGTTCAAACCTGTCCTGTGCTGCACTGAGATTGTTCACTTCAGTTCCAGTAAAGTGAACTTAACATTTGTAAAAAACATTGCAAATAATGTTCCAATTCCAATGTCATGTCATATGTTTCAGATCAAACAAAACTGCATGCGGGTAACTTATTTTTCCGACTGTAGTCATAGTTCCAGCTGTTAGCATCAAAGATTTTAACTAACCATCTCGTAACAATATAAGTTAAGTAATAAAGTAAACTAACAGTAAAGTTGGTAATAGCGATCACTAGTCTGGAAGAGTTGAAGAGGTAGACGTGTCTGGCAGCCGCCTCGTCGAAGTCACAGATGTTGAAGAGCGCCGGCCCCACGTACTGACGGAGGTACCGAAGCGCCACGCGGTCATGAATCTATTCATATTGACTCAATATAATCAGATATCTAGAAAACTATTATTCAACTTGCAATTACATTTTCGATTTCGATGTTCGTGGAAAAAAAAATCTTTTAATACAACACTTATGATCCTCCTTATTCAAAACTATGTATCGTGTTCGTGTGTCCGTTTTATTACATTTTTAAGTAGAATTTACACAATCTTCTTAGTATGAAATTACAACTTTCATAAAATGGAAAACTTTTTGGATAAGAAAACCAATTAGAAATGAAATTAAAAGTAACAAACCTCATCGTCTTGCAGTTCAATAAGCCGCTGAAACTCCTGCGCATCTGATATCTTGTCAGTGTGCACGGTGGAGGAGGTGATCTCGATGTTGACCGGCAGGTGGTGCGGCCTGACGTGCTCGATGGGGATCGCGTGCATGAATCGCTTCTTACGTTTCATCACATCGCCACTTATAAGACGTAAGTAAGAGAGATACATATTACGTACGCATAAATTACAGTTTTACATTATCCTATTTACTCCAATTTCATCATAGTAACAGAAATTATATGGATTAAATATTTTTCTGCCAACCATTTCTATCTCTATTTAGCACATCTCTAGCTATATCTACTTTTGCACAAACCAACAGCACATTTATTTTCTTCAATCTATCTCCTATTAAGTATCTACCTTGTGGACTGTTCTTCTCAATCAACACCCACCTGAGTAACTAAGATTAAGATACACGAATTTACAACAAACCAAAACATTGTTTCGTTGTAGTCTCGTAAAGAAAACTACAAATTGACAAGTCTACTAACTAACCTTTGTGGCAATAATGTTACGTTAAGTCCTTGCTTTTCTTCATCCACAATCGACGTGACGGATTGGTTCAGCATAACAGCCATTAAAGATGCCGCTTGCACCATGTTCTCCCACGATTCATGATCTACTAGAGTCATGGGTTTCACGCTAGAAGTAAAATTGTCATTCCGGTTCGACCCGATTTCTAATAGGGTAAAAAATCTTTATGGCGTACCTACCTACAATGTTAATACAATCAAGAGGTATGACTGCAAAATAAAATGCAAAACTGCTCCCAATACATGTGAACTGTATTTTATGAAATAGCCATCCCTACCGACAATATACAAAATAATAAATACACAAGTTTTCTGATCCAATAATATGCCAATGCCCTGTACCAATGCCTTACAATGGCAATAAGGCATACAGTTTCTTTTCGATCAAAGGAAATAGGCCATTATCAAACGAGTAAGCGATCGTGTAGCAATGTATTACTTCTTACGCTGTAATGGTTCTATAAATTATCTAGTAATTTTAACTTGTTGTATGTGGGTGATATTCAGTGTTCAATCCTCTATTTGAGTTCATACATATCTAAAACAGAATATTTTTTTTTTAAACAAAAATCTATTAATAAAAGATGTAGTGACAAAAATTACAGTAGGCTTAGATCATTTGGTCATATTGAGAGGATGAATGAAGGGCGGCTAATAAACGGTATTTACGAGGCAAATGTAACTCGTCACGCCGGAAAAGGACGCCCTAGGAGAACATAAAGTGACCTTATTGGTGATGTTCTTCAGAATAGTCAGGTGAGTAGTACTAGTAAACGGCGATCGTGTATGAACTTAAACGAGGCAAAAGGAGTGTGTAAAGATTGTAGCAAGTGGCGTTCTGTAGTTTCTGCCTGCCGCCCATGGGCAAAAAAGCCGTGATTTTATGTATGTATGTAACATCCCGTCAATATGTCTTATCTGAAATTGTTTTTATAATGTGAAAGAATTTATTGATAAAAAAGTAACGGATAAATATGGATACTTACTTACCTAGTTATTATTTTTAAGGTTTCAACAGTGGTATTAGACATGTTAGAATAATAATTTTAAGAAGATTATTGTGTTGTTTTAAATCGTTACATTTAACATGTTTAAATATTTGTATGCCAGTCCATGGCGAAACATGTAAGATCATAATTTTATTAATGAAACGTTGCTGTATCTTGTTTTAAAGCAAATAAATATATCCTATTCTATCATTCATACTAGGCCAATAGGTTTAGGTCAAAAAATAAAGATCAAAAGTCATAATTATATTCAAACTAGGCTGAGAGTCAGCACTTTTTGAATGTCAAAATTCAATAAGAAAGTCCTCCAAAACGCTCGCCCTTCACCACCTCCTAGTGCTTTAGCTGGGAAGAAGAAGTGGCGTATCAAATTCCCCAGCAGCACAGCTGTCTGTTAAGTTAGATGAACTTGATTCTTTACAATAGTATGTAAGTAATTAATATTACTAAAATAATGGTAGGCAATAGGTTGTAGGTTTGCAGTTAATATTTCTAAAGATTGTGCACTTGAAGAATTTGTGAGAAATATAGCTAAGTAGATGATACAAAAACATACGTTTCAGGCGTAGTAGCAGTAGTGGTAGTGCCACTCACTTCAGAAGGCAACGTTTCTGAATAATTCATTATTACACTTTTCTCCATATCATTATTTTGTTGTGAAACTGGAAATAAACATATTTAACTTGTGAAATCAAGATCTAAAAGTATATTTTACTGATCTTTAATTATGGTAACTTATATGTCTATTTTGTAATTATGACACACTTGTTTACTTAACTTAAGGAAGTTATCCAATGTATAAATAATCTTGTGAAAATATTTAATAATAAGGGCTAAATGTAAAATTTTAAGCGTTATTTATTGATTATATACGTATGTACTTGGTAATTAAGACTCAATACCGTTTAATATAACTCGGTCGACATCTAGCGCTGGGGGCAGTAGAGGTCCACTCCTCCCAACATCGATGATCACAGAATCATTGTTATTCATAGTCTGCATTGAATTGGACAATCTATTAGTGTCTCGTGACAAACCCTCCGCATTTGATGTGTCTTCTTCTTCTAGATAATTTGTTCTGGAAATATTGTGTGCAAGATTTTATGAAATAAACTACATTTTATTTAATACTTTGTTTTTCATTTAAACAATGCCCAAGGTTAAATAATTAGCATAAAACGTAATACTCCTGCTAATGACTGTTCCAGTGCTACTATAACATTGGTCATGTTATTGATCAGTAAAAAAGTTTTTAAATGGGAGCCAATAATAGAGTTAAAATCCTCCTCCTTACATATTCCCACCTACATACCTTTAACCTTGTGTATTTCAGCTAACGACATCCCTAGGAAAAACAGAGTTTCCCTGAATCGTCTCATCACGGCATAAGGCTTTTTCTGTTATACTACTGGTGCCAAGACAAAAGAAGAAAATACCTGTAGCTGGCAGACGGTTGTCTCCAAGTGATAGAGTCGGTTCTGTACTTAGTAGAGATGAGCCGGGTTGTGCTCGCGGGCCGTCGCGTGTACCAGGAAGCACTTGGTACTAAGAACACTGAAACATTTTTTATTCCGTCTCTTAATAATAATAATAAATACCCTGCTCCCGCTACCGGAGGTCTACTATTTTTTATATTTTTAAATGTTTTTTTGTTTTAAATTTATTTTTCTAAAAATATTTAAAAATGTAACAAATATGTATATAACGAAATAAACGAAATTTTAAATAATAATATCTTAGGACAACCAACACACTGTTATCTGATCCCAAACTAGGCAGAGCCTGTACTATGGTAACCAGACAACTGATAAATATACTTATATATTTCTAAATACATACATATTATAGACTAATATTATAAAGAGTTAACATTTGTTTGTAAGTTTGTATGTAGGGGGTAATCTCCGGAACTACTGGTCCGAATTGAAAAATTCTTTCTGTGTTGGGTAGCCTATTTATCGAGGAAGGCTATAAGCTATATAACATCACGCTAAAACCAAGAGAAGCGGAGCACTAATGAAAAATGTTGCTAAAATGGAGAAAATTGCACGGGTATGCGATTCAACGCGACGGGAAGGGTCGGGGGAACAAGAAATTTATCGCGGACGAAGTCGCGGGCAGAAGCTGGTATGAAATAAAAACAAAACCTTTTACCGCCCAACGAAGTGGGCACCGGTCAGCTAGTTATAGATAAATTACACCCAGACACAGAAAAAATGATTGAGCTCATCACACAAACATTTGTCCTGGGTGGGAATCGAACCCACGACCTCAGTCTTAGCAGTCAGGGTCACTAACCACCAGACTAACAGGCCAGTCGAGTTACTTGATAGAGGTGATAGAACCAGTTGCTACCTAGGTAGAGTTGCCAACCATACTGTTTACTATTGATAACCACCAAACTGTTTACCGTTCAACAAAAAAAAAAGTATATGAGTATACAGTTTTCACTGATATCCAGAGCTATATCTAAAAAAAAAAAGTTGCATCTACTACATATTGTAGATCAGCGTGCATTCGCCTGGGCATGGGCGCGTTGGTTCAGCTAATTTCAGAATTAAACTGTTAATGTCTCAAATTTTCGGAACATAGTAAATAGAATCCAGAAATCAGAAGTTTTTTTTTGTAGTATTCTAGTTAGTTCTGCCACCTCAGTATTCAAAGAATTTGTGTTTTCAGTGATGAAAGCAGTTTTCTGCTGAGACGACAGAAATAGAGCTTCAATACATTTTTTTTTTAATTAAGCTTTCATAAGCCTTAAAGATTGGTACTACATTTATAAATGCGCCAGTATGAACTATGTATGTATCTAATTAAAACTTAATTCAAAATACTGTTTATATTTCCGAGACTAGTACTGCTACTGCTTCTTTTTCCGAAATGCTGTTAATTTTCCCACTTTGACCATAATATACTTTATTTCTTGTACAAAAAGTTGGCAGCTCTATATGATAAGGTCTAGTTCAGAGAAGACTAATCATGGTAAATAGTAGCTTTATAGCTGCATAGATGGATCCTAGTGACTTCACATAAAACAGCCACACATATGTAATAACACTGTACCAACCAAATGAGTAAGTGCTAACTGGTGCCAGCAGATATTACAAGAATGACTGTATCAATTAAAAAGTCATTCATATTATGAATGAAACTACCTACTTATGAACTTCGTGTGAATGAACGGATGTATTAAGGTATTAATATAATAATCTGTGGACTACGCCATGAAGTGCCTTCATGGCTGATTTCAATAAAATCTGATAGATATGTCATTCGTTTATTTTGAATACGTACATAATCAAACGGGCGTCTGTTGAGTGTGGGACTGAGAGCCCTTGGGTTCGTGTTCTATTAAGAATGTATCTCTCTCGTCTGGGCTCTCGATTAGGTTGTACAAAATAATGTTGTGTTATGGTCAAATCAACCCTTACCATGGTAAAAGCTTTGATCCCTTCCTATAATTTAAGAAGGTATATGATCTCCACTCGCCTGTATTTGAGGTTACAGTCACAGCCTGTTTTGTTTTCCATAAGCAGGTGCACTTTTAGTAGCCATCACCTCAAAATTCACTTCCTTCTTAGCCATAACATCTTTCACGAGGAAATTAACTTTAAAGGATATAAAACAATATCCCGCCAATAAATAATACTAACCACTTTCATTACGTCCTGATTTAGCAAGCCCTTGCAAAAGATTAGCAACATCTTTATCAATTTTCACATTCATATTTGGATCTTCGTCTTTAGTTTTGCTGAGGTTTTTTAAGATGGCGTCCACTATTTCAAAGGGATTTGAACCGTGTTCTTTTTGTTTCCCGCTGTTTAATAATAAGTCGCTTGGTTGAGCGTCAAATGAGGTTATTTCATGCGGAGCCTGGGACCTGAAAATGTAACCCAAATGGCACCCAATTTTTTTTTTACAAAAATTGCTCTTGATGTTGATGATGTGTTAAAAATTGGGGTTAAAATTAGAGAAGAACCAACTTTTTCTTCAAAAGAGCTGAATTTACATAAAAAATCATAATTTATCATGATAGCTCTAGTATTCAGCAGTAATTAACAGAAATCAAAATGAAAAAATAATGGTTTTTGTTGAAACTACAAACAAATATGTAATAAAAGGTAGAAATTTCGTAAATAAAAGACAAAAATGAAATATTTTCGGAACCCTTGGGTAAAAATGTTTAAAATGTTTAATTGTTATAGTTAATTATCTGGTTCATCGAATCCTGAACGGTGGACCACTACTTACGCCACACCCTGTATATGCCTCTAGGTAAGTACCTATTTCTGTTCGCTTAAGGTAGATAAATAATATATTTACGAATGTAGGTGGTAGGTAGTTACATACATACATACAATCACGCCTTTTTCCCATGGGGGTAGGCAGAAACCACGGAACGCCACCTGCTACGATCTCTACACACTTCTACGTAGGTAGTTACGTGAAGCAAAAACTTTAAACACCTTTCTACGATTATGCGAACGGCGGAATATAATTTGGCACAACAAAAGTTTATATGGAGGAAGCAGAAATCTAATATTTTTAATAAATTTTTTTAGTGAGTTATGGTCCACTAGTTTATATAGAAACTAGCTTTTGCCAGCGGCGTCGCCCGCGGATTATACGTATAAACATTCCTCTTGAATCACTCTATCTATAAAAAAAAAAACCCCATCAAAATCCGTGGCGTAGTTTTAAAGATCTAAGCATTTATAGGGACAGACAGACGGAAGTGACTTTGTTTTATACTATGTAATGAAGTGAAACAAAAACTTTGTACCCCTTTTTACGAAAATTACGCAGACGGAGTATAATTAAATTTGGCACAGTTAGAGTTTATATGCCCATTCTCTAGTAAGTCCCTTAGTCGCCTTTTACGACACCCACGGGAAGAAATGGGGTGGTGTTATTCTTTACGTCCGGCACCACACGGTACTAGAGAATGAGCAGCAGCGTTTTCTATGCATTTTACCACCATACTGCGATCGCCAACCCGCCTGCCAAGCGTGGCGATTATGGCAAAGCCCGCAAAATTGGGGGAGGCCTATTTCCAGCAGTGGACGTCTTACGGCTGAAATGATGATGATGATGAGAGTTTATATGAACAAGGAGCATTTTTTTTATAATAATGAATTAAAAATACGTTAAGTTTTAAATGAATTACAGTCGAATTTCGACCACTGAGTGACTACTAGTTTGAATAATTACGTCTGATGGAATAAAGCTTCCTTTTCAGCCATCAATTTCTTGTTTTTCTTAAAATCGAGTCTGCTGTTTACATTATATTTATACTTCCCACGTTGTTTACTCCTCGGAGATAGGCGCAGCAGAGGATAGGATAATCTGCAACATTTAAAATATTTATTCGATAAAGTAACTGTTTCAACTATTACATAATTCCAGTCAGCCTATAGCATTAGAGGTAGTGGACTAGTCTGCTATAAGCTAAAGTAGGGAGGGGACTATCTCCAAGCACTGCCTTGGATATAGGCCTCACCCAGTTTTCGTCACTACACCCTTTTCTCCGCTTTCCGCACCCAGTCTGTCTCAACTTGTTAGGGAGGTCGGATTTCACCAAAATCAAGTGAAATATTATTAAACACAAAGTATTGCGAATAAAATACGTAAAAATAAGTACGTGCCAATTTCAAAATTTCCCTCCACATTTATTGCGAGCTAATTAAATTATCGTGTCTCATTGGAAAATGGATTTGCGCCGGGAACATTTTCGCGCTATGATTTTTTACGATTTACAAGTGTCGCCTGAAACCGGACGAATCATACGATAGACTTAAAATTGCATTCATGTATGAAAACCCTTCCAAGGCAACTGTGTATCGTTGGTATAACGAATTCAAACGTGGTCGACTAACTTTGAGGGATGAAGAAAGAAGTGGTCGCCCTTTGACGGCTGTTACGGAGGAAAACGTGCTAGCAGTGAAAAATTTAATCCAAGACAATAGGCGAATTATGTATCAGGAGAGTCAACACATACTGCAGATTGGATCAAGAAGCCTTCACGAGATTCTATACGTGCATCGTCGCGTGAGGAGGATAGTTTCACGCTGGATGCCGCACAATCTCACCGATGCTCAGAAGCAGGCCCGGGTGGAATGGTGCCGTGATATGATAAACAAATTTGAAGCAGGCTCGTCTCGGCGTGTTTACGACATTATTATAGGTGATCAGTCCTGGATTTATCAATACGATCCAGAAACAAAGCGCCAGTCGACGGTTTGGGTGTTTCAAAACGAATCAACGCCTACCAAAGTGAAGCAATCTAGAAACGGGGGAAAGATTTTGATCGCGAGCTTTTTCAATTTGACTGGCTACTTGGTGTCAATCCCTTTACGGAACCAAAGAAGCATCAACGCCGAATGGTATACTACCAAATTGGCAGAAGTTTTCTCTGTTGTGAGCAACAAGCGACCAAACACAGGGCTCCACGGGCTACTGCTCCACCACGACAACGCGCCCACGCACACCGCGCTCAAAACGAGGGACTTCTTGGACAGCACGCCGGTCAAACTTCTGTGTCAACCTTCTTACAGTCCTGACCTAGCATCGTGTGACTTCTTTTTATTCCCAAAAATTAAAAATCAGCTCACACGGATATAATTTGCGTCGCCGGAAGATGCGCTGTCAGCGTTCGAGCATGCTGTAAACGATGTGTCTGTGGCGGACTGGAAAAAGTGTTTCGAAAATTGGTTTAGACGCATGTAACTTTGCATAGAGGCTAGTGGAGAGTAATTTGAAAAGATTTAATAAAAAAAATATTTACCTATAGAACGCTTCTTTTTATTTTCGCAAAACTTTCTGAGTGTCCCACGTAAGTATAAGACTTCACTTGATTTATTGTTCATCACCCAATTTTTGAAGCCATCTTTATTAATTAGTGGACTGTCATCATCATCATCATTTCAGCCGAAAGACGCCCACTACTGGACACAAGCCTCCCCTAATTTAGGGGGGGGGGGGGGGGGGTTTGCCATAATCGCCACGCCTGGCAGGCGAGTTAGCGATCGCAGTATGGTGGTAAAATGCTTAGAGAACGCTGCTGCCCATTCTCTAGTATTTCCCTTAGTCGACTCTTACGACACCCACGGGAAGAAATAAGGTGGGTCTATTATTTACGTCCGGCACCAAACGGTCCTAGTAGACTGTAAAAACAATGAATTTAAGGAGGTATCTTTAGTTGAAAGTGAGCCACAAAATGATCATAACTTATAGCTCATAACCCAGCCAGAAAGGTAGACATAGCCAAGTCAATCCTATTCGAGGTCAACCATTCCAGCTGCCTTTTATCTGGCTATATCCAAGAAGAATTATACCATAATCTAATATTTCATCACCTGGCATCTGGTGTGAACAGGTCAGCATTCAGGTCGACCTCGTACCGCGGAGCCACGTCTGCGTCGCTGGTGCGCCGCCCGCTCACCTCGTCTGATATCGCGAACTGCACCAGAGGCAAAACCTTCGTCTTGTAGGTCACGCCAGGCCTTTATAAACATTTAGGACGTTTTTACGTATTTTTTTTATGTTTCTGTTACGATTTGAGCTATAGAAATTAGGGTAAACACGCGTGGTTTTCAACTGCCTATCCCATGACCAGACGTAACTGTTTGTGGCAAGCTGCGAAATAGATAAAATATGTCACTTTCAGTGACGGCACTGCGGGCACAGGCCCCATACTGACATACTGCTAAAGTTTTATTACAATCGTTCGAGCCATTTGCATTTTATAAATAAACAACTAGCTGTTACCCGCGACTTCGCCCGCGTGGTATTTTTAGCAAAAAAGTTTTTTGTTCGTTTTTTTTCGTGAGATTCTTTTTTTTTCTATAATAAAAGTAGCCTAAGTTACTCCTTGTTACATCAGCTATGTGCCAGTGAAAGTCCTGTCAAAATCGGTCCAGCCATTTCAGAAATTAGCCGGAACAAACAGACAGACAGACAGACAAAAATTGTAAAAAAATGTTGTTTTGGTATATGAACCGTGTACACATACATATACACTTAGTAAAAAGCGGTTATTTTAAAATTACAAACAGACACTCCAACTTTATTTATTTGTCTAGATAACGACCAGTGAAATTGTCAAAATATAATTGCTTTACAATATCACTAATCCCCGTGAAATCACAATGTGACTAAAACCAGGCCGTTAAATTGTAAGAAATGAAGTCGATTGACAACCTTCCGTTTATTAGGGTTCCGTTCCCAATGGCAAAAAACGGAACCCTTATAGATTCGTCATGTCTATCTGTCTATCTGTCTGTCCGTCCGTATGTCACAGCCACTTTTTCCGAAACTATAAGAGCTATGCTGTTGAAACTTGGTAAGTAGATGTATTCTGTGAACCGCATTAAGATTTTCACACAAAAATAGAAAAAAAACAATACATTTTGGGGTTCCCCATACTTAGAACTGAAACTCATTTTTTTTTTTTTTCATCAAACTAAAAATGATATGGAGGTTCTCAATATGATTTTTTTCTAAAGCGAATGGTTTACGCGAGAGACACTTCCAAAGTGGTAAAATGTGTGCCCCCCCCCGTAACTTCTCAAAATAAGAGAATGATAAAACTAAAAAAAAAAATATGATGTACATTACCATGTAAACTTCCACCGAAAATTGGTTTGAACGAGATCTAGTAAGTAGTTTTTTTTTAATACGTCATAAATCGTAAACCGCAATTTATCTTTCATTCAATCGACTCAAATATAAAAATTAAAAAAAAAACATTTAATTTCATAAACATAAACCTTATGCATAAACCGTGAATACCTACAGGTTTGTACGTAACCCTCGGTGCGCGAGTCCGACTCGCACTTGGCCGGTTTTTTTATAATATCACTACTGAAATTGTAATATGGCTACACGTGTAATATGGCTACGGCTTTGACAATATACCTGCGACATATACATATTGGTAGATTTTAATCTCAAACAATCAACTTTTGTAGAAATGTATAAGTGACATAGGTAATTTTTTTTATTTGGTTAACTAATTTTACGGTGGTTCATATATTTTCGACTTTGTTTTAAGGAAAGCAATGTTTATATTTGTTGTATGTATAACACAGAAGCAGTAGAAAATGCCTTTATTTTATATTGTTCAACAACATTCGTTGCGTTATTTACCTTGTTGAGCAGACAACATTTTTGAACATTATGAAGCAATGAAATAGCAATATCCTTCAAAACTATTCAGATTCTGATTGATAGTGCGTTAAACAATAAGAGGGTAAATCAGTCACTATAGCCACTGCGAACACAATAAGGTGCACCTCAACATACGTTTTATAAAAAGACTGAAACCGCGAATATTGGGCGTGCCTCCACAAGCCCGATTCAGATATTTTCGTTCAATCATTTAATAACCTGTTTGTTGTTATGTGTTAAATTGGATATAAAACAAAAAACGAAAATTATTGAGTGAAGAATTATTGTAAGTAGTTATCCATTCTATATACTCGGTAATAGCTTCATAAAAATCGGACAATAATAGCTTATCGATATCACAAACGCTACAACCGACTTGTTTACTTCATTAGTATTTCATTCTTAGATGATCTTTTAAAAATATTTTTTAAAACTGACATAAAAACGCTTAAATACAAAAATTAATAAGTCAGTGTTTAACCAACCAAAATGCCATCAATTTTTAAATTGTCTTTACAGGTCGGCAATAGCTGTGTTAAGTGAAATCCCGATCGACTGTCTTACGTAGAGAAGTCTCATTGATATCCTTCCCGAGATCATAAAAATACACAGACGAGATATGTCGAAATTGGTAACAGCGTGATTTCATTAGATCAACCGCAACTCAGTAATACAAAACACCTATCTTTTGAACTACGAGAACCAAGGACAGTTTTCATAGTTCAAGTGTTAGTTAGTACAGACCAGTCGGTGCTAAATAAATACGTTTTCAATTACTTGGGTTTGACGTCAATCATAGTATCAAATGACTCCTCATAGTCAAATAAAATTCCACTGGGTAGGTTGCCCGGCACCAGGATAGCAGACACGTTGACTAGCGGCACCTCCATTACGAACTCATTTACTGGAGTGGTAGATTTCTTCAACGCGACCTCCAAACTCTCCGTGGAAGTAGGCGTTGTCCTCCGTCGAGTAGTTCTTTAAGGAGAATTAACATTACACCCTGACTTTGGCGTACACAACTGATTCTGGATACGATAAGATCAACTGAGCTGGACAAACAAAGGCCACTTTGAAAACCGTATCCGGCAGTGGCAGTTATTACAGTTCAAACTCAGATTTGGCGCCATCAATGCAGTTGGAGATTGGTTTGCATCAGCCGATCTATTCTGTTAAAATCTCACCGTGAATACTTAGGTGAAGTGACCTGAAAGTGAGCTGTCATTTCATCAGATGCTAGGGATTGACACTAATGACAGCTCACTTTAAGCTCACTTCACCCTAGTTATCACGGTGAAATTTTTACAGAATAGCACTACAGGTCCTGTAGTGCTATTCTGTCAAAATATCACCGTGATAAAGTGAGTCTAAAGTGAGCTGTCATTAGTGCAAATCCCTAACTACAGATAAAATGACAGCTCACTTTAAGGTCACTTCACCTAAGTTCTCACGGTGAGATTTTAACAGAATAGATCAGCTGGTGACTACTTGAAAAGTGAACTTGTTTGAACCGTTTATTTGCAGACGGTATTTTGGATTGTTTAAATTTTTATATGAAACTGTTTTTTGAATATTTATTATTATCTATTTCTTATGTACCTCTCCGTAGTTGTGGTGGTGATCGTCGGCTGTGTTGTTTTCAAAGTATACCGGTTCTCATTTGGAGTTGGTTCCGATTTCATCACATTATCCGGCAAGGCGCCCCAGTACCCGCCGAAGGTCTCCCCTATTTCGTACACTAGCAGCTGATTTTTACTGTCACGACATGCGTCTATCAAGCTTTTGTCTGACATAAGTTGAATCACCAGTATAATGTTACTGCCTGATTCCGTCCTGTCAATAAAGTATTTATTATTATTTATGCAAACGCCTGCCTCGTTGCGTCTAGTAGTAAGCTCGACTGCCGCTGCTCAATGCGGTTCTGGACGGTTAGATCAGTAGCAGCCTGGTGTCTGAATTTATGCCTGGTTAATAGCATTAGGCTCCGCCTCGCCTTATACATGCAAAATATGGCATTCAATATTGTGCAACGCTACCAAACCCTGCAAGAAATCAGGAGTTATGTCGTGTTTGTTGCTAGCTTCAGTCGACTGTAATGTTTCGCCTCTGAATGTGCTGGTAGCGGCCTGTTAGTTATTAAGAGCTCGATCGGTCGTAGTTAATATCTAAATATGCTGTAGGTACGTCGTTTTAGGAATTTTGCTTTGCCAAGAGAACCCGGCGTGATGTGCGGTAGTGGTTTTAATCTATGAAGCTAAATGAAAAATTGGAAGCATCAACATTCACTTACTGAGGGGATCCATGCATTTTATACAAACCTAATACTAACAAAGCAACTATAAGGCAGTTCCAATCGCGAGAAGTGTAATATTTGTGAGTAAGCATCGATGACTTGTCTACCGAGGAACACTGAAGGCATGACGCGCCGTCGGCAATATTCTGACATATCCTTCTGATAGACAAACTTGCGAACAGCTATTGCTAAATCCGCTTCTTGCTTTACAAACAATAATAGCAGCAAAAACAGTCTCAAACAATGCATGTTTGTTATTATTCGATATCTACTATTTCGCCGTAGTTCAAAGGTGCCATAGCCCCGTAGATACATGCTTTAGTACCTAATTCAAAAAGATCGAATCACTCAGTATACCTACTGCAACTTAGTGATTAGATCTTTTTACCTAAGTAGATAAATTCTACTTTACACGCTTGTCATAAAGAGTAAATGTAAAAATCTGTTTAAATATGGAACAGTACACAGTATGGTAGGTACCTACAAATTGACGTTTGATGAAATTTCCTTAGTCGTTTCTTGGATAGACTAAGCATAAGACTAAGCAGGTCCGAAACAGATTATTTTGCTTCTGACATTTGACATAAAAATAAGAAACATCTAACTTTTTTGTTACAGTCTTGTACCTAGTAGGAAATAATAAAAAAGCCAGACCTACATCTAATAAGAACCTGAATATGGTTCACGAAGTTGCGAGTCTTACTTATACCTATATGAGTAGGTACTTATAGTCTCCCTTGCGCTTTTAAACTGCTCTGATGTGTTGCGGTGCGGGTCACGCGACCCCTATCATTGTCCCAGCCGACGCTCGGCGGCGTCACGCCGCTCCATTTTTTGTTACAAAATAATATTAAAGAGGGGAATCGGGCAGTCTAGATACCTACTTACAAAACAAAATTAGGTATATGTAAGCAAAGCTACGGCGCAATCGCAGCCTAAGATTTTGGGGGGGGTCACCATGAGTACTGACTGAATATTTTTAATGCCCCCCACCCTTTGGGAGGGAGGGTACTTACCCATGCTGGCAAATTGGTTGCAGCACTATTTGATAAATAGTAGGCAATTAAAACGGAGTAGCAAATTAAAAGGTTACGTAGAAAATTTTATTCACCCGCCTGGTTTAGATTTACACTGTCGATTTATGCCAGGAAAGGCTAGGTAACTATGAGAATTACGAATGCAAGAGTGAGAGAAGCGAGCTCGAAAATTTTAACAACTCGCCTGATTTAGGTTCGGTTTTGTTTATATTTTCAACAGAAATAGGAGTTACATTGTCGATTTATGCCAGAAAAGCCCAGGTAACTATGAGAATTATGAATGCAAGAGCGAGCAAAACGAGCTCGAAAATTTAAACAACCCGCCTGATTTAGGTTCGGTTTTGTTTATATTTTCAAAAGCAATAGGAGTTACATTGTTGATTTATGCCAGGAAAGCCTAGGTAACTATAAGAATTACGAATGCAAGAGCGAGCGAAGCAAGCTCGATAATTTTAACAACCCGCCTGATTTGGGTTCAGTTTTGTTTATATTTTCAACAAAAATAGGAGTTACATTGTCGATTTATGCCAGGAAAGCCCAGGTAACTATGAGAATTATGAGTGCAAGAGCAAGTGTAGCGAGCTCAAAAATTTTCCACACGCTCCAATAGGTTTTTGTTTTTTTTAGTGGGTGGGAAATCATCAAATGACGTCTCCCGCTCTGGGCGGAGCGAGGGCGAGTCAGACTGTTACTAACTAAATCCCACCATTGTTCCTCCATTTACCTATACCAGGGTCACGGTAACTCTTTCGAACAAATCTCACGGACCTGGCAGGTCTAGATTTAACCCTACCCTAATTTAATAAATGTGAAAGTTTGCGAGGATGTGTGGATGTTTGTTACTCTTTCACGCAAAAACTACTGAACGAGTTTGGATGAAATTTGATACACAGAGTTTATAACCTAGCTTAACGCATAGGGTACTTTTTATCCCGATAATACGTTCCCGCGGGATAGTATCCAACCTTCACGAGAACAAAACCGCTGGCAAAAGCTAGTACCTATTTTATATCAAGCTATTGGAAGGAAAACTTCTTTAGGCGCGTTGAGCGATATTTGGTGGGAGATCTTATGGGTTGGGTGCTTTAATTTACAAATTATGACATTTTAATTTTGGATTACTACAATTTTTTGCAGCAGCAACAAATTATAGTATCAAAAACTTTACCCCCAAAATCAGCATCACTGTCTTTGGGGGGGGAGGGGTCATGACCCCTAGGACCACCCCTCGGCCCGCGCCTATGTATAAAACAAAGTCGCTTTCCGCGTCGGTATGCTTAGATCTTTTAACACTAGAAGCGCAGAACATACCGACTGAGGTAAATTTGGTAAAAAAAAAAAATGTATGTTGCAATTACGTGGTTGAAGTCTCGTATAAATAATAATAAACATCATATTTCATGAAAAGTCATAAAAAGTTACGATTATATGTATAATAAAATTTTAATTAGAGCAGGAAGAACATCGATATGTGTCAAATTTGGGACGCCCGCACTTCTAGTGTTAAACTACGCAGCAGATTTTAATGCGGTAGATATTCATCAATAGATAGAGTGATTCAATTATAGCTTTTTAGCCATAACCATATAGCTCGTCCAGGTTTGTTCTCAGCATCATCATCTGCATAACCCAGCTATGTTGGTATTAAAATGTTGCACAATATGCGTGTCGATGTCCGTGCAACTCTATATCTACACAGCAAGTACCTGCACTACATACGGGTTCGCACGGACATCGACACGCAACATGCTACCATGGATTTAGTACCAATTCAATTCTAGATACGTCCGTTTAAAAAAAAAAATTTTTTTCCTTATATTAGATCGCGTAGGGTAGGGCGGGGCTAGTTGAGCCTAGGGGCAAGTTGGGCAATCGAAATATCTCGAAAACTATTCACCGCACGCGTGGGCATCATATAGCGAAACGAAGGAGCCGCGGGAGAGAAACTCATCACGCGACCTCAAGTAGCGGTGCGACAAACGAGTGAAGCTCGCATGCGCATTGTTTATCCATTGTTTATTTCCGCTCCTAGTCGCTGGTGAAAATGCATAACTTTTGTTTTATGAATATTTATAACTAGATTATTTCTAGTAAGCCAATTTATTATGCTTCTCAATGTATTATTTATATCGGTTTCGTAATTGTTTTTATCACCGCATTTTACTATTGCCGTGCTGTCATCTGCAAATAATACCATGGGTTATTGAATTCGGCGAGGCAAGTCGTTAATATACAAGAGAAACAATAGAGGTCCAAGGACACTACCTTGCGGTACGCCATATTTAATTTCTCTGCAGCCGGATAGATATTTATGTTCTTGTTTAGTTTTCACACATATCCTTGATATTTCTGTGTATTGTTTTCGATTAGTAAGGTAAAACTTAATTAGATTTAAGACATTTCCTCTAATGCCGTACGTGTAAAGTTTATTTATAAGTGCGTCATGGTTTACGTAATCGAATGCTTTCGTCATATCAGTGTATATAGCGCATACAGGCATTTTATTGTCTACACCAGGGCTGTCCCGACAACGGCCCGCGGGCCGCATGCGGCCCACGGCTTGTTTTCATGCGGCCCGCGACGGATGTTTTAAAGTGTAAATTAATCAGAACATTGTTTTACTTCTTCAGTTAAAGTCTAGTATCACTTATTTATGTGAAAGTACGTATTCAACAGTGAACTTTACAAAATCTAAGTATGGATCTCCATTGTTCAGATCAGTCACTTCTTCATGCAATGCGTCTGGCAAAAACGAATGTTGACGTTGATATCGAAATGATTGTAAAAGATAAATTAACGAAGAACCAATAATCGTATAAAGAAATGGTTACCTTGTATTTTTTTTACTTGAAAACTGAAAATATTTATTTCTGCGGCCCTCCCGCTTTTGTAGTAAATTTAATTAGCCCGCGAAGGTATGTAGTTTGGACAGCCCTGGTCTACACTATGCATTACATTGTTTAGGTCGTATATTGCCATATTGATATTTTTGTTTTGTCTGAACCCCTTTTGTTCGTCACATAAGATTTTATTTATTGTCAAGAACTTATAGACTGCCTCGTATACCGGATGACATTTTTTACCGTCTCGACCTTCATATGGTGTGTTGTGTAACTAGAATAGAAGGCAGGAAGGCCTTCAGATTCATCGTAGGTGACTAAAGGAGCGCGGGACGCGGGTGGACAGGGATGCGTGTGCGGCTCGTGCGCCTACGAAAGATCAATGAGGCCGCCTATCGGCCGGCTTCAAAGGGTAGGACCGCGCTCCGAAATCAATGATACATGCCGCGCATTGAGTAGGGTGCGTATTATTTGAGTTTCGATAGATTTTAATTATTTTTTTTTTGTTTTTTTTTCCAAATTTCTGTTTTTGTTGTTCTAGTATGAAAATGTTACTTTAAATGTGTAGTATTTATTACTAGATCAATTTAATTACATGTTATTCAAAAATAAAAATAATAAAAATCTCATGCCAAAAGCTTCTATTCCGTTCACCTATTACCCCCATTTTTTTTCAAGACGCTAAAAAAAGTCACCCAGTATAATTTTTACAAAAACTTTGGAAAACACTGGAATTAAGGCCACTGACCTATAATTAGCCATGTCTTACAATTTTTTTTTATGGATTGGTTTTATTATGACTTTTTTAAGGCTATTGGGGAAGGTACCTGAGCTAATACTTTTATTCATTATGTGACTAAGAGGTATAGCAATTATATCAGACACTTTGACCACCGAAGTTGTAACGCCGTCAAAGCCGTGACTTTTTTTTTATTTTTTAGTATCCTTTCTCTAGCTATATCCTGTGGAACTACCGGCGGCATGAACATAGAGTTCGGGTTATTGGCGATACTAGTGAAATCATCCGATTCTGTGTCTTCGTTTGACACATCTGGAACTTGGTCTACAAAGAAATGATTGAAAGATTCAGCAATTGCTTGAGGGTCTTTAATTATTGAATTCTGACTGTTTATTTGTAAAATCGGATCCCTAGTGAATTTAGTAGGTACCGTTAATAATTTGCCATGCTGCTTTGGTCTTGTTCTCAGAATTATTTATAACCGTAAAACGGGGTGAATAGAAATCGCGGGGTGAATGGAGACAAAACCGAGAAAGTTTTTTTGTCCCAACCTCCAGTCTTTTGAAATAAAACTGTTACTATGTTTAAGTTTTTTTTTAAACGGCAACATTATTTTTATAAGATGGCAATTCCAGTCCACCGTGAAGTTAGGCGAAAGTTAAAAAAATACGTTTATATATCAACCGGCCTTCGGTGACAATTTAGCCTCCCATAAAGTTGGTGATTTTGTATAGGAAATACTAAACATTGTGTGATATAAGTTATATAAAGTGTACACTAGTTTGTCAGGATCAAGTTTTATACAAGTAAGTACAATTTTGATTTGAATTCATTGATATATTGGCGAAAATTGTATTATTGTTTAATTTTACTTAGGTTTGAGGTAAATAGAAACGGGAAAGGGGTGAAAATATACGTAGTACGGGTTCAATAGATAAGACGAATGGGGTTAATAGACACGGGAAAGGGTTTAATGAAAACAAAAAAGGGGTGATTAGAAAAAGTCTGACTAGGGTTGTCAAATTGCTTAATTCCTACTATCAATGAATGTACCTACTTATCTATTATACGTATAAGTTGCACAATTAACATTAAATCTTTTTTGTTATAGGTAGGTACAAAATGCCTCGTTTGTATAAGCCAGACCCAAGAGGAAAAAGATACAAAAAGTATGATGAATCTATAATACAACAAGCTGTTGAAGAATATAGAAAATCGAAAGTTTCATTAAAGATTGTAGCTGAAAAGTACAATATAGATAAGTCAGTCTTATATAGGCATAGTACAAGGACAATGCGATAACAAGGTGGACAAACAATTTTTTCGGAAGAGGAAGAAAAGAATATGATAAAATATATAAATGTATGTGCAGAATGGGGCTATCCTCTAGATTCTGTAGATTTAAGATACCTGGTTAAAAGTTATTTGGATAAACAAGGAAGGACTGTAATGAAATTTAAAAATAATTTTCCGGGTCCAGATTTTGTTGCGAGCTTTCTTAAAAGACATAAGGATATAATCTCACAAAGAAATTGCCAGAATATTAAAAAAACAGGGCAGCTGTCTCACCGGACTCGATTAGAGCTTACTTTCGGGAGTTAGAAGTTTCATTGGCAAATATTGAGCCCTGTAATATTGTTAATTACGACGAGACCAATTTAACCGACGATCCGGGTCGTAAGAAAATTCTAACAAAACGGGGAACAAAGTACCCAGAGAGGGTAATGAATCATTCAAAGGTATCAACTTCTGTGATGATAGCTGCTAGCGCCGCCGGTGAATTGTTGCCACCATATGTAGTCTACAAGGCTCAAAACCTTTATGATACTTGGACCGAAAATGGGCCACCAGGAACACGATATAATCGGTCGGCAAGCGGATGGTTTGACGCAAATATTTTCGAGAAAACAGAAAACATTACATTTGTTTTTTTACCTGCAAATAGTACGCATCTCACACAACCATTAGATGTGGCTTTTTTCCGTCCGATGAAGATTGCGTGGCGCAATATCCTTTTAAAATGGAAGAAAACCGATGGAAAGACACAAGCATCGGTTCCAAAAGGATACTTTCCAAAACTTTTGAAAAAACTTATAATTGATCTCAACCAAAACGCCAAAGATAATATTTTGCCTGGTTTCAGAAAAACAGGCATATGGCCCATTGATGAAAATCAGGTTTTGGGTAGATTACCAGAGGAAAATAATAATGAAAACACAGAAGATGCTGTAGAAAAATCTGTCCTTGATATTCTCAAGGAAATGAGATATGGTACCGGTACTATGAATGAAACTGAATCAAAAAGAAAAAGAAAATTAGATGTGATTCCAGGAAGAAGTGTTGGCACTGAAACTGAAGAGTATGTGGAAACAGAGGAGGATAATTTGGAAAATACTAAGAAAATAAAAACTCCTGAAACCACTACAATAACATGCGTAGAGACTAAGAAAGGCAAGGGGAGAGGAAAAAAAACTAAAAGACGAGACCGAGAAGTTGCAGATGCAGAAACAATTCCTAGAATAGAAGTTGCAGATACAGAAACAATGCCTCGAATAGAAGTTGCAGATATAGAAACGATGCCCGTAGTGTTTGAAGATATTACGTTATTCGGGGAAGAAGTTCAGATTCCGCGAGACGACAATTCACAATTTGGCGATTTATATTTCAGTGAGAACTTGGAATTGAACCAATTGATTGATAATACCATACATGAAGAGGCTTTGTCTAAACCTAAAGCTTTATGTCCTGAAGATAAGAGAGAGAAAATAAAAATTATCGCCAACGAAAAATTATCGCAGGAGTATTTTATTACCATGAAAAATAAAATACCATTACGTTTGAAACCTGTTTCTAAAATACTAATAATACTCGTTTAAACATTTTGAAGACTGCAATTGACCAACCAAGCACAAGTGGTTTGCAAATGCAAACGAAGTCGCGGAGACCATCCTATTACAAAAACGATTCAGAAATACTTAAGGATTTAATGAGTGATTCAGACTACCTAACTACATAAAAGGGCTCTTCTTCTATAATTATTTATAGACATCCATCCAATCCAGTTTGGAAGTCAGACCCTTACCAAAATATATATTTTGCCAATTTAGTTATTTACACATTACAGTAAGGGTCTGAAACTGAACAATTCAGTGGATTTCTATTACTTATAATTCTCATGTGCAATTAAAAGGCTGATTAGAAAGTAAAATTTGTTTTTATTTTCCGTCTTAAAACGCTTAAGTACATATTTTAAGCGCCTTCAAAAAAACTATTCATCTATCTACACTACTTGTCCTAAGATATTAAAATATATTAGATATTAAAATCTACACTACTTAGAGCATACCTACCTACTGTAATAATTCTTTAAAATGAGACAACCCTACAGATTTTTTCTATTAACCCCATATATCGTATCTATTGACCCCGACTCCTGGGTAAATAGAGATGGCTAACATTTATGCGTTTTATGGTCAAAATACGTATTAAAAATAGCTTTGGAGCATTATAAAGTTTAAAACCAACCTTGACTCATAATTAGTGATGTGCCGAGTCGGCTATTTTTGGTATTCGAGTATTTTGGTACTCGTTGAAAAAGGAATCGAATCAGGATTCGAGTCACGGAACTCGGATAGGTACTCGAGTACCAGCATGAGTATTCAAGTACTTTGGTAGACTCGAGTACTTTTTTATTTGTTCTCGAAAGCTTGCTTTCGGTTCATAAGTATTATATGACGATGACGACAGACGACGACGCCGATGCTAATGACTCCAAATCAGAAGTATCTTCTAAGCATTCATTTTCATTTTGCTTACCGGTTTTTTCTATGGACACTGTATATATCAATGGATGTATCTTTTTCAAATGTTTCAATAAATTTGTAGTGTTCCCACAGTCCACAAACGTTTTTTTGCGTTCTTTACACTCCACTTTTTTATCTTCTAGAATAGTGAAAAAGTTTCACACTTCCGATTTCTTTTTCGGTGCCATCTTACACACACAATTATTCACAAGTCCCAGAAGGAAAACGATGCAGCACAATTCAATAACAAATCAATAACTAATAAACTAAGTAGAAATATGAAAACAATCTAATAACTTTCTAATACCGGCCAGCTGTTAAGAAACGTAAACATTAAACAGGTTCATACTTGATTGCTGTGAACGTCGAGTCACGCGCGACACTCGTGAAGTCGTGACTAGCTTCACTCAGTAAGCTACGCGAATTTGGCGAATCGTAAGCATGCAAAGTTCGACTTTATGCGTGGAGGTACAAGATTGCGATTAAAATACGTGACTTGGTATTCGAATACTGTAAGTACTCGAGTCCTGTATCCGAGTACTGTGGATTTGAATCCTATATTTTGAGTACTCGAGTATGTGAGTACTTACTAGGTACTCGAGTCAGTACTCGAGTCAGCCTGACTCGGCACATCTCTACTCATAATATGATTGCATTAAATACAAAGAAACGAATCGTAAATAGTATGAATGTCAATTGTAAAGTTCCAAACTGTATCTATTCACCCCGTTTTACGGAATATAGTTATTTTGAGCTGTTGAGTGAGTCTAATATTTTTTTTAGTTTCTGTGAATAGTTTTTGAAAATATATTTATTTTTACGCGTAGGAGACAATCTGTACTTCCACAATAAATTTCTTTGCTTCCTACTGAAAATTCTTATACCCCGAGATACCCACTTAATGTTTCTGTCTGGTTTAACAATAACCCATTTCACCGGAAAACAAAGATTGTACAGTAAACAAAAGATATCGATGAAGTTACTAACATATGCTTCATTAACGTCTTCGGTAGATACCTACTAAATACGTCTGAGAAAGAGCTGATGAAAATGATGGCTAAAATTCATAATTATCGTTATTGGCGATATGAATTTTAGCCATTATTTTCATCACCGATCAAAAAAAGTGGATTTAAAAAATCAAAAATCTGACTTCGTAATGGGCCCCATACAGGCATACACGGGGCAATTATCGTAACGATCCGTCGTTAGATGTTTAAATCGAACGACGGATATCGCATCCAGTTTTGTATTCGAAAGATGTGATTTGTGAGCGACCGGAAATCGAAAGATGGATCGTACGATTTTCTTGACGATCGATCGAAACGACAAATCGTTTCGTATATCCCCAAAGAAGTGAACTGTGAGAAATATTTCATGTTTGGAAGCGTAGTCCTCGAAATACAATTTTATTATGTTTATTGCAATTTTCAGGTCAATGGCAGAAGCTATGGTTATTAAATCTTAGTTCCGCGTGTAAAATACAAAACTTTATTATGTCACGAATCATATTTTATTCTTAAAACCTGACTGGCACTAACTTGAAAATTTAGAATAACCTAAGAAAATTTGAATCTCTCGGGCTACCTTAGCGCTTCCCTCGTAATGTTATATGACGTTTTTTTTTTAAATAGTATTTTGGCAAAGGACATGGCGGCTAGAGTGTGAAATTCCGCTAGAGCCTTACAGATTTTGTTTTTTTTTTTTTCTGAATTTGCCTTAGGTAATATGAAACATCCAGCAAACCAAAAAACAAAAATTGACAATTTTTATTCAATGTGAAAGCAGAGAATAATTCATCGATCTACACATCCAAAACATTGTAAAATAGACATTTTATTTCATTGCAATAGAGCAATAAAATATATTTCATAATTACCTTTTGATGTGTCAAATATACCCGCAATGGCAATGTACCCAAAAGACTGGCGGAAATTACCACGCTGTATAGCAATGCTTAGCCGCTGGCCAAAATAAAAACCAGCCCTTGGGTCACGAGAACTGTCAACCAGCCGTTTTGATATTTCTTGTCAAATATTACATGCATTTAACTAATATCATATAGTACTCTTTGGATGCATTACAATTTTCATGATAATAATCCTTCCATGCCGTTTCCGGCTACGGCGACCGTTTCATTATTAACCTAGACCTACTAGCGTCTATCATGGGCTCTCATGTGGCTAGCAAAACCACAACAAAAAAGCAATTTTTTTATGATAGTAACATTACAAACAGCTGATAGTCAAACATTTCAAATGTCTTTGTCAATTTGTCACTTTGTCAGGTGTGTAGACTGACTGCATCATAGAGTACTATTATTATAAATGACTGACTGTCACATACATTAAATTAGAATTTATTTAATTGAAAACTATATTTTAGCAAAATTAATGACATAATTATAATAAAGGAAATATGCCTATCACCGAATATATAGCTTCTCTTGCGCAAAATCCTTATTTTGGCGCTGGTTTTGGTTTATTTGGAATCGGTGCTGGTGCAGCAATATTACGAAGAGGCGTACAAACATCTATAATATTATTTCGGAGGCATTGTATGATCACTCTTGAAGTTCCATGTAGAGACAAGTCCTACCAATGGTTGCTGCAGTGGATAACGCACAAAGGTGCCCGACACACTCAGCACTTGAGTGTTGAAACGTCTTTCCTCCAAAAAGACACTGGCCAAATAAAAACTAAATATGACTTTATTCCCAGTGTAGGTCAACATTTTTTTAGGTAAGCTTTCAAGTTTCACAACGGTACTTTTGATTTTAAGGATGTCAAAATTAATGGCATATTTCAGGTATGGTGGCACATGGATCAAAGTAGACCGCACAAGAGAACAACATACTTTAGATCTTCATATGGGTATTCCGTGGGAGACTGTAACCCTAACAGCATTTGGAAGAAACAAGGAGTTGTATTTTAACATTTTAGAAGAGGGTAAGATATTTCATTGGAATTTAATAATATTGCATACCTATTACATAATTTTCATTTTAGTTAGTTCAGATAATTGTCATCATACACTATACTCCATTTGTTTAGGTAGTTAACTAAATGTAAACAATCTTAACATGTCTTTTATCTAAAAAACTGTCTAAAAATTGAATCTAAAAATGTTTACAATTAGGTATTTACTTAAACCGATGTTAGGTAAGTAACTTAATTTAAATAATATTTGTTGGTCTTTTATACGATTTATTTTATATAAAAAGACATATCAAGATTGTTTACCTTTAGTTAACTACCTAAACAAATGGAGTATAGTTATAAATTTACTGCATAAGTAATCATGTTATTATGATGTATAAATTTTGGATTCCAGCTAGAACAATGGCTCTAAAGAAGCATGAAGGGATGACAGTTATGTACACAGCCATGGGGTCGGAATGGCGCCCATTTGGTCATCCAAGACGTCGTCGTCCCCTTCCCAGTGTGGTGCTCCGTGCTGGCTTAGCAGACAAAATCCTTAATGACTGCTTAGACTTCATCAACAGTCCCCACTGGTATACAGATAGAGGAATCCCATATCGGAGAGGTAAATATTCAAAAACTGACAGAATACTGAAAATATCTTGTCTAGACTTACCTAAAACTGTTGCTGACCAAATAATTATGTGACAGTAGGAATATTTTATTCTCTAAATATCATCATCATCATTCAGCCGCAAGACGTCCACTGCTGGACTTAGGCCTCCCCCAATTAGGAGAGCATTACCGTAATCGCCACGCTTGACAGGCGGGTTGGTGATCGCAGAATGGTGGTAAAATGCATAGAGAACGCTGCTGCCCATTCTCTAGTAAGCCCATTCTCTAAATATACATAGAAATATATAGTATGTGGAGCATCCAAAAAGTTTGTATTGTTGAATTTCAGGTTATTTGCTACATGGTCCACCAGGATGTGGAAAATCTTCATTTATTATGGCATTGGCAGGTGAATTGGAATACAACATATGTGTACTGAATTTATCTGAAAGAGGACTCACTGATGACAGGCTAAATCACCTTCTTAGGTATTGTTTCAATTTGATTTTCATATAATTAAAAAAGGGCAACAAAGGATTTACATAACCCCTTATCAGCAGTGCTGGGTACAATAGTACTAGGATAATATTTTTGTTTGCATATATCAGTTAAAGGCCAGTGCCAGGGGGCCTAGAAATGGCCGCCCATCGTAAGCAATGCCTCTAAAAGCAATTCAATTCCTAAATTCTGTCATGATTCGGCTATATGACAATAAACACCAATATAGCTATTCAAATTTGTGACCCATTTGATGAATATCTATACAAAACTGTCAAACTGATGAATTGCGTGCTGTGTACTCAGTTAATATTCGTCACTTTGTGACCATTTTACGATTTTAATTATATTATCCTATTGTGATTCTGCCAAAGCAGCCTTTTTAGGACCCACTGGTCACAAAGAATACAAAAAAAAGTGAGCCGTCGCGGGACGCCTGGCAGATGTGAAACATTGAAATTATTTTGTAAAGATAATATTTACAAAGCATACTTTACGAAAGGAAATAAATATGGTATAATCAAAAATTACATATTAATTATATGTTAATTATCAAAATTCGGACAACCCTGTACCACGCATAACGCCACACATAAACTAAATAGTCACCCATCCAAAGGCTGACCTTGAGAAGTGTAGCTTAACCTAGAGAACCTGCGACACAAGGCAAAACAAAAACTACATGGTCATCCATCCAAAGGCTGACCTTGCGAAGTGCAGCTTAACCTATCAAACCCGCGACAAAACGCCACACATAAACTAAATGTTCACCCATCCAAAGGCTGACCTTGAGAAGTGTAGTTTAACCTAGCGAACCTGCGACACAAGGCAAAACAAAAGCTAAATGGTCACCCATCCAAAGGCTGACCTTGAGAAGTGTAGCTTAACCTAGCAAACCTGCGACACAAGGCAAAACAAAAAACTAAATGGTCACCCATCCAAAGGCTGACCTTGCGAAGTGCAGCTTAACCTGAAGAACCTGCGACAAAACGCCACACATAAACTAAATGGTCACCCCTCCAAAGGCTGACCTTGAGAAGTGTAGCTTAACCTAGCGAACCTGCGACACAAGGCAAAACAAAAGCTAAATGGTCACCCATCCAAAGGCTGACCTTGAGAAGTGTAGTTTAACCTAGAGAACCTGCGACACAAGGCAAAACAAAAACTAAATGGTCACCCATCCAAGGGCTGACCTTGAGAAATGTAGCTGAACCTATCGAACCTGCGACGCTAGGCAAAACAAAAAAATATTTTGTAAATATAATATTTATAAAGCATACTTTACAAAAGGAAATAAATATGGTATAATCAAAAATAACATATTAATTATCACATCAAAAAAAATCGCATCGCTATTGGAACTTTGTTGCCTAAGTCCACTAATTTTCAGTATAGGCCCAATGTGCGTCGCCACGCTCGCCACGCCAAAATTTAGGTTTACCCTCGCCTATAGATGTTTCACATCAATATAAAAGATTTAAAAACAAAAATGTAATTTTTTTTACCACTTGTATTTTTTGCTTTGAAATCCCCATCTCATAAAACCATCCCGTTGATTAAACGCGTAATGTATTTCATTTCATAATTTTATTTTTTCAGTGTTGCACCACAGCAGTCAATAATATTATTAGAAGACGTAGATGCTGCCTTTATTTCCCGAGAAGAGACGGCTGCACAAAAGTCGGCATATGAAGGTCTTAATCGCGTAACGTTTAGTGGACTCCTCAATTGCCTTGACGGTGTTGCTTCTACAGAAGCCAGAATAGTTTTTATGACTACAAATTATCTAGAAAGGTAAGATCTCCATTTGATATATCTATGCACAGTACTGTTAATTGTGGTAGTTAGTACGCATAATTGGAATCTGTTGTCCACCCTCCCATTCAGTCTACTGTGCGTGGTGGGTCCTGGCTAAAGTGGACAGCCTAACTCTGCCGAGCAGCTTGCTAGCGGTACACAGGTTTAGCAGCACAATCTCATTTAGTTTGGTTTTCTATGGAAGCGTATTTTTATCAGATTGGCGGAAAAGTCTTGCACCAAGATATAAGACTTAATGAATTTATTGATAACTTTGTTATTTACAATAATTAATCAGTAATGTACTCCCCAAATAACTCTTTTACTCTGGCCCATCGATTTGGCAGATTGTTGATGCCCTGCGCCCAGAATTCCAGAGGTTGTGCAGAAAAGAAATTGTCCACTGCCATTTTGAGGTCTTCGTAGTTTTGAAAAATTTTCTGACGCAAATAAAGATTTAGTGAAACAAGTGATAGTCGGATGGCGTGAGATCCGGTTAGTACGGTGGGTTGGCAACCGGGTGCCATCCAAGCTCTACGATTTTTTGTCGAGTCTCCGAAGCGACATGAGGTCGCGCATTATCATGGAGTAAGTGAACATTTACACGTCTCGGTCGTTTTTCTCTTATTGCGTCAGCCAGTTTCTGAAGCTGTTCAGTATAAATAGAAGTCGTAATCGTCCTTATCGCAGGGAGAAGCTCGTATAGAGTGGGCCCTTCGCATCCCACCAAACGGAGAGATGGTGCTTGCGTGAGTGACGGTTCGGCTTTGGCTGCATTGGTGGCTCTGCGTCGTAAGGAAGCCAGACGGCGCACGGTGGATCGAAAATCGGCTGTAGAAGACATAGGATCTCGATTTCTTAAATGTTATTTTTTTTTGCTGGAAATGACTTCTGCTGATCATTACTATGTACAAAAATGACACCCGAGTTAATTCTGCCCAAAAACGAAGGAAATATATTTTTTTTACGAAAAATTTGTATGAAGCTAGTATGAAAAATCGAATTATCTCCTAAACGGCATGTTTAACCGTAATATCCTTGGAGGTAGTCATAGTGCTAATTATTTATGATTTTTTGGTTGCCGATTTGAGGAAAAATTTAATGCCGTTTTTTTAAAAAAAATCGTCAAAATATTTTTATTTATTTTTACATGTAAAACGATCCCTTTTAGTGTCCAAGTTAAAAAGTTCGATATGTTATTAACCCAAATATTAAGAACACACAAAACAAGAAAAATTAAATTAAAAAATTGCTGTTTTTTTACACATTTTTATTAATTTAAATAAAAAAAGATTATCAAACTCTTATTTAAGTAACATATAAAGTTATATTATATACAAAATAATTTAATTTAAGGAATTAATACTAAGCATTTGTAAAATAAATTTAAAAAAAGACAAAATATCATTAAATATTACAAAAAAAACCCAAACAGACTCAAATACAAATTTACAAATAAGTACATATATAATTTTTTTACAAATTTTCCTTATCGCTCTCGTTGTCAGACTCCAATTCTGAGTCAGCATCCAGATTGGATATATCCAAAAACTCGAACTCAGTTTCCTGAAATTGAATTAAGTCGAGAGTTTCAGCAAAAAAGCTCTGCTTTTTCTTGGCATCTAACTTAGGCCTTTGTGCACTTAGCAAAGGATCCGAAGAAACAACAAGCATATTTAAAATGTCTTGATTGGAATCCTGCCTGCTTCTTTTCCGCGAATGATGTTCTCGAAACCTCCTAAAATCTTTGTTTCGAGACTCTGAGGCTTCTTCCGAGAGAGTCCCAATCGGCACAATATTATTTTTCTCAATTATGTCAGCCCCATGGATTAATAATTTATGAACGGTTGACGACATGTAGTACCAGTCGTATAATAATACGTACTTTTCTGCTGTTTTGCGGGCATAATCTCTAAATTTTATTATATCAACCTGCTCTCCAGATGTAATTGCTTGTAAAATTACAGCAAATCTTTTGATGAGGTCTTCATCCAAACCGGTTATAGCTGCGGTTTTATTAGGAAACTCAAAGAATTTTCTTGCAGTATTCCCGTCATTGGTGGTTCCCGAGCCTTGTTTTACTATATCAATCAATAGATTGAGCTCATCTTTGAATTTATTTTGAATTATTTTCTTCCTTGTCTGTAGCATTTCTTTGTGCTCATCACTTCTCGCTGCCCACCGTTTGAAGTCGAGCCTGTATGCAATGTGTAACAGACATTCCATACAATTTATACGGGCGTGTAGGGATGACAAGCCAAATTCATACAGGTCAGAACACACAATTTTTGATGTTACAGCATCTAAGCGGTTCATTTCTGTAGGTTTTGCTAAGCACAGGTAGCACGATGCATTTGATCTAGCTTCAGAAAGGTAAGTGCAAACTTTAGCGTCGATCATCGTCATCATTAGTTCATGAGTCACCCTATTATTATTATTGCACTCTGTGGGGATAAGGGCCTCAATTTCTTCATCCATTTGTTTTTTCAGCTCAAGGACAACAGCTTCACTCTCCTTTACAAAAGTAAACTGAACTGGACGACAATACAAAACTGAGCATGGTTTTGGGTTCGTCCATAAGATGTTGTCTCCATCTGTCAGTTTAAGTGGCACCAAGGAGGTCATGAAAATGCTCGAGTCATCTTCCTCACCCTCCATTTTCTGCTTGTATCGGCTTTGGTTAGAAGCACCATCAAATCCCCACTTGGATATCAGCTTCAACTGCTTGTTATGCTCTTCCTTAGAAAGGCTTTGAAGGATTCTTGTAACTGTGATATCAAGTAAAGCTTGAAGTGTAATCCTAGCCGATGAATCAGTAACTGTCACTGATTGCTTCGGAGGGTAGCAATCAAGCTTAGTTTGTTGCACTTTATAGTAAGATGGATAAATATCCTTAGCACCTTCCCGAATGGCAGCCTCTCGCAACGTAATATATTGCCACTTTGAGAGTTTTAGCGAAAGAAGCAATCCAAGCGCCTTTTCTGACGTAAATATGATTGTTTTCGCTGGTTTCTTAAGCGTTTCATTTAATTTAGCGGCTGCTTCAGGATTTTTCATCATGTATTCGATGACAGAGGCGATATCTCCATGCCCTTCTTCTTTTAAACGTGCTGCAGCTGCATATGCCAATTCACTGGAATCTTCGCCTGTGTGTTCATCAGATCTTCTCTTTTTTTGTTTACTTCCCAGATCTTCGAATGGTTTACGGGATCTTTTCGTCATTGTTCCAATGGACGTTGATGTCGACGGTTCTGGAGAGACTGAGGGCGCTCTTGGTATCTCATCAACACTTGGTTCTTGATTAACTAAAGTTTGCACAAAACTCGGCCAATCAATATTTGCTCCCAACCAATTCTCGTACTTTCTCCTGAAATTATCAAGGAATCGGTTGGATTTCTGCCACCTTTGTAAAGCGGCTCGCGTAAATCTCCGACAAAATTCTTTGAGAACAACACGATCTTCGTCAGACAGGCAATCGCCTATGCGGGATACAACTGCACTGAACAATACTTCATGATCAAATGAAGTACTCTCACTTCGTAGAAGAACAAACAAGTCTAAATTCGTGATTAAACTTTCCATTCTAAGATTTTATAGTCGCAGATTTAGTGTTAGCAGTTACACAGTTGTGAACAAACTAAATTATAAAACAAAACTGTAGCCCTTTTATTGCAAAACGCCAATAATTTGGTAACTACCCTCATTAGTTATCTTCTCATTAGCTAATGAAAATTTATAATTGTCACTAACTATTCTTAGGACTCATAGCACTGCTAATTAACAAATTAGCTTACTTATCAGGAAAAGTTGAATGTAATCCATAGTTGGCATTGTCGTGAGATATTGAAAATCATTAAATCACCTATAAAGACTCATTAGAAGACCTAATCAGTGTAGTTACTTAATCACTTCTTTTCGGACTCATTAGAAGAGTAAACAATTGGTAATTTGGTTGTATGAAAAGTTTTAAAACTCATGATGTGTTGATAAATATCTAGCTCAAGCATAGTTGTCTACGTGTGGGTGTACTATAAACCTCTGCCAACTCCTTCGGAAATATAGGAGTGATGCTATTTTATGTTACGTGTAGTTAAAAGTCCGTGTTCTTCAACATAAACACTAAAAGGAATCGTTTCATATGAAAAAACAAATGAAAATATTTAGACGATTTTTTAAAAAAAACGGCATGAAATTTTTCGTCAAATCCACTACTAAAAAATTATAAATAATTAGCACTATGACCACCTCCAAGGATATTACGGTTGAACATGCCGTTTAGGAGATAATTCGATTTTTCATACTAGCTCCATACATTTTTTTCTTATAAAAATTATAACTCTTCCATTTGTGCACATATTTACTTCATATGACATTTTATAGAACAGTAATGATCAGCAGAAGTCATTTCCAGCAAAAAAAATAACATTTAAGAAATCGAGATCCTATGTCTTCTACAGCCGATTTTCGATCCACCGTGCGGCGTGCCGTGTGTTGTTATCATAGAGCATCCAGGTCTCATCGCCGGTTACCAGATGTTCAAGAAACTCTTTCCGATGTGGCTAAAAAAGAAGCGATTCACAAATACTAACTCTGACTTGTCGATGACTGTCAGTTAGATGATGTGGAATCCATCGTGCCATTACGATAGCCGAGTTTGTGTAAATGAGCCTCGACGGTCGAATGATGGCAGCCAAGTCTCTGCCAAATCACGCGTATTTATTTCTGGATTAGCCTTTAAACAGCGGAGTATTTCATCATCGTCGAAGGTGGATGGTCACCCAGATCGCTCGTGATCTTCAAGAGTTATATCTCTCGATGCAAAGCGAGCAAACCAGCGGCTTATCCTCCTTCGTGATACAACACCTTCACCGAACGCTTTGGTGATGTTAGCGGTAGCCACACTCACGTTGTGTCCCTGACGCCACTCGTAAAAGATGATCGTTCGAAGTTGATGTTCACTAATCATTTTCACAAACTAACCAAATTCTCACTATTTATTTTAAATCAAAATTATTAGCCGAAACATTAGTTTTCTTTTATTTGCGCTGTTAAAAAAAAAGTCTTTTTGGTTGCCAAATTCTTTTGTACATGTAGAACTTTGTACGGGAAGGTGAGCAGCTGTTCCCAAGCACGTTGTGAGTTTTCCCGGGCGGCAAGACGAACGCAACCTGCTAGGTGTTGCGCCACAAGAGGTCTAGCCCCGCGAGGAACTCGCTTCAAACTGGTACAGAGTTTTTGAATTTAGAGAGGGTTTTCCAAAACGGATCATCGGATGCAGCTGGTGTTATAGGTGTTGATGTGAACAAAGGGTCTGATGTGAGTGCATTTAGTGGTCTGTGTACTTTTCCAATATGCACATTCAGACCCCGCTTACCTTTAAAAAACCGTGCCTGGGTACACAGCGGACATCTTTCTTAGTTAATTTGGGTTATAATTTTTTTTTCTTTATTAATTTAAATCTGTAATATACTTATTAAATCTCAATACAAAATGTTGCCTAAAAAAATTTAAGATAATACCCAAAACAAAGTAAAATCAGTATGGCAGCCCTGTGAAACTACTGGAATAAGGTATTGGAGGGAGCAGCCGCGAGCCGAAGCTAAATTCATTAAGATTTTGAGCCAACTTTTTTTTTTCGGTATTTTAGATTTTCACAATGGTAAACCTATTACCGCTAGTCGGGTAACACGTAAGTAATGTGGGGCAGTTGCTAACCACACTTGCGATAGAGGTCAGGATAAAATTATAGATTATTATTATTTTTCAGATTGGATCCAGCTTTGATTAGACCAGGCAGAGTAGATATGAAAGAGTTCGTAGGATATTGTGATCAAGAACAAATAGAACTTATGTTTCTGAGATTTTATAAAGGAGACAAAGCACCGGAACATTCAAAAATATTTGCGAGAAAGTATGTAAATTTTATATCTATTTAAATGTGGTATTATATTAAGTTTATTATATCATTTTTATTTTATTTTCCTTAGGGTCCTGGAACAGAAGAAATTGGTGAGCCCAGCCCAAATTCAAGGATATTTTATGTTCCACAAACATTCGCCACCTGAAGACGTTTTGTTAGATGTTCAAACCATATGGACACTTTAAAGTTGTTTTGTTAATAAATTTACATATAGGTGTTAGAAGAAAAGAAAAAAAAAATTGTTCTTCTTTTAATGTATAGAATATAACAATAATATAGTCTGTAACTGTGAATTTTCATTGAACTCTCGTTCAGTTACTATTATTATGAACCTGCTTAGGTTTGTACAAACCCTCTTACACATTAATCAATTGCAAAAATCGATTATGTCGGCATTTCCTATCTGACTACTTTGAGAAGAAAGGCCGAAACAAACTCAGAGGTCAGACTATAGACATAGTCTTGTTCAGATCATATGACATCTTAAAGAAACTTAAGTTAATAAAACTACAATGGAAAGTTTGGAACAAATTATGTAAGAATTTATCATAATAATACAAAATACTTACAAGTAGGTACCTAACAAGTGGCTTATCAATCCGTCAATTGTCAGCCAGACAATAACATAAACAAATTTGAATCCCATAAAAAGAGCACTAACTTTCGAATGAAGTTTATTTTACTAACGGCGGTACACGCAAAATAAATGCTAGTAATTTCTCCTTTATTTAACAACTTATAGGTAAAGAGAAAATCCAAAAGACGAATACGGTTTCCTACCAGTAAAAATGTCAGATGAAAAATATTCATATAAACTCCAGTAAACTCTTGCCAATTCTAAGCAAAGTTTGTAAATGACAAACGTTGCATAGAATTATGAAACGATTCACATCTGCTACGGGTCAGGCGGACAAGATGATGACCAGTTTTCATTACTAGTTGATAATTAACTTAAAAGATAGTTGAAAATAACGTTTTCATCGAAGCACATCAGTTGAATACTCCACAAATACAAAGCTTCTAACAAACTATTTTCAGGTTTGCTTCAAAAGCTTCAAAAGATATCTTAATAAATACTAATTAATTATAACAATTAGGCGTGAGTGATAGTGTCAACTAAAATAGCAGAAATCTGTCTTACTCTGGTGCTGAACCCCCAAATAAACAAAATCTTAAACCACATCACAATTAAGTTTCATTACAACATAGCAATTGCTCTTAAGAAAACAAAAAATAAACATTAAAACTTAGCAGCTTCAAGGCTTTAACAAGGTTTACGACACTTGATTGATTTGAGCAAGCAATAGAAATTCTTAGTCAAGTCGTATGTCGTTTGACCACACTTTTGAGCATTTTGTAACACTTTTTCGATAACATTTCCACAATATGTTTGAATTATTTCCCATTGCCAATTAGGAGTTAGTTTTGTCATATCTATGATCATCTGATTTGTGTCTCTAATTTGGAGACTAAAAGTATTTTTGAAACATGCTACTGACAGAGTAAGTATTACCGGTGTGTCTATATGATCGTCCTGCTTGAATACAACTTTAAATTTAATAAGATTATTAAAATTTTTTGATAAAGGTATATTAGGATCTAATAAAAATATATTGTGCAACTGCAGAAGATCCTTCACATACTTAATGGGTGAATCTGTTTTTGTGTTTGGAAAATCAGTTGTATCGAGTATTATATATTCTGGTTTAGTATTTGATGTCATGGGACCAGACATAGGTTGATTGACATTATTTGCACTCTGAGTTGTCATTGGTAGAGTGTGTGAACTGGCAACAAGAACCGTATTCGGAACAAAAGCAGTTATCGGTTGTTGTTGCGCCCAAAATTGACTTACGAACATGTTATTGGTAGAAATAATCGTTTGTTCTTTCATTATATCTAAAGCTCTTTCAGACATTAACTCAGATACTGGCTTCACTTTAATTCTTGGGACAGTTGTTTCTGTTTTCTTACTAATCTCTTCAGAACTAATGGTATTTTTATTATTATTGTCTTGGCCCTGCTCTTCACTTGGAATTCCTGCCAAGGAAGTCGTAGAAGTAATGATAGGCATACAGTAGTTAGTATCATCATTAGTAGTATGGCTCATACTTGGTTGGGCAACTGTCTTATTAGACCTTGGTTCAGTGCCTAGTCCCACTTTTTTTGGTAATTGTTTGGGATTTGCTACAGGGTTGGCATTTAATATTTTTTTAGAATCAGAGGTACATGATTTACCATCTAGATATGACAACAAGGCTGGCATTGCATCCAATTTAGTCTGGTTGTTAATTTGTTCTGGCTGACTTGTTTCAGAGTTTGGTAGCATATTTATTCCAGTCTTTGGTGCTGTAGAATTAATACTCACTGGAATAGTGCTACATTTTATAGGGGCAGCAAGGTTAAGAGTATTATTGCTTAGTAACGATTGAGATGGCTTCAATTGGGACGCTTCGGGTATGTTAACCCACCCAGAGTAATCAGCTAAGTTTAGGTCGCCACGTAGTTTTGTTAAAATTCTTATGAAATTTGTGTCTTTATGATGCGACATCTGTGTTTTCGGCATCCATACAATTTCAAGATTTTTATGCTCCATATACCGAAGCAAACCAGTACAATTGAAACCCTGTTTATTAATAGTTTTTCTTCCAATGCTTAATAATTTATGTTTTAGTTGAGATTCATTGCTTATCTGAGCAGTATCTTTTTTTTTACTTTGGTCAACGTTCATATATAGCATATCAACCTCTGGTGACTCAATTTTCTTATGGTATGAATTAACACACATTGATATAATTCCTTGTATTATTTTATAATCGCCAAGTTTAGCTTCTATGGGTGGCTTAACCTTTCCAGTCTTCTCCAATTTACCTTGGTCAGATTCACTGTCAGATGAGACAATGCTTATGCATTGATCATATGTGTCAATACTATTTCGAACTGTACTTTTATCGTTCTCATCATCAGATAACACTTCGTTACGCTTGCTTCCTATAACAACCGTTTCATTGGAACATCTCGATATAGGACGTGTTTTTATTTCTGTTGGTTTAATTCCAAATAATTCCTCGCCATCTGAAGACTCTCGACTCGAAGATTTGTTTCTACCTTCATTTTGCGACAAATTACTCTTAAAATTGCAACTAGCAACATTTTTTGCAATACTAGCAACATCTTTTGTATACATGGTATAAAAATAGGAGTTACCAGGTCCCACAATCTTGTTGCTATTGTGTACGACCATGTTCGTCAAACCCGTTAAATTAGGTTTGTTATCGATTTTGATCAAATTTACTGTACATTGTCTGTTAATTATATTTTTATATTTTTCCCTGATGTGTTCATGAGTTCGGTTATGAATCGCAAGAGATCTTCTATTTGACCAAACACTATGGCACAGCTTACATGATACAATTTTTTTGAAATCTGCCTCCCATTGCATGGGACTTTTATCTCTCTGTTTAGAGGATCTCTTTTTTTGAGACTTTGAAGTTTGGTATGATTGTTCCGATTCGTTATCACTAGATGAAGACGAATGTAATACCAGTCTTTTTCTTTTTGACTTTTTCTTTTTAGAGTTAAATGGTTCATTAGTTATTTGGTTGGTTGGTTGGCGGGATTCTATGGTTTCAGGAACTTGCTGGCTTGAACTGACAGTGTCTTGTTGTGGCTGGATACAGAATGGTTTCTGCGGAAAAATAAAAACAGTATATTGATTTGTGTTATATTGCTACTTGTATCGACATATACATTACATCATCGGAATAAAAAAATCAAAAGTCATTTATTTAAATTAGATATCTTCCATCATCATCATCCTTGCGTTATCCCGGTTGCATCCTTAAGGAGCCCGGGGTCCGTTCCTGCTTTTAGCTCTCCACTTCGGACGGTCTTGTGCATCTCTTATGGTGAGTTTGTTGGTACGCATGTCATCCGCTACGACGTCAAGCCAGCACTTTTTGGATCTTCCCCTTATAGAGGGACCCGGCGGAGGCGGCATGGCCAGAAATTTGTTCCCCACATAGCTAGCCGGTTTCCGTAATACGTGCCCGTACCAACGTAGGCGACACTCCTGCAATTTGTCTGCTATGTCACGGATATGAAGGCTGCCGCGAATGCGTGAGTTGTTGACGCGGTCTCTCCGTGTAACTCCGGACATCCAGCGCAATATTTTCATTTCCGTGACACGCAGTTCTTGCTTGTGCCGCTCAAGTACGGGCCACGCCTCACTGCCATATAAAAGGACGGGCCTAATGATGGATTTATAGACCTGTCTCTTCAACTTAACCGGTATCTTGGGGTCACAAATGACACCAGACACCTCTCGCCATTTGGCCCACGCTGCAGCAATGCGTGCCTTGACGTCGTAGTCGATGTCACGTCACCAGACGCGTGGAGTACAAATCCCAAGTACTTAAACTGGTCCGTGCGGTCGACCGTGTCTTCGCCTATGCGGACGGATGTGAGATCTGCTGTATTGCAGGCCAAGTACTCTGACTTTGCCACATTGAGCTTCAGACCACCGTTCTCAAGCGTACCCTTCCACGCCTTCACGCGTCTCACCAGTCGTTCCCTGTCCGCGTCTACCAGCGCAATATCATCAGCATACATGAGTAGCCACGGGGGCTGCTCATAGGAGTTCCTGATGCTGTCTGACACAACGTCTAATACTACGCTGAATAGGAACGGGCTCAGGACGGGTCCCTGGTGTACACCTACAGTAATGGGAAAGGGTTTAGTGTCGCCAACAGCGGTCCGAACCACGGGATCGGAATCGCGGTACATGTCTCGGATGGTGTCAATATAAGCCTCTGGTACACCTAAATTAGATATCTTCCATTCTATCGTTTTGTAAATACAATGCCATATATTGACCTGGAGACAAATCATAGTTTAACCTCATAATATAAAAACCGGCCAAGTGCAACTCGGACTCGCGCACCGAGGGTCCGTACAAACCTGTAGGTATTCACGGTTTATGCATAAGGTTTATGTTTATGAAATTAAATGTTTTTTTGGAACGAAGTTCCTTATCGCGCGTTGTGAAAGGGGGCTAGACGGAAAAAATCTTCCGAAAAGTTGTCACGACATGCTTTAACCGACTTCAAAAAAAGGACGAGGTTTCTCAATTCGACCGTATATATTTTGTATGTTGTTGTTTTTTTTTATGTGAGTAGAGAGGGGGAGAGGGGGGGAGGGGGAGAGAGAGAGAGAGAGGGAGAGAGGGAGAGAGAGAGAGAGGGAGAGAGAGAGGGAGAGAGAGAGAGAGAGGGAGAGAGAGAGAGAGGGAGAGAGAATATTTTTGTTGAGTGTATACAGGTTTATTCTGCCGTACGTTACTTAAAACACGGTTAAGCCTCAAACTGCCATTTTTTAGTTTTGAATCACACATTACGTTTTGAAAAATTCTCTATCTTTTGTGCTGGGTCCCATTACTGTACGACTTTTACTTTCCGAGATATAGAGCGGGTGTGAACCGTTAAGTAACATATTTTTTACAGTTTACTTTATTATTTAACAGCTATTCCTCAAATTTATGTTATAACACGGCAAAAGGATGGTAACGTTATTATCACGGATCGTTCCAAGCGATATTAATTTATTATAATACAGTTATCACACAATGCTGCACTTAAATTAAGCTATACGACCATAACCGTGTTATAATCAAGTACTTACAGGTGTGTCTGAGAACAAAAACTATGTTATAATAAAGTTACTATAGAATAATACATTACATTATAGTTATAGGCATTTAGCCTTTTTAGGGTTCCATTGCCAAATGGCAAAAAACGGAACCCTTATAGATTCGCCATGTCTGTCTGTCTGTCTGTCTGTCTGTCCGAGTATGTCACAGCCACTTTTCTCCGAAACTATAAGAGCTGTGCTATTGAAACTTGGTAAGTGGATGTATTCAGTGAACCGCATTAAGATTTTCACACAAAAATAGAAAAAAAGCAATAATATTTGGGGTTCCCCATACATAGAATTGAAACTCAAAAATTTTTTTTTCATCAAACCCATACGTGTGGGGTATCTATGGATAGGTCTTCAAAAATGATATTGAGGTTTCTAATATCATTTTTTTTTAAAACAATAATATTTGGGGTTCCCCATACATAGAACTGAAACACAAAAAATTTTTTAATTAAACCCTTACGTGTGGGGTATCTATGGATAGGTCTTTAAAAATGAAATTGAGGTTTCTAATATCATTTTTTTCTAAACTGAATAGTTTGCGCGAGAGACACTTCCAAAGTGGTAAAATGTGTGTACCCCCCCCCCGTAACTTCTAAAATAAGGGAATGATAAAACTAAAAAAAATATATGATGTACATTACCATGAAAACTACCAACGAAAATTGGTTTGAACGAGATCTAGTAAGTAGTTTTTTTTTAATACGTCATAAATCGTAAACCACAATTTACCTTTCATTCAGTCAACTCAAATATAAAAATTAAAAAAAAAAAACATTTAATTTCATAAACGATGATGACGAATGATGATGATGATGACCTGCAGGTTTGTACGGAACCCTCGGTGCGCGAGTCCGACTCGCACTTGGCCGGTTTTTTTATTTCAATAAAGTTTATCGATGGATTAAAGTGTAAAATTCTTTACTAAAATACGACTATACAGATATGCTAGATTAAAATCTAGTTAAACCCAGAAACATTTTTGAACCGCGGTCCCCCGCGTTCCCGGTTTCCTCGGCCATTTCACTACCAGCGACGACGGGGAGCGCTCGTGTGTGTGTGGAGCGGAGCGGCGGCGCGCCATAAATGTTTTACCATGTCGCGTCATACGTACTCAAGGTAAGGTTTTTATAATTTCACTAAATAGAATAGATGCATCAGTGAATTTAATAACCTATGTAATTAGTATGTAGATAATCGATATTTATAATATTTTCTTAAAATAAGTATTACATTCATTCAATTACGTAGTGGTAGGTGACAGGTATATAACCTTTAGCTTATAAATATTTGATTGGAACGAAATAATCCTTTTTCTTATCGTTCTGAAGCCGCTATGAAATCACACGCATCTCGAGTCAGGGTCAACGATGAGTAGGTGCAGCGCGTTGGGGCGGTATGTTTGAAACGAATACCTATCGGACATGGGCTTTCGCGCGCTTTTTTGCTTTTTACCTTCTTTCCTATTCTTACGCATTATTGCGTTGACGACGAGGATATAGAATAATAAAGTACCTACCTATATTAATAATTTAAAATAAAAATAATTATAATAATAAAAATAATTTTTTTTTTAAATTAGGTATTTAACTAATTGTGTCTGTCATTATTGTAGACGCTCCGGGGTTCCACAAAGAATTCAGAACATGATGAGCATTGTGAATAGAGAGGTCGTACCTGTCGAACCACCCAAATTACGTATTCAAGAACAAATCATTGGCTTAACAAGCATGCCAAATTCATTAAATGAAAGTGATCCTTCTAGTCCTTCAGCTAATAATGGCATCGATTTATATGCAAATCCTCAACCTGGTACATCAAAAGTTTCGGATTCCAGTTTCCTGTACTGCGATGAAACTATACCGCCGTCTTTACATTCTCTGTCTCCAATCTTCTGTGACTTTGATTCGGATGATTCGGTTAAGGACAAGGACTACGAGGTTACATCTAATTACGTCGATTCAAGTGAAGAGAGTGATACGGACAGGAATATTAAAAAAACACTTGCTCATAAGTCCCAAATAAAATGCATATCTCAAAGAAAAGGTAAGAGAAGCTCTAAAGCAGAGAAAGAAAAATGTGTGCCTTCCTTTCCCAATAAAGTTATATCTCGACGTCACTCATTTAACAATGGCGAAAGAGCTGCTGTTCACGATCCTGTTTTCAAAAAGAGACGAGCGTCGACTGATGCTGCTGTTATTATATCAATGCCACCATTTGACAACCCAGCCACCAGTGATAATGAAGGTGAAGAAGGTTCAACAGCGCGGAAACGAAAAAAGTACAATAGCAGTGTGAAACAGCGAGAAATCCAAAGAAAAAAACAAAAACTTTTGAAATATACTGTAAAACCTGGATGTGACGAGAAATGTATAAAAAAATGTAGTTCTGTATTTGATGAATCTGAACGTGAGAATATAAATAAAACATATTGGAGTCTGCAACGCGGGGAAATGAGAATGTTTATAAGGTCAAACTATATTGTAGCCATTCCCAAGCGTAAGTACACATCTGACCCTAAAAGAAACCCCAAAAGAACTTTTACGCTGCAGAAAAATGACGGAACCGTAAGACAAGTATGTAAATTTTTTTTTTTAACAACTTTAGGTTTCAATAGAAACAATGATCTTATACTTACCACCTGTCTCGATACTGAAAAAGATACAGATAAACGTGGTAAACAAGAAACTGGCGTTTAATCGTGATTTACTCAACCAACATGTTGAATCATTCAATCCCAGCGCTCCTCATTACCGTAGAGAGCACGCACCAAATCGGCGTTATTTGCCCAATGACATTAATATAAATTTTATGTATAAAGACTTTTGTTCAAAAAATCCCGAGTCAAAACTCAGTTATGACTTATATCGATCTCACTTAAAATCAATTAATATATCTTTCACTCGGCTCGGGAATGAGGAGTGCGAACAGTGCGAATCATACAAACATCACACTAAAGAAACAAGCCATGATGTTCGTAAGCAATGTTTTCCTGATTGTGACACTTGCTTGGCTTGGGCTAAGCATCATGATCGATACAAAAAAGCTAGAGCCCTTTATGATGCTCACAAAGCTATAAAGCAAAACGAAAATAGTATTTATTTTAGCGGCGATCTAGAAAAAGTTATCATGCTGCCTAGAATGGAGATGTTCAAAGCGGTTATATTTTGTCCCCGTTTGACGCTCTTTAACCAACCTTTGCACCGGTTGGAAAAATATCAAAGGAATCGAAACCTCTTGCTGCAATTTGGCACGACGGAATAGCCGGTAGAAAACAAGAGGATATTATGAGCGCGTACTACAGTTTTTTCCTTCGTCATCGAGACGTTCAGAATGTTAATATCTGGTTAGATAATTGTACATCACAGAACAAGAATTGGCTGTTTTATTCCATGTTAGTCGACCTAGTAAACAGTGACGTTATAAGTACAGAAACAATAACTTTACACTACTTCGAACCCGGCCACACCTTCATGAGCTGCGACCAGTTCCACCATCAAGTGGAACTTGCAATGAAAAAGAAGGGTAAAATATATGACTTTTCAGATTTTGAGGAAGCTGTAGCCTCTGCAAACAATGGCAGAGTAACTGTCAAAGCGCTACAAGCAAATGAATTTCTCAATTTACCCAATAATGTCTCTGAGCGGCGAATTCAGCAAGCATGCCCTAGAGTCTATCTGAAAAATATAACACAAGTCTCGTTTAAGAGGTCAAGTTATGACATGTTGTATAAAAATGATTTTAGTGATGAATACTCAAGTTTTAAATTTTTAAATGACAAGTACTTAAGAAATCCACGTACCAACATAAGCTTCCGGACACAGCCGAAAGGCATTGATGAGGAACGTAAATCTAACTTAATAACTAAATTGTCGCCTATCATTCCAAAACATAAAATGGTATTTTGGAATGGATTGCCTACAAACAATAACACAGAAACGACCAAAAATTCAAGGAGGACTACCTAAACCTAAGAAAGCCATTTTAAATACCCAAGTACCTACAATTCTTTTTTTATTTTAATATAACTACTTAAATGTATATATTACTTAGTGCCATAAGACTAAATAATTATATTATATATTAAATTATTTAGTCTTTATTATTAATAATTATATATTTATTACTAATTATTAATTATATTACATATTAAACCTAATAGGGACCCCTATTAGATTTAATTCTATATAGAGGACTCAGTTGATTACATGATTGTGATAATTTTTTAGTTAAAGACTGATTATATTGTAAAATTTAGAAAGCTATAAATAATAGTCTTAACACTGAAGAAAATTGTTATAGCAGGTTGTTTTATGACAACTGCAGCTAGTGAGATAGATGGTTATATTTTTTTATTATCTTAAGACACTTTTCACTCCAGGGTTTTAAGTTAGAGAATGTTTTGATATTAAGATAATATTGTGATTTAATTATGAATATTACTAAGCCCAAATGTCAAAAATAATTATTTATGTTATTGATAACCATTTAAAATTGTTTGAAATAAATGATTAATAAATAATTTGTTTAATTTGCTTGCTTGTTTTCTTTTTTTTTCTCGAATAATTGTAAGTCATTGCTTATCTATAAAACGGCTAACCGCGAGCGAAGTATGAGTAGCCTTGTTTTAAGTAAGCAATACCGTTTAACTTGACGCCGCTTAATATATTATTACACAATTACTTGATTATAATGATCACTAAGTGCCTTAACTTGTTTATAAACCAAGGGGCTAAACCTTAATTTTACAGTCATTACTTGATTATATCATAGTTATGCAGCTTAGCCGTATTGTAATGACGTATTTTTTGATAACTTTAAATAAAATTTTTAGTAGTACAATTCTAAAGCAATTACTACGTTATAATACCGTTAGAGTAGGGTTAGCCCTATTATTATGCAGTATTTAATTACTAAACTGGGAAGAAATGCTAAGCTTAATTACAAATATCTGTTTTATTGTAAGACTGAAAGATGTTTTCAGTTTTCATACCCCAAAAAAAAATCGTTGATAAACCAGTGACATTTGTCTCTTAGAAAGATTTTTATATCTTTATTCGTTTGGAAGAGACATCATTTCGCAGGTTTTTGTCCGATATCTCTGAAACTACTTTATGGGTTTAACCGTATTTTAAACAATGTACGGCAGTATTGTACATAATAAATAATTAAAAAATTATAACTATTATGAATCCTGGAAAGGAACTTCGTTCCATCCGGGTGTCCCTTGACACCTCTAAAGTTTTTTTTTTAATTTTTATATTTGTGTTGATTGAATGAAAGGTAAATTGCGGTTTACAATTTATGACGTATTAAAAAAAAATTACTTACTAGATCTCGTTCAAACCAATTTTCGGTGGAAGTTTATATGGTAATGTACATCATATATTTTTTTTAGTTTTATCAGTCTCTAATTTTAGAAGTTACGGGGGGGGGGGACACACATTTTACCACATTGTAAGTTCTCTCGCGCAAACCATTCAGTTTCGAAAAAAAATGATATTAGATACCTCAATATCATTTTTGAAGACCTATCCATAGATACCCCAGACGTACGGGTTTTATGAAAAAAAGCTTTTGGAGTTTCAGTTCTAAGTATGGGGAACCCCAAAATGTATTGTTTTTTTTTTTTCTATTTTTGTATGAAAATCTTAATGCGGTTCACAGAATACATCTACTTATCAAGTTTCAACAGCATAGCTCTTATAAATTCGGAAAAAAGTGGCTGTGACATACGGACGGACAGGCAGACAAACATGACGAATCTATAAGGAACCCTAAAAATGGAGCCACAATAGTCAAAACTGGTTGACTTAGAGTATATTTGCTTGTCGCCATTTTGATCAGGTCGTCATTTTGGTGAGCATCTCATACATATTGTTTAAAACTTTAGGTGCAAATAATGCAGAATCGAAGAAAGAGTAAAAGTAAGTAATCTTTACACCTATTTTTATAACGGTTTTTTTTTTTTTTTTGGATGGGAAATCATCAAATGATTTCTCCCGCTCTGGGCGGAGCGGGAGGGCGTGTCAAACTTTTACTGACTAAAACCCACCCGTGTTCCTTCAGTTGCCCATATGCCGGGGCCACGGTATCTCTTTCGAACAATCACGCGACCCTGGCAGATAACGGTTTATTACACGCTTTATATTAGCTTTTGTATGTTTGTTTGTAACCGACTCCTTATAGCGCGATTTTGAACCACTTTAAACGACCAGATTTCATTCAAACTTTGCACACCTGACAAGGACCGATGACAATGCAATAATTTCATAAATTTGTGCCATTATCCTTGCCAGGGTTACCAGGACAGCAAAAAAACTGTCACAAACTACGCTGACATACGAAACACCCTAAAAAATAGAAAATAAATTATAGTTTAAATAAATAATAGTTTAAAAAAAACTAAAAAACACGCTTCCATTGAAAACCAAACTAAAAAGTACAAAATAATAGAAAAAAAGCGTGGGGTGCCTGATATCAATAAAAAATACCTTAAAAAGCACCCCACGCTTTTTTTCTATTATTTTGTACTTTTTAGTTTGGTTTTCAATGGGAGCGTGTTTTTTAGTTTTTTTTAACTATAATTTTCTTACATTTCGGTAGATAATGTAATAGTTACATTAGCCTCAATCTATCGCGTTGCAAGAGCAGTGGCGGCCCAGTGGTAACGGCCGCGACTTACGAGTATTAGGTCGTGAGTTCGAACCCAAGCTTTACTGTGTAAATTATTTCATCACCACTGCTCTCAAAACGGTGAAGGTTTTCCTTCATCGAAGATCGTGAAGAAACCCGCCCGCGCGGTGGATTATAGCCCACTCCCTCTCACTGAGAGGAGGCCTGTGTCCCAGCAGTGGGAACATTTATAGGCTGCTCATGATGATATATTGAATTTCATCTCTGCATTGAAAATGCATAAGGTAAAAGATTCGTAAGAGATCCACAGAAAAGTAATGGATACAGATACGGATCTTTCTTCTCCCTCTGATATCCACGGATACGGATATCTGGCACATCACTAATTATTACTATATTAACTAACAATAAATCTTTCTTCATAAGTCTGTAGTGAGTAAACGTTAGATGAGGAATTATATTTCCGCATCTTACATTTCTCTTATAGGGCCTGGCATCCCATTGTGAACTCAAGGAATGTGCTCAAAAATATGATAAGTAATTAAAAGTTGATGAGAACTTACGTCTTTTGTTGTCACCTTGATTCTCAAGTTAGTTTGCTTCTCACAGAATGTGGTCTTAACTGTGTGGTACTTGTTTAAAACCTCTTTACATTTCATACATATTAGTTGTGGCAGACCATCAAACGGCGCAACCTTAAATTAGAATTTTATTGTTAAAATTATTTGGAATACATATAGTTCTCAACCAAAAAAAAAACTAGACTGTAATTTACTCAGATAATTTTCTGGACTAAACATAGAAAATCACAAAAACAGAATCCTAAGTATGAAAGCTACATAACAGAAGTTAATAAAAAGAAGAGAAAACAGCTCTTACGTCTATATCAAAGCAGTATTTAATTTGCTGCTGCACACTGGGTACTATCTGGTACTGTCCTAAATCTTCAAGACATAATCGGCATGTGACAAAAAGCTTTGGGTCAATTTGTCTTTCGTCCATGATTACTTTGATCCTGTAAATAAAGTTAAAATATGTAGATTAACCATAGCAACCTCACATAACAGGTTCTACCTCTAACTAAGTAACAGCTGCATACAGTTACCGGAGCTTTCTGCAGTTTTTAGAGTCACAAACAGACTGCTATGCAGAACCTACATTTAGGATGAGGAGATCAGCTCAACTGCTTCTTAACTGCGTGGTGGTAGCCATGTAAAGGGCAAAGAACCTCATTGAGTCGGATAAACTCCCTGAGATTGTCAGTAACAAGACATACCTGGCCATCCTTGAGGAGCTGGGGTATATTTGTCTAATTTAATAATCTCCCCTTCTTTCTATACACCTAATAAGTGCATTAACAACCTTATGGTTTCAAACCCAAACAACCTAACTAATCAACAGGTTTACCGAAAATTACATTACGCAGTAAATAAACACTGGACGGGATGGACGATCATTTTAAACATACAATACCTAATTGCTCATCATTTAACACATAATTGGTGAAATGATTGGTGGACCTATTAGACATCAACAGCTTACATGTCCGAATATAATGTTAATAGAAACATGAATGTTTCTGGTAAAATTATAAAAATTTTTGGTGTACAATTACAATTTGAATATCACAGAAGAGAGGCGACTGGGAGACTTGGCCCGTTTTACAGAACCTCACTCAAAATTCAAGCATTGACTTAAACCTAATTTAAAGCTATTTGATTGGTTGAAACTAGTTTTAAGTAAGGCTTGACTATTGAGTGTAATTCTGTAATCGGCCTTACACTGAGATGAATAAACAAGTGAATAAGCCTTATTTATATAAAAGGTTCTGCACAATTTTCAAATGATAGAATCAAATTTCCGCCGAAATCAGCATGCATGCATGATCAACATGGAACATGGATCCATAATGATGAACTTTAATCAGTGGAGTAACAGCTGTTATTTTTCTGAAGTCCTAAGTATATTTAGTGAACTCACCGTAAAATTTCCAGTTTCTCAAATCATCATCATGTCAACTGTTTCTTATGTAAACCACAAAACTATAAATCATTTGTTTTAGACCAAAACTACCACAAAAACCTACCTAACCACAAAAAGGATACGAATGTCTTCTATAATGAATAAGTTCACATTGTTAAAGGAATAAGTAGATATATTACATTAATAGTTCAATATATCAAGGTTATGTTGTTCAATGGTCACGAAAAGATCCTTAATATACGCAATTTTCACACTATGTCGCTCTCGGACTCTGACACAGTCGCCCAACCACAATCCCCGAAGAAAGCTGCTTGATTTCAAACAGGAAACAGTCAAGTCTATATGCGTCATCTGTTGTCAAATAGCGAAATTACATCAACAGTCCCTATCGCTCTGCCATCTTGCGGAGTATAGCTAATATGATCTCACATATCGAACAAAGCTCTGTAAGCACCTTGTTTCAGTAAGTTCCAATAGATGGAGCTGTCCAGGCAAGTCACAATTATCTCCGTGTAATTACTGAATAATTCGGTTTAGGAAATTTTTCAGACCTCCCAAGGCTCCCAAACATCAATTGAATTCAGACTATATTTATATCTAGACACGTGGTAGCGTGTCAAGCCAAGTTCAAGTAACAGAACTGGCGAGCAGCACCGTGTGTAACATTACACGAACCATTTGGAGCCACTTTTGACCTCCTCATAACTCAAAAACTATTTCACATAAACGTGTCAAATTTCGCTCATATATTGAGACTTGCGAGATACATATGTGCTCCAAATTTCATAAACACATCTCAAACGGTTATTTAGATATTAACGTCCAAAAATCGTCATTTTATCACTGACTGACCTATAGATCAAAACTCTAACCCTGTTCCAGATGACCTAGAAAGTTCAAATTTGGCATGCAGATAGGTAATTAGGTGTGTACAAAGGAATAAATCAGAAACTAGTAAATTTTTATCATTTTATTATAATTTTTCACTTAATTGATTCTATTAGGAACACTTATAACAAAAACCATTTGATACTAATTTTGTTATAAATAAGTATGTACCTTCTAATAATTTATGTACAAAAAGTAATGATATCCCATCAAAAACATAAATGTGAAATGAGAGCCAAGTTCAATATACTTAGGATAATATATCGTAGCCTAAGGTCTGACTTGGCTAGTTTTCATATACGAATTATATTACAGCCTTGGCTAGTTCTAAGCCTGTTACTTGTCGGTTCTTATTTTATTATTCCGAAAATTTGGCTTGCTGGTAGAAACTACTAATCTTACTGGCCATCGAACATAATAATTCGTATATGAGAACTAGCCAAGTCAGACCTTAGGCTACGATATATTATCCTAAGTTATATGAAGAAATTATATTTTATGTAGTTATAAATAAATTTCAGGACTGACCATTGAACTTGGCACCCATTTAGATCTCACTTCTTTTGTCGTTGAAGTCAACAACCAAGGCATATGTCATAACATTGAACTTGGCTCTCATTTCACATTTATGTTTTTGATGGGTATATTTTTAATGTCGTGTAAATCATTATGGAATACTTATGGATCCAATTACATGAATCAAAGTAAATAAATGACATTGAAAATTCCAGGCTTTATTTTATCTGTACAAATTTGTTAGGCATTACTAAGGGGACATTGACAAAATCGTGTACTTTTTTGGAGATCTAGGTATCATCAGCAAACAGTACAACGTCAGATACCATTTAAATAGAATGGTAAGTAAGTCATTAACATACACCAAGAATAAAAATGGGCCCGGTATTGAGCCTTGCGGCACACCTAACTGAACTAATAGCCCAGAAGATTTTAAATCATTACCATCTACACATTGGTGCCTATTTTGCAAATAATAACTTATGACAGCGCGAGCTTCGTTTTGGACACCGTATTGACGCAGTTTACGTAAACGTGTGTCATGGTGAACGCAATTAAAGGCTTTGGAGAGATCACAGAACAGTCCAATAGCATTTTGCGTGTTCTCCATGCATAAAAAATGTGTTTCGGCAAAGTATAGGGGAAAGTAGGGGATTTTCTTCAGTCATTTTGACGATCTTAAAGATGATTTTCTTGCTTGCACCGCTAGCATCTTTAACTTTAAAATTCTTTGGGCTATCTATATCAGTAACCTTGGTATTCCTCTGAATTTCCTAAAAAATTACTATATCGGAAACATTAGCTAGGCTGTTAGTAGTACACACGAACATATTTAATGCAAAGTAATTTGTAAAAATAAATGTCTTAGAAGTTCAGTCTGCAACGACAGTAGGCTACCGTCTGAAATTCTAGCACGGATTGCTAAAGCAGTTGCCTCCTCGGGAAACTTAACAAACGTATTCAACAACCTGTCAGTTTGGTTTTACAAGGGGTCGTTCGACTACCGATGCCGGAGTTGAACTTTTAGGACATATTTATAACGCATGGGAGGACAGATGCGATGCTTCGGGCATTTTTTGTCCAAGGCATTTGATTGTGTTCTTCATGAGATATTGATCAGGAAACTTCACCACTACGGAATCCGGAACGACTCTCTGGATCTTCTTACTTCGTACTTAAGCTATGGAAAAGATCACCCGGATCTGTAGTTAGAATGGGGTCCCCCACGGCTCAATTTATTTCTTATTATATAAATGCCTTACCTCATAAAGGATAAATATGATATAGCGTTGTTTACAGACGAGTGACGACACTTCACTTTTATTTAAACTCAAACGTCAGCAGCTGGATACTGACAATGTAAATAGTGCTGTAAATGTAGTTAACTGGTTAAATGTTAATAATCTGCATCTAAAAGAGGAATAAAACGAAATGTATTAAGTTTACGATACCTCATGTTAGACAAGTAGAAACTAGTGTTCTCATAAAGGGTGATGAGTTGAAACCCGAAGATACCACAGTATTCCTAGGCATAACTCTGGATGCCAAGCTTCAATGGGACCCTCATTTAGATAAATTGTAAAAAAGCTTAGCTCTGTAGCTAACGCCTTTAGAAAAATTCGTGAGTTAACTGACTTAGAGACAGCCCGTTCAGTTTACTTTGTTATTTTCATAGTGTGCTGTCGTACGGTATTCTTTTGTGAGGAAATACCGCCGACATTCAGACAATTTTTGTTTTACAAAAAAAGTTTATCAGTTGTCTGGTTGCCATAGTACAGGCTCTGCCTAATTTGGGATCAGATAACGTTGTGTTGGTTGTCCTAAGATATTATTTATTATTATTATTTACGGTATGTACATAAATATATTACTTTAATTACTGTGAATTTGAGGACAAGGTGGGTTATTATTTCACTTAGATTTTGGTCTGGCAGTTTGAGTAGGTTTTGCAGCTTACCCAAATCTTTTCTTTGGTATTGTCCGTGGAAACGTTGAGCTCCTTAAGTTCCGAGTTGAGTTGCACGATTATTGACAAATGCGTGCACTGAAAGAACAGGTCCACTCTAATCTGTGTGGTTCTTTCCTCAAAAGACAATTTCAGACACGACTACCATGGTCATCAAATGATCAGACCAAGATCATTTCCGGATTTTTTATATACATACACATTGACATTGATAAATTTTATATAGAAGTGGTTCACAGCTAAGACATAGGTTAGTCTGATCGGTCTGAGCACTCGCACTTTAAGGTAGGAAAAGTACCGTCGCTGCTATCTAGAGATGTAGAGGGACTTCCCAGCACAGGCTTAACTAGAGTTCGGTCAAGTCTTCATAAAGCCGCAGTTAGCGTGTGTTATTAGGACACCGGCAGCGCGCAGTTAACAGCAGTGTGCAGATTGGAGCAATGTGAAAATATGTAGTTGCCCAGCCCTCGGCGTGAGAATTCATGAAATGACAGTGTGGCACAAAGAGAGACGCGATATGAAGTTATGAATATGATATGCGAGCTAAAACACAACTCATAAAACAGATTGAGGCCTTGCACAGCAGCAGTACATACATATGTCAGTATCCGGTGCACTGGGTAATACAGAGCCCCATGGTCAGCAAAGACACCCGCAAATCAAGATACTTCATAGGTAATGATATTAAGATCAGCTGATTAAGTACAGTGCAGAGGCTCTGGTATAGATATCAAATTAATGAGGAACTCTAGGTTGGGGCATACAGAATCCTGAGGATCAAAGAGTAACTTCTGCTAATAATAATCTTAGCAGAAGTTTAATCAAAATAATTCTTATTTAATCTTGGTCACATCATGAGAAGACCATTTAGATTGGTGACTGAAATGGTCTTGTGAGGAAAGAACCACACAGATTGGGTGGACCTGTCCAGTCAGTGCAAGCATTTGTCACTAATCGTGCAGCTCACTCGGAACTTAAGCAGCTCAACGATTTGACGAACAATACCAAACAAAGGACATTTGGACTTTTGGTTTTTACTGAGAAAAAAAGTTACGAAAAATATAAAGGACCCACATAGTCTTCCTTCATAATAATTCAATATATAATCTAAGAAACAATATGATACTTTCCACAGTAAATATTCATGTCATAGTATATATAAAATAATTATCAATGTCTATGTGTATATAGGCCGCATAAACTACTGAAACTGCCAGACCATAATCAAAAGTGAAACAATGAACCACATAGTTCTCAAATTCTCAATAATAAAAGTAATCTATTACTTGATACAATTAATATTAATGTCATGTAAAAAAAGTAAAATAGCAAAATTATATTTAAAAAAAAAACAACATTCAGTGTACCTTTAATGGTAGCAGCTCAATCCCAAGCCGTTTCATCCTCAACATAGGTATAGTGTTTAACATTTTATTAGGCTATGAGCGCAATAACTGACAGGCTCTACAGATGCATGTCATGCATGTCGTCCGCATAATTAGTATTGCTGATTTTTTTTCCATCTATTGAGCATCCGATCAAGGCTCTGCTGAGCCTGCCAATTAGCTGGACACAAGCAAGTTAAGCAGACTCGGAGAAGTCAACCCACTTTGCAAAACACCACATTTTATATTGTAATCCTGACTATGCGCGTCGACCCACTTGATACACCGATGTGACCTGGTAACCAAATAATCAAAACAGCAGCATGGAAGAAAAAACAACGTGTGCGTCTCTGGACGCCCGACAGAAGTGATAACTTGAACTAATCTAAGTTGAACTATTTAATATTGAGACGGTGATAGTTTTAGGTTATATGCCCACTGTCAACTGTATATGTCCACCGCACATTCAATACTGAGTAGAGAGAGGGGGAAGCGTCTGTCCAAAAAATGGCTAGCAGTGTGGGTGAGAGTGAGAGAGGAGGAGCCTGCTTACCGCTGCCGTATGCGTGAGAGAAAGGGAAGCTAGACAGACTGGCGCCGTAGCGCGTTACGTAACGAAGCGGTTTACTCTCCCATAAGAAGTTATCACCTCAAAAAAAAAAATTGCACTCCGGGAGTGCCGGCAGAAGTGAAAACTTGATTATTAACGTTGAGCATGTTTGATATTTTGGAATGGTTAGGGAATAATTTGTTGTTCAATTTCCATATTTTAAGCACTTTATATTCACGAATTTTACGAATACACAACAATGTGATCACTACACAGACGGTCGAGCCATCAGCTGTCACCATCCATGGATGCGCGTGGCACGCTGTAACATAGACGAACATTCGCGCAAGCGCCCTGCGCCGCCTAAACGAAACAGTAGGCCCAGGCATACATTTTCGCCGCGCCGTAGAGAGGGGATAGCTGTCTACTCTCCATCCGTCCTACGCTTTTTCGATCAGGTCACGTGTCCTGACGCGAGTTTAAGATTTTATACCCATTACAGAAAAAGTGCTCAACGCCGCTAAAGAAGTTTTCACTTCTAAAAATGTGTCAGTAAACTCCAATAAACTCCATAAAACTAAATTGTCACCCATCAGAAGGCTTACCATGAGAAGTGTAGCTTAACCTAGCGAACCATGTCTACGAGCAACAAAAGGCAAAACAAAACAAACTAAATTTTCACCCATCCAAAGGCTACCCTTGGGAAGTGTAGCTTAACCTAGCGAACCTGCGACACAAGGCAAAACAAAAACTAAATGGTCACCTATCCAAAGGCTGACCTTGGAAATTTTAGCTTAACCTAGCGAACCTGCGACAAAAGGCAAAATAAAAACTAAATTCTCACCCATCCAAAGGCTGACTTTGGGAAGTGTAGCTTAGCCTAGCAAACCTGCGACAAAAGGCAAAACAAAAACTGCCAACTGGTACCCGGATGGCACCCGCCATGTCGCCATGATATCCCGCCGGAGCTCTGTCCACCGTGCCGCGATTGGTCACGGCAGCGGAGTTTCGCCCTGGCGTTTTGGCTCCTCGCGCCAGTCCCACATATTCGCGACGACTTTTGCCTCCAAGTCCCATGGCGGCAATCCGGCAAGGAGGCTCGCCGCCTCACAGAAGACCGCGCGGTATCCCCAGACTAGCCAGATGGCTATGATTCTCTGGGATGCACTCAACCGGCGCGTTGGGCGCAGCCTCAATGAGGGCGCCCACACCGGTGCCCCTTGTAAAAAGCCATGGACCGCACGACACCTCAAGTAGAGCCTCCGGTATGTATGAGGCGTTTGGACACCCTAGATTGGGCAGGAGCCGCTTTAAGGTAAAGGCCCGTTGAGTAAACCCAACCGCCATAACGGTAAATAATTGCGTTATTTAGTTTCAATCACAAATGACGATACGACAAACTCGAAAGTGGCCCATTAAAAATATTAAAGGAATTGACAACAAAGCAGGCTTTGAGGAAATTACTGGGTTCCCAGTATTTTTCTGTGGACCCTTCTCCCTTCGTTTTTTTTTTACCCATATTAAAATACTTTGAAAATTAATGGAATCTCATATATTTGCATTTAATTGACAAATAGACCGCGATTATATCAGTTACAATAAAAAATAGGTAGGTATGATTTGCATTGCAGTAAAAAATTCACAATACTTTAAAATACGGTTTGTCTTATCTCTATGTTACCATTGATTTGCCAAGCTTATAAATCTGTTGAAAATATTAGATATTCAAGCCTTCGTCGCAGACCAAAAACGCCCTCTGTTGTTAGGTAAAGGGTAACTTAATCCTACAACAGAGGGCGCTATTTGTACAAATAAATGACTCTTTCTTAGATGTAAGTACTTGAACTAGGGTAGGGTATATTGTGACTTGAATATTCATTTAAATATTAATTTAGAGATATTCATTATAAAATAGGTAAGTACTAAAATAAAAGCACGAGGTACATACTTACAAATAAATTTCACTCACTCGTCACCAATTACATCAATTACGTCTCTTTTGTTAATTTCTGTCCAGTCTCTCGATCAGGCGGAGAAATATGTTAAAAAAAATTGCTTTGGGAGAACATTATTCACATTCACACACACATCCACTATGCTCAGATTACTTACGGAACAATCTGAAATCAAACCTTGTAACATATTGCCAAGGTTTCATATCTTACCGGAAACTAGTAGCGCCACAGAGTGAACGTAATAAAAGGCGTTTTATTGTTCCAGAACATTCCATATTAGTCACGGTTTATGCCATCTTGCGGGCAATAGCCAAAACTCCAACAAAATTACTTCTATGAAATGATGTTTTTACGGTGACGTACATACAATAGTTGGCTTAGCCCTTACAAGTTTTTAACAACTAATGCAAGATAAGTAGTAAAAATTATTTTGTTACCATCTATTTATTTTGGTCATCGATGTATGTAGTTATGTACTATACTAATATTATAAATGCGAAAGTATATCTGACGTTCTGTTACGCTTTCAGGACTAAACCGCTGAACCGATTTTTATTAGGGTTCCGTTGCCAAATGGCAAAAAACGGAACCCTTATAGATTCGTCATGTCTGTCTGTCTGTCTGTCCGAGTATGTCACAGCCACTTTTTTCCGAAACTATAAGAGCTATGCTATTGAAACTTGGTAAGTAGATGTATTCTGTGAACCGCATTAAGATTTTCACACAAAAATAGAAAAAAAAAAACAATAATATTTGGGGTTCCCCATACATAGAACTGAAACTCAAAAAAAAAAATTTCATCAAACCCATACGTGTGGGGTATCTATGGATAGGTCTTCAAAAATGACATTGAGGTTTCTAAAATCATTTTTTTCTAAACTGAATAGTTTACGCGAGAGACACTTTCAAAGTGATAAAATGTATCCCCTCCCCCCCGTAACTTCTAAAATAAGAGTATGAAAAAACTAAAAAAAATATATGATGTACATTACCACGTAAACTTCCACCGAAAATTGGTTTGAACGAGATCTAGTAAGTAGTTTTTTTTTTAATACGTCATAAATCGCAAACCACAATTTACCTTTCATTCAGTCAACTCAAATATAAAAATTAAAAAAAAAACATTTAATTTCATAAACATAAACCTTATGCATAAACCGTGAATACCTGATGGTTTGTACGAAACCCTCGGTGCGCGAGTCCGACTCGCACTTGGCCGGTTTTGAAATTTGGTTAGGTTTTGGTAAGTTTGAGCACCAAGAAAGGAGATAGGGTACTTTTTATTCTGCGACTTCGTCTGCATCTGCGATAACCGACACTAACGGGGACGAAGTCGCGGGCAAAACCTAGTAATAGTAATCTATACTAATATTAAAATGCTGAAGTTCGTTTGTTTGTTTGGGTGAACGCTATTATCTCAGGAACGACTGATTGGAATTGAAAAAAATCTTTTAGTGTTGGGATGCTCATTTACTGAGGAAGGCTATATAACATCACGCTACGGCCATCAGGAGCGGAGCAGCAATGAAAAATGTTGCAAAAACGGGGAAAATCGCACGGGCAGGCGATTCGATGCGACGGGGAGGGTCGGGGGATCAAGAAATTTAACGCGGACGAAGTCGGGGGCAGAAGCTAGTATATTATATAAGACAGAAGTTATGTATATTTTGTTTTTGAGAAAGGGACATAATTATATGTCCCTATATGTTCTACAGTTTAGCAAAAAAATAAAAGTGCGTTACGATTCCGCCGCCGCGCCGCCAGGTTATCCATACACAAAAAAACCGGTTTTTATTGATATCAGGCACCCCACGCTTTTTTTCCATTATTTTGTACTTTTTAGTTTGGTTTTCAATGGAAGCGTGTTTTTTAGTTTTTTTAAACTATTATTTATTTTCTATTTTTTACGGTATTTCGAATTTTGAGACGTATGTCAGCTTAGCTTGTGACAGTTTTTTTGCTGTCCTGGTAACCCTGGCAAGGATAATGGCACAAATTTATGAAATTATTGCATTGTCATCGGTCCTTGACAGGTGTGCAAAGTTTGAATAGAAACTGTAACGCTACGTCCTACGTAGGCGATTCAACGCGAACGCGATTACGAAGCGGTGCCACGCGAATTCAACGCGATGCGGTGCGACGCGACGGCATGTCCTACGTGCACGCGAATCGTCTCGCACAAGTCCCAGTTAATTTGGCCAAATCCTCCCATTCGCGGTACGATACTAATCGGTTGTGATATTTTTTATTCCTTTTATCCCATAATATAGGACGTTCTTGGATAGCAATAATTAAAATTTCTATTTCCGACATTATATAAACAAAAACACGACGGCACCGCATCCAGTTCGCGCGAAAATATCAAGCCAACTGATCGCGTTCGCTTCGCTTCGCGCCGCTCCGCACCGCACGCATGTGCGTAGGACACTTCAATAGGTTTCGACTGTTTGTTGTTTTCGCGCCGCGCCGCGCCGCTTCGCGTTCGCGTCTAGATCGCTCACGCAGGACGTCGCGTAAGGGCGTGCGTCATGGGTCCGCGCACTGCGGTGGAAAAAACGCACGTTTTGTCATTCAAGTTACAACTGTGAAGCCCACACCACACGTCGTTATGGACTAATACAAGAGTCGCTATCTGCATATGTCTATACTAATATTATAAAGCTGAAGAGTTTGTTTATTTGAACGCACTAATCTCAAGAACTACTGAAAAATTAATTAATGTTTGGTAGCCCATTTATCGAGGAAGGCTTTAGACTATGTAACATCACGCTGCGGTCAATAGGAGCGGAGCATCAATGATAAATATTGCAAAAATGGAGGAAAGTTATTCCTTTTAAGAGCTGCGCTGCGTAAACAACGGTTACAGTAACGTAGCAATGATTTATGACGAAATTGTTCCTGTTGAAAAAATCTAGAAAAAAATTCATGATAACATTATGTCTATCTTTTAAGGTTGGCTCACTATAACGTTTTTAACTGTAATCAAATCATTAAGCTGACGAGGGGAGTTGGGGAGGGCTGCAAGAAATTTAACGCGGACAAAGTCGCGGGCAGAAGCTAGTCTTATAATAGTTAGTTAAGAATTGCTGGTCCTGAAATTCTGCGATTGACTCTCGCACCGGCGCGCGCCGTGCTGCCGCCTTCGCCGGACAAACGCTAAGTAACGACATATCTGTGCCGCAACCCAACAGCAACTGAGCGTGTCTCAGTGCGTTTATTTCACCGCAGTGCGCGGTACTTCTTAGAACTCTATGCGATACAAAAATTTGTGCGGTAGAATCACCGCAAATTTGCAGCGATGACTCTACCGCATGCGTTTATTTCACCGCAGTGCGCGCACTTCTATAACATTTCATACTTCACAAATTATGCGGTAACAAAACGCATGGCAGTGCGCGCTAGGCCTAACGGTTTACCAACAGTCGATTGGTCCATGAACCGTTGGTCAACATTATTTTTAACCCACTAACTTTTCATCCAAAGGACTTTTCACCCACGAACGTTTCGCCAACATAACTCAACGTCAGTGAATGCTTTACCAACAGAATGTTCGAATGCACGCTTGTGCGGCACACTGAATCAAGTCGTTTCTAGCAGTCGCCGGCCGCTGCCGCGGCACCGCTCGCTCGGCTCGTGCGTAGGTCACAGTTTTAACCTAACCTAACCTAGTGTACTATGTGAGCTCGAGTTTTTGGTCAAAACATTCTGTTGGTAAAGCATTCACTGACGTTGAGTTATGTTGGCGAAACGTTCGTGGGTGAAAAGTCCTTTGGATGAAAAGTTAGTGGGTTAAAAATAATGTTGACCAACGGTTCATGGACCAATCGACTGTTGGTAAACCGTTACAGTTTGGTTTGAATAAAATCTGGTCGTTTAAAGTGGGTCAAAATCGCGCTACAAGGAGTCGGTTACAAACAAACATACAAATATACAAACATACAAGTGAAGCTAATTTAGAGCGTGTAAAAATATGAATGATGATGAGCAATAAATAACCTTCATAATGATTCAGATTCTGATTTAGTGTGTTGCGCAATTAGGGTGAGGTTAGGCGACCTCCTACAGAATTATGACTACCTGGTACTTCGAAGGCATAAAGCGTTTTCTAGGTGACTCTTCTTTGTGTAGCGATTACAAAGATCAAAAAGCTCCTACCCAATTTATTACAACCTGCTTCTTTGAAGGCATGAAGCGTTTTCTAGCTGACATTTTTTTTTTGTTGGTGGGCAGCCCACCCGTGTTCCATCAGTTGCCTATATGCCAGAGTCACGGTAACTCTTTCGAACAAATCTCGCGACCCTGGCAATCAGGTGAGGTGAGCTCCTACCGGGTTATGACAACCTGCTAATTCGAAGGCGTAAAGCGTTTTCTAGATAACACTCCTATGTTTAGCAAGCTCCTTCCCAGTTATGACAACCTGGTGCTTCGAAGGCATAAAACGTTATTTAGCTGACCATCAGGTTATGTGAGATCCTACCCAGTTGTGGTTGTGGTATTTACAGACAACGCGTTTGCTAGCTGATACTCCTGTTTAATAAATAGCTCATACCTTACGCGCTCAGACGTGGGGTTGCGGAGACAGCCTGTTCTGCCTAGCTCATACCACACCAAGTTATAACCACCTTTTTTTTTGGATGGGAAATCATCTAATCACGTCTCGCGCTCTGGGCGAAGCGGGAGGCCCGTGTCAAACTTTTATTAACTAAACCCCACCCGTGTTCCTTCAGTTGGCTATGCCAGGGTGAGGGCCACGGTAACTGTTTCGAACAAATCTCGCGACCCTGGCAAGAAGTTATGACCACCTGGTACTTCGAAGGCATAAAACGTTTTCTGACTGACACTGCGGTTTGATAAGCTCATACCAAGTTATGCCCACCTGGTACTTCGAAGGCATATTTGTGTATGTTTTTAATGAATAAACTCAAAAACTACTGTACCGATTTCAATTAGACGTACAAACTTAAGTCGCAGAACATGCCAGCAATTAGACGTACAAACTTAAGTCACAGAACTCAAGTATTCTTAAATAAGTGTTCTTAAATTTTCTAATTTTCCGCGCAATTTTTTAGTTTTTTTTTTTTTCATAAGAACCTTCTCCTGACAATTACAAACACAACAAAAAAAAAAGAAGTGAAATCGGTCCCGCCGTTCACGCGTGATGGCGTGACCAAGGGAAATAGGGATTCATTTATATTATATATATAGATAGATTTGAAAAATTTTAGCTTTGTGCCCTTCGATGTTGACAAATTCTTTCGTGAAGCTTTTTGTTTGGTTAACCTGGCAGAGCAATCCTAACGCACACCATAAATAGTGTTGCAAAGGACTCGAGTCGTAATTTTAAAGACTCGACTCAATTATGCAAGACTCACTGTGCTCAAAAGGCTCGGAGTCTAGAGTCAAGCCGAGCCCGAGTCATTCTCGAGTCTAAAAAAGGGACTCGAGTTTTAAAAAGGACTTGAGTCTTAAAATGAAGTCGAGTCTTGTAGCTCATCATTCGAAAAAACTCGAATAACTCGTCAGATTTTTTTAACCACTAGTTTGAATGTATTGCCTATGCCTTCTTTCGAGTCTTTTCGAATGATGAGGTACAAGTTTCATCTTCATGCTCAGAGTTTTTCTTTAAGACTCGGGTTCATTTTAAGACTCAAGTCCTTTTTAAGACGCGAGCCTTTTTTAAGAGTCGAGTCCTTTTTAAGATTCGAGTGCTTATCTGTAGAGTCCGAGCCTTTTGAGCACAATGAGTCTTGCATCCCAGTGCATGTCCAGTGGTAACGGCCGCGACTACGGAGAGCAGTGGTGGCCCAGTGGTAACGGCCGCGACTTACGAGTAGTAGGTCGTGAGTTCAAACCCAAGCATGCGCATTACTTTGTGTAAATTATCATCATCACCACTGCTCTCATAACGGGGAAGGAAAACATCGTGAGCAAACCGGCATGTCTTAGAACCAAAAATTCGAAGACATGTGACATCTACCAACCCGCACTGGGCCCGCGTGGTGGATTATGGCCCACTCCCTCTCACCGAGAGGAGGTCTGTGTCCCAGCAGTGTGAGCAATATAGGCTGTTGATGGGTCTTGCATAATTGAGTCGAGTCCTTAAAATTAGGACTCGAAGACTAGAGTTCTTTGCAACTCTAACCATAAATCGGCAATTAAATATATCTATGGCGAAGGAGGGTCATGCATTAAAATGAAAAAAAAAAAACGAACAAACCCTTTGCAACCCGTATTTTAATGGGTGTACTTAAATAAATAACAGGTTCTCAATCCTGATAAATACTTATCGAGGCAGCAGGGTACGAAAACATTTGCTGATTGAGGGTTACTCACACTTATTCAGCTTTTGCCCATAGAAAACAACGATTTTGTATGTAGACGCGTACGCGTCCGTTCAGCTTAACGGAAGTGTAATCGAGATTTCGATTAGCGAAATCGTTGTTTTCTATGAGCAAAAGCTGAATAGAACTGAATAAGTGTGAGTAGTCCCTAATAAGACTTGGGTGGTCAATAGATTAAGATATTAATAAAAATAAAAAACAATTAAAATTTCTTATTATTTATAATTACAACTATTCTGTCTAGAAGATTATATAGTAATTAATTAAATAGCGATTTTAGTCCTACAGCAAAATTCATGATTACATTCGGGATTAAAACAAGCACATTTGTCAATTATTATTTAAACACTATTCAAATAGATATTCTTGAAATATCGAAGTCAAAAATATTTCATAAAATGCATTTCATTAACTGAAATTAACTTAAACAATTTATCCTAATGGGTATCTGCATAAATCACAAATACTCTGGGGATACTTCAATTAACGAAAACATTAAGTAGTTAACCATTTAAATTGCATGAACTTGCAACATGTTATCACAGCACTCGCAAAAATTGCAGTTGTCAAAAGACGAAATATTTACAACATGGAGTCATTTACATTATGATAGCCCCAGAGAAAAGTAATGAGACTCAAAGAGCAGTCAATTTGATAACATACACCATTAATAATAAAAGTAAACTTTTTACCGTATAACGGGGTGAATAGATAGGTTTTCGATCTTTTTTAACGATTTTCGTAATGTTGCAGTATTCATTTTTTTTTTTAAAGCTTGGGAGTCTTAGGCCAAAGTACTAAAATATATTAATTTCTATTCCAAAAAGTTTATAGTTAATAAAAAAAATCCACAAAATAGACGTGATTTCTATTACCCATCAGGGGTCAATAGACCTGAGGGGTGATTAGACCTTTTTCGTAGGGCTGCCTCATTGTAATTTCCTAGAATTGAATATTTTTTTAAGATAGCAAGTAAATGAAACGAATATTTAATTATTTTTTTTACATATTTATTCAAGCACAAATGAATGATTGATAATGGTGCCGATTCTGTTGTACACCGAACTAAACTAACTAAACTATCTCTAAAATTCCTTACTTTTGGCTACGAGAATTGTAACGCTATTCTGCAAGAAAAAAAACTCTAAATTTAAAAATTATTTTCACACGACTAAAATCGAATTTGACAATCGCGACTCAACGTGGTATTTTTATTTTTCTTTTGGCTTCGCAAAGTGGTACTTGTATGCGCGACGCAATTAATTTTTTGAGAGACGAAGGCGCGCGCAAGGGGGCAGCCAAGACGTGTTTTATATGCAATTTTTCACTTTTTGTTTGAAAAATAAAATAAAATATTACCCACGTGTTGAGATTTATATGTGCGGGAGTTTAATAAAGAGGGTCGAAAATTTCATTATTTTTGCGATAGGACACGCCATTTTCGAGATATAAGCAAAAGAAAAGGAAAACAAACAATACAGTAATGTTTTAGCACGTGAAGGCGACGCGTTAGTATGAATTTTAGTTCATGACCAGTAGCTTTATTCCACACCTTTTTAATCGCGATTAAAAATAGTCAGATTTTGTTAAAATAAATTATTGTAGTCAAAATTTTTGGTGAAAACCGGCAAATTCAGAATAGCAAAATTGACATTTTCACTAAACTAATAACTCAGTGCAATTTTAGTGCTGTCAAACTAAAATATAGTTAAGTTGTGTCACTTTAGTCTATTTCAGAATAGGAAATCGTCGTTCGACAGGAATAAACCAAATTTTAGTGATGTTTAGTTTAGAGAATTTTGTGACAACAGAATCGGCACCAATAACCATCAAAAATTAAACAAACTATTTTAAACTAGGTATCCATATACCTAGTTTAAAATATCTACCAATGGTGCTTACCCTATGTGGCAGCCCTAACATAATCATGGCTAATCACCCCTCTTTCGTAACTAATCACCCCTTTGCTGTGTCTATTAACCATATTCGCATGTCGCTCCATTAACCCCTCAGGTGTGTCTATTCACCCCTTTCGCGTGTCTAATCACGTAGAAAAATTTTAAAAAATGGCTTACGAAAATTTTTTTTTTTTAATTTCATAATGAATAATCTTACCTCAATAAATACAGCTCAATATATTTATAATTGCACTGACCGTAGTTTAAAGCCAATTTTAAACTAAAAACACCAAAACTCACCTAAATACGGAGGTTCAAATTTACGCTCACTAAGCCACTTGTTTTGTTGTCAACTTTGACGATCGGTTTTGACGTTATTTAGCTATGCTGCCACAAATGAAACTTTGCCAAACTTAGAAAAACAATACCACCATGTTGCTAAAGGTTCGGTATTTTGGCTAGGGTCACAGAGTTCGCCATAATAAGCGTTTGAATTTGTCCCAAGTTTTTTTCTCTATTCACCCCGCGATTTCTATTCACCCCGTTTGACGGTACTTAGTTTACAAATTCATTATTGATACCTAACTAAACAAACGTAATATTAATTTATCTGCGATGACGTCGCTTCTTCTTATTAACACGCACATTTCCGTTTTGGGGTTGGTTAGACGTTCCGCTGGACGATGGTGGCGCTACCGGCGGCGGGGCCACCGGAGCCACTGGAGGCGGCACAGGCGGCTGCTGTACTATCTCGAGCCCAGACAAAAGGTGGTGTAGTAGCATGTTATTACTTTGTGTGGGGCCATTCTGCCTTTGTGGAACGTTGACAGCTCTGGGAGCTGGCACTGGAGGTTGAGCTGCGTTAAGGGCAGTCCTAAGACGCTGACGCATGCGTCTGCGCGCACTACGTGATAGTTGCATTTGTTCCGGACTGTTGTCTTGATTAATATTATCTATTGCAGGTGGAGGTGGAGCAGACTCCTCATCAGATGAGGTGCTGGTGCGTTCGTTCGCGCCAGTATTATGCCTGTTTTCAATTCTAGCCCGCATTTCTGCTTCGGAACGCACTAGTGCGTTTGCTTCACGTCCAAGCGTAGCAAATGCTCGGGAGAGCCTGGCTACGTCGTTTTGTAAATCTTGCAAGAAAGGCTCTAAGTCATGAGCGTCTGAGTGCGCGTTTTCTCGATTGTTGCCGCGGTTGGCAACACGTAGGACAGCGCGAGGCTGAGTTTGGGACGCTAATTGTTCAGTTGGCGTACGACGAACAGATACTTTCCCGCTTATTGATACGGGTGCAATTAACGCCCTCGCGTCTATACCACTTACTACCAGGCAATGTCCACGTTTCTTAAGAGAGCCTTCACACGATCTTACAGACCATACCTGAAAATAATTCAAACTTCAAACCTTATTTCATCAAAACTAAACGTATTGTACTGTTTTCATATTAATAAATATTTTTGCTTACACAATCAGAAAAAATTGCTTCTCGATCATTGCCAGAAATAGTAACTGTGTACGAAAATTCGTGTGCTACCCAAGGGGATGCAGCCATGGATAGCCATGCGCAAACATTATCTTCTGAAACAATAAATATTTTATTTAGTATCTAGTAACACATAACATAAGCCCCTGCTTTTTGGGGGCCTCCCCCAAAAACCCCCGTTTTATGTAGTGTTGCAAAGGACTCGAGTCCTAATTTTAAAGACTCGACTCAATTATGCAAGACTCAGTGTACTAAAGGCTCGGAGTCAAGAGTCAAGCCGAGCCCGAGTCATTTAACAGCCACACGAGTTCTCTCTCTTTAAAGGGCTTGGAGTCAAGAGTCAAGCCGAGCCAGAGTCATTTAACAGCCACACGAGTTCTCTCTCTTTAAAGGGCTTGGAGTCAAGAGTCAAGCTGAGCCCGAATCATTTAACAGCCACACGAGTTCTCTCTCTTTAAAGGGCTCGAGTTTTAAAAAGGACTCACAGTCTTAAAATAAACTCGACTCTTGTAGCTCATCATTCAAAAAAACTCAAAGTCCTTTTTAAGACTCGAATCCTTTTTAAGACTTGAGGCCTTTATAAGACTCGAGTGCTTAACTCTAAACTCCGAGCCTTTTGAGCACACTGAGTCTTGCATAATTGATTCGAGTCTATAAAAATTACGACTCAAGGACTCGAGTCCTTTGCAACAATAGTTTTATGTTATGTTTTCCATTTCCAGCAGTGGACGTAAAAAATAAACAAAATAAAAAAATAACACACAATTACAAAAATATAACATTGGCACTACATTATTGAATATTGCTTGCTTACTGGTTATTTCAATTATCAAAAAGAATATTCCCATGTCTGATACTCGTACTGCAGTAACAATTCTTCCAGGTACTGTAGAAAACTGCCACGCTTGTACATATTCACCATTTTCAGATTTGCCCTAAAAGAAAGTATATAATACTATATTTGTGATAAAATGAAAGTGGGATAAGCTCTCGCCTCTTAGTGTAACTTTTTAATTGTACTTGAAATTATCTGCCAAGTTTAAATTCAGTAGTGTATTAAATTTAAATGGAAAATGCTGACAGATAAGTACTAATTCAATGTGAAAATTGAATTTAATTACCTCAATAAGTTCAGGAGAGTGGAAATAGCGTAGATGATTGAGCAAGCGAGCTGCAGGAAGCCTGACTCCATTTCCAGTCTTGCATGAGAGACAGCGAAAGAGACCTTTGCATGCAAGTGGAGGCCTCTGTGTAGATTGCTGTAAATATAAAGAAAAATAAATGAGAATACTTAAAAAAAGTTATCAGACGTGCAAGTAAGACCATAGACTGCCATGACTATTGGCGTAGTAAAATGCATTACATGCATTTCATTACTCACACTAGACTGCTCGCTTGCATCATCACCAACACTTTCATTTTCAGGTACTACAGTAGTGGTCTCTTTAGCTGGTGTCTTACTCTCAGAGCTAGAATCTGTAGTGACTTTTCCACCAAGCTTCTGAAAGTGCAAAATAATGTAAGAGAATTATGTTTAGTATATGATTACTAGCTGCCCCAACTGACATTATCCTTATCAAATCTCAATAGAAAATGTTTTTGTCAAAATTCCCATAGAAAATGCTGTTTTAGGTTTCTCGTTTTTGCGGCTGTTCCTTTGGGTCCTTCATTATAACAAACGGAAATGTTTGGATTGGTTGGAAGCTGTTTTTGAGTTACTTAGAGTCACAAACAGCAATTCACTTTTATATAATAATATAGTATATTGATTTAGACCCACAATATTTGTTTTCATTTTAGATTAATTACAGTCATTGGAGGCCTTGAAGGTTCTCAGTGAAAGTATGTTTTATCAAACACTATCAATGATAAACAAGGATTTGATATGGAAAATAATATCAATATTATAACTAGGAATACTTACAAAAGCTCTTAGTTTCCTAACATTTGCAATGAGTTCTTCCATAGCATAATTTCGAGTTCCGAAAAACAATGCTCTGCAAACAGGACATACATCAAGGCGCATTTTGCATCGTCCACATACATGATGACCCTCATTACATTGAAATATTTGACCTGAAGGAATTTCATAGCAGACAGGGCACTGAAGTAGGTCATCTAAATCTGGCAGTGCATCAGGCTGGAAAAATTAAAACATTAATGAATCTCTACTGACTCAAACAAATTTTAGGTTTTTTTTTAATATCTGCTTCCTGGGTCTCTTCTCTTACAAAGAATGTGTTTATCATCATTAATGTTTTGAATGAGTATTCATGGAAACCAGACCTACCTAATGAAACCCAAATTTTTCAAACATACACAACAGTTGATAAAAGATTAAAGGTAGGTACTATTTAACTATTAATTTTGTAGCATAAGTAATAAAATGTATGTCTGGCAAATTTATTACCTATTCGTTTCTATGTGTAGGAATCACCCAGTGTATGGTAATTTTGTCAAGGTCACTGGTGCAAGGCTTTCTTTTATTGATAGTACAAAAATGTAAAATAACAAGTAACATGCCTGCTATTAGGCTTTTAAAATTCCCATAGTTACAAACTCAAACTTGGGATGGGATGAGGTTGCTGTAGGTAGGTGGTTATTCAAAATTATTTATAATGTTTGTACATATAGAACTCAATGGAATTAATGTCATAAAATTAGAAACCTGGTTACTGTTACAGTTTAAACATTTTTTTTTGTTCTCCTACCTACATTAGAGAAAAAAACATTACTTGACTTTTTCAGTATCGCATTTTGGCAGACTACTCTTGGCAACTTTACTCGAAAAGTGAGCTGTAACTAAGTAACTCTAAGAAAATAATTGATCTAAATCACAGTGATAATATTCACATGCAAACTTCAGAATAAAAGTGAATAAAAAGATATTAAATACGTAACTGTTCCATTGCTTTCCAAAAATTTGTGAATAAGAATTTGTAGTAAAGGTAACATAGAAAGTAGTAAAATATTCTACGCAATTCATAAAATCACACGTGTAAATGAAATGGTGACGTTTTTTTTATACCTGCGATCTAAAGAAAAGTTAGTGTTTAGAAAAATACAATTTATATAATGGTAGATCGTTTTATGTTTCTAGTCTTACCTTTGCTACCCTTTACAACAAATTATAACTTACTAGAATTGCGAAACATAAAATGGTGGAGCTATTTTAATGTGTACAACAACCGTACATAATTATAATAATTTTCGTAATTCAACATTTAAAAAAAAAACATGAAAAGATAGTCATCAAAATAATAAGTATGAAAGTAACTAAATATATAGTCAACAATTGCAACAACGATCGAAAATTTCCTTGTACAAAAATATATCGACCAAGTCGACCAACGGACAAGGTTGAACAATGGAAGCTTTATTGTTCATATTACACTGTAGCAATTTGAGTATACATACCCTAACCTCCACCTGTTCCGACATAGCAAATTTAATTTCTCAGTTTTGAAGAAAATAAATCTTTAGTTAGCTCAAAACTAGCCAAGTGAACAGTAAAACTTTGGATAAATTTAAACCCTACAACACAGCTGTCGTTTCACAAATGGCGTCCATTTAAAATTACATGTTGAATGTTGTCACTTTATGAAATAAAAATATCAGTGGGTATTGCAACATCACAAAATTATATTCTCTTTTTAAGCTGGATTCACACCAGCGGAATGTAGGTGGCTGGAAAACTATAGAACCAAAGAAACGATAGATGGACTATGTTAATATGTGAAAGATGATATGGCTGTGGCCGTGTGGATGAAAAATACGGATTGCACCGACCCCAAATATTTTTTAATTAAGATAAATTAGGCGTAGTATGAACCCGATCACGTAAGTCAATTTACGCCTAAACTAGCCATAATGATAACAAATGAAACAAGTGTGGGCAAGGCCTATTGCTTGACTATGCACAGGCATGTCAATGCATCGCAAGCATTTGCCCTTTTAATTGTACACCTTACTGATACTCGATTGGTAAAAAAAGTTTGAATACAAGCACTTGCTGCCTTTTTTTTTTTTTTTTTTTTTGATCACTATGTGGAAATCCTCATGGATGTCCTCCGCCCTGGGGTGGGCGGAGGGGTCTGTCAGACTCTTACTGACTATAACCACCCCGGTGTTCCGTCCCACACCTACGTCGGGGACCACGGGAACCAATATGTCTTCCGCGATCCCCAACTGGTGCCGGCCCGCCTTTGCGGGCCTCCTCACGTTGGGGGGGAGTGAGGTGTTAAACTCCCCCCCATACATCACAGAGAGGCGCGCGTGGAACACTACGCGCCACCATCTCGGGTCCGTAGCAATAGGGGGCGACGGATGTCCCCAGATCCGTCGCCCCTGGACCCATTTATGGGGGCTGGAAGAGGGCGTTGTCCGCCCTCCGCCGACGCCCGGTGCGCCTGCTGCGTGCTGGGTGAGCGGAAGATATCTCCCGCTCCCTTTCCGCAGCCTCCTTCTGCGACATAACTAATTCGCAGAAGGATACCACCGCGTCCCAGGACCCCTCGCTGCCGACCATCGACTCGACCACGGCCGGCAGCGATAGGTCACTGCCTACTTCTGAGACGAGGACACGACGCGGCTCCTCCCAAGCGGCACATTCTGCCAGCGTATGCCGCGCCGTGTCCTTCCGGCAGTCGACGCAGTGGTGACACCGGGCGTCCGGCTCCCTGTTTATGCGACACAGGTACTTCCCGAAGCAACCATGCCCCGAGAGCACCTGCGTCGCCCGAAACGACAGGGAGCCGTGCCTCCTCCCGAGCCAGTGCCCGAGTACTGGCCGGACCGCCTCGACGGTGGCGAGGCCGGCGGTAGGGCGTGAAAGCCTGTCCTGCCAGCTCGCCACCAGGGCTGCGCGGAGCTGCGACCGACGAAGCTCCATGTGTCGCTCCGTCAGTCGCTCGCCTCGCTCCCGCGCTTCCTCGCGCCACCGATACAGTGACGCGAGTACTTTTGCCTCTAGGTCCCACGGTGGGGATCCAGCCAGTACACAGGCCGCCTCGTAGGAGATCGTGCGATATCCCCTGATGACTCTGACGGCCATCGCTCGCTGCGGTCTTCGCAGGACAGCGATGCTGCCGGCCGTCAGGTCAGCCGCCCAGATCGGGGCCCCATACAGGGCCATGGATCGCACGATCCCCACGTAGAGCCGCCTACAGGCGGCGCTCGGGCCCCCCAGATTGGGAAGCAGCGTTGACAGCGCCCCAGCCGCGCCCATCAACTTGGGCGCCAGCCGCCGGAAGTGGGGGCCAAAGTCCCACCGGCTGTCGAGCACCAATCCTAGATATTTCATGGTGGACTCGACAGCGATCCGACACCCCCCGACCACGATGTGTGATCCGGCCGGCGGCGCCCGCCGGGGGCCATGAAAGGCCATGGCCTCCGACTTGTTGAGGGCCACCTCCAGGCCTAGGCGCCGTATGCGGCTCACCACCAGTGAGACCGCAGCCGTCGCCAGCAACGCTGCCTCCCTGTAAAGCACTTGCTGCCTGCTGCAACCTTTTTTTTGATACAGGCATAAATGACTGCTGTCCAATATTCTTTCCGGCCAAGTTCGTGTCGCTGTTGGACCTCCGGATTTAAGTTCCTTGGGACCACTACAATGAAGTGTTTTGTAGTTGGGATGAATTAAGACCTCCCAAAACGATCAATTGTGATTGGAAAAACATACGAGGTTGAGAATCATTGGCGCGAAATAGCAATTATCAATATTAATACGCTTTTGACGAGAAATGATTGAAATTTTGATTGACCGGTATTGAAGAGCCGTGTATTGATGCGCAGTAACAGCAAATTAGAACTCGTCTTGACTGTGTCCCCGAGCAGAACGAAAGTTATCGAACGAGATCTACTGCGACGTACAGACACAGCAAGTTTTATTGCAAAAAATCCCATGTTACATGTTAGGGGTTCCGCAGTTGGGTACGGGTACTATCTCAACTCACTGCTCGTACTACTGCTATTGCTGCTCTGTAGAGATGGGTAATCTTTATTCCGACAAGTGAATTGATTCACTTATTCCGACTCCGACTCCGGTACCGGTTCACCTTATCGGCTCCTTCGGTTCCGTTTGGCACCGGGACTCACTCGGTTATTTTGGTTCCGCGGTTCGACCAGAACATTTTATTCATTCGGATCTTTGGAATACTTTGGATCATTTGGCACATTTTGAATTGAACAGTTTACATTACAGAACTTACAGTAGGACATTTTATTTTATTTTATTCATACGATTTAAATTTCGGACAGCGTAAATTGTTAGGAAAGAAAGAAATGAAATAAAAATAATTTTAAAATGATGAATGATTTGACAAACGTAATGTTTATTATGTTTGTCAAATCGTCAGCTCTTGGACAATTTTGAACTCTAACTTCATAGTACCAAGGACGCTTATCATGTTATTTCGTCGTGTCCGTGTCTTGTCTGTCTACCAACCAAACCTGTAGGCAATAGGCATCGACACGACTCACGACGCACCGAGTCACTGAGTGAGCGAGTGAGCGAGTAGTGATAAGTGAACGAGTCCGAACCTGCGCTCCGCCGCTCCGCCGCTCCGTCTCTCGGGACCGGATTCATTTGGTACCGCGGTGCCGATAAGGATTGTGAGGAGTCAATAAGGTTTCCGGATCCGCGTTCGGAACCGGCACCTTTGGATCAGTACCACCGGAGTTACCCACCTCTACTGCTCTGCTTCACTGTTCGTGTTCCAACTCCTACTTGGGTTTCGTCAGTTTCGGTTTTGTAGGTGTCGGTTTTGTCGGTTTTATCGGTGTTCGTGTCCAATTTGTTCTGACATTCATTGATTATATTGATTTATTTCATCTGTGCATTCATGAATTCAATGAAATGTCATCGTGTCTAACAGAATGTGTCATGTTTTTTTAATGATATATCGTTTATTTTGTGTGTCACTCTTCGCTGCTAGAAACGTTCTTTAAAAATAAATAAAAGTTTCACAAATTAGAAGAAACAGATTACGCCAGTAATCTGAGTGCCGGAACATAGTAATGCGAACACTATGGCACCTTCAAATTTTCTGGTTTTGTTAATGATTTTCAGTTTTTGCAGATGTAAGTTTTCTCAGGTTTTAGATATATGTTTGTAAAAGTTAGAGATAATTTGTAATGATGGCCATTGATTGGATACCACTCATATAAAATATTCCTCAACTATTAATGCTTCTGTAAGCAGCAACTATTAAAGCTCTAAAATGTTTAATTATCTGGGTAGTCCTTCCTTTAAGTGTGAAATTGTTAAGTTATTTTTTTCATCTTCAAGTTGGAAACTTACAAAGGCTTCATGAGAATATATACTCATCAATCGAGGGAGGAGCAGCATGTTTCAGACGATTAAATGGAACTCATCAAACAGGATGTTCATGTATGTGACTGCAATATTCATGATCATATTTTCTATTTCAAAAGTATAATAGGACAATGCCCAGTAGAAAACCAAATACCTAACAAACATGAAAGAAAACTATAAAAGGATAATGCTTTTATTTTCAATTATTTTTCCTTATGTTTGGAATTTACAATCAGTTTTCATGCACTTGTTTAGTTAGTTTATCATATTTTTGTGGATCTAGTTTGACCAGAATTCAGTGCTATCATATTCTCCATTATACATTGAAAACTGATACTTTATCTAGTATATTTAATAAGTTAAAATTGTCTTTTAGCCGGTGATAATGGTGCAGTGGGTGTTGTCCATATGATAAAAGAAACCAATGATGTACATTGGCTGCTGCAAAACGCTACAGCTGGGCCTTACATGGTTGTTTTGAGCACTTCTCTGTTTTCTGATGTTATTGAGCTTCTCATAGAGCAACCTACCGTTATTGCTGGAATTGTGGTATATGACAATACTACAAGAAGGTAATTGTTACAAAAATGTACCTATTTGCTAGGTTGTTTTCTGTTAAGTATATTATTAATAGTGTTTACTGTGTTACAGTGCCGGATCATTCAGTCAAGAGTCTAAATGTCCCAATGAGTATTCATCAGCTACTGGAAGTACTTGCCCAGCCACTGCACCAAATGGTGTTTCATGGAATGAAAAAGGAACTGGAATCTTACGAAAAAATATCCCTTTCCCCATATTTTATATGCCACAGTCAAGATCATCAGAGATTGATAAAATTGAACAATGCTATACAAAGTACGTCAATTATGTACAAGACGCTCTTTAAGCTTGTGTCATGCCTTATTTTTTTTAAATTTTATCTTTAAAGTTAATTAATTACTTGTATGATAATTTTAAAGTTGTTTCATGAGTCACTGAAATTTTCAGGTATAATGTTATAGACAAATCCAATCAGAAGGGCAGACCACTTTGCTCAGTACAATTGTATTCCTTTATGTTTGCTGCGGTTGACACTGAAGTGTGTTTGAGAAGGTTGGTAGACTAGCATTTATATGTTTTTATATCAGTTATGTAATGGTCTATCACTATTGCAGCCTTTCATTTGTGCCCAGATTTTTTTGCCTCAATGGAAAATGTTTTGTGAAATATTTTTATAACAAATAATATTGGGGCAGTGGATCATATAAGTTTTAGATGGTGCAGCTTGCTGTAACTGAAATTTTAATACTTTACTTTGAATTTAATGCATTATTAATATAAATTTACAGATCCGCTTCATCAGCGCTGTTGACACCTACAAAAGTGTGTGATCCTCTGGGTGATTACAATGTCTACTATTCTCTCTTCCCTAGGACAATGGTTTGTATTACTTTCCATATATTCGTGTCAGATACTCGCCTTGCACAAACTTATGGACCACCAGACCATAATTTTGTGTAAAAACTTTTAACAAAAAAATTAAACCGCCGAAAAAACAGAAAAGCAAAAAATAATAAACCTTAAAATTATGAGTCGGCGCTTTGGGTGATCTTTGTTCATTGATTTTTCAGCGCCGACTCAAAATTTTAAGGTTTATTATTTTTTGCTTTTCTGTTTTTTCGGCGATTTAATTTTTTGTTAAAAAGTTTTTATTTTGTATTTTTTTGTGGCTACTTGGCAAGGTATACCCTATCCAATGAAAAATAATAATCAAAATCGGACTACTCTGTACAAAGTTATGCGTGGTTATATATTACAATCAATGAGTGAACAATCAATCATCCCCTGTTTTCCGACCCTTAGGGTTCGATTTTGTTTTCCAAATTTATATGGGACCACCCTCGGACTATACCCTTTCCAATAAAAAAAGAATTATCACAATCGGACTACTATGTAAAAAGTTATGCGTGGTCATACATTAAAAAAAAATATATATGCGGCGAATTGATAACCTCCTCTGTTTTTTTTCGTCGGTTAAAAACTAAGACTCTGAATACATTTCAATCAATAGTTGGCACTATAGTGTGCGCTGGGTCGAAAAGTTTTGAAATTGCTACCACTTACTGGCAAGCGCAGTGTAGGGTCCTGCTTTGCAAGGTGGGTAAGCCAACCTGGCGACGGTTGCGGGATTCTACTAGATGTGGGCAGCACAGGATAAAACATAATTATTATTGTTTTTTTATGTTACAGAACAATAAGAATTCTCAAATAGTAACATTAGTGACGGCAAGAATTGACACAGCTTCTTTATTTGATGGTGAGTCGGAATAAAAACTTTTAGAATGTACTAGGTTTGCCTGTTTGTTTGTTTTGTTACGAATAATATTGTATGTGTTGTTATCGACAATTTATTTTCTCAGGAGTATCTCCCGGAGCAGCGAGCTCCGTGGTCGGCATGGTGACACTACTTACAGCCGCCGCAACCCTGTCTCAAATGATTTCCGTTAAAGATGCACCATCGTATGGTAAAGAATTATATTCAATAAAGTACTCGCCAAAGTAGGGACACGGTATCGAATAAAAAGTATCGAAACGGTACTCATGAGTAGCATCGAAAAAAATTTATCGTACTCATAGAAATATCGAAACAAAAGTATCGATACTTCAAGGTATCGAGTACTTTTCTTAGGGCCTACATTTTTCTAATGACTCAAATATCGATAGACAACACAGATCAACCGTATTAATATAGCAGAAAAACAAAGCGCGAAACGAATACGATAAAATTAAATGACAACGGTGAACGAGTGTGTGAATGAGTGATTGATTAGTGTAGTAAATTAATGAAGGAAAGGTTAGGAATTTAACTGTGAGCGGAAGGATCGATTTCGAGCAAAGTTCAATGTAATGTTTTAGAAGGTCCAGAACGAGTGAACTAGATGGCGTTGCCATAACCATAAGCCGTAAGGTAGCAAGTTTTAAATGGGTAATTTCTAAAATTACCCATTTAAAACTTAATTTCCCATTCGATACGATACTTGCCATAAAGTACTTATTGAGTAAAAGTATCGAATGCGAAGTATCGAGTACAAAAGTATCGGTATCGAATGGAAATCTACTCGATACCACAAAGTATCGATCCGTTTTTCGTGTCCCTACGCCAAAGTAGCAGCCACGGTCATAAAAAGCGGGAGCGAGATATCATGCTGTTCAACGGTTTCGAGTCTTGGCATTAGTGTAGTCTGTTACAAAAACATGATATTATTTCAGATCAAAATGTGCTATGGACATTATTCAATGGTGAATCATTTGACTACATTGGTTCTCAACGTGTTGCGTACGACATACGGAAGGGTGAGTGGCCGGCCCACGCGCCTCTTGCGGTGGGGGATATTCGCCTGCATGTGGAAGTGGGTCAGATAGGCGGCTCCCTGTCGAGATTGGACAGCACTTGGCCTATTCACGCCTTTGTGCCGTACGTTTCTGATATACCTGAGGTAAGGGACTTTTTCAGCTCTAGGGTAAGGTCGAGCACTTCTTACCAGAATTCCAAATGTACCTACTACCTACTAAATAAAATCATCATCATCATCATCATTGCAGCCGAACGACGTCCACTGCTGGACATAGGCCTCCCCAAATTTGGGAGGATTTGCCATAATCGCCACGCTTGGCAGGCGGGCCCATTCTCTAGAAAGTCCCTTAGTCGCCTCTTACGACACCTACGGGAAGAAACGGGATGGTGATATTTTTTACATCTGTCACCACACAAAACTGAATAAAATAGAATATTCTTAAATAAATAATAGGCATAATTGTAGAAATTTTACATATGGTGGTAGTAGTACTGAAAATGCTTGCGCAAAATATTAAGATTCAAACATGTTTATTACAGATAGCAGAATTCCTCAACATATTTTTAAGTAACATGCCGAAAAACATCACGTTATCGTCGGAGTACTCCAATAATTTTCCGCCGTCGTCGCTGCATTCATTCCGAAGAATTCTTAAGAATGAAACTGAAAGTGGAGCGTTACCCGAAGTTCTATTGGCTGACTTCAACACTACGTTCACTAATATGTTTTACCATTCTGCCTTGGATGATTATGAGAACGTTGATTTTAGTTATCACAACATCACGGTTGACAACAATGGCACATGTGAGTATGATATCAAGTAAAGTTTTTCGAAATAAAACATTGAAAAAACATTATCCTCCTTTTGCGAAATTTTCTTACATCTAATTGAATTCCAGTTATATCTACTGACGCGCTCTTGGCAAACGGAACGATGAAAGAGAACGAGTCGCAAGTGAAAATCGCCCGGCTCGCAACAGTCCTAGCACGAACACTGTACCATAGAGTTACAGGAAAGGCTTTTATTGGTGATATTTCTGCATCGGCGCATTTGGTAAGTTTAAAATGATGTGGCGTCGTCTGGGCCCCTCTCGTTTCATAGTATACCTCACCTCACCCTCCTACTTGACAAAATTATGCTGGCTGCAAACAATATTTTTGTAATGCATCACAAACCTGACTGATTGGTGACTGTTTCATTGTAGGTAGACGAGATGCTCTACTGTTTCCTGCAGAGTCAGGCCTGTCGCTTAATACAAGCGGCGGAATATGCTTCGAGCGGAACTGAAGACAAGCCACCGGAACGGCCCGCGCCTCTGTACGTGGGCGTGGCCGCCTGGTCGAACACCGCGCCTGTGTTCGCGGGACATCTGCTCGCTCTGCTCACTGGCACACCCCTGTCTGTCAACCGCACCGAGTGCTACGATATGAATGTACTTGTAAGTACCCGTTGTAATTTTTTTTGAAGTGAAAACTTCTTTAGCGGCGTTGAGCACTTTTTCTGTAATGGGTATAAAATCTTAAACTCGCGTCAGGACACGTGACCTGATCGAAAAAGCGTAGGACGGATGGAGAGTAGACAGCTATCCCCTCTCTACGGCGCGGCGAAAATGTATGCCTGGGCCTACTGTTTCGTTTAGGCGGCGCAGGGCGCTTGCGCGAATGTTCGTCTATGTTACAGCGTGCCACGCGCATCCATGGATGGTGACAGCTGATGGCTCGACCGTCTGTGTAGTGATCACATTGTTGTGTATTCGTAAAATTCGTGAATATAAAGTGCTTAAAATATGGAAATTGAACAACAAATTATTCCCTAACCATTCCAAAATATCAAACATGCTCAACGTTAATAATCAAGTTTTCACTTCTGCCGGCACTCCCGGAGTGCAATTTTTTTTTTTTAGTGCGTTTGAAGTCATCAGATGACGTCTCACGCCCTGGGTGGAGTGGAAGGGCGTGTCAGACTTTTACTAACTAAAACCCACACATGTTCCTTTAGTTGCCTATATGCCAGGACTACGGTAACTCTTTCGAACAAATCTCGCGACCCTGGCAGGCATCGGTCCTAGCGGACACCTTCAATACTGTTGATATCTCTTTGCTGCTACTGCTGTTTCTATAAGTAGGAACTATACTATTCTTTACCACTTGTGTTCTGTATATTAACATAGAATACGTCTAATGTTTCAGGGTTTCTCACAATACTATCTTAGAGGTTGGAATCATAGTGGAGTTTGTATACAGACGACAATGAATATCAGCGCTGCACTCAGCCCTGCATTTACTATCCCAGGTTAGACCATTATTTCTTATTGTAATGAAATTTGTTACAAGTGGTTGGTCGTTCTTTCGTAAACAGGCGGGATGCGACTACAGTAGAACAATGTCTATGAATACTTAATGGAAACTGTCTTACAAGGCTCTCGTCGCACCTATCTGCGGGAGCATTCATTCTTAAAAATCTTTGAAGACACACACAAAAGAGGCCTTTGATGTTATATCGTAATTTGTCGAATCAGACTGGTGCAAATTACTCAGGATCTTCCTAACAATTCTTTTAGCGATCTACATCATATTCTCCTTGTCCATTCTCCTGTCTTTATCCCAATTTTTTTGGGGTTGGTGGAACATGTCTTTTTCTTCCACACTTCTCTATTAGTCGTCATCACATATTTCTTTCTTTCTATCTACATCAATGTTAATAAAATCATATGTAAATGGAATAATGTGAACTCCAGATCAATCAACTAAGCCTATTGCAGTTCACTGCTGGACATAGGCCTCTCCCATGCTGCGGCACAACACCCTCTCCTCCGCCTTCCACATCCAGTCTGTCCCAGCCACCTTTTTGAGGTCGTCGGTCCATCTAACCTCTGCATGTGTACTGCAGACTACGACCTAAAGTCGGGCGAGTACTCGACGTGGACGGAGTCGGTGTGGCAGGCGATGTCGGCGCGCGTGTTCGTGTCGGCGGGCGGCGCGGGCGCGCGCGTGGCCGCCTGTGTCGGCGCCGCTGCCACGCTTCTGGTCGCGCTGCTCACCTACTGGCTGCAGAGGCACGCCGCGATGATATTCACCGACGCACCCGCGCAATCTATAGTCAACGACGATGCCGCTTCTGGGTAAATGATTTTTTTTAAGACATTAAAGAAATATTGTGCACTGATGGCTTAGAAGTCAGTCGCCTGTCATGCACGAACTTGTGGTTTAAAATCCAGTTAAGATAAAAAAATCTTTAGGAAACCTAGACTTATCTCTATTATATCTTATCTATATTATTATATACTAATTTTTTACCCAGTGCGCAAACTGTAACCATGAATTCAGCATATCATTCTAGACCCCCCAGCGTAGAAAATTTTCGTAGGTTATGCAAAAAAAATCAGCTGTTTCATAGAAAAATGCAATACCTACGGGGTCAAAATGTATGGAACAGCTGTTTTTTTGTTCGTCTAGTATTTTTATGTAAAGAATCTGTGATAAAAATTTCAAAACTGTATCATTAATAATCACAAAGTTATAAGCTTGTTATGTTACCTGGTTGTCCATACTAAATAAAACATGTACACCAAGCGGAGGGCGGCCGCGCCATCCGCGCGCGTGCCACCAGCGTCGTCTTGCGCTCATTGATAATAATTTGGCAGGTGGTAGGTACCTAACCGCAGTCGGTGTCCAACTTGTAAGCGTAATTAAATATTTTTGGGACAAAATATAATATGGTGTAAAAATTATTGGAATCGATTCAGTTACTGATTCTGAACAAACTATATTCAGGTTTCGCATATACTAAAAATAATGTTGTATATAAAATTCAAAGTCCTACGCACAGCCTAAACCGCTGGTCCAGACATGTAATTTTGAGGGTGTGTTTTTTGTGAAGAGTAGGTATCCACTAAGAAAGAGTTTTTTGAAATTCCATCCCTAAGAGGGTGAAATGGGGAATTGAATTTTCTGTGAAACTTTTTATTCTCTGGGTCGGATAAGACAAAGCTAGGACGATAGGACATTGTTTACCTGAATTAACACATAGGGTACTTTTAATCTCGGTATTACGCTCTTGTGGGATATTTTTCGACATCCACGCGGGCAAAGCCGCGGGCACAGCTAGTAGTTATTATAAATCTCAAATCGCCAACTGGTCTTGAGCAAGCGTGGTGATCAGTGCTCTTGCCTTCTCTGTATGACAAGCTCTGCAACGGGATAATAGGCAGTTATTATTACGCACAATATCATAGAGCACAACTACATACATATGTATGTAGTTGTGCTCTATGTTGTTGAACAAACCTATTTGCTCTAGATTGGTCTGGCTAAATGCATGCACAAACGTATGCTCTGGATTTTAGTTCATTATGACAGGTGTGGCTGCAAATATCAAGATCTCCATGACAAGTAAGATAATTCTGTGATGTTTTTGTTGCAGCATACTGAGGACTGTCAACTGTTGAGAACAAAACTGAATGAAGTATTAGGAAAGAAGACTGTTCGTGACGGTTACATGTGAAGCAGTCGGAGCTTCGGAGGTAGATTAATAAGAAAACATTCCACACCTATGTAGTGAAATGAACACTACGAAATATTGGATAACGTCAAAGCCCTCTTCACCATGTTTATTAGAATAAGTAAACAAGGAAGTTTATCAGATAAGCCTTTTTACGTTTTGCTAAAATACATTCTCTGTTTATATATTGTAATAATAGAATTTGAAATAATCAATAATAACTCACACAGTATATAATAACTTCTTCATCTAAACTCATTTACCAGAAATATACTATGGCCATAGCCACTACGGTCTAACTGCGCAGGTTAACCAGAGAGAGAGATTAGACCTTTGCAGGTTGACCAGAGAGAGAAATTAGACCTGTGCAGGTTATTGAAGTGGAGCAGGCAACCGGTCTCTGGCGTACCTGTGGCATACCATACACGTTATAAGGAGTAGCCAACATTCGCACGCGGTGTGCGTGACAAGACAAGACCTATCAGGTGGACCGTAGAGAATGTTATATGTATATAGTAATTACATTAGAATACATTATAATGTATGTCAGGCACACGTTTAGATAGATTTAATTTACTCATTTTTATTTATATTGACCACATCCTAACTCAAGTTTTTAAATGACAATAGAAATAAAAAATGTTTCTAATACGCGCATTTTTATTTGGTAAGGTGCAATTAAACGCCCTTATTTTCCGATACCGGTTCCCCCATTCCTAGTTCATATCGATATTATGGCCCTAGTAAGGCCTACTGCTGATTCAGAATCGAGTGAAGCTGATTCCATACCTCCTAGGTGAGTGTGATAATTACTCCGATTCTTTGTTAAGATTAAAATATTTTCAGTAATTTATACATTACTATCTTTTGCCCGCGCGGAGGTCAGGACTGAAATTGTCCCACGGGAAAAACAACCGGGATAAAACTTATTCCATGTCCTAACTCAGATAATGGGTTATCCATAATAATATTATAAAGCTGGAGAGTTTGGTTGAACGCGCTAATCTTAGGAACTATTGTTTAGAAAATTAAAAAATGTGTTGGGTAGCCCATTTGCCGAGGAAGGCTATAGGCTATATACCTTCACGCTACGATCCATAGGAGCGGAGCATCAATGAAAAATGTTCATGTATGACGAAATTGTTCCTCTTATTGTTTAAGAGGAACAATTTCGTCTAATCTAGTTCTAGAAAAAAGTGCGCGTTTTTAAGGGATGGCTCAAAAAAAAGCCACTAATACGAATGACCTGGCACGGGCTCGCGATTGGATGTGACGGGGTGGGTCACGGTAGGGATGCCCGATTCTTTGCTTTGAATCGATCTTCTGGATCGTAACTTCGTGAATCGATTCACGAAATCACGATCTAAAATATAGTATTGTATTGAATCGATCTTACTCGATCTCAGAAGATCGTATCGTAATCTATCCTTTAATATTATAAAGTTGAAGAGTTTGTTTGGTTAAAAGCGGTAATTTCAGCAACTACAGGGCCGAATTGAAAAAATATTTTTGAGTTGGATAGCCTATTTATTGTGGAAGGCTATAGGCTATATAACTTTACGCTACGATCAAAAGAATCGGAGCAGCAAAGAAAAATGGACGAAAACTGGCAGGCAATTCGAGGCGACGGGAAGGGTCAGGGGAGCAAAAATTTGACGCGGACGAAGTTGCGGGCGAAGGCTAGTTTTATAGTAATAATGAAAAGCACAATATGTATGCAAAATTATTTATTTTAACTTAATCTACTTAATAGATTTATAACATAGTGCGTCACAGACGCCGTCATCTGCACTAATATTATAAAGAGGAAAAATTTGTATTTTTGTTTGTTTGTAATGGATAAACTCAAAAACTACTAGACCGATTTTAAAAATTCTTTCACCATTAGAAAGCTACATTATCTGCAAGTAACATAGGCTATATAACATCACGCTACAACCAAGAGGAGCGGAGCAGTAATGAAAAATATTGCAAAAACGGGGAAAATCGCACGGGTAGGCGATTCGACGCGACGGGAAGGGTCGGGGGAACACGAAATTTAACGCGGATGAAGTCGCGGGCAGAAGCTAGTGTCAGATATAACCGTAATAGGCGATTCAGAAAGTGAATCGTATTCATTAAAACCTAAACAACGTCTCTACCTGGAAATACTTTGACAGAAAGCCGTAATAGGTTAGATCCAGTGCGTCTGTTGTTCAAAATGTATAATTTTGAAATTATACATTTTGAAAATCTTAAATGTAGACAGCTGGAATCTGTTTTGTGTAAAACATTTTTTATACTGTTAAAAATTAATGATTTAATAGATAAAACAGACGTTCGGTAGGGAATGCTAACATACCCGACAAGTTGTAGTTTGTACTGTTTAGGTTTTAGTTGATACGATTTCTTCATACGATCTTTTCGGCGCAAACGATTCGATCTGGAGAAGATCGTATCTTGTTGAATCGATTAAAAAAATCGGTAGATCGTATGGGCCATGAATCGATCTTACGAGAGATCGATTCAGATCGAGCATCCCTAGGTCACGGGAGCAAGAAATTTAACGCGGGCAGAAGTTATATAATATTATAAAGTTGAAGAGTTTGTATGGTTGAACGTACTAATGTCAGGAACTACGTTTAATGTTGGATAGTCCATTTATCGAAGAAGGCTATAGACTACCTATATAACATCATCCTAGGACCCTTAGGTCCTGCCAGGATCGCGAGATTTGTTCGAAAGAGATACCGTGGCCCTGGCATATAGGCAACTGAAGGAATACGGGTGGGTATTAGTAAAAGTCTGACCTGACACACCCTCCCGCTCCGCCCAGAGCGGAAGACGTCATTTGATGATTTCCCACCCACAAAAAAGGTCCCTTAGATGCCGAGCAAAAACAAAAAAAAGTCATGAATACGAAAGCCTCGCACGAGCAGGCGATTTGATGCATCGGGATGGGTCGGAGGAGCTAGACATTTAAGTCGCGGTCAGAAGTTATACAGAATGTTTGGAAGGTAGATGCGGAACAAGTATAGACAGTTTAGAATAGAGATGCCCGATCTGAATCAATCTTTCAGAAGATCGGTTTATGATCATACGATCTACCGATTTTATTAATCGATTCAACAGGTTACGATCTCAGCCAGATCGCATCGTATGCGCCTATAAGATTGTATGAAAAAATTCGTATTAACTAAAACCTAAACATGTACCGTACGAACTACAACTTGTTGTACGCATATTATGTTTGCATTCCCTTTCGAACGTCAGTTTTCTATATTAAATGTTAATTTAGAAAACTATAAAACATGTTTTAAATAACAGATTCCAATTGTCTACATTTTAACTTATCAAAATTAATCATTTGGGCAGATGCACTGGATCTATTCTATTGCGGCTATCTGTCAAAGTATTTCCAGCTAGAGAAAACAGACATTCGGAAGGAAATGTTAACATACCCGACAAGTTGTAGTTCGTAAGGTACGTTGTTTAGGTTTCAATTAGTCGATCGAATACGACTTACTAGCATAATCGCCTATTACGGCTATTTGATACGACGGCGTCCATGGAACAATTTGTAGTTGAAATTGGAGCCGTGCACCTAGCTTCTGACTTTCATAAGTGTCCATGTAGGTTTATGTGAAATAAATATATTCTGATTATGATTGTTTCATTATTGTTATAAAATTACGATACGATCTTCCGAATAAGTGTCCATGTAGGTTTATGTGAAATAAATATATTCTGATTATGATTGTTTCATTATTGTTATAAAATTACGATACGATCTTCCGAGATCGAGTAAGATCGATTCAATACAATACGATTAAGATCGTGAACCGATTCACGAAGTTACGATCCGTTACGATCCAGATGATCGATTCAAAGCAAAAAATCGGGCATCCCTAATTTAGAACCATTTAAACCGAACTCATCTTACGAAGTGTGACTGTTTATTTAAAGCAAATTTTAATTAATTTTGATGGCAAACCCACAATATTGCAGTTAGTAGTTATCAAATAATGGCCAATTTGAAGGATAAATTATTTATTTTTTATTGTATTAAAGTAAAGTGTTAAAAATCAAATAAAGTATTACTAAGGCCCAGACAATTTTTTTACATATATTTGAAGTCAGCGATTTCTTTTTAAGATTTAAGGAAATTGTTTTTTGACAGCTTTTAAAAACACGGAAGGTGCTTTTTTGTTCAAATATTTTTTAAACATGTCTGATTATTGTTCTCTTTTTTGAGGTACGCGGACAACTCACAAATTATTGAAATTAAGACCTACAAACCGAATTGAGGGAGAAAATTAAAATGTAGGTAGGTACAGGTGAAAAAACAAAACAAAATTTTAATTTATTATTCATGTTCAAAATGTTCGCCATGGTCTATAGGCTTCGGCCCGTCTTCTCACTTCTGTTGTTGTTTTAAAATTCGTCTCCAGTTCAATCGTTTCAAACGCTGAATTAATTCTCTCAATCAATACTTCTTTTGTGTTTATTTCCACGTTAGTACAAATTAGTTCCTTGGCCCGACTCCACACGTGAAAGTCAAGCGGAGTTAGGTGGGGTTACCGAGTAGGCATAGGCCCATCTCTGTCGATCCAGCTGTTAGGGAAGCAATTATTCAAGTGCTCCCGTACGGAGAACTTGAATAATTGCTTCCCTGTCTTGATCTAATGTCCAATGTGCTGGAGAACCGTCTTGTTGAAATATGAATTTGGAATAATTGAAATGAATTGAATTAAAAATAATTGTTGCCATCCTAAATATCCGTTACGCGGAAATTCTCAGTCAACGAGTGGGCCGGAGTAATTGGCAAAAACTGATAGAGAACACGGATTGATTCCTGGATAATTTGGATGACAACAATTATTTAGAATTCCTACATAAAAATCTTTCAGAGCTTGTGTGTATGTGTGAACTGCTGGTTCGAATAGAAAACATATTTTAGTGTTGGATAGCTCATTTATCGCAAAGGCTATATAACATCACGCTAGGACCCTACGGAGCCAAGCAAAAAATTGACATGGATGAAGACGCGGGCAGAAGCTAGTCTGTAATAAAAATCCATTCAGCTGTCAGGGGGCAAAAGGATAACGGACTGAGCTACTTTCGAAGTATGGTATTCACGGAAGTAAATTAACTTACTTGTACTTCCATGCATGTAAACTTACCTTTCGTCTCACGTTTCTCGTTTCACAAAAGCCGGTGTCAATGTCAAAGTGACAGCTAGCTGTCATGTTGCTATCACCATCATCATCATGACTTCGTCTTTGATTAGAACGGCGAAATGCATCAGTAATGTTATAAAGTTTCCGGTAGTAAGAGCGTCGTCTGTTGCAAATAATTTTATAAATTGTCCTGTTTATCGACATTATTCGCACAAACAGAACCCTAAGATGGCAGATAGGACATTGCCTCAAATATTTAAGTACGTAGATGATAATGTAGAAACTTACAAGCAGCTTTTAAAGGAAGCGGTAGCTATTCCATCGGTGTCGTGTGACATCAAGTACCGCAATGATTGCGTCCGAATGGTGGAGTGGATGCAAGAGAAGTTAAAGGAAGTTGGCGCGACTACCGAGCTGAGAGATGTAGGTTATCAGACTATTGATGGAAAGGAAGTCAAACTGCCCCCCGTTTTAGTAGGACTTTTGGCAAATGTAAGTATTACCCTTATAATTTTTTTTTTTTTTTTTTGTAATTTCCTTTACAGTTAAAGTTCGGTCAAAGCATCATATTAGGGGAAGTTTTTCAGCCAGTTTCTTCTAGACATTTGTGAAATTACTACCAGCTACTGGGTTGCGGAGTTCAAAGCAGTCGGTCCATGTGAAGTACTGGTATTCACCTGCATCTGGTTTGATTAGAAGAGGACCCTGACATGTTTGGAAAAGGCTAGGCAGATGATGATTATTTATCAAACTAGTCTTAAACTCAGAAGTAGGTAAATGTGGGCTACATTTGTCTACTTCTGAGTTTAGGGCTAGTTAGCTATTTATTTAATCCCTGGTTTTTATAGGTTGAATCAATCAATCTTGGACCCTTGACAAAATTAAATAACAGTGAAAATTGAACTATTTATAATGAAATACTTTACACTGTTTTGGGAAGCTCAAGGGACAGAGCATTTCTTTTTCTAATAGAGAGGTTTTTTTTAAATAAAGAAAGAGAACCAGCCAAATACTAATCACAATAGGTACTTTTGTTTTTCATTAAATAGTTAAATTATTCTAAATTACATAATATAGTCTATTACCATTTCCTGAGGGTTTTTTGCTATGCCAGTACTGTTTTGTATTTTCTTATGTATTGTAAGGGTCAAAATACCTGAAGACAATTCAAACCAAGAGTCATGTCACAGGTGTTCTAGGCAATTAACAAAACATACATGTCTTTCGTAGAAATATCGCTAATTTAAAAATTTCGTGGGAGCCTTTTGTAAATTGGGATATATTTATAGAATTACTAGCTGACCCGACAGACGTTGTCCTGTCTTAACGATAACTATTTAATTCGAATTGGTATAATAATGTTCCGCGCAATTTTTTAAATTTTTTTCTTTGATAAGAACCTTCTCCTGACAATTACAAACACAACAACAACAAAAAAAGTGAAATCGGTCCAGCCGTTCACGTGTGATGGCGTGACCAAGGGAAATAGGGATTCATTTTTATATATATAGATTTATTATTGAAGTCTAATTAAGAATGTATTTCTTTTTAATTAAGAAAGTATTTCTTTTTAATTAAGAATGGCTGTTTCACTATTAAAAGTGTAACAATATATGGGTTTTAAGGTAAACAAACCAAATTGAATTAATTATAAATAGAAGTGTGGCAGTCACACTAGGGACTGCAGTCCCAGTGCAGTGCTAACTTGTTAGTGAGATCTCTTTGAATTACTATTGGTGAGACAAAGTCATTTCATAGTAATATCTTCTATTTGCTTAAGAAAATGTATTATTGCTATATTAAATTAGTATAATTTTCCACAAAAACATAATAAATTGGAATAAGAAATGTCAACCAAAATGGGAAATTCTACTATTCTATCCACTTATTTTCCTTTTTCTGACTCATGGCTGCTGGCATTTCTATGTGCTGTTGGGTCTATAAATTTCTTTATTTAATAACACTTTCACTGCCTCCCTAATTTTCATGATGTCCGATGCAATGCCGCCATACAAATTGCAATGAATGCGGAAGAGGCGTTGATTGTACTGCCTACTTGTATGCCAGGCCTGTTGGTCTAGTGGTTAGCGACCCTGACTGCTATGCCGGAGGTCGTGGGTTCGATTCCCACCCAGGACAAATGTTTGTGTGATGAGCACGATCATTTGTTCTGTGTCTGGGTGTAATTTATCTATAATATGTATGTATTTAGAAATATATAAGTATGTTTATCAGTTGTCTAGTACCCATAACACAAGCTCTGCTTAGCTTGGGACTAGATGGCGTTGTGTGATAGTTGTGGAATATTATTATTATTATTTTCATATATATATTTATATATCTCGGGATCCTAGGATCCCGGTCTTTTAGAAGGCATATGAGGGGCCGAAGCCAACTCGCAGAGGCCCCTTAGAAAATTTAAATGAAGTGAGGCACTAACCGACGGTTATCCCCATATGCACTGTGCAAGTGCACCCAAGGACAACCTCCGGTTGGTGTTGGACTATCGCAGGATATGGAAACCAAGATGTTGGACTATGTATTTGACTGGCTAAAATGGACTGGTTACCAAGAACTATGGAAGGTCTATGGCCCCTGCCGCATCAATGTTTGTATTTACACGGATTAAATGGCAGGGGGTGACTTGCACACTCAATAATGGGCCCCCGGAAACCGTCGCTGGCACATAGTGACGCAGCGACAAGGGGGCAACACTTCCTGAGGTGCTTGAGAAGTGGAGAGGTATTCCACGGCTTTCAGAACAATCCCAGAGCCCGGAAGATGGTCAATATCCCTACGAGCACTTACTGGAATACTTCCTTTCCCCGAGCACGTTTGCTCTTGCGAATCTCCACTCAAGCCGGCCAATAAAGGCAAGAATGAGGTGGGAGCTCTGAACCTCTTCATTGTTCACTCCAGCCGGCCAATAAAGGCAAGCCAGAGATGAGGAACAAGAATTCTCCCGGGAGATAGGGTCCGTGGGGTCGCTACTGCCCAACAGCACGCCACATGCTGCCCTGCGGGTTTATTATTATTATTATTATTGTACTGCACATAAGGTATAATGTGATTATATTCCTTTTTTTGTGTATTGTCTGCATAAGACAGACTTGTGCAGTGGCATTGAAAAGTGAGTAACCACATTTCCATTTGTGTGTTACACACCATGTGTTACCCTGAATCCTAAGAGGCTCCTGCCATAAAACTTAAAGAGTAGTAGGTATTTTACTATGTATATTACCAATACGAAAATGGATTTCATAATCATATCACATTTTTATGGGTGTTTTTTGCTTAGATTTCAATTTATATCTTTAACAACTTGCTATTGTGTCAAAGAAACAATAAACTTTAAATAAATGTGTTATACTTATTATTCTGGTATTATATGCCCCATTAAATGTTCTGTAGTATGTTTAGAATTTCAGTAAATAAACTCAATAAATAAAAGCTCTAAATAATGGTGAAAACTGCATAGTAAATCCGTTGCGTGTTTTTAAAAACGACGCAGTCATACAGACGGACACGAAAAGCGACTTAATTTATAATATAATATCTAGGTAATGCATTGAGTTACAATGCCGTTTAATTATTTATTTTTGTTCAGTTCTTCTCTGACGCACACACAACAAATTACCAAGGTTGAATCGCAATTGGTCGAGCCATTTTAGGATTTTTGCGAGACACGGCAATTGATTTTTATATACAGGATGTCTCAAACGGAGTGGTCCAAAGGCAAATGGGGTAAAGCGGAGGTGTCCTATGTCTATACCTATCATTTTAAAATTCAAATGTTCGGATTTTCTTAACAATTTAGAAAATGTCGCTAGTTTAATCATTTTCAGGCAATTTAACGCTTTCACTAAGGTTTATCGAACATGTGAAAAAAAAAATTGACGTATCGAGTTCAAATTAGGCTGGTAGATACCTTGATAGTGTAGGTATAAGATTATGGACTCATTTACGTTCAGTGTTGCTCGACAAGGCTTCAGATTTGTATTAGTCTTTTTAACTTTTTATAACCTTAAGCAAAACTTTCTAAACACTGAGTAAAAAAAATACTACCAAACCTACTATGTTCATATAGCTTTAAATAGTACCTTAATTATTTATACCTACTTAGACTAGGACTCCGGTGGATATATATCTTTTCATTACTTGTTATGCATTTAAAATTGAGTCTTATCTTCTTGAAATAAAATTGAATTAGGTATGTCAAAATACATAATTTTAGAAAAGAAAAGCTATATTAAAAATGACTGAAGAAGACGAACTAGTCATATATTGCAAGGGATGGATCGAGGTGGCCCTGGAAAAGGATGCCTGCAGTGATTTGGGGGAGGCCTTTGCTTAGCAGTAAGATAATGCAGGCTAATTTAAACAAAAAAAGAAACTGATAGTGATTCAGTGGTCAATAATGAAAAAAACTATTTTCAGGACTTGCGTCTTTTCTTTTACACCTTGTATAGATAGATAGAAGCAATAAAATGAAATACTTTTACCTTAATTCATTTTTACTTCATAAAAATTATACCTGATCAGTTATATCTTTGATGCTTGTTTATTACAGTCACAGATTATTTACTTTACATCATGAAAACTTCAACTTTTCATTCACCTTTCTAAAATAATAAATAGGTATGTCTTTGAGTTATGTTTCTTTTCATTTTAGGACCCCAGGAAGCAGACTATTTGCATATATGGACATTTAGATGTTCAACCAGCATTGAAATCAGATGGGTGGGCCACAGAGCCGTTTGAGCTTGTGGAACGTGATGGCAAGCTGTTTGGCCGGGGTTCTACTGATGATAAGGGCCCAGTACTTGGCTGGGTTCATGCTATTAATGCATACAAAGCTGTTGGTGAAGAGGTAAACGTATTTTGACTTATTTTTTATTCAGTCATATTGTATTGTTATGTTCACAATTCCACACAGTAGGTACTGTTAGTACAGTTTACATTTCTGCATTATTAGTCTTATTACATAATCTCATGTTCTACAATAGATAGATATACACATAACTGCGAAGGTGTATGACGAATGATAACTTACTTTATAGTGTAATAAAAAATACATATAATATAGAAAGGTTTCAAAGAATGATAAAATCTAAATTTAATTATTTTCAGCTTCCCGTGAATTTGAAGTTTGTGCTTGAATGTATGGAAGAGTCTGGTTCAGAAGGCCTAGATGCTCTTCTCTTGGAGAAATTAAAACCAGAGGGATTCTTTAAAGATGTAGACTATGTGTGCATATCGGATAACTACTGGCTTGGCACCACTAAGCCCTGCATCACATATGGCCTGCGTGGTATTAGTTACTATTTCTTGGAGATTGAATGCGCTCAAATGGATTTACACAGTGGTGTCTACGGTGGAACTGTCCATGAAGGTATTATTTGATATATTTCAAGAATGTCTTTTTTAATATTACGCAGAGTTGAAGGCGTGCAGAAAACTAACCACTTACCTACTACGCTCATCGAGCCGTTACTACATTCCGAGATTTCATGATAAATCTAATAAAACATAACATAAAAAAAAAACAATAGAATACTAATACAAACATACATTTTATGATGCATAACCTGTGATGAGAATATCACTACAGCAACAGCATGAACAATAGTATATTATCAGACTATTATATGAAAACTGGTTACAGTTTTCATATAAAATAAATCTAGACAAATGCCAACTACCTATTCATTGTTTGTTAACATATTTTTATAATCTATTCAATTCTTCATGTTTTCTACCAACGTCTTCAGATGTTATGCTACCTACAATTACGGTTAGGTACAAATAACTGATAAATATTTAATTATCCTTTCACAATACTTGATATTATCTTGTTGATAAATGCATGCCTTGTCTCATTACGAAAGCTAGTTACCATGGAAATCGATACTATCAACACTACACTTATCTTAATTAATATTTTATGATGAGTTAAGAAACAATTGATTACCTCTTGATAATATAAATTGAAATGCCTACAATTTTGGTATAGTTTTGAATTTGAATGATCAATTGTAAAATGACCAACAATTTAGCGACATAAAGAACGAAAGCCGAAACCGTTAATTGATAATGATTGTTCAATTTACAGCGATGACTGATCTAATTTATCTGATGAATGAGCTTGTAGACATGAATGGGAAGATTCAAATCGACGGTATCTACGATTCGGTCGCGCCGTTGACAGACGCTGAGAAGAAACGGTATACGAACATTGATTTTGATACCGATGGCTACAGGTACGATGTACTCACATTTCTTCCTTTTTACCCGACTGCGTCAGAAGGGTTATTTTCTTTTTCAGGATTTAGATTTGAATCTTTCTATCTTTGATTTTTAGGGTTCCGTTGCCAAATGGTAAAAAACGGAACCCTTATAGATTCGTCATGTCTGTCTGTCCGAGTATGTCACAGCCACTTTTTTCCGAAACTATAAGAACTATGCTATTGAAACTTGGTAAGTAGATGTATTCTGTGAACCGCATTAAGATTTTCACACAAAAATAGAAAAAAAGCAATAATATTTGGGGTTCCCCATACATAGAATTGAAACTCAAAATTTTTTTTTTCATCAAACCCATACGTGTGGGGTATCTATGGATAGGTCTTCAAAAATGATATTGAGGTTTCTAATATCATTTTTTTTTTAAACAATAATATTTGGGGTTCCCCATACATAGAACTGAAACTCAAAAATTTTTTTTTCATCAAACCTATACGTGTGGGCCCTGTGGGGTATCTATGGATAGGTCTTCAAAAATGATATTAAGGTTTCTAATATCATTTTTTTCTAAACTGAATAGTTTGCGCGAGAGACACTTCCAAAGTGGTAAAATGTCCCCCCCCCGTAACTTCTAAAATAAGGGAATGATAAAACTAAAAAAAATATATGATGTACATTACCATGTAAACTTCCACCGAAAATTGGTTTGAACGAGATCTAGTAAGTAGTTTTTTTTTAATACGTCATAAATCGTAAACCACAATTTACCTTTCATTCAGTCAACTCAAATATAAAAATTAAAAAAAAAAACATTTAATTTCATAAACGATGATGACGAATGATGATGATGATGACCTGCAGGTTTGTACGGAACCCTCGGTGCGCGAGTCCGACTCGCACTTGGCCGGTTTTCATATTTCATACCATTTTCTAATGGTGTATTCACAGGCTTACATTCAGTCATCTTAAATTGCTCCAGAACTTTCTGTATGTAATTATTTTGATCAAGAATTATTTTATTTTCTTCTTGTCTTAAACGCATTCCCAATATATGTGTAGCTCGGCCAAGATCTCTCATTTCAAACATCCTCATTAGCTCTTCTTTCAGCTTCATCTTTTCTGGTGTATCTTTACTGAAAATTAAAATATCATCCACATAAAGTGCACATAAGTTTAATACGTCATAAATCGTAAACCATAATTTACCTTTCATTCAGTCAACTCAAATATAAAAAAAAAAACATTTAATTTCATAAACATAAACATTATGCATAAACCGTGAATACCTGCAGGTTTGTACGGAACCCTCGGTGCGCGAGTCCGGCTCGCACTTGGCCGGTTTTTTGTATCAAGATCTGGGTTCCAATTGGTTACAAGTGTATAGAAATTAAAATGAATGAACTATGTCGTATTTTCTTGCTTTAACAATAGAGTACTGGATAGCGAAGCTAATATCATTATGTACTTTATTCAGTGCGACAAAAGTCTAAAATACAGTCGACTGGACTAATATAATTATTCTGAGATGAAATAATGATGTATATTTTTCTATCAGATCCCTGGTTCCCTGAATCAGGTATAGATGGTAGATACACCTAGATTATTTCCTAGTAACGCTTAACGTGAAAACTGCGGTCTACCTACTGTAGGTATAATAATCTACTCTGAGTATTAATTAAATATTATTATTATTTGCCGTTGCTGTCTCACTGCTGGGCGAAGGCCTCCCTACTCTCTTTCCACGTGTCTCTGTCCAGAGCTGCCTTTAATTAAATAAGAAGGAAAAAATCACTATCATATCATAGTATAAAACAAAGTCGCTTCCCTCTGTGTGTCCCTATGTATGCTTAGATCTTTAAAACTACGCAACGGATTATGATACGGTTTTTTTAATAGATAGAGTGATTCACGAGGAAGATTTATACGCTGGCGAAGCCGCTGGTAAAAGCTAGTATATTATAAGTAGATCTGCAATACAATTATCAAAACAATGTGTAATAAGTAGAGACAAGTATTTGTGCCATCTGTTGTTAATGTAAACTGATACGGTATCTGAATGCTATTCGCGGAATGAGTCAATATTGAATTATTTCGTTGTTTACGATATTGCGGTCTTTGAACCCTAGACTTTTGATTCGTATTACACCAAGTGTCCTTACTACATAATTAGACATTACATTGTGGTAATTTGAAACTACTGCTGATTCATCATCCTTATTCCGTACCTATATGTAATCGTTGAAATGGTTTCCTAGTATTATATTATAGGTATCAATAGTACCTATGATTCTCTCACTAACAAAGACCCTAATGATCGAAATATCTAACAAATTGAGGACCTAATTGATTCTGAGTGATAGCTGGCACGTGAATATGTGATCAATCAGGCCACTAGAGTAGTATCAGACTGTCCAGAATGATTGCTTATATCAATCAATAAAATATGGATCCAGTTGTCACGAGCTCTTAACTAACGATAATTATTTCTTCTTTGTAGAAAATCCATAGGTGCTCCTAAATTGGCTCACAATGGCGACAAGGAACAAATATTGATGCACCGCTGGAGATACCCCAGCCTTTCACTACACGGCATTGAAGGTATACCTAATTGTATTCACTTTTATTTAATAATGGACAAATATGCGTAATATTTAATTATTTCATGTAATAATTTGTCATCTAAATACTTTTTCAGGAGCTGCTTTCCAACCCGGAGCGAAGACTGTAATTCCTGGAAAAGTTATTGGCAAGTTCTCCATCAGAATCGTACCGAACCAGGAACCCGAAGAAGTAGAGAAGCTAGTCTTTGATTTCATCAACAAGAAGGTTAGAATTGAAATTACAACTTCCTTTTATAAATAGCTTAGTCACACAATATATTTATGGTACAGGATTTCCTCGAATGCTTCTGTGAGCGATAACAAGACTGTCATTGTTTAACACAATAGTTTGAATAATTGCGATATTTAAATAATACCGAATGAGAAAATTAATGAGCAGGTTTTGCAAGAGATGACTCAGGGATTTTACCACAGCAAACAGCAGCATCTTATATCATTATGCAGCAGCATCTTATTTCAAACCATTATGTAATGATTAAGGCATTTACAAGGCAGATGTGACTGTACACGAAGGAGATGCCCTAGGAAAACATCATCATTATTTCAGCCGTAAGACGTCCATTGCTTGGGCACGCCACAATTGCGGCGGTAAGTCCCCTCTTTGAGGAGTGGATAGAGAGGCGCCTCGGCGTTCTCACCTTCCGCCAGACGCAGGTTTTCACCGGGCATGGGTGCTTCGGTGGGTTCCTGTTCAGGATAAAGCGGGAGGAAACGCCCGGGTGTTTCCATTGCGAGGATCGTCTGGAGGACACGGTGGAACATACATTGGAAGTGTGCCCTGCCTGGGCGGAGCACCCCCGTGTCCTCGTGGAGGCTGAAGGATTAAGAGAAAATAAACCAGGATTGAGTCTAGAACAATAGATTTATTATGAACGACATTACCGTGACAACTTACAAGACAAAAGAGACAGTATAATCCGAACAAGGGGAGTATGTAAAACGCGCCACCTAGTGCAACAAATGCAACTTATTTATGACTTCTTAATCTGTTTGGTTTATACTTACTAACACCTGCCCTTAAACTAAACAGTTTTTAAACCAAGATTAGAAACACAACTGAAATGCTTTTCTCTACCTAAAGACTTTGTCAGTACATCTGCGTGCATAAATTCAGTAGATAAGTACTCTAAAATCGCAATTTTATCTTTAACAATTTGCCGTACAAAATGATGTCTTACATCTATGTGTTTACTTCTACTATGATGTATTTGACTATTACATAGTTTTTGAGCTGACTGACTGTCGTTATACAATGTTACAGAAAAATATTTTCCTAAACATTCATTCAAGAGACTTCTAATAAATTTAGCTTCTTTTGCACCTTCACATAAAGCCATATATTCAGCTTCGGTGCTTGAAAGAGCCACGGTTCTCTGTTTACGGCTTTCCCATGATACAGCGGCGTTTCCTATTTTAAATACATAGCCCGTATAAAAACGTCGATCTAATTGATTCGATGCCCAATCCGCGTCAACATAGCCTGAAACAGAGAATGTGGATTTTTCATACACTATGTTATACTCTATAGTATCCTTTAAATATCGCAAAATACGCTTCGCTGCTTTCCAGTGTATATCAGAATGACAATTGTTAAACTGACTTAGTAAAATTGCTGCGTAAGCGATATCTGGTCTCGGACATACTGCTATATACATAATGCATCCCATAAGACTTCTAAATCTTGAATTAGGGTCACTCTGATCTCCTTTTTAGGGTTCCGTTGCCAAATGGCAAAAAACGGAACCCTTATAGATTCGCCATGTCTGTCTGTCTGTCTGTCTGTCTGTCTGTCTGTCCGAGTATGTCACAGCCACTTTTCTCCGAAACTATAAGAGCTGTGCTATTGAAACTTGGTAAGTGGATGTATTCAGTAAACCGCATTAAGATTTTCACACAAAAATAGAAAAAAAGCAATAATATTTGGGGTTCCCCATACATAGAATTGAAACTCAAAATTTTTTTTTTCATCAAACCCATACGTGTGGGGTATCTATGGATAGGTCTTCAAAAATGATATTGAGGTTTCTAATATCATTTTTTTTTAAAACAATAATATTTGGGGTTCCCCATACATAGAACTGAAACACAAAAAAAAAATTTAATCAAACCCTTACGTGTGGGGTATCTATGGATAGGTCTTTAAAAATGAAATTGAGGTTTCTAAAATCATTTTTTTCTAAACTGAATAGTTTGCGCGAGAGACACTTCCAAAGTGGTAAAATGTGTGTCCCCCCCCCCGTAACTTCTAAAATAAGGGAATGATAAAACTAAAAAAAATATATGATGTACATTACCATGAAAACTACCAACGAAAATTGGTTTGAACGAGATCTAGTAAGTAGTTTTTTTTTAATACGTCATAAATCGTAAACCACAATTTACCTTTCATTCAGTCAACTCAAATATAAAAATTAAAAAAAAAAAACATTTAATTTCATAAACGATGATGACGAATGATGATGATGATGACCTGCAGGTTTGTACGGAACCCTCGGTGCGCGAGTCCGACTCGCACTTGGCCGGTTTTCATATTTCATACCATTTTCTAATGGTGTATTCACAGGCTTACATTCAGTCATCTTAAATTGCTCCAGAACTTTCTGTATGTAATTATTCTGATCAAGAATTATTTTATTTTCTTCTTGTCTTAAACGCATTCCCAATATATGTGTAGCTCGGCCAAGATCTCTCATTTCAAACATCCTCATTAGCTCTTCTTTCAGCTTCATCTTTTCTGGTGTATCTTTACTGAAAATTAAAATATCATCCACATAAAGTGCCAAAATTATAAGATGGCCTTTGTCATCAGATTTTATGTAAACACATGGTTCGCTGAGAGATTTTCTGAACTGGAGGTCCGTTAGAGCATTATCTATCTTATCAATTCAATTCATTTATTGCAGAACATAGAAATAAATACATTTTGAGATGTTGAGTAGATGTGCAGTTAATTATGTCCTACCAATTAAGGCATGCAAAATATTATTTATAATTACAAACATACACAAGACAATTTAATACATTTCAAAGATTGGTTACTAGTTATGTCAAAGAAAAATCTAAATTATTCAGTTCAATACATCGAAATTGACAAAAAATATAGCATCATAAATATTAAAAATTGTGAGGTCTAAATTATTGATAAAATGTCAAATAAATTTACGGTCGGAATATAATTTCGTCAAACACAATATGACATGTATAATAATATCAGATTGGTCAAAAACAGATTAAATTAACAATATGGTAAACAGATAACAAATCGGACTCAAAAAACATTCACCTCAATCCCAACAGACATCATAACAATTTCTTGTCTGACATGTACTCGTTTAAAGTGTAATATGCCTTATTTATTAGAAACTTGTTTAATTCATGCTTAAATTTGTTATTATCATTACAGTCCATTAAGACTTTAGGTATTTTATTATAAATCTTTGGAGCCATACCTAGAAAATGTTTACTAAAAATCGCTTTTTTGTGTTGTTTACTGACTATTTTATTTTTGTGTCGCGCCAGACTAAATGTTCCAAACAGGTGAAGATTACTTTTAACAAATAGAACCACCTCATATATATATAGGCAAGGCACTGTTAATATGCGGAGATTCACAAAGAACGGTTTGCAGATATCCGTGCTTACAATCCCGCAGATCGCCCTAACGCATCTCTTTTGCGCTCTGAAAACCATCTCCATGTTTGTGGAATTGCCCCAATATATTATGCCGTAACGTAATGTAGAAGTTACGTAGGCATGGTATGCTGTGATCAATGGTCTTTCATTGACCTCTTTTGCAAGATTTCGTAAAGCGTATGCATGCTGACTCAGTCGATTACATACACCGTTAGTGTGAGTTTTCCACGTCATGTCTCTATCCAACTCTATTCCTAAAAATTTTGTAGATGACGCTTCTGCAATAATTTTGTTACTATATCTAACATCAGGTTTTTTGTGATTTGTCCGTTGTTCAAAAGTCATTATTTTAGTTTTATCAATATTTATTCTTAAGTTATTCGCGCTTATCCACTCTATTAATATTTGGATACATTTATTTATCTCTCTCTCTAGTGTCGCCGCATCATTTTCGCTAAAAACTACGGTGCTATCATCAGCAAACAAGACCATTGGATGGTGTGTTTGTCTAGGCATGTCATTAATATAAATAATAAATAATAAAGATCCCACAATGCTTCCTTGCGGTACGCCATAGGTATTAGTTCTCTGACTTGAGACATACGTACGTTCATTTTTTGATATTGTACATACTCTATCTAACCGCGTAACTTGTTTCCTGTCCGCCAAATACGATTTCAAGAGGCTTAGGGCATTGCCTCTAACCCCATACCGTTCCAACTTCTTTAAAAGTAGTGTCCGATCCACAAAATCAAAAGCTTTGCTCATGTCCATGAATAAAGTTGCTACCGGACGTTTCCTGTCAATACTGGTAATAATATTATCAATAAGATTAAACATTGCCATGTTAATGTTCTTTTTTTTTCTAAAACCGTATTGTTCTACAGCGAAAAGATTGTTCTGTTCAAAAAACGAATAGAGTTTGTTGTGGATTACTTTTTCTAATATTTTGGAGAATATCGGTAGTAAGGCAATAGGCCGGTAGTTGGCTGGGTCCTGTTTGTTACCTTTCTTATGAAGAGGTTTAATTACAGCAATCTTCAACCTATCCGGAAACACACCCGCTTCTAAACACATATTTATAATATAACAAAGTACTGGTGCTATAATAGTTGAAACAGATTTAATTATTTTTGTTGTAATTTCATCGTACCCGGAGCTGTTTGTATTATTTAACGAGTTAATTAATTTTATGATGTCATCGGGAATTGTGGGAATTAGAAATAAGGAGTTACAGTGAATGTCAAATTTTAAATTGTGATTATTAATATCAGTAATGTCAGATGGAGATGAGGATTCAATTTCGTCAATAAAAAGGTCATTAAAAGTTTGTGCAATATATTTTGGGTCAGTCACTTCAGTGCCATTTATTGTAAGTACTGGTATTCCTTCGGGTGGCCTATTGTTTTTGCTCTTATTTATAATTTGCCATGTAGCTTTGCTCTTATTGAATGCATTATTGATGTGGTTGTTATTTTGTGATTTTTTAGTCAAACTAATTATCGTTTTTAATCGTTTTGTATAGTTTTTAAATATTCTTCTGTTATTGGAATTGGGGTGTTTTCGGTATTCCCATAGCATTTCTCGCTTGCGTTTACAGCATAATTTTATACCTTTACTTATCCACCTAGGTTTCTTTTCTGCATAGCTTTTTAGTTTTCTAACTGGAAAACACATATTATAAAAAAGTTTAAAGGTGTCATGAAACTTATTGAATGCGTCATTAGGTTCATTACAGGAATAAATGTCATTAAATGTTAGATTTTGTAATCATACCAAGCCTTCGATACTTGCTTCAGCCCATATATTGCTTTATTCAATTTAAAAACATAGTTTTCCTTCCCTTTCACTTTAAACCCATCTGGCTGCTCCATATACACGGCTTCTTTCAAATCCCCATTCAAAAACGCAGTTTTGACGTCCATGTGATCAACGTGCATGTCCAAGTTAACTGCCAGGGCAAGTAAGGTACGTATTGTAGAATATCTTACCACAGGTGAATAGGTTTCCTTGTAGTCTACTCCATACTTTTGGGTAAAGCCTTTTGCAACAAGACGAGCTTTATGGCGTAATAATTGACCATCAGTTCCCATCTTCTTCTTGAAAACCCATTTACATTTCACCGCTTCCTTTCTTGCAGGTAATGATGTCAAACTCCAAGCCTTATTCTTTTCAAATGACTCATACTCATCTATGATCGCTTTCTTCCAGAGTTCACTTTCAGGTCCAGACAACGCCTCGTCAATAGTCAACGGTTCATCACTGCGGTTCATGATGGTCATGGCCGCTTCACCAGTTGTGGCGTCTTCTGAATCTTCGTACTCACTCGTTGACAAATCTGAAGCCATATCAGGAGTCCACGTAACATCTGAATAATTATCATCAGGAGAAGAATTAGAATCAGATATTTCTACTATTGATTCACGTGGTCGTGGTGGTGATTGATGTAGTTCAGTTTCATTACTGATCATCTCGGTAGTCGCGCTATTACTATTATCACTACTGAGATCTATTTGACAATCATCAGCACTAGTTTCCTGATTATGTTCTAAATCCTTGTACATTTTATCCTCTAAAAATTGAACATCTCTAGACTTAATACATTTAGACGGATTATCTGGATCTGCCAATCGATAACCTTTCGACTCATTACAGTAACCAGTAAAAATGTACCTTTTACTTTTGGCATCTAGTTTCTTGCGTCTTTGATAAGGAATCATAGCATACGCAATACAGCCAAAGACTCGTAAGTTAGATAGATGAACTTTATTACCAGTCCATTTTTCCTCCGGTGTAGTTCCTCTCACTGCCTTGCTCGGTGATTTATTCTTAATAAAGATAGCTGTGTTGACTGCCTCCACCCAGAACCTCCGATCCATTCCTGCATCCTGTAGCATACAGCGTGCTGACTCCATAATAGTGCGATTGGCCCTCTCCGCAACACCGTTTTGTTGTGGCGAGTAGGGCACGGTTGTCTGGTGCTCGATGCCATGCTGTCTCAGAAATACATGGAAATGATTATTAACATATTCACATCCATTGTCGGTTCTAAGCTTCTTTATTTTCAAATCAGTTTGATTTTCCACAAAATTCTTAAATGTTTTAAATACTGGCAACACCTCATCTTTTGTTCTAATAAAATAACCGAATGACATTCTAGTGAAATCATGTATAAATGTCAATAGATATTTGGCACCACTAAACGAGGAGACTGACATTGGTCCACACAAATCAGAGTGTATAAGACCTAGTCTTTCAGTTGCTCTATTGTGTGATTGTTTTGGGAATGGTAATCTACATTGTTTCCCTTCAATGCAAGCTACACAAGGGGTATACTTATGATCAGTGTAATCAATTCCACTAGCCATACCTTTCTTGAGTAAGTCCATACTTCTCATGTTCAGGTGCCCGAGTCTGCGATGCCATAATTCTTGGGATGACCTCGCCTCACACAGATTCGCAGCTTCTGCTTCCTGCCCTTCAGACAGAATCTCCATCGAAGGTTGCCCTTTTAGCTCTGTCTGACAAACTGTAGCCAACTCACGTCCATCTGTCACAGTGTCCAGTTGATAGACAGCATTCACCTTCGTAGCACTTGCAACGACTGTCTCACCACAGCCAATTCTGCACAGTTCTGTATCAAAATGCACACTTAACCCTTTCTCTGTCAATTTGTTAACAGAAAGTAAATTAGTAGACAAGTCCGGCACAAAAATAACATCACTAATTTTTGTAGTTTGTGTAGTGCCTTTCAAAAATAATTCTACATCACCATGTCCCTCACTGAATATTTTGTGATTGTTCGCAACTGTAACCAACCTCGGAGTGTCCACAACATAGTTCTTGAGAATGTTTTTGTTGTTTGCCATATGGCAAGTAGCACCGGAATCAACATACCACGCATTTGAGTTAATATCCACTGCCAATGCCGTAAGTAATGTCCCGTTCCACGCTTTCTCACTCTTTTTATAACTTTTGTTTGTTTTTGTTGGACAGTTTTTCGAATAATGACCGGGTTTTTTACAAGTGAAACACTTTAGTTTTGTAGAATTTTTGTTATTTGATTTCGACGACCGGTTTGTCAACAATGCACTTTCTTCACTTTTATCAAACTCTCTGCGTAAGTTTTCTTGTAAAAGTTTGCTTTTCACGGTTTCACTGCTCAGTTTTATGTTCGAGTTTTCCAATGCCATAATTAGTGGGTCATAGTTTGTAGGCAAACCACTCAACATCAACACTGACAGGAAATCATCGTCCAATGGAGCACTAATAAATAAATAAATAAATAAATATCTTAGGACAACCAACACACTGTTATCTGATCCCAAACTAGGCAGAGCCTGTACTATGGTAACCAGACAACTGATAGATATACTTATATATTTCTAAATACATACATATTATAGATAAATTACACCCAGACACAGAACAAATGATTGTGCTCATCACACAAACATTTGTCCTGGGTGGGAATCGAACCCACGACCTCAGTCTTTGCAGTCAGGGTCACTAACCACTAGACTAACAGGCCAGTCGTAATATCTCGTAGTTGTTGATCTAAATCACTGATCTTCATGAGATACGCTTCCATATCACTGAATTGTTCCAATTTAAATCCAAACAGTGTTCGTAAAAGTCCAAGTCTTCTACACAGCCCCCGGTCCTCATAAGCATTTTTGAGGTTATGCCAGGCTGCATGTCCGGTGTTGACATTTCGCACATGCGCGAATGACGACGGCTGGACCATGAGACATATTTTCGCTAGCGCCCTTTGTTGCTTTCGCGTGTCTTGAACCTTGGGTACACCCGGCGCCGATTCCTCTATGCAGTCCCATAAGTCCTTATGTATTAAGTACATGCGCATCAAGAATTTCCAATTTCCGTAGTTGGAAATGCCATTTACTTTCTCAAAATTCACGGAAATTCCAGAACTTGTAGCCGAACTAGCCGTTGAACCAACACCGCCCGTGCCGGCGCCGCTGCCATCACCATTAGACATTTTTTTTTTTTTACTTTTACTTTTACACACCAAATATTATTTTTATTTAACTATTTACGCATCCTGGGCCCATAACCTGAAGGATTAAGAGAAAATAAACCAGGATTGAGTCTAGAACAATAGATTTATTATGAACGACATTACCGTGACAACTTACAAGACAAAAGAGACAGTATAATCCGAACAAGGGGAGTATGTAAAACGCGCCACCTAGTGCAACAAATGCAACTTATTTATGACTTCTTAATCTGTTTGGTTTATACTTACTAACAGAGGCGATCAGCGGCGGCGACCTCTCGCGTCCGGCCCTGGTGCGAGCCATGGTACGGAGCGGGAGGGCATGGGAAGCCGTCACCTCCTTCTGCGAAGCAGTAATACTCGCGAAGGAGGAGGCGGGGCGCGTGAAGCAGTGGCAATCTCTGCGCCCTCACGTCCCTAGCCGCCGCAGTAGGAGACGCCCCGAGAGTCGATAGCGGATTCCCTCCCGACCTTAGGCGCGAGCAATGGGTAGCTCGCCGCCCGGTAAGAACCAGGCTCGGGTCGACGGCGTGTAGTGTTCCACGCGTGCCTCAAAGAAATGTCAGCAGAACTGAAGGGGTCTGCTAGGACCGATGCCTGCCAGGGTCGCAAGATTGTTCGAAAGAGACACCGTGACCCTGGCACATGGGCAACTGAAGGAACACGGGTGGGTTTAGTCAGTAAAAGTCTGACACGGTCTCCCGCTCCGCCCAGAGCGGGAGAAGTCATTTGATGATTTCCCATCCACAAAAAAAAGACGTCCATTGCTGGACATAGGCCTCCCCAAATTTGGGGGGTTGTACCATAATCACCACGCTTGGCAGGCGGATTGGCAATCGCAGTATGGTGGTAAAACGCATAGAGAACGCTACATACAGGTTGCTGTTGATTATTGTGAACAATTTCATACTCCTCCGTCAGCGTAGTTTTCGTAAAAACTGGTATAAAGTTTTTGCCACAAGTATTAGTATATAGATTACTAAATTAAATTGTGGATGATCGCTCTGTATTGCAAGAAAGAAAGAAAGGATTGTAACAGTTTTTAGATTAAAAAAAGCCGTTGGAAGGATTCGAAATGTTTTTTACAATGAAAATTAATTATTCAGTATTACAATATTAGTTAGGTATAGCAATTCATTATCAATATTTATATGACAATATTCGGAATGCATCCGCTCAAATTATTGCTTTTTTGTTTTGCAGTGGGCGGCTCGGGGCTCTCCTAACAGAATGCGCATCACGGCACAGAGCGGGCGGGCGTGGACAGAGAACCCTGACCACCCTCACTACCAAGCGGCGGCGCGCGCAACCAGGATGATCTATCTAGTAAGGCTTTTTGATTCGGCAGCTTAAATGCACATATTGGGCATTGTGCTATAAGCCTATTCTGGCTCTCAGTGCCCGTTCTTTCCCTCTTTACATTTCCTGGGAGTCTCGGATTGATTAATAAACTTAGTAGACGTTTATGAATCAATCTGAGACTCCAATTTCTTCCTGAGTTGCCGCATGTATTGTGATTTTATGTTATGTCCTTTATGAATCATTGGCTTTTGCCAGCGGTTTTGCCCGCGTGGTGGTTGAAAATTATTCTATGTGTTTTACAAATTTTCACATTTATAATATTAAGTAGGATATGTTTTATACTTTTTTTTAAAATTCAAAACACACAACATCACGCCTGTAATCCCTGATGGTCACGTGCAGCCTATTTCTCTATTTATCGAGTTATAATTAAGTCCCATGTTGTAACTAGCCTAATTGATGGCATTAGGCTGGTTCGGGCACAATTTCAGACTTCAGACTACTACTGAAAAATCCTGATGGAAATACTCAAAATTAACACAGATATAATGGTATAAATGTAAAAAATTTAAGGCGTTGCTGGCCTTCCTCGAGGAGCTGGAGTGGATCGAATAACTGATTTCCCGCACGTACGTAAAATAGGCGCTCAGACGTGGAGTTGCGGACACCAGCCCGTTCTATCTATTACCTATGGTATAAATGTTTTGTTTTTGCTTTAGACGGAGCCCGACATGTCGCGTGAGGGCGGCTCGATCCCGGTGACGATCACGCTGCAGGAGGCGAGCGGCCGCAACGTGCTGCTGCTGCCCATGGGCGCCGGCGACGACATGGCGCACTCGCAGAACGAGAAGATCAACGTGCGCAACTACATCGAGGGCGTGAGTATACACTTCTTTATTACATAGTAAAAAACAAAGTCGCTTACCGCGTCTGTTCGCTTAGATCTTTTAAACTCTGCAACGGAATGGTAATGCGGTTTTCATCAATAGACAAAGTGATTCAGAGAGAGTGAGGAAGGTTTATATTTATAACACGCGGGCAAAGCCCCTGGCAAAAGCTATTATTGTATAACTAGCGATCTGCTTCTGAAATCTTATTACTTTATTATAAGAAATGTAAGTTTAATTTAATTTAAATTTACGTGACATTTAGGCTAACAAACGTAAAACAATATTTATCATATCATCACATTAGCAACCAATAATGTTGCCACTGCTAGGACACAGGCTTCCTCTCAGTGAGAGGGAGTGGGCCATAATCCACTATGCGGGCCCAGTGCGGGTTGGTAGATGTCACATGTCCGCGATGGGTCTAGGACACGACGATTTCCTCACGATGTTCCTTCACCGTTTTGAGAGCAGTGGTGATGAAATAATGTACTCAAAGTGCTTGCTTGGGTTCGAACCCACGACCTACAACCCGAAAATTGCGGCCGTTACCACTGGGCCACCACTGCCCCTCAAACAATATTCTGGACATGTATACAAAAACAGAGAGAAAACAATTGCACATCGAAAAATTCGTCCACATCGCTGTCAATGGATGATTGATCAAAGAATAGGCTAGCCAGGCATATTTCGTAAAACCAAGTGGCACTCGGACCGACCAGTTTAATATTAGTGTATTATACACACCTTTCGAATATACGCTGTAAATGATGGTGAAAACCGCATCGAAATCCGTTTCGTAGTTCAGAAGAAAAACGGGTCACTCAAACAGACACGGAAAGCGACTTTCATTTATATGTATAGGTGTCCTTTTACCGACAACAGATCAAAAGATAAACGGTGTTAAAAAATTTAGTTACAATATAATATAGAATCAGCGGTTTCTCATGAAAATCCTTATGAATACCCATACCCGAGGAACAGGAAAGGTCATATCGGACGTCTACCGATTAAAACCACTACACCACACGGTTGTCACCTTGAAAACATGACCAGGGGCTTACCATTATTAGTATTTAAGGTAACAGCTTTACGCTCACGTAACTTTTATCGGAATTACATGACTTATTTCAAACTTGGATTCACCTGGAGTTGTCATAAGCAGGTCATGGCAAATTTCAGTTGTGCCTTACCTATTCGTGTTGACCATAAAGTGTAAATTGTAATTGGGTCACCTAGTTTCGGTCACCGATTAGTGTATATTGCTTTTAGGTTGGCCATATTTGGTCGACCTGACTAGTGTTTCGTGGAAACTTATTCTGTTCAAAAAGAATTCGGCGACCGGCCTATTGTAACGAACAAATTCGGCTAAACCAAAGGAGAGCCTTTGCAAAGATTTTGCAGAAACAACTCACCAAAAAAACTGACCGGCGACAATTCAACAGTTTTATAAGGTTTTTTTTTTCATAGTTTTAGTGATATATGAAATAGCACCAGTCATGGAAAACTGACAATAAGGTACTTATGTCTTTATTCGGTAAAATATATCTCGTTTATAAAACATATCCCGTATTGACAGTTTTATAAAATAGGTCCTGGTAATTTTTGATGCTGTTCTGCTTAAACTCTGATGTCATCTAGGTTTAAACGATAATTCCGATTTTCCTTCATTGTCAGGGCAAGCAAGCTGGCTGTTTGACTAATGACCATGCTCATAAATCTTTAAACTAAGATACTGAACAAATATGTATTAACTTGCTATGAAATATATGTAGGCATAAGAGTGCTCATTATTACAAGGCGGGCGGGGCTTCGCGTTACAACTTATCCTGGTGTCTACAATACTATACAATATCGAATATGCAAAACAATACGGAAAAGTGGATATGTAACATAACGTAATGATTAAGTCATTACGGACATAAATGATAATTGGTGTCGTAACGTAATTCTTATGTCACCAACTCACTACAAAAGTGCTAAGTAGTAACTTAGTACTTTTGCAGGGATGTTTAAATGTGTGAAATTATAACATAACGTCATGTCTACCGGCAGCATGCGTAGCATGACTACCGTAGAAATGGGTTTTGTCGACGGAAGAATAGACAACATTACAGATTGTAGAAAGATTAAAGATTGTAGAAAGATTTGTACCGTTTTATGCTGGCGTAGCATGACAATTCTAACTCTATTCTACCAAGAATAGACAAAGTTCTTTCTATGGTGGTCATGCTACGCGTGCAGGGGTAATCAGAGAAGTATAACACGCGAGGATAGACAACGCACAGCCTAAATGGCTGAGTCTAGAAGCATAGTGTTGCACAAGAGTTCTTTACATAACGTTTAATGGACAGGCAGCCTTAGAATGACCGTGGTCCTAAAGTCTGCCTGTCCTTTGGAGGAGCAGGATTTCCAGAGAGCAGAAAGGAACGGTGCTGTGTCTATATTAACCAATAGATTTTTTGCATACATGCGAGGCGAAGAGTTAAATTCTATAGGATAATATTGGCACAGCTCCAATGGCCAGGCAGCCTTAAGGGGTTATATAGGGGATGAAGTTTGTTATCATTTTTTTATTTCAAGAAGTTTCTCATTTTCGCCAAGGGGAAATCCCATCAATTTAATTTCATCACCCCTGCTCCGAAATATGTGAAAGAAAACAGTGTGAGGAAAACAGCATGAACGAAACATTTAAGACATGTGACATCCACCAATCCGCACTGGCCCCGCGTGGTGGAATACGGCCCACTCCCTCTCACATCAGGGGTCTGGTGTCCCAGCAGTGGGAACATTATAGGGTGATTGTAATGTTGTGTACGTGAAATCCCATCAGCTACGGCTTGTATCTATACTAGCTTTTGCCAGCGGCTTCGCCCGCGTATTATACGTATAAACCTTCCTCTTGAATCGCTCTATCTATTTAAAAAAAACTGCATCGAAATCCGTTGCGTAGTTTTAAAGATCTAAGCACACATAGGGACAGACAGAGGGAAGCGACTTTGTTTTTTATACTATGTAATGATAAATCTCAAACGTGTCATAATTTTATGTCACCACTATTTAGCATCTTTGCAGGGATGTTGAACAATTCCGACAATATTGTGATATCATTAAAAGAACAAAAACATGTCGTGTGATATCGCAAAATTCTGACGCGTTCGTATGTTTATAAACAAAATCCATCCGCGTAAAAACCCGTTGATTTTCCCGTCCAAAAAGGTGGGCTTCGTGACTCTTATCACGTAGGTACATACAAAAGTCCCGAATCGAAATAAAATGAAATAAATTGATTTTCTCTTCTCAAATCACAACATTTTAAACTTGGCAGCCGTTAACAATATAACCGCCGTTGGCAATATTATGCAGTGATTCTGGGAAGTGACCTTTGAGTAAATCTAGTATGCGAATGCTTTACAATGGTTTGTAAAGCTTCCTTTTGCCCTTAGAAAGTGGCTCAAAGATGAAACTTACTTTATACCATGTACGCAAAAAATGGGCCAAAAATTGTTGACGAGTCTTATAGGTGTAGTATTAATACATGACGCAAAAACTTTGCACCGGAAGGAGGAGTAAGAAATTCCGCACATCATCATCTGCCTAGCCTTTTCCCAACTATGTTGGGGTCGGCTTCCAGTCTAACCGGATGCAGCTGAGTACCAGTATTTACATGGAGCGACTGCCTATCTGACCTCCACAACCAAGTTACTGGGTAATACGATACCCCTTGGTAAGACTTGTTGTCAGGCTTTCAGGCTTCTGACAACCCGTAACGACTGTCTAAGATCTACGAAAGACAGCCGGCACCAACGGCTTAACGTGCTTTCCTAGGCACGGAAGGGTCTTGGTATGTAAAGATGGTCGGCCATCCACTGCCAGTTTTATAAGAAATTTCGCACAGCTGATGTTAATTTGGAGATGTAGTGTAGAAAGCTAAAATATTTAAAATAATAACGATCAAACTTACCATTTAAATTAAATATCGTCGAATTTCAACCATTGGGCGACCACTAGCTAGACCTATTGTCCTGATAACTAATAGTTATTAGATAAACAGGACCGACTGTAGGTACTTACAAAAAAAAAAACAAAAACAAAAATATACGCGTCGAATTGATAACCTCCTCCGTTTTTTTCGTCGGTTAAAAAACATATGAATTTTCTTTTCTTTTTCATTGACGTTAAATTACTCCCTAGAAATTATGATAGAGACTAGTTTAAATGTCTCGAGAAATCCGAGACTCATCGATCTCAAAAGGGGACTTTTTATGTACCTATACAATAGTGATTTTTAAAGACCTAATATTTTAAGGAAATAAAAGGTGCTAAAGGCGAGTGAACTAATAAGATAATAGACAACACCCTTTGAACGACAACATCCTCGTGTCACAAAGCCTGAAAGCCGCAACAGCTTTTTGAAGTGTGTCCTACCACTTACTGGCGAACGGTCGAAGGAAAGACTACGCCTGTGGCGACAAGGCGCTTCCCTACCAAACCTATTCGTTCCACCTGCTGAAAATCTCGCACCTGGACCCGATTTGCTTTGGCTTTCCTGGAAGTCTTTAAATAGACTGAGTGGCTGAAGGTGTAAAGGGGCTTTGGGGATTAAAGTTTTCCAATTTCGAATAGACTCATCAGTATTTTGGCTAATATGCTTTGGATTTTCCAATGCACATAAACCGAAATGATAAAACATTACTTTGGGTTAATTTATCTAAATAACAAGTATATAACTAGTCGATAGACTACAACAGTATTCAACATGTTTTTTAAGTCGTCTCCCTTACCTTTTCCCTACTATTTTGGGTTTGGCATCTCTTTACGTGAAGCCATTGCTTATCTGACCACCACAACACGATACCCCTTTATAACTGCTCTCGTTAATTTCTTATATTTTTGTTACAGATAAAGTTGTTCGCGGCTTACTTCCACGAGGTTAGCAAACTCCCAAAGGCAAGCAAGTAAAATGTTTAACATATATGTATATTTGTGACTTTGGACGCAAGAACGTTATTACGACGAGCAGTATTTTCAGGAGGGATTTTCTGCATTACCGTTAAGTACACATATTGCATAATTATAATTATGTACGTTCTATCTCGCATAATATATCTCGGTGCCTTATCCGTATACTTGGGACTGATGTACTGGATTATTTTACTTTTTTTACATATCATAATCTGTTCTTTATTTTTATATAACGCAGACCTAGTTCATTTTTGTATTATGTAGTTTTGTTTTGCTTTATTTGCTTGTATCGTGTAAAATATTTTGCATAATAAAATTTTCATATATTTACTTGACATTTTTATTTAACTCCAATTAATCAACATTATGCTACACGCAAAGAAGCATGAAAGTAGAATAAATGCTGTGGAAATGCGTTCCTTGCGAAGCATGTGTGGTGTGACTATGAATGATAGGCTGAGGAATGATGTGATAAGAGAACGGTGCGGTTTAAAAGAAGATGTAGTGACAAAAATTGAAAAATCTATGCTTAGATGGTTTTGTTATGTTGAGAGGATGAATGAAGGATGGCTCACAAAAGGTATTTACAAGGCAGATGTGAGTGGAAACACCGGGAGGGGACACCCTAGGAGGACATATAGTGACCTTATTGGTGATGTTCTTCAGAAAGGTCAGGTGCGTACTACCCTTAACCGGCGTGTGTGTATGACCAATTGTATGAACCTAAACGAGGCAAAAGGAGTGTGTAGAGATCGTAGCAGGTGGCGTTCCGTGGTTTCTGCCTACCCCCATGGGAAAAAGGCGTGATTGTATGTATGTATGCATGCTACACGTGCACGTGCATTTTTCGAAAAATCATTGAATGGAGAAAAAGTTTTAGACCGAACAGTTTTGGTGATTGAAGGAACACTTTTTGGTTTCACATTGGTTTGTAAGCTGAGATCAATGCAGAGATCCGTAGTCATCTTGTTATTTGACTATGAATTGCCAAGATATCCTTACGTAATTGGCCGTACAATATATTGCCATACATGGCTTCTGATGATAAAAACCATACAAGAACAATGGGAATCTAATCAGCCCATTATCACCATGTGCGACTGACGGATTGGTAATCGCAGTTTATTTTTGTTATTATTTAAGGATGAAGAGTGTCTATCTGACTTCTGTACTGCCACTGTCAAGAATATAAGAATAATTTGAAGACATAAAATAAACATTAATAACGTGGTTCTAAACCCCAATGCGTTGAAATTTTTCATCGGTTATTAAAATGCAGAAAAAGAAACATTTGCTTTTCCATACATTTTGACAGCTTAGGTAGGTTTCTATGGAACAACAGTTTTTTTTTTTTGTAGTAGAAATAATAGGACAGGAAGAGAACAGTTACAGTTTGCGCGTCGGTCTGCAATCACGAATCTACCATATGGTTTTGAATGTTCTTTCATACTGACGATCATGGCGAGGTTAGAAATTACGGTCTGATAATGACTATGTGTAGTGTAGATAAAGTTAAGCCGTTTGTTTCGGCTGTCATTCGAGGATGTTTGACAGCGTTACGGATCGTATTACCCAGTAACTGGGTTGTGGAGATCAGATAGGCTCCATGAAAAATATTGGTATTCATCTGCATCCGGTTAGACTGGAAGCCGATCCCTATCATTATAGAAAGACGTTCACTGCAAACATAGGCTTCCTCCCAAAAAGGAGTTTCGCCAAAATCACCACGCTTGGCAGGCGGGTTGGTGATCGCAGTATGGTGGCTAAATACTTAGAGAACGCTGGTGCTCATTCTCTAGTAAGTCCCTAATTCGCCTTTTACGACACCCACCGGAAGAAATGCGACCCCAAAATAGTTTTTCTGCGCTGACCCTTACAACAAACTGCAATCACGCATCTGTCTACCGTATGGTTTTGAATGTTCATTCGTAGTGACGGTCATGGCGAGGTTATAGAAATTACGGTCTGATAATGACGATGTGTAGAGTAGATAAGGTTGATGTTTAGTAAAACAGGAAAAGTGTGGTAAAAGAAAACCTCACGTAATGTACACGTAAATGCTAATTAAGAGGCGTCTAGCCAAATTAAAGATAGACATTAGGTAACAGTGAATACATTTGTATGTATAGTATCCTATTGTCGGGACACGGGGCTTCTGTTTGTGAGTAGGAGGGGGCCGATGGTGGACACCATTCCGGTTTCGTGCGAGTTGGTGGAAGATATTTAAATGCAAAAAAAAGTTATGATGCACTTCTTTTTCATCTGCTATAACAATAACTACAATTAGTATGACCGCTGGGCTTACCAATACCGTTACGTTACGGTATTGAAGGATCAACTTTCATAAACGATCACTAATGATCAGTAGGTACAGACGCCAGCACATCAAACTACCCGAAACTGACAAATTCTGCCAATCAACCTCGAACATAATGCTTTAGCGATAAAGTTGAAAATCTATTAAAGAATTTTGACAGATTGTAGTAACGTGATGTGCTGGCGTCTGCACATCGTGCTGACATAAACTAAATTATTCTAACTATACTACCTACTTTTGATAGATTTTGTAAATGAACGTAATAAACAAACACTTCAACAAGTACAGTCGTAGTTTACACTAGACTTAGATTAGATAAAGGGTCACACTAGGAAGTACTCGATAAGGAAAAGAGGAAGAAATTACATGGGTACCGATAATAAAACATAATTATTATGTTGTTCTGGGGATTTCTCAAGTCGTGTTCTATGCGCAGCTTATTGTTTATTTACACGTTCTAAGAAAAATATATATAGTAGGTACTTACAAAACAAATCTAAAATTACTAGCAACCTAAATCAATCGGTACGAGGTGTATGATCGGGTTGCAAACTGCTTTCAATACCGTCATAATTTGACTATTTGGTTGAAGCATTGGGCCGCGATGTGCCGCGGCGCGGGTTCAATTCCTGCTCGAAACAAATATTCATAACTAGCTTTTGCCCGCAGCTTCGCTCGCGTTAAAAATAACAATAAAAAACCCTACAAAAATATCAATTCAAAAGTTAAAATGAAAATCTCCAAAAGAAAGTACCGCAAACCCATACAAAACAATAAATTACTAATGAACTTATAGAATGTGAAAATGTGAGTAAATCATGCAAACCAGAGCCAGGACACGACAATAGGCACACCCACCATCTCCGGACTTGTCGCTCAGCTCCGCCTCGCAGCCGCCGGGACGCGCCTCAACCGTGAGCGTCGTGTCACCGGTCGCTGCAGTTGCGTCGAGCTCGAGCGACGAGATTTTCTCCCCACCGTCGTCACCAACACCACAACGGCGGCGAGGAAGAGGACGGCCACCAGCGAGCTTGGGACCTCGAAGCCATCAGGCCTCGAGCAGGGTCCCCGCTGCCGGTGGAAATGTGTCGCGCATGCGATGGACCCAGTCCATAAATGAAAATGTGATGCGCGCATATTATGGGGCTACAGAGGGAGGAACTAACCTGACAGCGTACCGAGTTCGGATGCTTTCTCTGTTTCAGGTGCTTGAACCAGCCGTCAACGTCTCGGCCCAACGATTGTCGGATCAGGTGCGCGTCATTCAACACAATCGTAGATTGGATGACGCTACACTTGATCGGCTGCGCTCGGAAATGCAGAATAGCCCTGTTAGTAACCCTCCCCCATCCCAGAATGTCATGCATGCGCCTGCCGATGTTCTGCTGCAGGCAAACCAGCATGATGAGGAGGAGGAAGCCAGGGCTACATCTGCAGATAACCTGTGCAATGTGGATATAAGGAGCAGTCTGGAGGATGCGATCCGTGAGTACCGGTTCATATCACCAGACCTTAGACCACGGCTACCACGTTTGCCCATGAATAAAAGAAACAGAGCACTGGTGTGCGCCCTGGATGCGCTGCTGCCAAATTTTATTGACAGCAGTACAGACCTTTGCGATACACACTCAATCTTGTATTGCACGTCTGTTGCGGCTTGTCGTATAGCTCGAGTCAAATTCCCAAACACTGATCGAGCTGTACGACCAAAACCTGTCGCACCAGCCTGGCAATGCAGGATTGAGCGTCGTATTAATGAGACCAGGGTGCTCATCGCGAAGCTCATCTGCTTCAGGGAGGGCAATACACGCCCAAGGGTGATGCGCTTTGTGAAGCGGGCGTTCTCGGGAACTAGTATTAGTCCCCGGGAATATGTATCCCGTGTCACAGAGCGCATCGACTTCCTGAAGCAGAAAGTTTATGCATGGGCAAACCGTATCCGTCGGTATAAGCGAAGAGTGGACCGGTTCACTCAGAACCGCATGTTCCAGACCGATGAAAGGTGGGTGTACAGAGCCTGGGAGCGACCCAACCCAACTCAAGGTGTGACTGACGCGTGTCTACCAAATAATAACGACATGAGTGAATTTTGGCGAAGCATTTGGTCGGTGCCTGTCAGTCACACTGAAGGACACTGGATGCGTGTTGTTGAGCAGGCATGTGAGTCAATACCAAACATGGAGGCAATTATCATAAGCCCTCTGGATGTGGCCCGTGCAGTCCGTCCGTTGCCTAACTGGAAATCTCCAGGACCGGACGGACTGCACAATTTTTGGATCAAATGGCTACAAAGGTCACATGCCTGCTTAGCCTCACAATTCCAGTCATCTGTAGAGACTGGGTCGCTACCACTGTTCTTTACGACAGGAGTTACCCACCTTCTTCATAAATCGGGTAGTACTGCGGAACCTAAAAATTATAGACCCATAACTTGTTTACCGACGGTCTGTATAGTTCTTACATCCATTCTTAGAGAAAAAATTTCACAACATATTCAAAATAACGGAATTATGTCGGTGTCTCAGAATGGATGTAAGAATGGGTCCCGTGGTACTAAGGAGCTGCTCCTTATAGACATGACCATTAATTAGCCAACAGGTTCGTAGATCTCGGAAGGATTTGTCGACATGTTGGATAGATTATAAGAAGGCCTATGACTCGGTGCCACATACATGGCTCATGAGGGTGCTGGAATTGTACAAAATAGATGCAACTCTACGCACCTTCTTGATGTCGTGTATGAGGCAGTGGAGAACGGTCCTTCTCTATCCAGGATGTCCACAAATCCAGCAGATCAATGAACCGATCAGGATTGAGCGAGGAATATTTCAGGGCGACAGTTTGAGTCCGCTTTGGTTTTGCTTAGCCTTGAATCCTCTAAGCACACTGCTGGAGGATTCAGGTCTAGGCTATCGATTGAGAAGAGGAGGTCAGTTGATATCACACCTCCTTTACATGGATGATCTGAAACTCTTTGCCCCCAACAATTTGCGACTGATGGAGCTACTGAAGGTAACAGAAACGTTCAGTAGCGCCATCAGGATGGAATTTGGTGTGGACAAATGTGCAGTCATGCATGTAAAGCGAGGGGAGATTGTAGAATCCGTGGGAACCGAACTTACGGATTCTATACACCTTAGATCCCTCTCCTCAACCGAAACCACCTACAAATATTTGGGTATGTCGGAAGCATTAGGCATCAATGCTATCGACATGAAACAATCGCTGAAGGAACGTTTCTTTGGCCGCCTGAAAAAGGTATTTAATAGTCTTTTATCAGGCGGCAACAAGGTGCGTGCCTTCAACGGTTGGGTCATGCCGGTTTTGATGTATTCTTTCGGCATACTCAAATGGACTCAGACGGAACTTGACGCTCTGGATAGGAAGGTCCGTACATTGCTGACGGCAGATCGGATGCATCACCCACGGTCATCAGTGATGAGACTGTACATCCCGCGGAAGTGTGGGGGTCGAGGTTTCTTAAACGCTAAAACCCTCCACAACCGCGAGATCTGCAGTCTCAGGGAATATTTTCTTCAAACTGACGTGGGGATGCACCGAGATGTGATCGCAGTGGACAAGGGCCTCACCCCGCTCTCCTTGGCGAACGAGAACTGGCGCAAACCTACAGTACTGGATACTAAGGATCGTAAGGAAGTATGGCAAAGCAAAGAGCTTCACGGTCGCTTTTTCCGGGCCCTCCATGGGCCTGATGTAGACTTTTTGGCGTCCGTATCCTGGCTGCGTTTCGGCGACCTCTTTGGGGAAACCGAAGGTTTTGTCTGTGCGATTATGGATGAAGTTATCATGACGAATAACTATCGGAAATACATTGTCAAGGATGGTACGGTTGACATCTGTCGGGCATGCCACCGTCCCGGTGAATCAATCCGACATATTATTTCCGGTTGTTCTCGTCTCGCTAACGGCGAGTACTTGACAGACACAATCTAGTAGCTAGGATCATCCACCAGCAACTTGCTTTGCAGTACAACCTTGTGGAATCTGAAGTACCATACTATAGGTATGTGCCCGACCCAGTTCTCGAGAATGGTCACGCCACATTGTACTGGGATCGATCTATCATCACAGACAGGACTATTGTAGCCAATAAGCCTGATATTGTGGTGATAGATCGACGAGAGCGTCGTGCAATGATTGTTGATATCGCTGTCCCTCATGACGAGAATCTCGTGAAAGTTGAACAAGATAAAAAAATCAAGTATCTTGACTTAGCACACGAGATTGTCGACATGTGGGACGTGGATTCTGCAATCATTGTACCGATAATTGTTACAGTAAATGGGCTAATAGCGAAGAGCCTCGACCAACACCTCAGGAGGCTCTCACTGCGCGGCTGGGTCAAGGGCTTGATTCAGAAGGCAGTACTCCTGGACACGGCACGCATTGTCAGGAGGTTCCTCTCTCTAGAGCCCTGACCACCGGCAGCTTGGACCCTGCTCCCGATGCCGATGGGTCACTATTTTTTATATTTTTAAATGTTTTTGTAAGATTTTTGTAAAAATATTTAAAAATATACTCAATATGTAAGAAAATAAATAAAAGAACAATAAAAATAGAAAAAAAAAATTTTTTTTTAAATATTTCCTGTGTTACTTCTAATACCTCCAAGAATATGTGTACAAAGTTTCATGATGATCGGTTAAGTAGTGTTCGCGTGAAGGCGTAACAAACAAACTTACATTCACATTTATAATATTAGTAGGATAATACTTATACAACCGACAACCAACCAACAGATTTTTGTCGGTTTGGCTGGTTGAGTATTTGACTTTAAAAATGTACAGCACAGTGAAGTTACACTACGACTACGCACTGCTACGCACTGCTACGCTGCTGCTACGCCACTACTACGGTACTGCTACGCCACAGCTACGGCTACGCTAAGCCAGTAGAGCGTTGAGCGTTAGGCCGGTCGTCCATCGTAGGTATTTCCTAGTGTTATTGGTGACAAATATTATGGAGGTTAGGCAATAGACTGCTTATTTGTCCACAGTCTTTTAAGATCCGTTCCATTATTGCGTACCAGTTAAGATAGAAAGAAAATACATTTATTTAGCACGTACTAAAAGGTACACAATATATATACAGCAGGAAAAAGTAAAAAGAAAAAAAAAAAAGTCTAAGGTGCGATGTCATATAGTATGCCTCACGGCTGCGCCAAAAAAAAACCCAGTTCAGCATAAATGCCAGACAACTAGTGCCTAATGCTGGGTTTCAACTGGACCTGAAGTGTGAGGTGCCGCACGGAAGATGATATTATTTAGGTAGCTATAATAGTAGATGTAGTTAAACAGGACTCAGGTTCTATAAGCATTTGCTTTATTACATCAACATACGTTTTTTTAGTTATATTAACATGTAGGTATACGAGTCTAAAGTCTGATAACCAGCCTCACCAAGAGGTATTGTGATACCCAGAAATTGGGTTGTGGTGGCCTGAATACCAGTATTTTATATGGTAGCTCCATATAAAATACTGGTATTCAGGTATCCGGTTAGACTGGAAGCCAACCCAACATAGTCGGAAAGAGGGTAGGCAGATCATGATAGTGTATTAACATTGTATGACCATTTAAAATATAAGTTTTTTCTAAAATAGAGCTCACATAATTCCTGTTACACTTTTTAGTGTTTTTCTTATTTTCAGTTTTCCTTGAATGTTTATGTTCAAGCTACATTTACGAGTGCTCACTAATCTAAACTATCCAACAGGGTAGCAGGGACATCGGCGCAAACCTGTTACTATGGATGCAGTACACGAACCCTCCCTCTGAACCCCTCTGCGTTGAAATTCCATACAGGCTCTCAAAAAAAAACAAGTCAAAATCATGTCCTGAATTAATGGCTATAATTTGCACGTCTGTGCCACGGCTGCTACCCTGTATGTGTTTCTTCACAAGGCATGTTGAAAAAGAGAGTGAAGATTCAAGAACAGATATAATCCAATAGAAAGTCCCGACAATTCGACATTTCGTCGATCATTCCATTGTTGTCCGATCATTTCATCTGAAGGCGGGGATGACCATTCAAAACTAGGTATCGCACTAAACTTGAGTAGGTCAATGGCACGGTCGCTCAACATTTATCCATACTGAGTAGTAATACACACATTATATAGTATTAACATGTTGAATAAAAGGAGGTTGACCGTGACTGAGCTACGATGGTCACGAGCGACTCTTGGACGCTCGAAAAAAACACCAAACTTTTCACATGGTCCAAATTATGATAGAGGAAAAGAGAGACATTTAGGGATGATGGATAAGCTAAAGAAGATAAAACGTAACGAGTTCTTCATAAAATGACCTACAGTATAGGTACGTGTAGGTACTTCATCAAGCGACCCTCACACAAATAATTGCTACTTACTTTAATGGCCTTAAATTGGCAGTGGGTGGTTGTTAACAAAATTGTGTTTGTATTGGTAGGTAGCCTGGTACTTCTTATTTTGTAATCGTATTAGTTTAGGTGCGAGAGTCAAGGGCCCAGCCGATAAACGCTGCCCCTGCTGCGGCCATTGTTGACACACACACGTCTTACAGTTATGTGACCAATCCAGCTAACGGTTACGGGTAACGATTAATTTATCAGAGATTATATCTCATTTAGCACGCTTTTGATCCGATGTGGGCGATTTAATAAAAAAGTATTCTTTTAATTTTACCTCCCGTTGACATCGGCTGGTGAGCTAACGCATACCAGTTTGCAATACTAACATAAAAGAGGATAGCGACCGGCCCTCATTCACTCAGTCTGTCTCCGAGTCTCGCTACAGTGCAACGTTACGCTCCGCATGTTATTTTATATACCAATGTACCGTGCATACAACTTGTATTAAACCGGTATATTATTGTGAGACGCTTTAGTTATAAAATAAAATAAATCAATTCAGAAAAATATTTGAAAAACCTTCGTGCACCATAAGGACATCACTGGGTGAGTTATTTGTTTTGTTTCATTTTTGGTGCGTACCTGTTGTTTGTATTGGATGGCTGCAGTCATTTTAAGAAATCATAGTATTTATGTTTGCTTTCAAAAAATCCAGATTTAATTTATCTTTAGAAATATGGCGTACCTAGTTGCATACTGTTCCACTGTTTCCCTATAATTACTTGGCAATTGTTGTTCAGTAATCAAACAGACAGGTTCTCACAAATCTTGTGTAACTGTGCAGCGTGTGTATCACACATAACACAGGTCCGTCACCGCCTGGCAGATTATCATGCACGCTTTCTAATTTACTGTGACGAATTTTCGTAACAGTACGCGCACATAAACATCCATGTCGCTTTAATTCGTTGCACATTACTAGATACGTACCTGTTTAAGGCTGCTTAATCAAAATGACGTTTTCGGAAACTTTATATGTACTTTAATTAAGAGCGGGTTTCTCTTTTGGAATTAGTGTAATACTACCTACCATTTTAATTTCGTGTGCACTACTATCACTTAATCCCTAAACTTTCTGGTGTCTGGACAAAGTAAATACATCTTACTTAACTGAATCTTCAGAAGTTTAAGTCTTCGCGTCATATGAATGATCACACTAAAGTTTTATTTTCTTCATAAACCTAAACTTTCTTTGTTCCTTACCACACACATCTTTAACAAAATATTTTAACCTACATCACTAAAAAAATAATCAGCCACCCACACTTTGGTACGCAAACAACATACAAATAAAAAAATAGGAAACACAAGCAATGTCAGTTCCTGAAACAAGTACAGCTATTTGAGCACCAAACAAGATTTGACAAAGTCTTTGCCTACTTAGTATGTTTACAAATCATTCTTAGAAAATGGAGGTCGACGTAGGAATTAAAACCCATAGCTCCCTGAATGATAACTCTATTGTTGACGGTATCTCCGTCTTATCTGTAGCCCTTAAAATAAAAGATAGGTAGGTAGGTACTATCTTTATGACTATGATACCGATTCGACGATGGTGTGACTGGTTTAATCATGCATTTCAGAGAATGTAGATAATAATTAATATTATCAGGTATCTGTAGTACCTAACCTAGTTTGATTAGGTCCTCATATGATGGCCATTTGTGATGACGCTTAGGAATAAACTTTATTATCATGCATTTATGCATTACCTACTTTAAGAATCATGCTGATGATATGCATTACCAATTATTTTCTTAGAGGTTAGAATCACTCATTTTGATGCTGTCTTGGAAAATTGTTGAATAAATTTTAATGTAAACAATACGTTAAACAATGTCTTATTATGCAGATATTTATAGTACATTTATGTTGTTGCTTATATAAATAATTCTGAGAAAATTGTTATAATTGCAAGAACTAATGTTTTGCGAGCCCCTCCAATTACGTTTGCATATGCAATGACCTTGTAGTACTTAGGGAGTCTCTGCCATATTTACTTTTAATGAAATATTCACACTTATATGGTCCCTACAAGCTCACATGTGTTTTTTTATTATTGTTTGTGCATATGTAGCTACTGTATGGACCCAATCTTGCTTAATATACTTTTATCATCGTGTTAGAAGAAGAGAAGCTACAAGGCTTGCTTAGAAAAGGTACCTAGTTTCTTTGGGGCCAATTTCTCCCACCTTACATCATCAGGTATAACCCATAAAATATCTATCGTGCAGACTCGGTTATAAAAGAAAATGAAATCCAACATGCCAACAAAGGTTCGAACATTAACATCAGTTAAAGAGCGGCCGTGAAACTGAATAGAAAGTTCTTGTCATATCTACACAATGGAGTAAACTACTAATGATCATCATCAAAGAATGGCAAATATGGAAACTTGTTTTCTTTATTTCTTTAAAGGATTTCTTTTTCTTCCAACAATTGTGTGGGGGTGAAATATAGTGTCAAACTTCAAAAGCGTAAAAGAAAATCATCAAGCGTGATAAAAATCAGTGCTAAAGCATAATTAATGCTATCTATTTCTATCTGACGAGTTTCAATAGTTAATCAGCGTAATAGGTATTAAAAAGTAGATTTTGGTGATAGATTACTAAAGCTAAAAAGCTTAAAATGATTGCTGCACGGTGATTTGCACTTGCACACAGAGTTCTTCAAAGTATTCTAAGAAATAACCGAAAGACTTCAAAATATTTTTTTCAATAGCACACTCAATGTGTATACAGTTATAATCGACGGCCAATTGTTATTCCGTCAGCGTGCCGGTTCTGTTCGAGGATCTTATGCAAACGTTACGCGTGCAATGTGGTGTGTGGTGGCCTTAATGTTTCCGAAAAAATGGACCGAACGAGCCGAGGTCACCAGAAACACTCATAATATTGTTCGAAAACGGCACAGGCAAATAGTTTTGGAGGAAAAGGGTCTGTATTATTGGTATGATGGTGCTTTACAGGACAGCTACGTCTTTCAATGTCGAAGAATGAATAAATGTGTAGAATTACGCTTTCATTGGAAGTAAAAGGAGTTTAGATCAAAACAAATAGACGCTTGGAAAGCTAGCCCACTTCGAACTACCGAAACTAAGATACGCTAAGGAGAAGAAGAACTTTGATTTATGAGTGTTTTAAGAATCCTCTTCATGATGGTCACTAGAAATGTTGTATATCTCGATGCCAATATCGATTTTATCACCTCTTTTTTAGTAGGTTGCGTATCATTGTAGGTATTTTATAGGATTTTTCATTAAGAGCGCTCGAACTTTGAAATGAAATAAAACAACTTGTTTACATAATATTGACACAATTATTATTTCATTTAAAAGAGCATTCAATGACATTATTTATGGAATATAATATCAGACAAATGCCGCAACTCCGCTGTAGGTCGTGCATCCTGAAGGAACAATTTGTGACGACATTTTCGCATTAATGGGGTTCAATTGCACGAAAAACGCGAATTACGTTGGCCTTCAGGGCGGCCATTGCCTGTGATTTATCTGCATAGACCCAGAGATTTCATGTTGCTCCACAGAGAGTTGTTGAGATCTCGATGGCCGGTTGATGTCACTACCACACGAGATGACGAAGCCTGCGACCTCTCATCCAGTTTTAAGGTTTACCGTGCAGTATGGCAAGTGGCGCCATCATGTTGGAAACACATATTTGTGAGATCCATACCATTTTTCTCTCATTTTAGGCCACAAAAAAAAAATCTTAGCATCATCCTATACTTTACTTTTTCGGAGTGTGTGTTCTTTTCATGATGGATTTTCGTCGCTCCAAATCTGGAATAGACTGTCTGGGATTTTCTCGCACACTGTCCCACGGCAACAATTTTTAACCGACGAAAAAAAACGGAGGAGGTTATCAATTCGACGCGTATATTTTTTTTTTTGTTTGTTTTTTTTTTATGTATGACCACGCATAACTTTTTACATAGTAGTCCGATTGTTATAATTCTTTTTTTATTGGAAAGGGTATACTCCGAGGGTGGTCCCATATAAATTTGGAAAACAAAATGGGTTCGCCCTAAGGGTCGGAAAACATCGGGATGATTGATTGTTCACTCATTGATTGTAATGTATAACCACGCATAGGTATCTTTGTACAGAGTAGTCCTAGTTTGATAATTCTTTTTTCATTGGATAGGGTATACCTTGCCAAGTATTATATTAAAAAGTTAAACCGCCGAAAAAAACAGAAAAGCAAAAAATAATAAACCTTAAAATTATGAGTCGGCGCTTTGAGTGATCTTTGTTCATTGATTTTTCAGCGCCGACTCAAAGTTTTTTTCGGCGGTTTAATTTTTCTCCAGTAATGTTGCGTATTTTCAACGTACAGAGGCACTGTTTTATCGATCACCGACCCGATTGTCTCAAATTTATTGGTTAAACGACGGATTGTGGACTCTGCAGAACGGCCATAAATGCCATAAATGGGACGCAACGAACGCAACGTTAGGCGAACAGAGCACTGATTTAAAAAAATTAAAGAATTTCCACGCGTCGTCGTTGAAACGTGTAGCGGACTAAATATGTATTCTCGCCAAATTTGACAGCTCTCGCTTATAAAGATTGCTGCTAAACGCTGTCAAAGTTCGAGAGTCCCTATAGAAAAACCCTATACCTAGTTTCCCGACCTCAGTTTTTAGAATTTTGCTGAGAATGCGGCGGTTTGTTCTTATTGTTCAAAAAGTTCAACTTTTTGATGTTCCGTTTATTAGATTACCAATACTACACTTTACACACTGCTTGTATCTACTTTTTGAACCGACTTAAAAAAAAGGAGGAGGTTATCAATTCGACTGTATTTTTTTTATGTTTGTTGCCTCATAACTTTTGACTGGGTGAACCGATTTTGATGATTTTTTTTTAATTTGAAAGCTGGTGCATCTCGAATGGTTCCATTGGTTTCATTTGAACAATGGGATCTATGTGAAAACCATATAAGTCTTAAATTTGCATTAAGTATTTGCGCGACAAATGAACGAATAACGCGATTAGATTAGTGCGGGGTATCTACCGCACTAATCTAATTCTACCATAACTAAAAAGTTAAAAATAAAAACTTTTTACAAAAAAATAACAACCGACTTCTTTAAAAAAAACACTACAAAGTCAAAAATAACTTTAATTTCGGAAGTCGGTGGCAAAAAAACCTTAAATACAAATCCTAAGACACCGAATTCCGAAATTAAAGTTATTTTTGACTTTGTAGTGTTTTTTTTAAGGAAGTCGGTTGTTATTTTTTTGTAAAAAGTTTTTTTGCAAGCTATTAAGTGTGTTACCTGAATTTCATAAAACGGTATATCATTCATATTTTAAGAAATTTGTTTTTCACGTTAGCTTGTAAACCTTGCCGGTTACATCATTTTTTTGTTAACCCATATGACCCCCAAATATATACACTGAGCCACGAAGGTAGAGGATGTCGTGGAGTACATCAGGATGAATACTCAGTTCACTTTGAGAGTCGACAAGTCGAAAAAACGCTTTTACGAGTAGAAACTATACAAACTAACTAGACTTACCTTGCCGTAACACAGTCTCTGACTAGCGCGGAAGGTAATGATTTTTTTATCTGTATACCGCAAATTAGTTTATTTTATTCAACTTAGTTCTAACAGCAGCTTCTTTGTTTAGTCTGGAAGTTTAAACAAAACATATCGTTTTGGCGTACGAAATGATTGTTTTTTTTTTTAAGAATGTGTGTTTTGTAAATTTTTAGTACTCATTTTGATTAATACTTGGTCTTAAGTTGTGGTATACATTGTTACTTTTACTTTGGATAAATAAATAAATAAACTTTAAGATAAATCTGTAAATACTTAGTGAAACTGTGAAACTGTCGGAAAGCAATTTCTTATTTATTTGTGGGCAACTAAGGCCCATAGACAACATAATAAACTAATACAACTCAAAATGTGTTATTTAGTTAGACTAAAAGGTTATTTTTTGGAGTTTCTTTTTCATCGGTTTCACTTTTGATAAAAAGTTTTAATTATTACGTATTACTTCATTACGTTGTCAACGAGCCTTATTGTCTACATTAATTTTATAAAGAGGAAAAAAAATGATTGTTTGTAATGGATATGCTCAAAAAATACTAAACCGATTAAAAAAAAAATCACCTATGGAAAGGTAAATTAGTCCAGAGTAATAGGAGCTATAAATTTCATCAAATGCTAGTCTGAAAATAAAGCAATTATTAGATATAACAACAAGCTTTCCGACTGTTTCACACTTTCACTAGGTATCTGCAGATTTTCCTTAAAGTTCTCCCTACAGTTTTCTACACCTAAATACGTTTTATAGTAAGTTTCTTAAACACAAACGATGTGCGAATGTGCGATCAATCAAGATACTGCATTAAACTTCAATATCAAAAGCTGAGTGTTTCCATAAAACATTCAATAAAAAGCCTGAGGTTCGCTGCTGGTTTAATAAAACCGATTCAGCAATACGCGATGCGCATACGACGCAGTTTGTGGCGGACGATCAACACATAAAATACGATATAAGCCCAATACAGCGTTAATCAAACTCGTTATAATATACATATAAACGATGCCGGGATTTATTCCCTTTTTGCTTGAATTACATGAATAATCTGGAATCATAAAGATCATTTTATCTTCACTCTGATGCGGATAAATGCCTGCGTTGCACATATGATATTTATGAGACAATGATGGATGCTGGGTGTTATTGAATTGTGGGAGAAACCACAATAACGTCTTGCGGGAATCCCGAGGCCTTTTCAATTGGAACAATGAAAATCCGTGAAATTGTTACTGCGCACGGTGAACAGATGCTACCTCGACAGATCTTTGCCTTGGGTTTTCGGAACAATGTGAGTACATTGTCGCAATCGTAAATGAAAATGTTATTTCAAGAGTCGTGTAAGCACAGCCGTTTCTGCTCAAGATCGAGGCACGGTTAATGATGACATCCGTTGCCCTAGGTTCTTCTTCTGGATTTCAAGTTTTTTATTTTTCTGTTTACCACGGTAGAAATTCAATTTATCTAAATCTTTTTCTTTTACTTGACCGCTCCGTATTGCTTCAAAATATCCATTACTTAGTTAGTTAACTATGAAATGTTGGTATTTGACTGTCGTTATTAAACTGACGACCATAACTCACATGACATAAACTACGTGGCGGCAAAATAATGACCATAATATGGCATATCTAGCAAATAAAAAATGTAGTACCTACCTAAGTAGTTTTATGGGGGTTGGTCACTTTTCTAGGTATTTTTAAATATGCTTACTATATACTTATGTAGACGCATATTTTGATAATTAGTTATATGTAATTGCAAAATTTCATTTCTTCCCGTGGGTGTCGTTAAAGGCGACTAAGGGACTTACTAGAGAATGGGCAGCAGCGTTCTTTATGCATTTTGCCACCATACTGCGATCGCTAACCCGCCTGCCAAGCGTGGCGATTATGGCAAAGCCCCCCAAATTGGGGGAGGCCTAAGTCCAGCAGTGGACGTCTTACGGCTGAAATGATGAATTGCAAAATAACTCACTTTTTCAGTAGGGATTTGAATGCCATATTAGTAGGTACTACTTACATGATATACCTAACGATTTATTGTTAACACAGACTAAACATAATGTCACGCCTGATTTCCCCGAAGTGTAAGGCCGACGAGTCTCTATAGAAATAGTACACTCATATTTCACCGGTTTATTGATGTACATTGTCTAATTCGAATCAACGGTTATGAACTAGGTCCTTCCATGCCCCAATGTCTACTTAAATGTACTAACCAACTTCTGAAATAATTCCGTCCTAATAGAATAAGTACTTTTGTTCAATAGTTTACCGAAAGCATGCTATATAAATTATTGCTGAAACAATAAAGCACAATGGTTTTTCGAAAATTGTTTTTCGTCACAGAAAAAATAAATGGAAAAACAATAAACTTACTGGCATCATAACCTGTTGTGAAACCTAGTTTCTCCTTCATAATACGTGATTCCATACATAAAACCATTGTTGTCATAACATTGTGTTCCGATCAATCACAGTTTTCGAGGCAGATATTTTTGAATATTATCTATACCGTAATGACACGGTTTTTCTGTCCGGTTGTGTAACAAATGTGTCGAGGATGACGTGTTGCCTGACTTTCGCTGCAGCATTGATTTCAAAGGGAAATCCAAGCATTGAGCGATACTGAGTGGCGGTGGCGCCACAGTATGACCTACTCGCGACTTGCGGGAGGCTGGGATTCCCTGTGACGTCACTCCGCTGAGCTCTTAGTGCACGTATGCACCATCAGAATTACTGATAATATAATTTCACCGCGAAGATTGGATACTTTCGTCGGAAACTCAAATGACGATACTTACGATTAAGGACAGCGCGGAATTACAATTTATTTCGATTCCGAGGGGCATTAGGAAAACTAGATAACGTTATAGTTGGGTAATAAATGTGGCCATTCAAATTTTTACTATTTTGTCAACATCCTTGTCGTAAAATTACGAATTGTACATGTGTAAAATTACGAATTGCGCATGAAATTAGGGGCCCTACTCTCTTAGTCCTTCAATCAATATAGGCCCGTCTAAAATTAGTTCGACGACGATTTTTCGGAAATAACCCTTCCCGATTTATTTACTTACTCTTTCGGCCGGCCAAAAGAACATCGGGAGTAAGGACAACTGTCAAATTGTGTTTTCATTTATTCCTAGTTCGGATCCCGAACTAACCTTATGTGCGAGCTGATCCGGGGTAGGAAGCGTTCATGGTTCACCCATTACTACGAACTTCGTGCGTAGACCCGCTGATATGTACTAAGTATCTACTTACTTTAGTGTGAGGTCAAATTAAATTCACTCATAATTTCTCGGAAACAGCACATTTACGTCCCACTTTCGTTTACATAAGACGGTGTTATTTCTTGAACATACATGTCATATCCTTTTGGATGAGTCATTTTAAAGATTATAGAGGTTAAATCTTAAATGTTTTCTGTAATCATTGTCCGAACATAAGAGGAAAAACAAGTCTGAGAATATACTAATGATCCTTGAAGTTATTCTGAAAATGAACAGAGCATCTTGTAAATTATGTCACTGGTCGTATTTGTGCACTAGGCAACACTTTGAATTTACGCGTTATGTATAAATCGTTTTAACACGTTTGTTCGAAGCATGTATACGTACGTATTACTTGATTGCAATATGTAGACGCGTGTCGGTTATCAGGTCAAGCTTTAACAAGCGTTATAAACAATACGGCTGGGGTTTTCCCATCCGTATAATCAATGCATTCCGGAACATAGTGGGGACAGACGATACGAGTAACAAGCCCCGGACGACGCTGAGTGTGGTACATTCGAGGCCATTAATCAATCACACGCCATTGCCGGACATGATTGAGCAGCTAACAGATATGACCCTCATTTTTGAACCTAGATTATTTAATTAGGTATAGAGATCTGATACATGATAATTGACTAGCTTTCACGAGTTGTTTATGTACCTACAGATAGGTAATTGGTCTACCTATCAGTCAAGTTTATTGCCAGCGTAATTAAAGCGGGCGTGTTGCAGCTGACTTCCAGTTTTGAAAGGTTAAAATAATCAATGTTTTGAAAATAATATATGTAGGTATCGTCTAATAAAATCTTACAAAGAGGATCACTATTTAGATATTTTTTGCTTTCCAATGTTCTTATTTTGCTGTGTGGTATTATACCTATATTATGATGGCTACACTAATCTATATATATAAAATTCAAAGTCCTGAGTGACTGACTGACTGACTGACTGATATATCAACGCACAGCCTAAAGCGCTGGTCCTAGAGACATGAAATTTGGACAGTGTGTTCTTTGTGAGTAGCAGGTATCCATTAAGGAAGGGTTTTTTGAAATTCCATCCCTAAGAGGGTGAAATGGGGGGTTGAAATGGTGAATTTTTCGACATCCACGTGGGCGAAGCCGCGGGCAGAAGCTAGTAGAATATAAAGGTAATGAGATCCAAATATCTCGAATGAGCGGAATTTAAAAGTCGAGACGAATCGTAGGTAATGGCATGCCGTATGTTTCGTGGGTAGCTGACCGCACTACCCCACCTTCTGCTCCGAGGAGAAAGCGCGGTGAAATGCCCACAGATAAAATACATTCTGTCTGGCTTAGCTAAGCGCTTTTTATCATAGTCGGAACCATTGAACCGTGTAGGCTCGTTACGTCGTGTTTGACAATACCAACCTACTGAGCATAACAAATGTAATGAGGCCGAAACTGGCTGTGTTTTTGATATTGGTAGGCACTTACTGTATTTAAGTTAAAGTATCTATGTAATTTTTGTTACTATGCTTACCTAGGTTGTGTAGGTAGATTTTTGCTCAGGCATTTTGTGTATCTTTTGTGTTATCCTTGAAAACACCCAATTTCCCCGAAATACAAACGAATCTCTATCAGCGATTAATGTATGTTTTGAAAATTTAGGTACATATAACAAAACGATAGATCATTGAGCAATCATCTAAAAATGAATTGCTGTGTAATTTTCTAACATATACGTCAACAATATTTACTCGAAAAACCCTATTGTTCCGCGTATATTTATGTATTTCCAACTACACTCATTCCGACTTGTCAGACCGGCGGTGTAAACAATAGCAATATTGGCGCAAGCATTTTAAATATGGCCCAATTATATTATCAATAATTACGTGAAAAACCATTTTTCTTTTGAAAAATATTTTTTGCTGATAATAAGAGCTATTACACCTGCATTTTAACATGTTACTAATTATGAGTCATTATTGATAGGTAGGTATAATCACATGTAAACATAGTATATAACTCCATGAGCTGGAACATAAATCGTCAATACATATTAGGATGTTAAACGAGCAGCAGTTTAGGTATCTCTCGCTTTGATTTTCTCCTACTATACACTATAACGTTGCTTGAGGAAACTGTTTCTGAAATTATGTTGTCTTATTGTTCCAGTGCCATCATGTTGAAAGTAGTGGCGGTGGGCCTCCTGGTCATTGCGACCGTCAACAGCCAGTGTTTCTACAAAGATGACGCCTCAAAGAAGTTGGATCCTGAAGCTCGCACCTCATTGTATCGAGGACAGCTGGAGTTCACTCTCAATTTGTTCAGCGCCATCAACAAGGCTGTCCCTGACGACAACATCTTCTTCTCTCCTTTCTCCGTGTACCACGCGCTGGTGCTGGCTTACTTCTCAGCTGGTGGACAAACTGAACATTCATTGAAGGAATCCTTGAGGATTGCTGAGAGTATGGTAGGTAACATGTTGCTTTTCTGTGTATTACTGTTTGTTTTCCCTGATCAGCAAAAACAACTTACTTAAGTGGAAATTAAGAACTGGACCGTTTTATTTCATTCAGGAAATTATTTGTCATTGGTTTTATTATTTGGTAGAAACACAACTGGTGTATTGTGAAATGAGTGAGTGTTATGTGAATCATCGGAGACTGCTAAATAAATTGATATGTGATTAAACTGTAGAAAAGAATCTAAAGAGTATCATTTAATCAATTCTAGGACAAGATCAACCTGATGACGGCATACAAGGTGGACCAGCGATCGCGGGCGAATAACAACAACAGTGACAGCTATGAGTTTACGAGCGCCAACAAGTTGTTCACGGACAACGGGCTGCAGGTGCGCCAGTGCATGCTGGACCTGTTCGGCGACGAGCTGGAGACGCTGGTAAATATCCGCACTGTCCTATTATTGGCTACAGACTGTTTGACGAAACTATAGCGTTTGCTTAAGTGTTCATCAAAGTGTTCACTTACCCCAATGTGCAGACAGTGTCATCATCGATAGAATGACAGCTAAGAACACAATAGTGTAATAGACAGTCTATATTGTGTCCGTAATTGTTATTCTGAAAAAAATATCTGAAACTAAGGAGCAACGTTTGCTCAAGTTGTATACATGCTTTTCAGTAAACTCTACAGTTTAATCAATTGCGTAGACACCATGTTTTCTATACGGAAACAATGACAAGGAAAATTGAGTGTACACGTCTAAAACAAAAGTATTAAGTCTATAATTAAAAATTGAATATTATTTGCAGAACTTCCGTGAGAACCCCGAAGCTGCTCGCACTTACATCAATGACTGGGTCAGCCGCGTCACAAAGAACAATATCAAGGACCTGTTACCTGAAGACGGAGTGTCCCAGTCTACTAAACTGGTGCTTGCCAACGCGGCATACTTCAAGGGCGTGTGGGCCTCCAAGTTCCCCAAAGAGAGGACGAAGAAAGAGGCCTTCTTTGTGTCCGAGACTCGTCAGACGCTCGTACCGTTCATGAAGCAGAAGGGGACTTTCCACTACAGTAAGTGATTATTTTATACAAGTCTGTGTCTACTTTTGTTCTCAAATATTATTCATGTCATAAAGATATGCAGAACATCGTAAAGATTTTTTAACCCTGCTTTTGTTTCCACTCCCGCGCCCCCGATTTTGTTCCTGAATTGAATTTCAATGTGTACACACAAACATTGAATATGATCTTCCTTCTCCTAGCGAAAGTTTGATAAAGAAATCTATCATAATTTTAAATTTAATGTTCATTCCAGTGGTAAGCGATGAGCTCGGAGCCCAGATCCTGGAGCTGCCATACAAGGGCAACGACATCAGCATGTACATCTTGCTGCCCCCTTACTCCATGAAGGAAGGTTAGTGTGCTTGTCCATCTTATTTTATTTCACAGCAGCAATTCCGTGGTTTTATTTACCGTAACAGCAATGTCGCTGTAAACTCAGATTCGTAGCACGTGTACCAAGTTGTCGGCCATGCCCATCTATGTTATGGGTTTGTTTTCCGCACTAAGTACGTCAGGTTGAGTATTGTGCGTGGGTTATGGTAGCCGTCGGTGGTTATTCAACCAGCCCACCTATCCAGAAGTGGACGGGTATAAATGAGAGTTCGATAAAATAAAAGAGAAAGAAAAATTACATTAAAAACATTATAACAATCGCCCTGGTGATTTACTATAAGAATTCATGAGTTTCTCTCTCAATAATTGAATTGTTGAGCTGTCAAAATCTGATATATAATATCAGATTTTGACAGTTTCCAGGAGAATAAAATGTACCCTTCTTACTAAACTACCTATAAATATATGTTATAAAATTATATCAAGATACGGAAATACATTACAAAAGGAAATACAGTTGTATTGAGAACTTCTTTTAAGACGATTACAATCTTTGTTTTAAAACCAAAAACACTTTCGATCCTATCGCCTCTCGTTTGTGTTTGATACAGATCTGAACGCTTAATCTGATATGAATGATGGTACTTACTGTTAGCCGTGCTTTCTAGTTCACTCGGTTGATAACGGTACATTCCAATTTAAGTCTTATGGATTATTTCTTGCTTTATTTGACCTGTACTCTCGAGGTTTCATCAATCATACTTTACGTGCTACCACTCTGCTACTATTACTCGCATGACTCCTGGCTGTAACTAGTCGATATGATTTAGTAATTATTCTGAAGCTGGTGGCTGTTACGATCCACGGCGCGTTCCGTTTTGTTCTCGACTGAAATATCTCAAAATTATCCACTAAATTAATTAAATAGGCGCTTACATAATTGCTAGCATGTGCTACGTAATTATTACATTAGAGTATCAAAGAACGGAGTATTGGGCGAAGACGGGTGTATCAAAGTCGTAATAAATTATGTCATGTCTTATAATGTTATAAGGAAAAACAGTTTTATCGCTTATGATAAATTGTGTGACTCAAGCTATGTCACGGTACGCCGTGCTCGCCCTGCTGGTACTCCAATGTAATGAAAAGGCTGTTACCACCCATATACATTATAAGGCCAATGAAGAATATAATTGTAATTGTATGTATTAATGCTGCTTTATCAACAGGTGTAACCAAAATTATCGCGAACCTAACTCCTGAGCGCTTGGCTGCCGTGGTGGAAGAAGGCTACATGGGTCGTGAGGTGATCGTCGAAATTCCCAAGTTCACCGTTGAAAGGAGCCTTCCCATGAGAGACGTAAGTGCAAGCAATAGCATCATAAACTTAAAAAAAATTTGCTGCCCCCATTACCTTCCTCCTATTGGGAAGGTGTATATTTCAATCCACCACCCATACAATAACTATGATAATTTACCTAACGGCATTGATCCTTGGTTATGTAATCAATCAATGGGGACAATCTCCCGTTTTCTAATGATTATGGGATAGAATAAAGTGGTTATGGTACTTTTTAGGATTCCGCAGACAAATGGCAAAACAAAACCCTTATGATTTTGATATGTCCGTCCGTCCGGATGCGACACAGCCATTTTGTTCCGAGAATATTGGCACTATATCGATGAATAGTGGGAAGAATCACACATCAAGAAATACACGCAATCTACATAGTATTAATAACATTGGCTTAAAACCGATGTTAGTAAAACATCCAAATTAACCTTAATTAATTAATACCTATGTGGCTCAATATATATGTTGGCACGTGCCTCCCCACCCGTGCCTAACAAAGGGGATGTCCACCTTGTCAAATAATATTTCTAGGAGCCTCCGCGTGACTTATCCATGATTGACGCCACCCTCATTCTGATTATAGCATGGACATCGTCATTACGGGCTTCCGCGAATATCTGCACAGCGCTGCAGAAGCGCGGAAGCCCTATCAACATCCTAAATCTATTATTACACTGAACGCGTAGGACGTTTTAGGTCCTCTGCGTATACTTCGCGAACATGCTGCACGTGTTTCTAGACGAAGTGGCATTAGGTCGTCAAAAGATACATCTTCACATCCCTACACGCAAACCTACGTGCTAATTTATTGCACCGAATCGCCGTACTACCGTAGCTAAGGAGGTAGGCCTGTAATTGTTATTGTCGGAGACATCCCCAGTTTAATCATACTTGCCACTAACTCTGCTGGAAGATAGGAATGACGGACGCAAAATGTAAAAGCATAGCAAGTATGCGATAGATATGAGGTCCAGCGTACAGCAAGAGCTCAACACCTAATCCGTCATGCCTGTGAGACTTGTCTTTTGATAAAGTAATCACTTCTGGCTTAAATTCCTCAGCATCGAATCTTACCTTTATCGCACCTTGCTCCTGAGTCAACGCGGATTGCACTCTGAAATGGTCTTTAAAAATATAATCCGCTTAGAAATGGTGTAGTAAAACCAAGGGATAACAAAAATCGCTGCACATAAGTTCGATCGATCGATCCAGTAATTTAAAATTTCAGATTACGATGATTAGATAAAGATTTTCGCTTACAACCGCAGAATTAACTCTGTTTTTATAATGTTACGTATGTTTCAAGGAAGATGAAAACTAATAAGTGCTTCTTCGTTTTAGGTGTTGGAGAGACTAGGAGTGGGTGACTTATTCAACGAGACCGCAGACTTCACCACGCTGTCGGAACAGCGTGGCATTCTCTTCGACGACGCCGTTCACAAGGCGAAGATTCAGAACGACGAGGAAGGTAAGAAACCGCAAATCAATTAGGGGTTAAGAGCTACAAATCGACAAGTCATTGTCCAAACATTACTCGTAACTCGACTCATCATTATACTAAAGCCCGTTCTCATAAAATTCTGAATCACACGGCACTTAATGAATTAGGAACTTTCACTATTCTGCAAAATAGAAGGCTATAAGGAAAACAAATTTAATATAGCTTTTACGTGTTTCATTTTGACATTTAGCTGAAGAAGTGTAGCATATACATATATTAGAAAATCAATCGTAGAGGTATTTTTCTTCTCTGTGCCTTTTTTAATTTTGCTGTTTTCGACTATCACATCGTTATTCCTCGTTATTAAAGTGAGTGTTCGTTTGTAGGCACAGTAGCAGCTGCAGCAACAGCGATCTTCGGCTTCCGATCGTCCCGGCCGGCGGAGCCAAGTCGCTTCGTTGCCAACTTCCCCTTCGTTTACCTGATCTACGAACGCCCCACCAACTCCATCCTCTTCATGGGCGTCTACAGAGATCCCAAGAAGTAAGCTTCGAAGGACGTCTTTAAGTAGTGTTTAAATCAATTTTATACAACATGTATGACATTTTATATACTACATAGTATTAATATTAATAATGATCTGTTGACGTAACAAAGTAGTTGAAGATTCATGAAAATAATTACGTACGTGACGACTTATGTTAATAAGAACACTTTGACACATCCGGAACATGACATTACGTTGGTAACCAATTAAAGAAAATAAGTTTGTTTCGTTAATTGTTCAGGAAAATATTTAATCATTTTAATTTCGTTAGATTATGTTTTAATACTATTTTAATTCAAGCAAAATATGTTGAATACATGAAATGAAACTCATTTTTTAGTTTTTAAGTTCACCTCATTTTAACTCATTTAATTAAGACAATGTTTAAATTAAATTCGTAATAAAAATCACTTTTTTGGACACTTGTTATACACGTTTTCAGGCAAATTTTGTTTCGGTAGTTGTAGATCATCATTTCGTATAAATGTGTTAAATGTACTGCGATAATGATTTTGTACCTACTTTTGTGATATCTACAGCAGGGTATAAACCCATTGGTGGTCGCCAGTGCACAGTTTTAGCTACCTACTTGATAAGTGAAAAATAATTTAGAGTAGTTATGTATTTATTTATTTTTGTTCTAAGACATTTTGATGCAAGATCTTGATTAACGTCGTTGAAATTATTTCATTTAAACTATTAAAGAACATTGAACGAAACACAATAGAAATTTAGTATACCGCAGTGTTTAATAATGTTAGGTATTTTTGTAATGACGCAGTTGCTATGTTTTTTTACTAAGTTAACATTTAATATTATGTGTTTAAAGACAAGTAAACTAAGTTATGTCTACGTGGCATAATCCAACAAATCGTATTTTATTTGAACCCTGTGAATTTTTCCACACACATTTTGTCATCATGCGTGTTTGCCAACAAAAATAGCGTTGTAATTTCTAATCCGTCAAGTGATCGCTTACTAGAAGCCGTTTCAGACGAAACAGTTATCTGGTAAGGAAACTCTACGGGTTATTAGTCGATTTGCACAAAATTACTCAACCCAATCGGGTGAATCGTCGCTTCAATAAAATGTAATGTAATGTACCTTGAGCTAAATGATAACTGATTTTATTTCTATAAGTAAGTTTGTACAAACACTTTTACACGTCAATCATATTTTTAAAACTAGATGTAGTCGGTGATTTTATCTGACTGCTCAGAGAAGAAAGGCCGAAACAAACTCGGAGGTCACAGTCTCTTTTAAAGTCCAGACATAGTTTTGGTCAGATCATGTGAAGACCACGTAGATTGATGTCCGAAATGGTCTTTTGAAGAAAGAACCACACAAATTGCGAATTCTCTACCTACGGAGTTTCAAGGGAATAGGAGGCCAGCTGATACATAAGCCTAGGCATTGGTACCGTACAGCAAAATATGTTGTTATTGCAATTTCTATAACAAAATAAACAAACTTGAAGAATCTCTTTGTAATGTCAAAATGTAGTTTTTATCAGGTATAAACCTAGTTTGGGAGCCAGGGGACCTATGCTTGTTATACAATTTCAGTATGTTTTAAAGTAATGTGTATAACTATGTTGTCACTTTTTTTAAACAAAGATTATTATTATTATTATCAATGCATCAGAGGGTATGTATACAGCCATAAAGCTAGATAAACCTATTGTTGAACTTTTTTTCTGTCTGTCTGTTTTTTTCGCCTAATCTCCGCAACGGCTGGAACGATTTGGATGAAATTTGGTCATTTACACTCTAGGGAAGACTGTTTTTATTTGACATTCAAGTGGGAGAAGCCGCCGGCGGAAGCTTGTTAAAAACAAAATCTTATAGGTAATATGTCAATGAGAATCCGCTGGCGTTGAAAATTCCATGTATGTACTCAGGTAAGTCGTAACTGAATCTTCAGTAAAGTAATTATTATCGTAGAATGTGTGTAAGTTTATAAGCTTAACCTTAGTTGTCTCACGATTACTTCCTGTCTCTCATTATCAAAACAGCGGCTTCCATAAAATGAGTAAAATGACAATAAAAATGCCATACACATTTCGCACGGATGACCAACTTTGCACAAACTACTTTGATTAAATGGCTCGATCGATTAATGACTCAACATTATGTAAATTAAAATGTACACGGACTAGGAATGACTAATTTGTTCTAAATATTTTGTGTAAAAAAATATTGTTCAACGTCTAGACAACAAAGTATCGTCTTAAGACAGCAATTTTGAAAAAAAACCTCAGTTCCATTGTCAGCCTGGTCGTGTACGGAATACAAAACAACTAAATTAGAATACCACATTAGGTTTATTTTTGATAATGGCGTCAACTGCAGCGGCGCGTGTGTCGTGTAATTCTTCGAGAACCTCATAAAAGTCAAAGTTATATAGTATTAAATTGCGATGCATTTTCCCTCATTCATATGAATAAAATAAATACATGTGAATAATTTTGTGGAAAATAAACGAATTCATGATGCGATCACTGACCGTGTCGTATTTGACGAAGAATATGTATAGCTGACTGAGATCTCGTGTGTTGCCGGACTAAAAAAATTGCACCATCGCATTTCTTCCCGTGGTTGTCGTAAGAGGCGACTAAGGGACTTACTAAGAGATTGGGCAGCAATGTTCTCTACGCATTTTACCACCATTCTGCGATCGACAACCCGCCTGCCAAGCGTGGCGATTATAGCAAACCCCCCTAAATTGGGGAAGGCCTATGTCCAGCTGTGGTCGTTATTCGGCTGAAATGATGATGATGATGACTGTTCCCTAACCATGACTGTTGAGAAAGCACATAAGAGTAAAGTATGCAGTATGCTACCCACCTAGTGCATAGATACTCGAAGTTTCGCGGAATATAGTGACATCGCCTATGAATGCGTTCTTGGGTGGTCCATCGAGTGCTAGACAGCAAAAAGACGAGATAAGAAGAGCTATTTTCAGAAGTAATTTAATATTGCACCTTTTATCTAGCTACATGCAAAGACGGGTTACTAAAAAATTTGCAGCAAAGTAAATTAAATATCATTTTGTCTATGTTACTTTCATTTGATTGGCAGAAATACAATGATACCTTACCTACCTAATACGTTTGCCACTAATTATCTATACAAATAAATAAAATTGGCGTGTCTGTTTTTAATATTAAGATAACCACTTTTTACTAAGTGTATATGGATGTACACACGGTACATATACCAAAACAACATTTTTTACAATTTTTGTCTGTCTGTCTGTTTGTTCCGACTAATCTCTGAAATGGCTGGACCGATTTTGACGGAACTTTCACTGGCAGATAGCTGATGTAACAAGGAGTAACTTAAGCTACTTTTATTTTAGAAAAAATAAATAATAGTTTAAGAAAACTAAAAACACGCTGAATTTTGAGACGTATGTCAGCGTAGTTTGTTACGTATGTCAGCGTAGTTTTCAAAGACAGTTTTTATGAGAAACTTTTTGTTAAATACCACGCGGACGGAGTCGCGGGTAACAGCTATTACCTATAATTTAACCTGAATTAACACATCTTACCGCGGTAGTACGTCCTCCTGCGTTAATTTCCGACATCCACGCGGGCGAAGCCGCGGGCAAAAGCTAGTAATATATATTTTCAAGTTACGTCGGCTAATTGAACCTCTATGTACTAAAACGTATTGTAAAACGGTTTCAGCGCTAAATTAGCAATTTCATTACATTGTCAAGTGAGTTTAGTGTTCGTGAGTCTCCTGTAACTACAATAAATTAACGTTGTTATGGAGTCTACATCGACGCGATATTATCGCGCACTGTCCACTTATCTCTGCTCTATGTAACTTCCGTGTAAGATCTATAGTAGAAAGTTAGAGCGCTTAATGAAAGCTTCATTTTGGTAGTTGATTTTTTACAAATCAGCTTTAGCGGTTTTCTAATCGCTGTGAAAAGGTTAAAACCCTTTTGATTGAAGATGACGCGTGAGTTCAAGTCAAATGTAACTACTTACTTAAATATATTTCTGACACGATGCTTATGATAGATAGGTATCTGGGTAACAGGCGGATTAAAAAGCGAATTAGAGATCGTCAGTCCCGACGTCGAGTCGACATGAAGTAAACATGTTAGATGCTACTCTATAAATAATTGACAGCCATTCAATATACATAATCCTTCTTTTACTGTTGTTTTTAATTAAGTACAAACATTTGAAACTCTAACATATTTGATTTAATTCATAAGGTTATAGGTCAGAACAATTTTGAACGCTCTTCGATCAGTTCACCCTGAATAAGTACTGTTAGGAACCGCACAATATTGCTAAACCAGCAATAGGCACTGGCCAGCCTCACGTCTGATGGAGACCTTTAAGAAATTCCTATTCTGCTCCATGCCTAATAGCGAGATGAGCAACAGATGTAGTGATTACGGACAATACGGCTGCCGCCCAAACAACATACCGCGGCCGCCGCCGGTGCATTACTGCCGCTGAGAGAACATTGACAATTACTCATCTATTACTACTAACTGTTCATGTGACTAGACATGAGTATCCTCACCGTTCAGTTGAAAATGCAGAATGCTCAGTTTTCACTCATAATGTACGATTTCCTGTAAGCGCGGCTACTAATGACGTCTGGTTACGTTGCGGACTTCGTCTGTTGTTTTCACTCTGCGTATCATTTATCATTTTAAAGATTCCTTCGTTTCCTACAGTGCTTTCAAAATTATATTTTGAAAAAAATTATGATAGTTATTTTGCTTTAACTGCGGTTTAGCTATACAAAGTAGGTAACAGTGTTAACCGGATAACTGCGGTCAAGAAATTTTCGAATTTAACCGTGAATCATTTTATTTAATTAACTTGTTAGTAATTGTCGAATTTTGCAACTTTTCTCCCATGTTCTGTATTGATTGCAAGTAATTCCGAAAAGATACTCGTTTTTTTGGCCAAAATAAGACTAGTTTCATACGAAAATCCTTTTAGCGCTGGACACCATTAGATGGCTTTTATATAAGTTTGTACGTTATGGATGTCTACGTAGGTATAAGCCAGTAAACCTTCACTGTACTAAACCTTATAGAGCAGTAATTCATCGTATTATTTGGCAAAATTCATACAGGTTTTCAATGTATAGCAATCAATCCTTATATGTTTGAATTTAGAGGCTATGTGAACTTAACCATTAAGTTATATCAAAGTGATAACTGGAAAATCGTCTCTAATTTATGATGATTGACGGCCCATCAGTCGGAGAAAGTTGAAGTGCCTCACAATATTCACAAGTCTGTTTACATTAAGTATGCTACAGCATTTGTATATTTTCTTTTCATCCGATAACATATCATACAGACACGATGTATGTTGGACTTTATATGCGCTTGTTTTTTTATTAGTCGTCGGAGCGCACGTCAACAGATATACCTATGTTTATATGAAGGAAGGTCGTCCGCTATACTTCCGTTTTGCTGTCCGCTTTCTTGAGCTCATAACTTAGTTATTTTGAATTCGTACGATCGCTCTGTTTACTTTATAAGGATTGTTGTCTGCCTTTATGTATCTCTTTTCCCTGTTGCTATTGATACGAATCCAGTTTTTTTCCATTTTTATTGCACGTATGCTCTTTATATGAATAAGGGATGTGTTTATCTACACCATTTATCTAAAATTGTTTCTTCACCTTTTTATAATTTAATATGCTATAATGACCTTATAAAGAGGTTGTTTCTTGTTTAACGTCGTTAGTACAAAGCGATGGTTGGACTGAAATTAATTGGGCGCGATGTTCTTTGTGCCGGTCGACAGGACGGACAGACGAACGATTAATAAAGAGCACATAAGTAAACAATGAGTGGAAAGCAGGTACGTAAATCCATCGGAAGTATTTGTGGCGTCGATAACATCGGTCCGTCCACAATAGAACTAATTACCGCCTTAGGTCGGTGCGTGTGCGCCGGAACCGCGGGAAACAATGCCCGTCGACTACCCGCCAACTATTTATATAGGTATGCCTTTTGTTAACTCATCTAACGTTATCACAATGGCTTCGGTGAGGCCCTAAACTCGGTAAAATGTTTACAATTAACACTTTTTCTGGGTCATTGTTCGTTACTTAATTAATGTTTTTGTTTTTTCGCGATTTCCGTACCTAGTTAATAATCAAAAACAGCTAAAGAGCTTCTTTAACACCGTCCCCCAATAATACCTCTTCAAGTACTAACCTAGTTTTATTTTAGATTATTCTATAATGACTGAACGTACCCTAGATATTTGATTAGTTTTTTTTTTCCGTAAAGTCTAAACTGTGTTTATTCGAAGCGTACGGATGAATTAATATGTACCTAGTGCCTACATGTTATAAATAAACCCAGAAATAATGCTGGCAGCGCCAATTCGAATTATAAATCACTGCATTTATTTATTTTGTTTTGGGTTTTGTGGTTTTACCGGAAAACCCCTTTAAGCGATATAATTTGAGCTTAAAAATAACTTTCGTATTTTTTCCTGGTTAGTGCAAAAATACGTTTATCTACGTATTATTTTAAAAGTTGTTGATCTTGAGTGCAGTTATTTACTTCTATGGCTAAGAGAAAAGCCCGGAAGCGAAGCTGTTTCATCCACGTCGGTAACCATTTGTGAACACTCTTGACCATTTATTTTGATCTGCCGCAGCACTGAAGATCCGCAATATTGACATTTACTAAATTAATTCGTAATTAGTTAATGTTAGTGCAGTAGTGGTGACCAAGTGGTTGGTCATGAGTTCGAAGCTAGAATGACTGGCTCTTTACTTTGTGTAAATTATTATATCATCAAAATATCAAAACAGTGTAGGAAAACATCGTGAGGAAACCGGCATGTCCTAGAAGCAAAATACGAAGACATGTGACATCTATATACCAACCCTCACGTAGCCCGCATGGTGGAGAGCAGCCCACTCCTTCTCGAAGAGAAAATTCTAGGAAAATTCTTTTTTTCAGTATGTGGAACTATACTGAAAAGAAGAACCGGAACCCAAATTCGAACCGGTTTCAAATAGAGATTCAGTCCATGGTTCCCAATAAAGATTCCAATATACAGGTACCGCATCATCTATACTCTATTTCCTTCAAATAGTATAAAACACAGTTGCTTCTCGGGTCTGTACCCTTTTTTTTTTTTTTTTTTGGATGGGAAATCATCAAATGACTTCTCCCGCTCTGGGCGGAGCGGGAGGGCGTGTCAGACTTTTACTGACTAAAACCCACCCGTGTTCCTTCAGTTGCCCATGTGCCAGGGTCACGGTATCTCTTTTGAACAATCACGCGACCCCGGCAGGCATCGGTCCTAGCAGACCCTTTCAGTGTGGCTGACATCTCTTTGGGGCGCGCGTGGAACACTACGCGCCGTCGACCCGAGCTTGGTCCTTACCGGGCGGCGAGCTACCCATTGCTCGCCACCCGCAAGCTCGCGCCTACGGTGGCCGGGAGTCCGCAATCGACTCCCGGCGCCCGGGGCGTCTCCTCCTGCGGCGGCTAGGGACGTGAGGGCGCATAGACTGCAACTCCCTCACGCGCCCCGCCTCCTCCTTCGCGAGCATTACTGCTTCGCAGAAGGAGGTGACGGCTTCCCATGCCCTCTCGCTCCGTACCATGGCTCGCACCAGGGCCGGACGCGAGAGATCGCCGCCGCCGATCGCCTCCACGAGGACACGGCGGTGCTCCGCCCAGGCAGGGCACACTTCCACCGTTTGCTCCACCGTGTCCTCTAGACGATCCTCACAATGGAAACACCCGGGCGTTTCCTCCCGCTTTATCCTGAACAGGAACCCACCGAAGCACCCATGCCCGGTGAGAACCTGCGTCAGGCGGAGAGTCTGTACCCTTTTTTTTTTTTTTTTTTTGCTTGGGAAATCATCAAATGACTTCTCCCGCTCTGGGCGGAGCGGGAGGCCCACCCGTTTTCCTTCAGTTGCCCATGTGCCAGGGTCACGGTATCTCTTTCGAACAATCACGTGACCCCGGCAGGCATCGGTCCTAGCAGACCCCTTCAGTACTGCTGACATCTCTTTGAGGCGCGCGTGGAACACTACGCGCCGTCGACCCGAGTTTGGTCCTTACCGGGCGGCGAGCTACCCATTGCTCGCCACCCGCAAGCTCGCGCCTACGGTGGCCGGGAGTCCGCAATCGAGGGTCTGTACCCTTAGAATTATAGAAAAACTAGCTTTTGCCCGCGGCTTCGCCCGCGTGGATGTCGGAAATTAACGCAGGAGGACGTAGGTACTACTGCGGTAAGAATGTATTAATCCTGGTTATATAGGTAATATATACTCTGTGTGCCATTTTCGATCCAGATCCATTCAGCCATTTTTGCGTGATAGAGAAACAATCACCCAATCATAAATATTTTCACATAATTTATAGTATTAATAGTAGTAAGTAGGATTATAATTCATATTACTTCGGATTCATAGTTTATGAGAATACATGTGTGTAAATAAAACTAATAGTATTCAGAGTAAGAAGACTGCGGCATAGGGATTGGTTTAGTTGAATATAAGTTTTCCTGGTTTTTCTTGACGCTCGTATTCTACCTATACAGACACTCAATCATTTACCAGACACCAAATCGATCATAGGAATAATAGGAACAGTACTTTTGCCAGTGGCTTCGCCCGTATAGCTGTCGGAAAATATCACCTGGGAACCTACTACCGGGATAAAGTATCCTATATGGTAAGTATCCAGGATAACCGAAAATCCAAATCCATCCAAAAATCTACACATCTAAGCCATACTTCGCGGTCTCTTACTTGGAATAATATATACTATTAGGTGTATTTTGAGTATAACGAACACACATAATATTCGCATTTACTTTGAAGCCTATGTAATATGAATTACAATCCTACTTATCCTGCACTACCCGACCGCTACCAACCGGGACGGACGTACCTACGGCCTGCAAGCCGCTCCGCCCCCGCTTTTTAAATCTCTGATATCTTCTAAGATATTCATTTAAATTACATGCTGTCAAGGGCCATATTGATTTATATAAAATGCACAATATATTTAAGGTACTTAATTGGATATGGATTAATGCTACATTGCTTAAAATCGCTTCGTAAATATGCCATTATTTCTCGTAAAAGTAAAGGATAAAAAATGGTTATTGTGGGTTATCCCTAAGAGATGGACGTATACTATCGCGGACTTTTTTGTAGACCTGTTTAAGGTGTATAATACTGTAGTACATTATTTTGATCTATTTTGTAGGGTTCAGCCAGCGTTCGCAACGTAAGCGCAAAAAAATGAGTTTATTAGTGACATCACATTAGAAACCTCTAAAATTATCAGCGTTTATTTACTACATTATGCATGTTATACGCATATAAACCTTCCTCAGGAATCACTTTATCTATTAAAAAAACCCGCGTCAAAATCTGTTGAGTAGTTTTAAAGATATAAGCATACATAGGGACAGACAGACTGCAAAGTGACTTTATTATTTTATATGTAACAAACTTTCATCCCCTATTCCCTATTGTTATTTTATCCCCTTAAGGGTAAAAATTTAACAAACTTTAAATATAATTCATAAATATAAATAAAAGCCAAATAAAAAAGTTTCATCATTCTAGCTTTAAAAATGACAATACTTCCTAACATCATTTCATCCTCCCTTTCAACCCCTTAAAACCCCTTTTCCGCAATAAAAAGTAGCCTATGTCCTTTTTCAGGCTCTTAACTATCTGTGTACCAAATTTCATTTAAATCGGTTCAGTAGTTTTAGCAGGAAAGCGAGACAGACAGACAGAGTTAGTTTTGCATTTATAATATTATATGTGTGGATATTAGTGTGGATGTAATAAAAGCCAAATAAAAAAGTTTCATCATTCTAGCTTTAAAAATGACAATACTTCCTAACATCATTTCATCCTCCCTTTCAACCCCTTAAAACCCCTTTTCCGCAATAAAAAGTAGCCTATGTCCTTTCTCAGGCTCTAAACTATCTGTGTATCAAATTTAATTTAAATCGGTTCAGTAGTTTTAGCAGGAAAGCGAGACAGACAGACAGAGTTACTTTTGCATTTATAATATTAGTGTGGATTAGTGTGGATAGTGTGGATAATTCTAAATACATGTTATAAATAAATTACGCACAGATACAGAACAAATAATTTATCGTGCTCATCACACAAAGATTTGTCCTGGGTGGGAATCGAACCCAGGACCTCAGTCTTAGCAGTCAAGGTCATAGTCGATTTGGTGTAGCGGTATCAACACTGAGTTGAAAGTCGCGCCAAGTGTCCCGAGTTCGATCCCAAGCAACTGAAATTCTTTCACAATGCACGGTTGGCCTAGCGCGCCAGGCGTCCGGCACCAGTCGGGGATCGCGGAAGACATATTGGTTCCCGTGGTCCCCGACGTAGGTGTGGGACGGAACACCGGGGTGGTTTTAGTCAGGCCCTGGCATATGGGCAACTGAAGGAACACGGGTGGGTTTTAGTCAGTAAAAGTCTGACTCGCCCTTCGGCTCCACCCTAGAGTGAGAGAAGTCATTTGATGATTTCCCACCCACAAAAAAAGCAGTCAGGGTCACTAACCACTACACTAACGGGCCAATCATAATTATTAATTATAGCTTCTGCCCGCGACTTCGTCCGCGTTAAATTTCTTGTTCCCTCGACCCTTCCCGTCGCGTCGAATCGCCTACCCGTGCGATTTTCCCCGTTTTTGCAACATTTTTTATTACTTCTCCGCTCCTCTTAGTTATAGCGTGATGTTATATAGCTTATAGCCTTTCTAGATAAATAGGCTACCCAACACAAAAAGATTTTTTTAATTCGGACCAGTAGTTCCTGAGATTACCCCGTTCAATCAAACAAACAAACTCTTCAGCTTTATAATATTAGTATAGATAGCTGTGCCCGCGACTTCGTATACAATCTTTACTTCGTACTTCAAACCAATGACCAAAGTTGACCAAACGAAACCAATAAGATAAGCCAATACTTTTTTTTTCGACCAATTTAGAAAATCGATAAACCAAGCAACCAAAGAACTTTTACGACACACGCAAGAACTTCTAAGACACCTAACAAAACCCAATTTGCCTAGTAAACACGGTGGACGTCATTCTCACGCGGAAAATACACCGCGATTCAGAAAATGACGTCATTTGCACAACGCCATCTATCGGATTTGGATTTCAACTATCAACATTAGTACTATACTGAATTGCGTAACGTAATATTTTACTTCTTGAACTCACTAAATTAATCATATCTTTTGATAGAGTGAACCGATTTCGATGAAACAAAAACTAAGTTAAACCTCAAGTTGCGTATAATGTTTGTATATAAACATTATCAGCATTGAATTCGTAGATTTTACGTGATGTGCGCACAAACAAACAGACAAACCGACAAACAGACAAACCGACAAACAGACAAACAGACAAAAATTTCAAAAATGATGGAAATGGGTTCTGTTACTTATCTTTTCACATGCTGGCTATTTTTTGTTTCAATTTCTTCAATGTACAAAAATTATTTTTCTACAGATTTATTATATGTATAGATTCCGCAACAGATTTTAATGCGGTTTTCATTAATAGACAAAGTGATTCAAGTTTGAGGTTTCTATACAGGATAAGTTTTTATCCAGAGCGTAAATAACCATGAATTCAGCATATCATTCTAGACCCCCTTGCACAGAAATTTTTCGTACGTTTTACAAAAAAAAATCAGGTGTTTCTTAGAAAAATGCAATACCTACGGGGTGAAAATGTATGGAACAGTTGATTTTTTTTTTTGTATAACCGGCGAAAATTTTCTACGCTGGGGGGTCTAGAATGATATGCTGAATTCATGCTTACAGTTTGCGCACTGGATAAAAATTGATCCTGTATATACGCGCGCGAAGCCGCTAGCAAAAGCTAGTATTAATAGAGTAAGTGCGCCAATTATGGACCACCATAAGGATTTTGTCCAATAAAACTCAGAATGTTTAAGTATAATCAATAATTTATATTTTGAACACTTCTATAACTATTTGGTATCTAAAATGATTAATAAAATTCTTAAGAAAGATCAACATCGTAGAGATAATAAACATTTTCTAAAATATGTCATTATTGTGAATTTGCAAAAAGTGTACAAAATATGGACCACATGGTTTCAAATATGGACCATAGTTAATTGGATCCAAAATTAATTTAAAAAAAAAATAGTCGTGATGCCTAAAATTGAATCAGTCAATTATTAGGGTTAAACTAATCATTGGTACACTATTCGCTCGCACAGAAATCAATCATATCTTCTACGCCAACACACTCATGAGCCCATTGCCTATAAGATGCACATTTGATCCGTTTCTCGCCATGAACATCTTCAGAGAAAAGCCCATTAGAGCTCTCCAACAAGTCGAAAAATGCGATTACATTGTCTTTTAAGTCTTTTATTCTTGCAATTGGTGCGCCCGAACGGCGAAAGGATAAGTTAGGATGGCGCTTGAGGAATAATCTCAATCATCACCTCCCCGCAGATTCATTATCCGAGTGCTTTATGTTTTTTTTTTTCTGCTAGCTAGTAAGCCAAAGATCTGATGTCCCTGTGTGTAAGACCAAAACCAGATATTTTTATTCATCTTCCAATTCACTCTGTAAAGTCGATATTCTTCCAAGTTTATGGTTTATGTTCGCTAAGTGATTGGTCTTCTATTTTTGATAAACGTATAAGCGTAGTTTTGGGTACTCCGTAAGTTCTGGATGCTTTCAAAAAGCCCATTTGCCATTGCATTTTTATTCCACGTCTGTCTGGTTTTTTCATTGGTTGTAGAGGCCATCCTAAAACATTAAAATGGAATATAAGTGACTGTTTGTAATATTGTCTACTAGTCCATATTCAGAACATACCGGTAGTCCATATTATAATACACAAACATTTGTTGGTTTATATTGTTATTCAGAAAATTATAAAAACTATTGAATATTGCAACCTCATATGAATAATTGTAAAATAACCCACCTTTCTCCTGGTTTACTCCACTTTCACAAAGAGTAATATTTGTTGAAATTATGAGCTTACGAAGTTAGGTATGAAACTACATCGCGCGTTGATAGAAACGTTAAATGGCTCCCATGAATATGTGCGTTTTTTCTGCCAACCCTACAAGTGATTAGCGAGGCGCGGGAGAGTTGAAGCTTTGCGTGCGCTTACCAACGGCTCGATACAAAGATCATTCTTTGAGAAACGCGGGTAGTCCATATTACAGAACCGGTCCATAATTGGCGCATTTACTCTAATATTACAAATCTGAACAATTTGTTTGACAGACCGCAATAATCTCGGGAACTGCTGGTTCGAATTAAAAAATATTTTTTAGTGCCTACTTTGAATAATCTATACTTACCCTAGCACCGTATGAACTCGGTCCGACTCGCTTTGAAGAAGAACCGGTAAAATAAAGGTTCTAATTTAGGTTTCTGTTCCGGTTTGTTTTCTAGAAACGAAACCACTAAATACCGGTTCTTTAAGTATGGGTGGTTTGTTAGGAACCTTTTCGATCCCTGGTCTGGAATATTCGTTCAAATGTAAAGTAAACCCACTTTTCTTGTTTAAAAATCCCATATATGTACTAAAGAAGGCGTTACCGTCGTGCAATAGCCAGACACAAATCCTAATTTCGGGTTGCTACTGAGAAATTCTTAATGGATTTTAGTAAATCCATGGTTCCAGGGTTAGTACCCTTGTAGGTATTCTCCCTGGGAATCGAACCCATGGCTATATGCCTAGTATCAGTGCCCAACAAATAGGCGGTAAAGTAGGAGGAAACTGATAGCGCTGAACTGCCTGTTCAGCGCTGTCAGTTTCCACCTACTTATGGCTAGCACAAATTTTGCCAAGTAGTACTAGGTCTTCATTAAAGGATTCGCAGTTCTGATGAGAGTTTTATAATTAAATATTCTAAAGTTTCCGTGAAAATGACTCACTCTTTAGCATAGACTAATAATAAGTTTCAAAATCTGCATGCGGTGGTCACGACTGGATTTCAATCGTAAAAGTAAATATGCAGTGAATGCCAGCTCATCGTTTACAATAAGTACAAGCTGCATTACAGGTACTCAGCTCACTCTTCAGTTTGTTTGAAGACGCCAATAATGTCCATTTGATATCGAGAGCTGGTAGCAGCTGGATGAGAATAACCTAGCGTAAAGTTAAATGGCGTGCGATTGGAGAAGTCTTTGTCCAGAAGAGTACGTTTATACATAGACTATTGTTGTTCATGTTCCTCCCGCTCTTATCCCAATTTAATTGAAGACGGCGCAGCATGCTGGCCGATGATGTTGAAGGAAAAAAGAAACAAATTGTCATATTATATAAAAAAAAAACATTTTATTAGCAAACTAACATATAGGAAAGTAAAAATATAAGAAATTCATTATAAAACTGTAAATGTTGTAAAAAATTATGGTAGCTACATTTATATTACACGTACCTTACGGTGTGATACTGATTTAACGTGATCAGATCTAATCTGACTTTATGTCTGACACTAGGCTTCCACGCGCCATGCTCTTGCGCACCTTGTATTAAAAAGTTCCTTATCTAAGAATGGTGTTGTCAAATTTAATAAAATATTTCATTGGGTTTCAGTAATTGCATTTATTTTTCGATGTTGTCACTTCCAAGAAGATTTTTTCATAATATGTATGTGAAACACAAAAGCACGACTTGTGTTTCATATTTTCAGTTAAATGGTTGACGGAAAAACCCAATACAGTCGATTAACATGCAAAATTTTATTTTGCCGTTTTGTCAATATTCGTAGGCCTTTATAGTCTTGTTAGGTATGTCTAAATATACTCGCGGTACAAAAACAGGTTCTTATAAAAAACGTGTCTCGTTCGTCGTTCGGTGGAGCAGGCGGCGCAGTCGCAGTGCACGTGTCGCCTCGTGTTCGGAAGACCTCAGTGATTGAATCAGTGCAGTGAGCTGCTTGCGAGCACCACACTCACACTGTCTAATAGATATACAGATAAGCAAAAAATCACAGCTCCGGTTAATCAAAATACAATTATGTTTTTGTTTTCATATTTTCTTCACCTTAAAATATAATTCTAAAAATAAATAATGAAGTATTGTACAGGACGGCTCAGTTTAAGGGCGACGTAGACAAACCTTTTAAATGTTTATAATATTTATAAAACAGGACAAAACTTACGACTATTGATTTATGAACAATTTCAGTTTGAGTAAGTAGAATAAAAACAAAATTTATGTTAAAATGGAGTACTTAAGATGAATTAAGATAATGCTAATGGAAATAAACGTCGAGCCGAAAGCGACGCCTTCATGAATCGAGAGACGCCCTTCAATAAATAAACAGTATTTACAAAGTATTGAACATTACAAATCATCTTCGATAGCGAGTCATCCACGTCTCCCTTATAACAACTCCGATACTATATAAAATTAAATTATTCATGCAATAATTACTCATAGATCCTTATAAACAAGACATAATTATCAATAAAATCTAATAATCAACTCAGGAACAAATGCAATAAAAATCGATCAATATAATCCTTTTCAATAATAAACCTTTTCAAAATAATGTACTCAAAAACCAACATAATTTAATATATTACATGAATATATTAACAACCATTTATGCACTCACATAATTTATGAAGGTAGCCATAGTATCTTAAAGTTATCTGGTAAATCTCTCAATGTTTCTTATTTAGGTACTTATTAAAACTATAAATTCGCTAGTAATTCAAATACCATCTAATGAGATACAAGTGGTAGAGTATAAAATTTACTTCCAAAGTCAACTTTTCTATAAAATTCATTCATGATACATATTTACAAGATAATGAGTATTGTTAAAGAGTTTCCTCTGGCTTTACAACTACACTTTTAAACATATTTACGACAATCTCAATAGAAAGCTTCATAGTATCTACTCGTAGCATGCGCGTACTAACCGAGGAGATAGTGTAGGTACAAAATTCAGTCTGAAAATTATTTTAGAAAATGAGCTGCGTGAACAGCGATGCAACATATTATGTTCTCTATAAAACAGTAACGTAATTTAGTAGTTCCTAATCGACAAAAGCGTTCTTGTAGAACTTTCATCTGTAATCATATCAACTAGGTCATTATAAAGCGTTCATACAAAATTATTGTAAAAAATAAACCGAAATACTTAAAGGGTTGAGACTCAGAACTATAAAAACTTAAGTAACTTCCACGCAAACACTCAGTTTATATTTGCAGTGTCACAGTCACACAGGAGCGTCAAGGGGCAGTGTTCGTTTACAAATAGCTAAATACTGAACATTCCTTGTCCATCAGCATCGCTACTGGCAAGATGCATATTTAAAACGGCAACTTATAAGTAAGTAGAGAAGATAACAGTGGCAGTTTCAAAACAGAATACGAGAGATGTCGTCAAACTTATAATTAGTCCGACGTTAAAGCCTACATAAAATTACTTTAGAGACTGTAATATTAGATACAAATTAACTCAACATTGGTATCTCTATCTATAATTATCGAACTGCTGAGTTCAATTAATTTGTTGATTTACAATATTGTTTTATTAATGTCTTCCTGCTTAATAATAGGGTTTAGAAATTGCCAGTTTGTTTTACCTAAAGGTTATTCTTGTACCAGGGTGTGGTTTTTGTAAGTGTAAATAATTAAATATGTTGCCATTATCGAAGCTAGTAGGTAAAGCTGTTTCTAAAATTAACAAATCGGTATAGATGTAGGTAGATATTTATATATTCCATATAACTTGTGGACGGAAGGGCCGAGTGACGAAAGGACTTAGGCAAATGATCAATTTTATGATTTGAATAACTCTAGTTACATGATAGATTCAGACGTAAACCAGATAAAACCTTATAGTTTGTTATTTTATATTCACAAGTTAGTCGGTAGTAAGGCAGTTTTAAGCACAGCTAAATTAGTTTTAATAGAATTCTGATAGAATAGTTTAATAGAAAAAAAAATGACTAGGTCATGCCGCATGACATTGTGTGTGATACCTCGCGCCTGACGTGCGGAGGCCGAAATATTATAACTTGACCTTAATTCCGGTGGTTTAATTTCAATCACGGTACATAATTGAACTATTGTAACAGACACTGCATGGTATAACCTATTAACGTATTTATTGTACTGTGCTGATACACTGATCAGTGACCACGTAATGTCTAACAATACTGCGACTACTAAGTAAAGTACATCTTGAGTTAGCTTTAGTGCCAGTTGTATTAGCATTCAGTTTTGTTTACTATTGTATCGCCTGGTTAACCGTTTATTTTCTCTCGTGCTTGTGTCTTCATAAGTATGTAGCCGTGACCATGTAAGTATTCCTTTCTACAAAAAAAAAAAAAAACATTCAGTTGTACTAAATAGGCATCAAATTGAACTAACTGCCATTACTACAGAAAACTGTTTCTCAGAAAATATGTTGATTATATTATTATCATGTTGCAGAATGAGCTAATTTACACTAATTTAACTAATTTTCGTTATGATACTGAGTATTCATCGTCATTAGATGATAATCATTGTTTAGCACCTTGACTCCCCCTATTGTGATGATGCATTTAGCGAATTTGACCTAATGACTTGTTTTTTGAATTCATGTGCTCTGAAAGCGCTTTCACAAAACTTTCTGACTATTCACTACATGTCGCATGATTGCTATGAAAGAGTCTCAAATGAAAATAAAAAGAAAAACCATTCTTTAACATGCTCACGAAATAGCGATAACATTCAGTTCTATATTATAGAAGAAATAAACCGAGCACAAACAACCTGACTGCATAGAAAGGTATCTGAAAATGTCAGTGAAACAGATTGAAGTGATGTCTATAGTCGTATTAGGTAATTACTTTCACTAAGTGGAAGGTAAGCATGCACAGTACTTTCATGCACTTTCATACTCAAGATTACTGTTTCATGGCTAATAACTGGTAGGTAATAATGGGAAGACATAAAATGATCTCTTACATAGGTGTTCGACGGTAAACAATGTCTAAGTGACTATCTAGGTACGTATATATAAATAATGACAGGGCGAGGCCCTGTGTTATAAACACACAGACGGAACAAAGAAAGGCCAATTTGTTAGACGAGAAAGGGAGCACATTTTAAAGACCGCGATTGAAGCAGCACTTGTATTTATAATTTATAGCAATCTGAGGGCAATCAGGCCTCTCCCAGTATGAGGCGAAAGATGTAATATTGGGAATGAGAAACCGTTCACTGCGTCGCGTCGTCCGATATGGACACTCGAATAATGGTCCCTCCCGTCCCGAACAAGCTATTACGTTCCAATTTCTGAGGAGTACATTATAATAATAGCGCAAGTATTCAACTTTTTGTACCAAGCTTTATCTTAAACATCGCAGAGTAACTAAGTAAATAGAAATGTCGAAAATGATAGCGCAGCCATACTCGAAAAAATAAAAATCACTGTTCAAACCGAGAGGAGCACAGTGAAGAGATGCGATAGTTGAGCGGTGAAAGATGCTGGGTTCTGAATACTCGTTCTTTTAGTCTTTTTTTATTTTTATTTTTAGAAAGTTCAGTCGGTCGCACAGCGGGAGAAATTACTACGGCGGCGCCGCGGCGACCAGTAACACCAGCGGTGCTCATCATTGTTCACTATTAATCTGATGTTACTTTGAAACACATTGTCGATAATCCACCGTTTAAACAAACACTTTAACGAACCACAGTGGGTGCCAGCGGCGTGTCGGGGTGCCTTTACTTATGTATAACAAGGAACTAGCGTCAGATATCTACCTACTTATACCAAAATGCATAACGTTGTTTACAAATATGACTTCTAACGTAAACTAGTATTTATGACTAATAAATATGCAATGTAAGTTGATTTTATATAATCTTGTAAAACACTTAAAAGTATCGTTCTTAGCTAAAGCTAAAATGTATACGGTAACGGGCGGAATTACATACAAATTAACAAATAAGATTAACGGCCGAGAACCTACACATCTCTCTTTCGTAACTGTCTTATTTCTCTATAAATTATTACTTTATTAGCACCTTACCAAATTCATCTGTGATATTTTCAGCCTTTAAGTATCGATAATAAGAAAATACATTTGTTAATATATCACCACGATAAAGTTCAATTGACTATCAATGGGGTGTGAGCGGTGTGCGGTGCGCGGCGCGCGTTACCTCTGCTTGTTGGGTTTGACTGCGCCGTTGGCGGCGGCGGTCTTCTGCGCGATGTGCGTCTGGTAGTGTTTGGCAAGGTGCGCCTTTTGCCTGAAGCTCTTGCCGCACAGCGAACACGTGAACGGCTTCTCACCCGTGTGCGTCCGCACGTGCACGTTCACTGAGTATTTGTCCTTGAATCCTTTCGAACAAATGGAGCAGTAGTGGAGAGATCTCTCTTTCCTCACTCCATTCGACGTAGAGGTAGCCGCCTGAATGGCTGTCCCCGACTGCGCTTGCGGCGTCGGCGCCGGGTTCTTATTTTGTGGTTTCTTGTATCTTCTATTTCCCGGCTTCGTGCTCGTCACGGTGGGCGATGCTGTCACTATTTGCAAGTGCTGGTTCAGCTGGACTTCCCCGGCGGGGATCATGGTCACTAGTTCGCCGTTGACGTGATGTATGTTATAAATACTTCGCGTCGGGTCAATAGGTTCTACGGTACAGAACGGTTGCATTGATTCTCCGAGTTCCGTTGCTATACTTTTCAACTTTTCGTAATCTTCCGGGTAGTTGGTATCTAGTCGTGACAGTAAAATGTCATCTACACTTTGCGTCGATGATGGGTTTTCCCCATTTGAAACAACAGAGTTGCTGGGGTCTTCTAATAATATCGAAATATTTAAACGATTAGGTGGTGAAATCGCCATCAAAAGTTCATCTTTGCTGTCTTGGTACATTGACGGTACATCAGGTTTGTTGTTATTTGTCGCGATGACTCGTTTCAGTTCACTACTAACGTCAACTTTTGCAGGATTTTTTTGTATAGTACTATATCTAATAAAGGCTTTTCCCTGTAATGCGCTTCTGAGCAAAGATTCGTTCGATTCTGTATTTTGATCCGTTATTTTCCAATCATTGTTATTGTTATTAAATTCTACTTGACTTTCTAATAAAGCTGGTGTTACGAGAATAGATGAACTATGAGAGTCATCTTTTTTGTCACTACTCTGAAAATCACCTTCTTCATAACTGTAGGGTTCCACTTTCACTAAATCACTAGTACTCAAATCAGCGTGTTGGCTTTCTGAGTCACCATCCTCGTAAGTGAAACCCTCTACTTTTGGTAAATCTTGGTTGAAGTCATTGGGAAATCCGTTCATATTTAATATGGATTCGAGATCTAAGGAGTTGTGCGGCTCTATGTCAGTTGGACTAGACATAGACACGTCTTCTTCTTTAGCCCAGTATCGATTCGAACTAGTTTCCGTCATGTCATGATTTAATACAGTCAGTGTGTAAATTTGTCCGTCCGTGTTGTTTATTAATTTGTTTGAAATTGCCGTGTCTGTGCAGGGATGCGTGCCACTAATATCGCTTTCCTGGTTCCAGTAAAACTTGTTGAGATCTTCTAACATGGTAGTATCTAAGCGATCACGTTCGCGGTCCACGTTCCAAATAGAGTCGAAACTCTGTAGCGTCGTGGAAGTGGTGGCTGTGGCCATGCCACTGTTAACGCCGATTTGCGCGCCACCCACGCTCAGCAAGCTATTATTGTTCTGTTCTTTGGGCTCCTCTGAGAGCAGTGGGTTCGACCTTGAGTCGGGTGATTCCATGAACACATTTACAGAACGCATCTGTTGTTTGTACTGGGCATCAGTAACCTCGTTGGACGTCACGAAATCAAAGAAATCCGACTTTGACAGTTCTGGGGCAGTGGCCGTCATGACTACCGTTTCATTTACAACCGAGGACGACAACTCGGTTCGTTCTCCTGTCAGTTTTTCTACATCAAACTCAGAATGTTTGTGTTCAGTTTATCTTTGTACTACAATAAATATATCTAAATTTAAATAAGTGAATAACCCGGTATGACTTGTACTTTATTGGCAGTCGCTAGAGCGTCGGTAACTGAGAGTGCAGGAGAGTGGGGCGCGGGCTGGGGTGCTACTCGGACGTGCCCAACGTGCTCGAGTCAATCGGCGGACCAATCCAGTGTGTGAACTTGATCCGTACGTTCCTTTTTCCCATTATTCACCCCAACCCTATCCTTGTTGGTGGAGAACTTAATTAGCCAGGATTTTGGCAAAATAAGTGCAATTGACCATATTATCCATGATGTTATTAAGGTGTCTGAAGTCAAGGAGCGAAGTCAATCTGGAAAAAGGAAAAAAAAAGGTTAATAATAATAATCAATTGACAAAGAGAACAGTACTATATCTATACATATATCCAATAGTGGAGTACTGGGAATGTCGTTGTAACGAAACTATACCGCGTCGGCATCGCATGTCATAAAGCAGAATATATCCGTATCTAAATGTTTAATTAATAAGCTCGCTCCGAGTCTTTAGATCCTGTACAAAACCAGGGCGAGCAAGTCACGCGTCGCGCCTATCAGGCATCACGTAGCGCCTGCGCGCTGGGCCCGCGCCGCCTGCGCGGTGCTTTCCGAGCCAAGCCGGCTTTCAGTGCCAACACCAAATAATAAAACTGAACATTAAATTTTATTAAAATGAAAGCAGAATTGAGATCATCACACGGCATGTAATTCTAGTGGTTGTCTAAATATTTTTACTTTCTACATAATCATATTCATTTCCACATCCTTCGTTGTTCATATCGTATTTTAAAGTGTTTTAAATGTGTAATTTTTATGTTCTGTTATATTTAACGCTGGAGATTTCCGTACGTGTTCGATATACATGTCGTAAAATGAGAAAGGTCTGTCAAACGACACGATGAATTGGAGCAAGCGCGAGGGACCGAAACACAGATATTAAGTTTCATCTGACAGCTGATACAATGGTAACTCGTTGATATTTGACGAAATATTATTTACTGGCTGTATAGTTTACAGACACCAATAGTATACCAGGTAAGTGTACGTGTTGCTAGTATTAATTCGCGTGTTATTAATATATGATTAACGTAAACGATTCGATTATTTATAAAGAAAACTGTGTTAACTATGCAGAGGCATTTTTTACACAAAAAACAAAAATACTATGTTAAATATTAACGCATTTGTAGTAGACAATTACGTAGATGGAACAGTAACTCCTAATTTAATCCTTTATATACTACACTACTACACATACATCATTCACTGATAGAAAAACAAATAAAAAATATCGTGACGTCTTCGAACGTGCTTAATAACTGTTGTTAACTCCAAAACGGAATGTAATACTTGTGAGCAATACAAATTCTGGAACGAATCTTTAATTAAGAACAATGACGTTATTTTTTGTTTGAATGTATGTAGTTGTACGGGCTTGTGTATTATGCTACATTAACAAATGAAGTATGGAATTATCATTTATAAATAATATTTCATGCAACTAGGTTTACATGCCGTGTATGTGGCACTGGCACAGAACAAAAACGTATTGTAGTGGGTATAACATTTATTAATGCTACATCTATAAAGTTTTCATTTCTTATGATTTCCTATTATTTTGTTGATTATCTTGTAGACTCAGCGCCGGACAATGAAGTAAGCTTCGGTCAGTGATGATCATAAATTAATCTATTTACTCTCTTGCGAATGGCTCGTAAAATTCTAAATTCTATCAGTACTTTACGTCATTGCATCACAGACATATTTTAACTGTACTAAATTGTGTACAGCCTGTCATTAGTTTAAACGAAACACTAAGTTAACATGCGAAATTATTGTGCAACTAACACTGTTAAAAATAGTGCTTTTGACATTACTTAAACCCTATTTCACAATCGTGGAACGTTCCGAGCGGTGCATTAACTTTAAATTGCTTATAGGAAACATTGTCGATGGTTCTTGAGGCATAAGTATCTATCATAAAGGTAAAAATATTGGGTTAAATTGTCGGTATGTCTACGTTTAGCTTCGTAGTGGGTAATCCCAGGCTTTGGTTGGTAAAGGCGCAGGTAATCATTATAGTTGGCTGCGCTAAGGTCGCCGCAGTGGTTTTTCTGAGAATCTGGTCTCGTAATAGCATTGTACACTATTAACTTAACCGATAAAGTCGATTATTGCCATTGGTTCGGGTTCGTGTTCGCAACACGGCAACAAATAGTTTAGCGAGCCATTGTAGGCATAATGTGTCTGCATAATTAAAAAATTTGGTCACCTTTTAGCGTTATACCTACACGGGTTTTCTGTTTAAAATTAATTTAGGTTTTCTTTGTATATATCAAGCATACCTTCTGAGAAAATACCAGCTGCATGAAGTTAGTTAACGGCCACTTTATATAGGTACTTGACCTAGATTGTTATACGGTGCCTACCTGTCAAAGTTGTAATTTGACTTCGAAGGTCACAGGTTGACGTAAATCTAGCCTGATTGATACAACACAAAAGTAATCAAATTGGTTGTTGTTAAGCTAATTGAGTAATTAGCTAAAATAAGTATTATCGACAAGCAAGGATGTGAATTTGATGACTTTGTATTGAGCAGTGGCAGCGCGGCGCAGTGCATGTGGGTTAACGAGCGCGGTTGCGCCACGCACGCTGTGTCCGCGCCGACCGACGCCGACCACCGATACCAACGAACATTAACTGCTACACAAACGTTATATCTCTTATATTGTTATTCTCAATTATTATTTTGTTCATAAGATTTACAAGAAAAATAAAAAGGCTTATGTAGAAAAAGACTCAAAAGATATTTTCTAATTACTTCTCGTGGGCTGTTTCCAGTTTTTACCAGCACTCAGGAATGTGGTCAGTAGTGAGAAGACCCGGCGACGTATACACAAGTTACTAATAACATTTCTATTACCTATTGATGCGACTAATAAGGTAGAGCTGCGGAGAAACCTTACCTATCTTATAGGTATATCTAGAAATCTTAAATTGCGATGTTCGTTAGCGCGAATACCCATTACATTTTATACCCATTTGTATTATTTCTACCTTCATGCCATCTCAGGTAAGTAATTAATGCTTCTAAAAGATTTATGAACTGATATCTATTAATAGCATTCTTAAATTAATTGAAGAATATATTATTATCGACGCAGTGGACATGTTGCCGTAATAAGCTTTGTATTATGTTCAGTTACAACTTTACTTAAACAATAGCTCTGCTGATTCTGGAATGACTATATTTTACGTGTGTTATGAACGAAAATAATGCATGTCGTTTTATAAAATAGTCCACTTCATATCGGTATTGTAGATCTAGTTCGATATCTTTAATTAACACGAATAAGCGGCCTCGATATCGCAACTACAATAGCCGACTTAATCTCCGAGAGCTATCGAACGATGTCTACAAATTGCGTCGTATTTACAACAAAAATACGCGGACAATTAACTGTGAAGTTCCGATGTGACGATAATGACTAGTCGGGGAGCCGGGACTGATCCAGAGCATGATCCAAGTGTTACGCGGAGCGAGCAGCGCGGCCCGTGAGTCTGCGGCCGACACAGATCGGACTGCGATAGCCGCGACCACATTGTGACGGTTTTAATTGGACGTTTTACATAGAATTGATTCGAAATAAACCTGAACATGCCGCTGGTCATTCTCTGCAATTCAAGGCGACATTCGACGTGCAGCACGATGTTATGATTGTGTGTGACTGCGAATTGATTACGTTGTTATTTTTACAATTAAACTATTTGAACACAAAGAAATAGTCAATTAATGAGTTAGCCAGGAATTATTTTTGAAGGTAACTCTTCGAATCCTAAAGCAATGCAAGTGTTATTAATGTTATTATCGACCAAGTAGGCAAACATTTGATTGTCTCCATATCATTGTGACATTAACGGTTAGACATAAATCTTTTAATTTACTCTATGACATAAATGACTAATCATAAGCTGACATTTAACAATGCTAGCATGTTTAATAGCTTTGAACTTGTACCTTAATGACATAAGGATTCACAATGATAGGAATTATTTGTATAATGTTCGCCGTGTTTCATATCAATTGGTATTAGCTAGCAGTCGTAAATGGGAGCTGGTCGCAGGCCGGCCGCATACCAGAGCGCGTCGCCGGCGGTGGCGGCGCGACCTCTGACATTTGAGCAGAAGATGACCGCTTGCTGCGTACGGACAGCCTTTGATCTCTCATACTGTTGCAATTTTATGCCAGATTATTATAACAAGTTGGATACCAGTAAAAGTGAAATTAACGTTGCGTACTGATCTGTTGGCGGGCGTTACTATAAACTCGAATGACACGTGGTTAATTGCGGTTCATGCAATTAAAGGGCTCGCCACGAGCGTGTTTCTAAGTTCCGAAGATTCTGCGTCTCCACACGAGTTAATGTTTCTAAGCGCTCCTTTATCAACGGCATACTTTTATAACTTTCCACGTGGATTGAAAACGCGTTTGATGTTTCACACACGAATTAGTTCTAATGTAAATAGGCAAGTTACGTTCGATGAAATATTTTTGCAATTCAATTACACCGGTGCTCATTATGCTCGAAATCTAGTTAAACAATTAATTTGGTAGATAATAAACGTGGCGGTACTATGTACGAGTCAGTAGTATAAGGCTGCTATAAATGCCAATATAGGTCGATTGCGGTTAACACACTGATTTATGGCAACTGGGAGACCGGTGGCTACGCAAGGATGCACAATCTAGTCGTGACATTAATGGCGGAGATTACTTACTTACGCGCAACTAGAGTGCGTCGAATTCTGACGTAAAATATGGTTAGTATTTATATCGGATAGTGGTGCTCGAGTTCCCACGCGGCGCGAACACTGCGCCCGCGCCGACACCGACTCAAATGATTGGACACATGCTAATGTTGCTCAGATAGATTTCAACGATTGAGAATATTTAATGCACTGTGATGTCACAGTACCTCGTACATATCACTTATTGACAGCGCAGTCAGAGCAGTGCCCTTTTACTGCCGACGTCTACAACTTAGGATATCTATTCCTATATATGCAGATGCCTAGAGTAGCAATACAACAAATCTTTAAGAGAAATGATACCTCTAGTCCCGTTTATTTGTGTTGTCTATTTGAATAAAACCATCATTTATTACAATTTTGAATACAATAAAAACAATCTAGCTTTCTATTAGATATCTTATTTATGTGTTACCAAATATGAGGTATTTATTGATGTCTATAATCGCTAGGTATAATGAATTAAACTGATAGATTCTGGTTTTCTATGTGCGGGTGTGCCGACCTGTCGTGCAGGTTTAGCTTGTTTAGGAACCAAAATTATACTTAGATGACCGCTTTGTCCTAGAGAACAGCTCAGCGGCTCAAGCTAATTGGACACATGACTAGACTACGTTACGTAATGCAGCTGATTTCGTGGATTCGATTCACGAACTTAATTAGCTCATCAATTCTGGAATCGTTAAATAAATAGCCAGTAATACCTATAACAAATTAGTACTGTGTAATTTGATAAACGTTTAGTCTTCTAAACATGGTCACATAACATTGATTACGGTAAAAAGAAAATAAATGTCGCATTTTTTAGTTTGTAAGAAGTTAATATTACTCAAACAAGATAAAACTAACGTGAACTCTCCTGCGATGAACTTTAATTCTGCATAAACACCAATTAATACAAAACTAAAGATATTAATAAAAGGTAATTAAGGGTTTTTTTTCCTTAATTTAATAACAATATTAATATATTGTTATTAAATAAAGGAAAAATATACCCGACCCCCCCCCCCCCCCTCCCCCAAAGACAAGATTCTTGGAATAATCACAAACTAGGTACAAAGTATTTACCTACAAGATCTAAACATGTAAACAAACGTTCTCGGTAGTCATCTGCATACTGCATAGGACAATACTGTGTGGGATAAGCGTCAATCACGAGTTCGTGTTGAAATAAGCCATGATTGGCCTACATCACAGGTGCACTCACAAAAAAGAGAAACTGCAGTATTGCGACGTACGAAAGAAAATCTTATTATCGACATAAGGGGCGATATTCGAGACGGCCGTCTGCTCCAGTTACAGAAAACGCTCCCTCCGATTTGGATCCGGTTCGATCTGGTTTCATGCGAACCTACCTTCACTCTCTTATGGTGTTTTAATCACTGTTATTTACGTGAGTGGGTTCCTCTGCAGACATTATCAGAGCAAAAATCGATATTGTAAAGTAAATAAAACGAAACCGCTTCCGCTCAATTTAAGCTTCCTCTTCGTTTAAAGTACTCTGGAATGAACACAGTTTTTGTGTCAGTTAAAGCTCTCAGAGTTAAAATTACAGGTAGGTATGCGTTTAAAACATCTTGTTACGCTTTTTACCCCAATAATAACCCGAAGTCAAATATGTTTCTCTAAATAACTTCACGTTTATTATGCAGTTATAAACAAAGAAACAATGACATAGACGTTCAATACAATCAATTAACTTCAAGTAGATACTATCTGTACATGACTTTTATAAATATTCCAAATATTAGTGAATCACGAATTCATGACGTTTAAAAGTAAAACTCGGCGCTCACCTGATATATCAATTTAGAACAAAAAACTGTTTGGAATGAAAAGGTTCCGTTGAAAAGATGTTGAACCGACGACATTTGATTTGCAGACAAAAAAGTCAGTTAGCGTTTGACAGACACAGCTTCTCTTGTACGGAGAAAATAAATGAAGATACTGACTAATTGGTAGTTAACATGCACGTTCGATTATGTGCGAAGCGTGCTAATATAATACAGAGGCAAATTGGCGTTAAGCTTTTGACAGGCGGGTCAATAAGAGGCTGGAAAACGAAAGTAGCACCTGGTGCAGTTTTGCTTTGTTATTTTTATCGGATAGTTTTACGAATATTAAATTACCCGGTCGGGCTTGGATGTCACGGTTCACTTTGATACTTTTTTGCACGTCAGTAAGCATTCTTTTTTGCTTAAAAATTTAATAGTACCTACATACATTGGATGTGCCACCAGTAAAGGTAAGTTTAGATTTTTACACGCAATGCAGTTAGTTTAAGAAAGTTTGAAGTACCACCGAACCGGATATCAACCAGATTTCTATTTTTGTTAGATTTCTTAGCTATTGATTCTGATGAGCGAACATATCCCTAATAATCAGGTGTTACGTCTGACTAAGCACTGCAACCGCAATTTTCTGTGGTTAATGTTTGAGAAAATATATCCATGGATTAGTGCTAATTAGCTGACGTTACGGAATCAAGAATACGTAGAACCAGCTCAGTGATACGTACAACAATTATAATACACGCAGCAATTCATTCTGCTTTAACGATTGCCGAAAAAGCGTCAACATAAAGGCACATAATTTGGTCTACAAATAAAAAGAAAACCGCGTTTATATACTAAATACCATGCAATAAGTAATTCCGGATTTTGTTGTTATAAAATAACCGAGAGCAAAAGTCAATGTAATTATTCGTTCACGTATTGATCTCGGTATAAATAAACGAGTTGTTGCAACTTGTTACTTGCCATTCGGGAAGTAAAATTATAGCGTGCATAAGCGCTAATGTTTATACGAACTCCATACACATATAATTTTAATGTATAATGACCAGATACCAACAATATATGTACGTAACTACAAACATGCGTCCTTGTTGTAATGATGAAAATTTTACGTAAGGAATTTCCCGGGCTCATATGTTTTTTCTGTAAATACCCAATTGAAATTCAGGAAATCTCCATTTAGCTAGAACCGTAAAATATATTTTCAACAAAGGATTTAAAAACTTAAGTAATCAAATTGAGTATCATCCAATTTCAAAAAGCTCTACCTTTATGCCACAATATAAATAATGATATGCATTAATAAAACATGCAGTTTCTTTTCATTCGCGATTAGCATGTTGCCGAATCGAATGCAATCGCTGCATGTAATATACCTAATAAATTCAGATTGGAGCCCACGCTGATCACCGTAGCCGCAATATTTTAATACGGTATTCATATCTATTTGATTTTATATAAATCATCTCACTTTTTTCGCCGATATATGAATAGGATATATATTATTAACATGCTTTTGTATTTACACTATTTTAAGTACCTAATTAAGTCTTGGCATATTAATTTAATCGTTGCCTATTCGTCCGAACAGTGTTTATTCTTCGAAAAAAAATCTTGTGTATGTTTGCGAACTATAAACGGGCATGTTTTTATTTTAATTAGAAATGTAATAACGGTGCGCTAGGTAACTTTTCCCATGATACATAGTAATGGATAGACAATTATAAGTCGACAACAGTCGTGTAATAAGTTGTATCTCGGTTCGCAATTACCAACGGGTAGTAATATCTCACATCGCGCCTAGCAATATGTCTGGCACGAATCTTAATGAAGCTCATCTGTTTAACTGCAATCACACGAGGCTAGATCGTTACGTGCACCGAAAACATCTATACATGATTGAAATGGTATCTCAACTATGTAATCCAATCAGTAGGTAATCAATCAAGTTTAAACGATTTTTATATGCACGCCAACAAATAATGTTGTATATACAATATGATTAAAATAGTAGCGGAAGAGAAGCTTTAGCATCTACTTGACTTTAAAAACTGTGATTACGTAAATCAAAAGATAGCTGCTATATCAGATGCAATCTTTGTCATGGTCGTAAATTAAATTTTTGATCAATATTGCATTAGGTATTAGTCTTACAGCTCATATAAAAGTTATAAGACAGATTAAACTGAGTTGAACAACTTATACCATCATCATCATTTGTCTAGCCTTTTCCCAACTATGGTGGGGTCGGCTTCTAGTCTTACCGGATACAGCTGAATACCAGTATTTTACATGAATCGACTGCCTATCTGACTTCCTCAACCCAGTTACTGGGTAATACGTTACCGCTTGGTAAGACTGGTTGTCAGACTTACGTGCGTGACGACTGTCAATGATCCACAAAAGACAGCCGGAACCAACGGCTTAATATGCTTTCCGAGGCACGGAGAGGTCTTGGTATGTAAAGATGAACAACTTCTACTATATCGACAGGAACATCTTAAATAAATATTATTCATCCATAGGATTATAAAATGATTTGTACTGCTTTCTGGAAAACCAACAGGGATGTTTCGATTTCGATCGCTAGGAATTTACGCAAACTCCAACTTTGGATATCTTAGCACGACACGGTCATAAACAGCTTCCAAGTTAACAAGTATGTCTACAGAAGCAGTAGTCGTGTCCCATAAGTAGGTAAGTGTGCATATAACAGCGTACAGATCGCTTTCCACGGTGTAAATGACTTCAGGTTAATAATTTTCAAATCGTGATCTCACATCAATTTATTTCACCATTAATAGTTTGTCCTTATTTATAGGTATTATCACGTCTATCGCTCGGAGAGCCGGAGCAGTTTCGTAAGTTGCAGTTTAACATCATTTGCATATTCCACGGCGGTGTAGATGTGGCCCCGTGTTGTACATCGACCGAACCACTAATAATTACTATTCACAGGCTTCATGTATCTATTTATACTGAACCATTTTTCGGGCAGCGTTCACTAGTGTTGTTAAGTTTAATAATTTAGAAAAACTATTGCTAGGAAATGTCTGAATAAAATAATAATTGAAGAAGTCTTATTGCATTTAATAAAAATGTCATTAATCTTTAAGTACCTTCCTCCACCATTAAAATTTAATCAATATTACGGGTGGCATCTAATAATGTATGATGGGACATTAGAAATGGTCTTTAATGACAGGAAAGGACGATTAAATTTATATAAAACATGCTTCCGTTGCAGAATAATTAAAAATTTGAATAAGACATTGATTTCAGTTGTTTAATAGATGTTGTCATGTCGGTTACAAATTAGCGCAAGCAGTGCTCGTGCTATTTGCTGGCTGCGCGTAGGCAGAGGCACGGCTCGCGGATGTCGCTGTCGGGATGATCCAGATACACGACGAATCCTTTCACCGAGCGCAGCCTTGAGCACGCCGAGTCCCAGGACTGACCATTACGGACGCACCGTTGTTAATGTCCTATCGATTAACATAGATCGGTACTAAAAGATTTAGTGCGCTCAGACTACCAACGTTTATAGACTACACTATTGTGTTCGACTTCTCGCATTTACGATATGTACAGCTAGTGAATTGGGTTAGCAAATGTTAGGCCGGTCCCAGGCCATCCGAGCCGATGACGAAAAATACCGGACATGTCCACCAATTAAAGCTCGAGCGACAAAGACGGTGCGCCTGCGCGCTATGATGCACCGCGACCGACCACGTGACACGCTATTTTGCAATTTAAATCAATAAACAAGAGATCGTTATTCGCGTTGTTAATAGTTTTTTTAATTGGCTACAAACTTTTTTTTTCTTCGTTTGTCCTGTTCTTTTGTTAGGTCCATTGGCTGAGGTCAGTCGTCATCTAAATTTTAGTCATTCATGCCAAGTGAGAGTAAAAACTCACAATGGATGCACTACATCGTAATACTTATTTAGATATTGCTAATCGAATTTTGTACGCTATAATTTGCGGTTATTATGTTGCGCTATAATGTTCGCTCTCAAAGAAAGTAGTAGTCTAAACGTAATTCTTCACGTTTGTTGTTTCACTTGGAATATTTTAAATTATTTTCCTGTTCTCAAAGTAGAATCATTTCTACATTTATGGTTATATCAACATTCAAGTGGATGGGTTTCATTAAAAAGTCTTAGCATCAACATTAAATCTTAAAATATCTCTTCCTTGATTATATAGTTTAATTAGGCTGTCTTCTTCTACATTAATACGCCCTTAAATAGTTTCCTGGTTCGTGTTTTACATATACTGGTGTAAAAAAATGGTATGTTAATTGCTAGTGACACTTTACAATGGAACTTTCGTAATGAATATAGCCAAATTACAACTCGTAAGAAAACGCATGCGCAGTTCGGCAGTGTGGCTGCCAAACCTGAATTTTTAATTGAAGGGTTCATACTTTACGGCGGTTTATCAAGGTAATTGCGGCTGGTTTTAAGTGAAAACATATTGTATTCAATATTTTTTCTTAAAGTGCTCTACATATTGACATTTAAAGACTGCGAACCGCAATGTTGAATAATTTATTACAAAATACAGTATTACTGCTTACTTTATGAGATAAGAACATAACCAGTTGTGAGCCTACCTACATATCTAAAATTCTAGAGTTTTTATAGTCTACTAACATAAAACGTATATAAATATGGTTTTCCACACAGTTTAGTTTCACCCCAATTTTTAAAAGATTTGGAACGGTATCTCAGTAATTAATGAACGACTAACGAATGCTTCTTGCACGATAAACGAATTCTTGTTTTAACTTTATGACGTAGTTACTTTGTTTATCAGTAGTTTTTGAGGGTCTTTTGTAAGAACCTTGAAGTCCTCAGGTTCCTCCTGTCTCTTAGCGAAATATTTGGAATCTGTTCATACTTCCTGTTTACCTAGAAACTTTAAAATAGCATCAAAATACTCCTTTCAAATTAAACTTTATTCATGGCTGTATTTTAGTTGAACGAACTTTGATCTTGGTTTCCTTTCGTAGTTTTTGGGAAAGAGAGATTGTATGTTTCAGCACCTTCAGCCGTATAACGATACTTTTCATTTGACTATGCTGTTTCTCTCTTGACATGACAGGTTTTATGTTACGTACTTAGTAGTTCTTTTTCATATTTAAAAGTAATTCGCTTTCAAGACAGCAATATTTAAATACTTTCCCAAAACGTATTTACAAAGACAAATAGTTACATTATAGTTAAGAATGTAACTTCCAGTGCCACGTTGTAAATAATGAGAGAGAATACATCATGATCGAACAATTTATCTGAATATGCACTCTCACTTAACTAGGTTTCTTACAGTGCAGGGATGGCGAACACAACGACACGACAGAAATTTTACGCACGTTTTATTTTTAGAATGCATTCGATTTGCGTCGTAGAGATCGCCCTAATGGACATATAGGATTTTATTAGAATATTATTCGTTTTAATTTTGATAGATTCATATCAGGGGCACGTCTAAAACACATTTTTTTTTTTCAGTTTACACGGAAATGCAATAATGTTCTCCATCCCTATTGCAGTGCGCCCGCGCCACACCGCACCAGTGCGGTACTCTGCGCTCCGTGCCGGGTCGGCGCGCGGCGTACGCGCAGCTCTTGTACCACTCAGCGAAAATATTTGTAAGCCCAAACGACACACTACACGGATAGCGACTAGATTTATTATAACACAACACAGATTTATTATAGCACCTTCACTTTTGCTCGAATATGACAACATTGACTGCAAAAGATTTATTGTAATTTGCTTTACAAAATAAACTAGATGTACGAAGCAGCGGAATACTGAAATTTTGGAAATTAAATATACTTTAGCAGTAGTGCGTACCAGTGGTGGCCCAGTGGTAACGGCTGCGAGTTACGGGTTGTAGATTGGAGGTTCGAACCCTGACAGACGCTTTACTTCGAAATCTATTCATCATCATTGCTCTCGACTGGTTTTGTGCTTCCCGCATCCAGCGGATTCCTGCGGCCTTCACAAGGTCATCGGTCCACCTTGTTGGAGGCCTTCCAATTCTACGTCTTCCGGTACGCGGTCGCCACTCCAGAGCTTTCGGCCCCATTGGCCATCTGTTCTGCGAGCAATGTGCCCTGCCCGCAGTTTAGCTATTTTTCGGGCTATGTCGGTTACCTTGGTTGTCCTACGGATCTCTTCATTTCTGATCCGATCGCGTAGGGAAACTCCAAGGAAGTGGCGGAGCTTGGGGGAGGCCTATGTCCAGCAGTGGACGTCTTTCGGCTGAAATGAATGAATGAATCATTGCTCTCAAAACGGTGTAGTAAAACCTCGTAAAGAAATCGCTATCTCAGAAACAAAATTTCGTAGACATGTGACATATTCCAATCCGCTCTCACGAAGACTGTGTGTGATCAGTAAATGTATTTATATTATCAGTGAATTCCCAGACGGCATTCTCTGCTCTGAATAGGTTTAGTTGTTTTTTGACGTTATTATTTAATAGTGTTACAGATAAGTACTACTGAAATACATAAATCCATCAAATTATATAATCTACTTTTACTGAAGGTGGAGTTTTAAACTAATTTAAACGCAGCGTAACAAAAGTTATACAACTTAGATTTGTAGATACAAACTTCAACATTGACACAAATATCTTAGGTACCATTTCGATATCTTTTATTTGTTGGACAAATAGAAATTAATAGGAAGTATTGTTCTCTGTTATAACTTTGCCCATTGAGGCAATTTCAATTGTGCACACTTGAAATTTTATGATTTATTAGCTATTCTAAGTTGTAGCCATAGAAAGTTCAGTCCTCTGAAATACGAATACAAAGGGCCTTTAAGATGTTTAAAACAAATCACAGCTGCATTTCGTTTGAAAATGCTTAGGAAATAGAGAGAGGTAATGTCCGTCCAATGAAATTAAAGGTTTACTAGGATAAAATAAGTCATAAAGTTACTGAAAGTGTTATGTATGTACATAATGTAAAACTATAAATTCAGTAACTTTCCAACTTTAATCTCAGTTCAAAAACTGAGCCATTAAAAGTAAATGTTTCTAACGTAGCACTCTGTTGAAATCTAAAAATTTTAAATTACAAATGTGCGTGAGTATTTACGACGTGTACCAGACATAATTCAGTGGAAAGCGGGAAGTTTATCAGCATTATTTATGCGACAGGATTGACACCTGCAACCCGGTGGCGTCGGTGGCGTACGGACCAGAACGCATGACGGCCTGCGATCCGCGAGATCCTCGCCTGTTACACTGATGCACATTTGTGATAAATTAGACACGCCACACTCGAGAACCAATCTCGACGGTTTGCAATCAGTTTTGCGAAATGCTCGTTTCCTCGTAAATTGTTGTCGGTACTCCGCGAAATATTGCCACGTATTCTGTGACGTTGTGAACTGGACATGCGTTTTTAGCCTTAGAGATTTCGGAATGCTAGAAGTATTATGTATGATTGCTTTGTTCTCTTCACAGAGTGAAGATTAAAATGCCATAAGCAAGAGTGTATGCAGGATACAAATTAGAAGTCAGTGATTATAATATACTCATCATCATTTAGTGGCGCTTACGATAACGTATACAAATATAATTATAGTTGTACTGTTCATCATCGAGGACCCATTCTCAATTAATAAAAAGGCTGCCGTAATCATAAACAGACAGATTTACTAATGCAAATTGATTTCTTTAAGACGTTGTAATTCAATGTTGTGGACGAGAACCAGTACCTACTGGCTTTAGGAAATTATTAATAAGTGGTCAGATTAGATTCTAATCATTTAATAACTTTGACCAGACAAGAAGGTTCGTTTGCAAATGAAATTGACTGTACGGTATATACCTAGGTCGTTTCTTATTTGTCATTTGATTGATCATTCTATTGAATGTCAATTTAACTACAGCACATTTTTTGTATTCACGAATCGTATATCTAGGGCAGTACACAAAAGCTTACCATAATTTGTTTGTTCCGATCAACACGTGAACGCACGCTCGTGAACTAGTTTTATCTTCCACAAATGTTTATTAAACGAATTGCTTTACATTAGAATGTATTTATAAGCATAAATGGTGAGTCGACATTAATAAGAACTTATGGCATTGTTATAAAAGCAGGAATAAGGATTAATAGAATTTCAAGCAACATTACTGTATAAAAAATTGATTCTATTTCGTCGAGTCTATGTTATGTAGTGGGTATGAAAACCAAACGATTAAAACGCCAGATAGTGGTTCGCAAATTAGTCAGTAAGCAATTTCACTTATGATTAATTTGCTACAACAATGACAAAGATTGAGCGTAGCTGTTTGAACGCTCTCTATTCAAATACCAACATAGTTTTTGTTCACGTGAGTTCAGTTTAGGATTTCTTGTTTTTTTTTTGTTTATTCAGTCGCCATATTACACTTGATTCACTGCTTTTATTAAATTATGAATATAAAAAAATTAAGTAGGTTGACTTTCCATATTAAATGCATTCTTGTGGTAAAAATAAATATAACCGTATCAATAAATAATATGATTATTTTATTAGAACACAATTACACACCTTTCCATATAATCCCTTACCTTATAAAGAAGTGATCTTGTGGCACATGTGTATGATAATAAGGGCCCATTGTTGTTGTTGACTGGCCTGTTAGTCTAGTGGTTAGTGACCCTGACTGCTAAGACTGAGGTCGTGGGTTCGATTCCCACCCAGGACAAATCTTTGTGTGATGAGCACAATCATTTGTTCTGTGTCTGGGTGTAATTTATCTATAATATGTATGTATTTAGAAATATTTAAGTATTGTATATCAGTTGTCTGGTTACCATAGTACAGGCTCTGCCTAGTTTGGGATCAGATAACAGTGTGTTGGTTGTCCTAAGATATTATTTATTTATTTATTTATTTATTGTGTTATAAATGATTAGGCGGATGACGGTCGGTGTTAGAGACCGTTAAATTGTTCTTTAATTGACAACAAACTACGACTTTTTGTTGTTTGAAATTCATATAGTATAAACAAAGCTATAGTCATGGTTTACATTAGACTATAACAGCCTGCAACAATACTTATAGGTAGATACACTTTACAATTCGCATTTATTGATTTATCGTTGGTAAGCCAAATAAAACCAAGCAAAAAGCAGGTAACTTTTTATTTAATGTAGTACCTATGAAAAGTCCTTATTTTTTATCGATTAATCGGACAGAAACACAATGGAAAGACCTTGAACAGTTTTTGTTAAAGGGTTCCCTTTTTGATTCACGAAAACGGGGTTATACCCAGGTTATTTATTTTAACGAAACGAGATCTAATAAAAACTCTACATAAAAAATAATTAACTGGAAATATGACCAGTTGAAATGCAATGCAATAATGCGACAAAGTAAACTTAAGGTCCTGTTGAACAGGATGTGGGTCGGAGGCGGTAATTAATAAGACCGCTGAACTAATTTTAATGGAACTTTCTCCGCATTCTCATCTTTATTTTGACGTCATACTGACATGAGTGAATAAGAAATTAAAAGTGATTTAGGGCGAATTTCTCCAATGAAACTGAACACGATCAGCTCATCTTAACCGCGTTCAAGAGCTGTCAGGGTCATCATTGTTTTAGAATATTTGACACTGGTGCCGATTCTGTTGTAAAAAATTCTCTAAACTAAACTAAAAATCACTAAAATTTGGTTTATTCCTGTCAAACGACGATTTCCTATTCTGAAATAGACTAAAGTGACCCAACTTAACTATATTTTAGTTTGACAGCACTAAGATTGCACGGAGTTATTAGTTTAGTGAAAATGACAATTTTGCTATTCTGAGTTTGCCGGTTTTCACCAAAAATTTAGACTATAACAATTTATTTTGACTAAATCTGACTATTTTTAATCGCGATTAAAAAGGTGTGGAATAAAACTAGTGGCATGAAAAAAAATTCACACCAACGCCTCGCCTTCACGTGCAAAAACAGTGGTGTATTTTTTATTTTTTCTTTTGCTTATATCTCGAAAATGGCGTGTCCTATCGCAAAAATAATGAAATTTTCGACCCCCTTTATGAAACCCCGGAACATTTAAATCTCAACACGTGGGTAATATTTTTTTTTATTTTTCAAACAAAAAGTGAAAAATTCCAAATAAAACACGTCCAGGCTGCCCCCTGGCGCGCGCCTTCGTCTCTAAAAAATTCTTTGCGTAGCGCACACAAGTACCACGTTCCGAAACAAAAAAAAACATGTTGATTGTCAAATTCGTTTTTAGTCGTGTCAAAATAATGTTTAAATTTAGAGATTTTTCCTTGCAGAATAGCGTTAAAATTCTCATAGCCAAAAGTAAGGAATTTTAGAGATAGTTTAGTTAGTTTAGTTCGGTGTACAACAGAATCGGCACCATTGACAGCTTTTGAACGCGATTATCGCGTAGTTAAAACGTAACACCATACCATACACAAGTTGTTTGCACAAGTAATAGTAAACAGCAGACACTATCACTTTTACGAGATCGTCCCAACAAGTTGTCGACTTATAGCATTATACGTATACGTACATTTGATTTGTATTAACATTTCACTCGTATTTGCTTTAAAAGTAAAATAAAATCTTCATTGAAATTTTAGTATTTTAGTATGCCATTTTTGTTTAAAACAATGCAGGTGATAGTTATCTGAATGTCAAAATTAGGGCAAAGCACCATCGCAACTTTCTAATGCCATACATTTATGTATATTAGCGTAATATCGACATATTCAATTTGAGTGCTCTGTACAATCGTGATCCTTCTGCTAAAGTGCTCGATATAAACAAATTGGTTCAACGAGATGTGATGTGCTCTAAAACGTGCGGCGAGCAACTGACCTCGACCCGAGAGATGCGAGAAATTGAAAACACGCCCCACTTAACCTGAATACTGAATCCATTAGGCGATTAGACCATGCGCAGTGATCACATCTGTTTTCATTAAATACGCACTAGCTGTCAAAATGTGCTTATTTACTGCCGCTGTGTAATTTATTACTTTGACTGACACGCCTTTAGAAACAAGCGAAACATTTCTTTTGTCTAATAAAATATTTGTACGCTTTAAAGCACAACAGAGGTAGTGCTTCCTCAGTTTTCCTCAATATGTTTGAATTTAATGCGTTTTGTTAATTACTGACTGCAAGCTCGCTGTCTTCTAACGACAACAAAGTTTATGGTAGTGAGGTTATATTCCATAATTATTAAGTAAAACGTTATAAATTATATGTGCTTTCACATGTGAGATGGATCGAGTCGCCAACATTGAAGTAAACTTTATCTGAGGTCACTTGTTAAGTTCTAGTGCCCATCTCATGCAATATTGATGGTTTTTGCTTATTTGAAATGGTAATTTGCGGCGATGGAGAAGATAAAATAGACCCTTTACATTAACTTTATATACCGTGTCGTTAGAAAAATTAACATTACAAATACGCTGAAACCATAAATATTGCATGAGATATTGGAAGTAATATCGAAAGCCGTAATTTATCTACACACCATACTTTGATTTACGAGAAAACATTATGTGATCTTAATAGATGTTATTTTTCACCACGACCATAAAACTTATTAATATTTTAATTGGATTTCGACTTTAATTTCATCTAAAAACGTTTTAATGAAAAAGAAACTCGGTAGCGAGTCGTAAGTCGAATAACAATGGTTAGAGATGACCCACAAATTTCACCATGAGTTTCCTGGTAGAGTCTTGATATAAAAAATTAGAAATGGCCGTCAATCCAATAAATATCTCGTCAGTAATTAAAAAGACGTGATTTGAATATATCGCTCTCTTTTCGTGAATCGCAGCTATTTCGGCGATACGTTGGTGATAAGTTTATGTTATTAAAACAATTTGCAAAACTAACTAGAAAGTTATGTATTGGTAGTGGACAAAAAAAACATTCTGAAAAAAAAATACAGGCACGCCTTCTTATTTTTGTATATTGAGTTAGATTTTAGTCTAGATATACTGCGCTAAGGTAGCATTCGAAAGTAAAATTTTCTTACGTTTTTGGCAGGTCAGTGACAGATTACATGCTGATTAAAATATGATTCAGGGCCGTAATAAATATGACTTTATAGAAATTGAATCCCATTGAATGACAATTACATGAATATTACAAAAAAAAAGTAAGAAAACTAGAAATTCGGGCTAACCTAGCGCTTACCCTTTTGGAGACCAGACGGGACATATTAAACTTACCGAAAACCGAAATACTACGAAATAATTATTAACTATTTGAACTAACGGCCACGATTAACCCAGAATTGGTTCCAGTAGTCTTTAATTACAATTACGTCTGTAATTACTTAAGTCACAATAAGCTAAATCTCTCTATCACTTCAAACTTTGCTGTTACGTTTACCTTTGTACATAGAATATTCATTCACTAGCTGTGTAATCATGGCGGACAATAAAGAATTAGTTTTTCTGACGTTACAGTTAAGCATGATCGCTACGTAATTTGAAGCCACAAGCGTCGCGTGCACATCGCTCCTCATTCTGTGCGTGGAAATAAAAACAAGCGATTCAGAAGCTGAACTCACTTATTTTATTTACATTTAATTTATGTTCAGTTCAGAATTAATTTATGTTTACTTTATTTTATTGTTGAAGCAAAAAGAGTAAATGCACGAGTTTTGTATTCTGATATACAATCTAGGTACCTATGTTGTTGTTACAAACTTTTGGCTTTTTGTAGCTTTGGTTCTTTCATACGTAAATATGCTCAATGTGTAGCTTACTTTAAAACAGTATTCAAAGTATTTAAATAGAATGCTACATCATATAATTTCTCTTTATTTGAATGATACAGGAACGTGTAGAATACATAGGTAAAGCGTCAGAATGTGTATAAATACATACTTATCTCATTTGTTTTAAAAAATCTGATGAAATTTATAAACACCTGCATTACATTAATCACTCGATAAATGCGTTTACATTACAAAAAGATGCAGGTAAACTTTTTAAAATTCATAATCAGTTTTGGTCTAGTAGAACATTTCGCAAATGAAATGAGGTTCATTAATCAACCCGTGCAAAGGTCAATATATTAATAGAGCGTTCAAGACTTTAATTGATAAACATTATTATTATGAGTCGCTCCACGTGCCACGTGCTCCGCTATCTGTTATCGCGTATCGTAGCGCGCCATGGCTTCACGAGACCCGTCAAACTAGAACCTCAATAATAACCAAAAAACTTGAACAGGATTCTAGTATAATCCGCGACATGATTAAATACGGAAAATATCAATGACAAAACGCGACATATAAGCGTTAGTTAGTATACATGTGTACAAAAGTTGTATTTATTTAAAGCGAGGTGTCATGTTATTAGCGGACGCCGGCGCTAGCCGAATATACTTATGATGAATAGTAACATATGCAAATATTTTTCCATAATATATATTTGAATAGGCCTTCACTTAACAATATTATGGATTGACAATTAAATACATTATGTAAATTCTTGTAGTCTCTTTTAGTGTGGAAAAATGTGCATAACATATTTAAAATTTACATGTATGTTCAAATATGTACCTATGAGACTACTACTGTTTGCTTAGCGTTGTTCAAATGAATTAAACTCATCAAATAATGAAAAAGCTACCAAGAATTTGCTGCACGCATAATTTTCCAATAAAGGTGCACAGCGCGTTGATGTCTTTTATATTGTAAACTATTGTAAAAGAACAAACGGCTTAACTGTGATACAGTAGTGGCAATATTATAATGTTGTACATTTTGGAATTACTTGTTGATAACACCCTGCTTTATGCAGTAATGCGGCTCTATTTTAGCTATATTAAGCTACTAAACATTGATTTTGCTCGAGCACTCTTTCGTACCGCATAAATCTATCGGTGCTCTAGATAGATAAAATTAAAATGATACCTGGAAACACGCTCAAGCTGAAGGTAGTTCCGTGTCTGTTGACGTCCGGCAAACCTTCGACATTTCCGAACAAACACAGTTGAATCACCCGCTTGGGACCAGCGCGGGTTGCGGAGGCTGTGGGCGCGCGAGGGGCGAGCCCGGGGGAGCGGGGTGTGGTGGGGGGCGCGGACGCAGCGTGCGAACATACGCCCGCGAGGTCGCTGTCTTTTTACTCGCATTACCTCCTGACATTCGAACTTAATGGAGTTGCCTTATTGAAATTTAAGCAGAACGACTACCGACGTAATGGAATAAAATTAGGTTATCGTAACGAGAAAACGGTCTTCGAGTGGCCATCTTTAAGCTCTCGGCGGCCCAATAGGAATTCGAAACATTCAGCAGAGACTGTGCGCTTCAGAAAGCTAGTCGTCTCGCTCACGTCGCGCCCGCGGCTCGCATGCCAGAAAAGAATAGATATAGGAACACGGTCCTATCGACGAATAGTCATTGTTCTTGGCCGTAATGGAACAAAATAAAGACAGAACAGCGGTTTTCGTGACTGTGAGACGAAACTATACAAGTTAACGAGAGCAAGTGAGAAAGAAAATAAGGTTTTTAGGGTCGATGGCCGAGCGAAGGAACTTAAAATTGGTTTTTCTTAAGAAATATGCTTCATTTAGGACACGTCTATCATAATTTTAAATGCTGTGTCAAGCCACTGTGTTTATTGATGTTAACTAATTATTAACGATGTCAAAAGACATTAATCAGCGAAGCCGCATTGCTGCAATGCGTATGCTAATAATTTTTCTAATGGGAATCTTGTAAGTAAAACGATGTTACTTATTAAATTATTTATATTAATAAATTAAGTGAATAATGTTATCAAAATGTAATTAACGAATTAGTATTTAATCATAATTGATTCCAGCAACCGTTACGGAGCGATGACGCAACGGTCAGCATGAATCAGCGTCCAGTGCATCCCGTGCGTCCCGCGGGTACGCAGCGCGGCTAGCGGGACCTGGCCTCCTCCCCCTCCCGCCACGCCCCGCGCGCCCCCCGCCCCCCGCACGCGGACCGTTACGCCGGCGTCCTTGGCTGAGTTCTTTCTTGCGCGGGCGCAGCAGGTCGGTGTGAACTCGTTCCGCGCTGCCTCCACTGTGCACGTGTGCCCACTGTGTTAGTAACCTAGCCTTGCATGTGTGCTTGTACGTATGTGTGAGTGCATTAGATTACTCCTAACGGATATTACGGAATTTGTTAGATAAATACCTCAAATATGAACTAGCTATATTAAAACATAGTCTTTATATAGAGCAAATTAGTTTTAGTAGTTATTTTTGTAAAAACGTGGGGCTATTAACATTCAAGTAAAGCAATATCTGTAGCTTGCAGCGCCGAGTGCCGGCGACGCCTGCGTGTCTATTATGAATCTTATTAGAAATAGCTAGCCTACTTGACATTTCCCTATAACTGAGCAGTTTATCGCATTTTTTATCTCTTAATAATAATAAGGTATTGTTTTTCTATAGAATCTAAGGAGAGTGTCTATGGGGAAAATGTAAGAGTTGATTAAATTGGTCGATAATTGCAGCAGTGGAATCAGACAGTTTCATTGGCATACATTTAGCAGCATCTGCTTGGCCCAGCCACAGTCACACACCGGCCACGATACTACAGTGATTTTGCATATTAAGTAACATTTCAAATATTCTAAATCAGAACTTACCAAACGAAATACACTGAATGGAAGTGAATGTTATTGAACTTGTAATTAACAAACAAGTCTAGTTAAATTAATGTCTGAATGCAACATAATGAGCGCGACCCGCGACCCCTCGTCCTAGCTATTGTGAGATTACGATCTGTTTATCACGTAACTTACGATTACGGCCTTCACCAGCCTGGGCTTTATCGGTTTTCCAACCGTTCTAGGGTCAGCTTTTAGCATAACCTAACAGATGCTTCTTAATAGTACGTTAACGCCATCATATTGCAGACAGCGACCTGTTTTAATTTCCTTTCCTTTGAGGTATTATTTTGTTTTTATCAAGAAAAACGTTCGGTTCTTCATCGCAGTCTATTTTCTTATAATTATTTTAAAATGAAGGTGTTCAACGCACGGCCTGCATGGCGACACTGCGCCTGCTATGCAAGCCTACACAGATACACCATACTCGCTACACTCAGCTTACACGGCTATATATACGCTTATATACGCTATATACGCTTGCTCCGCAAAACCTACGCTGCTACACCGCGCCTGCTACGCAAAATCTACGCTGTTACGCCGTGCTTGCTACACAAAACCTACGCTGCTACAACGCGCCTGCTACGTAAAATCTACGCTGCTACGCCGTGTCTGCTACGCAAAACCTACGCTGCTACACCGTGCTTGCTACACAAAACCTACGCTGCTACATCGCGCCTGCTACGCACAACCTACGCTGCCACATAAGACCTGCTGGACAATCTTGACGACAACGATGCGTTTTCTACACCGACCCTTCACGGGTACAACGTTCGTTGCAAGCACGTCGATTACATGCAGATCAATGTATAAGTAAGACGCTAAGTAGCGTCATAACCGCATGACTTACGTGGCTACTACGCATGATCTAAGCGACCACCGCGAGACATCTTGGCAGTGTCGATACGGAGTCAATGTAATCTTTAGACTCAATCATTATTTTTACAGAATGACTACGTTAATTTGTGTCGTAAAAGTTTTCTCGAATACAATGAGCGTTCTCAATGTGTAAAGAAAGTAAACTCACCCGAGCACGTGTCTGAACTGGTTGATTCAAAAGCAGCTTAACCTCGCAGATCAATTCTTTGTTACCAGCCACGAGCCCCCGATACACGTCACTAATGACATTTATCAATAAATAGCAATGCCTTACGCAACATCCTTTATTACTCACAATCCTATTTGATACAGAGACAATATACATGACACAATTATACAGACGACCTACATTGCGCAGCCTTAAAAAATACAGCACGACAGAGATTCCACGAAAAGTAACAATAGTCTCGCTCATAATGGATTTTGATATTGGAAAAGATAGCTTTTTTAAAGGTTTTTTTTACATTCCACTTAATGCGTTCTTGTGGGCTTTTCCTCCACTTATTATGGGGAACAACGAAGGTTGTTTTTTTTGTTTGTTTTATATGTCTACTTATGAGAGTATTGTAGTGATGAAAATGTTGGAGTAAGGAGTATACCATCTTTGAATTACCCACATTTTTTAATGTAAGTTTAAATAAGCAATCTCTGATATCATAATTGGATTTACGGTAACGTCTATTGTTTATGCGGCGTGCATAGTGTAGTTCAGTGACGGTTGTTGACCTAATACCTACTAATCGGTAAACCAACGGGTGTTCACATTTTTATTACGTCTTTAAACAAATCAAAACAAATACAGTCTTCTTTTGACACAAACCTAGCCGTTGAAGAATACCCAATTATTAAGAAGAAAATCCAAGAAACCTGCACAAAACTATATTTAGAACATTTAGCAGTACAAGTTTCGAAATACGAACCATTAAAGGTCGGTGGAACTAGCTGCGTTACACCAGCGCCGACCAACACTAAAACAGTTACAGCCGTCTCTAATTACTTTTTGTTCTTATTACCGATTTTATTTTCGTACTCGAAAGCTTTTAGGATGGCGCTAATATCGTGCACTTATCGAGCGTTGAGCAACGAGCAAGGACGATCACGCGGCTGATCGTGCGGCTGTCGCAACCAGCAGCGCCCGCACCGTACCGTGCGAGCACAGCCATCAACGAACATGCACTACTACATTACTACCCGCTGGTATCAACTCGCGACTTCACTCAGCCGACATACGACACTTGTTTCGCTCCTAAAGTACTCGACTGTAAAGTACTGTCGGATTGTCACATATTTTATGTAATTTACTTACCGTGTTTAAATAGCCTATGTCTTGAGACGTCAGTTACAAAAATTTATTTATATTGTAACAAGTGTTGTGTGGGCCGAGCTTTAATATACCACAGATGCTGACGTGTCTTCTCTTAAAAAGTTATCATACGAACAAACGCACGTGGCCACAAGGAAGTTGCCCACTTGCACAGCCCCCATCAACTTAAATAATTACACAAATATGCATGTATCACTGCTATAACGTATAAGAACTATTATACCATTATTATGGGCCATAAAACATTTTACAGCAATATTAAGTCCAGCTCAGTCAACTGCATCAAATAGTCATAAAATGAAAACAAATTAAGGAAGTCAGAACTAAGATATTGGATAAATCGTTAAATGGAAATAATGTATCTGATTCTTATACGCTAATGTAGTATTAATAACAGTAACTTATAGCAGACCTAAGTTAGAACACGCTTCCTTTTCATAAATATGTGAGTTCGAAGTTACAACGACATAAATATTGTTTATGCGTCGACAAACTACAAGTGCGCGCCTTCAGGCAACGTGGTGGATGGGGGAGCATTTGGAGCCAGAGCGGGTTCGACGCGCCGCCCGCCGACTGCAGGTCTCGGCGCACTCCTCCTATAAACATTAACTTTGATACCAATACCGCACGTATTTGTAACAACTCAATCATTCCCACACAGATCTTGCGAGAATTTGTTTTCTTTAAAACAACATGTACATGTGCCGAAGTTAAAACCGCGCTATTGTAATGTGAACTTTATGGGTATACGAATAAATTAGGAAATAATAAAACGTAACGCGTGCTGCTAAAACCTCATGCGCCTTACCTACATATCGCGCCATGAATCAGATTAAAGTACTTACACACGTTTATTAGAGGCACACGGACGCACGGCGCTGACGTGTGCACAGTGTCGGTGTGGTGTACGTGCACAGTGCGCGCGTGTGCGTGCACACACACGGCGCCCCGAGAGGTTCAACGTACCAGTCGCCACTACGAGAGTTCCTTGTTCCACTTTACCACTGACACTATATTATTATTGTTCCAATGGAGTTTCCGATTCGGCCGAGGCTTTTTTTAGAGTCCTTATTTATATCTTCGTAGTTGCTAAGAGATTAATTTCTATCGATATTGATTCGTTATCCTGACTAGCTTTAGCTACAGTATCTATATTTATCCTCGTAATGCTGAGGAAGAAGTTTTTAAAGTTATATTAAAGTTACATTATTTTCATGCTAACAAAGTCAGCGAAAAAATCGTTGAATCTGTATCACTTCTATTACTACAATAATTTAAATAAAAACATTCCATGTTAATTGGTCCAGCCGGCCTCCAGCATACCACGCTTCAATCAGTCGAGAATAACGATTTCAAAGTTTTAATAATAATGTGACCTAGTAAATGCACTAAAATTTTGATTTCCCTATATCCGATGGCCTTGGATTTTTATCAAGACAAATTAAAATATCCAAGTGCTCATTAAAAATAAGCTTTCAAATCATTTAGGCCACTAACACCCTTACCAAATTACGCAAAGACTGAAATTGTGTAAGCAATTTTGAAAACATATAATTGTGTTTGCAATTACTGTACTAAAGTGCGCACAATATAAAAGTTTAGTAGTGTAATAAGTTCCAAAGTCGTAAAGCGATTCATAGTACAACACGATCATTATATCTCGTTATTAAAATAAATGTCAGTTAACGAGCCACAAAGGATAAATGTTCATTGAAGATAAATGCTTAGCTATTTATGAAGTTCCATTAAAAGCTGTGCCATGGAAAAGACATCAACGCGCGATATCGTTGCGTTTAGTTTTCGCACAGCTTATGAAATGAGACACCTAAAGGCGTATGTAGTGTACAATGTTACTTTATACCGTTTAAAAATGTAATATCCTTATACTACAGTTTATTTGATTCCATCGGATATTTTGTAAAATAGTCGCTTGACAATACTATTCATTAATAAGAAGAATAGTTCTGCTGACTCTGTCACCTTTATTGATTTGATTATAATACTTAGTACGTATATTTTGTCGCCAATTGGTTCCGACATCATCATAATTCTCCAAGAAAGTGAAAATTATAATGATATAGAACTCTGTGAATAGATTTTTTCTTGGAAGCAATAAAGGCAAATAACAGTCTTGATGTTAGTTTAAATTACGGTCGTATCTGTGCCACGAGTTTTTTCTACAGATATGTATCTGTGAGTTCCAACAATTAAAGAATTAGATTCCAGATTTTTCGGTTATAAGAGATTAAAATTGTTCAGTATAGGGTATTGTTGGTACGAGATTTCGCGAACTACATAACACCTATAAATAGTGCCTAACTGTGCGCAATACCACTTCGTAAAATATAAACGAGTTTTGCAACATGCCAACTTGTGATTTTTTTACATTCAGACAAAGTTTTATTTCTTTTTTATTAACGTTATTAATAGTTGTGCTAAACGCATGCTAACATGTTGTTCCAGACTAATAACAATGCGGTCTTACGACAGCGTGCTTATAATTATATTATTCTTCGAAACACGGTAATGTGCATATATTATTATATTTGTTTAAATATTGGCTGATGAATGAATTATCGTCGGTTGCTGTGCGAGCTTGTTCTTATCGTAACGGTGAAGTTTTTGTACAAGTAGACCAAATAAATGGAGCACTGTCATTTTAAAATAATGCATTCAAATAAAGAACATGAATGCCAAACAAGTGACAGATAAATAAAACCTTCTCAAACTATTGTAGTATCGTAACATTCGTTACACATAGGTATGTATTTTACTCAATAAATTATATTATTTTGTAATCCACATGTTTTCTATAGATTTATATTATTTTATTATTGTAAGTTGACAGATAAATATTTTTACATGGAAAGTAATTAATGACTTACAACCTGCGCCGTGATATTAATTCGTATAATCAATAAAGATGACACATTCAAAAAACAGCACATTTGTAATTTTATGTGAGCTTTTCCATGTTTCCAAACTTTCAACCACAACGAAAGTTATATTTTACGAATGTCAAATTTTAATTATTTAATTAATTTACAAAATGATGACCATTTCTGTTTTCTCAAGACTCCAAATATGTCATTGCATTTTTTTAAGTACTAATTGATTGAAATATGCATAACAGTTTCAAAATATTCTCTATCGCCAGACACGATTGTCGCTAATTCTTATTGCATCACTAAATCAGATAAAATAACGAACGAATAAGTACGAAGTATTTTGGTGCTAAAATGGTTGCTGATTCACAGTAAAACTTTTTGTTACGAACCATCTAACGGGTTAATGGGCATCGTTTATGAGAAAAAAACTTGCACAAGGAAAGTCTGATGAAGTCTTAGATGAGTGGGTGTCTAACAATTGTACAGATTTTAAATAATGTACTATGACTTCAGCAGTAATAGAGCAATTAGACCCAAAAGCCTTCTCAACAAATTGGGAGGCAGATTAAATGACTGGATATTTTTCGTTAAATATAATCTGTACTTATCGAATAACAGCCTCCTGAATACATTCTAATATTTATAATACCAGCCGGCATGAATGAATTCTCATTATTATTTTGACGATCACGCAATAATATAACAAAGACCGTTTTGAATAACAATATTTTTTCCTAATCTAGCCAGTTTATATGCTAATAATATTCCATAACTAATAAATGCATACATATGGATTTACATATCTTTATAACTGATACTAAGAAGCGAATGAAATGGTATATGGAATATAGTCGGATAAATTTGCCATTTCCATATTAAGCAAAAGGATATGAAGCATCATCATCATTATGATCGAGATGAAATTTTAATAAAAAAGTGATTGATCGAAGTCTGAGTCTTATTCCTATTTTAATAAGATTAAAAATATTGTATAGTACGATTGCAAGCTATAGCGAAAGCTGCTAGCGCTAATGAAAGCAAACGTGTTTTAATCTTAGGTATGTAAAATTCTTTTAATGCTAGCTTTGGAAATTTTAGTTAGGATTGACGTCACTGACTACCGTCATAAGTTTATCTAATTAATATATTTTTTAAATTCAATAGGTAGGAACTAAATATTAATGTAAATTCGCGCAACGTGATTAAATGCATAGACAGTACGAGTTCCATTTTAACAAATTTACACTAAAAACTATTTTAGACATCACCTGATGGTCAATTCTCATAATTAAAAATGTTCAAAATCTAGTCGCAGTCTCATCTCGGCGACAGTCATATGTCAAAAACTTGTCAAAAATGTAGGGAAACTCGAGATATTTTTGACAGATTGAGACTGGGATCAGACTGTGAACGTTCTTAAAATTACGAGAATTGCCCCTTTGTTCAAAATGACTGGACATTTGGATGAGTAACTATATATAATAGAAAACTCATTTAATGTTCTAATATTTTAGACGTGTTTCAAAAACATTGTGGCAGTCGTATAAGTTTGCATCTCTTTATGTTACTAAGAAATAATCGAGAGTGTTCAATTATTTAGTAAGTTCAAGGATATGAGCTGATTCATCTTAAATTTTTTTTTTTTCAACGAATTATATATAATGTATATGTATGCATACATATGTATATTGACGCAAACACGATGTCTGTGCCACGCAAAGGTTACCGCAGGTTGTCTGTCTGCTCACACGCGCTGAACAGCGATGCGACTTAGCGGGCCGCCCGCACCCTGTGCCCTGCCCTTGACTCTTGCCCTACGTTAACGGCATACAATCATGGCCAAAACAGCGTCTTTAGCATCCTCGGACGCGTCTGCGGTTACTGTCACGACCTCACTATAAACTAAGATTATATTTGGGCACTGCCCAAACCACCATGATAATAAACAAGTATAAACAAAAGGATTAAATGTAGCAATATAATCTCTTAATAATGCGGTTCATGAAGTGATGTGGAAATTAGTAACCATAAATCGACCCAGTTTATGTCATTTTTTGTTGTAATAAAATCTGCGAAGCCTTAATAAATCGCGCTCAAGCCATACTTGAACAAAAGCATTGTCTACCAAGTGGCTGGACAGGTATACCAGTTGAAAGTATTAACATATCGCAAAGGTATGACGTCGTATTCGGACACCAGGAACCATACTTATTTAAGTATGGTTCCTGGTGTCCGAATACGACGGTTTTGTTAAAATACATTAAGTATATTTATACTTAATGTATTTTAACAAAAATAAGAGTCTCGAAGCCTTAATAAATCATGTTGAAGGCGCTGAGTGGTGACGGACAATGTTGTCCCGCCTGAGTGGAAGATAAGCTCGATATAGTTATTGTCCATCCTTCATACGATTCTGTTCATTAATTCAGTTCGTCGCAGATTCAATGAGCAGTAGCAGCGGCGGAGGTGCATACAGAAGAGATGACTTGCGATTGACTTTCACCTTCGTTGTACATGTAACATTCACGTCATTTCGGATTCCTAGCGGAACCTTGACAAATTGACAATAACAAAATGTCACTTAGTCAAAAATAGTTTAAACCTATAAATTTTTATGATGCTCACCTTTTGGTTTGATGCGACGCCTGACGAGTTTATATATCTGTAATAAAAGAATTGAATGTTAATTTGCATCTGAACATCGATAGTAAAATGTGTGAATCGAAGTTTGATCATAAATTCGAAGACAGAAACCTTGGATGAAACAAATATTTTCATATGATAATTATGAATAAGTTCTTCTCAAGCATAACGAACACTTATTTGACACGTATTTATAAATATTTTCAGAAAAAAATACGTAGAGTCCATGCAACCGTTTTTATCACAGCTATGTAAAAAGGAATAACAATGAAATTGCTTCAAACTCAATAAAATTGTTAAAATTGCTCTTTAGCGAAGTCTTCGTGAAGATTTTGAGGATTATAAAGCGATGATTTGCAGCAGGATTGAGAGTAAATTGGTTTTTATTATCAAACATTTCGGCGTTACGAGTTTCAAGGGGAGTTAACACTGCCAGCTTTCTACACGACGACGTTATTATTGGTCGTAACTGTGGTATTCAATACCTTGTTCCATATTTAAAGCACAATCGTGGTGCGAAGGAAATTCAGATGATCGGTCGTGCTAAACATATAATAGACTATGAATTAAGGACTGATTGTTGTCGTCCCAATAAAAGAAATATGTATTCAATTAAATAACAGTAAAGAGTACAATTTACTTTGAACAATTTAAATTTAATGCCAACAACCAATGACAATTCGCATGCGTGTGTTGTGATATATAATTATATTAATTGTGTATGTGGAGAATGAAGGAAATTATTCATAAGTAGTCAACCATCTAGGTAGTTTATATACAAGCTTAATGCGCATACGAGCATAAACTGGTACATTAAAAGTTAAAAGGTTGTTTGTTTAAATAGTTGGAAACTGGTGCAAAACAAAAGTGGTGCAAACCGCAGAACCAGTCCTGCGACAGGAAGCGGCCTCGAGCCGCGCCCCCCTCCGCCACCCGCTCGTCTCACACGCCCCCCGCTCGCCCCTCACCTGCTGCACGACCACCTGATCCAGACAAAGCGTGTCCTTCGCGTAGTGACGCATGCAAGTGCATTGCACTAATAATACCGAGCAAGTCCTTTCCATGTCCGGTAGGCAACAAGCTCCGAACATGACCAATAAGTGCCGTATCATATGATACGCGAGATCTTGCATAAAGCTGTATCGATGGTTCAATCACTTGCATAATCGTCCGTGTTCAATCGCTTTACATGTTCTAATTTAAATTTCAATATATTAGTTCTGCATTTCCTTATTTTCTATCCAGATGAAAATATTTCAATAACGGGGAAATGTTCGTAATAAACTTACTCGTAATTGAATACCATATTTGTATTAAGCAATCAATGGAACTGAAACAATCATTAGCGGAGGCAAGGCTTTGAATAAATAAATAAAAATGAAGAAATAGTTTAATAAGCATATACAAGCAATGAGTCTGATAAGTTCTAAGCGCGAAACTCATGTTAATTATGAAATGTCCCGTTATGTTGCAAAAATGTATTAATTACCTACATACCGATGTCAAATAAATAAAAAATCTAACATTTATATACACAAGTATACCTAAAGTCACGCCTTTTCCCCATGAGTGTTGAGGGACGGGTGTAAGTAAACATTTAAAAACGATATTTTGCCAACTTTACAAAGTTAGAGACCGGTGACACATATGCGTGGGAGGAGCTTGCTTTATGAATATAATAACGAGTCGTGTGAAGATGCTCTACTACGCGGCTGACAGTCTGTCGACGCTATTATCTCATGAAAACATGATTCATGAATGGAATACAGGATTCAATGCATGTGCTAACAAGCAGACACTTTCTTCCAAAAGATAGCCATCATTTTACATGCAATAGTTAAGTGCTAATAAATTAATTCTATGTTGAGAGTTAATTAATTAATTCTAAAGCCTGACATTGTGTTAGCAGTGACATATCTTAGAGATACTACAAATATGTTGAATTTCATAAAATCAGTAGGTTGCGATCGTATCTGCGACTTGACGAACATAAACAGTTGCGCATAATGTGACAGAGATCTATTGTACTGATACTGATAGCTCTCTATGTGTGTGAAAAATGCAGTATTAGTTATAGCACTATAATACATATGCATGTAAGATGTATTAATGAATGAATTCATGACGCCATTACCTACAGAGTCTGCCATGTAGATCTAAACTATATTCTGGCATGCAAAGAGTGCTCCAAGTAGCTAGTAACATCGTTGCATCAACGTCGAACTCAAGGAATCCGAACCCTGTGTAGGTAAGGTATATATAGGTTTGAAGCAGCTGGCCTTTTCTGACAAAGAAATCTGTTACTAACTATATAAATCGTGACTGAAATGTATCTCCAAATAGAATTGTTATTGTGTAGAGAGTAAAAGAGCAATGTTGTTGATGCGCACGCGGCGCTCGGCGGCCGCGGCGGTCGGCGGCTGGCCGGGCGCGCCGGCACGAGCGCTCAGCACAAAGCCGCTCTGCGTAACAGGCGAGTCTCATCGGACCGCCCAAAGAAACGATCTCATAGAAAGTAGAGCAACTCATTTATTTATTCAGTGCAGCGTCGGGTGCGAGCGAGAAGCCGACGCGAAACTGGCTCATTAAAATAAAAATCCGATTTTTGAGTGCAACTTGCGCGAAGTAAAATAAAAGTTTCCAACGAATTTTGCTCGAGTTATTCCAAAAAAGGCGCGCGAAACGCCTCCGCGACGAGATCACAAGATACAAGTGCGAGGTGAAACCGACCGCGACAGCCTCCGGCACACGCGGCCGCAGCCTCACGCGTTTACTTTCATACGTCAATGGCTAGAACGGTTTGCCATTGTGATTCCCTAATACATCTCCAGTAAATATCTACATCGGATCACTGAAAACACCCTTTTTGTCGAACCACAATATGAATTTCTTTTCCGCATTAATATGAGTGTTTTCACTGTAAGAAGCGAGGCATTGTGTGAACATTACGCAGCCCGGCGTTGCATTAAGCGCACGATATAATGCAGCTCTATAATCACAGTCACGAGTCACGTTATCCGCACCCGCATTAGCTATGTAAATAACACCATACACGATATTCCGCCGTATGACAAAATATAAATCGTTTCTTATTTTGCATCTATCGATGCGAGCGAGTTCCACGTTAATTAATAAAAAATTATTTATATCGATTGCAAAAACATTACACAGGTTTGTGTGGGCAAGTGCTCTCGATCTGCATTCCGCGATGGAGGCGGTCGAGCTGGCCGGCCTGACACGCTGTCATTATTTAATGTTATTTTCGCGTACAATTTTCTTTACTTATGTTCGGCTATAATCGCGTCGGCTTAACTGATATTTTCAGAACAGTTCACGTCAATTATACGCATGGAATTAACAAAAATCAAAGGAGACGACGATTGTGAAAGCGGTGTTTAATCCATCTAGTTTTTAATGTATGAATAAAATTTATGATTTACTGACTCGCGAGTCGCAACCACTTTATACTGTAATGGTCAATAAAAATGATTTCAGACAGCGATCTCATTTGTGTCAATTATATTTTGGAAAATGTTTTTATTGACAGCAATAATGTTAAAAGCAATCAGCGTTTTCGCAATTTAACTTCATTTTAAAGGTATGAAGGATGCTCGTATTAATTGGTTAGATGCTAAAAGTCTTACTATTTTATTATACTATACGTGTAATTATAATAATGAATCGATCGAACGGCTCAATTGGTTCCGGAGCTAACTTGTCTTGTAATTAATGCATCAGAACTTTGAACTCTTCGTAGTTACATATAACTTTCACAGTCAAATGTGTCCATTAACTAAGGGTATCTAATATGTAAGTGCCCTATGTGAACATTCCCAGTGTGGTAATAAATAAGCTTCATACACATTAAAGCGCATTTGGTTTCAAAGTCTGTTTCCATGTTGTACATATACGTAGTTGTTGTTTCTGGTTGAAAGCTGATGATTTAAGCTTATTTGTTTGTTTAGTATAATTAAAATGTTAGTATGGACACATATTAATCATTATTTAAAGTGCCATTTTAATTGTGTGGCGACTAAGTCAATATTTCCGAGGATTATATAGAGCTCCTGACCGTATTTCGGCCATGGCGGCTAATCTCAATGGAGATTAGCAATCGGCGCCGGTGATATTATAGTGCAACTAGTGAGTTCGCAGACACAGAAGCACTCACTCTTCCCTCACTCTCATAGTCCGATGGGGCGGAATTCCGACGCAACCAGAGAGAGGGTGCAGGACCAAGGGTAACGTGGTTTCCGAAGCACGGCGTATCACACCGCCAACTTCCAAAACTCCGGGCTGCGTGTTTTATTTATATTATCTTTATTTGCATTTTTTCCGATTTTAACACAGTAGGTGAATTTGGATTGAACTTTAGGTATTCATTTGTGTGAGAACAAAAGTTTTGACTCGAAGCAGCATGACGAGAGCGTGCGCGCGCCGACCGAGCTGCCAGATCAAGTTGTCACGTCAATCAAGAGGAGAAACGGACCTGCACTCGACTTACTTTTTAATTTACTTACACACTTTGGAACATATCATTCAATTTTATGTGCCCATCTATAAGTATTGGAGTTCACTTAAGCTTATCTGTTCGTTTTAAAACCCGATATAACTTCTTCAGTAGGGCTTTCCCTTGTAAGCCATTACCTCGAATTTGGAGTCTTTAATTATGGCTTTATCGTTTTAAACGTAATTAAGAATGTAAATCAATTATTTTATGTGATTACCATAACGGTAGACTTCGGAATACAAAAGGGTTGCATTGGAAGATTGGTAATGCAAATAATATCTATCATTACGGAGACATAACAAATAAAATATCTATCTGCTCTAGTTATTTAAAGTTCTTTACACTAAGACACGACAAGATAAAAGCAGGTTTAATCAAACCGTCATCCTTGTCCCCATTCTATCAATAAACTGGCAATTTTAATATCAAAATTGTAATTAAACTAAAGCTTAATAGAGTTCCTAGTGACATTTTCTCGAACAGTGATTGAACAAATATTTGTCACTGGTTCATAGTGTGAGGTCGAAGTGTGAAGTGTCTCGGCGCGGGCGTCCGCGTCCGACTGAGCAATCATGCGCCGATGTTTACAAAAGCCGCTACTGTGCGACGCGTACGCATACTCACACCTGTTAATGCACAATTTTATACCCATTTAATGTTTTTAGAAAGCGTATGTATTAATCAAGTTAGTAAAGTGTTAAATATGACTAGTCTGAGTGAGATGGCTGTGTTTCGTACAGTTATGTTGTATGGGTATTGCAAACAGAGATCGCTTCCTTGTCCTGCTTATTATAAAGCTGGAATTAAATAACAAATAACAGCGACGCATAACCCCCGTGTCATATTAAGTAATATAGATATATTGCTACATACACTTCATCCACAATGTTGCCTGCTTCAATATGTTTAATGAAAATTAATGAGTAATAAAATATTAGATATTATATATATTTACTTCACCTATAAATCTGTGTCTCAATCTCAACGCAGCTGACTTACAGATTTTCCTCAAAATGGAGACTTGCTCGGCTGTTTACATCACCTAAGACTTAAATGAATTGAAATACAATACAATACACTAGACCATGTAATTACTACATTATATAAAATAACCTATAACACGACTGAATATGTTTAAAACGTAAACAATCGATGTATAAATTGTAAATCAAAGATCGTGTCACGCCACACTCACATTTTTCACGTAGGCATGTAGGCAGACTAGACACAGCCTCGCCATTACGTCTCGCTATTCACAAGTCATAGCACAATTGTTTCACTAATGAATCATACTTTGAAATATGTAGTTTCTTTAAAAATGAAAGAAATGTATGTCCGAAAGCGCCGCGGCGATGTTTGGAGCGCCGAGCGATACCTATGAAAGAGAAACGCTCCGCATGTTAATATTGTAGATAATATGTGTGTTATGTTGCATACATTGCGTAACAAGGCCGTCTGCAACAATGTGTAGAAATTTATAATAGTTAATTAAGTTGGAATACATTAACATCTTATCGTTGGCTAATAATCATCTAATTATAACTTATTGACCACATGGGTTAACGTTTATTTTTCGGCGTCATCTTAGATTCCTTATCTGACTACGACAACAACTTTCTTATTTACCTTTTGTATATAACAGTAGCACCACAGAAGCTCTAGTGACCATGTAACGAACCTACGAGTGAAAACAAAGGAGAATCATTATTGTCTATAAAACAGGTGCTTTCTACGATCAGATTAATTGACAGTGCATTCCTATTGTTTCACCTGCAGAAATTTCTGCTGTAAATTAATATTTTCCATTGATTTCTATCACAGTACAACACTCTCAAATATCACCTTTTATACAGAATTGAAGGGATATAGTACCTATGGACTTCGACTATAGATTCGACATTAGATGAAGCAGTTAAACCTTGAATTAAGCTATTTATTTTCTTTGACAGGCGCCGTCTTATCTTGATGAAATAATTCTGAACTCTGCTTAGTGCTTATCCCCGGACAATTTGGTATGTGAAAATTCCTTATAAAACCAGGCAAACACGTAACATTTTATTTGAGTAAAATCTTGAGCTATATTTTACTCAAATAAAATGTTAGGTGTTTGGTGCAAAATACAGTATTCTGAAACTCAACAAATTAATATAAATTGTTAAAAAAAAACCAGCATGCTAAAGATTATTTATGATTGGAACTCAGTCGAGTTGATAAAATTCTTATAACAGGTCTATCTAAATCATAATTAAAAGCCCGAGTCGACGTCATAATTTAAATTAAGTCCAAATGAGTACGTTTTCGTACATAAAGTTACTAGGTGTGTCTTCTAGATTTATTTATGGACTTATTAAAAACTGGCTGGCAGTAAAATATTAAGTTTAAAGCATTTTAAATTACGGAAGACCAAACGTACCTGCATAAATCAAATGTGGCAAGATTGAAACTAAGATTCGGAGACAATCTTAAATCTTGTAGCATTACAGGAATGATTGACTTGTAGCTGCGTTAAAAAACAAGGTTCTAGGGCTCAACATATAAACAAACTTCCTGATCAATTATATCAATTCCTTAAATGTAAACGAATGTAAATATTTTTATTGCTTTTACTAGTTTACCTTTAAACTCTTCGCAATATTAGTTACACGTTCGTACAAAGGCGGCTGTGATGACCGCTCACATTACGAAGATCTGCCGCCTCTGGCTGATGTCTTCCTAGTACCTACTCTCCACTTTATGATTGTCAAAGCTATCATCAAGACACCTTCCAAGACACACTAATGTCTGTAAGATATGTGTTTACCGCGAACACTGCATTAATGCCTGCTATAAATACCCACATTTTTATATGTCATGATATATCATGACATTGCGGACACATCCGCCATCGCCCGCGATCAGGATCGGGCGAGTCACGAAGCGTTGGGTATCATATAGATATAATGCACTTAACATTGTGTTGCGTCCGGCTCGTTGCATAACATTTACCGGTAGCTAGGTACTACCTGTCGCAGCGCGGGAGTTACGTCGGCTACCTACTGCCGTAATATTAAACAATAATTACTACAGCTAAAAGGTCGAGACCGCAAGCAGAGCGCTCACTCTATTATGGACGCAATAAACGCTCCGGGCATAAAGTTTAGGGCTCTATTAACTACGATGCCGCTTAACTTCTACATACATAATTATGTTGCATTATTTCATGTTATTCTTCCAATATATTAAGCCTATATCACTCATAACGATAATTTTGATATGACTTCGTCGTTTACACATTAGTATGTCATAGATCTTTCTCTCTAACTGAAATTCAGTTTCATTGCAGATATTTTTCGGCATGCTCAAAAATTACATTGCAGCCATGATATTTTTTCTATGTAGATAACCCCTACAAACGTTTAACGTTTTTATAATAGGTATAGAGAACCCGATATCTACGAAGTCGTTACAAGTGGTATTTGGCCTTAGACTCATTGAATCCGGCAGCATAACGGTACTTCAGCGAGTCACTGTTAGTATTTTTATACTATACTTGTGCAAAACTTTTTGTATTGCGGATCACGAGCATGTACGTACAAGGTATGTACCTAGGTACCGTCGCCGTGGGCGGCTGATCGCTGCCCCGCTTCTGCATAATATCTAGGTGGATCGTAATGGCAAATTCCAGTATAAGTGAGAGTGCTTGATTTAAGATAAGATAACAGACTTTAGATGTAGAATTTATGTCCCATGTTGTAGTAAAATATGGACACTGTGTATTCTAAACAACTGAAATAGATTATTGTAAAATAAAATTGATTACCAAACCACTTTTTACTATATATTTTAAGAAGCAATCTCGCCTACATCACAACAAGCAATAATGGGACAAGTTAATAAGCGCCGATATAATAGTAGATTGAGGAAAAATCCATTAATCAACCTGACATTCTAACCATGGATTTATTGGCATATCAAGATCGTAATAAAACATAAATAGAAATTCAAGTACCTAATAATTATTTTCTTTATAAAAGGCATCGCGCATTATTTTTTTCCATTCCTTGTAGGTCAGTTCATAGACAAACAGGTAAAGAATTGGCAATGATAATGAATTGAAACTTTATGAATGTTTCATGGCGGATAATTCAAAAGATTTTATAATGTTAAACAAAATTGCCACGGAAAGCAATAAATTTCTGGAACACGTTAAATTATATCAATATATTATTTATGTTTTATTACAAATACCAGGTTATTCATCATCCTAAAACGAGTTATGACATTAATTTGATTTCAATAACGTTTATTATCATCAAGATTGTTAGTGTTTAACCTCTGACTCTTACAGCTTAAGCCCGCCAAGTGATTTCACTTTCTGTGAGATGAGATGACAAGACGTTTATGTGTTAGAATTAGTCATATTTTCCTCAATCGTTGGCAAAACATAAATGGTAATTAACAACATTGTAAAATATTAATTGGTAATTAACCAATTAATAAAAATATCATCATAAAAATACATTTGCATAAGAAAGTTCAGTATAGCAGAACTGATGCATATTACAAGCGTCTAAATGTCAACGTCATCGTTGCAACTGCATAATGCGCTGTTACTATGCATAAAAACAGTAATAAACATCGGGCATTATCATTTAAATCGTAATATCTTGCACCAGTGATTAACATAGCAATAAATAGGTTATATGCTTTTTGCCAATTATATTATGTTTTGCAAAAGCTTGTGAGCTTACGAAGCTCGTCTCGGATAAGTTTCTCGTAACGTATTATGCTTTATAGTTACTTCTAATATAACGTATAACTTACAATGTACCATACATTATATTTTTTCCAAGGAGGATGTATGTAGCTTGTAACTGCGAAATTGTTATCACCGTTTTCTTTAATTTTAACGTATTTTACAGTACATTTCACGTTACAATACAGTACCGCCCACTGTTGGAGGATTATTTTTCAGTACTTTCATAGTAAGTATTTTAATATCAATAGTATTTATCTATTCAAAAGCTCTCCGAGGTTAGTGGGTGTGATCAAGTATTAAGTCTTAATGGAGGATCATCTCTAATGGAACATGCATCTTGATCGTTTTAATATATTCGCAAATGGTGAATCGCTCCCAATTAAGTGTCTATCTCCTTGTACGAAGTATCAAGCATCGTCGCTGGTTGCTGAGGCTTGTTGAGGCCCTTAAAAGGTAACAGTAACACCGTTTTTGGCATTTTTGTTGGTCTGCCAGTAAACTTATGGGACATCGATTAGAATATGTATCATGACACACTAATGCAGCATGTACCCTTGTAAATAGTTTAGACGAATATATCAGATGATACGTTAATGTATTCGTAGCGTGTTTATTTCGAAAACCCGAGACTTTTAATTAGATGTTAAAGTTAATTATGAGAAAAATATATCATGTATTAATAAATCTGTGATTTAGAATTTAAAATGCATTTATTTACTCGTGTCGATGGCTGTCTATATCCACGAGTCCGCGGAACGCTTGTGCCACGCGCCCCAACCGGATGTTCCTCACCAAATGCACAATCACACTAACACAAACTCTCACGAATTTTTCTCCCAACGCTTTCACGTCTTCCACTAATTATTATCCACTTTATCGGGCATCTTCAATTTGATTTACGTCTAGCTCTTACACAGCTCAATTGGTACACTTTTTCTTTTCGGCGATATAATTTAAGTTTACATTAGTTGCGAGTAGTGCCGATACCGCGCGAGTTACGACTATTCGCGGACCTACAAAACGCTAATTACTTTGCTGCTAGACGCATTACATTATTACACCTATAACCTAATGAGGATTTCGGATATAATTGCGTTTGTTCAACGGTGCCATAATTAGTGATCGTTATAGTTAGGTACATATAGGGTTTATAACTTAGAAAGTTATGTTTAATTACAAATTCGAAGTTTATGACGCGGTTCACACGATTATGTATTTAATTGTTTTCCGTACATTAATTGTATTGCTGAATTCTCGTTAAAGTCCATATTAGAGCTTATTTTCTCAGAAAACTCGTCACAAAATTCATCTTTATGGGAACGTTAAAGTTATATTAATATCAGATCACGTTTATATTAATTAAATTGTGGATATAAAACATGAAAATACCTAAAGAAACCACTGTAATGTAATACTATGTTCATAAACTTAGAATTATTATTTTGTTCGTGTTAATAAAAGCCGATTTAGTAGCATTGCATAAAAAATTTACTGTGCACAATAAAATGGTTGACCCTTCATACGAATAATATACAACACATTACAAACTATTGACCTTTTTAATAGACAATAATTAAAAAGGTCAATAGGCTGTTTCATGTACTACCGTACTTTGTTTATTGTTAAAGATGAAGAATGCTTATAACAAACGGCTTTCAAGTCATCCATAATGATGGCTATCTTATAATGGAGTGTCTACAATCATGAGGCTAATTAAAATATGAATGGGATTAGAGATGTATGGAAGAGTCTGTATGTGTACTATTGTATGATAAGAGTCTTGTATTATGTAAACAGAATTTAAGTAAGTCCGATTAGTTCGGCGGGCGTCAAACAACTTAACGCACTTATCTACATTTTATAATTGGCCGATTCATTCGATGAAGGAGAAAAGGAAATTTATAAAAAACCTTACGGACATGAAATTACACGTGTCAATCACATAGACGGTATAACATTAGAGATTCACTTCCACGTAGACATCCATAGTGCTTTGTATGTCATGCTCGCGTTAAACCCTTTTACCCCACAGAAATATACATTTTTGCGTTTCAAATATTGATCAGAAAATAGTCTTATGAGAACACTGCAAAGTGGTTTTTTATCAGAATCCAAATTGGTTTTATGATTAAGACGGTAATTCTACATTTAAATTACTCGTAGCTGTGTGGGCTTTAAATCATAGTTAACCTATTTGAGTAATAACCACAAAGCTGCTCATGACTAACCTTCCTAAAACATAAATTCCATTGTTATCTTTACAATAAAACGCCATTTTAGCAACATGTCTAGCAATTATCTCTGTCACAACACAAATTTCAAACAAATAATGAGACGTTCGAGTTCAATTGGTCAATCAATAACCATGACAGGCGCAACGTGTGCGCAGTGCGCAGGCGGCGAACAGTGAACACCGCCTCACCGCACAAAGCGGCGACGATCAAAGTTCAAACATTATAAATTCAACTTTCTTTGTTAATGAACTACTGAAAAAACAATTTGCTATGTTGCGAAACTTAATTTTCAACGATAAAAAGTTTTATTAAGTAAATTTTAACTGTAATTATAATAATGCAAACGTGAACGCTAATGTAAGGTTTTCATCACGACTTTCCTTCGTTGTCTCTTTCGGCGTCATCGTCCGCGCTGCGTGTGATGCAAGCTAACATTAACCGTAACACGAAGGCAGCAGTGCGCGCACGCACGCCACACACACGCCACTCCAGCGCCACGCCACACGCCGCACGCCACACCGTCTAGTGACTCATTATAGGCCACTGCCAGTGGCGTGAGAATCGCATCAGACAAATCGTGATTTGTCTAGATAATAACAGAAGCGCAGTTTTTATTTGACATAAGTGTGAGCCATCATGTTCATTAGCTATTTCAACTTTCTTTTTGAGTTAAATAGGACCAAGTCAGATTTATTAGAATTCATTTCATTCATCTTATTGCTCTTGATCTAAACTGCTTCAAATTTAAAGTCTACAATTAATAAGAGATACCTAAACAAATAAATTGAGAGCTATTGAGAAAAAATTCATCCATTAAAAAAATAACAATGTGAATATGTAGTACTGTGAACGGTGACAATCACATACAAGAAAATCATCGAGATGCGGTTGAATTTCTATTCAATATAACTATTCACCATAACTTCAAAACCGGCTCAGCAATGAACAAACCCATAAATAAACCAAAGCTGAAGTTTCAGCATTCTCACGCTCAAATGAGATCGTCGAATGTAAGCAAAATGGCAAGTATTTTACGTAAAGCGGGGGAGTCGTGGTGAGTTACAAAACGTGGGTATGGCGTGACGGTATGTCGCCGACTCGCCGTGCTCCGCCGCCACCCGAGCAGCCATCATGCTCAGCCGCCTAATGATATCACTGAGCTACGGGCTGTACACACCCGGAACATATCAACCAGATAAAGCACTAGATTTTTTAATAAACAGTATAAAAATATAGACTCTGGATAAACTTCCCATACTGAATTTTACAAAATATTTAAAATTGAAATATACTATCCAAACCACGAGGAATTAGTTTAGTTTGTCCTCTGATTAATAGTATAAAAATGATTTTCTTAAAAGAGTGAAGAACTAAAGGTAAATAACAAGGATATTCATTTTTTTCATTTAGATACACCAACGTTAATGAATAAAGAATACATATTATATCATCGTTGATGATCGCAGGCATTTTACTTTACATCAACCGCCTAGATGAAAATATTCATACGTAAGAACAATATAAAATATTGCTTACTAGTTGTTTTGTCAGAAGTAGAAAGTCAAACTTACTTCAAACACTCTGAGAACTTATTCAAAAATATATAAATCAAACATGTTATTACAGAATTGTTTTGGGTAATATGATTTCAGGAAATAACCAGACACTTTCGATTCCTCTCAGACGCTTGTCACGCCCCACTAGTTTCATAAATAAAATAGACAAGGTGATCAAACATATCATTCTGTAATGTGAAAAATATTTACAGTTATTTACATTTCAACTAATACATCAATTCACAGCTATATATTTGAAGAAAGTACTAAAAGAGATGCTTGACCAACATTCGTGGTTTTTGTACCGTTTACGTATTATTATTGGCAGACTTCAAACGTTAAAGTACTTATCTAAGATTTTTTGGTCTCTACAAGACTGTTTATTTTTCACTATCAGCTATGCAACTTGAGGTTAAATGGGCAAGTTTAACATTTTGAAAAAATATTATTCTAATGTCCAATTAATCAGAGCTTTAGTAAACGAAAGTGTTTCCTTTGTATTGGGTTTGAATATTTTTAAAATATCGTATTCGATCATGAATTCATGAGTGACACAAGCAAGCGAATAATATAATTGTACGGAGCACAGAGTGATCATTTCGGCGTGATAATAGAGCAAAGCTCGGCGTGGGTAGAGGTGGTGGCGGCGCGAACCGGATCTAAGCGCGCGATAAATCATGTTGCGCGCGTCGAGTCTCGCACTTCGCCCCGCTACCACTTCGCACGCCCCTAGCACTGTCTACGTAAACAACACTGTACATTTTATGTCTTCTATAGCCCTTTAAAAACCTTACATTAATTATGAAATCAGAAAAAAATATATCTACATCACACCTGTACTTCAGAGCTGGTACCTTACTTAAGGTTCCAGCTCTGAAGTCCATATGCAAAATTTTAAGCCTAGATTGCTGTTCCGGCCGTCATTTGTGGATTTTTGACAGTGGTCACGGGACGTCAGAAGCTCGAAAGTCTAAGCAAAGGGTATCTACCCAGTGCCTTTTTTTTGGATGTTGAAATCATCGAATGACTTCTCCCGCTCTGGGCGGAGCGGGAGCGTGTCAGACTTTTACTGACTAAAACCCACCCGTGTTCCTTCAGTTGCCCATGTGCCAGGGTCACGGTATCTCTTTCGAACAATCTCGCGACCCTGGCAGGCATCGGTCCTAGCAGACCCCTTCAGTGCTGCTGACATCTCTTTGAAGCGCGCGTGGAACACTACACGCCGTCAACCCGAGCCTGGTCCTTACCGGGCCTACCCATTGCACGCCGCCCGCAAGCCCGCGCCTATGGTGGCCGGGAGTCTGCTATTGACTCCCGACGCCCGGGGCGTCTCCTCCTGCGGCGGCTAGGGACGTGAGGGCGCCGAGACTGCCACTCCCTCACGCGCCCCGCCTCCTCCTTCACGAGCATTACTGCTTCGCAGAAGGAGGTGACGGCTTCCCATGTCCTCTCGCTCTCCCTACCATGGCTCGCACCAGGGCCGGACGCGAGAGGTCGCCACCGCCGATCGCCTACGCGAGGACACCGCGGTGCTCCGCCCAGGCAGGGCACACCTCCACCGTATGCTCCACTGTGTCCTCCAGACGATCCTCGCAATGGAAACACCCGGGCGTTTCCTCCCGCTTTATCCTGAACAGGAATCCACCGAAGCACCCATGCCCGGTGAGAACCTGCGTCAGGCGGAAGGCGAGGACGCCGTGGCGCCTCTCTATCCACTCCTCAAAGACGGGACTTACCGCCGCAATTGTGGCGTGCCCAACCAGTGCCTAGGTTGTGGAGGTCAGATTGGCAGTCGTTCCATGTGAAATACTACATAGTATTCAGCTGCATCCGGATAGACTGGAAGCTGAACTCAATATAGTTGGGAAAAGGCTAAGCGGATAATGATTATGATCTATGTTCCTCTAATCGCGTAATATCTTCAGACCGACATAAAACTGACCCTTCCATATCTATCACGTTATGCCTAAAAAGTCCAGTCCGAATTTCCATTGGTACGAATCACTGTGTAGTGAATATTGAAGTCAACACAAATGACAAACAAACCTTTGAACCTAACCCACCCCACGGCGAAGGGCCCTAAACTCATACAGCTCATTAGTGTTAGAGAGATTTAGGTCAGCGTTAAGTATTTTGGGCCAAAGCTATACAGTTAGTTCTTAATGGGTCACAGTGGTTTGGTTATTTGTTTTTAGATACAAAATGTATTAAAACATTATAACAAATAAATAAAAATAAAAATAAATGTTTTTATTGCATCTACAAACATTGCATTTATAACATAAATAACAGCTTGCTCTATGTTAACCAGATAAAAACTTTTTTACAAAAAAAAAACAACCGACTTCCTTAAAAACACTACAAAGTGAAAAATAACTTTAATTTCGGAAGTCGGTGTCTTAGGATCTGTATTTATGGTTATTTTGCCACCGACTTCCGAAATTAAAGTTATTTTTCACTTTGTAGTGTTTTTAAGGAAGTCGGTTGTTTTTTTTTTGTAAAAAAGTTTTTATTTTTAAATTTTTAGTTGTGCTAATTCACCCCGCACTAATTCCAAACAAACAATGCATATTTATGCGATAGCAGAAATCGCGGTTGATTTGCTGTCATTTTTTAAAGAGTTCCGGTGTCTGTCTCCGGAACTGATCATCAGATCTATATGAAATTTACATGGGACCATTTCGGAAGAAACCCCTTTCGAACAAAAAAAGAAATTTGCAAATCCGGCTATATATGACAGAGTTATGGCCGAACATACATAAAAAAAAAAAAAAAAAAACATATAAACATCCGAATTGAAAACCTCCTCCTTTTTGAAGTCGGTTAAAAAACATGTTTAGCTGCAATGCTCTACAATTGCATTACTTTTGTAATTGATCTATTAGGTGTACTCGCTAAGTTCAAAGACAAATGAAATAAGTATTGGCAGTGTATAAATCGTTAGACAAGTTTAAGTTAGGTTTGGTAAATAAACATTTTGACAGTTATGCATAATGCACGTATCTGCTAATATTTAAACTTACATGTTCAAATTTATATTTGCTCGTTATATTATAGTTATTTGTTGGAAACAAACACCATCTAAGAAAGCACTAAATCATTTCATATACCTGGATGTACTTTTACACGGTTTTGTATACTTATACGCATGGTAGGCGCTGAGTACTAACAATTTATAACTCAAAGATGCCGCCTCTAATAAGGAACACTAAGGAACATAAAACAACTAATTGTTAATTTATTCCGTAAAAGTGCATTAAATGAAATACAAATTCCATGCATACATGATCATATGTTCAAACTAACATACAAAATTATATTCTGTGAAATTCTTGCTATTAAAATAATGTTCGGCTTAGCCGAGATGTTCGGGTAACTGTAGATATTTAGGCACCAGACAATAGAAAACCGGCATAATAGGTGGCTTTAGGTACTTAACCTTTCCTATTAGCGATGTTTCGAAATTAAATATCAACATTATGGGAAGAATTTTATTGCCGATCCGGTAGCTCGTCCCACGCGGATTGAAATCGGAAGAATAGATGCGAAACACGTCCGTGATCATAAAAATACTTTCAAGTGAACATGAAAGTGTTATCAGTTTGAATGGTCCTCAGTGATTGTTTTGGAATTTGGAACGAAATCTTAATGCGTGTGTGCATACAGTTGTACACAAAGAACAAAAGTGCACGTTGAGATTGAGAACAAATGTCTGCACAGTGCGGTAAGTGTGTACTCGACGGTGCACGGTGGTGTGAGCCGTCGCCGGCGACTCGGCGCGCGGCGTGCCCAGCGCCCGCCTCAACCGCGCAGCCGTGCGGCCACTGCACTCGCTTCGATTTCACTTTTATTAGCAATCCACTTAATTGGATACCACAGTTGCGGTTTTATTCATTTTGCAGATTCATCTGGGACGCATTTTTAGTATTGTAATAATGACAAAGCCAGATAAGGCTTCAGTTCTCACTGGGAAGGGAATAAGTGAAGATAATAAATGAAGATAGTTAACGTTACTTTATGTTAACCGCATTTTGAATAACACGTTATGATTTATATCAGACTTTATAATCTGAGACTTTTGATTGTCATTCTATGGATTTATTGGATAAGATAAAGAAACTTGTGTAACTTCAACACAAGGATTATTCAAGAAAAGTATTTTCTTATGTACATTGAGCCAGAGTCAGATCATAGACATATCCCTTGCTTGTCGATTAGGATGCTTATATCAGCCTGTTGAGTCCAAGACTCAGACGCCACCTAAGTTACGCCACAACACTCAAACCTGTGTCTTGTCCCTCTGAAAGAGAAATCATTTTGATGTTTGGAAGGAAGCTGGGGAGCTTCCTTCCAAACATCAAAATGATTTCTCTTCCAAGTTCAAGTAAACAAAATGTACCTAACTTCTCAAAGGTCCACAAGACAAAAGCTGTAGGTATATTTAGGTAAACTTCCTTGAAATGCTCCGGTTTTATCGTTAAGCCACGAAGGTCAGTTGAACCGCTGGAAAAGTACAATGCGAATTAAAGTTTAATTTATACCTAAAACTACGCTTGTAATCCCACGCTCGACAGCTCGGATTAAATGACATTAATGGAGTTTTTGTTCAGCAGCGCGCTGGTGGAGCACAGCCGTGTATTGTGGACCTAGTCCTGCGGCTGGCAACGACTGCCCACCATCCACAATTCCATCTACCTGCTACATGTGACGCAGGACGCTCAGTAACTACAACAAACAATGGCAACGACCAACGTGATTGTATACGTGACTACAAGTGCATTCAATTACGTTCGTACATGAAGTTCCTTAACTCGTTTATTTTTGCGCAAATTTCGTACATATTTGGGCAAAATTATTATACAGGAAATAACCCACAAGGACGTCTGAGATGCTGCTTGCATGATTTAATACTTCCTAATGTCTAATTCAAATCACGTACAGAGCTAGGCCCCTGTAACACAAATGTTGGAATTGCCAGAATATAAAAATAGATCTGAGCTCATGGGTTGATGTCTAGAAAATTGAGTTTAGTGGGTAAATTGAATTAGGACATAGTGCCGTAGTATACAATAGTTCAATTTGCATTACCTACAGATATGTATTGTACTATTATGATACTGCTAGTTCGGTTCTGCACTTGAATGTAGGTAGTAATTTAGCCGTTTAATTTCCGCATCCAAGTGTCACTGAAGGACGTTTGAAATGTCATTATCTCAATCGACGCGTGCTTTTGTACTCTTATTATTTCTTGCTGAGATCGATTTGTAGCACAACAGATGAATCATGGTGGTTTTTTATTGTATTAATTAAAATGTTAATTAATGTTATTGTATCATTTATACTATCTTATCCATATTTAGAAACAGATCATGCACAAAATTCTTATAAATAGCACACTTTTTATAATTTGCAAAGAGAAAAAAAAATGTTTTACTAATTTTATCATCAAGCTTTTTGACGAGTTATTGCATGTAAATATTATTATGCCACTCAACATTTAAAAGTGGGAAAAATGTAGCGGGAATGGCTACGAGCTACGGCTCTACGACGCTACGACATGCTACGGCTACGGGCGCTGTTCGGGAGCCTGGGAAACGCCAAAGAGGATTTGAAAAAAGAACTAGTACAGCTAGGTCTAAGTACATAATTGTTCGTCTTAAGTACGACTTACTAATTAATGATAAAACTAACATAAACCGGAACTGTTTATATGTACAATCTTGACTTTCACTTGCACTCTATCATAGAATATTCCAACAACAAACCAGTTTTTGAATTTGTGACTAGTTAGAATTTTAGCTAGAGCTTTACAATTTTTTACGCTGCATATTAATTTGCTTATCGTACGACGATAAACTAATGGAATTCTATTCGGATTTCATTAGAATAACGAACAGGTTTCAAATAAATTATGGGTTAGAAAATGAAATTGCCAAATTAATTGCTCATAATATCAGCATAATTTTCGAATGACTTCGTGACAAATAAAATAAAATAATGCAGTATGCTGCATCGTTTCATATTGCGCTCAAATACATAGTTCCAGGGGGTCTGTTTCACAATTTCTTGTCGCTTGCTAAAAATATTTTCCAATTCATAGGTATTTTAATTCTGGGTGACAAGGAAAACCCCTGCCTACTACTGTAACAGAATGTTAAATATTTTGAGACAGACAGGTCGTCGGAACTCAAGAACAACGCTCGAGTAACGTTTACTATGCAGGTAGCAACAAGTGACATGCGGTCAGGACATAACGATTTGTTCCAAGTCGACTTCACATTGAGGAAAAACTTAGTACATATAGGTGAGAGTAGCGTACAGGATGTAAAACAAAAAACAGCCTACACGTGTCTGTCCTCATTATACCTCTAATAGGAGGACCCACTTCCTAGCGACCAAACAAACAAACAACGAAAGTTAGTGCAAAATGCTAAACGGCCCGTCCTCGTTCTCCTCTAACAAATACGCGGCAGCCTGATTGTCGACACACTTTTTTTTTTTTTTTTTTTTTTGGATGGGAAATCATCAAATGACTTCTCCCGCTCTGGGCGGAGCGGGAGGGCGTGTCAGACTTTTACTGACTAAAACCCACCCGTGTTCCTTCAGTTGCCCATGTGCCAGGGTCACGGTATCTCTTTTGAACAATCACGCGACCCCGGCAGGCATCGGTCCTAGCAGACCCCTTCAATAAAGCTGACATCTCTTTGAGGCGCGCGTGGAACACTACGCGCCGTCGACCCGAGCCTGGTCCTTACCGGGCGGCGAGCTACCCATTGCTCGCCACCCGCAAGCTCGCGCCTACGGTGGCCGGGAGTCCGCAATCGACTCCCGGCGCCCGGGGCGTCTCCTCCTGCGGCGGCTAGGGACGTGAGGGCGCAGAGACTGCCACTCCCTCACGCGCCCCGCCTCCTCCTTCGCGAGCATTACTGCTTCGCAGAAGGAGGTGACGGCTTCCCATGCCCTCTCGCTCCGTACCATGGCTAGCACCAGGGCCGGACGCGAGAGATCGCCGCCGCCGATCGCCTCCACGAGGACACGGCGGTGCTCCGCCCAGGCAGGGCACACTTCCACCGTATGCTCCACCGTGTCCTCTAGACGATCCTCACAATGGAAACACCCGGGCGTTTCCTCCCGCTTTATCCTGAACAGGAACCCACCGAAGCACCCATGCCCGGTGAGAACCTGCGTCAGGCGGAAGGTGAGGACGCCGTGGCGCCTCTCTATCCACTCCTCAAAGAGGGGACTTACCGCCGCAATTGTGGCGTGCCCTGCGCTGGGTTGCGACAATCGTACCCGCCATGTCGCCATGAGATCCTGCCGGAGCTCTGTCCGCCGTGCCGCGATTTGTCGCGGCAGCGGAGTTTCGCCCCGGCGTATTGTCGACACACTTACGGAGAATAATGGCCTCTCCTTACTCATATTGATAAAAGCACATTGATATAATGGATTCAGATAAACGATAAGTGCATTTTTAACTTCACATTAAAATACTTATCAGAAAATTTTCCGCCTGTAGTCAAAAAACGTATTTAAAGTAAAATTACTAGGTATAAAATGTAGACGTACCGAATACATGTTAATTTGTTGCGGAATCCGAGAGCAATAACCGACGGCACTGCTAGCGGTATTCGGCGGTTTCTTCGACTCTAATATTCGACAAAAACCACCGTCTGCTGTGTATGTGTGCCTGTGTTTATGCACTACTACGAAACACTTCATATATATGTTTGATTTGAGTGTATTTCTACATATTAAGCTTAATGTGGAGATTAGTCACGCTACGGCCTTTAAAAGACGCGAGTCCGCGTATCTCGTATCGTATAATATTTGATTTCGGCAACAATGACGTTATCATTTTTCACGAATATGTTCTATGTATTTGCCATTTGATATATAAATAGATTAGCTACAGAACCTTTAGCTAACAAAGGTTGAATTATAAATATTACGGTATTATATCAATGGTAGAAAATTTAAAAAACACTTGAGAACGGAATCGACGATATTTTCTTCTGCCATCGTTTATTTTAGCTATAAAGATTTCTCTGTTTATTCTACTATAATGGTCATTAAAATAGTTCTCAATTCGTCTGTTTGTTTGTTTTTGTATCTATGTTCCTCGATATCTCTAGGAATTTTGGATGATATTCTACTGCTTCCTGTCATTGTTGCTTATTATATAGCAACTATCTGCCCGCAGCCTCGCCCGCGTGGATTAAACAAAAATTTCCCACAGGAACGTACTACCAGGATCAAAAGTACCCTATGTGTTAATCCAGGTAAACAATGTCTTATGGCACTACTGGCTTTGTCTTATCAGACCCAGAGAATAAAAAGTTTCATAGAAAATTCAACCACCCATTTCACCCTCTTAGGGATGGAATTTCATAAAACCCTTTCTTAGTAGATACCTTCTCTTCACAAAGAACACACCCTCCAAATTTCATGTGTCTAGGACCAGCAGTTTAGGCTGTGCGTTGATATATCAGTCAGTCAGTCGGTCACTCCGGACTTTGAATTTTATACATATAGATTAGTGGTATAACAAATTGGTGTAGGGTAGATACCATAACTAAAAAGTGAAAAATATCTTAAATATCCAATCATATCCAAAGACACAATGCAAGAGACAAATGCAAGTGGTTTTTTTTTTAATACCTGGAAACTAAATTCAAAACCGAAGACGACTTATCGACTTGGTAGTGTAGATTGGCAATAAATGAGATTTACTACACAAATTTAACATTTACAAAAGCAAACAACGCAAACGATAAAACAAACGAGTTTTTTTTATGTTTTATCCTTTTAATAACCGACTTCAAAAAGGAGAAGGTTCTATGTTTCACCGGTATCTCCGGCAATTGTGGGTCGATTTCAATAATTCTTTTTTTAATGATCAGGTTATGCTTCAGGGGTCAATAAAAATTTTATTGACTTTGCTTGGGTATTTTTTGCGCTAGCTTCGAAAATACGTATTTAATCAACTTTGATTATCGGGATGATGTCTAATACTTCCTGTCACTGTTATTGACCTGGCCAGTAGTGGCATACGAGTTAGTGCGGAGAACATACTATAACTAAAAAGTAAAAATATTTTTGCAAAAATAAAACAACCGACTTCAAAAAACACTACAAAGTGAAAAATAACTTTAATTTCGGAAGTCAATGGCAGAACACTAAAAGACAGATCCAAAGACACCGACTTCCGTAAGTAAAGTAATTTTTCACTTTGTAGTCTATTTTTGAAGTCGGTTGTTTTGAAATGCTAGAATTATGTACCGGAAATACTTGTTTATTTATCGATTTGACCTAGATATAATTGACTAAACCATTTTTTTATATCTTCATAAAATTCGTAGAACTTTGACCATTGCTGTGCTTAATAACAAAAATACTGTGAATTCTTCTATAACTTGATGTTTATTTTATAGTACTTTAACCATCTGAGAAACGTGTTTTTAACGTGCGATAATTATCATGTCGTAACTATAAAAAACCAAACTGATTGGTTGAATTACCTAACCACTCATCAAGAAATAGATTGATGAACAGATGGTTACTGTAAAATATTAATGTAATATGCCTAGGTAGGACACTCTTTTTATACGGAATTGAATCAAATAAATTGATAAGTTACTAACTTATCAATAAAAATGTGGCAGCAAGACATTACCTGCCCATTTTGGGGGCAACCACGAGTAAGTATTGATCGAATTGGCTGGTTGCAACGCTTTAGAAATCCGCAACTAAGAAAGAAGCCCTTACCTTTTGACTACGTACGCCCTGGTCCAGGTGTTAAATACGGCAGCTGTAGGTAGGTGGCTGGGAGCTCCACGTTTCGTTTTCCAGCTTGTAAAAGTTCGTTTTGAGGCTTCAAATTACACGGAATGTTGAGACTGATAACTTCACACACACAAAATAAAAGGTCCTTCACTATGATTTATAAATAAATAAATTGATAAGTTACTAACTTATCAATTTATAAGATCAGTATTTTTGTAATTCTAGCTCTTCTTAAATTCCGCCCAGTAAGGACCAGGCCTGGATCGATGGCACGTTGTGTTCCACGCGCGCCTCAAAGAGATGTCAGCAAAAATTTAAGTGGTCCGCTAGGGCCGATGCCTACCTGGATCGCAAATTTGTTTGAAAGACTTTTCCGTGGCCTTGGCACAGGCAACTGAACGGACAGGGTGGGTTTTCGTCAGTAAAAGTCGGACTCAGTAAAACTCCACGCAGAGCGGAAAAAGTCATTTGATGATTTCCACCCACAAAAAAAGCTCTGCTTATTTTATTTTTTATGTAAAATGATAACGGATGAGTGACTGATACATTAATCTAGAAACTGTTATTTGTTTTTACTTCGAGAAAAGTTTTGCTACTTGACCGTAATTTGTTGTTTCATGAATGAAAGTGCATTAAAGGGTTAATTTCCAAAAGTAAAGAAATGGCACAAGGTATAATCGACAAAACTTCAAATCATTCCTTTTCCTTGAAACTAAGAGCAAATGGAAAGAGTAATGGATTGGAACTAAACATAAGAGATAGAGCTTGTAAACTCTTAATTAGTAATTACGTAAGCTTTCCTTACTTGCGAATAGTGTTTTTGTGTCAATCACGCTTTGACTGGCATACAACATTTTCCTCATTGCGTGCCGAAAGTTATCAATCAGCTAGAGCCTAATGAATTAATCGTCTGTTTTTATTTCAGGGGTAAAGGTTACACGCTGAACGGCAAGGACAAACACTTTCTGCGCAGGAGTGCACGTCGCGGTCGGTCGAGCACCAACCTTCCGCGTCGCGCCGCGCCTGCGCTCCACACGCGAGGGGTCAAGGCTCCAACACTACCCATTTTGCTCTAATTTACACAACTTAATAGTTTTTTAAGCCATTTGTAATTTGATTAGTTCATTGCAAAATTTAAGTTTCTTTATTGTGGTTGTTAAAATTGAATATTATGTGATGTTCATCGGCTAGGTGATTGAACAGAAACCATCACTAGATAGTAGCGTGCAAGATTAATTTATTAATTTTATTGTTTCTAGCCTATGTTGTCCCACTGCAGGGCAAAGGTCTTCCTTTCTCCATTCCACTCCTCTCTGTCTTGGGATAAAGATTAAATCATCTTACAAATCTAATAGAATCCTAACTGAGATAGGTACTAGGGCTACGAGCATTTCTTTACCCTCCCTATAAGGCAGTCACTATTCATTAATCAATCAAAAGTCAAAATACATTTGTGCTTCTAAAGTGAATAGATAAAGCGTGGGCGGATCAACTTTGAAACAACTATCGGACTCTCATAAAACCCAGCAATGAATATTTACAATAAAAGTTCGTGTATTATAATTATTAATTACATAATAAACAATTAACGGAGAGAGATTTGTAAGCTGTCATTATCGCACTTTCTCCGAAAATCATAACAGACCGGACAGGCGGAGTCGATCCATTGCAGAGTATTTTACACCTTCGAATTGGCGAGAGTCATAGATTGTTATGATTATGTTAGCTACGTACAGCATCGAGTTACGTGGCCACCGTCCCACGGTTTTGATTTGTGATTGGCACTTATGGAAATTCAATTGGTACTCTTATTTTTTCGTTTAAATAATCATAACTTTGGCCGTAAGAGCTCCGAAGAGTAGGTAGTGAGACGATACGCTCTCTGTGCTTATTTGGAATACCCACATTCAATGCGCCGTTACGACGTGATAGAACATCAAATACTCAAACGATACATTTAAATATACAAATATGAATAAGTGATATGATCAAAAGGAAAGAGACTGACTCCGCTCAACGACGTAAAGTTTCTAAAGTATCGATAAACTAAGCGAAACTCCCTTCAGACCGTGTTTTCGATTCCCGAAGAACGATATCAAACATTACGTTAGGCCGCTTATTCCACAGAAAGGTTACCGTTTTCACATTACGTCGTACACAGCCTTAAGAATGCTATTGTTTAACCAACTAGCAAACAGTACTCCGTGTAGCTATTTTCATTCGCAGGGCTCTCTAATTAATCAATTACAAACTGCACAAGTACGTACATAAGGCATAGAGAATTTCTTTACTAAGTATACTACACATTATTGGACAACGTCGGTGGACACAACTTAATCGTTTTATGGTACTTAATTATGTTTCATTTTTTTATTTACAATATCTTACAATATTTTATACCTATTTTAACTTAAATACAATCCACTTATTTATTTGTTTATTATTTATTGATTATGTTTGAAATCTTATATATCCACTAATACCTACACATTGTATCTTTATAATTATCATACAACCTATTAAATATTCACTTTCCAATGGTTTTCTCGTTTCTATATGGACGCGGACGCAGAAATCTAAAGTCTTATTCATACGACGCTCGTGGACAAGATATTCTATTGTTCTTATCTTAAACCGACATAGTACTCTATGTTATTGCACGTTTGTTTGCGTGGCCGGTACGAAACTGCCTTCTGCCTTAGATACGATATATACACATTGTATGTCTGTATGTATGCAATTTCAGTATAAAACACTAAACTAAAACAAATGCTTTAAATACATCGCCTAAGATTTTGTTACTAAGTCAAGGAAAATAATGATTAAAAAACTTTTTTGCAAAACAAAAAGTTTTTTGAAAAAAGTTTTTATTTTTAACTTTTTAGTTATGGTATCTACCCCACACTAATTTCTATACCAGTCAATTGACCAGGTGAAATATAAGACATGGTTTTTTCATGGATGAAATTGTCAGAGTTGGACCAGATTGGAATGCGACCACATGAGAAGCACCAGCTTTCAAATAATAAAACAAAAAACAATCATCAAAATCGGTTCACCCAGTTGAAAGTTTTGAGGTAACAAACATAAAAAAATACAGTTGAATTGAGAACCTCCTCCTTTTTTGAATTCGGTTAAAAACCAGGTTTTTTTTCTCAAGACGCAGACTTCAAGTCGTTTTATTTCTGAAAATCTCAGTTGAGAAAAAATTGGTTTTTAGTTATTTTAGATATTGCCAAATAAAAAACCATTACCGGAAAGGTGACTCGCCATAACATGCGAGCTCTCAAACCGATATCATTTTAAACGCCTTCGGCGCCAGATTTTTTAATCAGAAGAGTGTCAAAGAAAATTCGAGAACTATCTTTAACTAAATGTCCTCGCACGCTTACAGTTTCATTAAAGTTCTTGATCATTTGTAATGTACCTTTTACTTTTTTCGATAACACATTGTTAAAAAACTTGATACATTTCTACGCATCCATATAAATTAGTGTAATTTACAAAACTATTTAATTCGTCTTCTTACATAGTATAAATGGTTATTTTACTAGAAACAAAGTAGTTTTAATACGTTCAAACATTGTCGCTGGATTTCTGGGAACGAATAACCCTATTGAGATCATTTAAATTTTTTCACCTTCATAAACCCGCGGCTTTAACCTTAGCTTTTCCAGAGACCATTTGTTTAAAGTTATGCCTGGCAATAATCAGAGATCTTATAAAGCAAGTGTAGGCACAAACTGACTAACGCGTTTGTCTACGTTTCATGCTAACAAAGTAATCAAGATTTTCCTGTTCAGTTAACTTTTTCAGCGATCACAATATATGTATACTCATTCCTCTCATTGAATTGCTTACTGTGAAAATACTGGGAAAAAAATGTTCATCATTTACTATATTTGTTCAAAATTACAATATATTTGAGGCGTCACTAACAAAAGAGAACTGCTCTTATGTTAGTTAGGACGCAAATATAGTTTTGACAGTGATCTACTGGTGAAATTCTAGTCAATGCTGCAACAAAAAGCTATAGATAGGTAATAGCTGTTAATATTTCAACGAAGTGCGCTTTTATGATTTTAAACATGACGATTCTTGTGGACGACCACTTCCATAATCTGTATGGAAAAACCTTATAAAGTTTATACAGCCTTAGACATTATATGTCATTTAAGTTGCGTATTATTAAAGCTCACAAAAAAATGAAGCATTTCAGTTTGTTATTTAAATAAGATGGACTGAATAAGACACACTGATTTCCAACGTGCGGAATTGGAACACAATTAAAAGGACAAATCGTGACGCATTATAAGGTATAGTTAAGAATATCTGTGGCGACTGAGCCGTCGTGTGGAGCATTTGATTGCGTAACGCGATCATGCGCCGACGAGCCACGACGACCGGCGCTCATGCTCAGCATCCACGGAGCTATTTCTATTCACTGCTCCTAACAATACACATTAAGCCAAATACAAATAAGTAATGAAGGTGCATTCAAGTTTTTGAATTGGTTCAGCCAATGTCCTCCAATGTACCACTTTACTTTGCTATGTGCATCACAGCAAGCTTATGAGAGAAAGATAGATGTCAGATAGCAGAGTAAGTGTGATCTTGGCAATATCAGATTTAGACTGTGAAATGACATGGTAGAACATTCGGTGCTTCTTTTTCTACAGCAACGAATTACTGAACATTATAAAAAACAGAATGTCTACTAAACCCTTATTCTTAGACATTTACTGACAACTAAGTATTATAACTTCTAACATAGGTACAACAATATCCATAAAGATTGTTTATCCCAACCTTAATCTAACACCACATAGATTATGATCGTCTCCGGATCACTGGTATGTATAAAATGTCTGTGTGTGAATAAATTCTCTCGATTACAGACTTACTTCCCGAATACTCTCCGGGGCAAAAGCGAATTGATTCTACATTAAGACTCGTAAGTAATAGCGTGTTAGGTTTAAAGGCCCCAAAGGTGCATAAGTCAGGTTGACAGCCCAGCCCACAGGCCTCAGCCGTAATAGCGTTCAGATTCCTTATCTTTATGATATTTATGGTGAAGATGACTATACACTCACTATGATATATTTTCTCTGAGCCTAGAGACACGTTTCCTGAAAATTATACGACGTAAATTCGGAGTACTTAAGCTGAAAATTTTCAGGTATACGAAAATTTACAAAGATGAAAACTTCAAAACACGATATCTCAGCGAAAAAAATATATTTGAGCAAACTCAACGGCATTTGAAAGAAGAAGACTTGTTCTTTAATATGGTGACCTTTTTTTTTTTTTTTGAAAAAATAATTCGTGAGTCTACATAACCTCAAAATCGGGCAAAAACGGTACTTTTTGCACTTTTAGGTTAGGATATCTCAGAAACCTGACGTGATAGAGCAATTCTGGATTCAGCGCATCGAAAACCTTCGGAAATATATAGTCTGGTTTCTGGTTAAACATTTTGTCGGCCTGTGTTATCGGTCACGTAATTTTTGACTGATGTGTCGCTATGCTTATAAATATAACACCTGTTATAATACCTGTATCCGACATTTCTAAATATTTAAGGCTAAATGAAAATATTTCATATGTCGAAAAATGAATTATATGTATATTTATTTACCTCACAATTAGATGTCATTCATCATTATGAAAGATTATTTCGTTTCCAGCTTGCTGCAAGTCAGCGATGGCATTACACGCAGTGATGTCACGAATCCAACAAGCCATTCGAGTTCGACTGAAGGTAGTGTTGCGAACAATACACGCTCCCCTTGCCGGCTCCGAGCTAACAAGCTCCATCACCTTCATGCCATCTCATTGTACTATCGCCACGGGCTAATTCGTACTGTGACGTCGTATCCTTTGTCCAATTCAATACTACTCTCAAGGTAACAGCGGCCCGCTATAAAATACTAACTTAAGACAATAAAACACTTATCGTGGAGATATTGTTAACTGCCTTACTAACTGCAGATCGGCTAACAATTAGGAGTTTGGAAGTTTTATCAAGAATATTGGACTAACGGAATTCTTTTGGAAAAAAAACTCGACGTAAAATGTTAATGAATACAATGGGCAGTTCAATAAATGGCACAAGTGGCATGTATTTTGAAAATAAGCAGATATAAGCATATGTAAGCAGATATTGTACTGTTGATAACAATGTAAAGTTTAGTAAGATGCAGTTAAATATAGTAGGCACTTCACCTTGCATTTTCTGCAAAATATGCAAACAATAGCAAAAGTTTTTATGTTTAACACCATTTAATATCCACTAAGTATGCATTATAGGTGTATAGGTAAGAAGTATTTATTATAATCTAAAGCAATAACCCATAAAGTTAAATCTGAACCGGATATAAGACAACTGTACCTATAAACACGAGTACTTGCCACAGACCCCGGTTTTATAAGACAGCAAGTTTTTCTTCCGTTCATACCTGACTTGTAATTTAGCTTAAACGTTTTTATTAGTCTCGACATGTAATTTGAGTGACACAGAATCAGATCAACAAAGTCAGAGCAACAGAGTGAAAATGCAATATTTTATTTGTAATTAGGTATACAGACCATATACAAATAAGAATCTTATTAGTCACGTAGGCTTAAATGGCAAATTACCCTAGTTTCGTTTTGACTTAAAGTAGGTATGCATAATGCCATGTGCTACGTATTCATCTGTACTTTTTGTTTTTTTATTCTTATTATTTTATAGATAATTACTACTCATTTCAACAGATAGCTGAAAAAAAAGGTTTCTTTGTGTCATCTTTCACCCTTTAACTCAGCATTACACGTGACAGTCAAGCTACATTACATTTCCATGTCTCTTATTTTTAACAATTTTCCTCATTCTAATAACCATTAGGCAGACTTTGGTTTGTCTCACGAAATCTAAAAAATCTATGCGTGTGTCCGTTACCTACATTCCGCATGGTCAATCGTGAGAAAAATATAGAGAAAATTTAACGTATAGATAGTTAGTATATGTCATATTGTATGTATGTAGTGCGCAATGTTCGCACGAGTTCAATAGGTGCTACCGCGCGTTGAAGTCTTTTGAACAGAACATGACACGGCGCTCCACACAATGCAATCCTGTCAATATCTTGTGATGATAGGCGCCGGAACGTTCAAGTATGTTAACAAAATTTATTGTATGTGATAATAACAAATATAGTGTGTGATATTTGTGAATAAATAACAATTTTGAAAACTAGCTTTGTAAAATATAGCTGCCAACTAAAGGCGAATACGTCAGTACCGTTGGAACGTGGCTACTACTTTAAGCGTTCTTTCCAATGTTTTTATGTAATTAAGCTGAATTCAAAGACCAAAACTGCATTCACGTTTTATATTCTTGTTATAATAAGCTTTAGACGTAACAATCAATGCAACTTATAAGGCAAACTATACAACAATTGCCTCACCGCCCACATTTATACTCTCTGACTGTTTCATGAAATAATTACATACTTTTTACCTCATCCGCGTTCATAAATGTCAATATTATTATCAACCAAATGATAATTTCTTCATCCGTGGAAACATTAATTTAGCAATAGTTATCGCAACCGCTATACTGGTTTAAAACTTAAATATTACAATTATTAGACTTAAATCTTGTCTTTGTAAATCTAAATACACATGACTTCTTATTAGGTACTCGTTTTACAATCTCAGGTAATAATAAAGTATAACAAACTGATAAACTAAATTCAAAACTCACCTTCGCCTATGATGAAGCGATCCAATAAATATTCTGAAATCGGATTAACACTCCAGTGAAATAAGCACGAGTCGTAGCACTTAGTCTGTAGGTAAGGTAACACGACAAGGGTCGTGTTCGTGAACAGGTGTCCGCGTGGGGGAGCACAGGGGTGGCGTCCCGAGACAGTCCAGGGTGCTGGTGTCGGGCTGCGGAGAGCTTCGGGGTGCCGGCGGCGCGCGGGTGGCGGTCCAGCGTCCGGCCGCACTACGCGCCTCGCAACGGTAAACTGGCTGGCAGCGCCGATACAGCCTCTCCCTCGCTTGTATGAGTGCCTCCAACCTCCCTCCCGAACAAATAGTACCGTACGCCGCGCTTGTGTCTCGCTAACATTTATTATACTTTTATTAGTGTTCGCGTGCGCTTGCATGTGTGCGCCACACCGACTACCCGCGACGTGACGCGGCCTGCGCCTGTGTGGGTGTTGGAGTAGGTAAAGTAACTACCTATGCGTGCTTTGATCTTACGATTCGGTATGCACGGCCGCGCGGGCGCACGTAGCACCGCGGCTATACTTTACTTCTATAATATCTAGTCAATAATTTTAGTTTGGGTTTGTGCAACACCACACGTCGTGTTGAGCCAACTATCTAGGCTAGAAACCGGTATATAACCATAAGTATCTTCACTTAAGAAATACTTATTTTTACGTAATCCTATTGAACTCATAACCTATCAATAAGATCGCAATATCTTTAATTACATGTTCACGTCCAAACTTCATCTGACAATATAAAGTATTTAAAACAATACACTGCAATGCTTATTGTGTAGTCTGACTGTTGAACTGCTGGGAGATGGGTCCAGAATTTGATCCACGTTCGAATTTTCCCTTTATTATTTGGGAAGGGGACTATTATAACATGGGAGAATACTATACTATACCCCAGCTTTCCTCTTTCCCCGTACAGGGCTGATGTGCTAACCGTAAAGTATATTTGATATTCTATTTTCATTGTCTTTTGATAAAACAGGTGCGATGCAGGGTTGCAGGGTTATTTATTTTCTTATGATTGTCTACTGATGGGTGATACTTTTTTTTTCTAGTGAGGAATTTCTTTAAGAGACACCTGCCAACCCACTTCTCGGTTCCTCCTGCCACCATAAGTAAGGAGTACGGTTATAAGACACTCGCAAATGTTCTGCATGTACTTACCCCCGATATATTTAGATTCTAGGTCTATAGCATTTGAAATACTTATACACATACACCTGAAATAAAAACACAAGTAGGTCTAGGTATTTGCTTACTTGGCGGCACGAATAAATGCCAAGTACTAGCAACGTGATATTTAAAATCACTCGACCTAATCTAGCGTTCAAAGCCCGCCTACTATTATGTTTTATCTTTTTATGAATATGGTGTTGTACCTACTTCATGAACATTGCCAAAAATACACTTTTGCAGCAGAGCTGTAAATCCTAGATTAGCAAGATAACGTCAAGCTGATTCAGATAAGGTCTCATCGAGAACAAACGTGGGCGTCAGTTTCGGAGCATACGTTAAGTGCTTCAATTTAGGCCGAGGTATACCAGAATGGAAAAGAAAAGATTTTCGTTCGAACTAATTTGACTTTATTTTCATTTTCATTTTATTTTATTTGGGAAAAAAAACGATATTACATTACATATTAGATATGAAAAAAGTTATATAAAAGAAACTTGGAGTTCTTCTGACTTCCAGACAGAAGAACTCCAAGTTACTGACTCGAGACTGGATGATTTTAGACCTACCGTCCAAAAAAACACCGTCGTAGCCATATCTCGTATGCAATGAGAAGACCCAAGTACAAGCAGTAAGGAATAGGAAATCATTAATTTCGCCTGAAAAATTAAAGGGCCGGCCAGAAAAAATGCTGTTTTCTTATGGGAAATGACATCTTGAACATGTTTTAATCAACAACGAAAGCGTACAATCAATCCTCTGTTTTTCATTTGAATTTTGAAAGAACCAAATATCATACTTAGCCAACAATATTTACGACATTCGTAGACGCAAATACAAACAAACGCCCATGGTATGGAAATATTATTAGTATATTATCAAAATAAGATTTTTAGTATTTTCACACTTTAATAACAGCGGAAGGGTCAATTGTATACTCTCGTTGTAATGGCACAGAATGATGAAGGTATTATTTCCTATAGAAGATCGTTTTTATGCGGCAGATTAATTTCTGGGTACATGTTCGAAACCTGAATGATATCCTTTATGCTGCAGTTTTAACGCTGACATGCTTTCTACGTAACTATGTTTTTCTTTCAGTCGTAAATTTACACGTCGTAAATGAACATCGTATTTAACTAAATAAAATATTAGGTTAAATTAAAATATCAAACAGAAGAGATGTTTTAAAACTGTGTATTTACTCAAGTTTTGATGATGTCTGTAATAACCTAAAATATGTAAATAAATCAGGCTAGATATAACTACCATAGAACTTTATAAGAAACTACCTCTGCATAACCCTTGCGAAAATACAGTCGTGATATTACCTATATTTAATTTGTTAATTAAAAAAAAGATACTTCATATCTTAGGAAGAAGAAAAATATGTACAACTTTCCTAAAAAAAATCCCTCCATCATGTTATTGAATGTACGCGGAAAACCAAGAGTTTGGAAGTTCCTCTGATCATTATTGATTTCACAATAAGCTTAAAATGTTCCCACTGCTGGGACACAGCCCTCCTCTCTGTGAGCCAGAGTGGGCCATAATCCAACACGGTGGCCCAGTGTGGGCAGTTGGATGTTACATGTCTTCGAATTTTTGGTTCTTAGATAAGCTGGTTTTATCACAATGTTTTACTTCATCGGTTTAACAGCACTAGTGTTGAAATTAAATATACAAAGTGCGTGGGTTCGAACTCAAACAACTCGTATGTCGGGGCTGATACCTCAGAGGGTCTACTCTCTAAGCACGAAGTTCGTAGTTACGGCTGGATTTCGAACGCTTCATAACATACCCTGTATCACCTACGGACATAAGGTTAGTTCGGGGTCCGAACTAAGAATGTATAACAACTCGATTTATCAGGTATTACATTCGATTTTTTTTTGGCTTGTACGAAAAGGTTAATAAATCGGGAGTAGGGTTAATTTCGCAGTAACGAACTAATTCCGGACGGACCCGTATCTTCGTTGACGGGCTTACAGAATAGGGCCTCTGGGTCACCACTATTATCTTTTCCTTATTTATATAGGAACTCATTTTTTTTATGTATGCATTTTTTTTTATATATGATGTTAACATGATTGCACAGCATCTTTTTTTTGCAACTAAAATCAGAATTCTACACCTCAGTCCTTCAGGCTCTAAAGTTATCTGAAACCGTCGGTCGTCGTCATACAAAATGTTTAAATCCAACAATAAACGTCATCAAGGGAAGGTTTTCCCGCCTTACACAATATTTACGGCATTCTTTATGATTTGCTGCTATCATCGTTTAGGTATAGGTACATTAACACGTCCAGCACTGTTTACTTTGGCCTAATCCCCTTGACCCTGCTGCACAATGTGCACATCCCCTACTTATCTTGCTAATGATTAGAAAGGCGCCTCTCTGAGGTTCTGCTTTCAGCAGTCAAGCACATCTGTCAGAATTATCTAAATACAGTCTAACAAGACCTGCTTATCGGAATTTATTTTGTGACCTTGTTTGTTTTTAGGGTTCCAGCGGCAAAATGAGACCCTACGACCCCACCCTAGACCTACTAAGTACTAAGGCTCTGCCGTAACAAGCTTGTATCAATCTTTTGGTCCGTAACACGTAGGCACTTAAAATATTCAGTGTGTACTACTATGGCCGCTATAACAAATGGTGAAAATAAAATAAAGAGAAAAACGAAAGGGTGGGTGATACAAGAAACGTGTTTTATTTTGTATATAAAAAATATTTTTTAGGTATATAGGTAGTGGTAAATATTGCTCGGTGGTACGGAACCTCCATGTGCAAGTCTGGCACTTAGCCGTTTATTGTTTTGTATGTGTCATGCTACGCTACTAGTGTTTACTGCAGATTCATAATTACAACTTCACTGCAGTTTTACTGAAAAAACATTTAACCATAAAAGGGATGAATGAAAGGTAATTGCATGCAGCTAAGATGAGAATGATAAGAGCATGTGGTGTTACACGAATGGATAGAGTAAGAAATGAGTAGGTACATTAGAGGAAGTCTGAAATGCACCGATACCTAACTGAAAAGATGTGTGGAAATCGGTTGTCATGGTACTGGCACGTGATGTGGAGGAACGAGGAAAATGTCGTGAGGAAAGTTTTGAGTATGACTGTCGATGGCTATACGAGTACTGGGAGACCAAAGAAACGATTAATGGACTATGTGAATGATGATATACATAGAAAGGTGGTCCCTACCGAGATGGCGACTAACAAAGAACCGTGAAAGAAAAAGACGGTGCGCCGACCTGAAATAAATTGGGATAAGAGCAGGAAAATGATTAATGAATGCGATTTTACCGAATATTAATTTTAGCATCCGTTTCTGCCCGCTCAGGATATTTATTTACTCCTTGGGTCAGAATCCTAGTTCTGGCTGATGAATACTGGCCCGGCTGATAAAAAAGCATTTAATCAAATAATATTAAATAGTTCCGGTAGATGTCGCTATTATCTACCGAAAAGAAGTGGCTCCTAAAAGAAAAAAGTTGTATTTTGTATTATTAGCAGAAACTTTCCATCTGACCCAGTTGACCATTTCAATATAAAATAATAATACTATTTTTCCCATTAAGAAACAATAATAATTGTATATGGCAACTGCACTCTAATAATTATGTATGTATTATCTGTCTACGGTTTTTTATTAATCTGGCATCCCTGCCGGGTGTGTGAGCGACGTACGAATTGTGTATCTGTAATTTACTTAATTTTAAGTGTAAACAATGTGTTTAATAAATTGTTTAGCCGTGCGATATTGAAAATTACCCTAATCTCATTGCCAATGTCGTAATTTAGGTGTTTTATACGCTTTTTATATTGATGTGAGGTTCTCGTGCTTTGTCTTCGTGTGTGACAATATACTCAAAATGGCGCATCAACTGGCACCGTCTGTAAATTGTTCATTGGACGACATTGACCTCAGCGCTCTAAAGGTAAACTTTTAAAGTAAACTATTAATAATAAATATTCATCCTGAATATCCAGAAAGCAGGGGCTCCCTAAACTGCCAGAAAAAAAGTAATCAAAGGGCAATGATCTCACAGGGCGTGAATCATAAGTGAAGGTTTACTTGAAATGGCATAATAATCTTTTTATGCTATTTCATTTAATTTATGTGTCATTTCAGGATCCTGCTGGTATATTCGAACTCATAGAAGTGGTCGGAAATGGCACCTATGGACAAGTATACAAGGTATGTACTAGATTAAAAATCGGAGTGCAATAATAAACTATACCCGTACATATAACTACACCTATCAGTAATTAAATTGATTGCTTTTATTGGATCTCTCCTCACGGTCTACTTACAAGCTGTAAGACTTGACATGGAGCTAGTAAAAATTAACTTAATAGGCTCCAATGAAAGCATTACAATTAAAGAGCACTGTCTATTAATGTCAATGAACTTCATTAGTTCCCATCAGTGGACTTTCAATAGGTACCACTACATTTTAAAGTGTAGGAGTCATTTTGTCTTTTCTCTGTTAGATTATGTATTATTTTCAACTCAGTCAAATAATAATAAAATAATAATTAAATTGATCAATCTAAAGAGTAGAAAATGATATGCTCTGTTGATTTATACACTCAAACATCTGGGTCAGAGGGCCAGTGTATTATTGTTCTCCAATAAATGTACATTGGTTCATATTTACATGTTCTACACTTCACAAGTTGATGATATGACCTAGAAAATTATTAAAAACAATTTAAAAGTATCCTTATTATTTAGATCATTTTCACCCTACTGCACTAGAAAGGGAGTTTACGTACAGTATTTAGTTACTATGTTCATAACATTTTATATCATGTATTACTTTTAATTAATGGATGCATTTGCAACTAAAAGTTATTAAACAATTATTAAAAGAAACAAGCTCTATGGCTCAAGATGCATGTTCACAAAGTTACATAGGTACTAATCTGACAAGACCGTAATAATATTTTACTACACCTGTGATTAGATTATCATAATTTATTATTATCAGCCTTAAACAATACTGCTAAACATGATTGGATACTTATTTGTATCAATTGAGAGAAAGCTGCATTCAACCAAATAATGTAGATTGTTTATGTTGAACAATAAATTGTTAAGATAAACAAATCTTGCCAGAAAACAAGTTATTGCTTGTGAATTTCAGAACTAAAACATTAATAAATTAGTGGTTCTTGCATTGACAACATGCCCTTAATTTAAAGATATCCTTTAAAATGAATTGTATTTTGTAAGTTGAGTACTCTTAATGTTATGTAGTACGAAGTTAATTATTACGATTTTTGTATTAAACATTGAAAATTATTTTTAGTCTCGCAGATGCAAGTTCTGTATGTAACTTTTTTACAATGAAACAACGTAGTCAACCCGTTTTTGCTTAGATATTGTATTATTAATGATAGTGTTGTTTTGTTTGTTGTTCAATTTTGTTGTAAAAATTTAAAACCAGGTTACATAAAATATAGATTAATATTTAGAAATCATGTAGAGAGTATTCAATCACGTTCACATCAATCCATTGCAATAATTTAATCAGATGATTATTTTCTAATTACTTACAAACAAAGAAAGAAATAATACTTCTAGTCTGTAAAGCCTTAATTACATCAAGGCTTCAAGAACAGCAGTATTACATTTTGATCTAAAAGCAAAAACAATGCTCGTACACTTTTTGAGAATATACCAATTTACAAAACTGAGTGAACATTAAAATAAAGAGATTAAAAAATAAACTGAGACAAATAATCACATACTTATTTAAATTATTCTTAGCCTCTCAAATAATAAATGATCAACTTTTAGGGACGTCACACAAAAACAGGGCAACTTGCCGCCATTAAAGTTATGGATGTCACACAAGATGAGGAGGAAGAGATAAAGTTAGAGATAAATGTGCTAAAAAAGTACTCTAATCACCGCAACATTGCCACATACTATGGAGCTTTTATCAAAAAAAGCCCTCCAGGAAAGGATGACCAACTGTGGTTGGTTATGGAGTACTGTGGAGCTGGTATGTGTCCCTTGTACTTTTTATGACTTATTTGTATTACAAATATCCCCTAGTTGTGAGTCAACATTTCTGTTTATTTAGAACAGGTAAATTAACAGAAATGTTAAAAAATTTCTATTTTCATGTAATACCTGATGATGCATATTTATTATGTCTTGAGCTAACTGAACATACATATGCACTGCTGCTAGCCCAACTTCGAGTTTCATATTTTAACATTGCTGTTTCTAGGATCTGTGACGGATTTAGTGAAGTCCACTAAGGGGCAATCATTAAAAGAAGAATGGATTTCATACATTTGTAGAGAAATTCTCAGAGGTCTTAGTTATTTACACTCGAACAAAGTCATTCACCGTGACATCAAGGGACAAAATGTCTTGCTTACAGACAATGCTGAAGTTAAACTGGGTATGTATTCAAACAAACATTTCTAGATAACATTCTGATATTTACATTGAAATTTGCCTAGTAACACATTGTGTATTACACTTAGACTAAGTTGTACATTCTGCTTCCTTAAATCCTGGCACTAAAGAACATAATTATTTGTTAATAATGTTCTGTGACTCAAATTCTAACATTACAAACAATTTGTGCAACCATTTATGTTATCAGTGGATTTTGGAGTGTCGGCGCAACTGGATAGGACTATAGGTAGAAGAAACACATTCATCGGTACTCCATATTGGATGGCGCCCGAAGTGATTGCGTGCGACGAAAACCCTGATGCAACGTACGATAATCGTTCTGACCTTTGGTCGCTCGGTATAACTGCTCTCGAGATGGCAGAGAGTCAACCGCCCCTTTGTGATCTTCACCCGATGAGGGCTCTTTTCCTCATTCCAAGGTATAATTTTATTGACATTTTACAGCAATATCTCAGCAAAGGTTTCTAGTGCAAAAACGAATTAAATTACTTATAATTCCAGAAACCCGCCGCCTCGTCTCAAGTCAAAGAAATGGGCTAAAAAATTTCATAGTTTCATTGAAACTGTGCTTGTAAAAGACTATCATCAACGGCCGTACACTGAACAACTTTTGAAACATGCATTTATAAGGTAAATCATTATTTTAACACATCGGTTTACAACATCCAGATGTAATACTAATGGGAAGTCATACATACTTACACTTTTTTTATTATTTTGTAGAGACCAACCCACAGAGAGACAAGTGAGGATACAACTTAAGGACCATATAGACAGGTGTAAGAAGCGGAAGCAGGACAACTCGGTGCGGGAGGACTACAAGTACTCTGGATCGGAAGGCGAGGAAGAAGAGAACGCAGTCGCTGGCGAGCCGTCGTCCATCGTACACAACGCGGCCGCTCACCAGGGCGGTGACACTCTGCGTCGGAACTTCCAACAAATCCAGGAAGGACCAAGGTAGGTCTCCACTCAAACAAAATTGTGTTGCCTATTAACTTCTTTTGCTTAACATTTGTGTAATTAACCAGACCCGCCGAAGCTCCTCAACCGCAGCCGCCACCGAAACGTAACAGCAAGCGTGAGGAACGTGAGGAAATTCCAGGTGACATAACTATCTAACTATTTTTATGAAACATTTTGCAATAACTATGTGATATTCATTAACACTGTGCTGTTTATTGGTACTGCAGAGCCAGGCCCACCGGCAAGGCCTTCTATTCCACAAAGACTGATCGTTGTACCAGACCCACAGGCACAACAGCCTAATAGATATAGGTAAATATTGTCTTATGTATAATGTTATAAATTGGTTTGTAACTGATACCATGTTTATTTGTTTTGATTAGACTTGTTCTTTGGTAAGAGTATAATAAAATTGATAATTCCAGGCCTCTACCACCGACACCAAAGTCGTCCGGCTCGTCAAACAGTTCGGGCTCCAACAACGGCACGCCGCCGGCCAGCGGACCGCAGCCTCCGCAGCGCGGCTCGCATCAACTGTTCAAACCCATGGTACGTGTGCCTGTGCCACCGCTAATATTATACTCCGGAAAATATGCGTTGATACTTATCACAACTGCTGCTTCGCCCTTTTCAAAGATTCTATAAGCACCTAGTCTATAACTAAAATAATTTTCTGTGTTGTTTCAAAAACTTCACAAAGTTTTGGTTAGTTCATTTTGTTCTCCAGCATAGAATAAAAACAAAGACTTGTCTAGAAATGCTTATGATGACAGTCACTTGTATCGCGCTATATTTTACTGAGTATAGTAACTACTTGATTGTGTATTCTGCTAAATTATTATTGTATGTATTTCTTTGTTACTTTAATTTTATTAGCTTTTTGTTTTTATTTTCATGTCACGCTGTTAACTTTCTTTGCACATCCGATTTAAACTGCAACTGCAGATTCCACCGAGAAGGCCAGAGGTAGGTTATTTGAGTTGCGTTTATTGTTGATATGATTGTATCGCTAGATATTTTTATTGTTTCAAGTGTTTTATACAAATGTACAACTTGGCAGGACTTGGATAAGTTGGCTGCACAACTTAACGAACTCGGCGTCGTGTCTGGTAACGAGCCTCCTAACAGGCCACCTCGTGCTCCTACTAATGGTCAAGGTATTTACTTTAGTTTTCAAAGTTCTTAGTTGTTACTAAAACTTTCATAAGTCCATTATTCTAGTTTAATGGGTTTTCTGTGATTATGAGAGATCTTCTCGACACGTTTCGAACCACCTAGTTTATAATACGGATAGGTCGCAAGTGGAACTAGTCAGCCAAAAGCTAAATAAACATGTATCAAGGTTTATTTAGAGTTTGGCCGACTAGTGTTGTCGAGCAGACATTTTCCCATAATGTCAAGTTTAAAAAACGTAAACATTCTAATGTAGGACCACCAGTGGAAAGGAACCAACCAGAACCGGCGTTTGAAGACTCCGATACTGATTCTGACGCCGAAGAGAGTGGTGGACGAGTGCGCAATGATGGCACCTTACTAGCTAGCGACCCGCCTAAACCTCTGTAAGTAGCTCATGGACTGCTGTATTCTTACACATTTGAATAAACATTATTGTGCATGGTATTCATTTTAATTTGACTATAAAAGTACCCACAACTAATCATGAATACTTTTATTTATATTTTGTTTGCATTTTTTTTTGTTATGTTTTGGCCCACATTTTGTTCGCCCTCCCCATCCCGTTCGGTTGTGTTGGCCTGTCAGTCCCGAGTTCTGTTACAGGCCGGGCCTGAGCGCCGTGGCCGAAGACGGCGGAGGCGCGGGCGGCGGCGCGCCTACACGGCCACTGCCGCCCACGCCCGACGACGACGACGCACACGCAGACCGCACGCTCGTCATGAAGCGGGTAAGTGTTATCACACACCATGTCTCACTCGATGCTAACACGACCATCATATTGTACAACAAAGTGTTTTATATACAAACATGAAGCTCGATCCATGACCCCTTGACTACATACACATGCGCAAAACTTAGTCAGTGCTTAAGACATCTAATGCATAAATAGCCTATGATTACTCTAGCTAAATCTGTTAACATATTAATTATATCATCACATCTGTTTTTTACGGATATTTTGTACACCAGGTGAAATGAAGTGGTTATTAAAATAGACTTTTTCGAAGTATAAGAAGAGGTATAAAGATAACTAAACTTATTTTTCGAAAATTTACTATTATTATTGAGCACCTATTTCATTACAACTGGGTGTATTTGTGTGAGATTTTTGTGCTATGTCGTGTGTGGCTTGATGGAAATAGCAAAGCAACTGACAGAATGGGGCCCCATGTGAAAGAAGTTGACTGTGTTTTTATTTGGATTTAATTTTCATGAATGGTTTTCACGCCAAAGTAAGATCAGTGAGCATAAAATACTGCTAATTCGATTTTATTTGTATGTTTCTTGGTTCTTATCATTTATATGTACTTTTTGTATCGGACATGTTTGACAAACATCAGAGAGAGAATACCGAAACCGATAAAAGGCAGTCTGATGTCGATGAAGCAGTGTTACTGAAGGATTGGGATTTCGCCCGATTTTTCCCATCGAAGAGTTCTGAAAAAGAAGAAAAGCGTGATACACCCAAAGACTCCGAGCAGAAACGAGCTCAACTACAACGACAATCACGGTTAGAAATGGAAGATGCGTGGTCTAAATATAAAGCTATAGCCACACCTCCTTCTCGACACAAGCAGCTATTCCAAAAACCCACCGAAAAAACGACGCAGGAAAAATTAGCGGATATTTTGAAGCACAAAAAAGAATCTGATTCAGACGTCAATTCTCCCAACCGCTTTTTCCGTGGTTTCCGTAGAGAAAACTCCGACCTCTTCCCACTACCCAGTACACGTCACTCCGCTATATACTTTCCGAAACATGAAAGCCCAGCAGGAGCAACCAAACAGCTACGATCCAGTGGTATATTTAACAATTCACGCAAACAAGTTATGAAATCGTCGGTTGGAGAACCTATTTTAACAGATTTTATCAAAACGAACGACAGTTTAAAAATGTCAGCACAAGGTGATGCAAGAAAAAGTGAAAAGAAAAGAACCCCCGATCGAAAAATTGCAGCCAGTAACCCTATCGATGCACTTAAAAATGTTGCTGCACTTATCAGGCAAGACAATGAAAGCAACGGGCCAAGTCGACAAAGCAGCGTAAATAGTGATTCTCCAGCAACAAGCATTTGTTTCACGAGTAGCACATCTTTTGAAAAGGCTGGGACGCCAGACTTAACAGCCAATACCCACGAGAATAACCCAAATTCGGATACTGTGAATGAGGGCAGTGTTGTGAAACCACGCAGAGAAAAGACTGAATCTGATATAGTTTTCCGGAGAAATTCCCAATATAACCGACATTCAGAGCTTATGGCAAGTTGTGGGCAGGAAGCGGTACTCGCTCAGGACCAGGTAAATTGCTCCCTGCTCAGGATAGTTTGATTAATAATTTATACTTACATTTGGTATGAGGGTTTGGTTTTCTAACATGGTTTTCACTAACATCTACTTAATAATATAATATGAACGCTTAAAAAAAGAAATGTATGTTTTGTATGTAGTGTGTAGTGGTTTTGGTTCATATAACAATTACTTAAATGTATGGGAATGGTATACGGCTCTTGTTTGTCATACTTCATACTAAAATAATTATCTACTTCGTATATTTATCTCTTAAGGAGAACATTGGTTTTAGATATTGCTCACACGTCTTACATTTTGGCGTGATAATTCTCTTCTAGTTATTAGAGTTATTTACTATTAGTTCAAATCTGTTTGGGAAGACATATGGTGCAAATAGGTAGTGAGTAAGAACTTTTAACAAAGTAGACAAATTAAGAACATAGTTTAACAATCTCTTAACAGCTTGATCACCTAACAATGCAACTCATTATTTATTTTAACTAACCCGTTCTTTTATTCATTGTCTAAATGCGATACCGTCTTCCTGCCAAGAAATCAACATATGCGATACCTACTTACGCCATCAACACTTGAAAAATTAACCATTTAGGAATGCTGCCTAACGACATGTCACAGAAGCTGGCAAGAAACAATCATCAATTTGTGAATGTGTTTTACTACTGCATGTTTGGCTGCCGTTGTATGTCGAGCTCTGTTATTGTCCAAAATATTAATATTGCTATACTACATTATACAAAAGTTTGTCTAAGTTTGAGATAAGTTAATAGTAACATAGGTTTATGATTTTGTGTAAAATATTTGAAAAACTTGTGTTATTTTCGATACAATTACAACTATAAAATAATATTTTTTAATTATATTACTCTGCGGATTTTGGTATTTAATCAGATATAAAATGAAATATTATGAAACACACAATTATAATGAATTACTCAATTAAGAGAGAAATAAGTTTTAAAATTATACTTTATCAAATACCACAGATCTACATGTAATGAACTTGATTTGAATTTTGTAACAGAAGTACTAGCCTTTAATGAAAAACTTGAACGTAGACGTGCTCCAGAATATAGTAAAATGTTCAATTGGGTGTAGGGTCGGTCGAGCGGTGCCAACGAAGGCAGTGGATCTCGCACCAGCTCGGTACTCCCCGACCTGCTGAGCCAGGCGGGTCAGCCCACCACTCCTCCGCGCCACGACAAGTCCACCAGTGAAGAGGTATGTTCTTGTGCATTTATACAAATATACATTCGCCTCTCGTACACGTTTAACGACTTTGGACTTATTTAAATTAGATTCGAGCGATTCAAATGTCATAATTAATTTTTCGTTAGAAGCATAACTTTTTCTCGAGTTACAAAAGTAGCCCCGGTTTGCTTTGTGTTACACTGGCGGCTAATGTCATTAAACATAATAGATTGTATTCACCTCATAGATAGTACTATGTGGAATTAAATTAATTATAATTTTGTAACTGCGTGGCATTTCACCGCACACGTGCTTAAAGGGTTAATTTACAATGGGATCTCTAGTAACAAGCGATGATGTATTCATAATTAAATATTACTGCGGTGCTTCCAACGCTAGCTGCTTCGTATACATAAGTACATCTATGCAAAATGTATTCCCCATACTTTAATTTGCAATTTATCCGTAACCATTATTGCAAAGTCAGATAAACCAACATTGTTTTTTTTATTTTTAAGTTAAAGTAACTTGCTCAGTGACCTAATATAATCTCCGAATATAACATTAATATTAACATTGGAGTGTTAAGCTGTACGTTGGAAGCTCCTGCTCCGGATCATGACTGTGTGGTGTCTCAAGCTTTTGGTTTATCGTATTAATGTGATAATGGTTGTCAATCATGCAAACATCCTGGAGCCACTGCGCGACCGGTTTGCAGACACCTGTTAACACTGCGTAAGTACGAAACGAATTGATGCAAGAGGAAATGCTTAAGGTTCTCATAGATTGTTGTTTGTTGAAAGTTAGATCTGTATCTCACTTCTTCCTTGTATTTATGCATTTTCTAGATACGCTTTCATTATGTTCGAAAATGTTTTGTTGATCATCGAATGCAGATCGATACATTTGTTAAAGCTTTCTATAGTAGTCCAGTTGACTTAAGGGCTGCTTCATAACAGTTGTAACTATAGCAGAGGTCTTTCGGGTAATTAATGAATTGCTATACAACTCGTCATGTGAGGCTATCGTTCAACTATAAACAGTCAAATTATGTTTCTTAAAAAAATAGTAATTTCACGCAAAATTCGTAAAGCTAACTACAAAACGTAAAGGTTTTGTATGAGCAATGTGAACAATTCGAAAACAAACTCTAAATATAATTTTATAATACTAGCTGTAGTAAAAATATCGAAGCTAGTGAAATTAAAATAATAAAATAAATGGGAATTATCAAAGTGGTCTTTATCAAGTCTATTCCACGAATGCGTACATATCTACATCATACACAGCGAGTTCATGCCTGCTGCAATTTCACGTCCATTATCACATTGTATGTTATGGTCATGAATGTAGATAAAAGTCATCAAGCTAATAACTTTCCAATTGTATTTGAAATGACAACTAATCAATGGGAGATGGACTTATATGACTAACCATCACTTATTAATTTACACGGTTGATGCTGCGGCGGAATGTGCTGCAAACATTTGATTGAGATCCATCTGTATTACAAAACTTATCAAGTAATATTTCCTGTTTTCTCTGTTCCAGTATAGGCAAGCCATTGCCGGAGGCACGCCTCTTTCCCATCACCATCACCATCCGCCCCCATCCTCAGTCCAATCCACGCCGTCTAAATCATTCGTAGTGGGCGCCGCTTCACCACATCCCTTACAACATTCCCCCTCGAACTCGTCTGTGGGGTCCCAACAACAGTTCCTTCCCTTGCAACAGAAGCAGCGTTCGTTCCTCACGTTTGGGTTCGGCGCGGGCTCGACCGGCAGTGGCGGCACCGGGGGCTCCGGCGGGAATGCCTCGCGACGTGAGAGCCACGTCAACGTCAATGTCACTCCGACGGGACATGACCTGTCCTCCGATACGCCCGAAATACGTAAATATAAGAAGAGATTTAATTCGGAAATCCTATGTGCAGCGCTATGGGGTAAGCAAATACTTTCACTTTTCTGAACAGGCTCGAGTAATCAGTTCCTTGTGATCATGTATGCTAATATTTATATCATCTTTCTCTTGCAGGAGTTAATTTACTTATAGGGACTGAGAATGGTCTAATGTTGTTGGACCGTTCAGGACAAGGAAAAGTATATCAGTTGATCTCACGACGCCGCTTCCAACAAATGGAAGTGTTAGAAGGACAAAATATTCTTGTGACTGTTTCTGGTAAGAAGAATCGTGTGCGCGTATACTACCTTAGCTGGCTCAAGTCCAAAATCTTACGCACAGACGGACTTAGTGACGTAAGTTGATTTAAGCTTATACTAATATCTATTTTAATGATAATATCTACCCATCAATAACAAAATAATTAATAAAAACGTATTTTTTAATATAGAAATAGCCACCTGATGTTAATTCCTGTTTTCTAGGAAAAAACAGCTAGAAAAGCATTTTTTTTTTTTTTCAATAATAACAATGAGCGTTGACCAGATGAGTAACCACCATAACTTCATGATGTCACATAGAAGCATGTTGCATGCTTCATATATGCCGAACAAATTAATGAGTGAACTTTAATCATCATACTATTTACGTTACAGCAAGCTGAAAGGAGGAATGGTTGGATTAACGTCGGTGAACTGCAAGGCGCAGTTCATTTCCGCATTGTTAAATACGAGAGGATCAAGTTCCTTGTAATCGCCCTAAAAGACTCCATCGAGATCTACGCGTGGGCGCCGAAACCATATCACAAATTCATGGCCTTCAAAAACTTCGGAGAACTGCAACATAGGTATATATTTCATTCGGGAAACATATTCACTTCAAGAGAACTTTCTTTTCCAATAATATTGTTTACTGAGAACTAGTGTGAAGATGTTTATTTCATTTTCAGGCCTCTTTTAGTTGATTTGACTATTGAAGACAGCACAAGACTGAAAGTAATTTACGGTTCAGCGGATGGCTTCCATGCCGTTGATTTAGACACTGCCACGGTCTACGATATTTATATTCCAAAGCATGTAAGTACATTATACCCACAGAATAATCGTTCTCGCCAAAAATTTTATATCCTGTCCATATATATTTGTACCTAAATAATAAAACAAAAGTACATTTTGAATTTTTGATGCAAGTGTTCAATATTGCAAAAGCTAATGAGGCTGGTTTTGCAGTTTGCTAACCGGAGCTGTGAGTGCAATGATAAATGGTCACGTGTATCAAACACGATTTTAAATAAATTTCATATTTTGTCCATTCCGTGTGGTGTCAGACGTAAAGAATAGCATCATCGCAATTCTTCCCGTGGGTGTCGTAAGAGGCGACTAAGGGAATTGCTAGAGAATGGACAGCAACATTCTCTAAGCATTTCACCACCATTACTGCGATCGGCAACACACCTGCCAAGCGTGGCTATTTTGGCAAACCTCCACCAAATTTGGGGAGGCCTATGTTCAGCAGTGGACGCCTTTTGGCTGAAATGATAATGATGATGATGGAAAAAACACGAAAGTTCTTTATACAAATTTAAAAAAAAAGAACTCCACTCTGCAGCCTGTGGGATAATTGTGCTAAGTAAGCACGCACATAGTACTCACCATTGTAAACCTAAAAGCTTTAAGATATATATAAGAGCCCAATATTTGAGCAAATGTGTTGAAAAGTCGCTTTTCGTGTGTGACTGCTTAGTTCTTCCAAACAACTTAACGAATTTTAATGCTATTTCCAATCATTTATAGAATTTATTCTGTAACCTTAATATTTAACTTATATATTGCACATAAATCTCGATGTTTTGCCATGACGCCACATCAGTTAAGCCAAGTCTCCAGTAAATGATATAGCTTGGTTTCATAGTACGTTTCTTTCTCATACTTATGCCTATTGTTTCAATGTTTACAGACACAAGGAGCGATTGTCCCGCACTGCATCGTGCCCCTGCCAAACTCCAATGGAGTTCAGTTGTTGTTATGCTACGATAATGAAGGAGTTTATGTAAACACGTATGGACGAGTAAGCAAGAATATTGTTCTCCAGGTTTGTATTTTCACCACATTCGTATACTTGCGACAGGTATTTTAATAAAATTTTAAATGATGTATATTGGTCTTCTTTCAGTGGGGCGAAATGCCAACATCGGTAGCCTACATAGGCACAGGACAGATAATGGGTTGGGGCAATAAAGCAATCGAAATTCGTTCAGTAGAAACTGGCCACCTCGATGGCGTATTTATGCACAAGAAAGCACAACGACTCAAATTCTTATGTGAGCGCAACGATAAAGTGTTCTTCTCTTCCGCCAAAGGTGGTTCCTCTTGTCAGATATACTTCATGACGCTCAATAAACCTGGCATGGCCAACTGGTAGTGCAGGGGCGCGGCAGGCGTGCAGCGCGCCGCTCATCTGTGATTGTAACCGCACGGCGTCCCTTACCGAGTGCATGCCCGTACTGTACAAGATAATGCCAGTAGAATAGTCAATATTACACAATCATGTGCTTTGGCCACTCGAAATTCAAAGACTTGTGATAGTGACAGAAATTAGTATATGTGCTCAAAAGACAATCCACAAAATAATATTACATTCAAGTATTCGAGGACCTTCTAGTAAATGTGGCATTTTGTACTGATGAAGATACTTTTCATTACAAGCTATTAAGGAATATATATTATTAAGCAATAACCTTTAGGATAAATGTTTTGATATTGACAATTATGCGTAAGTAAGTTAATGTGCTTAGGTTTTATATTATGTTGCAATTGATAATTTCTAAAAGAAAATGTAATTGAAATCAACTATTAATTCATATATGCCATATTGTTTATAATGTTAAGATAGTTGGGTGATGATTATTATTAATTGGTTACATAATAATTTTATTATATTAACAAAGAAAATGCCATGTGACAGGTTATAAGTAATTATAACAAACATTCAACAAAACACAATTAGAGGTAATGTAAAATTATTCTTCAATTTACATTTTTAAGGTTCATTCACTTAACAAATTGGCATTTAGTCAAGTCACTTTGTATCATAATTATCACACCAAACTACATTTTTTATTAATGGATAAATCCTAAAAATTTGGTAATATTTATTATTTATTTGTTATGTACTATATTATTTACATGTATAAAGATATAACTGTGCATATTGAAAATATATATTTGACGACTTTTATTTGAAATACCTTAGCCCAATAAAATTTAAAAACATATTTGAAGTCCTTTTATTGCAGACGTTATGCTCATGCTCCTGCATTTCATTCATCATTTTTCATAACACAGCTTCCTAAGTACTCATAAACTATGTTGATATATATAGGCGGACTTTCCCAAAGGCTGGATATGGACAGGCCTGGAGGGGCGACAAACCTGAATAAACTGCGGCTAACTATATCTCTGCTCAGTAAATAATGGAGCTATGACTGAAGTTGAAACAAATGAAATGATTGACCCTAAATTTTTTGCCCTTGTTTTTTCACCACCAGTGTAAACTTATTTAGCCGGAATTTGTCGCCTACTCACAGATTTAGTCTGACCTTAGTTTAGAACATATAATGTGCCCAATTTTCAAGGTATAGTTGAGCTAGATCGAAGAGTTTACGAAAAATTGCCAAGAAAAAAATATTTCTCTAAATGTCATTGTTATAGTTCTAGTTTTATCGGTCTAAATTGGCTTAAAGTTCTTTCAAAATATTAAACCTCTGCTCTTGGTCTATTTGGTGTCAAGATGAAGGTAAAAAAGGTGCAAGGCAACTGTTTTACCAAATTATAACTTTTTAGGCTCTAATTTACGTTAGAATAATAAAACTTCTGCTGTCGAAAAAGCTTTATTCATACCGTCTACATTATCTACGAAATCGTATCAGTGCTTAGCAAAAAGAACGGGACCTCTACAAAGCTCCTTTTAACAGAACTGCGTGGCCACGCGGTCCTCCATGTGCGGACCGCGCGGCCATAGCATCTGGGCTTGGTAACGTTACCAAATTCACACTATAAGTATCGTTAAGTAACGTTATTTCAATAAAGTTAATTTTTTAACGGTAACACGGTTAACGATACTTTGGTATCGAATCCATCAAATAACGTTACCATTACCGTTACTAGTATCGATACTTTTATCGTTACTTATTAATGCGTTGTTGTCAACCTAAGCGGCACGCCATGGGCGGCGGCGCTCTACGGCAACATCGCCAATCAAACGATGCAAATGCAACTTCATTAATGTAGACGAAAGAAAATAAATAAAAATTTAACGTTACTCAGTTACCGGTAAAACGTATGCCAAGTATCGTTACCAAGCATAACGTGACCTCTACTAATAACGTTATCTTCGTCCGATGAAAGTAACGATACCAAATTTTTAACGTTATTCAAAGCCCTGCATAGCATAGGCCGTGAAGTACAGACATTAGATCTTTATTCATACCGTCTACATTTTCTACCATTCAGTATATAGAATAACACCACACTATTTCTTCCCGTGGGTGTCGTAAAAGGCGACTAAGGGACTTACTAGAGAATGGGCAGCAGCGTTCTCTATGCATTTTATCACCATACTTCGATCGCCAACCCGCCTGCCAAGCGTGGCGATTATGGCAAAGCCCCCCAAATTGGGGGAGGCCTAAGTCCAGCAGTGGACGTCTTACGGCTGAAATGATGATGATGATGATGACATTTTCTACGAAATCGTATCAGTGGTTAGCAAAAAGACTGGGACCTCTACTAAGCTCCGTTTAAAGCTGGGTACTGACCGGGGTTACGGGGCGTAATGTAGGGTGTTACAATGAGCATTCCTGCAGTCAGTGCGTCGTGTTACGGGGAAACCAGCGAGCAACAAGTCGGCTGTCGGTTTTTTGGCGAATCCTTTGACTGTTACGCGGTTCAGCCAGTACGCTGCGCGCTGTTGCAAGTCGTCACGAGCGCACGCGGTGCGTCGCACGTCGCGAGTGATCACACAACGTTCCTCTCGTAATTATTTCATTTATTTCTTAAAACATGGAGTGGCAAAGGCTAAGCAGTTACCAAATAATTCATCAATAAGATTGTTGTTTGAAAAGATATTATGTGGCAATTCAATTTCTTCCATAGTATTTAGGGTTAGTTCGCCTGCGTTGCCTAATTTTAGTAAATAATAATCGGCAAATTGTCGTTATTCTATATCAGGGCTGTCCAGACAACTGCCCGCGGGCCGCATGCGGCCCGCGGCTTGTTTTCATGCGGCCCGCGACGGATGTTTTAAAGTGTAAATTAATCAGAAAATTGTTTTACGTCTTCAGTTATAGTCTAGTATCACTTATTTATGTGAAAGTACGTATTCAACAATGAACTTTATAAAATCTAAGAATAGATCTTCATTGTTCAGATCAGTCTTCATGCAATGCGTCTGGCAAAAACGAATGTTGACGTTGATATCGAAATGATTGTTAACGATAAATTAACGAAGAACCAATAATCGTATAAAGAAATGGTTACCTTGTATTTTTTTTACTTGAAAACTGGAAATATTTGTTTCTGCGGCCCTCCCGCTTTTGTAGTAAATTTAATTAGCCCGCGGCGGTATGTAGTTTGGACAGCCCTGATCTATATCAACGCGCATATTTTCTTCTAGTTTAAAAGTCTTAAAAACGGACCAGGAGCAGCGCTTGATAGAAAGATCTAAGTTTTATTTGCACGTGGCTGTACAGGCAGACATTCGCGAAAATCTCCTCCTAGTAGGTACTATTACTTTTCCACCGAAATGGAGATCCAAATTTCCAATGGATCGTAAAAGTTGATCAATGCATGCAAACCAAATTTTAGAAGCATTGGACCCTTCATCCATAAGAAAAATATCTATAGGTAGGTATGTTTAAGTTGATTATCGAAAAAGTTTATTATTGAAAACACGAATAAAACGACATTTTCTAAACATGAATCCTAGCTAGATCGATTTATCGCCCCCGAAACCCTCTGTATACTAAATTTCATGAAAATCGTGGAGCCGTTTCCGAGATTCAGATATACAAGAATTGCTTTTTTAAAGATATATTATGCCTAGTGTTATACAGCCGTAAATAATACCGTACCGTTTTAGGAATCGCCGGGCAAAACTCCGTTTAAGTAGTAAGAACTTTATTTAGGTTAACTACGAGATGTCCCACCAAAAAAAAACAACTTCATTTCACCGATCACCATACATTTGCTTGGTAAAATCATTACCCCTCCTTTGGGCCGCAGTCAGGTATATAAAACCTCACCTTTTTCACACTTGTAATGCTACTCCATTCCTTCGTTGTGCTCTCCCATATTATTATTATACTCTTTAGTTGTATTTAAAGTGTTCCATAGTCAGTACTTGACATATAGATATATTGTTGACGTACTTCAAACCTAAAAACCAAAACTAATCATATATATATCTTTTATAGAGGAAACAATACAAAATTTTAATGACGTTTCGGAAAGACTGTTCCAAATTAACATGCATTCGGCCATCACCTTAATTCCTTACTGCTGTTTCGCCCCGAAATTAACATATTTCCTACGCGCTTCCCATTTATGGAAGCACACTCACCTTTTAGACAGAATGGACCAAATTATCCGGCACACACTAACCTCAATATTAAATGTGGCCTTGGACGACCGAGCTTGGGCACAAGCAACTTTTCCCATTCGTATGGGAGGCATCGGCGTCCGCAAAATTTCCAGTCTTTACCGGCTTTCATATCCTCGGTCCACGGCACTGAGAAATTAATCAGGAAAATCTTAGCTTCCATACTGATTAATTTTGATGTGCCGTGCTTCACCGAGGCTTATAGATGCCTGGAAACTCGCTTGCCCGAATTCAAATCTACCCGATAACCCACTTTCCCAGAGACGGTGGGATGAGCCGCTCTGCAGAGTTGTACAAGACAATTTACTGAACTCGTCTGCTACTACTGCAGAGCGTGCGCGCCTGCTGGCTGTGGTTAAATGGGAGTCGGGTCTGTGGCTTCATGCGCTACCGTCGTCGAACATAGGCATTTTGCTCGAGGACACTACTTTCCGCCTCGCTGCTTCTCTAAGACTAGGAGCTCCTTGTTGTTCTCCTCATCGCTGCCACTGTGGCGAAGTTGTCAACAGTCTAGGACACCACGGCCTGTCTTGTAGCCGAAGTGCGGGTCGCTTAGCGCGGCACGCGAACATTAACGACATCATCCGACGAGCTCTTGTCACCGTCGGCGTTCCAGCTGTATTAGAACCCAATGGCTTGGCACGCGACGATGGCAAGAGACCGGACGGTATGTCTTTGTTTCCTTGGAAGGTGGGTAGGCCTTTAGTGTGGGATGCAACGTGTGTCGATACTCTTGCGCCATCCCATCTTCCTAGCTCGGCTTGCTGCGCTGGCACTGCCGCTGCGGCTGCGGAAAACCTCAAGCGGCGAAACTATAGCAACCTTATTGGTAATTACATTTTCGAGCCGTTTGGGGTTGAAACCCTCGGGCCGTGGGGTCAGAGTGCTCATGGCCTCTTTAAAGAAATATCAAAACGGCTGGTTGACACTTCTCGTGCAAAATAATATATTAACTTAACTAAAACTATATACTATATACTTTTAGTTAAGTTAATATATTATTTTATTTTGTTATTTTTATTAAGCTTGAATTAAACAATAAAATCCATCATATAATATAATTTATTTCTAAATGAACGATTATTATAAGTTTTTGGGATAAAACACGTTCTTCTCTAGAAAATAGGGTGTAACTCAATATTACTTTACAAAGTGAGAATAGATTGTTGCTAATTTTTTTTGAATTAGTGAATTCTTCTTACTGCTATCATCATCTTATTGGTATTGAATTCCTGCAAAATGAATTAATTAATTGCCCTGTGCAGTCCTAACCTTGAAGGTATTGTTCAATTTTGGTTTATGGTTCTTCCCATTTTAATACATAATTTAGGTCGTCACTAAATAGTAATAGAAAAAGAATGTTATATTTTTCACAGTCACAAAAATAGACACATATCGTCGCCTTAGAGTGAAAACCTCGGAAATGTATTTTTGCTCAAATTTATTTTATTGCGTTTTTAGGAACAAAACCTCGCAACTCACATCCTGATCTGACTAATTTTCGATTCGATACTCATTGCGCCGTCTATGACAGTAAATGAGAACCTCGTAAATACTCCCATCTGTCAGTTTGGCGTGAAAACCTTGCAACGCGCGTGCGTTTCTCCTTTGAAAATTGGTTACATAGTTTATCCTGCTATAGCTGTAAAATGTTTCGCTTTGTTCTGTATCGGTGACTACTCGCCTGATTATGAAGTCTCTGAGTATCGACCCAACGAATTATTGAGACAATCATCCTCTGAATCAGAAGACAATAATGTAAAGAAGAAGGAAGAAAACATTTAAGAGAATATTTGAATACGCTTCCAAAACTGAAATCGCATTATTGCCGAAAATCTACGACTAAACTTTATTTAGAACGAAGTTGGAGCAGCAAACATAGCCTTTACCGGGAATATCTGAATTATCTCAGAGAAAAAGGGAAATATGACTGTAAACTATCAAATTTCATAATTTTGGGAAGGATTTGAGGCAATAAACCTTTCATTATTTTCTCCTAAGAAAGAGGAATGTAATGTCTATTGCCAGAAGGCTCGGTAATCTAAATGAAGCAGATTATAACATATATTTTGCGCAAGGATAAGGTAAGACATGAGAAGTCTTGAGAAAAAAATATATCTGGTCCATCTGTAAAAGTTTTCGCATTTGATCTGCAGGCAGTTTTACTGACACCGGCATTAAACGCTTCCGCTCTCGATTAAAATGCCAGGTCTCTCCGATTCTATGCCACTGTTATACAGGGTGTCCAGTAAATAGCACGACATACTGCAGGGGGTGATAGCTTGGGTCACTACCTATCAATACAACACAATATATGTTCAGCAAAATCTTACTTATTTTTTTTTTTCACCACTGTAGGTTAAACTTAAGTGATAAGAAAATAGTTCTGTGCAAATTTAAACAAAAAATAGTATTTCTTGAAAACATTCTTGTCTTTGATAGAAAAAAGACTTCTCAATGAGTAAAGTAACTATTCACGAATAATTTGATGTAAAAAAGTACTAGAAAAGGATTTTTTCATTACGAGATGCTTGAAAATCTGTTTCAAAGTAGAGATTTTTCGGTATTTCGGAAAATTTTGTAAAACTGTAAATCCGTAAGATTTTGCTGAACATATATTGTGTTGTATTGATAGGTAGTGACCCAAGCTATCACCCCCTGCAGTATGTCGTGCTATTTACTGGACACCCTGCATGACAGAAGATTACCAATCCCATGAAGCAATTACATTTGTTAACAAGAATTGAAGTCTGTGTTGCCTACTGATGTACGCTCATTCTATGACCACCTGCCTCACCAATGCAGTGATCAACGACGGAATAATACTTGTACCTGCGGAAGACTAGTACTTACAGAGTATTTGTTACTGTTGTGCTGCGGTAAAATTAGAAGTTACGTTACTTTTAACATAAAAATAATTTAATAAAATAAACGATTATAACTGTCTCCTTATCTGTGGAAAGCTAGTATTTGCATGCTTTAATTCGAGTTTTTTTGTACGAATACCTCGTAAGTAGCATTTTATACATTTCGGACAATCATATAGTATCGAACAGTTCTTTATATAAAAGCGGGTCAAATTTCTATATAAATTAATAAAAAAAACATAAAAGATGCCATACAAAAATTTTACAGCACGCAGTTTTTTCTTCCTCCTGAAAAGTTACTTATTTTATACTTACGAGGTTTTCACTCTAAGGCGTCGTATACAGTCTAAATATAAAGTATTTGGAAAGCCAACACTTGTTATATTAAATAATTACAGCAAAATACTTCACTCCTACCTTTTTCTGTGGACACAAATATTTAAAAAACGTAATTTTGATCGCACCGATTTGTAAAAAAGTGTCATGGATCCGTCGTCGATGAGCCCTACTGGGCGACTGATTTATGAACGAACGAGAGTGATGACACTACTTTTTATAGGCAAAAAAAGAGATGGCGATAATGTGTATGCGCTTGGAATAAAATAACGTATGTGCCAAAACGAATCGCCGTCTTTTATGAATGAAAAGTATTATTAAAACGAAAACTGTTTTACAAAAACTTAGATAAGATTATTATCAATGTTTTAAAGCAAACTTTGTTTAATAAATCTAACACATTGCGCCTTGAGGCTAAACAAAATCATAAACATGGATAGAACTTTGCGATGTTTTTGTATCGAGAAAATTTGATCGTATCGTGTATTCCTTTTACAGGATACTATGTAGATCATATAGTCAAAAATCATACACTTTAATATTAAGTTCGGCTATCATACGGTAAGAAAGGTACACTTAAAAGAAAAAGCACGGTTTTCTCAATATGTCACCTTAAGAGAACTGCGTGGCCGCGAGATTCTCCATGTGCCGACCGCGCGGTCATGGTTAAACCTTTATAACTTTCTTAATACTGGATCTACGAATTTGCGACTTTCAATGTTAATGTTTTACTAATTCCTTCGTAATGTTGACTTAGTCGTTTTTCTTCTACGACAGTATGTCCGAACAGTCGAAACGGACACTCCACGCGCGTGTCAGCAAAACTGAAGGGGTCCGCTAGGACATGCCAGGGTCGAAAGTTACCGTGGCCCTGGCATATAGGCAACTGAAGGATCACGAGAGGGTTTTAGTCAGTAAAAGTCTGACATGCGCTCCCGCTACGCCCAGAGGACGTCATTTAAAAATATTCCACCCACAAAAAAAAGGTCGTGATGTCCAAACATTAGGGATTTATTTAAAGTCTACATTTTCTTCGAAATCGTATCAGTGGTTAGCAAAAAGAATGGGACCTCTACTAAGCTCCGTATAAGAGAACTGCGTGGCCGCGCGGTTCTTCATGTTTCGACGTATTTTGTTCTTGCTTGTACCATGCATGGAGAAATTGAATTCTTTAATACCTTTTTAATTACATACCGAATAAATCTATAACTTAGTGATTAATTCCGACTAATTATCGACTAAATTTGGGACAAAACAGATAGCCGTTACGTGCCCCAATTTTTGTGATATACAGGGTGTTTGGCAGAACGTTGAACATACGAAAATGGTGGATAGGTGAGGTCATCTGCTACTTACTCAACCCTAATATATTTAGCCCTGGCCCCCTGGATTTTTAAAAAAATTATTTTGCTTTTCTAGTTTCACCACTTTCTTAACTTTAAAGTGTAATTTTTATTAAAAATGGGTACAACAGGTAAATATTTTTGTTTTTTTTTTATCTTTAATGTTGGCAGATTCTTATAAAATTATTGATTTAGGGTCAGCGCAGACAGAGAGCAAAAATCCCCGCTCGGTCTCGGGCATTTTCTTTACGGCTCGCGTATGCTCGAGCAAGCGCGCGACCTCGCAAGCCTGCGCGAGTAAACCGTTCTGGGTTACCACTCTACAGTAAACATGCCAGTTTGTCGCGAAAGTTCGTCAACGATGGTGGACTGGGATATGATTATAATTGTGCTTTTGGCGGAAGAAGAAAAAATGGACGAACATGTTAATAAAATAAGGCGTTAGAAAGTCAGACGAAGAATATGGGTCGAAGAATGTTGGCAAGAAAGGTGTAGATTTGGTGAATTTAATACACTGTGTACGACTTTATCATCGAAAGGAGTTTTGTTTCACGATAAAATGGATTATGAAAAATTTCGAATGCTTGTGGATATGTTACGTCCATATATTCAAAAGAAGACCACTAATTATCGTTCAACCATTTCTGTTGAGGAACGCTTAAGTGAGTTATACAAGAGTGACAACACTGAAAGTACGCGTACGACGCGGGCGCCGACTCGACGCCGCGCGAGGATTCCCGCGTATCTTTGAGGACGCGCGAGCATTTTTTGTCAGGTTCAAGCATTTATGCACTTTATTGTAATCATTTTAAAGTTTATTTTCAAGTGCGTTAATAAATTCCGCTCCGCTGCGCTCCGTTCTGTCTGCGCTGAGCTTTAGATGTTAGCTAGAAAAATAGTTATGCAAAAAAAAAAAATATCCAGGGGGCCAGGGCCACATAAATTAGGGCTGAGTGAGTAGCAGATGACCCCACCTATCCACCATTTTCGTATGTTCATCCTTATGCCTAACACCCTATATAAATGTGGCTGAATATCTATTCCATAGATAGGTATGTAAACACTATCTCATGCCATGCACACAAGCGGAGCAGCTGCTGTCACTACTGTCATCTGTCAGTCAGGAGCAATGGCGGGAAACTAAGACGGAAAAGCAGGTCTGCACAGTCGTTTGATGTGGTGATGAGCCAGTGAAGGGACATTCTTCATCATCATCATCATCATCATTTCAGCCGAAAGACGTCCACTGCTGGACATAGGCCTCCCCCAAGCTTCGCCACTTCGACCGGTTCTGTACCTTCCGCATCCAGCGGATTCCTGCGGCCTTCACAAGGTCATCGGTCTACGTTGTTGGAGGCCTTCCAACTCTACGTCTTCCGGTACGCGGTCGCCACTCCATAACCTTTCGGCCCCATCGGCCATTGGCGTGAAGGGATATTATTCAACTTAAGGGGACCGTCTACATTAGAGGGTCAAAAAAGTCGTTTTTTTTTTTGCTTTATTCGAAAGTATATCAGTTATAGAATATCCTCCCAAAATTTCATCGTTCAAAATTCGCACGGGAAGTGGTCGAAATAGTATACAGGATAATTTTATAACCAGTGCGCAAATTTTTTTTTTTTTTTGGTGGTTCTGTATCAGTAATAGAACACATTTCAACCATTTTTTCAATACTTCTTTTTTTAATTTGTATCCGACCTTAAACCAGTAAACTGTGGACGCCCTACATATTTCGTACCTAATATGATATCGACAATAGGAATAGGTCAGTAACCGCGCGACGGCGCAGGTACTTCGAAATTCTTAGAATTTTGACCGATCGAACATTTGGTAGGTACTAATAGGTCAGTAACCGCGCGCCGGCGTAGGTACTTCGAAATTCTTAGAATTTTGACCGATTGAACAGGTGGTCGGTTCGTTCACCTTCGCTGCCGCGCCGGCGGCGGCGGCGGCGCCGCGCGCAAGTTACCATAAAAACCAGTTTCAAAATAGACATCTTTTGTTAACGATAACTTAATTTTTTTGTACTAAGATATATCAAAATAAAAATTGCATTATTATTATAACTCGTTTAAGTTTCATTTGTTAAAATTTGCGCACTGGATAAAAACTTACCTTGTATATAGTGCGCACGCTTTGAGCGCTTCAGACGCTACGAGCGTAGCGTCAGGTAGTAAGCATCTGTAACGGTCGGAAAGGAGGGGATCCTAGTAGTGGGGATTGTTACTGGTGAAAGTATAATATAGACACGCTATACATATAGTGCTTCGATCAAGAGTGCTGTATATTATTTTACTCTTTGATATAGTGTTACCAGACGTGCCACCACGTGCTACTTATAATCAAGGTGAGTGAACGTTAAAACAGTTTTATCAACTACTTTTTACCTACGAAAACTTTAAACGCGTTTTTCTCGAAAGCACTTTTTTCAAATTGGCGTGCACGATTACTCAAAAACTTCTAAAGGGATCGACTTGATTTTTTTTTTTAATTATAGCTTATTTAATTACCTTCTAGATGAATTACAAAAATTGGACAAAATTATTGCAAAAAAAAAGTTATCAACAAAAAAAGACGAAAATTTTTCCCAAAAAATCAATTTTTTTGTTTAAACAACTTTTGTTAAAATTAATTTAAAAAAAAAAAAAAATTTTTTTTTAGTTCATCAACATAAATTAGGGCTGAGTGAGTAGCAGATGACCCCACCTATCCACCATTTTCGTATGTTCATCCTTATGCCTAACACCCTATATAAATATGGCTGAATATCTATTCCATAGATAGGTATGTAAACACTATCTCATGCCATGCACACAAGCGGAGCAGCTGCTGTCACTACTGTCATCTGTCAGTCAGGAGCAATGGCGGGAAACTAAGACGGAAAAGCAGGTCTGCACAGTCGTTTGATGTGGTGATGAGCCAGTGAAGGGACATTCTTCATCATCATCATCATCATCATTTCAGCCGAAAGACGTCCACTGCTGGACATAGGCCTCCCCCAAGCTTCGCCACTTCGACCGGTTCTGTACTTTCCGCATCCAGCGGATTCCTGCGGCCTTCACAAGGTCATCGGTCTACGTTGTTGGAGGCCTTCCAACTCTACGTCTTCCGGTACGCGGTCGCCACTCCATAACCTTTCGGCCCCATCGGCCATTGGCGTGAAGGGATATTATTCAACTTAAGGGGACCGTCTACATTAGAGGGTCAAAAAAGTCGTTTTTTTTTTGCTTTATTCGAAAGTATATCAGTTATAGAATATCCTCCCAAAATTTCATCGTTCAAAATTCGCACGGGAAGTGGTCGAAATAGTATACAGGATAATTTTATAACCAGTGCGCAAATTTTTTTTTTTTTTTGGTGGTTCTGTATCAGTAATAGAACACATTTCAACCATTTTTTCAATACTTCTTTTTTTAATTTGTATCCGACCTTAAACCAGTAAACTGTGGACGCCCTACATATTTCGTACCTAATATGATATCGACAATAGGAATAGGTCAGTAACCGCGCGACGGCGCAGGTACTTCGAAATTCTTAGAATTTTGACCGATCGAACATTTGGTAGGTACTAATAGGTCAGTAACCGCGCGCCGGCGTAGGTACTTCGAAATTCTTAGAATTTTGACCGATTGAACAGGTGGTCGGTTCGTTCACATTCGCTGCCGCGCCGGCGGCGGCGGCGGCGCACGGTGGATCGAAAATCGGCTGTAGAAGACATAGGATCTCGATTTCTTAAAAGTTATTTTTTTTGCTGGAAATGACTTCTGCTGATCATTACTATGTACAAAAATGACACCCGAGTTAATTCTGCCCAAAAGCGAAGGAAATATATTTTTTTTACGAAAAATTTGTATGAAGCTAGTATGAAAAATCGAATTATCTCCTAAACGGCATGTTTAACCGTAATATCCTTGGAGGTGGTCATAGTGCTAATTATTTATGATTTTTTGGTTGCCGATTTGACGAAAAATTTAATGCCGTTTTTTTAAAAAAATCGTCAAAATATTTTTATTTATGTTTACATGTAAAACGATCCCTTTTAGTGTCCAAGTTAAAAACTTCGATATGTTATTAACCCAAATATTAAGAACACACAAAACAAGAAAAATTATATTAAAAAAATATTGTTTTTTTACACATTTTTATTAATTTAAATAAAAAAAGATTATCAAACTCTTATTTAAGTAACATATAAAGTTATCTTATATACAAAATAATTTAATTTAAGGAATTAATACTAAGCATTTGTAAAATAAAGTAAAATAAATAAAAAAAAGACCAAATATCATTAAATATTACAAAAAAAAAAACCCAAACAGACTCAAATACAAATTTACAAATAAGTACATATATATTTTTTTACAAATTTTCCTTATCACTCTCGTTGTCAGACTCCAATTCTGAGTCGGCATCCAGATTGGATATATCCAAAAACTCGAACTCAGTTTCCTGAAATTGAATTAAGTCGAGAGTTTCAGCAAAAAAGCTCTGCTTTTTCTTGGCATCTAACTTAGGCCTTTGTGCACTTAGCAAAGGATCCGAAGAAACAACAAGCATATTTAAAATGTCTTGATTGGAATCCTGCCTGCTTCTTTTCCGCGAATGATGTTCTCGAAACCTCCTAAAATCTTTGTTTCGAGACTCTGAGGCTTCTTTCGAGAGAGTCCCAATCGGCAAAATATTATTTTTCTCAATTATGTCAGCCCCATGGATTAATAATTTATGAACGGTTGACGACATGTAGTACCAGTCGTATAATAATACGTACTTTTCTGCTGTTTTGCGGGCATAATCTCTAAATTTTATTATATCGACCTGCTCTCCAGATGTAATTGCTTGTAAAATTACAGCAAATCTTTTGATGAGGTCTTCATCCAAACCGGTTATAGCTGCGGTTTTATTAGGAAACTCAAAGAATTTTCTTGCAGTATTCCCGTCATTGGTGGTTCCCGAGCCTTGTTTTACTATATCAATCAACAGATTGAGCTCATCTTTGAATTTATTTTGAATTATTTTCTTCCTTGTCTGTAGCATTTCTTTGTGCTCATCACTTCTCGCTGCCCAGTTTGAAGTCGAGCCTGTATGCAATGTGTAACAGACATTCCATACAATTTATACGGGCGTGTAGGGATGACAAGCCAAATTCATACAGGTCATAACACACAATTTTTGATGTTACAGCATCTAAGCGGTTCATTTCTGTAGGTTTTGCTAAGCACAGGTAGCACGATGCATTTGATCTAGCTTCAGAAAGGTAAGTGCAAACTTTAGCGTCGATCATCGTCATCATTAGTTCATGAGTCACCCTATTATTATTATTGCACTCTGTGGGGATAAGGGCCTCAATTTCTTTATCCATTTGTTTTTTCAGCTCAAGGACAACTGCTTCACTCTCCTTTACAAAAGTAAACTGAACTGGACGACAATACAAAACTGAGCATGGTTTTGGGTTCTTCCATAAGATGTTGTCTCCATCTGTCAGTTTAAGTGGCACCAAGGAGGTCATGAAAATGCTCGAGTCATCTTCCTCACCCTCCATTTTCTGCTTGTATCGGCTTTGGTTAGAAGCACCATCAAATCCCCACTTGGATATCAGCTTCAACTGCTTGTTATGGTCTTCCTTAGAAAGGCTTTGAAGGATTCTTGTAACTGTGATATCAAGTAAAACTTGAAGTGTAATCCTAGCCGATGAATCAGTAACTGTCACTGATTGCTTCGGAGGGTAGCAATCAAGCTTAGTTTGTTGCACTTTATAGTAAGATGGATAAATATCCTTAGCACCTTCCCGAATGGCAGCCTCTCGCAAGGTAATATATTGCCACTTTGAGAGTTTTAGCGAAAGAAGCAATCCAAGCGCCTTTTCTGACGTAAATATGATTGTTTTCGCTGGTTTCTTAAGCGTTTCATTTAATTTAGCGGCTGCTTCAGGATTTTTCATCATGTGTTCGATGACAGAGGTGATATTTCCATGCCCTTCTTCTTTTAAACGTGCTGCAGCTGCATATGCCAATTCACTGGAATCTTCGCCTGTGTGTTCATCAGATCTTCTCTTTTTTTGTTTACTTCCCAGATCTTCGAATGGTTTACGGGATCTTTTCGTCATTGTTCCAATGGACGTTGATGTCGACGGTTCTGGAGAGACTGAGGGCGCTCTTGGTATCTCATCAACACTTGGTTCTTGATTAACTAAAGTTTGCACAAAACTCGGCCAATCAATATTTGCTCCCAACCAATTCTCGTACTTTTTCCTGAAATTATCAAGGAATCGGTTGGATTTCTGCCACCTTTGTAAAGCGGCTCGCGTAAATCTCCGACGAAATTCTTTGAGAACAACACGATCTTCGTCAGACAGGCAATCGCCTATGCGGGATACAACTGCACTGAACAATACTTCATGATCAAATGAAGTACTCTCACTTCGTAGAAGAACAAACAAGTCTAAATTCGTGATTAAACTTTCCATTCTAAGATTTTATAGTCGCAGATTTAGTGTTAGCAGTTACACAGTTGTGAACAAACTAAATTATAAAACAAAACTGTAGCCCTTTTATTGCAAAACGCCAATAATTAGGTAACTACCCTCATTAGTTATCTTCTCATTAGCTAATGAAAATTTATAATTGTCACTAACTATTCTTAGAAACTCATAGCACTGCTAATTAACAAATTAGCTTACTTATCAGGAAAAGTTGAATGTAATCCATAGTTGGCACTGTCGTGAGATATTGAAAATCATTAAATCACCTATAAAGACTCATTAGAAGACCTAATCAGTGTAGTTACTTAATCACTTCTTTTCGGACTCATTAGAAGAGTAAACAATTGGTAATTTGGTTGTATGAAAAGTTTTAAAACTCATGATGTGTTGATAAATATCTAGCTCAAGCATAGTTGTCTACGTGTGGGTGTACTATAAACCTCTGCCAACTCCTTCGGAAATATAGGAGTGATGCTATTTTATGTTACGTGTAGTTAAAAGTCCGTGTTCTTCAACATAAACACTAAAAGGAATCGTTTCATATGAAAAACCAAATGAAAATATTTTGACGATTTAAAAAAAAAAAAACGGCATGAAATTTTTCGTCAAATCCGCAACTAAAAAATTATAAATAATTAGCACTATGACCACCTCCAAGGATATTACGGTTGAACATGCCGTTTAGGAGATAATTCGATTTTTTATACTAGCTCCATACATTTTTTTCTTATAAAAATTATAACTCTTCCATTTGTGCACATATTTACTTCATATGACATTTTATAGAACAGTAATGATCAGCAGAAGTCATTTCCAGCAAAAAAAATAACATTTAAGAAATCGAGATCCTATGTCTTCTACAGCCGATTTTCGATCCACCGTGCGGCGCCGCGCGCAAGTTACCATAAAAACCAGTTTCAAAATAGACATCTTTTGTTAACGATAACTTAATTTTTTTGTACTAAGATATATCAAAATAAAAATTGCATTATTATTATAACTCGTTTAAGTTTCATTTGTTAAAATTTGCGCACTGGATAAAAACTTACCTTGTATATAGTGCGCACGCTTTGAGCGCTTCAGACGCACAGACATAATGTCTGTGTTCAGACGCTACGAGCGTAGCGTCAGGTAGTAAGCATCTGTAACGGTCGGAAAGGAGGGGATCCTAGTAGTGGGGATTGTTACTGGTGAAAGTATAATATAGACACGCTATACATATAGTGCTTCGATCAAGAGTGCTGTATATTATTTTACTCTTTGATATAGTGTTACCAGACGTGCCACCACGTGCTACTTATAATCAAGGTGAGTGAACGTTAAAACAGTTTTATCAACTACTTTTTACCTACGAAAACTTTAAACGCGTTTTTCTCGAAAGCACTTTTTTCAAATTGGCGTGCACGATTACTCAAAAACTTCTAAAGGGATCGACTTGATTTTTTTTTTTAATTATAGCTTATTTAATTACCTTCTAGATGAATTACAAAAATTGGACAAAATTATTGCAAAAAAAAAGTTATCAACAAAAAAAGACGAAAATTTTTCCCAAAAAATCAATTTTTTTGTTTAAGGTGAATGCCTAGATAGCCCTCGCCATACATTTTTCAGGTGTGGAAATCTCGGTAAATAAACAGTTTCTGCAGAATAAAAGCAACTGTAATGAGACTTTATAATGTATTATGTTCGCGTATAGCCCAAATTTTATAAAAAAAACAGTATTTCTAGGAGAATTAGACCGAATAAAAAACGAAAAATCTTTACATGTGTGAGTGACCTGAATCGCGCCATCTGACAGAAATTTATAGAACCACTGAGAAAGTTGGTTGCTGTTGTGTTACGAGTTTACGATTAGTAAACATTCATAATAGATGGCGCTGTTTGATATTCGAACATTTTAAAAGAATTTATCTTTTAAATTCGATAATGCGACGTTGCCATTCTAGAGGCAGCGCGCGCACACCGCGTTGTTGCCATACCGTCAATGCGTGATTACTTGAGTCTTGAAAACTTGCGAATCGTTTCCAGAATATTGTGTTTCTAGCAAGTTAGCGCCGGGCGCGCGGGTTTGCCCGCGGAGTTAACATTTTATGATTGATAAAATGTTTTTTATTATGGAATGAGAAAGAATGCTTTACATAAAGTGAAAAAAATATCTCTGCGATCTGCCCTTGGTTCACACAGATACAATACTAATGTAATTATTGTATTATCTAGTTTAAATATGTAGTAAGTAGTTACTAGTACACGACTTTCCAGATTTAAAAATCTTTTTAATGTATGTAAGTAGGTACTGATAACATTCTGATACGCTTAGGTACTAATCCATTGGTTTGGGTTGAATAAAATCAGAGAATAGAATTTGATGTATAAGTAAGTTATAACTAAATCAGGCGATCAGCGAAGCTACCTACACAATGGTGAAACGTAGGTACTACGTACATCTATTGATTGAATCATATTTATTCTTCTATTCTTTTATAATTCATGTGAAACCAGCAAGATTAGTGAATACACAGACAAACCACTTTGATTTTTCATAATTGCTTATTTTACTAGTATTATTAGCACACACAAAATGCGTCAAGCAGGGTTGCCAACTTTATTTTTTAGAAGATCGTACCATACATTTTAAAAGATCGTACTTTGCTAAGAATTCAAAAATAAAAATAGTACGCATTGAAATTTCAATAAAATAAATGGTAAACAAATGTGGTGGGTGTTACTATAACTTCAACGCAAAATTTAACATTTTGGTATAATATTTAAGAATCTGGACACCAATTTAGCAACTAAACTTTACGACGAGGTTTTTTTATTAAAGAAAAGGGGCTCGGAAGAGACTTTGTCATGAAATCCACACGAAACAATAAACACCAGTATCATTAGAACTTAAAACGAGATATTTACCATGTTTATTATTACTTAAAAAAAACTGTGCTACCTACTACTGAGAACCATTCAAATGAGTGCCATCCGTGAAACAGTTTTCATCAGGGCTTGTTAACGTTACCAAATTCACACTATAAGTATCGTTAAGTAACGTTATTTTCATAAAGTTAATATTTTAACGGTAAAACGGGTAACGATACTTTGGTATCGAATCTATAAAATAACGTTACCAATTAACGTTACTAGTATCGATACTTTTACATACATACATACATAGAATCACGCCTTTTTCCCATGGGGGTAGGCAGAAACCACGGAACGCCACCTGCTACGATCTCTACACACTTCTTTTGCCTCGTTTAGGTTCATAAAATTGGTCATACACACACGCCGGTTGCGAGTACTACGCACCTGACCTTTCTGAAGAATATCACTAATAAGGTCCCTATATGTCCTCCTAGGGCGTCCCCTCCCGGTGTTTCCACTCACATCTGCCTTGTAAATACCTTTTGTGAGCCGACCTTCATTCATCCTCTCAACATGACCAAACCATCTAAGCATACTTTTTTCAATTTTTGTCACTACATCTTCTTTTACACCACACCGTTCTCTTATCACATCGTTACCTAATGAGTTGTTGTCAACCTGCGCAACCTAAGCGGCACGCCATGGGCGGCGGCGCTCTACGGCAACATCGCCAATCAAACGGTGCAAATGCAACTTCAATAATGTAGACGAAAGAAAGAGATGAAAGAAAATAAATAAAAAATTAACGGTACTCAGTTACCGGTAAAACGTATGCCAAGTATCGTTACCAAGCATTACGTGACCTCTACTAATAACGTTATCTTCGTCCGATGAAAGTAACGATACCAAATTTTTAACGTTATTCAAAGCCCTGGTTTTTATTCAAAAGTGAAGCGTTTTTGTGTTTTATTGACGGTAAGTGTTATTTTTAAGTGCAATGAATGATTTTCAAGGTGATATAGAGTATTATTATAATGGTAATTAATTACCCTTAAAACTTTACAAAAGTGTAAGATTTAGAAGATGAAATACAAAATCAAACGTTAGCAACACTCGTTGATTGTCGTCACATGACATACTACAAATTTCAGATATTCTCTCTGAAAACAACAGCTTGATGGTGGTGTTATTTCTGTTTCTTGAAACATTTCATAAATAAGATACATTTGCTGTTGTTTGTAATTATTCTTTTTGATTTCAGATTGAATTGCAACTGAACTGCCTAAGATGAACCCGACTAATAAACTTGCATAAATGTATACGACATGTGTATTCAGGACCGCGAAAATCACGGAAAAAAGTGCAAGCTGTATTGAAAAGACATCATGGAAGTTCTTTTAGTGATCTATAGTGAGTAAATTAGATTCCCATAAGATTTCGAATCAGATTTACGTGAGTGGAGGTTATTTGATACTCGTTGGTTCGTGTTGTAGTCTTCGTTTACAGCCATTTTTCCTTGCAGCCGAAAGCAAGCGAAGGAACAACAAGCATGCAAGCATGGCGTAACAAGAAACAGAAGGTAGTGGAAGAAACCGCGGTTTGCCCTGTTGTATTTAGGTACCTACAGACCTATCAATATTTTTCTGTCTCTCAACACTGTTTTTTTAACATATCTTTTATTTCAGTCCACATTCAACTCAAGATCGTCATCAGCTGTCCAACCTTTCGACAGCTTAAGATACGCCCTAAACCTATTCGCGTGGTATACCAGAAATTCGATACGAAGCCATAGCCTGCAGCTCTAGCTTCAATACAGTTGAATCTGTTACAGAGCAAGTAGAGACTGTTGATTTTGATTGGCCACAACCCGATTCAGAGACTGAAGCTTATCAACTAACTGTGGAAAGAACATCAAGTGACAACTTATCAGGTTTGGTAGGGTACCGTATTGTTGACTTGAAGAAGGTCATATGGTCACAACTTTGATTCTTCATCTGGAATGGTAAGTCCCAACTTGATACCATATTTTTGTGTTCATTACATTAGTACGCTTTTGCTTGTTTGTTGTGATGAAGTTTATGTTTGACAATACCAAAGTACAACATATTTTACACAATGTTCAGTGTAACAAATATCATTATTTCTTGGTATGTATGTATAAAAATAATGTATTTCTTGGATTGTTTCTTTTTAACAGCTATTATTATTTTGATTCTAGGTCCAGGGTCAATTGCGAATTACCAAAATGAATAAATGTTACTTCATTTGCTTTATATCTGTCACCCAACCATTGACTGTCATAGAAGTTAACCGGGATGAGGAAGTTATCAACGCTATGATGCCGAAGTTGGTAACATTTTTTAAAACGTGTACTGCCAGAAATTATATTGAGAAGAGTTGAGAAAAATGCTAAATGTCTAGACATCAAGGAATTAAAAGGTATAAAAATATAAGTCTTACTCATTTCCTAACTTATTCCGCAGGTCTCTGAGGTGTGGGTTCAGTAAGAATAGTCTAACAAAACTGTGTAAATTCATTTGTTGCAGCGAAAACTGCGTCTTCCAGCATTTGATTCAGATCGCACGGAAATTATATAAATGGAAGTAAAAAGTGACAAGCAGAAGACTGATACGGCGCGGCGGCGGCGGCGACTGCAAAAAGTAGCGCGTAGAAAAGAAGATATTTTATTATAATATTTATAAGTATCTTTGTATGGTGGTACGAGTCGATGGTTCGAATCCAAGCCGGCACTTTGCTGAGTGTAAATTATTTCATCACCACAGTTCAGAGGAGGCCTGAGTCTCAGCAGTGGGAACATTATAGAATAATTAATAAGCTATTTTTGCACGTAGCGATGTATAGTTTGTGTTATTTTGTTAGTTCATAAGATTTTTCTGTGTAGATAAGTTTCACTCATGTATTTAGGTACCAGCCTAACAATTCAATTGTAAAAGAATATTTATTGCAGTTCAAAATTGTATCATAAGTAGGTATTCTTGAAACATTAATAAATGTTATGGTTAGCTAGCAACCCCTTTGTGTTGTTATGTAAGATACATGTGCCGTTATATATAGTTACGTATGATGTTATTTATATTGTAATCTACATACATAATTCTTTCTAATACTAAATTCAAAATCATAATTGTAAATATCAAAATATTTAAAAAAGTATGTTATCTTTGTATGGTGGTATGACTCGATGGTTTGAATCCAAACGGAAACTATCTAAGTAAATGTAGTGAGAGTAAATAAAACATTATTTTTATGAAAATATTAACCCCTTTTTACTAAATAAATATTATTAATTTATAGTAGGGTACAATAAAAAGCTTTACAATGTAATAAATAGTCTTTTATTTATTTAGTACACGTCACTATTTACACTTCCATTCCTTCTTCTGCCTTACATTTCTTCCCGTGGGTGTCGTAAAAGGCGACTAAGGGATTTACTAGAGAATGGGCAGCAGCGTTCTCTATGCATTTTACCATCACACTGCGATCGCCAACCCGCTTGCCAAGCGTGGTGATTATGGCAAAGCCCCCCAAATAGGGGGAGGCCTATATCCAGCAGTGGACGTCTTGCGGCTGAGATGATGACTATTTACACATTACAATTTAGGTTCAGTCACATTACTACAACTTATAGGGACAGTGTACCTATATTAATTTCATTTTAAACTGTTTGAATAAAACGACATCTAGTGGTGTCGAAAGTTACTACTATTTACTTTGCATGTGTGTGTAAAGAGTAAAGTCAAGCGGCTAAATCTTTAGAATGTACAAATCTTTGTATGAGACCAGTTAACAAGCACAGTGACTATCTAAAAAAATCAAGTTAATGCCCTAGGTTTCGCATATAATAAAGTTATCTATTAAAGATTTCTAAGTTAGGCGTAAAAATTGAAAATGTTCCAAATTGTGGATCTAGCGCCATCTAGCGACAAAATGGCATCTGAGATAATCATCCATCCACCTTAAACAACTTTTGTTAAAATTAATTTAAAAAAAAAAAAAATTTTTTTTTAGTTCATCTAATAACTGTACTCATTAGCTTTAAAAATCTTTTTTTTTATGTGTGTCAGATAATTCTACGAGCCGCTATCCTGCACGCCGTGAAGATAGAATTTTGAAAGGCATGAAGGCACAAGGATTATCAACACATGTTTAAATAAATGAAATGGAATAAAAATATTTTTTTTGTACACCTTTACATATGCTAAATATTATGTTCAATAAAACAAGCATTAAGTAACATTTGTTTTATTCTTAGCAAGCACTAGGTAGCACTGTTGTGGATTTACAAACGCAAGTGTAGGGTACTTATAAATACCTTATTAGTCAAGAAGGTTTCCAAATACCTACATAATTGATACATAACACTAAATATACGGTAAAAATTTCAAACACATTTATCAGCTAGTTTTGTTTAAAAAAATCACGAAAAAGTGCTTGATTTTGCGTCTAATGTAGACAAAATTAAAATCCCTGATGATGGCCAAACCAGTGTCAGTCACACATTAAACCCATAAACTTTTGAACCAATTACCAACTAATTCTGATATTTGGCAACTAAGTAGCAAAAAAAAAAGTTTTATCAAAATTAAAATCCCTGATGGTGGCCAAAGCCAGTGTCAGTCACACAAAATCAACAACATGCATCCTTAGAACAAACTAGATACTTGTTACATACAGGTCCGCATGTTACTTATGCTATTTGTTTATAAGTTTCAGTCAAACATCTTTACACTACGGTGACTTAACAACACAAGCATTTTTTTAGCAATGAACTGACATGCAGTGGCTTAAAAAAAGAAAAAACCATGTACTTAAATTAGTATGTTTATTAAATTAATTACACTAAGAAGGAATCAAATTAGAACTGGATAGACCTTCCGTTTCTTTTGATGACAAGGGTACTAGCAAAAGTCCAGGTATAGGCGGCTGCATTTCTAGATCCCGTAAATTGTTAACTTTTACTTTGAGATCACTACGGAGTTTGTTTATGTCAATATTTAACTGATTTTGATCAGCCTCTAATAGCGCCTTCGTGGCATCGATATTGTGTTTTATTAAAACAGATCCTACAGTCACCCAACATTTGTTTTGAGATGACTTAGAGAGATCCCGCAGCGCCTCACGGTTTTGGTTCCTTCTTTTATCCAACAGTATAATTTCACGCTTATCCGATAAGATTTCATTCGCTAATTTTTCGACTGACACTAAGTACTTTAAAATATGCTCTTGATCCTTCATTGCTTTGGTATTCTTCAACAGAATGTTTTCTCCAACTCAGTGCTTTATGTGGAAGCTATCAAACATCCGTATACAAATATTTAAATAGTTTGTTCTCAAATGAAACAACCAGACACTAGCAAAATTCAAAGTAAGTACACGTGCACTAAGATTTTGGCTGATATTAAATTTCAAGATTCGTTTCGTGGCTGTACAATATTAAATGGTGCTCGCTCTCAGTTTGAGCTACAAGTTTCAGCTCAAAGCAGCCGAATCCGAAGTGCAAAGCCAGCTGCGAGCACAGTCACAAACTACATTACATTAAAAGCTGCCAGTGCCAGCTATATTTTATAAATTGCAAATTTTACTATTGTGATGATAATCAAATGAAATGTCAATGATTTCAGCATAGCTTAGAGTAGTAGAGATGAGGCGTATATACTAGAACAGATACAGGGATTAGGTATTTAACGAGACTAGGTTGCACCTATTCCAGCTTTTTAAATACTTGATCCACCTAGCAGTGATGCCAACCCAAATTTTAGAAAATTAGTAGATTATGTGCCAAATGTTGGTAGAAGTTGGTAGAATGTAAAATGCAAAATTGGTAGATCTACCACCTCAATTTAGAAGATTTTTTAAAATTAAAAATGCAGGAACTGTTCTTAAAATGTTTATTTTTGGACATTATACATATATTTATTGAAATATTTTAACTGAAATCTTTCGCTGCTGTCAGAATCCATTATATAAATTAATGCACGCAACACAGAACAAACAGCAATCAGCACCGTTAATACGTAGAACTTATTTAGTTTTTAACCGACGAAAAAAAAACGGAGGAGGTTATCAATTCGACGCGTATATTTTTTTTTGTTTTTATTTTTAATGTATAACCACGCTTAACTTTTTACATAGTAGGTAGTCCGATTGTGATAATTCTTTTTTTATTGGAAAGGGTATACTCCGAGGGTGGTCCCATATAAATTTGGAAAACAAAATCGAACCCTAAGGGTCGGAAAACAGGGGATGATTAATTGTTCACCCATTGATTGTAATTTATAACCACGCATAACTTTGTACAGAGTAGTCCGATTTTGATAATTCTTTTTTCATTGGATAGAGTATACCTTGCCAAGTATTATTAGTACATATAGCCCCCTATTAATAGTACATTAAACCCACAAAAAATTACAAAATAAAATCTTTTTAACAAAAAATTAAACCGCTGAAAAAACAGAAAAGCAAAAAATTATAAACCTTAAAATTTTGAGTCGGCGCTGAAAAATCAATGAACAAAAATCACTCAAAGCGCCGACTCATAATTTTAAGGTTTATTATATTTTGCTTTTCTATTTTTTCGGCGGTTTAATTTTTTGTTAAAAGTTTTAACAACAAAACAGGAGCAAAGATTCACCATTGATTCCGCAACAAACCAACCGGGAATGGGCCACAGAACAGTATAATAATGTTTATGGGCGCGAAATGGCGCGAGCGGCGAACTGTTGTTGATGTTTTTTTTTTTTTGAGGTTTACGGCCTGGACTCTATGTATGCTTGACGCATCGTCGCATGGCTCACGCAATAAAAAAGTCGCTCATCGATATAAAAATAATTGAAAGCGGTGATTTATGTCCAACTAATTTAAAAAATAGGTAGTTTTTAGGTCTAGGGTGGTGGATAGGTAGACTGAAGTGAAAATTGGTAGATCTACCATAAAGTTGGTAGATATGACATCACTGCCACCTAGTCTCACCTACGCAGTACACAGCATGACCATACCGACTACGTGGCGAAGCGAGATAGCAGCATAGTCATAGCTCATTCATATTTGCCAAAATCGTTCGTGTGTCAGTCACTTGAATTTGAACTATATTTCAACGGCATAAAAGTAACGCGACACGCCCTGTGTTGTGCTAGAATATATACTGTCCTTTTTTAACTACACTATTCCGCAGTCTCGAGACTTAAGACTAGTCCGGACTAGGCGGATTTTATAGAATAGGTACTTTGACAATACTCGATTCCAATGAAGAATTTATGATGATGCAGTCTAGTATCAAGTACCTACGAACTCATGCGAATATGATCTCGCTTGACGTTTTAATACCTACTCGGCGTCGCAAACGCGTACTATCGGACTTATTTAGTGATCGGTTTTCGTAACGAAATTTTGATAAATCTTTAAAGAACTAAGATCTATTTTTTATTGTGACATTAATTAATGTGTTTGTTTTAAAAAAATGGCTCCCAAAACAAGAAGTGTCGCTAGTGATCATTTTACGGACAACAGCCAACATTGATAAATCTTTTCGTTGATAGTCCTCAGCCTGCGTAAATTATGAAGGAAAGATTACAATTTATTACAGCTTACGTACGTATCTACTCGTATCGTTGGTACGCAAAGACTGAGCATCCATAAAGTATGCGTATTTCATGGACTAGGTGGAATAGGTATTTGGATCTTGTATTTGTACGGACTTGGACTAGGTGCACCTAGTACAGGAGGCCCGCAAAGGCGGGCCGGCACCAGTTGGGGATCGCGGAAGACATATTGGTTCCCGTGGTCCCCGACGTAGGTGTGGGACGGAACACCGGGGTGGTTTTAGTCAGTAAGAGTCTGACAGACCCCTCCGCCCACCCCAGGGCGGAGGACATCCATGAGGATTTCCACCTCGTGATAAAAAAAAAAAGGTGCACCTAGTACACGGTGGTATCCTTCTGCGAATCAGTTATGTCGCAGAAGGAGGCTGCGGAAAGGGAGCGGGAGATATCTTCCGCTCACCCAGCCCGCAGCAGGCGCACCGGGCGTAGGCGGAGGGTGGATAACGCCCTCTTCCAGCCCCCCTAAATGGGTCCAGAGGCGACGGATCTGGGGACATCCGTCACCCCCTATTCCTTAGGACCCGAGATGGTGGCGCGTAGTGTTCCAAGCGCGCCTCTCTGTGATGTATGGGGGGGAGTTTAACACCTCACTCCCCCCCAACGTGAGGAGGCCCGCAAAGGCGGGCCGGCACCAGTCGGGGATCGCGGAAGACATATTGGTTCCCGTGGTCCCCGACGTAGGTGTGGGACGGAACACCAGGGTGGTTTTAGTCAGTAAGAGTCTGACAGACCCCTCCGCCCGCCCCAGGGCGGAGGACATCCATGAGGATTTCCACCTCGTGATAAAAAAAAAAGGTGCACCTAGTACAAAATTTACATAGTACGACCCATCTCTATAGAGTACTCTGTGGTCAATGTCATATTATGATTGCAATGTAGGGATGCCCCAATGATGCCCGAACTATGTCTACGCATGCTATCTCAACTCACTTTAGACATTGGCAGAATAGTCGACATCGGTTTTATTTGCCATAATAAAAAATAGAATAGAATAGAATGATGCCCGAACTGAATTGATTCTAGAATATGAATCCATGACAATAAGATCTACCGTGTTTTTGAATCCATTCAACAGGATGCGATCTTCATCCAGCTAAGGCCTCCTTATTATTATTATTTCCTTTATTTCATTTAAATACATATTAATTACATTTTTAAATATTAAAATATAAAAAAGATATAACAAAACATTTAAAAATATAAAAAATAGTAGCCCACCGGTATCGGGAACAGGGTCCAAGCTACCGGTGGTCAGGGCTGCTGAGAGAGGAACCTCCTAACAATACGCGCCGTGTCCAGAATTACTGCTTTCTGGATCAGGCCCTTGATCCAGCTGCCTAACGAGAGCCTCCTGAGATGTTGATCGAGGCTCTTGGCTATTATGCCATTGGCCGTAACGACTATCGGCACAATGACTGCCGTATCCACATCCCACATGTCGACAACCTCGCGAGCCAAGTCAAGATACTTCATCTGCTTATCTTTTTCAGCTTTCACGAGGTTCTCGTCATGCGGGACTGCTATATCAACAATCATTGTGCGACGCTCTAATCGATCTATCACCACTATATCCGGCTTATTGGCAACAATAGTCCTATCAGTGATGATAGATCGATCCCAATACAACGTGATATTGCCATTTTCGAGAACTGGGTCGGGCACATACCTATAATATGGTACTTCTGATTCCACAAGGCCGTATTTCAGAGCAAGTTGCTGGTGGATAATCCTGGCTACAAGGTTGTGTCTATGCAAGTAGTCTCCGTTAGCCAAACAAGAACAGCCAGAAATAATGTGTCGGATTGATTCACCCGGACGGTGGCATGCCCGACAGATGTCAACCGTGCCATCCTTCACAATATATTTCCGGTAGTTATTTGTCATCATAACTTCGTCCATAATCGCAAAGACAAAACCTTCGGTTTCTCCAAATAGGTCTCCGAAACGTAACCAGGATACGGACGCTAAGAGGTCTACATCGGATCCATGTAGGACCCGATAAAAGCGCCCGTGAAGCTCCTTGCTTTTCCATACCTCCATGCGGTCATTAGTATCTAATACTTTAGGTTTGCGCCAGTTCTCGATAGCCAAGGAGAGCGGGGTGAGGCTCTTGTCCACTGAGACCACATCTCGGTGCATCCCCACGTCGGCTTCTAGGAAGTATTCCCTGAGACTGCATACCTCACGGTTGTGCAGGGTCTTAGCATTTAAAAAACCTCGACCTCCGCACTTCCGCGGGATATACAGTCTCATCACCGATGACCGTGGGTGATGCATTCGATTTGCGGTCAGCAGTGTGCGGACCCGTCTATCCAGGGCGTCAAGTTCCGTCTGAGTCCATTTGAGTATGCCGAAAGAGTACATCAAAACCGGCATGACCCAACCGTTGAAGGCGCGCACCTTGTTTCCGCCTGACAAAAGACTTTTTAATACTTTATTCAGGCGGCCAAAGAAGCGCTCCCTCAACGATTGTTTCATGTCAGCAGTGTTGATGCCTAACGCTTCCGACATACCCAAATACTTGTATGTGTCGATTGGGGAAAGGGATCTTAGGTGTATGGAATCCGAGAGTTGGGTTCCCACGGATTCCACAATCTCCCCTCGCTTTACATGCATGACCGCACATTTGTCCACACCAAATTCCATCCTGATGGCGCTACTGAAGGTTTCAGTTACTTTCAGTAGCTCCATCAGTTGCAAATTATTGGGGGCAAAGAGTTTTAGGTCATCCATGTAGAGAAGGTGAGATATAACCTGACCACCTCTCCTCAATCGATAACCTATACCTGAATCCTCCAGCAGTGTGCTAAGAGGATTCATGGCTAGGCAGAACCAAAGTGGACTCAAACTATCGCCCTGGAATATACCTCGCTCAATCCTTATCGGTTCGCTATTCCTCTGGATATTTCGACATCCTGGATAGCGAAGGACTGTCCTCCACTGCCCCATACATGATATCAAGAAGGTGCGCAGCGTTGTATCTACTTTGTACAACTCCAGCACCCTCTTGAGCCAGGTATGTGGCACCGAGTCATAGGCCTTCTTATAGTCTATCCAGCATGTCGACAGATCCCTTCGGGAACGACGAACCTGTTGACTAATGGTCATATCGATTAGGAGAAGCTCCTTAGTACCGCGGGACCCGTTTCTACATCCATTTTGAGAGACAGACAAGATAGAGTTTGTGTCTATATGTTTGTAAATTTTGGCTCTCAAAATGGATGTAAGAACTTTATAGACCGTCGGTAGACAAGTGATCGGTCTATAATTTTTGGGTTCCGCGGTACTACCTGATTTATGGAGCAGGTGGGTTATCCCTGTTGTTAAGAACTGGGGCAGCGACCCTGACTCTAAAGCTGACTGGAACTGAGATGCCAAGCGAGCGTGCGACTTTTGGAACCACTTGATCCAAAAGTTGTGCAGTCCATCCGGCCCTGGAGATTTCCAGTTAGGCAACGGACGGACTGCACAAGCAACATCTTGGGGGCTGATGGTAATTGCCCCCATTTCTGATATTTGCCCGCACGCCCGCTCGATCTCCCTAGTCCAGTCACCTTCGGTGTGATTGACAGGCACCGACCAGATGTTTTGCCAGAACGAAGACATGGCGTCATCATCCGGAAGGGGCGTGTCAGCCACACCTTGCTCCGGTCGCTCCCAAGCTCGGTAAACCCACCTTTCATCGCTTTGGAATGTGTGATTCTGGGTGTACCGCTCCACCCTCCACCGGTACCGACGAATACGGTTTGCCCATGCACAGATTTTCTGCTTCAGGAAGTCGATGCGCTCTGTGACGCGGGACACATAATCTCTAGGACTAACATCCGTCCCGGAGAACGCCCGCTTCACAAAGCGCATCACTCGAGGGCGAGTATTGCCCTCCCTGAAGCAGATTAGCTTACCGATGAGTGCTCTAGCCTCACCAATACGACGCTCAATCCTGCACTGCCAAGCTGGTACGGCTGGTTTTGGTCGTGTAGCTTTGTCACTATTAGGAAACTTAACACGAGCTACACGACAAGCCGCTACAGCTGCACAGTACAAGATTGAGTGGGTATCTGCGAGGTCTTTGCTGCTGTCAAAACATGTTGACAGCTGTGAGTCTAGAGCACACACCAGCGCCTTGTTTTTCTTGTGCATGGGCAAACGAGGTAAACGTGGTCTAAGTTCAGGTGGAGTAGAACGATACTCTCGGAAAGCATCATCCAAAGCGCTCCTCAATCGTGCATTGCATTGGGTACTCACGGACATAGCCCCGTCATCATCCTCTTCACCAACGCAGTTGGGTCGCGGTGAAACACTGGGTAAATTTTGCAGTTGTACCGCGACCAGTGGCGAAGCAGGCGTAACATGGCTATTCCGTGATTCGATGCAAAGTCGATCAAGTATGGTGGCATCCAGCATATGGTTACGCTGGATGACCCGTACCTGATCCGACAGTCGTTGCGATGATACGTTGACAGCGGGCTCAAGCACCTGGAACAGAGAGAGCATCCGACCACGGTACGCAGTCAAGTTAGTTCCCCCCTCTGTAGCCCCATAGTATGCGCGCATGACATTTTCATTGACAGCTTGTGTCCACTTCATGCGCTGCACACTTCATTATTATTATTATGTTAATATATCTCGGGATCCTAGGATCCCGGTCTTTTGGAAGGCTTACGAGGGGCCGAAGCCAACTCGCAGAGGCCCCTTAGAAAATTTAGATGAAGTGAGGCACTAACCGACGATTATCCCCGTATGCACTGTGCAAGTGCACCCAAGGACAACCTCCGGTTGGTGTTGGACTATTGCAGGATATGGAAACCAAGATGCTGGACTATGTATTTGGCTGGCTAAAATAGACTGGTTACCAAGAACTATGGAAGGCCTATGGCCCCTGCCGCATCAATGTTTTGAATATACACGGATTAAATGGCAGGGGGTGACTTGCACACTCAATAATGGGCCCCCGGAAACCGTCGCTGGCACATAGTGACGCAGCGACAAGGGGGCAACACTTCCTGAGGTGCTTGAGAAGTGGAGAGGTATTCCACGGCTTTCAGAACAATCCCAGAGCCCGGAAGATGGTCAAGATCCCTACGAGCACTTACTGGAATACTTCCTTTCCCCGAGCACGTTTGCTCTTGCGAATCTCCACTCAAGCCGGCCAATAAAGGCAAGAATGAGGTGAGAGCTCTGAACCTCTTCAGTGTTCACTCCAGCCGGCCAATAAAGGCAAGCCAGAGATGAGGAACAAGAATTCTCCCGGGAGATAGGGTCCGTGGGGTCGCTACTGCCCAACAGCACGCCACATGCTGCCCTGCGGGGTATTATTATTATTATTACTAGCCTGCACTGTCCCACTCCTGGGCAAAGGCCTCCTTATTACTTTACAAAAATAATAATTTGGACAGAATCACTGGCTGGATCGCCTATTACAGCTATCTTTCACGACGGCGCGGCTCCATGGCGCACTTTGTCACTTTGTTTGTTTGTTTGATCTAATACGTAGATTAAGTTAAAGAAATAATTTTGCATGCATACTGTTCTTTTCAATATTTTTATAAAATTACGATACGATCTTCCGAGATTGATTCAATACAATATGATTAAAATCGTGAATCGATTCACGAGGTTACGATCAAGATTCTAGATGATCGATTCAAAGCAAAAAATCGAGCATCCCTGTTGCATTGCTTGCTTGTTCTTGCAAAAAAATGTTTATGAGAAAAAGGGTAATGTCCTACATTGCCCTTTTTCTCATAAACATTTTTTCAAGTCAACAGATTCATAAAATGTGTATCACATTAGGTATCTGCCGAAAACTTGCGCAAACTACAAATCCACAAGCGTGTGGATGCATCGCATACACTTATCGCAAACTCCTCGATCGAATCGACTAAAAATATGTGACTGCACTGTTTACAAAAATGTATGAGTGACAGCTAACTGTCAAATTCTCGGTACATGGCAGCAGCGACATCTGAAGTCAGTAAATGTGCAGTTTTACCGCCATTTTTTATGATTGTTAAACTACAGAGTGTAAGGGACAGCCCTCCGCAGACTGATGTGGTGGATTTAGTATATTATCATACTAAGATGACCAGTACCTACAAGAAATTATTACAGGACTGTTATGGGAATCCAATAAACCTGATTTGTTTTATTTCCTCACACGTAATGTATCTCGGATCGACGAGTTCGATGAACTCTGTAGTTAGACAGGAAGTGAACAGCTGATTTTACGCGTCGTTCGTTAGAGTATTTCAACATCCATTGCTGCTTACTTGATTTTAGCCGTATTGTTTACATAAATGGAGTGCTGCTTTCAGAGAAAGTAATTTTACATTGAAATAAATCTGAAAAAGCTGAAAAAAGGAATATGAATAGTGGAATATGATTGAAAGTAAGGAGCTGAATGCACTCTGTCAGTTTGTGGAGGGCTGTCCCTTACACCCAGTACAGTACATACTAAATGCGCACCACAAAGACGCGCACGCTTATGTGCGCGCGGTGAAGTCCATAGACATGATAGACAAGAAATCAAACTCAAAATGAAAATTTTCTTAAATATCCGGTAGGGATGTCGATGTAAATGTAAAAAGTTTCGATAAATACTGGATCGATTTCGTATTTAATTTAAAGTTCCAAAAAAAAATGATCATCATCATCATTTCAGCCGAAAGATGTCCACTGCTGGATATAAGCCTCCCCTAATTTTGCCCACCTGCCAAGCGTGGTGATTATGGGGGGATTTGCCATAATCACTACGCTTGGTAGGCGGTTTGGCAATCACAGGGTGGTATGATACATAGAGAACACTGCTGCTCATTCTTCGCTCCGTGACTGTCGAGTAAAGTAAAATGTACAAACAATGATTTTCGATATTTTTTCGACATGTCAATATCCGGTAGGTGCCGCACTATGGAATATCGAACTATTGCTACTTAGGGATGTTCGATCCAGGTGCTTTGTATCGATATTCTGGATCGTAATGGATCGTAATACACTGTATCGATCCAAATATCGATCCCATTAATTCGATACGATTTTTTGGATCGATCCAGTATCGTATCAAGTATTTTTTAAATAAAACATGCTGTCTTTTATAGCATCAAAGTTAATTTTAATAAAGTAACAAAACATTTTTTTTACATTGGCCAATCTTTAAAATGTAGGCTGCGTAAAAATAATAATTTTGATAGTCGCTCCGGATCTAGGCGATTGCGGCTTTCATTTAAAGTGTGATTGGCCAACGAGAAAAGACGTTCAGAGGGCACAGACGTTCCTACCACTGACAAATAACGTAGGGCTATATCGCTCAGTGTTCCCCAAACGACTTTTCTTGCTGACCAATACTTAATTGGATCAGACTTTCTGTCCAACAAAGGTTCTGACAAATACTGTTTGAAATAAGTGTGGAGGCCTTCCTGTGGTCTGCTCGCGCTAACTTGTGCCACCATTTCGCTATGAAATTTCCAGATGTCGTAGCATTTTTCTGTAATATTTTCAGCTACATTGACAGTAGACGTTGTCGTAGGAGTAGTAGCCTCCATTTCTGATTTTAACAAGTCTGAAATTTCAGTTAAGGCTTTGGCACATGACTGCGGATCATTAAAACACATTTTTTTAAATCTGGGATCTAAAATAGAACTCACTGCCAATATATGAACCTTTTCGATATGTTGGAAACGCTTTTTTATTTCTATTAATATTTTGACCTGAAATTCTGAACCCAAATCACTTGTCTCATTAGTATTGGTAGATTCTATTGCTTTTGTCATGTAGTAAATTATCGGGATAATAATACTGCATGTCGCATAGTTTTGTCCTGATATTTCGGTGGTAACATTTTCGAATGGACGTAAAATATTTATAATGTCCTTTATGATTGCCAATTGGACACCGGTAAGCATCGATGGGGCTTTTGGGTTCTGTAATAAAATAGCGCTTACAAGATCACTCAGATGAACAAATCTTTCTAACATATAAAATGTGGAATTCCACCGAGTGCTCACATCTTGAACTAATTTTTGAACGCCTGAATCGTTGTGTTTTTGTATTTTTCTCAGTTCATCACTGGCATGTACACTTTGCTTGAAGTAAGTGACAATACTTTTTACTTTTGTTATTAGGGCCTCGAATCCAGCAGTCTCACTAATAGCCTTTTCAACAACCAAATTAAGGGTGTGGGCAAAACAAGGTAAATGTTTTTTTCTTCCAGCAAAATCATGAACAGCTTTGACCATGTTAGCACCATTGTCAGTAACGATTGCAAATATTTTGTCAATTTCAATGTTCCACTCGAAGCATAAGTTTTTTATATTAATTGCTAAATAGTCCGAAGTATGTCGGTCTTCCAATTCCTTTACACCTATCATAATTGAAATTAACTCATCGTTTTCAAGATAATGGCATGTTAATCCTAAATAACCTCTTGTATTCATGGTGTCAGTCCAAACGTCTGTGGTCAGGCATACACTCTTTGTCTCTTTTAATTTATTTTTTAAAATATTAGCTGCGCAATCATATTTTTCATCCAGTAACTTGGTAATTGTTTTTCTTCCTGGCATGGTATAATGTGGGCATACAGTTTTCATTAAGTACTGAAGTCCTTTTTTATCCGTACTGTTTAATGGTAAATTATCAACAGCTATAAAATATAACAGTGCATTGGTGATTTTACCTTCATTGGGGCCTCCTGATTTAAACGATTGTATATTAGAAATAAGGTTGTCGATCTGAGGTTGTTTTACCCTTGTCATGCCAAGTACATGTAATGAACGTTTCGGAGTTGAGTGTGCAAATGATGTTGATGGCTCAGGTTCATTGTCACCTGTAGAACTTTGATTTACTATTGTTTCTTGCTCTAAAGCGATTTCTTGACTACTTTGATTCATACTATGCACCTAAAAAGAAAGTTTCATAAAACACTCAAAATAATAAAAACACGTTTACAATTACGCGGGTAATGACCTAACAGTAAATTAATTACAGGTTATGCTTCCTCAAAAGTTATCTAACGTTCTTCCTCAAGTAGCCTAATGTTATTTTTCACTTTTTTGTGAAATTACTCAACCTAAATTAATCTTAATTATATAAAAAAATAACCATATAAAAAAGCAAAAGGTCGCGCAAGTGAAGCCGCGGGCAAAAGTTAGTAAAATTTAAACGGGACCGACTTCCCTTTTTATCAAAAAAGAATCACATGAATAGTTCCACATATCGTAATATACAATCATACATAAAACAACAGATGAATTGTTAACCTCCTTCTAGTTTCAAGTCACTAAAAGATAAATAAACGAAAGAAAAAGAAAAAAAAGAAGAAGAAAATACGTTTATTTTCGGTAAATAGTACTTACAATTTCTGAAGTATCACTCTCGGGTACAATTTCTGTATTTTTGTGGTGTCTTTGTATATGTTTGGCCAGATTTGTTGTGTTTCCTTTTGTTTTTACATCTAGGAAACATAATTTACACTTTCCTCCACTCGCCGTTTTCGTGAAAAACGACCAAACAGTTGATTTTTTTGGTGGAGCCATAATTATCACAATTAGTTGTTGTTGGCGGTTCAAGAGAGCAAAACGTAATACACAAAAATGAAATGATCTATCATCACAAGTAATCATGCTGAAAGGCAAAATAAAATCTACCGCCAGAGAAATATTTATGTTAGTGTAATATGAACCTGTTCGTTGTGGTAGGTAGACCATACTTTGTAGTTAAGGAACGCGGTATTAATGTTACGAATAAATATTATGGTTAAAGTTTGTTTATCTTTTTTAGAATTTAATTCTAATTGGTCCGATTTTTCGATCCGATCCTCATTGTACATGTATCGATCCACTAGCGGATCGAAAGCCATTGTATCGATACAAAAATCGGGTGGATCGTATTCCTTTGTATCGATACATACAAGTATCGGATCGGATCGAACATCCCTATTGCTACTTGCTACTGCCCGTGCCCGGTTGCCGCCATTTTGATTTCGCTTGTACTAATTAATGGCCGCCGGTAGCCCGGTAACTACCTACTGACGCTTACGCCGTGTGCGTGTGGAGTCGTAACCGTGAATCGCATTTCGCCGTGAAAATAATCATCAAATATCACATTCAGCTGTGGCACTATACAAGTTCTCATTCGTTTTAGCCTGTTTATCAGGCACTCGTAACTGTTTAGTTTCTTGACTTCATTTAGCGACTGCATTCACAAAGATGGATGGGCCGCCAAACCGGGGCTATCGTGGTGGTGGTCGCGGAGGACCACCAGGTCTTAATCCAAGAGGAGGTAGAGGTGGTTTCGACATGCGCGGGCGGTAAGCTATTACCAATTTTACTTATATACTGTCACCCGTAACCTGATTGTTAAATTTAAGGTTAGGTGACGCTTTTGGTCTAAAAATAACCACATCATAGTTTTTTATATATCATTGACATCAGCTATGTATTTCAACAGCAGTGATGTTACACGTAACTGATTGATTCGTTTCAGGGGGGGACCGGGCATGAGGGGCAGAGGCGGCCCGCCACGAGGTCTTCCATTTCGTGGTGGCCCGCGAGGTTTTCGTGGTGGCCCTATGAGAGGTGGCGGTGGTGATAGAGGAGGTCGCAGTTTTCCTCCAGGTCCTCAAGGTCCAGGACCACACCCAGTGCCCACTATTGAATCACGTGGTGCACCACCACAACGTAAGAGTTTTACATGATATATTCATCAACATGATTTCAATTAAGAGGTTATAGTAGCTAGTATAACAGTAACATAACACAATCTAAATCCTATTACGTATCCAGTTCCTGGGGGCACATAACCAGGTGTTATGTTTACCAAGACAGTAGGCAGTAACAAACCATGCTAGTAAAACTTGCCATTAAAATTTCTCAATATGTAGTGTTAATGCATGTGTGATAGTGCCCGAAGACTTATATCATGGACTAGCTTTGCCCGTGTGTATGGAGGTCGGAAATCATCACTGAGGAACATGCTATCAGGATAAAAGTATCATAAATGTGTTAATCCAGCTTATAAACTATCTCTGTACACAAAATGGTCAGTGGGTCGTCTTAGGGCCACAAAATTTCATCTACCTATGTTAGATCATTTTTTGCGTGATAGAGCAACAAACGTCTAATTTACTATGTTTTACATTTGAATACAAATTGTAAGAAACTAAGAGTATTCTTTACTTTGTGCACAGGTGGAGGGTTCAACAATCGTGGTGGTCCTGGTGCCATGAGAGGCCGTGGAGGCAGGGGACGAGGAGACTTCGGCCAGCGAGGTGACAGGGGGGGTGGCCGTGGGGGTATGCCAATGAGAGGTATAGATTATAATTTTTCACATCTACTTCTATACAAATTTTAAGGAGTGGGCTAATTATTTACTCTGTATCAGGAAAAGGCCAGCCAGAGTTCAGCCTTTTATTTTGTAAATACATAATACTATTCTTTGTTATGGCCAGTGTGCACCCTATAAATTACAGATATTTAATAGATGTTCAAATTTTAAAACAAATTGTAAAACTGGAAATAAAGATTATTTATATATTTAAATTTTATATAGGGTGGGTTTATTGGTAAAGTAATCTTTAAAGACTCTTGGATAGATTAAAGGGAGATGGAGAGACAATACAGCAGGTAGTCTGTGGTGAACCATTTAAATAATTATGCATTATAAATACATGTTTAGGTCTAAAAACTAAATCGAATTCTATTTTAATGTAAATGTTTAAGCCTGTTTGAAATATATGCTTTGACTTAAAAAAAAATGAAAATACATATTTTGAAGGACGTGGTGGTCGCGGAGGCCACGGAATGCCGCCGGGCGGAGGCCCCGGAGGACCGGGCGGTCCGCACCCGGGCGCCGGGCCCGTCGGCCCGCGCCCCGCGCCGCCGCACGTGCCGGCTCCGATACCGCCCCTGCAATCTCAACCTCAACAAGCCTACAAAAGGGGTGGAGGCCCACCACATGGAGGACCGGGAGGTCCACCAAAGAGACCAAGGTTTGAGCAATCAGATTACCATATATTCCATCTATAATAATACCCAAAACATCGTACACTGTTATCCTCGATATTTTGTGATGAGTAACATTTATTTTCATTGCTCAGATTCGACGGCCCTCGTGGAGGCGGGCGGTCGGCGCCGCAGGGCGGCTACCAGCAGCCGCCGCCGCAGCATAACATGCCACAACAAAACAATGGCTATGGACCAACGTATGTAATCAAGACATCATGTCAGACTTTTTTCTTAAGTTAACTCTGTATTATACATGATGATCCAGAAAACGATAGGAATGTGCCGTCTGAAACACAAATGACGATTTTCTATAATCTGATATAACAATACATTGCTTATCATGCATGAGTTGCCCTATTTAATTTAGCTGAGCTAGATACAATTTTTACAGCCACACTGGATATCAACCTTACGAGCCGCCTGCAGCTGATCCTTATGCCCAGCCCTCATACAACACGCTTAGGTAAGAAAAATTTTAAGAATAGAAATAAATACTTCTTTGGAAGTAAACGTTTTAATGGTGATATGTTATTTGTAATGATAATAAGTTATCATTTCAAAAAAATAAAAATATATATATGATGAAACAAATCTAGCAGATAGGAATTGCCGTCTGAAACACAAATGCAGACAATATAGATTCTGAGAAATAACTCAGTTCAAGCATAATTTGTTGGACAGATACAGATTTTTTAAGTATGTTTTCCTTTTATTTTACCAGCTCTTATCAGGGTAACAGTTACGCAACGCCTGCTCCAACTCAACCCACCACAGGGTACAATTCCAGTAGCTATGGCTCAGGTTACGGTTACTCAACAGGCGGCCAAGGCAGCTATGAAAATGAAGCATATGGGTTAGTAGTAAACCTTCACAAATCTTCTAATTTAATAATAATAATAATCACTGGCAGTGTTTGTTCCAATAGGATAAATAAATTACATTGATAAACAGAAAATTAACATAATATACCAGAGAATAATTAAGCCTGCAAGTCTTTAAGAAGAATTGTAAAACACGTATTACAGTTTTGTTCACATTTTTGACACACAACTGCACTCTGAATGCCAACAAACAATTGCATAAGTATTCCCCAAACATGGAAAAAAATATCAAAGTAGCCTTGAAGCCATTGTTATTTTTGTCTAACCAAGTTGTAACAGCAAGGAATAGGCTCTTGAAAAATGTTGTGACAGCTCCTACTGAAATGCTTCAAGAAGTGAATGGACAGAATAAATATCGCCAAATCATTTCATACACATTCTTCAGCTAACTACCTGCTACTGTGTCTAACCTAATAATAATAATAATTAGGCTTGGATGTAAACCAAAACGCTATTTGACAATAATTTAGAATATTACCTTGGTGTAAATGCAGGGTTAAGGGTATATTATATGGTTTTGTATTAATATATTGAATGCCCATCTCACCTCAGTAGCAGCGGCGCTGGCGGAGCTGGAGATGCCGGCTACGGCGGCGCCGAGCAATCTTACGGAAGCCCGGCGCCCGCCTACGACTCATACTCGCAGCCCTCATACAACTCCTACCAGCAACCGCAGCCGCAGTATAACAATAACTATGGTAAGTTTCAAATATAAGAAATCTCTGTAGGAGCTACTTTTACATTTTAGTCAAATTTCTTATGTGATATTGATATCAAATGAATTTTGTAACCCTTCGTCCTAGATGAGCGAAAAGTATGATAAGCCACTTACCCACCAAGCCTAACGATATATGATTCTACTTGCTCTCATTCATTGGTCATTTAGGACAGAGTGGGACAACTTTCATCACTTCTATGTATTTATTCTTATTGAAAATAATCGAAAGAAGTTAAACAATATCTCTATAAGCAACAAGTCACGTTTATAATAGTGATATCAATGCTACTGAGTTTACCAGAAGCAAAACATACAATAGGTAATACTTCATATTTAATTTTGGCAGTAAAGTAAATAAGTAATTTATGAAAAAACTAGGTTAAGACAAATAAGTAATGAATGCAAGGGCTAACCAACAAAGAAGTATTCATAAACCAACAAATGAAAGCATAAGTTTAAATACAATATAAATCTAGGGTAGTTGAAAAATATTTCAAGGATGTTGTGTAATATAATAAAATTGCAGAAAAATTACATTTCTAATGTAGTTTGGAGTCATCTCAGATTTAGGAGTCAGTGAAAAATGTGGTTGTTAGTATGAGTACATGTAATGATCTAGATGCCAATATCATATTAATAATATGATATTATATTATCAAAGTTTGGTCCAAAACTTTAAAATCGTCTTGGTTGCAAAATGTGTAATGAGAAAGGGTCATTACGTGAAAAGAACATTAAGATAAAAAGACATTTTGAGAAATGATATTCTAAGAAAGGACATTTGGAGAAAAATACATTATGCTCTGAGACATTTAAAATTTTAGTAAACCTGGATGAAAATAGGAAATTGCGAATGTTAGCCATTTCCTTTGACTTGGTACACAACATTTCCTTGAAGGTTTTGATATCAACATTGAACGACATAATTGATTGCAGCAATTATATATTTGGTAGTTTATGTTTTTTTAAAGGACACTATAATTTGGTACACACGGCTACACATTAAGCTATATAGTTCCAGTTCTAGCTGACCTCTCATTGTATAGGCTTTTCGTACAATGAAGTAGTAGTATGAGTACAATGGGAGGTCAGCTTATACTGGAAATGTATAGCTGGGTGTGTCGCCGTGCTTACATCAATGTCGATAAAATATCAAATCCTTTAACAAGTTATGTAAGTGTACTAAGGAAAAGCTATCTTTTACACCTTTTTTACGATATTTTTTTTCAATTACGGAAAAAGAAAAATGGTTGATAAATGATCATATAAAACTCTAGTATTTTAAAGATTCTATCTTATTTGATAAGAATCAGTTACCAAAACCGTTAGGTTACTGAACTAATAAATATTTACAACCCATGCAAGTAAATACCTAATATAGCAATAATCTTACAAAAAATAATTATTTATTTTGTAAAACAGTTTTGATGCTGTAAGTCTGATTGATATATTTATTATACTATTAATTAATTAAACATGAACCAGTATTAATAATATGTAAGGTATTTATTTAAACAGTGTAATGCCATTGAGGTTTTTCAATGGATTACAGCTACTTAGTGTTAAGTTTAGTGAATTTATTTGTTGATAAGTTTTGACGTCTATTATGATTGTTTGCATTACAGGCAGCTGGTGATCTGTTTGACTATACAGAATATCATTAACGTCTTTATGGTACACATTCAAAATAAAGTATCTGGATCAAATTATTGAAGCTAATGGATGTACTACTTACTATACAATGCAGTTTGCGATGTATACGTCACATTTTAGTTAGGTGAGAGTTTGGACAGTGATAAATATTATGTAAATGACTGAATGAGACCATTGAGAAGAGACAATAATAAATAAATTGGGGTGTCTTTTTTTAAATAATGAAATCTTATTAGAAAAGAGTAAGTTCCAACTTCATAAAAAAAATTACCTCACAAAAGAATCTATTATTATTAGGACTGTCAGTATTTTACCGAGCAAAATTCATATACAATATAAATGTTGTAGCAACTTCTACTTTGGCTCATTTTTTTTGTAACAATGGTATAGTAAATTACCATAATGTTTTAGTTTTAAGGACCCAATTCACAATAAAAATATGAACTAATATATAAATGTGTATGCTTTATTTCAAGATGGGCAAGCTCATACTTGCATAGCACCAGTTGAAGATTATTTTAGTATTTTAATTACACAACCTACCAACCTGATACATTTGAGCCATGTTTAGCAATAGTTTAGAAAAGTAAGAATACAACCACAAAGTTAATGATAAGGTGCTATTTTTTAAATAGTTGCCTAATAGTTTTGCTTATAATAGCCACAGTCAAACAAGACGATACATGTGTATTACGACATTCTGTACATAGAAAGCTAACCATGAATCCCTATAAAAGTTTGGTTAAACTTGTCTTGGCCAAAGTTTTGTACATGTACACATCCATATCTGATGGAATAAATATCCTTTTTCTTTTAAAGTGATCAATTACAGGATATGGTTTAGAAATGCTATAAGTAACGGTGTAAACTGTTAATATAGTGGGAATTAACAGTATGTACAACTTTTCATTTTGCTGGTAAATAGCCTGTTTTGGGCATAAAGAATAATGATTCACCTCTTATTCTTGAATCCAGATTTCAAAGAATATATAATAAGTGTATAATAAGTTACCAAAGCATTTATACCAATTTATGACTGTGTATTAAATGAAAATAACTAGATTTTCTTTATGATCAGAGAATATACAGGATGAGCAAGGCGATTTATTAATGATTATAAAATGTTATGCTGCCTTTAATAGTCCATACATTTTATATTACCCAGTTGCTCAAAATGACTGGGAAGTGAATCCCGTTTAATTTTATAAATGTTGTAGCATAAGTTCAGAATTGTTATACGCCCATACATACAAAAGCCCAGACAGCAAAAAAATCTTGTAGACAACTTTTTAAGGTGTAAAATATATTTTTATCTATAGAAAATAAAATGTATGGAAACTCATAAGGATGCTTCAAATGATTTAATTTGTAAGTAACAATTGCGACAAGAACAATAATGGTGGGCTCATGTAACAGATAATAAATATGGGCTAAATTTTAATGAACTAATAATAAACTAGGTAATTAAATATTCTCTAGAACAAGGTATTTGGTCTGCAGCACGCGAGAAACTTACACATGCCTCTTCTTATTTTTGTCTACCTGCTTTGAAGATTCATTTTTAGAATACAAAATAAAGACAAACAGGTAACATATTTTTCTTAAACCATGATTTTGCACAATTTATTATAGAAATAAGGTTATACATAAGTAAGTATATTAGTTTTTATATTCATGAGAGAGGCAAATTATTCTATACTATTAGCTCAATAACTTTAAAAAGTTATGATTGCAAAGAACATGATAAATGTATGTCACTTTTGAATTCCTGAAGAGGTAGACTGAGGGTGGACACAGTTTCCTCCCATGATATTATAGGAGCGAGCCTATGAGGTACCTTAAGAATGATAAGATAATGGATGTGGTGTAATATTTCTTTAACAACAAGCCCATGCAACGTTATTTCCTAAGACAAGACCAATCGAAAAGGTTTGATCAGAGATTCGAAAGTCAGTTTTTGTATTAAAAAGTTTCCTGTAGGCAATCAAAATACAAAAACTGGCTTGAAGTTTTAGCTGTGACTCAAGTTAGATCTCGATTAGTAATGAGATCTCCAACAGGTAAAACTCACTTAGGTCAATTTACTTTGTAATAGCACTTCGCAGGATATGATCAAACAAATAATAATTCGTTATTTATTTTACTCAAAAGTAAAGATTATCCTTACTGCCAAGGTACCTAATAATTTCATGACTATACTGTCGAAAGAAAAGAAAAGTAAAACCTGTTTTTTAGGAAATTATTTCTATGCTGACACTCCCTAAGTTGACACCCTGAGAAGATTACCCATGCTCATGCTCGTTTTTGTTCGATAAAGCATTATGCAAAACATCCTTAGTAACTTGCACATTGCGTATTAATGAAAATAATAGATGAATTCTCTCAGGTGCAACATGGTGTGCATGCATAATTGCATACTCGGAACAAATCACAAATACTTTCAGTAAAATTGTATTTTTTTATTTTTATATTAGGAAAGTAATAGTATAAAAATATACATTTGAGCCACAGTTATGTTGAGATGCTGTATGATGTAGATTAATTTTATTTGTTTACAGTACTAGTTTTTCATTTTATTTTAATCCTTTTACTCACTTTTCAGGAATGGGATGAAATTGATGAACCCACTTAACCAACTGATATTGTTAAAATTGAAAGGCTGCAGTCGATAGACTCTAGACGATGAGAAGCCTTCCTAATCAGGTAAGTCACAATTGTATTCAGCATATTATTTATTCTTATAAAACGAATATTTACTTGCCATATTAGCTTGGATTTTTGAAAACGGGCAGTAAGGTCAGTCTTACACTCCTTTTAAGAATGTGTTTGTTTTGAAAACATTCTTATGAGACTGATCAGCTAACTTTGGAAAATGGTAGTCAACTAGAAAAATGCCAAATTTCAAGAATATTTTTATGATTCCAATCATATAACTGAGTACTAGATAAGGCCACAAATAGCTAAATCTTGTCCTGGACATACATATACTGGATGACATTTTTTACCGTCTCGACCTTCATATGGTGTGTTGTGTAATTTGAATAGAAGGCAGGAAGGCCTTCAGATTCATCGTAGGTGACTTAAGGAGCGCGGGACGCGGGTGGACAGGGATGCGTGTGCGGCTCGTGCGCCTACGAAAGATCAATGAGGCCACCTATCGGCCGGCTTCAAAGGGTATGACCGCGCTCCGAAATCAATGATACATGCCGCCCATTGAGTAGGGTGCGTATGATTTGAGTTTCGATAGATTTTAATTATTTTTTTTGTTTTTTTTTCCAAATTTCTGTTTTTGTTGTTCTAGTACGAAAATGTTACTTTAAATGTGTAGTATTTATTACTAGATCAATTTAATTACATGTTATTCAAAAATAAAAATAATAAAAATGTCTATGCCAAAAGCTTCTATTCCGTTCACCTGTTACCCCCATTTTTTTTCAAGACGCTAAAAAAAGTCACCCAGTATAGGCGTAGACTTCAGTACGATGTCCACTTTAACATAAGTATAAGGTTCGACGTCCGAAAATAAACTCGATTGCGTTTCTGTAAATAAAGTTGTTTTTATTGTTTTACAAAGTATTGTTTTATGAAGTTGGTAAGTACTTACTGCTTTACAAAATATTACTTTACCTGTAAATAAAGAAACAACATTCAAAGCTTATAATTTTACGAATATCGTCTCCTTGAATCTAAGTTTTTCATAACCTCCAAATCACAATGACATACGTCATGTTATGTCAGTTGTCAGTATTAATCACTCGCGCTTGAATGAGCGCGGGTAAAAAAAAATAAAAAAAAATAAGAGAAATTATAACTATGTAAGTAGGTAATCATTTCCTTACATAAGTAAAAAAAAAAACCTTACTTTTTTCACATGATAATAAGGTATAAATTGGAATTATTCATGTATGCGGTATAGGAGGCGGTAGATTAAGGTGAATGCCTAAGGACAAAAAAAAAGAGAAAAAGTCATTCCTACAGCTTTAGGAACTTGAGCGTTGTATTGATGATTATGATGATTATAATTCTGTAACTACATATGTCATTGTATTGTGTAATAATATTTTAATCAACATAGAACCTAGCACTGGCCTGCAAATTGCAAAAAACGTAAGAAATTTTGAATTTCGCGGGCTGGTTTGGAGCATTCACCATAAAGACGAAAATTCCGTTGGTCAAAATGCCTATGCATCAGGTCACAGGTGACGTCACAAGACTTTTTCATTTACCAGTGTCCACAATTACTATAATGGTGTAATATGAACTTTATTGATACTAATGTTCTATTGTTGTTCCCAGGTTGGGCAGTTCCAGGGGAGAGACGGCATGGATGTGTTACATAAAGTGTATCCATTTTGAAATAATAAACGAAATAAATACAAAAAATTAAGGGGTTATTAATTTTAAATTCATTGCCACATCCTTCAATAACCTCAATAATCAGATCACGTATAAACAGTCTCATTGACCACTTCAACCTAAAACAAATGATTAAAGATGAATTAATTACTCTTTCACCATTGACTGACTGACTAATGATTGCTGTAAGCTGGGATGCTATCACATTTTTGAATCACTCAAGTTTAGGTATCCGAGTTGCAACACAACAATATTACGCGTACGCACACATTAAAGCCGCTGTTTGCTCGATTTTATACGTTATTTTATATCTTGGTATGTACAGACGCCAGCACATCAAGGTACCCGAAACTGTCAAATTCTCCCAATTAACCATGAACCTAATGTTTCAGCGATAAAGTTGACAATCTATTAAAGAAATTTGACAGACTTTAGTAGCTCGATGTGCTGGCGTCTGTACAAGATTTTCAATTTATATAGATAATGAAAGTGCCGTTAAATAATGGTGATCATACTACCGAAAGCCCCAAAATTGATAACTAGGCTTTTCATCAAATAATAGCATCCGTCATCTTAAAAACGGATGATATGGACTGTGTGATGGTGTGGACTGGCGCTTGCTACGGGCACTGAAATCGATACAAGGATTCCAGTGCTTGTGTTAGGATTAATGGGGCATACACGAACTGGTTTTGCATTTCGAGGGGTGTTAGATAGGGCTGGGTAGCGTCACCGTGGCTATTCAACTTGTACATGGATAGTTGTCAGACAGATTTAATAGAGGGTGAGTGTGTGTGGATTGACAATGAATGTGTTGCCTGTCAAATGCCTTCTCTACGCAGATGATCAAGTTCTTCTTGCATCATCAGCAGAACAGTTGTAAGACATGGTGACTGTAATGGATGAAGCGTTTATGATGAAGGCGATGAATATAAATGTGAATAAGACGAAGGTCTTGGTGTTTGAAAGAGACGAGAATGTATCAGTGTGTGATGTGAAAATCTATACTAATATTATTAAAGCTGAAGAGTTTGTTTAGTTGAACGCGGTTATCTCGGGAACTACTGGTCCGAATCGAAGAATTCTCTTTGTGTTGGGAAGCCTATTTATTGAGGAAAGCTATAGTCTATATAACATCACGCTACGATCAAAAGGAGCGGAGCAGCATCGAAAAATGGACAAAACTGGCAGGCACTTCGATGCGACGGGAAGGGTCAGGAGAGCAAAAATTTGACGCGGACGAAGTCGCTGGCAGAAGCAGGTGTTAAGGACGCTACAACATTTTTCTACAAATATCGGTGGTTTTCCGGTACCAAATAAATCAAGAGGAATCACAATTGCGAGGTCAATTATGGTCTAAATTAAAGATAATTTAATCATCTCCATCGTGGAATCATAAAAATTGTATAGTCCGATACAATATTTTCACAAAAATACGTTTTCCCCACCGCAATAATCGTAGAAAATGAAAAATAGTGGGGTCTGAAAAGGTACCTGTATAGTGAGATCAGCTGCATATTTTAACTTCAAAATGACTAGAAATTGTGGCTAATATAATCTTCTACGTTTTGCCTAAATATTTTGTTATTAAAAACATAACTTTTTTATTTATGAGAAAAATAAAGAACGCTCTCAAATTTCTTCATACATTTTCTACTCGCGGCTTATCATTCCGCGCTCAGACGCGCCCTAGGAAGCACGGGCGTATCGCTTTTTTGTACGAAATAAATACGATCAAAATAATAATAAAGTGAGTGGCGTGCTGTATACAGTGGTTGAAAAATTTTGATACTTTTCGGGCCATAAGTATGAGTACCAAACTTATTACTAGAACTTAGTTTAGAAATAAATAACTTAAATTCTATTGGGAATTATGGTGGTAGTGATGATTATGAATATGTATTCATTTACAAGAATTCAAGATGGCGGAAGATTATTCAATAAAAAGTTATATGAACATCTGTTTTCAATGTGGTAATTAAATTATGCAAGTGTCGTCCATTTTTGGAACGAAATTCTTTAACGTAGCTTGTGGTTAGGGTAGACAAGGGTGCTGAAGCTGATTGTGAGGTCAAAATAAAAAATGGCCGTTGCGAAAATTTTCAAAGTTTTCATCATGGGTGTCGTTTTCAAGATTTTCGAAGGTGCTGAAGCCGAAAACTCCATACAAATTACATTCGGAGTCAAAAAAGACTAAGAAACATACTTCCTGACGGAATATCCCCCAACCCCACAAGTTTTTCATTCAAAACGACGAATATTTTAATTTTTAAATAAAAAGTGGGCATAGCTATCAACTTTGGGTAATTTTAGGATAGTGATTAGGAATGTTTCATCCAAATTTGATCCAAATACAGCGGGTATTGTTTTTTTTATAAAAAAGATCCATAATCATCGATTTTTAATTTAAAATGGCGGATGTACTGTTATGATGAAATGTTGACATGGGTATCAATTTTGGGGGTTATGCTAGTATGTAGTCAAAATATTTAATGTAACTTTCATTATTTACATAAATTAAAAACCATGTAGTTAATCATCATCTCTCCAAAATGTTAAAGTCATTTCGAATTATAAATACATAATAGAGTACAAAAAAAGCCTTCATACAAAAATGTATACATGTTCCTATTGTGTATTAAAAATTCTGAATACGCGCTCCAATCTCAAAGGTGAGGGTTCGGGCGTCACACAATTTTTGCTTAGTTTTCTTTAGGGAATATCCTATATGAAAAATATTATTAAAGTTTTTTATTGTTACACCTCGTTTTTTTTTAAACAAATTATACGTTATTCCAAAAATCATAATGATCATGGTAATAACATTTATTAATTATCACCAAATACAGAAAGTTAATTTACTAGGTACTAATTTTATTCAACACTGCTAGTAAAATAAAATAAATAATACCTTCGAGTATCAAGATTAGTTAAGTAATGTTTAAAATCGAGCAGACAATGATTTCAGTGTGTGCGTGCGCGTAATGTTGTTGTGTGCCGACTCAGATACCTAAACTTGAGCGATTTAAAAATGTTATAGCGTCCTTAAATAAAATATTTTGATTTTGCTACTCTTTTAACAGCGAATGCTTCACTAAATATTTGTCAATCCTAATAGATGACAGTTATTTGCTAGTGCTGCGGCTGGTTAGGCGTTTCGGTAGAAGTCAATGGATTTACCAATAGGCTAAGTAGGCTGGAGCCTAGGGCGGCAGATTTAGAGGGGCGGCAAATTTAGCCCAAATAATTAAAAAAAACTTATAATTATATGTATACACACGTTCGTAATCCGTATATAAAAGATTAATAAACGCACTGTAAAATATAGGTACTTATGCGATCATGAATTTTAAAAATATTCCAATAGCGTTCCAATATTAATTTCAATTTAAATTTAGTAACTTTTACCCTAATTATAAAAATGAAATTTAACGTGTAATATGTTTCAACATTTAAATTTTTATTTTCTACTAGGTATATGTATTTGCGTAGTAGTTTTTGGGTTGCGGCGCGGGAAGGGAACGAAAATTGTTCAGGTGAGAGAAGCTTTATCTCTTTTGTGCATAGCGTCAGAACTAATGAACAAGATTTCAGACGACGATATAATTAATGATTTTGCGAATTTAATATCTCGCAAAAAGATAATGTAAAACTTATTTTTTCTTTTTTTACTCCCGAACAAGCCGGATTCCGTAAAGGCTTTAGCACCGTGGACCACATACATACGCTGCGGCAGGTTATACAGAAGACCGAAGAGTATAACCTGCCTCTTTGTTTAGCGTTTGTGGACTACGAAAAAGCCTTCGATTCGGTCGAAACCTGGGCTGTACTGCAGTCTCTTCAACGGTGTCTGTACGAAAACGCCACTATGTCAGTCCGACTTCAGGACCAGACCTCGAAACCTATCCTTCTGCAGCGAGGGGTGAGACAGGGAGAAGTTATTTCTCCGAAAATGTTCACCGCTGCAATGGAGGATGTCTTCAAGGTTTTGGACTGGAAAGGGGCTGGCATCAACATCAATGGCGAGTACATCACTCACCTTCGGTTTGCCGATGATATAGTTGTCATGGCTGAGACTATGGAGGGCCTCAGTACAATGCTCGATGGCCTTAGTAGAGCTTCCGAAAGAGTGGGTCTGAGGATGAACATGGACAAGACAATTAGACAAAGGTCATGTCCAATGCTCGTGTGATACCCACTCCAGTGAAGATCGGAGGCGCTACACTCGAAGTTGTGGATGAATATGTGTACCTAGGACAGACTGTCCAGGTCCAACTTCGAGAAAGAGGTCAATCGTCGAATCCGACTCGGCTGGGCAGCGTTTGGGAAGCTACGCAATATCTTCTCGTCCCACATACCGCAGTGTCTCAAGACGAAAGTCTTTGACCAGTGTGTGTTGCCAGTGATGACATATGGAACCGAAACGTGGTCGCTCACAATAGGCCTTATTAGAAGGCTGAAAGTCACCCAAAAGGCGATGGAGAGGGCTATGCTTGGAGTTTCCCTACGCGATCGAATCAGAAATGAAGAGATCCGTAGGAGAACCAAGGTAACTGACATAGCCCGAAGAATTGCTAAACTGAAGTGGCAGTGGGCAGGGCACATTGCTCGCAGAACAGATGGCCGATGGAGCCGAAAGGTTCTGGAATGGCGACCGCGTACCGGAAGACGTAGAGTTGGAAGGCCTCCAACAAGGTGGACCGATGACCTTGTGAAGGCCGCAGGAATCCGCTGGATGCGGGAAGCACAAAACCGGTCGAAGTGGCGGAGCTTGGGGAAGGCCTATGTCCAGCAGTGGACGTCTTTCGGCTGAAATGATGATGAAAACTTATTTGATCTCATTGTCACCATTAACCGGATTGTTAACATGTTATTTAATAGAAATTGTTCGTATTATTTTAAACTGTAAATGCAATAAAAATATTTAACAAAAACAACGTTTACCGACTACACATTATTTTGTGTAAGCTGTGTTCATATGTAGGTATTTTTAAGGCATGCCTTTCCCCACCTTATGATTAGTACATGCTGCTGTTTTTAGGTCAACAGTATACTCGTCACTATACCTAGCGGGTTGCAAAAATAATCTAGTAACTGACAGAAATATCACCTAGTTCACAATCATAATAATGACCGGAAAAAGCCGATATAATGAGGACAAGAAAATCATAAAGTTGCAATTTCTGAATAAATGTAATTAATATGATTGTGAACTAAACTAACGTATTGAATTTCAAAAGTCAGTAGGGGCGGCAAAAACTGAATAGCCTACTAGCGGCAAATTTGTAAATCCGCCACTGAGTCAAGTTCGTCTCGGCCCGTCATGATCGCGTCGTGCGTTTAGTGGGTGGTTCCCTTAGTGCGAGTCCACACGGCGCGTTGCGTCAGCGTTGCGTCGACGCAGCGCTGCCGTTGCGTTGTTTTACATACAGTTAACCAAGGTGTTCACACGGCGCGCTGCGTCGTCGCAACGCACACATGACGGACAGCAGCCCCCGAGACGAAGCGGGAGGGGGTGTACTCATTGCGGCGACGGAGAGGCAGCGCTCAGTTGTTTGTGCGTTGATAGGGAGGATACACGCAAGCTCATTTCATTTTTTACCTACGTACTTACGTACGGCGGTGACGTAGTAATAGGAGCAATGCTAGACGTCTTTTCCCATCCATGCTTTCCTATAGACTGACTGCGATGTTTTTACAAAAATGCTTGCTGCAACTGTGCGTCACCGCTGCGTCGACCGAACGTTAAGACTGCGTCGTAGTAACGCTGCGACGACGCAGCGCCTGTGTGGCCGGCTATGCGTCATAATATTTGCGTTGCGACGACGCAACGCGCCGTGTGGACTGGCTCTTAGCCCATTCGTCATCTGATATGCGGCAGACATGACCGGCCCAGTCCCACTAATGCTGAGGGGTTTTCTAAGTTGTGACTATAGGTACGTTTAATAACGTACCTACTTAATTTAAATACCTCGTTTCGACTGAAAATAGGATATTTGATTAAGTGTCCGTTTCGATTGCTCGGACGGAGAGAATAACGTGTAGAAGAAAAACGACTACCTACGTCTACATTTAGAAGGAATTTATGAAACACTAACAGTGAGTCTCAAATTCATAGAAACAATATTCAGAAAGTTACAAAGGTTTTTAACCATAGCCGCGCGGTCGGCACATGAAGAACCGCGCGGCCACGCAGTTCTCTTAAACGGAGCTGAGTAGAGATCCCATTCTTTTTGCTAACCACTGATACGATTTCATAGAAAATGTAGATAGTAAGAATAAAGCCAACTATTAGCTTGGCAACATCGAGAGGAAAATAAAAGGCAACAGCCTCATTAATTACACGTATAGGTTCTTTTTATTTGACGATGACAGACGAAAAGTTGTTTATTCTATAAAATCTTCTTTTTTGCCCATTTATTTACTCCGATAAAGAATCCGGTCAGTGGGTCGTCTTAGGGGCGAATAATTTGTGGCTGCCCTTGCAAGTAAGTGTTCTAACTATAATCTAAATAAAAGAGGTCAACAGTCACTTGAATGGGTAAAGAAAACAATAAAATGGTTTCTTAAATTATATTAAAGATACATCTACACCTGCGACTCAGGCAGTGTGGTGATGATGTCAGAATCACCAGGATCGGTGATGGCGAGTGTGCACACCCTGTAGTACTTTCCGCATGCTGTGCCCAATTCGATGTTGTTTCCACTGTAGTGGTGAACACCAGTCTTGGCCAGGAGTGCGTAATATTCAATTTCTGATTTCCTATAACAAAAGTATAACTTTCTTACAACATGAAATACACCACAATAAATACCTATACTATTAAATAAAAAATAAAATAAATAATTTGTAGAAATTATGACCCAATCAAATGCACACGCAGTTCTATTACTAAGAAAAACTAACTTGCTCACCTGCCAAAGTTCAGCAAACGAGTTACGACTACTCCATAGGTTTCCCATGTGGATCAGAAACAGTCATGGTCTCATTTAAGGTTTTGTATTTTAATTTAAATAGCAACACATTATTAACCTGTTGTAAGATTTATGCATACAGAAACCGTTGCAATTTTATTGTTAAGATGCTTGTGGCACACGAGTGGTAAATTTCTTATCTATTTTTCTAACTTGATAGACAAATTGACTTGAATTGAGTAGTCAAGATAATCAAGTTTTATAATCTCAACATGACTGTTTCATGAAACACTATGAGGGAATCCATACTTCTTAGTCCAATGACTCCATATGCTTCCCTTTGACAGACACAATATTGGGAAACTCTACTTCTCAGTAGTCTCACCTTAGAGGAGGAGCATTCTTAGCGATGATGACCAGCTTAGCTTTGCCCTGGCGGAGAGTCTTCAGTGTCTGCTTGTAGCCAAGACAGTACTTGCCAGATTTCATAACCAGGGCCAAGCGGGAGTTGATAGACTCGATGGTCTTTTTCTGAAAAAAAAAAGGAAAGCCATTAAAGCACTTTCATTTTCAGATTTACCTACTGATGATTACCGTTAATATTAGATAATTACTTATGAAATCGTTTATTTGCATTCATCCGAAATCAACGACGGTTATAATGACCAAGCGTTAAGCAGTTTTTAAGTACAAAAACAATTCATACTCATTTTATGCGATATTGAAATTACTTCTACAGATAACCTGCAAAATGTATAAATATGTTTGATACGTTCTCAACCTTACAAATTATGAAATAAGCAAGCCTATCTTGTATCATTTGATTTTGGACTTTCATTAATTTAGGATTATTTAAATCAAAAAGATATAAAATAACCCCGTTCAAGTCCAACTATACAGTATCAAACACGTGTAGAACACTAACCTGTTTCTTGGCCGCGACCATTGTGTTTGTTGTTGTAACCACGAATTACTGAAATAGAAAAAGAGAAATAAGCTTTACTTTGAAAACGCGAACCTTTTAAATATGATTACAAAGAATATTTCATGTAATTTCCGAGAGAATGAAATGTAACACACCTCTCGTAAAAACGCGTTGCAAAGAAAAGAACGATTGAATTAATGGTTCGAGTCTATGAATGAAATGAATGAATGAAGTAAATTGTCTATGAACGAATTGAACTAAGAATTTTTCGCATTTAACAATACCATGGAATTAGTGTGTACTATCACCGTTTCGCCGATATCGATCGGCATTACAGTAGGTTAAGCTCATTCGTTAATTACTTCTTCTTCTTTGCCCTCGACTCTTCTCTTTACGCAGGGTCGGCTTTCTTAATCATGCGGTGCCATTCACTTCGACGGTAAGCATCGCCATCATCATCATCATCATTTGTTATTTACTACCGTACTTATTATGAGAAGGTACTGAAATACAGCTTGGCAAAAAAAGTCTGGAAAAAATGAGGGAGCTTGTTATGCAGGTATGGCCACCCTTTATACTAGGACTAAAAAGATACTAATTGTTTTAATCAACAAAACCACGAGATCCCGGGAATTCTCCATAGTCAAAATTTCAAGACTTGATAGGCACACAGGCTTTAGTAGTGTGTTGGTTTTTATTTAGTGAATTGCGCATTATTTGGCTAAAATACCCTTTTATATACATACAGATGAGAGCAGTGCCGGATAAAGCCAGCGCGGGGCCCGTAGCAAAATTATGATTGGGGCCCTTTTTTGTGGTTGGGAAATCATCAAATGGCGTCTCTCACTCTAGGGTGGAGCAGAAGGGCGTGTCAGACTTTTTCTGACTAAAGCCCACCCGTGTTCCTTCAGTTGCCCATATGCCAGAGCCACGGTAACTCTTTCGAACAGATCTCGTGACCCTGGCAGGATGGGGGCCCCTTGAGTTGCATTACCTATTAGAACTGATATAAATAAAACAAAATATTTAGAAAAACGCTTTTCGTGATTAAATCTAAGCAACTTTAGAAATAACACTCGTCAAATCAATATTTCTGAGTAAATCATTTTCTATGCTCTTAATAGCGAAAAAATAAAAAAAATGGGACAAGATCGTTTGAATGACTCAAACGATCTTGTCCCATTTTTTTATTTTTATTTATGGAAATCTCCCTTAACACATTTTTAATTCGTTTTATTGTTGAAAAATAACGTTCTCCGCTGCAGTTTGTGATCATCAAACCCAAGTAAATGCGTAACAATATTTGGAAATTCGGAAAACACGATTCTTTTACTGACTAAAACCCACCCGTGTTCCTTCAATTGCCCATATGCCAGGGCTATTGTACCTCTTTCGAAATAATCTCGCGACCTTGGCAGGCATCGGTCCTAGCAGACCTCTTCAGTTTGCTGACATCTGTTTGAGGCGCGCGTGGAACACTACGCGCCGTCGACACGGGCCTGGTCCTTTCCGCAATCCCGCGCCTGTGGTGGCCGGGAGTCCGCAATCGACTCCCGACGCCCGAGGCTTCTCCTCCTGCGGCGGCTAGGGGCGTGAGGGCGCAGAGCTTGCCTCCACCGTATGCTCCACCGTGTGGTGTGCCCTGCTTGAGCGGAGCACCGCCGTGTCCTCATCAAGGCGATCGGCGGCGGCGACCTCTCGCGTCCAGCCGTGGTGTAAGCCATGGTACGGAGCAAGAGGGCATGGGAAGCCGTCACCTCCTTCTGCGAAGCAGTAATGTTCGCGAAGGCGGGGCGCGTGAGGGAGTGGCAGTCTCTGCGCCCTCACGTCCCTAGCCACCGCAGGAGGTCACGCCCCGGGCGTCGGGAGTTGATCGCGGACTCCTGGCCACCGTCGGCCCGGGCTTGCAGGCGACGAGCAATGGGTGTCGACGGCGCGTAGTGTTCCACGCGCGCCTCAAAGAGATGTCAGCAGTACTGAAGGGAGGTCCGATGCCTGCCAGGGTCGGGAGATTTTTTCGAAAGAAATACCGTGGCCCTGGCACATGGGCAACTGAAGGAATACGGGTGGGTATAATTCAGTGAAAGTCTGACACGCCCTCCCGCTCCGCCCAAGAGCGGGTGACGTCATATGATGATTTCCCACCCACAAACAAAAAAAAAGCAGGGCACACTTCCACCGTATGCTCCACCGTGTCCTCCAGACGATCCTCGCAATGGAAACACCCGGGCGTTTCCTCACGCTTTATACTGAACAGGAACCCCCCAAAGCACCCATGCCCGGTAAGGACCTGCGTTAGGTGGAAGGTGAGAACGGCGTGGCGTGTCTCTATCCACTCCTCAAAGAAGGGACTTTTGATTACATAAGTTGCTCCAAAACTTTTGCAAAATGACATATCGCTGGTTTGCGAGAAAAACGACGTAATTCAAAATTCTGTCAAATTGAATACTGTATGCCAAACTATCATTAATCTTTGATATTTTATCGTGAACAGAGATGTAACGAACGTAATATATTTATAGTACAATTTTACTGTTATGAAACAGTAATATTATAATGAGTTTTTATAAGTCCACGGGGATCGGCAAAACAGAAATAATACCTAAAGCCTCGTATTCATGGTAAACATTTGTTTAGCAGCAGTTGATCAACGTTGTTGATGAACAGCGGGAATGTTGCTGGAAACTTTGTTTAAATATGGGTTGTCCACATGGCAGTCCGCATTAAAATGTTGCCCGAGGAAGTAGTGTAGTGTTGTTGTGTTCTCTGTATCTGATGTATAGGATTTCTAATAAAAAAAAGAGAAAAAGATGGTGGGGTCGAAGATATCTTCTGCAGAGAGAAAATTTGATGAGTGACCTCAGAATGACAGATGGATCATTTATTAACTTTACGAGAATGTCGAAAAGTGATTTCGAACATCTTTTGGAAATGATTGGTCCGTTAATAGTCAAAAGGGAAACAAATATTCGTCAGCCAGTTTCACCTCAAACGAGGCTGGCTATTACATTACGGTATCTTGCAACTGGAGATTCATACAGTTCTCTTTCATATACATTGAGATATATTTAGGGCTTGAGAAATTTCTTCGAATGCATCGTTCTTTTTGTTTTTATCTTTGTATTCTTTTATAGAAGAATCCCATAGTACCTAATGATTTTGATTGAAATATATTAATTGCATTATTTTATCATTGCTCCACACTACTGCCATGTTTATAAACTGTTGCAAACACGTCCGCCCACACACGTCAACATTATTTTGTTGCTAAACTTATGTGATGTTCGCTCATCGAGCGAGAGCAGTGTTGCCGTTTTATAATTTAGAAAAATGCTAAATGTTCGCCGGAAAAATGCTAAAAAATGCTAAATAAATTTTAGAAAGTACTAAATAAAATGCCAATTTAATTTTAAGTATTTATTAAAAAGAAAACAAAATCTTAGTCTTCTAATTCGAAGAATACCTGAAGGTCATCAACAGGTTCCTCTTGTTGTGACGTTGACGGCCCACTTTCATCAGTCACTGCATGTTCTTTAACACCCTTAATGCGTTTCAGAACGTCATCAGGAATATTATAGGAATGACAAAATTTTCCTGATCTTCGGAGTCCATATCTGACATGCAGAATTGAGTTTAATGTGGTTAACGACATCCGATTCCTCAGTTTAGTTTTAACCACATTCATTTGGCTAAATACTCTCTCTACTTCTGTAAAATGTATTTGCACAATCACTTTCCGTTGTCTAAGTCAAGCGTAACTTAGTAACTAGTGACCCTGACCGAACATTTGATTTGAAACATAAACAATCGAGTATAATAATCGGGAAATCCCCCTTGGGCCGCGTCCAGAAATTACACCGAGCGATCGCTTAGACGTACAAAGTGATATTTCTGAACGATGCTTAAGATTTCCCTATAATGTGTTGCCATAGACGATAGTGCAAAATAACATTTGTTTCGTTGTTATTATAAAATTACACTTTAAAACCTCTAGGTTGCTTGGCAAACAAAAACCAGCCAAGTGCGAGTCGGACTCAGGCACCGAGGGTTCCGTAAAAACTTGTGGGTATTGAGATCCAACTACAAATTTACGGTTTTTCGTAGTTTTTTCCTTTACTTGTGCTTCCTTGTGTACCTTCCTTTTTGCCGAATTTGATGATTTTAGGTCTATCGAAAGTACCCTATAGGTTTTGATTCCCTTGCAAAATGTTAGAAAATATGGCTCAAATGGCCGTATTGCGTTGATTTAGAAGCTTGATATTTTTACAGCTTCAAGGGACCGCAGACAAGATACCGTGGCCCCGGCACTGGGCAACTGAAGGAACACGGGTGGGTTTTAGTCAGTAAAAGTCTGACACGCCCTCCCGCTCCGCCCAGAGCGGGAGAAGTCATTTGATGATTTCCCATCCAAAAAAAAAAAAAAAAAAAAAGGGACCGCAGACACAAGTATTAGATATTAATTTTAACTTGCGATGAAGATGATTATACCTCCCATGCGTTTCCGGGAATAGGGGGTCTTGACAGACGGACAACGAAGTGATCCTATTAGGGTTCCGCTTTTCCTTTTGAGCTACGGAGCCCTAAAAGTGCTAAAATAATGCAATATGCTAAGTTCAAATTTAATATGCTAACTACGGTGAAAATATGCCAAATTTAGCATTAAAAATGCCAAAACGGCAACACTGAGCGAGAGCTTGTCAACATGCTGTTATCAACTCTGCAACACACAGTGTTGCCAGCAACATGTTGACAGCAACTCCGCAACACGTTGATTCAACTTTGTTGCTAAACAAATGTTTACCTTGAATACGGGGCTTAAGTGCTACACTTTCAGTGCCAGGTAGGAAAAAAGAATTATTCAAAAGTAGACTCTATTCGCACCTAGCTTATTTTTGTGATTTGCACCCGGTAGGCGGGTGCACGGCATGGTCGCAAGGTATAAACTACTTATACGTAGGATTCGGATGCGAGTTGTGGGCATGCGAACGGTAATTCCGTTGGACCCGGATCCGGGTTCTTGGCACTAAAAGTGTTAACACAAAAGCAAGCACGTAAAAACTAAGAAACTTTAACACGATGTAAACAGTCCAGTAATAAAAACACTCTTAAAAGAAAATAAACTCATGTAATTGTTGAATTACGCTTATTGGTTTTCATTTAAAAACTATTTTTCATGGTCGGGTTATACATACAGCTTGAATCGAATTCAATCAATATTAGGGGATTCCCCTGTAAGTATTTTGGAGTTGCAACTTGCGGCATAATAATCCACAATTTTTTTATAAATTTGTTTTAGGGCTCCAACTACTGGGCTAATGTACCTGTACAATAATTACAATAGTACAGAGCCAGCGCACATTAAGAATTGCTACTATGTGTATGACTTAGTAGGTGGCTTACAATTTCTTTGATTTGTAGTTTTTTGTTTATGCACAGGCGCGGGGCCCCCCAAGGCGCGGGGCCCGTAGCATTCGCTGCCTCGTGCTACATGGCTAATCCGGCACTGGATGAGAGTGCCATCATACTGCATATAAACATACAAGACAACGAAAACTTGTTCAGAATAAAAATTAAATTAAGATAGTACACCCACTCCGGGATTGCCGATTGAACCCGACATACATACATACATACAATCACGCCTTTTTCCCATGGGGGTAGGCAGAAACCACGGAACGCCACCTGCTACGATCTCTACACACTTCTTTTGCCTCGTTTAGGTTCATACAATTGGTCATACACACACGCCGGTTGCGAGTACTACGCACCGAATACCGACACCCGGGAAATAATGTTCAGCAATCACATTTGCGGCCTGTGTTGAATTTGACATGAAGGAATACTCTTAATTCTGACAGTGCATAGTCAATAAACAGCTGTTTACTGTCGGAAATCTGAGTCTATCTATAACATGTCGTATTTAATAGGTACGGGCCATATCGAAGCCGTCAAGTATGTTTATGTGGGCTACATACCACGATTTAAATGACAATGAAAATGAAAGAACACGCTTAAATTTAGGTTTTATTTAAACACAAAAGCGTATCACAACATATCATCATACGTGTATTTCCCGAAGGGTTCTGCAGAGGACACAGAGGTGTATACAGGATTTTTTTTAACCAGTGCGCAATTTTCTTTCGTCGGTTGAGTATCAGTTGTAGAACACATTTCAATTATTTTTTCAATACTTTTATTTTTATTTTTATCCAACCTTAAATCAGTAAACTGTGGACACCCTACATATTTCGTAATATGATATCGAAATCATAATAGGTCAGTAACCGCGCGCCGGCGTAGGTACTTCGAACTTCTTAGAATTTTGACCAAGCAATCGAAGAACCGGTAAGTACTAGTAGCTACGCTCGGTCGTTCACCTTCGCCGCCGCGCTGGCGTAGGTACTTTGAACTTCGTAGAATTTTGACCGGTCGAACAGCTGATAGGTACTAGTAGCTACGCTCGGTCGTTCACCTTCGCCGCCACGCCAAACCAGTTTCAAAATAAACATATTTCGTTAACGATAACTTAATTTTTTTGTACTAAGATATATCAAAATAAAAATTGCATGGTTATTATAACTCGTTTAAGTTTAATTTGTTAAAATTTGCGCACTGGTTTAGAACTTATCCAGTATAAGGATCATCTAAATTTCTTGACCTTGTATGATGATTTGATGAATGAATATAACTTTCATCCAAATAAATTATTTCTTTTTGTAGTTCTATTGGCAAATTTCTAATATCCATAATAATTTTCAGATGTTTCTCCGTTTTCACTGCTATAATAGATTTTTCCATAAGCACTGATCTGTCAGTTTTACATTTTTTAAATGAGAAACCTATAGATCGTAAAATCTATCTTAGATGTTCACGGCTCCAGTTGTTACGCAAGTCTTCTCTAACTTATTGGTAATACTTTACGTAGAGTAGGCACCTGCAAAATAATAAATGTAAATTGTATTTTTTTTTACTGTGGTATATGGTATGCGATTATAAGCATTAACAATAAAAACTTGCATGTTTCTTTGCAGTGTTAAACTTTATGTCTAATTGCACACAGATCAAAATCGTCTAATTCTTTCTTCCGCCAAGATAAAGATAAAGATATATTTATTGCGTAACTGTGTACATTAAGGTCTTATTAATAGATAAACATTACATTTTTGGTTTCAACAGTCTACCCAAGTCGGATATGTATGTTAAGAATTTAATTTACAAATATTATTTTTTTATCAAAAAACTCATGCAGATTATAAAATACATTATCAATTAACATTTTTTTCAATTTATTTTTAAATATATTTCCGTTTAATTGCTTAATTGCAGGTGGTAACTGGTTGTACACACGAATAGCAGTAACATAGGTACTTTTATAATACATCATATTATTAATAACAGGTAAATTTATGTCATATTTATATTGTTTCCGAATGTTTCTTTTAGAATTTGATTTGAAATCAAAGTATTGCATATTGTTTTTAACAAATAAACATAATTCGAGTATATAAATACCAGTCAGTGTCAGGAAACTGTTTTGGTATTGCGCCAGATGTAAAAAAAAAGCCTTAATTTTTTTCACCTTCATTAACAATTTCTCTAATTGTATTGTGAGATTTACCTTAAAGAAATTATAAAGACAATCATATTAATTCCATGTACATTTTTCAATTTCAAGTATCAACTTTGAACAGTCAACGTACACGCGATTTGTCAAACTAGGAAACATAACCTCAATAATCTATTAGAAAAATAAAACAATAAAATGGCTAAACTATTAGTACCGATATAACTAAGTACTAGAAAGGAAAAACGATGACTGGCATTGACTAAAAGACTAATTTCTTGGATAAATACCTCTTAAGTCGGTAGTTCTATCGAAAACATTGTCAATCGGAGACATAATTTGTTCCGTTTCCAATTCCGCCAAATATGTTACGAAAACTTGGTACCTATATCACAGCTCATACACTACTCTTTATTATTTTATTAATTATGTATATCATCATCATCATTTCAGCCGTAAGACGTCCACTACTGGACTTAGGCCTCCCCTAATTTGGGGGGCTTTGCCATAATCGCCACGCTTGGTAGGCGGGTTGGCGATCGCAGTATGGTGGTAAAATGCATAGAGAACGCTGCTGCCCATTCTCTAGTAAGTCCCTTAGTCGCCTTTTATGACACACACGGGAAGAAATGGGGTGGTGTTATTCTTTACGTCCGGCACCACACGGTATTTTGCATATGTACTGTCGGCGACGAAATCGAAGCATCTAGGCACAAGTAGCATCGGGGTACACCCTGACAACGATTTTGTAAGTTAGAAATCATTTTTAAATTAGTAAAGATTTCGATAGTTCGCAAAAATTCCAAACGCGAGACCCCCTCTGGGCAAGTGGGTGCAAGTAGCGCAGAGAGCGCCTTGATATCAAAATGTAAATAAAAGGAACATTTTTGTAGTTAGTAAGGAATTTGATAATTTTGAAAGTTTTGTGTTTTAAGTTAAGATTTTAGATTCTAATTAGTTTTAGTTTATATAATACATGGTTGGTTTTCGTATTAGAGTCTAATTAGAATAATCCAATGTGAATCTTATAAGAAATTGCAAGAAAATGTCGTAAGGATGTTCTATAATTACGTAACTTGAAAACGAGGTTTTTTGTTTATGGTCCGATTGTTGTTATTTTTATTGTAAACGATAGGATTAGATATAAAACCACTTTTAACGTTTAAATTATTAAAATCGGACCACAGGATTCGGAGATATTGTAGATTAAAGATAGTGAAAATTGTTCTAAGCTGTGTTCTGTAAGGTTTTTGTTCTAGAAAGTTTTTATTGTGACTATGTACATATAATATTGTGTTTTTATATTAAAAGGGACCACATAACGAATGTAAATATATATAGATTGTAAGGAGTTATGTGAAAATTAATGCAAAATAAAGGGTTCAAAGATTTCGGCTTGGTGAAAACGAACAGTAAAATGGGCTCAAAAATCGCGGTCCTCTGTAAGGTAAAGGGACTCGGCCCCGGCGACTATAAAAGACGCACGGTCCGGCCGGCCCAGTCAGTCGCAGCTCAGCCGTTGAAGAGGCAACAGGAAGAAACAAGCCGGAATCTATGGACAAGAAATACTAGAAGATCGGTGTTTTATTTTAGTTTCTCTCAGAATATCGTCAAAAACGTATAGTCTCCCGAGGTCTTGGTCGACCGTGCTGCTCATTACGCATTCAGGGGTGCGTGGTGACGTGTGCTACCAGCGAAAATACTCGAGTAGGGAAGCACGTCAAAAACGTGGGAGAAGTCCCAGGGCGGGTAAGGGTGCTGATTCCACCCCATTCGTCCACTACAATTGGTCCTTCGAGCGCCGGATTCCCTGCAGGAAGAAACCAGAAGAGTTCAGAAGATCAGAAGTTCAGAGGTCCGGAAGATTCAGAAGACTGAAACATGCCGGTTACTAGGTCGCAGAAGGATGCCCCCTCACGTCCTCCGTCCCGTCCCTCCGCTAAGGACGCGACAGAAGAAGTAACAGAATCAGAAGGGGCCACGTCAGCGTCATCGGGAACCGCAACTACATCGGACACGAACACCTCTTCGGGTACGACGGCTACGGAAGAGACCACGACAACGGAGACAACGGTGGCGACTGCGACCACAGCGGCGACCGAGAAGAACGGTCAGAAGAAAGAAGCCGCACAGAAGGAAACGACCAAGAAGACCCCAGAAGATGCCGCGGAAAAGGCTGTTCCTGGTTCTACCAAGACGCTAAAGCCGAAGGGGGTCGGTCGTCGCGCCAGGTCTACGAAGACCACGAGCACCACGGCCAGAAGACGCGAGCTGGAAGCCAGAGAAGAGTTAGCACGCCTGGAATTGAAGCAAGCACAGGCTGCGGCGAAACTAGCCCGTGTCAGATTGGAACTGGCACAGTGTGAAGATGATGACTCCGTGGATGAAGACCTGGAAGACAGAACAGCACAGGTGCAGAACTGGATCCAGACATCTATATTAGAAGACGACAACAGGGAACGACCAGAGCCACGAGATCAGCCTCCAGCAGAAGAACCTCAGAAGGTGAAGCCTGAAGAGCACTCTTCAACGAAAGGAGCTACGATCGAAATTCAAACGTTGGCGACGGCGTTGAAAGAAGCCTTCATCACGCGGGAACACTCAACACAGCCGAAGTACATCCACGAGTTACCCTACTTCGACGGCAGCAGCAGTGAGTGGCTGGCGTTCAAGGTTGTCTACGAGGATACAGCACCGATGTTCAACGACGTCCAGAATATGGCTCGCTTAAGAAGAGCACTGAAGGGCAACGCAAGAGAAGCTATCAAGAGTCTGCTGTACTCCGAAGCCTCTCCGTTGGAAGTGATGCAAGCCCTAAGAAGAAGATATGGAAGACCTGATGCGCTGGTGTTAGCAGAATTGGACAAGATCAAGGCGTTACCGAAGATTTCAGAGAACCCAAGAGACATATGTATCTTCGCAAGCCAGATCAACAACAGCATAGCAGCGATAAAGGGGTTGAAGAAACCGCAGTACCTACATTCACCTGAAATAGTGAAACAAATAATAGAGAAGATGCCAACAGTCCTCAAGTTCAGATGGTATGACTTCACGGCAGCAACAGAAGAAGGCGAGTTCTCCGACTTAACGCTGGTATCCAACTTCCTGAACACAGAAGCAGATAAGTGTGGCGCCTTCGCAACTTCAGAAGAGAAGAGTGGATTCAAGAGGACTCATCGACAAGCGGCGCATACAACGAAGGAAAAGGACTTCAAAGGAAAAGATGCTAAGAAGACTTGCCCCATGTGTGAGAGTGAGCACTTCCTAGTCGAATGCCAGAAGTTCCAGAAGGCGTCGGTTCAAGATCGGTGGGCAATAGTGAAGAAGAGCCACGTCTGTTTCAAGTGTCTTCAAGGGAAACACCGGAAGGAGAGCTGCAAGAAACCACCGTGCAAGGAATGCAAAAGGTGGCATCATCATCTGTTGCACGTCGACTCAGAAGACAAGACCTCGGGAGACAAAAAGGAGACACATCAAGAAGAAACGAGTGTCACGGCATCAGTGAATGCGGTAAACAACGCAAGAGCATACCTGAAGATAGTTCCAGTGGAAGTTTTCGGGTCAAAAGGATCTAAGAAGATACTAGCCCTCATGGATGAGGGGTCAACAGTGTCACTATTGGATGAGAAGGTAGCAGAAGAAGTCGGCGCTCAAGGAAACAGAGAAGAACTGGTCATCGAGACAGTAGGAGGCAGGCTGATAAAGAAAAAGGATTCTCAGACACTGGATCTCACGGTGAAAGGGGTTCACCAAAGGAACAAGAGGACCATGAGAAGAGTCCGAACTATCAACGAGCTGAAGCTTGCACCACAGTTCTTGGACAGAAAAAGGATCGAAGAATGTCGACACTTAAAGAAGATCGCCGACTCTCTGTACTACGAAGGGGAACCACCGCAGCTACTCATAGGCCAAGATAACTGGGAGCTGATTGTAACTCAAGAAGTAAGAAGAGGGAAACCAGGACAACCAGTCGCCTCAAGAACAGGACTTGGTTGGGTGCTTCACGGATCGGACAGTGGAAGTACAAGACCAGTGCAATTCCTGAACACGTGTCTTCATGTCAGCACACCTGAAGAAGAGATGCATCAAGCCATTAAGGATCATTTCGCGATCGAGGCACTTGGGGTGCTACCAAGAAGACCCACTACGGACTCAGAAGGAAGAGCACTTGCCATCCTAGAGAAGACCTGCAGAAGACTTAAAGATGGTCGATTTGAAGCTGGACTCCTGTGGAAGAATGAAGAAGAGCAGATGCCAGAAAGCTACACGTCTGCTAAGAACCGGTTGATCAACATCGAAAAGAAGATAGACAGAGATCTCCAGCTAAAGGCAGAATACAACAAGCAGATCCAGCATCTAATCGACAGCAAGTACGCAGAGGAAGCACCTATAGGACAAGAAGACTCCAAGAAGAAATGGTACCTCCCTCACTTCTCCGTGGTTCATCCCCTTAAGAAGAAAATAAGGATCGTCTTCGACGCTGCAGCCAAATCCAAGGGAAGAAGCCTCAACGATGCTCTACTGCCAGGACCAGACCTACTGCAGTCACTCTTCGGAGTGTTGCTCAGGTTTCGACAAGGGCCCTTAGCAGTGGCAGCCGACATAAAGGAAATGTTCCTACAAGTTCGCATCAGACCAGAAGACAGAGACAGCTTGCGTTTCCTGTGGCGAGGGGATCGGCGTGACATGTTACCAAAGGAGTACAGGATGACATCAGTTATCTTTGGCGCGACCTCATCTCCCAGCACAGCAATCTACGTGAAGAACCGAAACGCAGCAGACTTCAAGGAACAATACCCAGAGGCCGCAAGAGCAATCGAGCTGAACCACTATATGGATGACTACCTACACAGCTTTCATTCAGAAGAAGACTTCAGAAGAGTGACAGCGCAGGTGGACTACATACATCGGAAGGCAGGCTTCGAACTTAGAGGTTGGGCATCAAACCAACTTGAGCTGCTGCAAGGCGTGAAAACGGACACAACAGAGAAGACAGAAGTGGACCTCGGCGAGAAAGAAGAGAAGACACTAGGACTGCGCTGGTTCACAAAAAGGGACTCCATCGGCTTCAGGGCGAACCTTCGAAACACGCCGGAGGAGATAGCTACAGGGCTCCAGGTGCCTACGAAGAGAGAAGTCACCAGCGCCGTAATGTCAACCTTCGATCCACTGGGATTAGCATCACCGGTCCTCGTCCAAGGTAAGAAGCTGCTTCAGAATATATGGCGAAGTGGCGTCGGCTGGGATGAAGAAATAGAAGACAAGGAGTACGAAGCATGGAAAACCTACTTGGGGAAGATGAAGCTGCTCCAAGACCTTCAGATTCCAAGATGCCTGGCACCACATGGCACCGAGGGGGAGCTGCACACCTTCACAGACGCAAGTGAGATGGCGTATACAGCAACAGTCTACTGGAGGACACAAGGTCGAGACGGGACTTACCACATTAGCTTAGTGGCAGCAAAAGTACGAGTCACACCGTTGAAACCAGTATCGATCCCGAGACTTGAGCTGCAGGCGGCCCTTCTTGGAAGCAGACTAGCACACTCAGTAGAAGAGGAAATGGATCTGAAGGTGGCGAAGAAAACCTTTTGGACAGACTCCAGCATCGTACTCTCTTGGATCAAGACGGACCCAAGAACCTTCAAGACGTTCGTGGCTCATCGCTTAGCAGAGATAGAAGATCTTACGAAACCACAAGACTGGAGATGGGTACCCACGGCACAGAACCCCGCGGATGATGCGACGCGCGACGTACCGGAGAACTTCGACTGCAGTCATCGCTGGTACACTGGACCTGACTTCTTAAGAAAAGAGGAAGCCCACTGGCCCGCACCTAGAACATTCAAGAAGGAAACCACCGGCGAAGAAAAGACAGCGGACGTCGTGGCGGCGGCAAGCACCACTTATCCATCACCAGATCCTGAGAGGTTCTCGTCCTGGAAAAGACTTTGGCGAGCTACAGCGAGAGTGCTACAGTTCATACAACTCTGCAGAGCAAAGGAGAGGGTCAACGTCAGCCGAGAAGATCCCGCCTGGAAAACAACAAAAGGGAAACAGACTAAAGGTGTCGAGAAACGACAGCAACCTTCAAGAATTCCAGAAAGGAAGTATATACCGTTGAATGCAGAACTACTGGAGCAAGCTGAAATTATGCTACTAAGAGGCAGTCAAGAGAGAAGCTTCAAAGAAGATATTAAGTGTCTGCAGCAAGGAAAACCACTAGAAGGAAGTAGCAAATTGAAAAAGCTCGACGTAGTGCTGGAAGACGGTCTCCTGCGGTTGAAAGGAAGAATCGACGCGATACGGGGCGTAACAAGAGATTACAAGAGACCCATCGTGCTCGACAGTAAGGACAAGACCACAAGACTTATATTGGAAGAATTCCACTGCCGTTTCAACCATGGCAATCACGCAACAGTAATGAACGAAGTAAGACAACGTTTCTGGGTGCTGGGAATAAGATCAGCGGTCAGAGCAGTGCAACATCAGTGTCAATGGTGCAAAGTAAGGAGAGCAAAACCGCGAGAACTACCGACGGGCAACTTACCTTCAGAAAGGCTGATGCACAGTACACATCCTTTCACGTGCACTGGCATAGACTACTTCGGCCCGATGACAATCACCGTAGGAAGACGTCATGAGAAGAGATGGGGAGCTTTATTTACGTGCTTAACAACTAGAGCCGTGCACATGGAACTCACTCCTTCACTCTCCACTGACAGTATGATAATGGCCTTACGGAGATTCGCAGCAAGAAGAGGAATGCCGAAGATTGTCTACACCGACAACGGAACTAACTTCGTCGGCGCGAACAAAGAACTGCAAGAAGTACTAGACACTATGAAGCAAGAAGACCTCGTCTCAGAAGCAGAGAAGATCGGCGTGCAGTGGAAATTCATCCCTCCTGGTGCACCAAACATGGGCGGTGCATGGGAGCGTCTAGTGCGATCGATCAAAACCGCGCTGGACACCACCCTGAAAGAGAAACACCCACGAGAGGAGATGCTCCACACCCTCCTCTTAGAGGCCGAGCACATAGTCAACTCTCGCCCTCTCACTCACCTCTCCGAGAATCCTGAAGAAGAAGCGCTAACGCCTAATCATTTCCTAATTGGGCGGTCATGTGGCGCACCTAGAGTCGGCACCTTCGAAGACAGCGAGCTGGTGGGCAGGCCCACCTGGAAGGCTACGCAGCGGCTTGCCGACCACTTCTGGCAACGCTGGCTGCGAGAATACCTACCTACCCTGCTGCCAAGGAAGACCAAGGGAAGAACCAGCGCCACAGATCTACGAGTCGGAGACGTCGTGCTCATCGTCGACCACAGCCTGCCGAGATGTACCTGGCCACGCGGCAGAATCCAGCAGGTGTATCCGGGACCAGACGGGCGAATCAGGATCGTCGACGTCGAGACAAGAGGAGGAGTCCTACGAAGACCCAGTTCGAGAGTGGTGTTGTTGGTGCCGGGAGTATCGCCGAGTCTGGAGGATGGTGCGACGCACGAGGGGGAGAATGTCGGCGACGAAATCGAAGCATCTAGGCACAAGTAGCATCGGGGTACACCCTGACAACGATTTTGTAAGTTAGAAATCATTTTTAAATTAGTAAAGATTTCGATAGTTCGCAAAAATTCCAAACGCGAGACCCCCTCTGGGCAAGTGGGTGCAAGTAGCGCAGAGAGCGCCTTGATATCAAAATGTAAATAAAAGGAACATTTTTGTAGTTAGTAAGGAATTTGATAATTTTGAAAGTTTTGTGTTTTAAGTTAAGATTTTAGATTCTAATTAGTTTTAGTTTATATAATACATGGTTGGTTTTCGTATTAGAGTCTAATTAGAATAATCCAATGTGAATCTTATAAGAAATTGCAAGAAAATGTCGTAAGGATGTTCTATAATTACGTAACTTGAAAACGAGGTTTTTTGTTTATGGTCCGATTGTTGTTATTTTTATTGTAAACGATAGGATTAGATATAAAACCACTTTTAACGTTTAAATTATTAAAATCGGACCACAGGATTCGGAGATATTGTAGATTAAAGATAGTGAAAATTGTTCTAAGCTGTGTTCTGTAAGGTTTTTGTTCTAGAAAGTTTTTATTGTGACTATGTACATATAATATTGTGTTTTTATATTAAAAGGGACCACATAACGAATGTAAATATATATAGATTGTAAGGAGTTATGTGAAAATTAATGCAAAATAAAGGGTTCAAAGATTTCGGCTTGGTGAAAACGAACAGTAAAATGGGCTCAAAAATCGCGGTCCTCTGTAAGGTAAAGGGACTCGGCCCCGGCGACTATAAAAGACGCACGGTCCGGCCGGCCCAGTCAGTCGCAGCTCAGCCGTTGAAGAGGCAACAGGAAGAAACAAGCCGGAATCTATGGACAAGAAATACTAGAAGATCGGTGTTTTATTTTAGTTTCTCTCAGAATATCGTCAAAAACGTATAGTCTCCCGAGGTCTTGGTCGACCGTGCTGCTCATTACGCATTCAGGGGTGCGTGGTGACGTGTGCTACCAGCGAAAATACTCGAGTAGGGAAGCACGTCAAAAACGTGGGAGAAGTCCCAGGGCGGGTAAGGGTGCTGATTCCACCCCATTCGTCCACTACATGTACAAAAGCAATAATAATTGATAGTTAATTGGAAATAAGTGAAATACAACTGGGAACACAAAACATAACATAATGACAGAGAAGCTACCTCCCGGCTGGAGGTCTAAAAAGTTTAACTTTTTAGAAATCGCCGGGTGAAAATCCGTTTAAGTAGTCAGAATCTTTTTCAGATTAACTACGAGATGTCCAACAAAAAAAAAAAAAAAAGAGAAGCTACCTGTATTTGATAAACAAAGCAGTGTTGACACGAAAAATAAAATATTCAATCTTTATATATAATTCTACTGTACGTGTATATGTCACTGAACTCCACCTAAACGGCTGGACCGATTTGAATGATTTTTTTTGTATACGTTTGGGTGGCACCCTGGATGGTTTAGATTCACTATTGGACCCGGTAGGTAGCACTGCTATCGAGTTCTAGGAAACAGGACAACGTCTGTACGGTCAGCTAGTAAAATATAAGTTGCAATTGTTACCGCGTCAGACTCTTTTTTGCCAAGCTGTACAACATTTAATTAATTGCCGGTTTAAAAAATATATATTTGCTATTTAGGCTATATAACGGATTATTATATTGCTATATAATCATCCGTTTTTATGCTAAATTAGCTTGGATGATATATTTGGACATAATTATGGTAAGAGAGCAGTGGTGGCCAAGTGGTAACGGCCGCGACTTATGAGTAGGTCGTGAGTTCGAACCCAAACAGGTGCTATACTTTGTGTACATTAGTTCATCACTAATGCTCTCAAAACAGTGAAGGAGAACATCGTGAAGAAACAGGTATGTTTTAGAACCAAAATTCGTAGATATGTGACATCTACCAACTCGCACTGGGCCCGCGTGGTGGATTATGGCCCACTCCTTCTCACTGAGAGGAGGCCTGTGTCTCAGTAGTGGGAACATTATAGGTTTTTGATGATGATGGTAAACATAAGCGATGTATAGTAACGAAATTTCAGTGAAAATCTAAATGGTTTTTCATTTTCACATATTTTTTTATTACCTATAGTTTTGTTGATTGCCTTTGTTTATCGATTTTCTTTAGCTTCTTTCTTTTGTGTGAGATGTTGTGTGTGTTTAAACACAACTTAACTTACAGCTGGACACTTTTTCAACTTTTCTCCTGTAAAGAGAAGATTCTCCTTACCTCTCCCCTTTATAAGTCAGGCTTTAGTGACGCCACGTTCCGTATTACGTTCACATCGATTTGAGCGCGCTAACGGCCGTACCCGAATTGGCGTGAGCGCGATAACGCTGTCCCGTGAATCGTCATAGATGACGTCATGACAGGCACCATCTTGCGATAACGCCGACCATGCCCTAAGCCGATATCACCGTGAGCGCTGTCAAAAAAGACAGTTGTGCTGTTTGGTTTTAGTTCGCATCATATGTTAAAGTAACTTGGATTAATTCGAAGTTGTGCTTCTGGCTACAGTCGCCATCAAACCAAATAAGAAGAAGAAATTTGTGGTATAAACAAGTTTTAAATGGCGTATATGGGTTTTGACGTGAGTGAGCACCGTTTGCGCGTTCACGAGCGTTCCGTATTGTGACGGTTCTCAACTGTCATAATCGTGTTAACCAAATCGGAACGCCAATTTATTGCTGTGAGCGCCGTGAGCGATATTTTCTTATTCGGAAAGCACCCTATGTGACGTGACAAAAGAAACGTCATCTAGTAAACGTCACTCACTAACGTCACCGCATCAAACGTCCGTCAGCCAGAAATGTCAGACTCACGTCACTCGGGACACCATCAGCATTGATGAATCAGGTGAATCTGGTAGAAAGTGGTGCTATCATAATATATTATCAATTAAAAGGAGCTTGAAAGAAGGGTCACTTTTTGAAAACATGTCCGCAAAAACTGCAAAGAAAGTTAAAAGTTCGGGACCCTCCGCTATAGGAAAGTTCTATCTTTTAGCATACAATAGTATCCAAACTTTGGGGTAAGTTCAAAGTTTAAGTAATTTCTGCTGGCACACATACTAACATGTATTTTAATAAAGTACTGTTACTTAGTCTCCAAAAGTTGTAAGTATTCGTAAAACCCAAGGCGCAAGAGAAATAAAATCTGTTATATAGTTGATTATGTAGTACCTACTGTTTTATGTTTGTGTAGTAATCAACTGATAGTTTTCTACTATGGTTTGTGAATTAAAATAATTTATCCTGAAATATTTAGTTACAGTAATAAATATTTATATTAAATATATTGTAAAATTTTTGACTGCTAGAATCAAATAGCAGATTTTGTATTTTTGATGTACGAATTTAATTACATTGATATGGCAGGTGAAAGTTAAAGAGTTACGGTGTTTATTAATACTAATAATAGAATGGCAATATGGTAGCTCTTTCTGCCTCTATTCTGTTTCAGAGGATAACAAGTACCTACCTAGTAAAATACAGCTAACATATGTAATGTTTCTTTCAGATGGTCATATATGCTGTTGCAAACACTTTCACATTTCCTAAATCGTGGTAGTTTGGACACCTTTTGGCCGTTAATCAAAACAACTGTTGTTATATTCCAAAATGCTGCAGTACTTGAGGTAAATTTATGGTATTAACAACATTTAGCTGGTATTTGGCAACAAACAAGCATAGTGTGGGACGATCTGTAGATACATGAAAGGTGCAAGACAAAGGACAGGTTGTTGTGGCGCAGTTTATGAGAGGCCTATATCCAGCAGGGAACTGCGATAGGCTGAGTTGACTAAACTAGTTTTTGGTGAAGTAATAACTAATTATTAATAATACAGCAAACACAACCATTTCAATTTAGCAAGCAAAAATAGAGAATGGTGCCGATTCTGTTGTACAAAATTCTCTAAACTAAACTAAAAATCACTAAAATTTAGTTTATTCCTGTCAAACAACGATTTCCTATTCTGAAATAGACTAAAGTGACACAACTTAACTATATTTTAGTTTGACAGCACTAAGATTGCACTGAGTTATTAGTTTAGTGAAAATAACAATTTTGCTATTCTGAGTTTGCCGGTTTTCACCAAAAATTTAGACTATAATAATTTATTTTGATTAAATCTGTCTATTTTTAATCGCGATTAAAAAGATGTGAACAAACATTCACACCAACGCCTCGCCTTCACGTGCAAAAACAGTGCTGTATTTTTTATTTTGCTTATATCTCGAAAATGGCGTGTCCTATCGCAAAAATAATGAAATTTTCGACCCCCTTTATGAAACCCCAGGATATATAAATCTCAACACGTGGGTAATATTTTTTTATATTTTTCAAACAAAAAGTGAAAAATTCCATATAAAACACGTCCAGGCTGCCCTCTTGCGCGCGCCTTCGTCTCTAAAAAATTCATTGCGTAGCGCACACTAGTACCACGTTGCGAAACCAAAAGAAAAAACAAACCATGTTCATTGTCAAATTCGTTTTTAGTAGTGTAAAATAATTTTTAAATTTAGAAATTTTTTCTTGCAGAATAGCGTTATAATTCTCATAGCCAAAAGTAAGGAATTTTAGAGATAGTTTAGTTAGTTTAGTTCGGTGTACAACAGAATCAGCACCAATATGCTGTAGAAGATAAGCTTACAATTAAAAACCTATTCATGTGAAAATAAATAGTCGTCATATTTTAAATAGAGAAATTGATCATATTTCAGTAGGTACGCAAACCATTAAAAAAATTAAGGGGAGAGGTTTGTATGTTAAAACGAAAACAGAACATATTATCATTTCTCTTGCATCTATGCCAATATAAATGACATCAGGGTTACAGATGTGAGGTACAGGTGTCCGTATTCTAAACACATTTACTGTGTTAATATTCATTCAAATTATAAAATGAATTACTGTATAGTTGTAGGAACTGTTTGTGTTTACTGTCTTGTCATTGTATTTAAAATCATTATAATTATGTGTACCATGCATATGTATGGTTTGTAACTTAGTACAAGTATCAAAGTGCATGTTAAGGAAATAATCTTCTTCTATCTATATATATAAAAGAAAGTCGTGTTAGTTACTTCACTTATAACTCAAGAACGGCTGAACCGATTTAGCTGAAAATTGGCAGGGAGGTAGTTTAGAGCCAGGAGAAGGACATAGGATACTTTTTTTTTTTTTGCTTTTGGCAAAGGATACTTTTTATCCCCTTCGACCGCGTTCTCGTGTGATGTGACATAAAACGTCAAAGAGAATACATTTCACTATAAAACGTGGTATGACAAAAACTTTGCCTTCGAGGTACCAGGCGGTCATAACTTGGTATGAGCTTATTAAACAGCAGTGTCAGCCAGAAAACGCTTTATGCCTTCGAAGTAACAGGTTATCATAACCGAGTAGGAGCTACCCAAACATATGAGTATCAGCTAGAAAACGCTTACCAGATCACCACCGCGTACCAGGTTGTCAAACTTGGAAGGTTTATTACAACATTTTGAATCTTAGGCGATACGAAGTTCGCTGGGTCAGCTAGTTATTTATAAAATAATATTTTTGCTTTACCTGAATAGCAATGTTTATAAGTCTATATAGAAGTCTGTAGCAGTCTGACTGAAAGATAATGGGTTAGCTCTGTTCTGGGATAATGCTGGGATAATGGGCAAAAAGGTAGTCAAGTCGACTTAAAATGATATGTTCCCTAAAAATCTTTTTAGGGGCGCTTTCATACAGGTACTGTATGAGTTGCTGTAGTTCCTATGCTTTTAATAGTCTAACATAATATGATTCATATGTACTTATTGAAATATAAAATAAGTAAGTTGACAAATAACACAAATGCTCCTCTAAAATGCCCTTGTTGAGTAGTCTGTAGACGTGGGTAATCAATTCGGTTTTCGACAAAACATTATCATTGAGTGTGTTGCTATCAATCAACTCAGCCTATCTCAGTCCACTGCTGAACATAAGCATCTCCCATGCTGCGCCACCACACTCGTCCTCCGCCTTCCGCATCCAGTCTGTCTCAGAAAGTGTTGCTATACTTGGTACCTAATTAAACATTGAATTTGCACTGTCACTCACTCATACCTAACACATAGGGTCAGTGGGTCGTCTTAGGGGCGGTATTTACAAACTTGTTTTGGTTAGAGTATGGCGCAAAAACGTAACCTCCATCTCTTTACATTATGTAGTGTTTTGTGTTAACATTGCACATCACTTATAATAACTTAAAGCCATGTATAAGATAACTACTTATTTATTTTATTAAGTAAATGTTTGAAGTTCAAGTTCACTCACTGCAAATATTAGGTGCTTGCATTAGTTGCAAAACCTTTCTCTACCTTCTCATACTTCCCCGAAATCTCATCTTGAAGTAAGATCCTGAAGATCCTAAGTAAAATATGCTTTCGATACGAATAAGAACCTTACTGTGAAGTGTGTAATGTTCATATTCGTATGTCAATGTGAGCAAGCGTTTCATTCGAATATGAACATTTATTTGACGCTATATGATTAAGGTTCACATTCGTATACAATGCTAATACCAAAGTCAACGTGCGGGCTGAGAATCTTGCCCTTAGCTACACTACACCAGTGGTCCCAAATGCCTTCAGTTATATCTGCTGTGACTATGATCAAACTACACATGAAGTGGTGCATGAACCGAGAAAGGTCGTAGAATATACTCGTACAGTCGGTTTACAAGTAATTTACATAAGCATGCAGGTACGTCATCGGTCAATTCAAGTATGACTACCTGCTATAGTTACATACATGTTTTAACGTCGTCTACAAGTACCTGAGGCTATTGTTAAGTATAATTAACCCTGGATCCAACAGTAGGGAATATGCATTGGGTCAATGAAGGTCATTTAAAAAAAAAAATGTTTATTACTTCAGAATCACGCCGTGTCAATATTTTTGATTATAATTACGTTTTGAGCTAGAAATTAATGTTTATAAAGTGCTATAAAATTGGGAAATTAAATAAGTACATAATTATAAAGCGGCGCTATTGGTCAGAGTGAATGTGAAGTAAAGTCTATCCCTTCTAGCGCTAGCGGCAGCGGCCGTTATACTGGGGCTGAAATATGATTTAAAAAAATCTTGCCAGTTGAAAGCGACACTAATATACGATATTATGTCAATTTAATATACCTATGAGTGTTTGTGATTCAGTCTGTTCTCTATGTGACTGACTTTGACGTCGCACCAAGCGCGCCAAAATGGAAGGCACCCTACCCTAAATGCCTTCCATTTTGGCGCGCTTGGTGCCAAAATGTAGGGCTGGGCTATTTTTACACGCTTTATATTAGCTTCACATGTATGTTTGTATGTTTGTTTGTAACCGACTCCTTATAGCGCGATTTTGACCCACTTTAAACGACCAGATTTAATTTAAACTCTGTAGACTTATCGTGGACCGATGACAATACTATAATTTTATAAATTTGTGCCATTATCCTTGCCAGGGTTACCAGGACAGCAAAAAACTGTCTTCGAAAACTACGCTGACATACGTCACAAACTACGCTGACATACGTCACAAAATTCGAAACACCCTAAAAAATAGAAAATAAATCTTTTTAGTTTGGTTTTCCATGGAAGCGTGTTTTTTAGTTTTTTTAAACTATTATTAGCTTTTCAACCTCTCTAGGCCGCACGCACGTAAATACGCGCAAAACTACTTTCAATTCCTTTTTGGCGTTGAATGTTTTTTTACAATTTGAATGCGATGCAAACTATCGAAAACTATACATGAATGTTTCCTATTGTGTTGTGTGGTCGTTGGTTACCTACCTAACAACGTAACTTTTATACGATTACCATCGACCAATTACACAAAGATATAGGCAGGCATACCTACATAACAGATGACGTAACTTTATACCTGTGTTGTTGGAAGGGATAAGCAAATGTGTTTTTCCATCAGATTTCGCCAATAAGTTTCCATTGTGGTTGGGGGGCGAGCCATAGAAATATTTAATTGTCATTTTTAATGTTTTTGATGACTTGTAATGTTTATTTTACTGTACCTAATCTTTTAATTTATCTAATGTAATATTTTATCTTTTAATGTTTCTAATATTTTTAATTTCACATGTAATTCAATGCAAATGGACTCGGTCTGAAATAAAATTTAAAAAATAAGTTGTGGTCCCAAAACATTATTTGGTGCCGTAACAATAGAAGTATCGATTAATGGATAGTAGGTACTTACTCGATATCTTATCCCCAGTCAAATAGACATGGACACTTACTGATAGCTACTACCAGTTTTCGGATGTCTAATTATAACTCGATTCTTTTGTTTCATTGTAATTCGTGTTTTATTATGTTTTTTTGTTTGTTTTTCAGGTGGTGCACTCTTTAATAGGGCTGGTACCCTCTGGAGTGGCCGTGGTGCTGCCGCAAGTATATTCGCGTGTCTTCCTAGTATGCGGTTGTCTACTAGCAACTGAAGCAGCCCCCGTCAGCCCCGGCCTGCCTCTGTGTATACTCGCCTGGTCCATCACGGAAATTATAAGATACGCTTACTACACACTCAATTTGATTAATTGTGTGCCACAGCCGCTGTTGTTCCTCAGGTAACATAAATGTTTATAAAATAATAAATTGATTTAAATACTTATGCAAATAATGCCAATTAAATTCGTAAAGCGTAGTAGCCTTCACTTAAGCATTACCTAAAACTAGTTTAAACCAATCAAATTGAGTTTATCGTTGTAAGGAATACTCGAGTGAGGTTCTGGTGTAAAATGTTGTTGGGTCTCAATAATACTTAATTAAATAATCGTTTCTTTGTTTGCAGATATTCCACGTTCTTAATACTCTACCCAATTGGAATAACAGGAGAGCTCCTTTGCATGTATCACTCTCTGGAAGAGATCGAGCAGAAACAACTTCTCACCATTTCTATGCCCAACGCGTGGAACACAGCCTTCAATTACTATTACTTCTTAGTCTTCTACATGTTCTTATACATTCCCATTTTCCCCTTCTTATACGGCCATATGTTGGCTCAGAGGAGAAAAATGCTCGGCAAAGACGCAAAGAAATCAAAATAATGACTTGTTATAATTTTAATCTTACTCATCACATTGATGAGTTTTATAATACGCACATAGGTAGGTCTTTATTTTCATACAAGCGGCTTTTTGGGTTACCTATAATAATTACTGAATAAAGTAAAATCACGCCACAAACGCCGCACGCAGCGTATTTTTCTGAACGTAGGAGGTTCTACTATTTTTTTCTTAGTGTGACATCAGAACCGCACCGCGCGGTATCTGATCTGATGAAGTCATTAGCACGTAATATATGATGCCGATCGCTGTCCATAGTTGCAGGTATACGTTGTCAAACAAAGAATTCTTAAAAACCGATTATTTAATTATGGTCGCAATGATTTATTCGTGCTTGCTCAATGAGCCATTAAAGAATACTCAAATTGTTGCATTTCATTCTTTTTTAATGTAGGTATAAAGACATGAGAATAGCGATTAGTTTTAACTTATTTAAAACGTTGGGCTGGGATTGTTATTTAATTTATTCTGGATTGGGTTATGGGCAATGACATATTAATAAAACTGTTATTATTAATTATCGTTTTATTTTTGTTTGCTATTAACGTAGTTCCCTAGACCGCATTTTGTCCATGGCGGCTAATCTCAGCGGAGAGTAGCCATCGACGCGGGAGATATTTATTACAATACACAACTGAATGCGCATACACAGTTGCACTCTCTCCTCCCTCACTCTTAAAGCGCGATGGGACCTGGGAATCGAATCCAAGAACCCACGCTCAGAAGTCGCGCTTGCGACCACGCGACCAACGGGGCAGTCGGTACTGATTAGGTAACGTACCGTAAATCGGGGCTTCATTGACATGTTTTTGGAGGTTTCTCTAGAATTCAAAAGAAACTAAAACATGGGGACAAGTCCATGAAAAACTTTCAAAAAATTTGTTTTTTTTTTCTTCGATAATCTGAAAATATAGTATGTTGAGCGTGTACTGACGAGAGGAAAAAGAAAAATCTCGGATATTGACGCAGTTATAGCTAATATAATGGAGCGGCCCGGAGTGCGTCTTGTAAAGTAGCGAGGCAGGTAATCGGAGAGCTTCAGGTAAAAGGTTCCCGCCCACCAAATAATTTAAAATATTTTAAAATTGTTGTCACGTGTCCATGTGGTGATAAAATATAATAATACATTCAGGACCTTTTACCAACAATTGATTTGAAATAAATCGGTAAGTAACAAAAAGTGGTCATTTTCCTGTGCTAAAACTTTAAACGCGATTATCTCGAAACTGTATTTTTTTAAACTGCTCGTGTTGTAACTCAAAATGTTATCGACCGATTTGTCTGAAATTTTGTGAGGCCTTTCTCTACATTATTATCGGAAGGATAAACCTAAAATTTCAAATATTTTGTGTTGATAAAACACATTTTTGGGGTCCGAAATGTCAATTGCCCTAAATTCTGACTTTTTTTTCAAAGGCTCATTTTATATTGAATTTTATACTTTTTTTCTAATTTTAGAGGTTTATCCTTTCCGTTAATGTCCTAAAAAGAAATCACATTATTTATTTTTACACGCTTTATATTAGCTTCACTTGTATGTTTGTATATTTGTATATTTGTATGTTTGTATGTTAGTATGTTTGTATGTTTGTTTGTAACCGACTCCTTATTTTATTCAGATTAATGGTTGACGAATGATAAATAGAGCAGTTTCGTACCTCGCGTCGGAGGCAGTACCTAGACAAAAAATTATCCAAAGCCGCCATTTTTTGAAAGGAAAAAATAAAAACTTTTGTACTCTGGAAAGGTTCAATAAAGTTCTGTTAAAGTTTAAAAACAATAAAATTATTTTCTACCTCTAAAAATATTTTTTTACATGACCGATTTCGAGGCTTTTATATGGACTTCCCCCTTAAAGTCATGGCTTTGAGATGTGTGCTAACAGCATCCTCAGACACTCCGTTATTTTTATTTTTTTTCAAAAAGGTTTCAAAGTAACCTCGAGCGTGGGGCTACTTTTACACCTCCTTACCTTTTAATAGATACCTTTTAAATAAAAAATATATAAATTCGGGTAGTTTATCATGTATTATGGTCATTTTTAGGGTTCCGTTGCCAAATGGGAAAAAACGGAACCCTTATAGATTCGTCATGTCTGTCTGTCCGAGTATGTCACAGCCATTTTTTTCCGAAACTATAAGAGCTATGCTGTTGAAACTTGGTAAGTAGATGATTCTGTAAACCGCATTAAGATTTTTACACAAAAATAGAAAGAAAAAAAACAATAATATTTGGGGTTCCCCATACAAAGAACTGAAACTCAAAAAAACAATTTTCATCAAAACCATACGTGTGGGGTATCTATGGATAGGTCTTCAAAAATGATATTGAGGTTTCTAAAATCATTTTTTTCTAAACTGAAAAGTTTGCGCGAGAGACACTTCCAAAGTGGTAAAATGTGTGTCACCCCCTCCCGTAACTTCTAAAATAAGGGAATGATAAAACTAAAAAAAATAAGCGAAAATTGGTTTGAACGAGATCTAGTAAGTAGTTTTTTTTTAATACGTCATAAATCGTAAACCACAATTTACCTTTCATTCAGTCAACTCGAATGAAAAAGTAAAAAAAAAACATTTACTTTCATAAACATAAACCGTGAATACCTGCAGGTTTGTACGGAACCCTCGGTGCGCGAATCCGACTCGCACTTGGCCAGTTTTATAAAATAAAAGAAGCGTTATATTTGCAAAGAATCAGTCTCTAATTTGTTGTGTTTCTATTATTTATAATATTAATATAAAATAAAATCACATAAAATCAGTCAGAACATTAACAATTAAATATTTTAACAAACAAATCAGCATTATTATAAAAAATCTCAAAATATCAATCTGAATCTTCTCATCGTGGACGTTCATATGACTTTACTTTGGACCCTTTATTGCAGTAACCACAAACCCATTTGCGACAGATCACGCAGCAAATCCAATCCTTCTTAAGATGATTATGCCGATAGTCGCATTTGCAAATAGTGCACGAATTTCCATCCTCTTCTAGTATCCATTTTCCATTATCTTTTTTATCCTTCGCAAGTTTCAATGCCTTTTTTTTTGGATGGGACATCATCAAATGCCTTCTCCCGCTCTGGGCGGCGCGGGAGGGCGTGTCAGACTTTTACTGACTAAAACCCACCCATGTTCCTACAGTTACTCATATGCCAGGGCCACGGTATCTCGTTTGAACAATTTCGCGACTCTGGCAGGCATCGGTCCTAGCAGACCCCTTCAGTGTTGCTGACATCTCTTTGAGGTATGCGTGGAACGCTACGCTCTGTCGACCCGAGCCTGGTCCTTACCGGGCGGCGAGCCAGTCACCCATTGCTCGCCGCCCGCAAGCTCGCGCCTACGGTGGCCGGGAGTCCGCGATCGACTCCCGACGCCCGGGGCGTCTCCTCCTGCGGCGGCTAGGAACGTGAGGGCGCAGAGATTGCCACTCCCTCACGTTCACCGCCTCTCACCGCCTCCTTTGCGAGCATTACTACTTCGCAGAGGGAGGTGACGACTTCCCATGCCCTCTCGCTCCGTACCATGGCTCGCATCTGGGCCGGACGCGAGAGGTCGCCGCAGCCGATCACCTCCACGAGGACACGGCAATGCTCCTAGGGCACACCTCCACCGTATGCTCCACCCTGTCCTCCAGACGATCCTCGCAATGGAAACACCCGGGCGTTTCCTCCAGCTTTATCTTGAACAGGAACCCCCCGAAGCACCCATGCCCGGTGAGAACCTGCGTCAGGCGGAAGGTGAGGACGCCGTGGCGCCTCTCTATCCACTCCTCAAAGTTTCAATGCCTTGAAAGGCAAGTCGTCTTCGTCTGAAGAAGAGTCGAAATGTTTTGGCTTGCGTATCACTATTTTAATACGCGGTTCTGGTGTTTTAGCCAGCCCAGATTAAAGAAGGAAGATTCCTAGATTCAAAATCTCTTTGGTCTGATTCAGAAAACTGACTCTGTCAGGGTTAGTCAAGTAAAGTCAAAGTAACCCCGGTTCACGGTAGGCCTCAAGTTTACAGGGGCTACAAAATGTTGTATTGAAAAAATGTAACAACAACCCACAAAGTGCCGAAGGATGATGAGGTTGAACAAAATCCTAGTATGAAAAGGTAGGTACCTAAGCTATGTACCTAAGTACAGTCACCAAAAGAGATAAGTAACCAGGGTCGTCCGATATATGTAGTTTAGTAACAAACCGATGTTTTAGACTGAAAATTAATTTAGTTAGTCTTCTATTAATTTTATTTTAATCGGTAGGTTAATCGGTTTCTTACTAAACTTCCACTAGGTAGACCCAACTGCATACTGAATTATTTTGGAGACCGCACCCTACACAAGACAGCAGTAAAAGAAAACTACTTACCACCTTACCAGTCAGAAATCTGCAGTTATCGTGCCATTTCAAAATATAATTAGATTACTATTGGATTCCTATTGTCTTTTATTTAAATGAACAATCTGATCTATGATGAATACCAGGTGCGACACTACAACATGATTTAACAACAGGCGATTACAATTTGCGTACTTACTAATCTTGTATCTATACACAGAAATGATAAATAAAAAAACACCTATGTACTCCTCAATATACATACGTTTTTTCATCAACTCAAACAATATATGATTATAATTACTGGACTGTTATTGTTGATAACGCTGGAACAAACAGATTATAATAGCGTAAACCTCATCAATTATGATCAATATCTGTAATGTATAATCGGCATTGATTTGTAATAAAGACTTTACATAAGTAGCTATTTAGTAATCTCTTTATCTTCTTACCTGGCTTGGGTCTATTAAAATATTCAGACTATTAACGAAATCACAGTCGATAAGTCGTCCTCGGAGCATCATGGATAAAAAATATACAGCCTTGGTGCTAGCTTTCTTGGTAGCCGCGGCAGATGCCAACTCTATCAACCTGAAAAGTCAGCCAACATCGAAGCTGTTGGAAGCGAGGTAAGTAATTTTTGCTAAGATTTTAATGTGGGTCTAGATTAGTCTAGTTGGGCCGTGGACATTATTTACAAGAAGATACTTTAACGCTATAAATATCTCTTGATTCTCTTACCATTACCCATCTTCTCAAAAGTTGGGCCTTTTTTTGGGGGGCAGATATGACCGAAATGTATAAATAAAAATGCAGTAATTGGGGGCCACAAGCAGCCCCTTAGACGCAAGTTAACCAAAAACGTAGGGTGGTTTTTTTTCCATAACTGGGTATACTATGTAATTACCTAATTTATTATGCAACTCAGAAGCTTTAACGTCTCCACGCTTGTTTATTGTATATAAACAATAACACATATTACATAAATTAACATAGAGATTGAAACAGAAAAAAATATAAAGAGGTAACATATTTTATTTGTTTGTATGTAGGGGGTAATCTCTGGAACTACCCGTCGTATTTGAATTCTTGACGAAGGTCTATTTAACATCACGCTCCGACCCTAAGGAGCCGTATAAAAATAAAAGTCGGAAAGAACGCTAAAAGAAAACGAGCTACCTAATGTCACGGGCGGGCGTTGCGATGCTATAGGATATTTGATATTTCTTATAACTTCTGTGAAAACCAGAAATTTCTCGCAGATGAAGTCGCGGGCAGAATCTTGTCTTTTATATATCATTTACTGCATGTTTGTCAGGGATTAGAGGACTGGACAATAAAAGAACAAACAAAAACCCAGTTCAAGTGCACGCAGAACACGCGGCACGCGGTTCCGTAATCATTAGGTTAATTAGATATGGCTAGGTGTCTGCGTAGATGTCTTAACCCAGGTTATAGGTGTTTTCACAAACTCGTTAAGAATCGGCCAATTTCCATATGCCGTTTGCGTAATGTGATTTTTACGTACCTATTTATTATTCCTATCTACAGTACAGGTAGTAGAGCACCGACTTCTAGATAAAACGCGCCGTCTTTCCACTACCTACCTAATCTACCTAGGTACCTAATAACAACACAATAATGATTTATACAAGGTAAGTTTTTATCCAGTGCGCAAATTTTAACAAATGAAACTTAAACGAGTTATAATAAACATGCAATTTTTATTTTGATATATCTTAGTACAAAAAAATTTAGTTATCGTTAACGAAAGATGTCTATTTTGAAACTGGTTTTTATGGTAACTTGCGCGCGGCGCCGCCCGGCGCGGCAGCGAAGGTGAACGACCGACCACCTGTTCAATCGGTTAAAATTCTAAGAATTTCGAAGTACCTACGCCGGCGCGCGGTTACTGACCTATTCCTATTGTCGATATCAAATTAGGTACGAAATATGTAGGGTTCCACAGTTTACTGATTAAAGGTCGGATAAAAATAAAATAAAAAAGTATTGAAAAAATGGTTGAAATGTGTTCTATTACTGATACTGAACCACCAAAAAAAAAAAAAAATTTGCGCACTGGTTATAAAATTATCCTGTATAAGTTCAAGTGAGGTTGCTCTTTACCTACGAAACTTTTTAAATTTAATAATATTCTTACAGTCGTAATTGGGGTGATCTCGGTCAATCTGCTACGGTAAACGACTATGTGGACAACACCATTGACATGCTCGTGCCCCTCATCCAGAAGCACGGCCTGGACCCCATGGACCTGCCGGACGTTATCGAGGGTTTTGAAGTGGTAAGCATTTTTTTTTTCTGTAGGCAGAACTATTGTGGTAGTTGTAAGTACAGATTTATGAATTGTGGCCCGAATTAATAAAGGGCTATTGGTAAGGAGTGGACTGCGATAGCCGTGATAGGCTTAGCTGATAGATCAATCTAGCTATTTTTTTCCTATTCAAGACCAGCCAGAATAGCCAAAAGCTTCCAACTAGTAGCCATTCATCTATATCTTGTGACTTCATGAGTCATGGCCCTCTCCTTCCATATTAACATAATTCAAACATAATTATAGCTTATCTTTAATATTAAGATTTTATGTATAGATTGATGATAATATAACTAACGTGACCAATGTTTTTTCTTCTGGTGTCTTTTAGAGACCCTTGCTAATTACGTACAGCGCGTGGTTGAAGATCCACGATGGTTACATGACTGGTCTAGTGAACGTGTCCCGCTCCGGCGATCAGCAGGTTAACTACTTCGCCAAGATGTTGCGCGTACGTGTGCAGCTCCAGTTTACTGATCTTCAGGTTAGTTCAGACTTTTTTCACTTAATGAAGTACCTAAGTGTTTTAGTAGCAAAACTTACCTACGTTTAATCATTCGTGTTTTACTCGTTGCAGTTCATATACAAGTACTTGGTGCAAGTGATGAACCTAGGACCCACGGGTGGTATCATTGCCACTCTCACCCGCTTCGTAGTCATCGTCGACATACTTATTGACTTCAATAATGACGAAATTCAGCTTCAACAGTTCCGGCTTACCGACCTTGGGTTTGTTCTTTTTAAATATTGCATAGTTATAATTAAGAATAAAGTACAGTGTGCCCAAGCCGCGCGGTGAATTACAGCCGAGTCCGTTTCCCAGAAAGGTGGCCATTTCCATGCAGTAGGAAAATTACCTAGTTTGTTCTACTGAGTGAGTGCCCATAATTATATCTTTGTAGACGGCCGAGCCGGTTGTAGTGGCGTCCTAAAGGACCAAGGACAGTATTCTAGAAAAACCGAACCACAGAAAGTGCACATTAGTAGCTAAATTTACTACACGGGTTTTTTTTTTTTTTTTTGGATGGGAAATCATCAAATGACTTCTCCCGCTCTGGGCAGAGCGGGAGGGCGTGTCAGACTTTTACTGACTAAAACCCACCCGTGTTCCTTCAGTTGCCCATGTGCCAGGGTCACGGTACCTCTTTCGAACAATCGCGCGACCCCGGCAGGCATCGGTCCTAGCAGACCCCTTCAGTGTTGCTGACATGTCTTTGAGGCGCGCGTGGAACACTACGCGCCGTCGACCCGAGCCTGGTCCTTACCGGGCGGCGAGCTACCCATTGCTCGCCACCCGCAAGCTCGCGCCTACGGTGGCCGGGAGTCTGCTATCGACTCCCGACGCCCGGGGCGTCTCCTCCTGCGACTACACGGGTCATCTTAAATTTTTTTTTGAATATTTTTGTTCCCCAGACGTCTCCGCGTGCGTTTCACCGGCAACATTCTCACTGATTGGTTGGTGAACCCCGTACTCAACGTGTTCCTCAGGATCTTTGACACCATCATCATAAAGGTTGTAGAAATCAACATCCGAAGAGCTGTTCAAGATGAAATCGATTCTATTAACTCCGGTATCAAAGATGTGATTAAAGGCATTGAAGCGTATAATTAATTAGTAATTAGTAACGAATTTGTTTTCCTGATTTGAAACTGTTATTAACCTACCTGCTACTTAAGATAACGATGCTGATATTATTAATTAAAATTAAACAATTAATGACAATATGTGTATTTTAATAAACTATGTATCTACCTACATAAATAATTTAACAATAATAAAGATTCAAGGAATGGAAGCTATACCTATTATTACACTGGCCGCGCCACTTCCTCATACCCTACAGGGTTCACGTACTGATATACAGATCTCATCATTCCTTGATTTTGCAAGTACCTACCTCTGAAGATTCCCTTCTCACCTCATGCGAGTGCCATGTACCTAAGCCTACTTTTAGTGGCCCGGCTTTCTGACCCATTCTGACTCGTGGCATAAAGACGGCTTAAACGGGTAGTATAAGGGCAGTTCGAGAATGTGTGACTAGAGATGGGCAGTAAAAAAAAAAAAAAATATAAAAATCGTTTATTTGCTTACAGGTTTTAGTAGTTAAAATATGTGATTGAAGCCTCCTTTTAGGCAAGATATGCCTGTGTTGGGAGACTCCGCTCTTCCACAATAAGTTATATTAGTAATCCAATAACTAGTGTAAATAAACTTAATCTAGGACATGCAATATAATATTAAAATAGTAAAAAAAATTAAACAAAATTAGGTGCTAAGTAAACAAAGAACAATAATTACAATATTTAGAGTGTGTGTGTGTTGTGTGGTGTGTGTGTGTGTGTTGTGTGGTGTGTTTCGGTGTGTGTGAGGGTGTATATGTGTGTGTGTGTGCGTCAAAGTACGTGTTGCAGAAGTGCCTCAGTATCACAATAATTTAGGGTTTTTAACCAATTGCTTATAATTTTTTTAGAATCATAATAGGTTCTTGAGTAAATATACACGTGTTTATGGATTCTGTTATATAATTGAGCAGATCGTTTGCTGAATTGTGTACTGGCAGACACGGTCCTAGTTTGAGGGAATTTTACTATAATCTTTTCTTCTTTTAGATTTAATGCTGGCATCAAAAACAACTGACTTATGTTTTTTTTAAACAATTTGTAGGATGTAAAGTTTTCTCACTGAGAACAAGTTGCTAATTTCATACAGATTTTCAGTTGAATGTCGTTTTCTCTTAAAGTACATGCACTTTATGAGTGCGCGTTGTGCTCGCTCCAACTCTAAAAACTTGGTTTTAGCTGTACCGCCCCAAATAGGGATACAATATATCAGGACTGACTGTACTAGAGCAACATATATTTCATTTAAGAGATTTTTATGATGCCCTAAATCAGTACTTACATTTTTGGGAACCACGTATCGAAGAGTCCTGAACATCCAGCTAAACTTTCTGACTCTGTTTGCTACATGCTCAAGGTGAGGGTACCAGGAGAGTCTCTGATCAATGACAACACCCAGGTACTTCAGATAGGGCACTTTATTTATTGTTGAGCAGCTACAATTTGTGAGTTTGTCGTCGTCACATATATGCACTTTTATATTAAAATCCTCTGGAGGCTGTGTTCGATTGCAGACACTGAAGCAAATATAATTTGTTTTTGTGATGTTCAGTGTAAGCAGATTCTTGTCAAACCACCTGGCTATTTTAGCCAGACCTAATTCAGCACTAATCTTCACGTCATGCCAACTGTTACCAGTGAAGACTACAGCGGTATCATCGGCGTACGAGAAGACTTGTGCGTTATTTATTTGTAAATCACACTGTTCATTTACGTAAATAAGGAACAATGTAGGCCCCAATACGCTTCCTTGGGGGACGCCGTATGATATCTCTGCATCCCCACTGGTACATTGACCAACCCTAACTCTCTGTTTCCTGTTCGAGAGATAATCTTTAAACAGATTGAGAGGCGTTCCACGTATTCCGACACGTTCCAGCTTGTTTACAAGGATTGGGACAGAAACGGTGTCGAAAGCTTTTTTCAAATCCAGGAATGCAGTTATACATTTTTTGCCGCTGTCAAGATGATCGGTTATCAACGTGCTTAGTGCAGTCACTGCATCCTCGGTAGAGATACCTTGGCGGAAGCCATATTGTGAACCTGATAGTATATTAAATTCGTTTAAGAATTTTAGAAGCCTTATATTGACTAGTTTTTCAATAATTTTGGATATAAAAGGTAAGACAGATATGGGCCTGTAGTTGCTGACATCGTCTCTGTCCCCACCCTTGTAAACTGGCGTAATGATAGTGTGCAGGACGCCCATAGATTGATTAAGTAATAATGTGTATTGTACAGGACACCCATAGCATAGATCGCTTATGTGATAATATACATTCTATGTACTGTAATAATACGTAATTATGTATAGTTATAGTTTTTCTATTATATTTAGAACTAAGAATCTTTGTAATTGCGATCTATTCCGGAGTCAAGTTTGGTCAAATCAAAACGTGTCGAAACCTGTCCAAACCTCGAGACGCCCTTGCCTGCCTCTGATTGGTGGACTCGGAGTCGATCGCAAAAACCTAAAACTTAATTAGTTATATTATTGGATACTTGAAAATTTGATAACTCGGCGCAGTCGGCGCAACTTGCACCCATGTGTTTTATCTATAAGTATAGGCATGTTCGATTTTTAAGTTTAGTTGTAAGAACCACGCCATGGGCGACTGATTAAAGGAATAAATACGTCTTCAAGTTTTAAAGTGAGTTTTAATAAGTGAACCGAATAGTAGTTCCTCCAATCCAGCAAATAAATAGATGTGAGACCTATAAACCTCACATTGTCTGGTCCTTCGCGAGCTGGATTCGAGTGAAAACGCTATTAAACAAGACTTCAGTGTGAACTTATTTGAAGAATATTTATAACAACTCATCAAGAACAATGCCAGTTACGAGGTCTACAGAGAAAAAGGGTAGACAACCGTCGACTACAGCTACAGAACCAACCGAAACCGCTACTGAAAACGCAAATGAAGCAGCGACTGAAACCACTACGGAAGCCACTACTGATACTACGATTGAGACGACCACTACGGAGCCTACGATAACGACAGCTGATACATCGGAGGACCCCGCCGCGACGGAGTCAACAGTTAAACGCGCAGCTAAACAAAGAATCGCCGATGTACCTAAGAACAAAGAAAGTAGTCGCCGTATGAAACCTACGAGTGAAAAAGTGTCAAAATCGCGTCGCGTAGCTAAAGCCAAGGCGGAGCTAGCACAAAGGTTAGTAGAACTAGCAACCGCGCGCCTCGCCGTGGTCGAAGCTGAATCTACCGATGAAGATCTATCCTCAGTGGCCTCAGAAGCTGGCAATGATCAACGAGTGACTACGTGGCTACAAACAAGTCAGCTAATCGCCATCGCCGATCGACCACATGAATCTAACGTAAAGTCGTCGACCGAACCTGCAGTTCCAGTGAATGCCGCCGTGTCCTGGAACATCCCGGCGACTTTACCGGCGGGAGTCAGCACTACTGAACCCGAGAACATGCTGCCAGTGAGCACTGCCGCCGCCTGGCAACCGAACCTAGCAATCGAACAATCGCACCTGAACCCGCTGCCAGTGATCGCCGCCTGGCAGCAGAACGCCGCGCCTACGCAGCTACACCCGAACCTACAACCAGTGTACACATCCGCATCCTGGCAACCGAACTATGTGCCTGCGCAGCCTCAACCAACGTCAGCGCCGGCGGAACCCGCCGCACCTTGGCCACAGAACTCGACGTACGTAACTACGAACACACCATGGCAACCGATCTACACTACGGCACCACATCACGACTACACGACGGGCTACGCCGCCGGGACCCGGGTGCCACAGTCTATGCCAACTACGCACGCCGCACGTCAGCCCACAAAAATGGCCGTCCAAGAACCAAGGACGGACTTGAAAGAACTTGCTGCTGCGATCACGCACGCTGTGCAATCTACACAGTACCAGCAGCCCATGAGATACACCGAACTACCCTGTTTCAACGGAGCTCATCAAGACTGGCTCACGTTTCGCGCCGCCTACAATGAGACGGCACATAGACTAACAGCAGGGGAGAACATGTCCAGACTTAAAAGAAGCCTTCGAGGTCTAGCCAAGGAAGCTGTACAGGGTCTATTAATAGTTAACGCAGACCCAAGTGAAGTTATGAAATCACTCGAGCTACGCTTCGGACGTTCAGACTCAATTGCAATGGCTGAGATAGAACGTCTACGAACTCTGCCGCGCCTCACCGAATCTCCGCGTGATGTTTGTACCTTCGCTACTAAAGTTGAAAGTATAGTTGGAACTCTGCAAGCACTGAACTGTGGACATTATCTTTACAATCCCGAAGTAACTAAAGCTATTGTTGAGAAGCTCACACCTACCTTGAAGAGACAGTGGTACCAGTTTTCAGCGATGAACTCCAGAATCGAACCTGATCTACTGAAGTTCACCCGATTCATCAAGATCGAAGCTGAAATATGCAGCCCGTACACCCTGTCTGAAAACATCGCTGCAACCGCACAACCTACTCAACAGAACACGCAGCGACGCCAGCAACGGGTACATGCCACGCAAGAAACTAACAAACCGAAGTGTGGTTTATGTGAACGACAGGGGCACAGCATCGTGGAATATGAACAGTTCAAGAAAGCAACTGTCGATGTTAGGTGGGACATTGCTAAGAAGAATCGGTTGTGTTTTCGTTGCCTCAAATACAGAACAAAGCAACACAGCTGTAAACCAAAGAAATGCGAAATAAACGACTGTGTCCACCTACATCACAAGATGTTACACGCCGACAGGAAGAAAGAAGACCGAGTGCCCCAACGAAGAACAAGAAAAGGTACATTCAGCGTGTACCCCTAAGGTGTCATTCCTGAAAATAATACCAGTACACCTTTCTGGACCGGCGGGAGCTGTGGATACCTACGCGCTCTTGGATGATGGCTCCACGGTAACACTTATCGACGAGAGCCTGGCCAGTCAGATCGGAGCAGAAGGATCATATGAACCACTACGTATATCATTCTTCGACGGCGAACCCACAATCGACGTGACATCTCGACGAGTGAACTTCTGCATCAAGGGACTTCACACAGCTGAACGCAAGTTACAGGCAAGAACGGTGAAGCAGCTAGAGTTGGCTGCACAGAGAATACCTGGAGAAGCAGTCAGGGATTGTGAACATCTTCGAGACATAGCCAAAGATATAGTGACTGAAGATGCAAGACCCAGACTCCTGATCGGCCAAGACAACTGGGATCTTCTCATCACAATAGAAATCAAAACAGGAAAGAAGAACCAACCAGTGGCATCACTAACGCCACTCGGTTGGGTCCTGCACGGCAGCCACACACGAGCGCTTGGCCACACAGTGAACTTCATCAGACATGCTGACACAGACGACGATCTTCATGAACTTGTGAAGGAATACATCACAATGGATAACATGCAAGTCAATCCAAGGAAACCCATCAATGATCCGGATAAAAAAGCACTTCGTATTCTACAGCACCATACGAGGAGGACCACAGAAGGACGGTACCAAACCGCTCTATTATGGCGAGAGGAGAACATAAAAATGCCAGACAACTACGATAGCGCTATGAACAGGCTCATCAGTGTGGAAAAGAAAATCGATAAAGATCCAGAACTAAAGAAGAGGTACTCTGAACAAATGGAAGCACTAGTGTCAAAGGGATACGCTAAACCAGCTCCATCGACCACGTCAGAACATAGGACCTGGTACCTACCTCACTTCGCGGTTTTCAATCCAATGAAACCGGACAAGTTAAGAATTGTCTGTGACGCTGCAGCCAAGACCAGAGGAATATCGCTAAATGATCAACTGCTCACTGGTCCAGATCTTCTGCAATCATTACCAGGCGTTATAATGCGCTTCCGTCAGCACTCAATCGCCGTGACCGCTGACATTACTGAGATGTTCTTACAAATAGAACTTCGACCAGAAGACCGGGACGCTCTCCGCTACTTATGGCGAGGAGACCGAAGAGACAACCAGCCACCTGAAAAATACCGTATGAAGTCGCTGATCTTCGGAGCCTCTTGCTCGCCAGCTACAGCGATATATGTGAAGAACACAAACGCCGAGAGATTCCAACATGACCAAACAGAGGCAGTCGAAGCCATCAAAAGGAAACATTACATGGATGACTATTTGAACAGCTTCGACACGTTAGAAGAAGCAGTAAGAGTCTCACAAGCAGTGCGTAGCATTCTCAGCGAAGCACATTTCGAACTCAAGAAATGGTCATCAAACTCTACCGCCCTTCTTGAAGCACTAGGAGAGATAACCGAGACTGAAGACACCATCAAGCTGGAAGACGACATCCAGACAGAACGACTTCTCGGTCTGATATGGAGACCAATAGTAGACTCACTTGCCTTCAATCTAAACCTAACACGCATACCTCAGAACGTCCTACAGAACGACACGCCTACTAAAAGGGAAGCCCTCCGAATAGTCATGTCCTTATTCGACCCATTGGGACTTGTATCGCCGCGCCGGTGACCATCAGAGCCAAGCAAATACTGCAAGAAGTTTGGCGTCGTGGGACAGCATGGGACGAAGCCCTAGACAGTGACCTAGCCGCAAGCTGGACGAAATGGCTCGCTCATCTCAGAGCACTTGAACATGTCTCCATTCCCCGAACTTATCCAGGCTTCAGCGCTACGGAATCACTACAGCTGCACATATTCACCGACGCAAGCGAATCTGCATACTCAGCAGCATTATATTGGCGAACGGTCACCAAGGATGAAAGAACCTACGTCTGCTTGATAGCAGCCAAAGCTAAGGTGGCACCATTGAAACTAATGTCAATTCCAAGATTAGAGCTGCAAGCAGCAGTGCTTGGCAAGAATGGCGACAGCGGTTAAGGAAGAACATGAAAGAGTACCAGAATCAACCACGTTCTGGATCGACAGCAGAACTACACTGTCATGGATCAGGACTGGAGCCAGGTCTTACAAACCATATGTCGCTCACCGCATTGCAGCCATCGAAGAACATAGCTCCACCAACGAATGGTGCTGGATCCCGACCAAATTGAACCCAGCAGATGACGCTATGAGAGATGTACCAGAACACTATGATGCAGATCACCGCTGGTTCCACGGTCCCGAATTCCTCCGAGGACCCCCAGATACATGGCCAGCTGATGAGCAGAACCCTGTCATAATCACAGGAGAAGAAAGAACCTGCAGCATCATAGACAAGATAGTGCAGATCAGCGAGGCTATACCAAAAGTCAATAGATTCTCGCGCTGGGAGAGGTACCTACGAGCCACAGCACGAGTTTTACAGTTCCTGCAACTCTGCGGCCAATCAGGGGAGAATATTAACTACAAGAGAACCAAGAAGAACAATAGCAACGACCCTGATTGGAGAAGGGGTAAGCAGATGGTGCGGGTCAAACCGAAAAAGAGACTACAGGTCACAAATAATCACCTACCTCTCACTGCTGAACTCTTACACCGCGCCGAAAGTCTGATCCTGAGAGCTTCACAACAACAATCCTTCCAGGAAGAAATAGAAGCCCTGAAGAACAAGAAGCCCATCTCACGAAGCAGTCGCCTACACCCATTATGCACAGAATTCATCGAAGGAGAGATTCGTCTGAAGAGCAGAATAACCGCCATGACGGACATCACAGAGTGCCTGAAGAAACCCATGATCCTAGATGGAAACCACGCCACGACACGATTATGGATCGAACACGTCCACCGTAAACTACATCACGCGGGTACAGAGACCATAGTCAACGAGTGTCGTCAGCAACATTGGGGGGCTACGTCTACGGCCAACCGTGAAGAATATTATAAGCAAGTGTCTGCGATGTCGTATAAAGGCAGCCTCTCCCCCTCAGCCAATGACAGGGGACCTCCCTTCCTGTCGATTAGCACATCATCAGAGGCCATTCACTTACACCGGCTTGGACTACTTTGGACCATTAACAATCACAGTGGGACGAAGTCATCAGAAGAGGTACGTTGCCTTATTCACGTGCCTGACGACGCCCGCCATACACCTTGAACTTGTGGTATCGCTCAACACAGATTCAGCGATCATGGCTTTACGACGTATGATGGCACGTCGAAGATGTCCAGCACAGCTGTGGTCCGACAACGGGACGAACTTCCACGGCGCCGAAAAGGAACTGCGAGCAGCCATCTTCGCGGCTACAGCAGAGGAAGCGTCGAAGAAGATGATCGACTGGCGATTCATCCCACCTGGGGCACCATTCATGGGGGGCCCCTGGGAACGTATGGTGAGGTCGGTGAAGACAGCACTAGCCACCACAATGAACGAGCGGTTCCCGAGCGAAGAAGTGCTCAACACACTCCTCATCGAAGCCGAACACACAGTGAACAGCCGACCACTTACACACGTGTCAGTGAACCCCGAAGATCCTGAAGCATTGACGCCCAATCACTTCATTTTGGGCGGTCCAGGTCGCATCGCGACTCCAGGGGAATTCGACGACAGCGACTTACGTCTACGAGCCAGTTGGCGTGCAGCTCAAAGGCTCGCCGATATATTCTGGGCCAGATGGCTGAAAGAATATCTCCCAGAACTAAGGAATCGCAGAGAGCCACACACTAAAGGCATAATCCCCAAGGTTGGCGACCTAGTGTTCATCGTAGATGGCAACCTCCCAAGAAACATGTGGATCAGAGGACGCATCTGTGCTACATTCCCCGGCGATGGAGTGGTGCGCACAGTGGACGTATCGACGAAAGGAGGTATCCTGCGACGTCCAGTGAAGAAGATAGTGGTGCTATCAATAGACCACGATGATCCTGCACCGGAAGCTACGACTGCGACGCCAGCAGCGGACGACGCACGGCGGGAGGAATGTGCAGGACGCCCATAGATTGATTAAGTAATAATGTGTATTGTACAGGACACCCATAGCATAGATCGCTTATGTGATAATATACATTCTATGTACTGTAATAATACGTAATTATGTATAGTTATAGTTTTTCTATTATATTTAGAACTAAGAATCTTTGTAATTGCGATCTATTCCGGAGTCAAGTTTGGTCAAATCAGAACGTGTCGAAACCTGTCCAAACCTCGAGACGCCCTTGCCTGCCTCTGATTGGTGGACTCGGAGTCGATCGCAAAAACCTAAAACTTAATTAGTTATATTATTGGATACTTGAAAATTTGATAACTCGGCGCAGTCGGCGCAACTTGCACCCATGTGTTTTATCTATAAGTATAGGCATGTTCGATTTTTAAGTTTAGTTGTAAGAACCACGCCATGGGCGACTGATTAAAGGAATAAATACGTCTTCAAGTTTTAAAGTGAGTTTTAATAAGTGAACCGAATAGTAGTTCCTCCAATCCAGCAAATAAATAGATGTGAGACCTATAAACCTCACAGATAGCTTGTTTTAGTGGAACCGGGAAGATGCCTTTACTAAAACAGAGATTAGCGAGGTGAGTAATTATGGGAATAGCTTCCTTACTTATATTTTTCAGAACTCTAGTTGAAATATTATCCCAACCAGAGGCACTGTTAGACTTAAGGTTCATAAGTATAAGTTTCACTTCGTCCATGTCAGTGTCTAACAATACGAAGGAATTTGATTGTGCTGATAACGGATTATGCCAGAAGTTGTGGCCATTATTTAGACTAGGCTGGATTTTTTGTGCAAGGCTTTTCCCGATATTCGCAAAATAGTCATTTATGTAGTTAACTGATTCTATAGGGGATGATTTGATATTTAGTAACTCTGTGGTGTTATGGTTGGATTTATTTGTGTAGGTTATCGTTTTTATGTTTTTCCAAAGTAATTTATTGTTTCCAATTGATTTAGTAATTAATTCTCTTTCATACTTTCGTTAGTGGATAAATACTCGTGTTCGGCAGTGTACAAATTTTTGTTATGTTTGTTATTATTCGAATTAACTTCTTTTGTAAAATAAATATGGTTTGTGAGTCTGTACTGTTACCCCAGAGCATGACCCCATAGCTGAGCCATGCCTGGGCATATGCATAGTAGGTAACAAGTGCAGTTTGCAGGTTAGTGGTTTTTTTTAATTTCGCGTAAGGCGTATGAGAATTTGGATAATTTTGCTCGTATTTTTTGTATGTGGGATTTCCAATTTATGTGGGTATCTATAGACAAACCGAGAAGAGTAAATTCATCCACCTGTTCTAGTTTTTTGTTATTGAACATAAAATTTAGTTTTAAAGGGGATTTCTGATGTGGATGGAACGTAATTAGTTTAGTTTTAGTGAAATTAATTTCTAGATTATGATCTTCCATCCAGTTTGCAGCTATAGAAAGAAGGGAGTTTAATTTGGCGTTTATATTTTCGTCGGTTCGGCATGAGGTAAGCAAAGAGATGTCGTCTGCAAATAATACACAAGGTCCGTTAATAGATTTAGGGAGGTCGTTAATGTAAATTAGAAACAAAAGGCAACCTATTACGCTATCCTGAGGAATAGATGCATTAACTGTTTTACTGTCCGATCTTATTTTAATTATTTCATTACTATTTTTATCGCAAATATTCGATTTCTATTATTTGTTCCCTATCTTTTATTATAGATATGAGGCAAACCATTTATGAGCTTTTCCTCGTATTTTTTTTTTTTTAATTAAAAATTTTTATTTCGGAACAATAACACAGGACAAGTTTGACAAATAAAACGATGGTAGCTGCAAAAGTATAAACTGTAGCGCAGCTAACAACGCCGTTCTCCAGATACAGAATGGAATGATGTTCCATATGATGTAATATAGAAACAAAAAAAAAATAGTCTAAAATATACAAAATAAAAGGTGTGATTTGGGATGTATTTTGACGTTGAGTTTATGTGGTGAGTGTATGGTGAATGGGTGTGTGGGTGAGTGACAGTGAGGTGTGCGAGGAGTGTTGTGGTTCTGCGTGTGAGGGAGTGATGAGTATTTTACACTTCCACGAGTTTCTCTGTTTCATCATAATTTTAAGATTTTAACCAGGAGTTAAGTTTCATTTTGCATTTGCTCCTATTCCTTGTAACTTATCTAATAGTATGTTAAATTTTACCTTGTCATAGGCTTTAGTCATATCCAGCAGCATACCTATGGCATAGTTTTTATTATTAATGATAGTTAAAGCCTCTTGTACGTATTTATAGACCGCTAACGTAGTAGACCTATTTTTACGGAAACCGTTTTGGCAGTCGTCAAGTATTTTGTACTTTTCGCAAAAAGAATAAAGGCGGTCACACATAGCCTTCTCAAAGATTTTAGATGCAGTTGGTAACAGCGCGATAGGGCGATAATTGTTAGGGTCGGTTTTTGAATTTTTCTTATGTATGGGTTTTATCAGAGCGTGCTTGAGTTGATTTGGAAAAATTCCTTCTTCAAATGATTGGTTAACTAGTTTATAAAATGGTAGGGTCAGTTCATCTGCACATTTCTTAAGTAGAAATGGGAGAAGTTCGTCTAATCCAAAGCTCTTTTTATTTCGTAGATTTTTTATTATTTTATTTATTTCATAAGGATCGACAGGGCTGAGAAACATAGTGTTTTCTGTGGGGCACACCACGGGAGCACCCTTTGCCAATAAAGGTTTTTCCCCAATTGAAGCAAAGAAGTCGTTGAAAATATTAGCTATTTGTTTAGGTTCAGTTATCAAATTATTGTTTTTATGTAATTTTATGTTAGTTTTTTCGCTTTTTATTTATTTGTTCTTTCGTTTATTATACTCCACATCGTTTTAACTTTATAAGTTGAATTTTTTATTTTGTTTATAAATTGTAGTTTTTTTGCTGTTTTAACAGATTGCTTTAGGGTTTTTTCATATTTTTTGTAATATTTTGATAATATGGGGTTGCTTGTTTTAGTGGTAAGTATTTTTAATTAAGTATTTTTATTTGGAAGATCACTAACGAAATAAGCCCCTTAGCCGAGCGCGAGGGAGAGGCAATCTCTGCGCTCCCACGCCCCTAGCCACCGCAGGAGACTCCCCGGGCGTCAGGAGTCAATTGCGGATTCCATCGTAGGCACGGGCTTGCGGGTGGCAACAATGGGTAGCTCGCCGTCCGTTAAGGACCAGGCTTGTGTCGACGGTGCGTTGTGTTCCGCGCGCGCCTCAAAAAGATGTCAGCATTTTTGATGGGGTCAGCTTGGACCGATGCCTGCCAAGGTCACGGATTTGTTCGAAAGAGTTACCGTGGCCCTGGCATAGGCAACTGAAGGAACATGGGTGAGTTTTAGTCAGTAAAACTCTTCCACCCAGAGCGGGAGACGTCATTAGAAGATTCCCACCCAAAAAAAAACTTAGTGTAAAGCAGGGCTTGGTAACGTTACCAAATTCACACTATAAGCATCGTTAAGTAACGTTATTTTCATAAAGTTAATTTTTTAACGGTAACACGGGTAACGATACTTTGGTATTGAATCAATAAAATAACGTTACAAATTAACGTTACAAGTATCGATAATTTTATCGTTACTTAATGCGTTGTTGTCAACCCGCGCAACCTAAGAGGCGCCCCGCGGCGCGGGCGGGAGCGGTGCTCTACAGAACGGCAACATCGCCAATCAAACGATGCAAGCTAGTTGCAACTAAAATTTAAACTAAATGCGCAGTAGGTACGGTTTCACAAACGAGGCGTGCGGAAGGTAACGGATTTAGTCTCAGTAATTTTGATTCACTGATAAAAATAAATCGAATATATTATCTTTATATGTAATTTAACAACAGTGCTTCCACAATGACTTAAATTTAGATGTGATAAAACATCCAACATATTATATGTATAGGTACTTGAATATGATGAATCGTATAAATCAGCATTGAAATTGTTTGAAATGTGACTATATTGGAAAAAAAATTAAGCATTAAATCTGTCTATTAACCACAAACCATTTCAATAACGAATTATATTATTTTAAGTTATACGAAGACTTTTTTTTAATAAATCGAAATAGGAAGTCTCATAACTTTTCATTTTGATGCTACATTTCCTTATAATCTTCTTATAAATAATTATTCATTAAACCCTTGCCCATTACACTGTTGACTGGCCTGTTAGTCAAGTGGTTAGTGACCCTAAATGCAAAGACTGAGGTCGTGGGTTCGATTCCCACCCAGGACAAATAATTGTGTGATGAGCACAATCATTTGTTCTGTGTCTGGGTGTAATTTATCTATAATATGTATGTATTTAGAAATATTTAAGTATATTTATCAGTTGTCTGGTTACCATAGTACAGGCTCTGCCTAGTTTGGGATCAGATAACAGTGTGTTGGTTGTCCTAAGATATTTATTAAAAAAAAATAAAAAAATACAATGATTTGGTTCGTTTATTTACCTACTATATTATACATACTGTATCATTGAAAGTTTTAATCCCTTCGTCCACATGCTCTTTACATCAGCACCCTGAAGAATGTTTGCTCTTCTACTTCCTACTTAACTACTATTAAATAACAATTGCTCATGTGTATCATAAGCCATAAAGACACAAACAATCAATCAATCAACTCAGCCTATCGCAGGTCACTAATGGACATAGGCCTCTCCCATGTTGCGCCACAACACCCTGTCCTCCTTCCTAAGGTCGTCGGTCCATTTAGCTGGGGCATCCCACACTACGCTTGCCGATAAGCGGTCTCCACTCCAGCCCCCCTAGTCGAGTTACAACCGTTTCGTGTCGAATTCCGTTCTCCAATCGGTAACGCCTCGGTGTCAGCAATTGTAGAAAACGATAAGTTGGTAGCCATGTTGACGCGCCTGAGTCGTCCGATCGTTCTACAAGGTGCCGATTCTGTTGTACACCGAACTAAACTAACTAAACTATCTCTAAAATTCCTTACTTTTGGGTATGAGAATTTTAACGCTATTCTGCAAGAAAAAATCTCTAAATTTAAAAATTATTTTGACACGACCAAAAACGAATTTGACAATCAACGTGGTTTTTTTTTCTTTTGGTTTAGCAACGTGGTACTTGTATGCGCTACGCAATTAATTTTTTAGAGACGAAGGCGCGCGCAAGGGGGCAGCCTGGACGTGTTTTATATGGAATTTTTCACTTTTTGTTTAAAAATATAAAAAAAATATTACCCACGTGTTGAGATTTATATGTTCCGGGGTTAACAAAGGGGGTCGAAAATTTCATTATTTTTGCGATAGGACACGCCATTTTCGAGATATAAGCAAAATAAAAAATACAGCACTGTTTTTGCACGTGAAGGCGTGGCGTTGGTGTGAACTTTTGTTCATGACCACTAGTTTTATTCCACACCTTTTTAATCGCGATTAAAAATAGTCAGATTTAGTCAAAATAAATTATTATAATCAACATTTTTGGTGAAAACCGGCAAACTCAGAATAGCAAAATTGTAATTTTTACTAAACTAATAACTCAGTGCAATCTTAGTGCTGTCAAACTAAAGTATAGTTAAGTTATAATAGGAAATCGTCGTTTGACAGGAATAAACCAAATTTTAATGATTTTTAGTTTAGTTTAGAGAATTTTGTACAACAGAATCGGCACCAATGTCTTTAGAAAAACGACATTATAATAAAGGATGTAGCATTGAACATTGTAGAAACGATAACAATTCATTATATCATTTTGAATGATGTGAACTTGGCTACGAATTTTCTATTCGTTTGTTCTAACCACGTGACTTAACGTTGAGATAATTTAATTCCCATACATTTGATTAGTTTTCGTCTAGCGATAACGATTGTAGATTATCAACTTGGCTAAGGGTTCTGCCCCCTAGCCAGTGCCAGTCAATTCGACATCGTTGTAGAGAGGCCAGAACTGCCCATATTTCAATGGAGTCGAAGGCTTCCTCGTAGTCCATAAATGCCGTACACAGCGGCTGATTGTACTCCTCGGTCTTCTGTACAATTTCCCGAATAGTATGGATGTGGTCTACGATACTAAAGCCTTTTCGAAAACCGGCTTGTTCTGGCGGCTGGAACTCGTCAAGTCTCCTGGCGAGACGGTTCATGACGACTCTCGAAAACAGCTTGTACACGTGGGTCGAAGTGAGATGGGTCTGTAGTTCTTCAACAAGGTTTTATCACCTTTTTTGAAGAACAGAAATACCGCACCTCTGCTCCACGCTTCGGGCGTTGTACCCTCTTGGATGACGAAGTTAAAGAGACTCGCGAGCTCTCTCAAGACTGGAGTCCCACCCGCTTTAAGGAACTCTGGCGTTATTCTGTCATCCCTAAGTGCCTTGTTGTTCTTTAGCCGCCCTAATCTCGCACTGGTCGACATCCGGGATATCCTCCGTGTAGTGGCGCGTTAGTTCGTCTCGATGGTCATCCGCACTATGTTCCACTTGTTTTGCTGTCCGTGTTAAGTATAGGTACCCGTAAAAATCCTCGACTTCCGCGAGTATCTCGGACTTCGAAGTCACGATCCTGGCATCCCCAGTTCTATGTTTCGTCAGATAAGACCTTCCCAGTTGCTGAGCGAACACTTTAGATCTTCGGTTCTGCTCAATCGCGACCCCAATATCGCGGGTGTTGGAGCACCGAAGGTAGCATCGCGTCAGTTTTCTGATCTTTAAGTTTAAGGCCCTCTTATCTGACGAAGACGGCTGCGTGGATGGCAACTCTCGTCTTTCCCTAATACTTCCGAGAGTCTCCGAGGAAAGTTTGGACACCTTAATTTTCCGCTGCGACGAGAAAACTCTGCGGGAAACGTCTCATAGTGCCTTGACCAACCCGTCGGCCTTCGTCAACAGTGCCAGTCGTTTCCAGTAGGGCGAATCGATTTTGAAGTTCCAATTGAAATTTTTCGGATCCTAGAGCGGCTTGGAGCGGCGTAGGTCGGAGAGTAGGCCTCATCATGCGGATTCTCTCAGCTAGAAAATTGATATTTAGATTGCCTCGGACAAGTCTGTGATCCCTTCCGGTATTAAACCTACTGATCACCGAGACATCTCTAAATATGTGCTTCTTATCCGTCATGATGAAGTTTATCTCGTTCCTTGTCACGTGATCGGGGCTCTGCCAGGTCCACTTCCTATGGGGTTTCTTTTCGGAAAACGAATTCATCAAATAGAGCCCCTGCGACTCTAGAAAGTGGACCAGCATTTGTCCCCTGTGATTTCTGCGCCCGACACCGAAGGGTCCGACTCTCGATTCGCCACGTTCCTGTAATCCCACTTTGGCCTTGAAGTCCCCCATAACAACGTTGTAGTGGGCCTTAGTTGCACAGTGCATTGCGTTGGCAATATCCTCGTACATGACCTCGGCTGTGTCGTCAGAGCATGTTGAAGTCAGCGTATATACCTGTATCACTTTCAGGTAGTACCTGCCAGTGAGTTTTAGTACAAGGTACGCTACCCGTGTCGACACACTACTGATTTCCACAACGCTGTTAGTGAGTTCCTTGTTGACTAGAAAGCCGACACCACCGTGGGAGAGCTGATCACCTTCGCGGAAGCAGAGTACATGGCCTGACTCCAGAGTTATCGTATCCTCCCCCTGTCTTCGGACTTCAGATAACCCCAGAATATGCCAGTTAATGCGTCCTAACTCTACCCCTAGTTCGGCAAGGTGATGATCTAGCCTCATCGAACGTCCATTATACGTAACCAGATGTAGTCGTCGTTGGTAGCCTTTTTTTTTAACTTGGAGACATGCTCATGCATACTGCACTACCACGGGGAGATAGTGCAGTTATGTGGGACTACAACCCACTAAAACTCCACGGTATCCTCCTGTGCTGCTTGTAGCGGGAACACGGGCACGTAATGTTTCCGCGAACCTGCCGCGGCTGTCCGTCACCGGACCCTCCTCTGGGGGATAAGGTACCCCTATTTACGGCGCGCCAGAACACACATAGCACGCCGTGACCACCTCAGGGGCCAATAAGCACATTGCCGCCAGACGACCCCGTGTATGGCACCCTTGGTCCCCCTGCTGCGACGAGTCCGGACTGCGGCCCTGCCGCCTACCACTTTTCGGCCGCAAAGGATAGGGAGAGTGGCTAACGCTATACCGACACTCCTCCTCCCCTGCGGCCCCACCGCGTCCGCCATCGGACGGTGGCGACCCCGTTCAGGCCGCGGAAGGTAGGGAGAGTGGCGCACCTCAATACCAACACTCCTCTTCCACCGCGGCCTCCAACCCTCAGCCGCGATGCCGCAGATACTAGTACATCGCGGCCCACCTCAATTGCGATGTCGACAAACGACACCGCAACCTACGTGTTGGCCGCTACGTCGTCGGCTTTGGGAGGAAAAGCCCTAACGAGCGGCCCCTCCTTGGGTTCCTCTTAGCTTCACCGTGGGTGTCCAAACCACGGCTACTGAGCCCCCCCGCCTCGACAATGCGGGAACCCACTAGGGGGGAGGGGGGTCGTTGGTAGCCTGCCGTAACCCGGAGATACTTCTTACCCCCCATCCCGCCGTTACCGTGACCGCTACCTTGACCAGGAATAGCGGGACCACCGAGTACTGGCATTTGGCAACTGGCGTTATTTTGGCACTTTATCCATGGTGAGGTTTAATGTGTAGTCACCACGCTGGGCATGCGAGATGGTGACCGCAGAGCCAATCCTTTCGCAGCGATGACGCTGCTGCCCGCCATCGCTCTGGAATATTTAGGTTGGCTTGTTGGATGGTTATACCGCCAGTAGCCGGTCGCCAGCGCCTCGTCTTTCAATGGCAGGGTTGTACTGTGTGCAGGTGAGGTTGACTTTTGGGGAGTCCGGTTGTTGTGTGCTCCCCTTTAAACCCCAAACACACAAACGCTCGAAAAGTATTACCCTCCTTACTGCCGCCCATTAACTAGACCGCAAAGCAAAAATTAAACATATCGATACCGGAAATTACAATTGTCGTAAAGGACAAAACACGAGTTTTCAGTAAAGCCAAGAACAAAAAAAAAATTGTTTTTGTCTAATATCTTTTTCAAATAAGGTACTATATTCATGATGTCAAAAGAAACCCTCACTATTTTTTCGTGTTCTATCCATAAAAATTAACAAAATAAACCAAACTTAATTACTGCCGAAAATGAGAGTCCATTACAGCCCAAAAAAAATTACTAAAATACTTTACAGCCACGAAAAATTGGTTATGATAAAGTCAGATGTATCTTAAAGGACTAATCTTGATCATCAATGGATAGTACAAGTCAATTAAACCGGAGACTTAGGGGGTAAAAGGAACAAAAAACCTAAAGTTCTAAATAGAAATACCTACAATAGGTAGTAAAACCAACTGAAATAAAAAGTATTTTTATTATTTTTTATTTATTATTCAAATATTTAGTAAAAAAGTAACCAAAATATTATTCTAATAGGAACTCAAAATTTAAACAAAATGTTTTGCGCTATTACGTTATTACGTTTTATTTATAATTGTGTTGTGATGAAAGGTTTTGTTACTAATTTGGACATTTTCCTGTTTGGGGCAAACTCTAGTTGTTTTTAACAACCTCAAATGTTATTTGAAATTTTTGCGAATGTAGTTGATTTGTCAGAAAATCAAAAGAACGAATTGAAACAATTCGGTGAGACTTATTTGTGCTCGTTGAGGAACAAATGGATCTCGTGTAATCGCACGAGACATACATTCATAAAAAAAGTATGAGACATGGCTGCAATAGGACATACAATGGCCTGAGGTCGTGAGGGAAAAGGTAACCCCTTCTGTAGTGTTAGTAGAACAGCAACCATGTTCCAGATCTGACTTCGCTATAAATGAGGGTACATCAACATCCTGTGGACCGGAAACGTGCAGTGTTGGAATATCAACATCAGTTGTGAGTCCCATAAAACTATTTGTAAAGTTAAGCCCGCTACAGAAGAGTGGAAGAGCTCCTAACGTACAGCACTGAAAGTCTTGCTCATGCAATTGGTTTAAAAGCACAAAATAAGAATGTAGCAGATATCATTAAACTAGTCCCGGAGCATCCCGAAGAAGCTACAGAAATAAAGGAATTGTTAAAGGCATAGGAAACTATGCCCATATATTCTGCAGATAAAGCTTTAGGTATTTTGACTTTATTGAAGCTTTCGAAGTGGCAGTATATAACATTAAGATCTTGTGCAAACAAAGAAGGATTACCATTGTATCTTCCTTATACAGCTATCCTTGAAGCGAAGAAGAACTGCTATGCGCCAAAAGATGCCATAGAAATCACGGAAAGAGGGGTTAAACTAAAACTCCAAGCTATTTTGAACAAAACTGTGGCTAGACTTGGAACATTCCTACGTGTTTAATCTCCACTAGATGGCAAAGAATTAATACTTATATGCAAGTGGGGTTTTGATGGAAGAAGGTCAAACGACCTATTTACACATAGAATGATAACCTGAAACAGGACATGAAATACTTCGACAAAACTGGATTTCCTTGTCGATACAAAAAAAAAAAAAACAGAAACTGATAGCAGCGAGAACTCAGAAGACGACCAAGAAAACAACAACACGGAACATAGCGAAGCCTTGACATAGAAAAGAGCCAAGCAAACGATTAACACCACCAAAAGATGCATCGGTGAAGCTCTACCTGGATCAACATGCCGGTGACGACGTGAAAAGATGCCCTCCTGTAGACAAATATCACTCTTCTCTCCACTAGTCCAATGCTTACTTAAGGCTGCATAGTCGGTAGGCTCGTAATCCTTTCCTATCCTAAGGGCACGTCTTCCCTACCATTACATTACAGCGCCCGCCGGTCTACTTCTTGATATGCCATGGCCTATGTAGCACCATGAATCATAAGGCTTCAAAGGCTAGTGCAAATCTTGAGGTTCATTCGATTAATGGAGTCTGGTCAAACCACGCTGGGATCAGTGCAATTCATTTCATTTCATATGCAAGTGGGGTTTTGATGGTGCTTCAGAGCAAAGTTTATATAAGCAAACTATGGCAGAGGATGACGATTCTAGCATTTTTATATGTTCGTTTGTGCCTCTGCGCTTAGTTTGTGGCGAAGAATCCAGAGCCATCTTCCACAATGTTCTGCAGATCAATATATTTTAAGTTTTCAAACGAAAAAAAGTTGAACATTGTTGAAGAACAGGCTACGATTGGAAACGAGATTGAAGACCTGTAGCCTTCTATTATGGGAAGCCATTATGTTAAGTACTCGATGCTTATGACCATGATTGATGGCAAAATCACTTCCCATCTATCAAATACCTCATCTCAGACTTGTGATATACGTAAAGCAGCTCCTACGAAAATGAATAAGTTAGAGGTCTTTTTTGTGTTTGGGAAATCATCAACTGACGTCTCCCGCTCTGGGCGGAGCGGAAGGGCGTGTCATTATAACTCAGCCATAGTCACGGTGATTAACAAATGAGGTATTTAGTAACATCAGTTTTCAGTCACTTGATAATCACCAAGATTATGACTGATTATGAAATTTTGTAAAAAAAAAGTATTTGATTAATAATGTATTTAATTATTCTCATCAAAAAAGTCATACGTAGGCTATTAACTAACGATAGTACAAGTAAATCGATGGTCAACTTCGTTTGACCATGGTGCCGATTCCCTTGTTCACAAACTAAACTAAATTTAAGTTCAGTACATCTTCTTCTTTGTATTTCATTAAGAAGAGGACAAAAGAAAATTTTAGTTTAGTCCTGTCAAATTAATCAGCGCTCCATACAAGTTTAGACGTGATTAAAAACTTGCCTACTAAAATTACGTCAATTTACGTCAAGCGCTGATTAATTTGACAGGACTAAACTAAAATTTATCTTCTGTCCTTTCCTTAATGAAATAGAAAGAAAAAGATGCACTGAACTTAAATTTAGTTTAGTTTGTGAATAAGGGAATCGGCACCCATGTCAAAGATTTTTAAAATCAGCTATCGAAAATTCAAAAATTTGGTTCTCGCGAAGCGGCACTGAAAGATGTATGAATTTGATGTCACCTTGATCGCCGTGTATGGTACAATATCTTATGTGACCACCAGCCCTTCAGTTCCATTCAGTTTCAAATAAATTAACTTAAATGTATACTCCCATACAAAAAAAAAAACTTAAAACTTTTTGTTCTCACGCGTGAAGTTACTAATACGTGGAGTAACTAAGCTTCCATACGTTAATATTACATAAAGGTATGTATACCAGACACATCGCGTTTTTTTTTAAATTCCTGACTTCGAGTTTCTATGAGTAAGGAGCTCGTCAGATCACTGTGCGCCTTCGGCAATAAGAACGAAACAAAAACTTTAATTGTGTTTTTGTTAAAATTAAGGTCGTATAAAATAAAACAAACGTTCTTTACGTCGTAATTACATAAGTTAAAACAAAGCATAGATTTGGTCGTAAGGGTTTCGATTATCAAATAACATGTTTACGACCTTTTGATTTGTAATAATAATTATTGTTTTAATGTCGTATAAAAAGTTTAATGCAAAAATGAGGATTACGACCTCTTGAATAATTGAAACATGACTTTACGCTCCCCTATTGAAAATTATTTTTGCGATACATCCCAAATAGTAAAACAAAATCGCGCTAGAGCTGTTGGAAAGCTCGGTCGTATCTAAGGGACTTTTTTTTAAAGATAGATTTTTTTAAAATATACCAATCGATAGAGCTTGCGACGCTGATTTCCAATATATATACATTATACAACTCATTTTCGGCAAAATGTCCTTTATGACAATTGAAATTTCCGGTATCGATATGATATACAGGGTGTCCAAGAACCTGGCGTCCAACTGGATTCCCACGATGCCCCAAGTTCTAACAGTACTCAGAAAAATATTTTAAAAAATCCACCCCATGTACTTACAGAATTATACTGATTTCAAAAAAAAAGGGGAAATGAGCACCCTGTGACATACTTTTGAATGCTGTGACTGCTAATGCTGATAATTTCGATATTTCTTGGAGGTTTTGTAATCTAGGGTATTGCTGTGTCTAAATAGAATGTAAAAATAAAGTACTTATTGTACCATTTTAAAATAAAATATTATTTTAACTAAAGGTGATATGGAAAACTATTGAATTTCGCAACTTTGACCGACTGTAGTGTAAAAAAAATGTACCAAAATAGTATGGCAAGTGACGTCAAATTTTGACGCGTTTATTCCTCTTTTTAAAAAGGTACAATACTTACACATTAATTTGAAAAAAAAAATTTTTGATAATATTTTTACTCAACAACCCAATTTTTACGATGTCTTACAGAATTCTTAGAAAGAAAAATTTACGACGAATTGAATCTAACCTCTAAAGAATTACTATTGTATGCTCATAAAAATAACAACAGGCCTCTCAAAAAACAGGTTAGACCGTAAGGGACGGTATGTGCATGCATCTCACCATAGTGATTCGTTATTACAACAGGAGGGAGCAAGACAGAAACTATCTTTGCGATTTGCTGGTTCTTCTTTATGGTACCCCATTATTCAGGTAAGAGTGAGGGAGAAAAAGGTTAGAGGTGCGAGTGAGATAGATAGTGACGCTATCTGGGATCGTGCTATTTAGGATAACAGTACGGTCAGTACGCGTCACTGCCTCCTGCCGTTACTACGCACCTCTCTCTTATTGTTACCATTGATCACGTACTACGATTTAAAGCTTTGTTTATTGGACTCGATTACTCTTTGTGCTCTGGACTTTGAAACGAACTCTTTACGACGACCTTTGCCTGTGTTTGGACAGTTTGTGTTTTGTGTGTGCTACCATGGCGACCTACACTCCGCAAGAATACGCAAATATGCACTACATTTATGGAGAATGTAGAGGTAATGGACGAGCTGCAGCGAGACTTTACAGAGAAAGGTATCCGAGGGCTACGCGATATCCCGACCATCGAGTTTTCATTAATGTGCACAGATCACTATGTGACGGGCGGTTCCCCAATCAAGTAGCTGGTGAAGGACGACCCGTAAATGACTTCATACGCGATGAAGTTTTAGAGGCGGTGTCGGCAAATCCAAGCATCTCTGTGCGAGGAATAGAAGCTGATACGGGGATACCGAAGAGCACAGCACACAGTATTCTCCAAAAAGAAGAATATCATCCGTACCACGTACAGCGAGTGCAAAGTCTTTTACCTCGAGACTATCCGAGCCGAGTCGCGTTTTGTGAAACAATCCTGCAAAAACATCGAGAAGACGAAAACTTTATCGACAAAATTTTGTGGTCAGATGAATCAACATTTAAGAAGGATGGCTACATGAACCTACACAACTTGCACGAGTGGCATGTGGAAAATCCGCACTTGATGCGAGAAGATAGATCCCAGTACCGGTTCAAAGTGAACATGTGGACCGGTATTCTCTGTGGGAATATTATTGGTCCATTTGAGATGCCCGAGAATTTGACTGGCGAATCATATTTAAATTTTCTTCAAAATGATTTGCCAAACTTACTAGAAGAGACCCCACCAGATATGTGGTTCCAACACGACGGCTGTCCAGCACATTTTCGCGTATCCGTTAGAGAGTTTTTGGACGAGCAATACCCGAACAGGTGGATTGGGCGATCAGGAACAATCCCGTGGCCAGCCCGCTCACCTGACTTAAATCCGCTGGATTTTTTTTTCTGGGGAACTATGAAGGAGCTCGTTTATGCGAAGCCCATTAATGACATCGCTGACCTTCGTGAGAAGATAACACAAGCAGTGCAGGTGATACGTCAAAAAAGTTACTCGCGAAACATAAAGCGGTCCTTTTTAAGGAGAGTGAGAGCTTGTATTGCCGCGGGTGGTCAACATTTTGAACATTTATTGTAATAAAATATCTTTAAACTAACATTCTTTGCTTTTATTCTACTGGGAACCCATCTACCTGTGTGTATTTCCTTCTTGCTCACTCTTGGAACCGAAGTAAATAATAGTAGTAACATAACAGTTTCTAAGATAAGAAAGGGTCCGACAGTTACCGTTAGTAGGTAGGCACTTCGTAAAAATTGGGTTGTTGAGTAAAAATATTATCAAATTTTTTTTTTTCAAATTAATGTGTAAGTATTATACCTTTTTAAAAAGAGGAATAAACGCGTCAAAATTTGACGTCACTTGCCATACTATTTTGGTACATTTTTTTTACACTACAGTCGGTCAAAGTTGCGAAATTCAATAGTTTTCCATATCACCTTTAGTTAAAATAATATTTTATTTTAAAATGGTACAATAAGTACATTTTTTTTACATTCTATTTAGACACAGCAATACCCTAGATTACAAAACCTCCAAGAAATATCGAAATTATCAGCATTAGCAGTCACAGCATTCAAAAGTATGTCACAGGGTGCTCATTTCCCCTTTTTTTTTGAAATCAGTATAATTCTGTAAGTACATGGGGTGGATTTTTTAAAATATTTTTCTGAGTACTGTTAGAACTTGGGGCATCGTGGGAATCCAGTTGGACGCCAGGTTCTTGGACACCCTGTATGAGCGAAAAATGTATGACGTATGTCATGCAATAGAAGGTTAAAGAAAAATTTAGGTAGGTATAGGATTTATTTACATCAGGATCCTGAATCAGATCCACTATTATCATTACAATGACGGCGAAAATATTCTTCCGTGTCCGTTTCGGTTTCTGGAGCAAAATTAGGTACCCTTTTTGACATTTTAATAAAGTAAAATAATGTACGTAATTCCGAAAACGTTGCGCAGCGCAAGTATTTTTGATTTGAATACCAACGCGATCAACCAAACCAGTACTGCATTAATGTAGACGAAAGAAAGAGATGAAAGAAAATAACTTTATTTAACGGTACTTTTCGTATGCATTTGGTAACGTTATCAAACCCTGGGCGATGGTAACGTTACTATTTACCGATAAAATCTTCGATAACGTTAAGTCAGTTTACCGGTAAAACATATGCCAAGTATCGTTACCAAGCATAACGTTACCTCTACTAATAACGTTATCTCCGTTCGATGAAAGTAACGATACCAAATTTTTAACGTTATTCAAAGCCCTGGTGTAAAGAGCTATGTTTTTTGACAAAGTTATCTAAACTAGCAGTGAGTATTCTTTCAACACCTTATACTTCTGTCACAACAGAAAGGCTTTTTAAACTACACATAAAAATTCACAGACAAAAAAATGTGACGACAGAAAAAGCGGCAATACTTACATTTATTCAATTCTAATTGGTTTATTTTGAATGACTGAAGTGATAATTTTCTGACGAACTCTATTCATGATTGATCGAAATTATTGGAAATATAGGCTTTTTAACTGTTAAAGTACGGTACACAACTTCTTTTTTTTAATTTAAATTAATTTCAATCTTTTTCTTTGTAAAATAACAAAAGTTTCGTTAATGAAACTTGAAATAGTATTTATCCGCTGTTTTAGATAAATACTCAGTAAAAGCGGGTATTTATCGAGAATTTATCCATTTTGAGTATTTATCCGGATAAAATCCCAACACTATGTGTGACTTTACTGTAAACTAAATAAGTTACCAGCGAGACAAGGTGCGGAGGGGTATACCTACGCGTTGCAACTTTCTGTGTATTATTATCGTACTCTGTGGTTGCGACGCCGGAGTGACACCGCTCAGTGTTTTGTGATTACTGTCCTTCCTACTCGCTTGTCTCCGTTCGTATCGGAATCGAACATCGGCTGCATATCGCTGCTGCGGCGCCGTAGGCATAGCAACAACGTTGCAAAGTTACACTACCTTTGTAGCACTGCAATGTATTGTATGGAGAAACGGGGTGCTGCGAACGGGATTTGGTTACATGAAGGCACAACAAAATATCCTGCAAAAAACCCTTTTTTTGTGCCTAGGAAATCATCAAATGATGTCTCCAGCTCTGGGCTCAGCGGGAGGGCGTGTCAATCTTTTACTGACTAAAACCTACCTGTGTTCCTTCAGTTGCCTTTGTACCAGGGCCACGGTGACTCTTTCGAACAAATCTCGCGACCCTGCAGCTAAATACCTGATAGACGTTTATAGTATCAGGATACGATTCTACCTTAGTCTGTGGGTTCTACTTTGAAAATTCATTAAAATTCCTGAACGAACTGTGTCAACTGTCAGTACTGTCACTATCGTATCTCAGGTTGTCACTGTCAAAGCGCACGCTTTCATTGATTTCTTTAACTTATTTTTCATTGAATTCGTTTGATTTTGCTACCTTTTCGTAGCAAATTCAATATTTATAACTTATTTAACTACAAATCTACTCTGTTGTGTGGTTGAAATTGTGTTATAATGGGAAAGGCTAAAAAGTTCAAACCGTCTCAAGTTGGGAAGAATGTAGCTTTAGCAGATCAAATCGAATCAGTGAACTCGGTAAAAAATAAAAACAGAAGCAAAGAAAGGAACAGACAAGATGATGACGAAGAAGTAAGTCTGTAACTTGATAATCAGAACATCTATGATACTCGAACGTCAATCACGAATTCACAATCCGAAAGTATTATATCAAAAATGAATCTTTTGTTTGACTGTTTGTGTTAATGATACATACATAACTTTATTTTTATCTATTCTTCAGTTCGTAAACGCAGAGTTGTCCAAAAAAATCTTAAAAGCCGCAAGAAGGCAACAAGCTGAATTAGGGGATGCTGAAGAAGGCCCATCCCCAGCAAAACATGTGACACTTCCTGCAACATTTAAAGGTGAGCTATGTGTTAGTAAAATAAGAGCTTTTAAAAACAGCTGAGGTATAGTGGAATAAAATTGGTGTGCAGTCCACAGAAGAATATAGAAAACTTTATTTCTTGACTTTAAATTGCTTCTATATTTTTTTTCTGCAAGGGAATACCAGCAACAAAATTAAAGAAACAATAATTTCTTCTGACAGATGCAGATTCTGATGATGATACTGGATCAGATAGAGATGACTTGGAGCCGGACACATATTACGATAATGTAGAAATTAACGAAGAAGATGAAGAAGCACTTAGAAGGTTCATGTCAGCTAAACCAGAGAGAACTCGCACCCTAGCGGATATTATACAAGAAAAGATTACTGAGAAGCATACTGAACTACAGACTCAGTTTTCGGATGTTGAAACATTAAAGTTACAAAACATTGATCCAAGGTAAGTTGTATTATGAGTATTTTTTTCTTAAGAAAATATGTTTCTTACAAAAAATACAGCATATGGTAACTGTTCTTCAGTAACTGATCAACTGACATTTTTTTCAGAATAAAAGCAATGTATGAAGGTGTCAGAGATGTATTGCAAAAGTACAGATCTGGAAAACTGCCAAAGGCATTCAAAATGGTTCCACACTTACAGAACTGGGAACAAATATTATACATCACAGAGCCAACCACCTGGTCAGCTGCAGCTATGTACCAAGTAAGTTTATGAAATGGTTATTTTGTTACTATACTCCATTTGTTTAGGTAGTTAACTAAATGTAAACAATCTTAACATGTCTTTTATCTAAAAAACTGTCTAAAAATTGAATCTAAAAATGTTTACAATTAGGTATTTACTTAAACCGATGTTAGGTAAGTAACTTAATTTAAATAATATTTGTTGGTCTTTTATACGATTTATTTTATATAAAAAGACATATCAAGATTGTTTACCTTTAGTTAACTACCTAAACAAATGGAGTATAGCAATGTTCTACTGTGGTGGGGAAATCATTTTTCTGAAATGCTTTGATAACTAAATATTAGTTATAGCAGTGTGAGATCAAAGTCCAACAATTGGTATGAGGCTGAGTGTCAGCACTTTCTGAATGTTACAATTAGATGAGACAGTCCCCCAAATCACTCATATTTCACCACTTCCTAGCGCTTGCTTTGGGAAGAAATGGTGCAACTCTCCAGCAGCACAGCTGTCTGTTTAGTTACTAGAACTTGATTCTAGACAGTAAATAGTATCCATGCAATATGTATAACATCATGATTTTTTTTGCCATATATTGGCACATGCCAACATGTGCCAATCATATGGCAAAAAAATAAACTTAACAAAATATGTAAAACTATACTCAAGTAGAAATTAAATCGTAAAGAAAACTTTAAAAAGTCCTCTAGGGATAAAGGGTATGCCTACTTACATTGTGTTTTTATAAGCAGTCAAGAAAATTCTGTTGTTTGCTGTTTGTTAGTTGTTGTAAATTTATAACACTACACCTTTCTGTGTTCAAAACTCAATATTTTTTCTAGGCTACCAGAATTTTTGCGTCGAACTTGAAAGAGAAGATGGCACAGCGATTTTATAATTTAGTACTGCTTCCTCGTGTGCGCGATGACCTTGCTGAGTATAAAAGATTAAACTTTCATTTATACCAAGCATTACGTAAAGCGCTCTTCAAGCCTGGCGCTTTCATGAAGGGTATACTATTACCCTTATTAGAGGTAACTTTAAATTTAAATTTTATCTATAGGAATGATGAACTTGACTTTGACTAATTATTTGTGGCATTTTAGGCCGGAGATTGCACGTTGCGTGAAGCCATCATAGTGGGATCAGTGTTGGCACGTAACTCAGTTCCGGTGTTGCATTCCAGTGCAGCAATGTTAAAGATAGCAGAAATGGATTACACTGGAGCTAGTTCCATATTTTTAAGAATACTCTTCGACAAAAAATATGCATTGCCATACAGAGTCGTAGATTCCGTTGTTTTTCACTTTATAAGGTGAGGATATGTAATTGTTTTATTTAAGCCTGAAAATGAACACAGTTTAAGGGGAATCGTATTTAATAAAAGCTCCTGTGAAACAATATTAAAACCATAGGTTCTCCAAATCACCACTGTTATTTGGGTATTCCTTTGAAGACAAACTGCTACTGATTTTATTTGTAGACTAGCTAAAACAATATGCCCTAATATGTGTACGAAAATCTAGTAACTTTTGTTCTTTTCAGATTTCAAAGTGAACATCGCAATTTGCCAGTTCTGTGGCATCAGTCTCTGTTAACATTTGTTCAACGTTATAAAGCTGACATATCTACGGAACAGAGAGATGCCCTTTTGGAATTACTCAGGAAACAGTCCCATCCTACAGTCACCCCGGAGGTATCATAAAATTAATTATATAAAGTAACAAAATTTTTAAGAATAATAGATTTCCATAGATGTTTAGGTCCTTTACTGTTGCAATTGTCAAATTTTCTGAGTGTTTCATTGTTTATTTACAGATCCGAAGGGAATTACAGGCTGCTAAATGCCGAGATATTGAAGTCAATGAATCAGTAACAAGTGCAATGGTGGTTGAATAAATGTTAATTTTTACAAAATAAAATTTAAATCAATATTATTTTATTTTCTTTACAAAATATTTATCAACAAGTTAAAAAGACAAATGCGCTTCAGAATATCCTTAAAATCATATCCTTAAATTGTTCATATTTTGGATTTTTATTGGCCTATCAATTTGACTGGTCACCAAATGTATAGGTGGTATAACCGATGATCCACATTCACATTTTCTCCCCGAAATATAGTCAAATGAGCCAATTCTATTGTTACATTTCTGGCAGTGCAGTTTGCCCTTAGTCCACTCCTCCTTTTCGACTTTTACTCTAATCCATTCAGGAACTTTGTCGTCACTGACGTATATGAACCTTTTTATATCATAACTTTCACATTTTTTAGGATCACATGTAGAATTGTCCAGGATACACGTATCATCAAATATTATGTGGCGGCATTTGTGGCACTTTATTGGTTGTGAACTCATATTTCATCGCTTAATATGTTGTTTCTTGTAAGACTGTACAGTAGCGTTTATAAATTAAATAAAAATCAATTCGCAAAGAAACATTGAATCACATGGCTTTAAAATCTGACAACTGATTGACATTGACATTATTGACCACAGAACATATATACTTGTTATTGACACTCATGAGGAACTGGGTTGCCAATGGCAATTTATTAAATTCCCCAGTGATACCGAAAAAATAAAAACACTCGCAGTCGCAAGTCACTCACGTATCTAACTAGTTTTCAATTAATGTTGACACAAAATTAAACTTAAACAAAACAATGGCGGCTTGTTTACGATAAACCGTTTTGTCCGTATTCAAGCCGTCGTTACTTTTAATTAAGAGAAAATGATAACTCACTTCTATGAATTGAGTTATGATTTTAAGTGGTTGAGGAACGATAACAGTCAAGTATTGGTGCCGATTCTGTTGTACAAAATTCTCTAAACTAAAAATCACTAAAATTTGGGTTATTTCTGTCAAACGACGGTTTCCTATTCTGAAATAGACTAAAGTGACACAACTTAACTATACAGGGTGTCCAAGAACCTGGCGTCCAACTGGATTCCCACGATGCCCCAAGTTCTAACAGTACTCAGAAAAATATTTTAAAAAATCCACCCCATGTACTTACAGAATTATACTGATTTAAAAAAAAAAGGGGAAATGAGCACCCTGTGACATACTTTTGAATGCTGTGACTGCTAATGCTGATAATTTCGATATTTCTTGGAGGTTTTGTAATCTAGGGTATTGCTGTGTCTAAATAGAATGTAAAAATAATGTACTTATTGTACCATTTTAAAATAAAATATTATTTTAACTAAAGGTGATATGGAAAACTATTGAATTTCGCAACTTTGACCGACTGTAGTGTAAAAAAAATGTACCAAAATAGTATGGCAAGTGACGTCAAATTTTGACGCGTTTATTCCTCTTTTTAAAAAGGTATAATACTTACACATTAATTTGAAAAAAAAAATTTTGATAATATTTTTACTCAACAACCCAATTTTTACGAAGTGCCTACCTACTAACGGTAACTGTCGGACCCTTTCTTATCTTAGAAACTGTTATGTTACTACTATTATTTACTTCGGTTCCAAGAGTGAGCAAGAAGGAAATACACACAGGTAGATGGGTTCCCAGTAGAATAAAAGCAAAGAATGTTAGTTTAAAGATATTTTATTACAATAAATGTTCAAAATGTTGACCACCCGCGGCAATACAAGCTCTCACTCTCCTTAAAAAGGACCGCTTTATGTTTCGCGAGTAACTTTTTTGACGTATCACCTGCACTGCTTGTGTTATCTTCTCACGAAGGTCAGCGATGTCATTAATGGGCTTCGCATAAACGAGCTCCTTCATAGTTCCCCAGAAAAAAAAATCCAGCGGATTTAAGTCAGGTGAGCGGGCTGGCCACGGGATTGTTCCTGATCGCCCAATCCACCTGTTCGGGTATTGCTCGTCCAAAAACTCTCTAACGGATACGCGAAAATGTGCTGGACAGCCGTCGTGTTGGAACCACATATCTGGTGGGGTCTCTTCTAGTAAGTTTGGCAAATCATTTTGAAGAAAATTTAAATATGATTCGCCAGTCAAATTCTCGGGCATCTCAAATGGACCAATAATATTCCCACAGAGAATACCGGTCCACATGTTCACTTTGAACCGGTACTGGGATCTATCTTCTCGCATCAAGTGCGGATTTTCCACATGCCACTCGTGCAAGTTGTGTAGGTTCATGTAGCCATCCTTCTTAAATGTTGATTCATCTGACCACAAAATTTTGTCAATAAAGTTTTCGTCTTCTCGATGTTTTTGCAGGATTGTTTCACAAAACGCGACTCGGCTCGGATAGTCTCGAGGTAAAAGACTTTGCACTCGCTGTACGTGGTACGGATGATATTCTTCTTTTTGGAGAATACTGTGTGCTGTGCTCTTCGGTATCCCCGTATCAGCTTCTATTCCTCGCACAGAGATGCTTGGATTTGCCGACACCGCCTCTAAAACTTCATCGCGTATGAAGTCATTTACGGGTCGTCCTTCACCAGCTACTTGATTGGGGAACCGCCCGTCACATAGTGATCTGTGCACATTAATGAAAACTCGATGGTCGGGATATCGCGTAGCCCTCGGATACCTTTCTCTGTAAAGTCTCGCTGCAGCTCGTCCATTACCTCTACATTCTCCATAAATGTAGTGCATATTTGCGTATTCTTGCGGAGTGTAGGTCGCCATGGTAGCACACACAAAACACAAACTGTCCAAACACAGGCAAAGGTCGTCGTAAAGAGTTCGTTTCAAAGTCCAGAGCACAAAGAGTAATCGAGTCCAATAAACAAAGCTTTAAATCGTAGTACGTGATCAATGGTAACAATAAGAGAGAGGTGCGTAGTAACGGCAGGAGGCAGTGACGCGTACTGACCGTACTGTTATCCTAAATAGCACGATCCCAGATAGCGTCACTATCTATCTCACTCGCACCTCTAACCTTTTTCTCCCTCACTCTTACCTGAATAATGGGGTACCATAAAGAAGAACCAGCAAATCGCAAAGATAGTTTCTGTCTTGCTCCCTCCTGTTGTAATAACGAATCACTATGGTGAGATGCATGCACATACCGTCCCTTACGGTCTAACCTGTTTTTTGAGAGGCCTGTTGTTATTTTTATGAGCATACAATAGTAATTCTTTAGAGGTTAGATTCAATTCGTCGTAAATTTTTCTTTCTAAGAATTCTGTAAGACATCGTAAAAATTGGGTTGTTGAGTAAAAATATTATCAAAAATTTTTTTTTTCAAATTAATGTGTAAGTATTATACCTTTTTAAAAAGAGGAATAAACGCGTCAAAATTTGACGTCACTTGCCATACTATTTTGGTACATTTTTTTTACACTACAGTCGGTCAAAGTTGCGAAATTCAATAGTTTTCCATATCACCTTTAGTTAAAATAATATTTTATTTTAAAATGGTACAATAAGTACTTTATTTTTACATTCTATTTAGACACAGCAATACCCTAGATTACAAAACCTCCAAGAAATATCGAAATTATCAGCATTAGCAGTCACAGCATTCAAAAGTATGTCACAGGGTGCTCATTTCCCCTTTTTTTTTGAAATCAGTATAATTCTGTAAGTACATGGGGTGGATTTTTTAAAATATTTTTCTGAGTACTGTTAGAACTTGGGGCATCGTGGGAATCCAGTTGGACGCCAGGTTCTTGGACACCCTGTATTTTAGTTTGACAGCACTAAGATTGCACTGAGTTATTAGTTTAGTGAAAATGACAATTTTGCTATTCTGAGTATGCCGGTTTTCACCAAAAATTTAGACTATAATAATTTATTTTGACCAGATCTGACTATTTTTAATCGCGATTAAAAAGGTGTGGAATAAAACTAGTCATGAACAAAAATTCACATCAACGCCTCGCCTTCATGTGCAAAAGCAGTGCTGTATTTTTTATTTTTTCTTTTGCTTATACATATCTTACATATCTCGAAAATGGCGTGTCCTATCGCAAAAATAATGAAATTTTCGACCTATTTTATCAAGCCCGGAACACATAAATCTCAACACGTGAGTAATATTTTTTTTATATTTTCCAAACAAAAAGTGAAATATTCCATATAAAATACGTCCAGACTGCCCCCTTGCGCGCGCCTTCGGCTCTAAAAAATTCATTGCGTAGCGCACACAAGTACCACGTTGCGAAACCAAAAGAAAAAAAAACCTCGTTGATTGTCAAATTCGTTTTTAGTCGTGTCAAAATAATTTTTAAATTTTGATATTTTTTCTTGCAGAATAGCGTAAAAATTCTCATAGCCAAAAGTAAGGAATTTTAGAGATAGTTTAGGTTCGGTGTACAACAGAATCGGTTGTGCTTGTAAGCATAGGTCAATCGTGAAGGTATTATTAAGGTCTTTAAATTAAAACATTTTCTTGAAAGTCAATGCTAATAATAAAATAAGTCAATGCTACTAAAGTTAGTGACAGAAACGTATCGCTGCAAAACCGACTCCACGTAGTCTTGTCTGCCCTACCCCTAGAGTGTAATTTAGAATCGCGTAGGCGCAGAGGGGCGAGGCAGATCGCGAGCTGAGGAGCAGATGGTTTTAACACCCGCCTTAGCGTTTAGACCATCTGCGACGTTAAGCTCGCGTGGGACTGCCGGAGCCCTGCAGCGCCGGAGCCGTGACAGAAACCATGCTTGCTTGCATGTTGCATGATAGCTGCATGCTTGTCTGCTAGACGGTAATAGTATCTATCTATACGTATCGTTCTAATACGTATTCCGACATAATAAATCAATAATATTCTATAAACCGTACGTTACACTTATGCAGTAAACAGACTCATGACTACTTAGTAGCAACGGGTTTGCAGGGTGTGACAATTTCACATCTACCTACATTTATGAATACACTCATACTGCCTATATATATTTTTTTTCAGTATTTTAACTAGTAGGTATTTTAACGTAGATATTATGAACTTAGATGTATTAAATGTTGATATTTTGAACTTAGACATAATGTCATTCGATATTTTGAATCATTCGAAATTTTAATCACTCGGCATTTCAATCTTCGACGTTTTAAGCGTAGGTATAACAATTTTCGGCATTTTGATATAATCGATATTTAAATTATCGATGTTTTGAACATTGGTAGTTTCAGCGTAGGTATTTTAATCTTCGATATTCAAATAATAATAATAATAACCCCACCGTCGTATCTCTACGTTGATGTCGTGGTGGGGCTTGCGTGTTCCAATGAGCCCGAGGTCTGTTTCGGTTGAGCTTACTTTACCGAGACAGACCTAGTGTGAGGAGCCAGACTAAGAGAGATACAATCCAAGCCAAGGTCGCACATGCTGTGGGCTGCATGGCTAGGGGAGAGCAGTAGTCATTAGTGTGCCAACTCTGGATAATAGGGGACCTCCAGTTTTATTCACCCTTGCCACAGTGAACGCAGGGCTCTGCTGTGGTCGACTTTCGAAGTCCCTAGCTAATCGTGAGAACAACATGAATACTCGATCTAAAACAAAAATCTACTTCAGGCAAGTTTGCCTCAGATAGATGACAAAACTTCGCAACTCTCTTCGTCATCTTTTTCATCCCTTTTTCCTTCTATCCCATCAACATCACAATTTTTTCGCGTCACGCCGACGCCATCATCATCATCAATCAGTGGACAGTCAGCGTATGTTGTACAGGAGACAATTTTTGTCGACGAAACTGTACCCACCGCTAGGACTGCAACAAGTCGTAGGAAATGGAGCATTGAAATGAATAAATTCATCCTACGCACTTATCTTCATCTTACTAACATGGACACAGACAAAAACGCGTACCTTCCATCGCTTCACACTCAGTTTCTAGAAAAATATCCGGATATGCAATTAAGTCGACAAAGAATAGGTGACCAGCGTAGAGCCATAGTGCAAAAGAAATTGTTATCACAAGACAATAGATCGGATTTATGAGGAAGTAAGAGCCGAATTACAAATGGTTCATACACAAATACAGCAACACTCAACACAAACAAAAATATTTAATTAACACTCAAAGCGGGCAGCGCATGAAATGGACGAACGAATGTAATGAAAAAATCATAAGAACTGTCACACAATTAGGAACAAATAAAACAGCGTATAAAAAACAGTTACATGAGGAATTTATACATCCATATCCAGAATTAGCACATATATCAGAGCAAAGACTATCTGATCAAGTGAGAGCTATTATTAACAACCAATATATACAGGGTGTCCAAGAACCTGGCGTCCAACTGGATTCCCACGATGCCCCAAGTTCTAACAGTCCTCAGAAAAATATTTTAAAAAATCCACCCCATGTACTTACAGAATTATACTGATTTCAAAAAAAAAGGGGAAATGAGCACCCTGTGACATACTTTTGAATGCTGTGACTGCTAATGCTGATAATTTCGATATTTCTTGGAGGTTTTGTAATCTAGGGTATTGCTGTGTCTAAATAGAATGTAAAAATAAAGTACTTATTGTACCATTTTAAAATAAAATATTATTTTAACTAAAGGTGATATGGAAAACTATTGAATTTCGCAACTTTGACCGACTGTAGTGTAAAAAAAATGTACCAAAATAGTATGGCAAGTGACGTCAAATTTTGACGCGTTTATTCCTCTTTTTAAAAAGGTATAATACTTACACATTAATTTGAAAAAAAAATTTTTTGATAATATTTTTACTCAACAACCCAATTTTTACGATGTCTTACAGAATTCTTAGAAAGAAAAATTTACGACGAATTGAATCTAACCTCTAAAGAATTACTATTGTATGCTCATAAAAATAACAACAGGCCTCTCAAAAAACAGGTTAGACCGTAAGGGACGGTATGTGCATGCATCTCACCATAGTGATTCGTTATTACAACAGGAGGGAGCAAGACAGAAACTATCTTTGCGATTTGCTGGTTCTTCTTTATGGTACCCCATTATTCAGGTAAGAGTGAGGGAGAAAAAGGTTAGAGGTGCGAGTGAGATAGATAGTGACGCTATCTGGGATCGTGCTATTTAGGATAACAGTACGGTCAGTACGCGTCACTGCCTCCTGCCGTTACTACGCACCTCTCTCTTATTGTTACCATTGATCACGTACTACGATTTAAAGCTTTGTTTATTGGACTCGATTACTCTTTGTGCTCTGGACTTTGAAACGAACTCTTTACGACGACCTTTGCCTGTGTTTGGACAGTTTGTGTTTTGTGTGTGCTACCATGGCGACCTACACTCCGCAAGAATACGCAAATATGCACTACATTTATGGAGAATGTAGAGGTAATGGACGAGCTGCAGCGAGACTTTACAGAGAAAGGTATCCGAGGGCTACGCGATATCCCGACCATCGAGTTTTCATTAATGTGCACAGATCACTATGTGACGGGCGGTTCCCCAATCAAGTAGCTGGTGAAGGACGACCCGTAAATGACTTCATACGCGATGAAGTTTTAGAGGCGGTGTCGGCAAATCCAAGCATCTCTGTGCGAGGAATAGAAGCTGATACGGGGATACCGAAGAGCACAGCACACAGTATTCTCCAAAAAGAAGAATATCATCCGTACCACGTACAGCGAGTGCAAAGTCTTTTACCTCGAGACTATCCGAGCCGAGTCGCGTTTTGTGAAACAATCCTGCAAAAACATCGAGAAGACGAAAACTTTATCGACAAAATTTTGTGGTCAGATGAATCAACATTTAAGAAGGATGGCTACATGAACCTACACAACTTGCACGAGTGGCATGTGGAAAATCCGCACTTGATGCGAGAAGATAGATCCCAGTACCGGTTCAAAGTGAACATGTGGACCGGTATTCTCTGTGGGAATATTATTGGTCCATTTGAGATGCCCGAGAATTTGACTGGCGAATCATATTTAAATTTTCTTCAAAATGATTTGCCAAACTTACTAGAAGAGACCCCACCAGATATGTGGTTCCAACACGACGGCTGTCCAGCACATTCTCGCGTATCCGTTAGAGAGTTTTTGGACGAGCAATACCCGAACAGGTGGATTGGGCGATCAGGAACAATCCCGTGGCCAGCCCGCTCACCTGACTTAAATCCGCTGGATTTTTTTTTCTGGGGAACTATGAAGGAGCTCGTTTATGCGAAGCCCATTAATGACATCGCTGACCTTCGTGAGAAGATAACACAAGCAGTGCAGGTGATACGTCAAAAAAGTTACTCGCGAAACATAAAGCGGTCCTTTTTAAGGAGAGTGAGAGCTTGTATTGCCGCGGGTGGTCAACATTTTGAACATTTATTGTAATAAAATATCTTTAAACTAACATTCTTTGCTTTTATTCTACTGGGAACCCATCTACCTGTGTGTATTTCCTTCTTGCTCACTCTTGGAACCGAAGTAAATAATAGTAGTAACATAACAGTTTCTAAGATAAGAAAGGGTCCGACAGTTACCGTTAGTAGGTAGGCACTTCGTAAAAATTGGGTTGTTGAGTAAAAAAATATTATCAAATTTTTTTTTTTCAAATTAATGTGTAAGTATTATACCTTTTTAAAAAGAGGAATAAACGCGTCAAAATTTGACGTCACTTGCCATACTATTTTGGTACATTTTTTTTACACTACAGTCGGTCAAAGTTGCGAAATTCAATAGTTTTCCATATCACCTTTAGTTAAAATAATATTTTATTTTAAAATGGTACAATAAGTACATTATTTTTACATTCTATTTAGACACAGCAATACCCTAGATTACAAAACCTCCAAGAAATATCGAAATTATCAGCATTAGCAGTCACAGCATTCAAAAGTATGTCACAGGGTGCTCATTTCCCCTTTTTTTTTGAAATCAGTATAATTCTGTAAGTACATGGGGTGGATTTTTTAAAATATTTTTCTGAGTACTGTTAGAACTTGGGGCATCGTGGGAATCCAGTTGGACGCCAGGTTCTTGGACACCCTGTATACACCAACAGATTAGAAGACATAAAAAACCAGGTAGCTGCTGAGTTAAATAATAAAAACACCAACACACACAATATAGAAGACATAAATAATGAAAATTTGAATACACAACTACAGAACGATTTAGGACAACCTCAAGAATATATTCATACACTGAATACTCAAAATTCAAATTTCCTAACTTTTGACACATACCTATGCGAATACCGTCACAACAAATGTAGTCCTAAATAGTAACCTAGATATCGACACCATATCTCACACACACACAAACACAGACGAAGACTGCAATGTCTTTAACAATATAGATATTGGTCAATTTGAACCTACCCAAACTAACTCTGATGCTGCTCAAGAAACCAACACAGAAATAGAATCCACGTTTCAACAAGCTCAACAATAGTTTTCTGATACACACCCCACTAATAGGCCATACATTCCCAAGCAGAAGACATCTAGAAAGTTCTCTGCCATAGTTACTTATATTAATAATGTCATTCCCAAACCAACCAACCAATTTTCAAACCGAATTTATCCAATTACAGACAATAATTTACTGAGCCGCATAGACGGCAGCTAAATGTAATGAAGCAAAAATATCAGACTCTGTACAAAACGAATGCCGCACATATAAACAGAGGAAACCAAAATGGGAAATTAGATTAGAAACAAAAATCAAAAATCTAAGAGCAAGCATAGGTAGGCTCACACATTTCATTAATGGTAGCAGAAGTCAAAAATTAATAGCTGCAGTAGAAGAAATAAAAAGAAAATATCAACTACACGCGCAACACGAAAATTCGAACACACAGTTAGTACACTTTTTAGACACTTTAAAACAAAAATTAAACGCAGCATCCAGTAGACTTAAAAGATATATCACATGCACGAACCGCAAAATACAAAACACAAAATTTACCAATAACAAGAAAATATTCTATAGGAATCTTGTAGCTAATAATAGAGACACCACGAATCAAACCCTCGAGACACCTCCTCCCGAAGTATTACGACAATATTGGGCAAATATTTGGGAAAATCCAGTATACCATAATAATCACGCAGACTGGATTAATGAAGCAACACCAGAAATTCCCGAAATGGAGTTTGAATTCATACCAGTAAACACGTTTATAGACGTAATCAAACGCACACACAACTGGAAATCTCCAGGCTCAGACAATATTCACAACTACTGGTTTAAGAAATTCACTAGCATCCACCCGTTCATATATAACCACCTAAACACATTCATTCAGTCACCACACTTGCTCCCATCATACATAACACATGGAGTAACATACATGATATCTAAGGACATGAATAACACCACAGATCTAGCCTAATATGGACAAACATGTAACAGAAGCAGATAAAAAACTTACACCATTCAACCTACAAAATAGAAACACTCAAATTAATGAAAATCTCATAAGCACACCGCCAAAAAATTGCAGCATGGTCTGGAAAAGCGCTTCATGGAAGACACCGAGCTTACCTGAGTCAACCACACGTCGACAAAATTAAGTCGAACGAATGGCTCAAACGAGGTGAATTGTTTCCTGAAACTGAAGGTTTCATGCTTGCGATCCAAGATCAAGTAATAGTATCCCGTAACTACAGAATTAATTAATTATGTACTATAATAAAAGACCTCAATCAGCCGTCTGACACATTGCAACAGTGCTTCTGAGACCATTTAACACATAGGGGGGCCTGTAGATCACTCGCACAGACAGATTATAAACACCGACATGACCAAGTGCCCGCAATCGTACACCAATACTTAGCACACCAATATAAACTTATAAGTGAAAAGATTCCCTATTATAAATACAAACCTGAAATTATTTTAGAAAACAGGAATCATAAAATCTATTGGGACCGAACAATAATTACAGACAAAACTATACACTACAATAGACCTGATATCACCGTTCACGACAAAATAAATAAAACAGTTTACTTGATAGATATAGCTATACCTAACTCGCACAATATTCAAACTACAATATCTGAAAAACTTAGTAAGTACCAAGACCTCGCCATTGAAATTAAAACCCAATGGAAAGCACAAACAATCCATATCGTTCCTATAGTACTCTCATCTACCAGTGTAGTACCGAAGGTTCTCACACAAAGTCTTAACACTCTACACATGCCTTCTCACACACTTTACATGCTCCAAAAAGCTACCATACTCAACACCTGTTGCATCACACGAAAATTCCTGACTTCTTCAACGCTGTCATCCACCTTTTCAATTTAAATTTCCCCTTTACACACTTGGTTCCGGCCCGTGTGTAAGGTCGTTAACTCTCTTAAATGGGAAGAAAACTAAATAACTCAAAATAATAATAATAAAACATTTATTTCAGAATTTTTTCCATAAGTGTTAGCGCTTTCGCTCCAAATCCGCACTCCACCAAGGCTGTTTGCCCGGTGTACTACGAGGGGTCGTCTCTGGGCACGCAGTTTGGTAGCTGTCTATCATTGATTTAGTGAGGAATTCTACTTGTACCTCAATCTGTGTAGTGTCCGCAAATGACGTCGGATCGCTTGATGTCGCAAGTTTGGATACTAGGCTGCGTGTGTAGGTACCACGATCTGTGTTGCGCGGTTTGCGGCGCGGAGCTACTGGCGGGACAGAGGCCTGGATGTCAAAGCGGATCCATCTGTGGTCGGAGCAGGAGGCCTCCCTGGAGACCTGCCACCCAGTGGTAATTTCCGCCGCGGCCTCTGTTGCCAGAGTGAGATCAATGATTGTGCGGCTTCGTCTGGTTACGAATGTCGGTTCGGAGCCAGTGTTTAGTAGGGATAGGTTAGTCGAGAATAAGTAGTCAACCAAGGCCTTACCTCTCTCGTTTTGCGTGTCCATACCCCACAGCTGGTGATGAGCATTGGCGTCGGCACCGATGATGACCTCAAGCCCGGAACTCTCGCAATAGCTCACGAGGCGGGCGAGGTCATGCGGGGGCGGCGACTCCGCCTCGGGCATGTAGGCCGAAGCGAATACGATTGCCATCTCCATGGCGCCGTCACGCTGTATAAACAGCTTCACTGCAGAGATATCTCTGCAACAGAATTCAGTTAGAAGCTGTGTTTTAAGGTTTCCTGTGACATAGATACACGATCTGGGTTGATCATGATCAGTAGTAACCAGGAGCTTACCGCCAAGATTGGAGAGTCCTTGTATGCGGCCCGCTCTAATCCACGGCTCCTGGATCAGGGCGATGGCCGTTTGTTGAACCTCCAACCACTACCAGAGCTGAGCTGTTGCGGTCTGACTGTGGTGGAGGTTTGCTTGGAGGATTGTACATATCGACGAGGAGGACGCCATTGCTGGTCGATTCCTCTACGTCTTCTTCCAAATAGAGCCCGGCAAGCAGGCCGCCCTCGTCGAAGTCAACCTCCTCCCCGAAGAAGGGACTCCTCGCCCGAAGAAGGGACAGCGCCCAAGGTGGCGGCAATTGGGGCGGCCGATTCTGCTACAGCGGGTTCGGCCGCGGTCGCTACCGGGTTGTTTGGTCGAGGAGTCGACTCCCCCACCGGTGTCTGTGGCTGCTCAACAGAGCCTCTGAAATGGTTCCCGTGGCGGAGTCCCATCCCTGGGGGACATCGGTGAACCTGCCGTTCCTACCCTGGAACTGCAGGTACACCTTCCCTGTCCCCAAAGATAGACGGCGACCCGCGCCCATCAGGGTCGGGATTTGGTCCACCGGGACACCGACTACCACGAACCATGCCGAGGCCTGCTTGTCGGCATGCAGCAGCAACCAGCGTTTGACGTCGACCCAGGGGTTCTGGTAACTGAGAGCACGGCCAATATTGGTCGGCTCTCCGAGGACCCCCTGCTCGTTGGGGATCACGATGCCACATCGTGCCCGTCTTTGGTTCTCCGACTGACTCTTGACTACTAGCGTCAGGTTAGTTTGGAGAGTCATTCCGGATATTGTTTTCCTTAGCCAGGCTAAGGTGTGGTCATTTTCGCACCACAGTTTGAGGACACCACCGGCATACAGCGGCTTTGCATTAAAAGTCGGCGCCGTGGTGTCATGTTTCGGTGAGCAGGCCTCGACTAGGATCTGCTTCTGAATAGCAGCTAGTACCTGGTCCGATACGTCACTGCTGATGAATCCAGTGCGGTCACAGGTGACCGCTACATCGAGGGTGGCACTAGCAGCTTGGACGTAGCTTCTTTGAGCAACCCAGCGTCACCTTAACCTGAGTCGTACAACGTGCAAACCTGTGGGCCAACATCCCACATCGAACAGCCAACGACCTGCGCTCCCGCTCAACATCTAAGTTGTCACTCAAATCGTCTGAGACCCAGTGACCCAGATATTTGAAATTTGCAACTCTTGTAAGAGGTTTGCCACTAAGCATTAATGGTGGAGTTGTGCTATAGCATTTTCTCCCTGCTTTGAATACCATGAATTCACTCTTTGTTGCGTTATATTTGAGCCCATGGGTCTCAGCATACGATTCACACACCTTAATCAGTTTTCTTAATGCCCTGATCGATGGGCTCAGCAGAACCATATCGTCTGCGTAACTTATATTATTAATGGATGAAACCGGAAGATGTCACATTTAAACTCAATTTCATCATAAACCTGTAACAATACAGATTTTTGATCAAAAACCTGAACTACATAGTTTGGGTTTATGATCAATCTAATATACATTTCCGCTCAATTTCATCATAAACCTGTAACAATACAGATTTTTGATCAAAAACCTGAACTACATAGTTTGGGTTTATGATCAATCTAATATACATTTCCGTTGACAGGGACTTAGGGACTTCCCCTGCTTTTGTTTCGCCTGCGCTCGTGCGCACCCCGCCCTTTCTTCGCTTCTTCAGTCACAAAATACAACTCAGACGGGCAACCCGCGTTAATTTTTGCGACAAATAATTACGTAAAATATAATTATGTGAATAAATCTCATTAATATTGTGCTAGGGCTTATTACAAATGGCATTTATTTCATTTAAATAGATTTATCTGTCATACAACCAAGCAAACCCGTGATTTTGACAAGATCTTTATCATAAACCCAAACTAGTTCAGGTTTTCGATCAAAAATCTGGATTGTTATAGGTTTATGATGAAATTGAGTTTAAATGTGACATCTTCCGGTTTTTCATCAAAAACCTAGATTTTTGATCAAAAACCTAATTTTATGAAAAACTTGCGACAGATACACCATCAATATGACAGCCGAATCCAGTTCTACTAAGGTCATCAGTCAGACTATTCATGTATAGGTTAAACAGCGCAGGTGAGGACAGCCCCACCTGTACGTACCCCAGTTTAACGTTAGTTCGTTGTGTGTAACGGTTGTTTTTGGAAGCTGAGCGTGTAAATCGATTGTTTAACTGGACGATGCCAAAAATTCGACACCGTTTGGACAACGCTACTGCTAGTAGAGCCGTAGCAATGATTGAGGGTGGTCAATCGCAAGTTTCCGTTTCTCGGCAATTAGCATATTCACGAAGAGCAGTTCAAAACTTGTAGAACCGCTACCAGGAGACACACTACCGGTGTAGTGTGTCTCGGCGTCGAATTTTGGGAAGAGAACGTGCTTCTACTGCCAGTGAAGGTCAGTACATTCCACTTTGTGCAAGACGTGAACGAACTGCTACAGCGCGCACTCTGCAAAATCGTCTACGTCGGAGTACAGATACAACTGTCAATGACTAGTCTGTACGAAGATCAGCAACGTTCAAGAAGGTGAATAATTCGAAAGAAACTGAAAGGGAGCCAACGTGCAAAACCATTTAAGATTTTCATCTCAATATTTTGAATGGGGGATGGAGGAATCGCGTAACGTGTTGTTTTTCTGAACGAGGGTACATTAGCAGCAGAAAGTTACATCGAACATGTTGTCAGGCCCCATGGTACTCACCTCCTTCTGCGAAGCAGTAATGCTCGCGTAGGAGGAGGCAGGGCGCTTGACGGAGTGGCAGTCTCTGCGCCCTCACGTCCCTAGCCGCCGCAGGAGGAGACGCCCCGGGCGTCGGGAGTCGATCGCGGACTCCCGGCCACCGTAGGCGCGGGCTTGCGGGCGGCGAGCAATGTGCAGCTCGCCGCCCGGTAAGGACCGGGCCCGTGTCGCGGCGCGTAGTGTTCCACGCGCGCCTCAAAGAGATGTCAGCAAACTGAAGGAGTCTGCTAGGACCGATGCCTGCCAGGATCGCGAGATTCGTTCGAAAGAGATACCGTGGCCCTGGCACATGGGCAACTGAAGGAACACGGGTGGGTTTTAGTCAGTAAAAGTCTGAAACGCCCTTCCTTTCCACCCAGAGCGGGAGAGGTCATTTGGTGATTTCCCACCCAAAAAAGGCCCCATGGTATCTCATTTTCACAACGAACATACGACGGCTTCATTCAATGCAGGATTATGCACGAGCGCACGTAGCCCGAGCGACCATGTCTTTCTTAGAGGGAGCCAATATTCAGATTTTGCCATGGTCTGCCAACAGCCCCGGCCTAAATCCGATCGAACACCTTTGGGACCAACTAAAACAGAAGTCAGAGCAGCTCTATAAGATATACGCGCCCAGCGCCAGTTGATTGACCTCCTGAGAAGGTGTTGGGAGCCTGCCTTTGCCTGCACCTTATTGAGAGTTTGCCTTCGAGGCTACCAAGGTGTTTTGAAAAGGGGAAGACATACTCGTCGCTAACCCCATAAATACAACTGTACATTTCGTGATTTTGAGACTGAACTTTAATTTTAAATATAAGTAAATATGGCGAAATCTAAAAAACATGATTTAGTCGTTATTTTTTTATTTAATCTTCTTAAAAATAATTTTATTTTATGAAAAAATATTTGTTTGATAATTTAAATACCCCCAGCATCGTAAACTTCACAAGAATTAAATTATTCAGAAAAATAAAGGTGGCCCTTTGTTTTGGGTAGTAACAATCAAGTCCGTGGAATTTTACTAGATAATTAATTTATCCAACCATACAGCCCTAACACTTCCCGCTTTCTTCGTGCAGACTTCCTTGTCCTTGTTTACATTGCCAACTATAAACTAGTTCGCAATGATAGGTCTCGGGGTCACACGGGCAGCACCGTCATTTGTTGTAAAAAGTCCGTATACGGCATCCCTATCGACCCACCTCCTCTCCTATCTTCTTTGGAATTCTTTATCTGTCGGCTATACATACTTGATCATCAACCGATCAGTATAATTTTCACGTATGTCACTCCTCAAGATGGTCTTGAGGATCCTCTCACCAGCGACCTCACTGCCTCTTTGGCCTGACTAACTCCGCTATCTTGGCGGGTTATCTTAATGCCAAACGTTCCTCTCAACTGTGACTAATCTGTACCAAAGGTAGGATCGTATTTAACTTAGGAGCTTTCCTCAACTTCGATGTCATCCAACCAACAAACAACCAGCAACCAACCAGCTTCCCGATGTTCTGGATATAGCGATGGTAAGAATGTTAACCTCCGTGTAAAGTCAGCGCCGGCCCAAACATTCCTGGCACCTGAGGCATAGGCGAAGGGCTGGAACGGCGCTCTTTTAAGAAAATCTTATCACGGCAAAATCTACATCTACACTAACTATAAAGAGGAAAAGTTTGTAACTTTGTTTGAAGGAAGTAATCTTTGGAAAAAAGTCGTATTTGAAAAAATCTTTTTGTGTTTTTTGTGTCTTTTAGCGGAATTCTTGCCTTCTTGCACGTCTTCCGTTTCATAAGTAAACTGCCCTCTACTAAACTGATTTCGATTCTAATACGAATGATGCGGTAATATTGGCTTTTTTTGAAAGGATGACTCCACGAAATGAATGGAAGCTGCCTGCTCGAATAGATATTTAAACGATATGCCAGTAGAAACGTATTAAGATTTAGTAAAAGTTACTTTTGTCTGATCTTAGTAATACAGGGGGAAGTTTGGATGAGGCAGTAAAGGAACCTGCCAGGGTCGCGAGATTGTTCGAAAGAGATACCGTGACCCTGGCACATGGGCAACTGAAGGAACACGGGTGGGTTTTAGTCAGTAAAAGTCTGACACTCCCGCCCGCCCAGAGCGGGAGAAGTCATTTGATGATTTCCCAAAAGGCAGTAAAGGAAGTTACCGTATCTAACCGTTGCACGTTGCACTGTAGCAAAAGAAAAACGTTCTTAGGAGATTTTCCTTAGCTGCTTCGGTAATTGCTGACTGTTTAAAAAACCGTACTCAGAATACACGCATTGAGGTGGAGTTTCGGACACCAGCCAGTATTACCTACTATTTAGGTCGGAAAATACAAATCGCTTCCCTCAAACCTCTTCTACGATTCAAACGAAACAGGTAACTAACAAAATCTTTGTGCCTATTTGAACTAAATGCTTTGACTTCGGCTATTCCTAATGATGCTCAAATGAATGAGGAATTATCTAAAACAAAAAAAACTTATTTTTGTATTGCTTAAAACTTACATGATTTGTACAGTATAACTCTGAACGGACAAGGGTTTGGAATAAGGCACTACGGTAACTTTAAGTTTGAAATGAGTTATCCAACGATGTATTACATATTATGGCCATTAGGAGGGGGTACCACATAAGCATCATCCTTTCAAATTAATTTCGAACAAAATATTGTACCATAAAACAAGCGAAGCAATAAACTTGAAATCCACGTTTTTTCTAGCAATGGACTGACGAGCTGACTCCACGAGCTTCATTCCCTGCAGTCATGCAGTTGTTTGCTTCCTACATGGGCACCAGCGATCCCAACAAGTCCCTTCAGACTCAAATGATAACCGACTGGAGGAAAATAAGGGAAAGACTGATCCACTTCATTCCTGAACATATAGTTTCAGTCGCGGACACGACGGATGCGATCGACTCTACTTGAAATCCACGTTGGACGACCATCGCTAGAAACTACCCGCTGATGTACGGGAACTGATAACAGAGAAGCATGCGGCTATTCGTGCTTATAACTCATTTCCATGTGACGCGAACAAAGCCCACATGCACCATTTACAGCGTGCTGTAAAGAAACGCATCGTGGAGAATCGTTCCGAGGGTTGGAACATGATGCTCGGTGAACTCGTGGTTGACATAGCCATCGTTTTCCACGATACGTGCTAGGACCGAGTGTATCGACAAGCGGAACAAGGTCTCTATCAAATAATCTCTAGACATTAACCCACTGACACTAAACGTTAGTAAAAGTGAATGTTTTGCGTTCTCCAAAGTAAGTTCCCCCAATGCCTCTCAAACTATGCCCATACAATTACACACCTGTTTACATTTACACAATATTGCCCCATATCCGCCATACTAACCCTTTTTTTGTGGGTCGGGAAATAATCAAACGACGTCTTCCGCTCTGGGTGAAGCGGGAGGGTTTGTCAGACTTTTACTGACTAAAACCCACCCGTGTTTCTTCAGTTGCCTCTATGCCAAGGCCACGGTAACTCTTTCGAACAAATCTGGCGACCCTAGCAGACATCGGTCTTAGCGGACCCCTTCAGTCCGCGCAGGGTTGGTGTGGACGCCACACCACCCCTGCGCATGCAGATTTCGATTAAATATCTCCGAATAATTATAGACAACAAATTCCACATGTATGTCCTTTTCTCTAGAGTACGAAAACGAATACACTTTTTGATAAAATATTTGGAAACGCGCTGTTTAAATCACAGTTATAACGCTAAAAAGAGTGCAATGGGCACTAAAAAATATTCACTTCTTTATTTTTTACACGCTTTATATTAGCTTCACTTGTATGTTTGTTTGTAACCGACTCCTTATAGCGCGATTTTGACCCACTTTAAACGACCAGATTTCATTTAAACTCTGTAGACTTATCGAGGACCGATGATAATACTATAATTTCATTTTGTGCCATTATCCTTGCCAGAGTTACCAGGACAGCAAAAAAACTGTCTTCGAAAACTACGCTGACATACGTCTCAAAATTCGAAACACCCTAAAAAATAGGAAATAGGTAAATAATAGTTTAAAAAAAACTAAAAATCACGCTTCCATAGAAAACCAAACTAAAAAGTAGAAAATAATGGAAAAAAAGCGTGGAGTGCCTGATATCAATAAAAAAATACCTTTTTTAAACTATTATTTTTTCATTAGTTCTTCAGTTCTTCAACAATATTCAGAATCTTATTAGCGGACTCTTGAAAAGCACCTGTTTATGATATTGCTATCAATATAATAAACAGGTGCTTTTCAAGAGTACGCATACCAAATGCTATATCTGAACTAGTTCACTACTACACTGAAGCCGTTTCTCCGACCCCAACACTTTTATTTTTAATGTTTTATAATTTGTTTATTATTGCCTACCCTACTACTTACCTACTGCATTTGTCTTTCATTCTTCACTCTTTGCGGCACCAATGCGTATACAAACAACGGGACAGGCAGACCACCTGCCTCCTCAAAAAATCTTCTCTTACTGTAAGTAGTGACTTACAGTATGAAAAGATTTTTTTTCTATCCGGAGAATCTGATGATTTGTATGAAGGCAGGAACCTAATTTCACTTTAAGGAAGGCTTGTCTCGGTTGATGAAATAAAACAATATGTCGCATGTGCGTGATATTTTATTCCACTGAACTTATTCCACGAGAACTTTGCGCTGTTCAATGAATGCAAACTTTTGATTAACTATGTGACTAATGTGCTCTGTTTATAATGCTCTAAGTATGTACATGTAAGTATTTAACATGTACTGTTTACGCATATTATTATAACAATAATGAACAAACGTTCAATAATTTGTATAAAAAGTATACCTAAAGCAAAAATTTGTGGCTTATAAATTAACTGTCATAATATCGTTCCAGTCAGTGCTTAGAATAACGTAGATGTAAATAAAATATTGATCGTTGTTTCTATAATTATTGGGTGCACAACATAAATAATTGCTATAGGAGTGAAGAACCTTAAAACAATGCGTTTCATGTTGGTTATACCTATATACACTGAACATTGAGTAGTTATTAGTATAAATTGAGTCTGTACTAGCTGGGCAAGCTAAAGTCCTGGTTATGTGGTATATAGAAAGGGCTGCATGTATGAATAACTTTTTTAAACATGTAAATACATGGTATTATTGCTTAGTACAACCTATTTAACTTGAATGCAGCAACAGACGTGCTTTCGGGCTTAAAATAAACAAAGAGTCAAAAGCGTCTTAACTAAAAGTGATAGCAATAGGTAACTTAATCTGAAAAATATACCTATCTACTTTTTATTGCCTCAATCCATTTTATTATTTTTAGCTTAACATAAAAATTCTTTAGATTTTAATATTATTGAAATTAGTAGGTACCTACACTCCGAATGTTGTTTGCAGTTAAGTCATATATTTTGCCATGTCCAAATGGTTAATAAACTTATCGACAGGATACACAACTGTACTCAGAGTTGTAAATAATATAGGAATCTGACTTCCAGTTCGCAACTAGTTCCTTACGGGGGATGCTCGAAGCTAGCTAGCAAAATTCAAATTTACTAACGTTTTCAGCAATTTGCAAATATGTTTCGCGACCGCAAGATTTTAAATATGATGTTTTGAATCCTTTATTCCTTTACAACATCCATATAAATTATATTTTTAAATATTAGAATTTAAAAAAAAAAAACTTTTAAAAATATAAAAAATAGTAGCCCACCGGTATCGGGAACAGGGTCCAAGATGCGGTCAGGGCTCCAGAAAGACGAACTTCCTCTGATTTCAATTATTATTAATTTGTAAATACATATGTAGTTGTTACGGTCACGAATCATATACTATTTGACATTGACTTGCAAATTGCGAAAAACTTAAGAATAATTGAATTTCACGGACTTATCTGACACTCCCCTCTATATCTAGAACATGAAAAGGAAATAAATGAGAAAGAAAATAATTATAGAGTCCCATATTACCTATGTGGTAGGTATTTCATAGAACGAGTCTATTATGCTCCGAACACGATCATATTTATTACTAACGGCAGACTCACATACATAGGCATTAACTTATGACCTATCTTTTATTGATAGATCTTACCCAACAGTTCACACATTTCCAATATAGCAAAGAACTCAACAAGTATTGTAAGTACATTAGCTTAATATTATAGTTGTCACGATTCGGCAGACACGCAACATGCTTTAGAATAATGTTTTGTCAATAACAGAACTTGTTCATAACATAACTAAGGCGGTTATCACACAGCATCGGACACCGCTCCGTTGTGTGTTACTGCGGTTATTAATTTTGACTGTACAGTCTTGTCCAAGGAACACACTCTGACACCGCATCTCCGTTCAAAGTTAAAAACCGCAGCACGGTACACCAGAGCGGTGTCGGTTGCAGTGTGATATTCGCCTTAATGTACGCTTTCATATAATTAGTGAGATATTTAATAACAATAAGATATCTATCTGAATGGTTAGGAGATATTATACACGTGTTCCTATTTGTATTCGCCATACATTCTGTAATGCTTTCTAATAGTGCAACAATTAATTCAATTGGACTTAAGTAGGTAATAAATACGTATGAAGGCAAGGAGACTTTATTGTCGATATTTTTGAGTAACTTTATTATAAAGTACTTATTTAATCATTATCTTTTGCATAATTTTTACTTTACTTATTTCAGTCATATAATTTAATGCTAAGGTAGGTATAGGAAGGTACTTTTCATGTATGATTAAATTCTCTCTGGGAACCTACATTTAGTTAAAGACGTTAATATAATTAATTAATAGAAAAGGACATCCTCCAGAACAATTTTATCCCAGGGTGTAGTTCACTTGAAAAATGAAAATAAAATAAGGAAGTAGGTAGGTAGATAAATGTGTGCCTATAAGAGTTTTGTAGGATTCGATGTTTGAAATGGAAAACGGATGACTGGTTTAAGCACACAGAATGTATGACGCAATACGTTCAGCATTTCAAAATAATTATACGTGCGCTTAATTTTCAGCTTAACAATATAAAATTTCGATCACAGACAAAATTACATAATACGATGCACGCGTTAACTTTGCGCTTATGTTCTTGAAATATAAAATACTTAACTTATTGTTACAATATTCTAATATAATTGTGAGATTATTCAAAGCTGAAACAACCAGTTTTCTGTGACTAAAATATTTCAAGGCAACAATTTTCAAATGATTAAGCGAACATCTTTTCGCAAGGTGACGACTTAAACTACACTTATATCTATTGAATTCAGAAGGGCATTCTCAGCTAAAACCGCGTTACCTACACGCTATTTTTATACAACAATTCATTATATTACGTATAGTCACAGAATAAATAATAGTATCCATATAGCACGGCTCCAAATTGTTTTATGCTTAATATTTAAAACTATATTTGCGACAAGTTAATGTCTTTCTTAGTACACAAAGTACCGACTGATGTTACTTTTCGTAAACGATGTCTGGCTTTGTAGGCGTGAGTGCTACAATGTTATAAGTAGTAAATTAGCGGATGAAAGATATTCAAGTGTCGCAAAAGTCAGTTCTGTGTACTTAGGTTCACAAAGTTGCGAGTAATGCATTAAATAATTAAACTGAAACGCGTGCGCACTACTTGGCGACGGGCGACTACAGCTCCATCATTTTACCAGTAGTAGGCCAAGATGGATTTGAGTAGTGATCATAACAAATGATACATACAATAAGTTCTAACCTACGCACAAGTCAAGTTGTAGCAACAACAATTCATTGTAATGTGATATAATTACCTACGTCTGAGAAAATGACCAGTGTGCAATACGAATAGACTATAAAAAAAGATAACACAAGTGCCCCTTTCAAAGAGTCGGTGCACCTGTGCCGGCAAACATACTAAGCGTTCAAAACACTACGTTAAGAGGAACCGCCACGGTAGCCCGTAATACCAATTTACTTACGTGTTTTGCAATTTAATCAATAAAAATTGCAAAACAATTGCAGATCAGAGTCAGGTTGTATGTTGTACAAAATATGATTCGCGACAACGTAGATTGTATTGATGATTGGAATTAAGTATAATTCTGTGAATACATACTTATTACGGGCGTACATTTTATTTTTTTGCAATGTAAAACCTGATACTGGCATGCAAATTGCAAAACGCGTAAGTAAATTTTTTTCCTGACCTATACTGGCGCTTCCCACTTAATCAACATTAATATAGATAGACAGTAGATATCTACGTTAACCTTATCGATGGTAAGTAATAATATAATTTTAGTATTAAATGTCTAAGATCTTAAGTTAACATCATGACTTATGAACAAAATTACACCCTGTGCTTAAGCGCTATTAGTCAAACTTCTAAATCATTCTAGCGTGTTTCAAATGTACACTTGTGACGGTTCTAGCAAGGTTTAAAATGTTGGAGGGGTCTTCAGCCCTAGGTTATAACCAAAACAATGGCAATAGCTAACGATGGAGGTACGCGGGGATTTGTAGAGTGTACACGTTTGAACTCTGCTGATTGATCATTAAGTGTTAGAGAGATATGTTAAGGGGTAAGGGGGAGCATATAAAAACATTCGTTGTGAATTGTATTTCATAACGAACTTACTCTTAAGTGACCAAGTTAAACAGGTATGTGTATTTGCGTAGCAGACTTGTAGGTAAGTACCTGACCATTTCCACATCTTTATTCAAAGTTATTTCAATTGGCTTCTTTTGGCATGAATTGAATTGCTCTCATTTAAAAGGACCTGTTGTACTCATAATACCTAATATTAATCTAATTTCACTCGGTTTTATTTTAATAATAGTGCTTATAATAATAAAGTCGGTATTGTATTGTTATAGCTATACAGTTTTTTCTAAAGGAATTTGAAATTTAATAAATAACGAACGTAAATATTTAACATCAGCTGTTTTTATTTGTAAATACGTTTTAAACTTGGTCTGTATTATTTTCATTTTTTTATTTATATGAAACCTCTGTTTATATAAATACGTAATCGAAAGCATAAACATAAAATGGGTAATATTTTGCATGTTTTCAGGAACATTTAATTAATGAAAGAACGAGACCTGTCATATACTTACACATGTATTGAATCTAATATCAGCGGCTTACTTTGATGTTATATAGGATCTTTGAATTTCACTAATGCACTAATTTTAATGTTCGTTATTTTTTTAAATATACGTAATGTTTTATATTTATTGATAACTATTTAATCTAATGACATTCAGGCAAATTGTAATTCTATAACTACTAAAGCAAATAACAATGCTTAAATGTAGATTTAGAATGCTCGTCATATAATGATAATAATATAAAGCAAAGCTATTAATTTTGATAGTTTGAAGAATAAGTGTAACATCTGGGAATTGACCAATTTACAAACCTAAGTCTACCGTATCTATATATTTACACTAAATACAACCTACTACGCGCAGAAAATCAACGATAGAACTAATGTGCGACGTTCCATGATCTTTTTAAAACCTAATGGTTTATTATTATCATTTGTTTTTAATGCAACCACTGAAGTTTCTATTAATTAATTTTATGGTTACTTCTTTTGCTAGCTTTAATATTTAAGGTTAAATTAAACAAGTTCTTTGGGAATTTACGAATGCATGCATTTTTCTTACCGATTCAAAACGCATGTTTGCTGTACTGTTATTGTCTAGAGTTTAATTGTAAAATAGTAGCAAGAAGCTTTTCTCTAATGTCTGTTGTGTTTGTAATTTAAATTAAATAACTACTATTTTGAAAATGTAATCATGTAAAGTGATCAATTTGGCAGTATTCATTTCACAACTATGTTTCTACTGCTTTCAGAGATAAACTCACTATTTAACTTAGTATTGCCATGCGATACCAATGACGGTAATTTCCTAATAGTGATTGAAGACATGAGACAATTCGTATAGTGTACAAGTAGAATGTATTCAAAGTTATAGCTTAGGTAGAGAGTGATGAGTTAAACCTTCACGGAACAGCGGTGGTCTACATAAATAAACCCACAGTTAGAAACCTGCAAACGGAATTCAATTTTATATAAACTCGCGTTATTTACTACAAAGTTAAAAGACATGTACTTATGTAGATTAAAACGGAACAATAATGCCGTGCATAACAGTTCTGTAGAAATAATCTGTTTCAAAACTATTTGATGAAAGTGTAAACAAATCTGTTCATGCCTAATTCTGACGCAATCACACACTAAAGAGAATGAGTAATATATTAATCTGTGTTGGGAAGATTTCAACTTTATTTAAAACCAATTTGTCCCACAATAAATTATTGTTTGAATTATTGATAAATCGTCGAAGAAAATTTAGTTAATAAAATAATAAAATTGATTCCAATAATCAAATCACACTACTTATTGTGGCACTACTAATTGGCATCCACAGGTACGTCTTTTAACCCTTTTGTTTACATTTCCATCAAATCGTTTTGGAATAGAGTATAAACTTTAAAGTAAGAATATTTAGGTACTAGATTAAAAGCAGAACTCTCGAAAAGACAGCAGAGAGCATATCAGAAGGGTGTGAAGAGAATGTGCCTGCTATAAAATGGTGCAAGTAAAAATAACGATAATTAAGTTTATTTTAATTGACCTGTATTTAAAAAGCAAACACCTTAGTTAATACCCCTAGCAGGAATAATTGTAATACTCTCATTTGAATAAAGATAACATTTGGATTGAATACATTGCAATATGAAATGGTTAAAGAGTGATATGATGCAGTACGATATGATGATTACGGAAACGATAGTTTACTTGAGAGGCCTAAGTGCGGCGACAAACAAATTGTAGCTCTATCTGGTCACTGCACACCTTAGCGGGTGTCATGAGCCACTTACGTAATAATCACGATGAGACGTAATAATCCTAAACATACGGTGGGCTTTATTATTGCTTATAATGATATATTGGCGAAATCTCTTACTCCGTAACTAGGATACACATTACAACATAAAGTTAATAATTTGAGCCACAATTATAGTAATTAAAGTAAAGTCAGAAGGGAGACGAGGATTTTAATATTAAGTATGAGTATTGAAATGGTTCTGAATGTTCGTAACCACTCGTCAGATAGCGAAGTACTTGACGCTGTGAGTCATAAATACTTTAGTAAACAAATACAAGAAATTGAAAACAGTTTAATAAAATATTTATGTAGTTATGCATCATTGAAGACAACGCGGCAACGAATGTGTGTATACGTGTGTCGAGTGAAACCTCAGAAACGCACTTCCACAAGGAGCAGTTCATAATGTCGTTCATAGTAGTGTTACACATACCTAGCTACTATGTAAAGGCAAGGAGCAAGGACGGGTAGAAAGCGTTTATCGTTTAGGTACTCGCTTCTGGAAATACAGTTCACGGTATTTACGTAGTCTCTCAGTCTTATAAGCCTCATTCTGAATTAGCTGAAGTCTAGAATAGAATAATTACGTAGATACATTAATAAGTCAATTTGGATAATATATTTGGATTCATTAACTTAAACACATTAACCGGAAGGGTTGATGAAAAATACGGCCAGATAGTGCTATTGTACACATACCCATACGTAATACATCATGTAAAAATTTACTTCTCTTAAAAGCCTGTAAATTACATTCATAAAATTAAAGCACCCAATATATCCACCACTTATTGCATTTCTATCCACTCGTGTAGTCGTACACTACCATATAATGTGAAACGGCTTCTTGTCTTTTCGTCGAATCAATCTGATCCGGCCCGCTGGACAATCTTAAAGTTTTACTAAAGCGAACATTATTGAAACTTTATTACAAATGGACTCGGCACGGGCGGGAGAGGCCGCCCGCTCGCGAGATCGCGAGGACGTGTTTATTTAGGCGTTAACGGAAGTACAAAATTGGTCCATGCGTCGGGTGAGGGCCGCGTCAGAGGAAACCTCGGACGTCGGCGGGCCGGGAGCGCGCGATCCGCCGGCAGAAGTGGAAGTGCGCGCGCGGCGGCAACGGGCGCGTGCCGCCGGGCGGCGCCTCCTCGGCCGGCGAGCCTGCCAGCGAACCCGCCTGTGAGCCGCACGACGCCGACTCGGCGAGCGAGCGCGACGACGGCCGAGAGCGGGGGGCGCTCGTCTCGCGCGCCTCACACTACCTGTAGAATGAGTGCGAGTGCGGCGGCGGCGGCAGTGCGGGTGGCAGCGGCGCGTGCGGCTCCGAAGCCGAGCGCTGCACACCTGGCGTGCGTTCGCCGCGCCCGCACCGTCCACCACGCTCTCGCTCCCCGTTCCAGTTCCACTCCCACTAGAGACATAAACAATGCATTATTAACTTGTCATTATATACTCAGCAATTGGTTGAGGTGGTGAACGTCACCTCATTTGTTTGAGGCACCGAGAGAGAGGCTTTGGGTAGCACTGTGGAAGGGGTGTGCACTGGCTGCGCGTTGTGGTGCGGCGCGCCCTCACGTGTCTGCAACAGGTGCAGGATACGTCGCACGTCTGCGGTGAGCCCGGACTCCAACACGGCTACACGACGACTTAGCTCTTCTAGTCTTGTAAGTACGGTCGCTACGGATGCTGCCGTCGCAGCGGCTCCTACATTCTGGTACTGTGGTGACATGCTATCCTGTAACACGAATAGTCTTAGTTGATACGAGAGCCATTCTTTGGTTTAAAAAGTTCTGTGTGTTTAAATGGGTTTGACGCATTTGGTGCACATCTCAACTTGTACACCATGCTCAAATGGTGAACTTAGCAACTGGTGCACTTCTCATATGGCACACTTCGCAACTGGTGCACTTCTCAATTGGTGCACTTCGCAAAAGGAGCACTTTTTAAGATGAGTGAAGATTTGGAAAAAAAATCTAAAAATGAAAGAATCTTTGGTTTTGCGCAGGTAATTTTCTTAAAAATACAATCTAAGTAATACCTTTCAAGTAGGTACACGCTTACTTAAACTTAAACCATTTTCAATAAAAATATAAAATGTCACACGAAAGTAATAATAAAAATAAGTAAGGAAGATTTACCTACTGCAAAATTATTAAAACAAAACAAAAATAATTTTAATCAAACTCTAAATAATAGTGATTATGTAGAGTTTAATTAAAATTATTATTTCCGAGTGACGTCTTTTTATTTTTGAAAAAATAAAAATGTTATAGTGTGATTATGTAGAGTTAATTTAAAATTGTTTTGTTGATTGTATTTTTAAGAAAATTATCGATGCAAAACCAAAGATTCTTTCAATTTTAGACAATTTTTCCAAATCTCCACTCATCTTAAAAAGTGCTCCTTTTGCGAAGTGCACCAATTGAGTAGTGCACCAGTTGCGAAGTGTGCCATATGAGAAGTGCACCAGTTGCTAAGTTCACCATTTGAGTATGGTGTACAAGTTGAGATGTGCATCAAATGCGTCAAACCCGTTTAAATTTTACCTGTACGGTGGCAGCATTTTGTGCTTTGTCATGAGACAGAGCGAGTGCTGCGGGGCGGCCGTTGCATGCGGTCTGATGTAGATTGACGGCGGAGTGCGGCGCGGAGCGGCAGGAGGGGGTGCGCGCAGGCACGGTTGCGGCGGGGGCGAGGATGTCGTCGCACGACACATGCTGGTGCGCGGGGGCCGGAGGCGACGGCGACGCGTTGGTGTAGTACGAGCTAGGGTTGGTGCTGAGGCTGGACACGGGCAGCGTGGCACTGTGCGCGGGCGTGCTCACGGCCGGCTCGCCTGCCGCCGCGCACGTCAACGGCGACGTGTCGTTGAGCGGGCCCGCCGACGACTGGCGCCGCACGCCCGCTCGACTTCTATACGTTTGTGGCGTGGATTGCGCTGGAAATTATGCACGTGTATAGTAGTTTCTAATGACTGTTGCTACCTCGGGATACATACGTAATTCAACGAATTATGATTAAATTAGTTAAGTAGTGGTATGAGAATGAATAATTTAGCACGTAGCTTACTAATTATTGATTTTTCTCACTCGAATAATGGTTTGATGGTAGAATACAGTAGGTATTTTGATGCATATAGTTAAACTTGGTGTTGCTGTGTAATAAAAAATGTTCCAATTATTTGATATAATATAAACAATTCAGTTGTAATTTTGGGTGAAAGTTCCGGTTAACAGTTGCGTGCCCAACGTGCCGCGGGTATATAGTACAGAGAATGAGTATTTTACATGGAAACCATTGAACCGGTACTTTGATGCGACTAATTTGAATTTATAAACCATTTTTGATACATGCACTACAAAGTAGTATAATATGCATACTTACAGTACTTGTTGTGCAGTGGCTGATGTGTTTTATGATGGTAGAGGTCTGGGAAGCTCCGTTTAAGTTGCGCTAGCATGCCTGCACACAAGGGCCGCGCTCAGAGCGGGGCGGGCGGTACCGGGGGTGCGGGGTGTGCGGGCCGCCAGCTCGAGAGCTACGCGTCATCACGAAGCTCTCTCCTATCAGAGCCACTGGCGGCCACTGGCGGCCACTGGCGGCCACCGTGACCTCGTCAACAGTGCCGATACTAAGTGATAGCCACACCGCATCCCCTCCCACATCACCAGTAAATAGGAATATAAATAAATAAGGAAACAAGCGTAACACATGCTGCCCTAAATTAAATAAACATTAATTAGTCGCTATAATTTAAACAATTTAAACGTCATATACGTATTTTTTAAATATTCATGTCCAAATTGATTGATTACAATGATATTTGTACATTTGTAGAATTTTGCAAAAAGTTAAAAACTAATATCACATAATCTGCCCGTATACTTGATACCGATACCGATATAACTTATGAAAACTTTTTGCAAAATATAAAAAAAAGAAAATGATAGAAATTATTAAAATATCCCAAGACAAAAAATTAACTCCCTTAACGAATCAAACAGAAAAATAAAATTGAAATTGTAACGGATTACAAGGTATTACAATAAAGAAGAGACGTAAACATGGCGAAGGGAAATGCATATTGGTCATCCATTTACTATAATGTGTAGGTCATCTACTCTATGAATAGAGAGGGAGGTACCACAACATGCCACCCGGGGTTTCTGTGACTTTGTATTGAACGGGCGTTTGTGGTAGCCCTTAATATTAAAGAAACAAAGGGTTCATTCCTTGTGTGAGTGCGAGTGCCTACCGGTGATGGAGTTAAGCGTGGTGGAGCGCTGCTTGCTGAAGTTGAAGTTGAGCGGCGTCACGTCCTGCCCCGCCTTGTCCGCGGAGAACTCCAGGATGCCGCGGCTGGCCGGCGACTCCGTGTCGTCATCGCTGCACTGAGAATCCTGCAACAGCAGTGGAGTATTTAAAATGTAAACAGACTACATATACAATAAATAAATAATAGGACAATAAGCATAGATGAACTAATGCACATTGTTAGAAGTTGACCTTTATGAAAAAGGCTGATAAAAACCATCGTTTATAAAAAGAAACTAGAACGCAATTTAAGGATTTAAATGTTAGATTTTAACATGGTAACAAAGATATCTTGTTTTAATGCAGGCTGGCAATAAATATTAAATTAAACAAAAAGGCTTCGCTCACCACTTTCTCCGCGAAGGTTTCAGTGTGCGGTCGACGCGTGGTACGCGCGTACGCTTCCCGCAGCAAACGCGCATCGCACGGGTTCTCATAGCGCATGCGACGCTTTGGCTCAATACCACCTAATTCATCCTATAACATACGAGAAATAAAACATCACATTTCTGTCTTTTATCAGGAGCTTTCTCCGTGCTACGCAACGTCTACGCTGTCGTAGACGTGCTACGGCGTAGCCATACTCGTAGCGCAGTCTTGCTATAATTTGGTACGAAACTGCCTTGACATTGTTTTAGTCTGGGGAAATCCTTGTAATGCAGTCGCATCATTGTGTGGTTTTTCTCATTTTTTAACCAACTTCAAAAAGGAGGAGGTTCTCAATTCGGATGTTTATATATATATTTTTTTTATGTATGTTCGGCCATAACTCCGTCATATATAGACGGATTTGCAAAATTCTTTTTTTGTTTGAAAGGGGTATATTCCGAAATGGTTCCATATAAATTTCATATAGATCTGATGATGAACTCCAGAGATAGACACCGGAACTCTTTAAAAAATGACAGCAAATCAACCGCGATTTCTGCTATCGCATAAATATGCATTGTTTGTTTGGAATTAGTGCGGGGTGGATACCACAACTAAAAATTTAAAAATAAAAACTTTTTTACAAAAAAAAAAACAACCGACTTCCTTAAAAACACTACAAAGTGAAAAATAACTTTAATTTCGGAAGTCGGTGGCAAAAGAACCATAAATGCAGATCCTAAGACAAATGTTTTTTTTTTTTTTTGTAAAAAAGTTATTTTTAAGTAGTAGTGCAGCTTCAAATGTTTTCGATTTTGAATATATTATCTCAATTTACTACGTGATACTGACATCTCTCATGGTGTAGGTGATCTCGAGGTTGTTAACAAAGGAGGAGCGGAACTCGGGGTAGAAGTCGAGCACGTCCAGCAGGTCGTCTCGGTGTACTCGGTGCAGGTCGCAGTAAGTGAGCGCTCGCACGCGGCAGTTGCTGCGGCCCACGGTGCCGTAGATGCACGGGTTCTCGCCGAATATGTCGTCTTTACCTGAAAATTCAAGACAAATATTTGCATTATTTGAATCAACTTAAAAAATAATCAAATGGGTTACATTATTAACTATACTAAACGGTTAAAAAGGTTCATGCATCTGTATAAAGTCCAACTCAACAAACAAATTTTTAGTCTGATTTCCATATGTCATTCGATTGAGATACATAAATACACTTTTAACTGTTTTTTTTTTCAGAGGAATAATAAAGATAGTTTAGTAAACTCACCTAATATGGCCATAACAATATCGTCCTTCAGGATTTCGATGGAGCCTCTGGATATAAAGTAAAGGGAGGTGAGGACATCGCCACGATGCACCAGAGTCTCGCCGGGAGGCGCGTGCGTCGTCTTGAACCTCAGCGAGAGGGCTCTATAAACAAAACAGAAGAAGTGGGTTTAAACAGTTGAAAACAAAACTTTGTAAGCTATTGCAGGATTGGAACTCAGTGGAATTGTTGGTTGTTTTTGGGCTCATTTAAAACTCATAGCAGAACTTTTTTTATTCACTTTAAACTCGAATTTTCTACGTTGATAGACAATAAATCTGCATTTGCGTGTTTTGGAAAATGTAGTTCGCAAAGTTTTTCCACAAACCTGAACTAATGTGCAAAGTTGATGATGAAATCCGGTAAAAAATAATACTAATATCTACCGACTATCGACTATCTTTATGATTTATCTAGTAGTAGAAAAAGAATCGCTATTCAAAAACATTTTTGAACACACTACTTTTTCATCACAATCAAACTAGTTCAAAAACTGCACTTACCTTAAACATCCTGGACTAGCACCATCAAAAGCTGAGCAATTCGCGAGCAAGTTTCTGTTGAGATGAAGACAGATGTCTGCTTGGAGGCACTCCGGGAATCCCTTTAGTAAGCTGGACGTGTCGATCCCATTCGTGTAGCTCCAAGCGTGTTGGAAATACTCCTCTAGTCTTTGTCTTAAAGGATTTGTTATCTACAAGTACAGTGAGGAAAGATTTAATATTTGTGTTATGATGACAACGGGACATCAGAGCAAGATGGCGCTATTGATCTGATTATCGCGGAAAAGAGAGAAAACGTCACAGAGCTATCTATCGTTGATGGCATAGCTCAAATATAGGCCTTATGTATATTACATATAAGTTGAAAAAAAAATTGTAGTCAGTCTCTTACCTGATGAAAGCGAATAAATTCACGCACTCTTAATATCTGTGTATGATAACGAGCCGTTCCTGAATATAGTCTTTGTATGATAGCAGATACGTTACCGAAGATACTGGCATACATGAGAGCTGCAAGAAGAAAGTTTTTATGTGATTTTCACAGGTTTTTTGTCAAGTGCTGTGATGACAACTTTTTTGACCCGGCTGAGTAACATTTTCTAATTTATTGTCATATAGAGGGGGAACGAGCATTGATTATTATGTCAAGTGATTATAACATTCAAGTCCAACTTTTAAGAAATTTAACTGCTGGCATTTAACCTGCCGCCCATGTTGGAAGGCAACACTGTATTTCGTAGGATTCATGCCCACAATTGTCCGCAAACCTACGGGCTACCACGAACTTAGTGCTTGCATTAACTTACTTAGTGGCTACGTGGACACCGGGTCAGTTAAGTCAATAATAAGTTACTACGTCAAAAGTACTTACAGCCAACCAGCATAACAAATATCGTGAAGCCTTTCTCCATGTCAGTGTTCGGTGCAACGTTCCCAAACCCAACGCTCGTTAACGAAGTGCACGTAAAGTATAAAGCGGTTATATATCTAGATCTGAAAAGCAACAGTTCATATTAGTATGCCATTTCAATTGTTTGTTATAACGTAAATGTTTGTACTTACCTCATGGATGGACCGGTGGAGTTGTCATAAGAAGCTTGAACATCATTCGCAAGAGCATCCAGCCATCCTATTGGCGCGTGGAGCTGAGGGCGTTCCCAACTGCCTATAGCGTACCTGAGAGAAGAGGCGGGCGTTGTAGGATAGGTTAACAGTTGTAAGTAAGCTAAAGAACGATTGTTATGAAACTCATTGAGTCATGGTTTTGTCACATTTGGCCTGTGAAGGTATGGGATGAAGTTGTTATATACTCATTTTTATATATATGGAGTAATTCAATTACAAAGAGGCTAATTTGAATGAGATTTTCATTACATAAAATGATAAGACCGGACAAAGATTACGTTATTATATTCAGAAAAATTGGGATATAGTACAGCCTCGTTGTTTTGAATTGCCCTCATGGTACAAGTAATTCTAAATACTCACCATAAGCAGGCCAACCAATGAGCAATGAGGACAAAGGTGGCCATAAGTAGAAGCAGTACGGCGGTCCCATATTCGGAATATCTGTCAATTTTGCGTGCGACGCGCACCAGCCGCAGCAGCCGCGCTGTCTTCAGCAGACCGATGAGAGTCGTGGTCTGCAAGCACCACAACCACACCTCAGAACGATCCGTGAGCCGCTGTGCAACGCAACTTAGCCGCAAACCCAACTCAAGCGTTATATGAAACGTTCGCTTAAAACTAAATAGCATCAACGAGGCCTCGCAGCGAAAACCACGCTAACTAAGCAAAAACTGGCCTATGAATGCTGCTGAGCTCAAACTTAGATATATGTATGTAGTTTGCAGAATTAAAAGCGATTATTTTAAAACTATAAAATTAGCTGGCTTCGTACATAATGCGGTGCATAATACTGTTTGATTACTGATATCTCTTCACTGCCAATTACAAGTCCCTCTACGTTTATCTGACCACGGTGCTGACACCGTGGTGTTGAATTGTGAATGTTTAATGGTCGTGTGGGTTTAAGTTTTAAGCGAATACAATAATTAGAAATATATACAAAGATTAGTAATTTTCATACAACTCGGTGCATTTAAAAAAACTCTTGGCAGAAATGTTTTGCAAATATCCGAATTTAGAGATTTTGTGAACTTACCTAAAGTTATCAACTTTTTCGACGATTGTATGTTTATATACCACAATAAAGACAGGTATTTTTTCAAGTATTACCTAGAGGATTTCGTATTAATTGAATTAATTTATGTTTGAGAAGAGCTCTTAACATTGTATAATAATAAAACAATATACTTAATTAATAGAATCATTTAAAAGTTAGCAAAATAATGTGTTAAATTGATTTAGAATAAGTAAAATTTATTCAAAAGCTTTAGATTGGCGGCTATAATAAAGGTCACACAAACAGATTTGAGTTAAGTTTATATTAAAATGTAAATCTAAGTACTGTAAAAGGTTGTAACATTCACACGTGTGGTCGTTTTGTGCTGTATTTATCATGGGAAGCTTTGCTTGTGAAACTGATGCTGTTTGTCGATGGATTGCTCTCGATGAGTGACTCAAAGTATTCGTTTGAAACGTACCCCCCATCTCTCATGGGTTCTCAGTTTGAACCGTGCACTGCGGGTAGTTTTAGATTTGATTTAATTTTATTAAGTTTGGATTTGGAAAAAAGGAAAAACAAAAATAAATAAAATCTTTTCAAAACAATTTATTTAAATTTTAAAATAAAAATAGGTAATCCTTATGTATGTAAGAAAATAAATAACAATGTTGATGATAATTTAAACCAATTAGAAAAATTTAACAAACACAAATTACGATGAGTAAATAAATGTAAGTGGGTATACAGATCAGTGGCGGATACAGTATTGTACATCAATATATTGATATATTGCTTGATGTAAGGTGGGTGCTTTAAGTAGTTATGTAAGTTCGGGACGGACACTATAACTTGGTGCTTCTTGTCGTGAATAAAGGCGATCTATTGATCGGTACATAAAGTCTGGGAAGTGTGAGCGTAATTGCTACCAAGCTCTGTGCATATCGTGACTCTTGTACGTACTTTTACTAAGAAAAGCCAATGAAAAATGTTCCACCGATGTAGTTTCGCTATAAAATCATATCCGCATGACAATTATGTATTTATTTTTTTCTTTTTCAAAATCTAACTAAATTACCTATTTGATGACATCTATAATCATTTTCGCTCTTGATGCTATTTTAATGAATCTATTTAGTGGCACTAATCAGTACGTACATATATTATGAGGTTCTCAACTATATCAGTAAGGAATTATGCAAGTAGTATATCATTACAAATCTAAGTATATACTGTTACTGGTATGTGCTAATAAAGCTAAAATATTATGCTCAAATATAAAAAAAAGATGATACATTTTCTGATTACCAAGACGCATTAAACGCCACCACTGTAAGGTGTATCATGTAATACTATTCAATCTCGGTTCTTTACAGTTGCGAGGAGCGACCTTTGAGACTAACGTATATTTATTTATGGTTTATTAAATAAAGGCTACGCAGAGCGACGCGGCGCCGTTCTGGTCGGATCTAGCCATGTGGTACATGTCGGTAGTCGCTACCCTGCGGCAAGCTCGTGATACAACTAGTGAGCTCGGAACATGTCGAGAACGGTGTACGACTTGGAATGATTGACATTTTGCTCATGGGAAGCGTCCATATCTTCCATTAACGCATTCACTTAGTGGATTCAAAATGGCTAGTGGAAATTAATGAATAAAATATGTCAACTAAAAATATAATAAAATTGAGTGGCAGCAACATAAAAATAGTTCACAAAGATGGTATACCTCATCACTTTCCAGCCCCTGCTGTAACAAGAAATGGTATTACAAATTCAATACGCACCCACCTTCGGGCATTCCACAACGTGACTATTTAACAAATGATAAAATAAATCACGACTGGTTACTAATAGTCAACAAAATCAACAGGTAATAAGTAGTTGTCTTAAATCAAAATAAAATCACAAATCAACTTTGCTTACGAACAAAACATACTGGATGAAATGATTTTAGTCGGTTTTACACAGTTTGATTGTTTTTAAAATAATTTACTATGAGTAACTAATTGATTCGAATATAAAGTGGGATCTTTAAATGATCAGCTGTGGGAACCTAATCGATAGTGACAGTTGCATTGACTGCATTCCACAACTACGTGACTCGCTATAATAACCAGAACTTCATTTGTCCGAAAGAACCGTTTATCCCGAACGAAACAATCTTTAGCAGTTCAAACACTGTACAAGTACTTATTGTTTCGTCTTGAAATGTTTATCGTGCAACCCTAACTTGACCTAGTTCGCTTTCATATTCTTATGACCTATTTTACCCTTCACAATGCGGAATGTATCGTGCTTCGCCACCCTAATCTTGTTGTACTGTATGGCCTCCACTTGTGACCACTGTGTTATTTTTATATATTAGTTTAACTGCATCGATATTTTGTGAACTCTCAGTGTATTAGGTTCGGGATTCCGAGAGCTGTGACACCGTTTCGGACAACTGATCGTCTGGATATCCACCGTGAAATGCAAACTTCGTTCACGCTCCACAAACGATTTCAATCGATTCTCGCAGTTTGGCGAGGGAGCCGTTAGGGCGACTATCGATACGAGTTTGCGAATCACGGTAAGGCCGTTGGTGTTATTGTCTTCTATTCAGCCATTCCTTTTGTTGTCTAATTCTAAGATTAAGTTTGTGTAGGTATCGTATGTGAGATGAAACCAAATGTGGTGTATGTAGGTGGTAAAGCAGCTCACTTCGTCGGTGTCGGTGCCGAAGAGCAGCAGATCAAACGGGATGGCGGCGACGAGGTCAATGAGGAACCAACCGCGCAGGTAGTGCATGGCGATCTTGGCGGGGTCCGACTCCACTTCATCGGCCACGTTCACGTACGTGGTGCGGAAGTTTATTAGGATGTCTATTATGAATGTGACGTCCACTGGAAATAAAACATACTGCGTTAAATTTTATTGTTCTAGTTCACACTGAATATGCATGCAATGTATTTACAAATTACTTTTGAAACAGTGTGAATGTTTTGTGGTAGACGGAATTTGTAGGGAATTGAAGCAGAGCCCAAAGATTTGACCTTTCTTTGGCTGCTGTCCATAAATTCAAGAAGTCTAGTAAAAAAGCCAAAGTATGTCGCTGTGTTACTGATTAATTTATTTGACTGATCTAAAGTTTTAGAGATGGATATTACCGATCATATCGATGACTACTATGGGGTCTTCGCCGAAGCTACGAGAACGTTTGTCAAAGTCGGGCTCGTTCAGTTGAAAGGCGGCCACATAAGGAGTAAATATTGCCGTGTAGATCACCAGTATAAGGATCAACCAATCCCAAGCGGCCTGTAAAACAAATTTGTGCAAATTTAAAAGATTGCTTACGATTTAAATATTTTATAACAAAACTATTTGGAATTGTAGCGTGTTGCGTGTCGACTGTGTCGAGTAGAGCGAGGTCAATGCGACGAATATAATTTATACTTTTCTTATGTGCAAACTACAATATGAACAATTCAAACACTACAGTATAGTTGTTAAATAATTATAGGGTAGATTAGATTTGTGGAGGAAAATTGAATTTGTTTTATAATACGGAATATCATTCGTACCCAAGAATATACTGACGTAAACACAATTCTTACCTTGTAAGGAGAATGGTGGAGGATAGTGCAGGGGTGAGAAGGCTGCGTGGTTCCCTTGTGGCCGCCCGTCGCGCCCAGAGACAGTACCTGCGAACAATGACGTCACCACTGTTTATGCGAGCCTACGAGTAAAGTAGCTGTAGACTGGCGTACGTGGGTCTGTTACGGCTAGCACGCGCATTCAGGACAATACACGGAAATACTCACATGTCAGGTTAGCTATAAAACTTCACGTGATCATTATTTTCTGTTGAATTGTACATTAGATTATTCGTAGTTAGCCCCACAGAATATTTGTTCTATTAGACCTAAAGTTTAGCCAATGGGACTTTGTCAAAACTATATTGTTGAAATAGAGTAATATATTTTTATACATACAAATAAAACATATTAGGTTTACGATGTTAATTTCTGGCATTACAATGACAAATTACCGGGCAGGTTTGTTTTACGATACAATTTGTTCATTATTCGTGATTTACAAAACTATAAAATTTTGTATGGAACGTTTTTGTTTAGGCAAAAAAAAACATTTTTCCCCATCTTCGTTATTTACACGAAATTACCTACATAATGATTACAGATATACATAGTTTAATTTAAAACTACAAGAACAGGTACTAGGTCATACGTGCTATAAGTATGTTTAAGATAAGTAGGATGCATTATTAGGTACGTCAGCAAAGGCATTCCCGATGAAATGAGGAAATAAAATCCATTCTCAAAAACTAATATTTATAACTATGAAAACTCAATGGATGAAGTATTCGTGTATGTTCGAGTATGTATGCAGAGTTGCAGACTAGTGACTATTTGTATTTCATGTCGATATAATTCTGTGTAAGTAATGTTAAACAAAAGCGTATTCAATCAGTATTGAACACATTTATTGAAAATAGTGTTGAAACGTTTAGGTTCTCGGAAGTTTAACGTTCATATTTTTATATAGAACTACATAGATATTTTAAATGAATGAAGTGATGAACAATATCGTGGATGGTCCACCTTCCACCGTGGGTTGTAGAGGTCACAGAGGTGTGAAACATGTGAAGTGCTTCACGTTCTATGCGTTATTTGTAATACTTAGTCTCAGTATTAGAGATTAATCACGCAACAATTTTCCCTTAATTTTGCTGTCCGTCTGTTACAGAAAATATCTTTTAAGTAAGTACCAAATTATTTTGAGAAGCAGATACCAGAGTAAATGGAACCTTTTGATTTACAACATTGTATGACAAAGCGCAGTCTCCTACGTAAAAACGGTGAATCGACAAATGGCCACCGGCCATTTTTGATCGCTTAAACTTAAATGTAAGAAACACTCATCGCAACACATTATCTGGCAAAGAGATAAATGGATTACCTCCTTGCCGATGGCGGGCAACCCGTTGAGGCCATTACAGGGCGGTTCGAGGCGAACGACACTCTTGCGTGAGCCGCGGAAACCAGTGTCACGCACGCGCACCGACGAGCGCCACGTCGAGGGCGGCGGGTCGTCGCGGGAGCCGCGCGCGGAGGCGGCGCGGCGCGATGTGGTGAGTGCGGCGCCGGCGCCGGCGCATGGCGGCGACACGATCAGGGGCACGTCCGGCGCGCGCTCCTCCATGCCGCTGCCGCGCCAACGTCCTCACCGAAACCCGCCGTGCTCCGACGCCTCCAGGTGCTCACATTCCAGTACGGCTCGCTCAAAGGCCGACGCCGACTCCAGCAGTGCGATTGCCGTGTTTTGCATAGATGATCGATCTATCCTCACGTACACTTCTCAACCCTCGTTCTCTTCTAATCCGGTAATCGTATTTAAGTATTAGTAAACAATCTCAGTTACTGCATGGTAGTGTTGACGATATCTTTACGATGGTATGGTTTTGTATATTTTTTATAACAGCGAAATGGTATAAGAATGGACAAAAGGAAACGCAACTATATCATATAAGTATTTGGAAGCACCAGCTTGAGTTCCCACAAATGTCGGCTAAGACAGTAGTTCAAGTGTATAGAGCACGTCTAATAGGCATACAGCTACGAGCGCCTGAAAGCGGAGAACGAGGCCGGGCTCATTCAAGACACTGTGTCAATGGGAGGCGGTTCTTTTCATCTTTTTGTGCACATGTTCAATGTGCGCAAGACGTTCTCTCCGTTGTTGGAGCTCGAGAATAATGACGGACACGAGAAAACTGACATTGAACGACAATACAATACGAATACCGAATGAAACGTCTTGTTAAACCAACCCGTGCTGCCATTGAGATCTCAGCATTATACAAACTGTTATTTTAGCCAATTTGTGTATAGATCTTTATGTTGTTATCTTTTACTTTAAATAAGGCTTATGTCTGTGTGGAGAGTGATGAATTGTGATGACTAATTTATAAGTAACGAGTAATTTTGAAAAAAGCGGCGTAGCTACCATTAGCAAAGCTGAGTGAGAATCTATCTATTAATGTTTTAGGATTTATACAATATTGGCAGTACAATCGGATATTTCATTAATTCATGGGCAAAATGTTCCCTAATAGTAAATAATTTTGGACGAACAGTCACGACTGAATCAAATACAGAAAGTACCACTCTTAAAGGATTGCCTTCTTATATTTAAGGTTATTACATATTAAAAAGTAGATATAAATTGGTCTATAAAATGAATTATTTAATTTTTAAACAGATTTAAACATCATTTACAATCACAATAACCTTTGAACTTTATGAAAATATCCCGGATTATGTTCATTTAACAAGAAAAATCCATAAGAGCCTAGTAGCTTGCCAACGCTCTTTCTTAGAGTTGTGTAGCTTTGAGTGCCACATTACGTAAACTAGCTTTACGAGGCCCGAGAGACGAGCGGCGAACTTGAAGCATACATAATATGTACCCGTTCTGAGAGGAACACGATAATACACACATACATAATTCATAAATTATGAAGGCGCTTTGCTTGCTACAAAACACCTCATCCCCTTCGTGGAAACTAACTTTGTATCGCCGCAAGCTCTTCGCCTCAGATTTCCGATGATAATGCTTCCGTTGAAAAACTTCTTCGAGAAAAAATCCTACTGGTACCTATTTTCAAGAATAAAGTTAAATCTTAATCATTTACTTCGCGACTATATTTCTTTGTTATCAACTCTGTGTTTTTACAGTATAGAAGAATATAAAATATTTTTATTGGGTAATATGTGTTGTGTTACCGTGTTCTGGGGTTATTTACTCGTAAGTTTATTTTACAAGCTCCCTTTATACCAATGTAAAATAATGAAATAATTATTATATTTTGCCAGTGTTATGAAATTAATGGAGACAACGAAACGACCTCTGCAGCTATCACTGTCACTCAAGATTCAAGGAAATAGTGTAGCAATAACTGGTGAAATATGTCACATACAACAAACGACTTTAAGCATATTACATTATGTAATAGTGTCCAGTAGCAAAACGAACTGATGTGGCTATAGATGAATTAAAGCTGTGCATTACGCCAACAATGCGAGTTTTGATGGATATTGTGTGTGGCGTGACTCAAGCCTGAACTGAACCCTGGGAATCCTTCCAGAGTGTGAAGTCGTGGGAGGGGCAGCATGCTCTGCATAGTTTTTACAATAGAATCGCCGCCATTCTATGAACAGTTAGGTACAGTATAGCGTCTGTAACTCTCGTTACAATGAAGCTTCCAAAGCGAGAAGCACGGCGTTATTATAGAAATACAATGTTAACGACTAAATAAAATACAAAACAACTAGATAATGGCTAGATATAAACTACTCAGTCAGAACCAACAAACCCTACAAGAAATTATGAAAGAGGAATGGCTCGATGATCTTTCATAAAATGTTGTAACATTCGTTCAATCTAAAAGCATCAACATGTGATAATGTATGTGAACTAACTTCTTTTACTAAGAAGAGAAAAAGTAGATAAATAACTTAGACAAAGGAAACCATACCATGGTAGTCATAACTCCAAGCATGGATCGCGTTTTTCCCCACAAGTATAACAAAACAAAGCAAGAACCAACCGAAAGAATATATAATGCTAAGCCCGCAACGAAACGAACGAAGAAAAACACCTCGACAATTTTGACGCACTGATGTTCACTGAGCAAACTAAGCACCGGACGGCACCACACTCGATATTATGGACTAGTCAGTAAGCCTAAGCAATATTTGACCACTTTTAGCGATGTGTGTAAAATATAACCAATAAACACCTATGGCAGCGCAACAAAATCCGCAAAGGTCGACTGCAAAACGATAATAATAATTTTACTTTTTAATGCAGTCGATCGATTAAGCGCTCGACTCGTTAACAGCACGAATAGCCCGTTTTGTGAGATATGCGTTAGTTGCGGTGTGTCGTGTAGGAATTATACGTTTTAGCTATGATTCGCGACGGTCGTTCGCTAAAGGCGAGTCGCCTAGGAACGATATTAAGATAACAATTCGATGGCAGTGTGAGAAGCGGCAGAGTCCGCAGCGTGGTCGCTGGACGTAAACTCGATGGGGCACTGTAGCGGCGCACGCAAGAGGTCGCTGTGCGCGCATCGTCCCGGCGCGGCCCGAGCGGCGGCGAACGCGGCCGGAGACGACCGAGCACAGGCGTGACCTCGCACAACCTCCCCTTCTACCATCGAATATTTCAGCTGAACGCACGGTGTCGCCGTGCCGCACGCCGTGTCGCTGATGAACACGCTGCGGGCGGCGATCACGTGACACGTCGATATTAGGCCCCCGAGCTGACACACTACTAGCAAATAATTTAATTTATTTTATGATCCTTTAGGCGTCCGTTTTGTAACGTATTTATTGATCCTTAGCAATGTTTTCATTTATTATTGTAATGTGTTTGTACGGGGACAGTAATTGATTTGCTTTATATCTATTCCATGTTGACTTGTCACTATCATATTATAATGATTGAATTTATAAGTATTTAGTCATGTATTAGTGAATATGACCTGTTTGTAAATTGGGAAAAATCTCTTCTAAAACAGAGAAATGGCGAGCATTGATAATAACAAGTGCAAGTTTCATGACGATGTTTTCGTTTGCACTAAATCGTCATCATCTTCTTGCTCCTAATCTAATTTATTTGAGGTCGCCGTGACATGACTTTTTCTCCCATACATCCTTTTAGCAATCATATAAGTAGTCAACCCGTTTCTAGCTATATCATCTTTAACACAATATATTCTACGTTTTTATGGTCTTCCCTCTGGGTCTTACACTACCCATAGAGGGAATATTCACTCATATTTTTTTCTTAAGACGTGTTTTCCTTGACTCCTTACCATAGTCCCATACTATGACAATCGATTTCCAATTTAAAATAGTGTCCATAACGATCATAAACGCTATGAATTATTTTTCGAGTATCGCATTGGAGATTCAATGTATACTAATAGATATTATTATTTTTTTAAAGGGGTTTTCGCTAATTTGAAATTTGTCCCGCGGGTGATGAATTTCTAAGAGAGAGAACGGACATTTTTGTGGTTGAAAGCTATATAAACATCAGCTGCTATTACTGAAATTCAGAAAACTGACAGCCATGTCTTTGTGTATTCTTCAGTCTATTAAAGTGTCTCAATTTTATGTCACGACTCAAAAAATACGAAATTAAAAAGTAACGAAATTAAAAACCACAATTCATTGATTAAGAAACAGTTTCTTTTGGATTTACGTCAAGACAGTTCACCATCTGCCTAGATGAAATTATGTATTGTAACTATGATAACGGAAAGTGGCGAACTATCCATAAAGCGTTGGTTATGTTGCTAATTACTTATCCAAACAATCCTGACAGTCACAAATAAAGGACGATCGAGAGTTTTGGAAATAAAAAAAACATAATGACTTTTCCTTCAGTATTTTCAAAATAAAATAAAGACGAATACCAAGTAAATTAAGCGGTATTAAAATGTTCAGTATTTTATCAATGAAACACACGTGAAACCATTGGAACACTAAATCAATAATCGCTAGAGATCTCTAGAAAATAAATTCAGGATTTCTGTCTAAAGTGCAGCACAGGAGTGCATAGCGTTGAACACGCGTAGTAACCGCGTAGCACACGCGTAGCACTCATGTAACATCCGCGTAGCATCTCGTAGAGTTCTCGTTGAGACCGCATCGACGCAAAGAAAGCGCTACGACATTTCGACATTGACAAAGGGTTTTCAACGACGAAACACTATTATTTTTGTAAATCATTACTACGAATTCAAGCACATGCAATTTTCACGAGATTGCGCTAAGAGCTAAAACATTGGGCATAATTTAAAATTAATCAAAATATTTGATTGATTTAATGGTGATACGAGAATATAATATAACCATAGAGGCTTTGGCGTTAAAAAAACATTCGTTTCCTTTCTTTCTTTTGTTATTTATATAATTATTTTTTAAGATCTTAACAATTAGAATGACTTTAATTAGTTGTGCAATGCAAATATTACAGCAGTTATGGATATTAAAGATACAACTACGTAATAATTATTTAGTATGTTTATGTTTTTTGTTTATGTTTATTATATGATTGACGGTCAAACGTATTTAACTATTCACTAGAAGAAAGCCCCAAACATAATTAAACATGACGGCGGTCAAACTAGCACAGCAACAACTCCTCAAATCTTCATTGAATGCAAGGGTTACACGATTATACCAATCAAATCAATGCCATGAGGTATGACAGAAGATTAAATTGCCTTTCATCGAGCGGGGGTCAAACTCACTTTCTTCGTTAGTTAGTGAAAGTGTTGCATTAATCTATGTAAGTCGACGATGTTACTGCGTGACGGGGAAGATGGGCGTTAGATTGGCGAGGGCTGCGAGCCGGCCTCGGCGCCGATTAGCACGCGATAGTTCAAGGACTCGATACACAAAAGATAGCCACAGCACGTATAGATAACTCCTTCATGTTACGTAACTAACCTTTCAGATTCACTGGCGTGGGAACGCGGTGTTGTGGCTTCGACGCTGTTACTGTTTATTGTACTGGCTTTTGAAAATAAAAAGGTGGTTTTGGTAGATGTAGGACTGCTGATGTGAGTGTTTCTTGGACAAATAAACTGAATTAAAAATAAATCATCATCATCATCATTTTACCAGTAAAACGTCCACTGTTGGCCATAGGCCTTCCCCAATTTAGTGGGCTTTGCCATAATCGCCATGCTTGGCAGGCAGGTTGGCGATCGCAGTATGGTGGTAAATTGCATAGAGAACGCTGCTGTTCATTCTCTTGTAACTCCCTTAGTCGCCTTTTACGACACCCATGGGAAGAAATAGGGTGATACTATTCTTCAACTCCGATACCACACGATCAAAAAAAAAAAAAACAGTGGTAAATTATAAATGTTTGTAAAAGTAACACTGGGGAGATAAAATGGCTGTGTTTAATTTTACAAACAAATGGTTTCGTTGACAGCTGGCAATCAATTTTGAAAACATAATTAGCCGCTAAAGTGAAAAAAATTTTTTCATTGTTGAACGTTTCCTAGACTATTTTTAATCTGTAAGTAAGAAACCTGAAAGTCCATGTTAAATTAGTTTAATCTAAACCGGAACGCGTCACAAACGGGAAATGTGTAAAGTTGTATTTAAGAACTGAAGTTGCACATTGTCTCCGAGACTCTAGAGGGCTTAGAGAACTACTATGCCTATTGTTCACTATGATAGAAATAGTTTAATAACGTCATCACTAAGTTACAGGTCTGGACGACATTATTACTGTTGACGACAAACAATTGTTTACTATTGTAGGTATGTAAGTCTCTGACTTCAATAAGCGATGCAAATAGTTGCAAAGCTTTCGAATGAAGGTATTTCGATCAGAAATTAGAAATGTCAGGTATTTAGGAGATCTAACGTATTCATTATGATGCTTCTCACTCTCTCAGTGGCTGAATATCATCAAGTTCTAATGAAATATGTATAATTAAGTACAGCGTACGTCGTCTTGACGCAGCATGAATACGACTCGGTGGAATTGAATTTATGCATGAATTCCTGCGTGCACACACGTCTCCATTTCTATCAGGAGAATGGCAATATCCAGGTGAAGTACCCACGGATAACGTTTAATTAAAGAGGGATTAGATCATCACTGCCTCATAGTGCTAAACGGAAACACTGAAGTAATCCGGCATGTCCTAGGACCTACAATTTTAAGACATTCGGCGGCAACCAATCATGATATCTCACTGCTGGGACTATCAATCTGTAACGTCCTTATTATATAGCCTCAAAATGAGTTACTTACGTTATATTACTAAAAGGTTTTATTTTATATCACGCTTCTCACTTTATTTTTCTGTAACCTTTATGAAATACGCGTAACATTCCCAAAAATAATATTATAAAAGCACAGGGAACTTTTCAATTTTGTCTCTGAATGATGGGCGCCACATGTCACGGAAACACGTAGGACACATTCTTAGTGGACGTGATCCACGAGGTACAGTTGTAATAAGTTGGGGTTACGGCTTTACATTAGTTGGCCAAAAGGGCCGTCACGTTGTAAAACAATATGACATCTTACTTATGGTTACTAAGGTTCAAATCACTAAATCGCTCCTATTTGAATGATTTTGTTTCGTTTTTTTTTATTATTGTGGATGCAGATGCTGAAAAATCGATCATGTTATTACCTGGTGGTCGTGCCGAATATGTTTTATTAGAAGGCCAAAAGTCACCCAAAGGGCAATGGAGCGGGCTATGCTTGGAGTTTCCCTACGTGATCGAATCAGGAATGACGAGATCCAAGGTAACCAACATAGCCCGAACAATTGCCAAACTTAAGTGGCAGTAGGCAGGGCACATTACTAGTGGAATGGATGGCCGATCGCGCCGAAAGTTTCTGGAGTGGTGACCGCGTACCAGAAGATATAAAGTTGGACGGCCTCTCACTGTACACACATTCATACGGTTTAAGGTGGACCTTGTGAAGGCCGCATGGATCCGGTGAATGCGAGAAGCATAGAACTTCTTAAAGTGCCGGACGTTGGGGGAGGCTTATGTGCAGTAGTTGACGTCTTTCGACTGAAATGATGATGAAGATGATAGTTAACTGATTCATATGTTCTGTGAAAGTTATACTTTATTTGTGTAATAGTTGATTTCCTTATGTGGTAGTTAAAAATATTATCAATTTATGCATTGTATTATTTTGCATACTTGGAAGAAGTTAAGCAACGTAAGCACAGACCAGTTACCTAAAATTGAACCTTCAAATAGAAGGAAGTTATCACAAGCGCCTAAAATGCAAAAATGCAATAACTCACACTCACCTGGAACTTGATTCAATGCATTGGTTATGGTAATCGGAGTTCTAGATCTGAAATAACATTTCGTATTCTCAAGGCAAGCAAATTACTGAGGAAAGAAGAATAATCGATATCTTACATCTAAGTTTGTCAAGGTAGACCGACGTGGTGAAGGTTCAGGAGATGTGCTGGATGTTGGAAACAGAGGAACAGTAATTGTGACGATACTTGGAGAGACCTACATTTGTCTAGCAGCAATCTTGTGGCTGTGATGATTATAAGGTTTGTTCAAGAGAGGTGATTTCATATCTCTGCATGATTTGAGTGTCAGTAATCTTTCAGTATTTTATTGTCAGGCTGATTGGTATGGATACAAAAAAATATCATCTTCTTTGAACAAACTTGGGCAGGCAGTATGTAAATGTAATAATAAAACACCCTGGGCTCAGAAAGTTGAAGTAGTGTAGTTTAAAAAAATGTTATTGTTTAGATTGCGTTCCGCAAGGTACATACCTATCACAAGGTCTCAAATCAGGTATCTAAGACATGTTGTGACTGTAATTCTGCATGATGACGCAGACATTGAGAGAGAGAGAGCGGAGAGCATTGTAACTATATGGATATTTGAATTTAATTATATTTGTATTCAAATGATAAATAATCATTTATTTTGAGTTTTTTTTTTATAAATTGAATATATTAACTACTCTCCTCATGATTTACACTGTTTTAAGATAATGTAAAACCTTCTACCAAAATTTGGACATTTAAATAGTCTTAATTAAATGAATTTTATTTTATTTCATAACTGACTTCTGCCCGCGACACCGTCCGTGTCAAATTTTTGCTTCCCTGACCCTTCCCGTCACAACGAATTGCCTGACACTTTTCGTCTATTTTTGTTGCTGCTCCATTCTTTTGACCATAGCATGATGTTATATAGCCTTCCTCAATAAATAGGCTACCCAACACAAAAATAATTTTTCAATTCGGACCAGTAATTCCTGAGATTAGCGCATTCAACCAAACAAACAAACATACTCTTCAGCTTTATAATATTAGTATACATATGAATGTCAAAACTGATGACTGAACTAAGCGCCAAGACCATAGATGCCAATATTACTACTTAAAGCAACTTCGTGTAGAAAAACACACTCCATTGCAGAAAACCGTGAACTACTTAGCAAACTACTAATCAAGAAGCTTTTCTGATAATCTACTTATGTTTGCCTTAGTTCTAAGTAGAGCTATTTTCAAATTATATCAGTTGGCGATTTCACAATCGATGACGAGTATTTACCCAGAAAATGCTCGACTTTTTCTTTTATTTCATTTCATAATAAATTAATGTCACTAGAAATAAATTAAAATTAATGTACTAAGAAATACTTTTGAAAAGCGTTGTTGTGTCAGAATTTTTAACTTGAAACAATCTTAAGAATGTTTCTTAGGTAAAACGGAACGTAAGAAAGGGTTTTTAATAATACAAAATGTTTATTTTATAAGTTTTTAGATAGACATCAAAAGCCTTCATAAGAAAGTGTTCTTTGAGCTAGGAGTTTTCCCAAGTATTTTTTTTTATTGACATTGTTTTATAAAGAACCTTCAAAAAATAAAATGGCTCGAAAATGTTACACCAGAATAAAGCATACAATCTATTTTTAAACTTGTCTTAATGATGTGCTGTTAATATTGTCTCCTATCAAAACTCATTAGAAACACCAACAAAAATGTTCGAATTTCAAAAACTTACTGATACACGACAAATGTGTACAGATTGCCCAGTTTATCCAGACAGGAGATGAAATATCGAACTAGATTAAAATGTTCTCAATATGGAATGTTACTGACATTTGTCTCATGTGCTGCGCGCCGTGACATGGTACTCCAATACAAGTTGGGCACAGTGTACAGCCAACTGTTTGTTTATTATTGATAAACTATTTTGACGGGCGCACGATATCCTAGCAACGCGACTCGAAGGCGCAATCAGGTCGTAAATAGATGGATCGATACATTCTAAATTACTTATTTTGCTTTGTTATCTCCATAGACTCTGGTTTTTATGAATTGCAATTTTGTTAGAACGCACAATTACAACGGTATTTGCTTAAATGGTTATTCATGTTATGTAACTGATGAAGAGATAGTAAGTAAAATAAATTAATCTGAACGTAGAAACTTATCTGAAAAGTTGGATATAATTCCTGAGGGAGTAGCAGTAGCTTTATTACACAATCTATTGTAATTGTCATGCAGTTGGAGGCTACGAATTATCATTCATAACGATTCCTTTGAGGGACAAAAGATTGCATGCCAAAAAAGGTAGATTGCGGCAGGACCAATTTATTGAAATGGAAAAGGGAAGGCATGGGAAGCCGTTACCTCCTTCTACGAAGCAGTAATGCTCACGAAGGAGGAGGCGGGGCGCGTGGGGAGAGGCAGTCTCTGCGCCCTCACGTCTCTAGCCGCCGCAGGAGGCGTCGGGAGTCCATAGCGGACTCCCGGCCACCGTAGGCGCGAGCTACCCATTGCTCGCCGCCCTGTAAGGACCAGGTGGTCGACGGCGCGTAGTGTACCACGAGCGCCTCAGAGAGATGTCAGCAATACTGAAGGGGTCTGCTAGGACCGATGCCTTCCAGGGTCGCGAGATTCGTTCGAAAGAGTTACCGTGGCCCTGGCATATGGACAATTGAAGGAACACGGGTGGGTTTTAGTCAGTAAAAGTCTGACATGCCCTCCCGCTCCACCCAGAGCGGGAGAAGTCAATTGATGATTTCCTATACAAAAAAAAAAAAATACAAAAAAATGGAATTTTTATTGATCACACAAAATAATCTAGTTTACATTATATAAGCTATATAGTGTAAGCTATTCAAATGATGTTTTAGTATCCCAAAAAGGTCACAACAAGGCGGTCTGAGAATCCTTCAAACATCCAAATAATTTATTTGTTATCAATGACACTTAAATATTGACATTTGGAGGTATCTAAAGTTTCCTGAGTTCTATCCTTTCTTTACACCCTACCTTTTGTCGAACCTTTTTAAGAAGAGATTAACGGGCTTAATATTGACTACTTTTATAAAACTGTGTATGATACATAAAAGCCTTACCAAGCAAATTAATAGTTGCTATTGGTCAAATAATTTGTTTTGTCAATCAAAAAACCACTTTTGTGCTTTTAGGGTTTTGTACCCATTTCGTAAGCAGAGGTAGTTTAAAGAATCTAAATTTATCGTAAGAGGAGGGGTCGTAAATATTAACAGCTGCATGGGTAGATTGTAGGTTAAGCTGCGGTTGTTACGGTAGGTTTGTGGATTGGTGACCATCCATTACATATCGAGATACCTCCATGCATCGGAAAGCACGTTAAGCCGCTGGTCCCAGCTCTTATTCGTATATCTTTGACAATTGTTACGGTTCTCAGAAGCCCAAATAGTCTAACAACCTTACCAAGAGGTATCGTGTTACTCAGTAATAGCAAACTTATGGAGGTCAGATTGGCAATCGCTCCATGTAAAATACTGTTATACTGGTATTTAGCAGCATCCAGTTAGACTGGAGGTCAACCGCATCATCATCAACATTTCTTCAACATACGTCCACAGCTGAAAATCCCCCAAATTGGAAAGCCCCGGGTTTGCCATAAACACCACGCTTGGCAGTCGGGTTGGCGAACGCAGTATAAAGAAATATCTTAGGACAACCAACACACTGTTATCTGAGCCTGTACTATGGTAACCAGACAACTGATAAATATACTTATATATTTCTAAATACATACATATTATAGATAAAATCATCCAGACACAAAACAAATGATTGTACTCATCACACAAAGATTTGTCCTGGGTGGGAATCGAACCCACGACCTCAGTCTTTGCAGTCAGGGTCACTAAC